>OX101754.1:105979260-108379260 GCA_944452675.1 Tachina lurida | reverse complement strand
TTTGCATGAAAAATAGACGATGTATAGTCTATATAATTTGTTGCATACGAATCGGACGATTTAAAGTCGACTAAATTTTTTCATAAAAAATTGAAAAAAAGACGATGTATAGTCCATTAAATTTTTTTCATAAAAAAAACTTTTTGCATGAAAAATGGATGATGTATAGTTTATTAAATTCTTTGCACGAAAAGAAGACGACGTATATAGTCCACTTAAGTTTTAAATACGAAATGGACGAATTATAGTCAATTTAATTTTTTATAAAAATTTTAAAAATGGACGATGTATAGTCCATTAAATTTTGTATATATAGCCAGTCCATTTAATTTTTTGCATAAAAAATAAACGATTTATAGTCTATATAATTGTTTGCATACGAATCGGACGATTTATAGTCGATAAAATTTTTTCATAAAAAATTGAAAAAAAGACGATGTATAGCCCATTAAATTTTTTTCATAAAAAAATTTTTTGCATGAAAAATGGATGATGTATAGTTTATAAAATTATTCTTTGCACTTAAGTTTTTACATATACGAAATGGACTAATTATAGTCAATTTAATTTTTTATAAAAATTTAAAAAATGGACGATGTATAGTCCATTAAATTTTGTATATATAGCCAGTCCATTTAATTTTTTGCATGAAAAATAGACGATGTATAGTCTATATAATTTGTTGCATACGAATCGGACGATTTAAAGTCGATAAAATTTTTTCATAAAAAATTGAAAAAAAAGACGTTGTATAGCCCATTAAATTTTTTTCATAAAAAAATTTTTTGCATGAAAAATTGATGATGTATAGTTTATTGAATTCTTTGCACGAAAAGAAGACGACGTATATAGTCCACTTAAGTTTTTACATACGAAATGGACTAATTATAGTCAATTTAATTTTTTATAAAAATTTAAAAAATGGACGATGTATAGTCCATTAAATTTTGTATATATAGCCAGTCCATTTAATTTTTTGCATAAAAAATATACGATTTATAGTCTATATAATTGTTTGCATACGAATCGGACGATTTATAGTCGATAAAATTTTTTCATAAAAAATTGAAAAAAAAGACGATGTATAGCCCATTAAATTTTTTTCATAAAAAATTTTTTTCCATGAAAAATGGATGATGTATAGTTTATTGAATTCTTTGCACGAAAAGAAGACGACGTATATAGTCCACTTAAGGTTTTACATACGAAATGGACGAATTATAGTCAATTTAATTTTTTATAAAAATTTTTAAAATGGACGATGTATAGTCCATTAAATTTTGTATATATAGCCAGTCCATTTAATTTTTTGCATGAAAAATAGACGATGTATAGTCTATATAATTTGTTGCATACGAATCGGACGATTTAAAGTCGACTAAATATTTTCATAAAAAATTGAAAAAAAAGACGATGTATAGTCCATTAAATTTTTTTCATAAAAAAACTTTTTGCATGAAAAATGGATGATGTATAGTTTATTAAATTCTTTGCACGAAAAGAAGACGACGTATATAGTCCACTTAAGTTTTAAATACGAAATGGTCGAATTATAGTCAATTTAATTTTTTATAAAAATTTTAAAAATGGACGATGTATAGTCCATTAAATTTTGTATATATAGCCAGTCCATTTAATTTTTTGCATGAAAAATAGACGATGTATAGTCTATATAATTGTTTGCATACGAATCGGACGATTTATAGTCGATAAAATTTTTTCATAAAAAATTTAAAAAAAGACGATGTATAGCCCATTAAATTTTTTTCATAAAAAAATTTTTTCCATGAAAAATGGATGATGTATAGTATGTCAAATTCTTTGCACTTAAGTTTTTACATAGGAAATGGACGAATTATAGTCAATTTAATTTTTTATAAAAATTTTTAAAATGGACGATGTATAGTCCATTAAATTTTGTATATATAGCCAGTCCATTTAATTTTTTGTATAAAAAATAGACGATGCATAGTCTATATAATTGTTTGCATACGAATCGGACGATTTATAGTCGATAAAAGTTTTTCATAAAAATTAAAAAAAAAAGACGATGTATAGCCCATTAAATTTTTTTTATAAAAAATTTGTTTGCATGAAAAATGGATGATGTATAGTTTATTGAATTCTTTGCACGAAAAGAAGACGACGTATATAGTCCACTTAAGTTTTTACATACGAAATGGACGAATTATAGTCAATTTAATTTTTTATAAAAATTTTTAAAATGGACGATGTATAGTCCATTAAATTTTGTATATATAGCCAGTCCATTTAATTTTTTGCATGAAAAATAGACGATGTATAGTCTATATAATTTGTTGCATACGAATCGGACGATTTAAAGTCGACTAAATTTTTTCATAAAAAATTGAAAAAAAGACGATGTATAGTCCATTAAATTTTTTTCATAAAAAAACTTTTTGCATGAAAAATGGATGATGTATAGTTTATTGAATTCTTTGCACGAAAAGAAGACGACGTATATAGTCCACTTAAGTTTTTACATACGAAATGGACGAATTATAGTCAATTTAATTTTTTATAAAAATTTAAAAAATGGACGATGTATAGTCCATTAAATTTTGTATATATAGCCAGTCCATTTAATTTTTTGCATAAAAAATATACGATTTATAGTCTATATAATTGTTTGCATACGAATCGGAAGATTTATAGTCGATAAAATTTTTTCATAAAAAATTGAAAAAAAAGACGATGTATAGCCCATTAAATTTTATTCATAAAAAAATTTTTTGCATGAAAAATGGATGATGTATAGTTTATTGAATTCTTTGCACGAAAAGAAGACGACGTATATAGTCCACTTAAGTTTTTACATACGAAATGGACGAATTATAGTCAATTTAATTTTTTATAAAAATTTTTAAAATGGACGATGTATAGTCCATTAAATTTTGTATATATAGCCAGTCCATTTAATTTTTTGCATGAAAAATAGACGATGTATAGTCTATATAATTTGTTGCATACGAATCGGACGATTTAAAGTCGACTAAATTTTTTCATAAAAAATTGAAAAAAAGACGATGTATATATAGTCCATTAAATTTTTTTCATAAAAAAACTTTTTGCATGAAAAATGGATGATGTATAGTCTATTAAATTCTTTGCACGAAAAGAAGACGACGTTTATAGTCCACTTAAGTTTTTACATACGAAATGGACGAATTATAGTCAATTTAATTTTTTATAAAAATTTTAAAAATGGACGATGTATAGTCCATTAAATTTTGTATATATAGCCAGTCCATTTAATTTTTTGCATAAAAAATAGACGATGCATAGTCTATATAATTGTTTGCATACGAATCGGACGATTTATAGTCGATAAAATTTTTTCATAAAAAATTGAAAAAAAGACGATGTATAGTCCATTAAATTTTTTTCATAAAAAAACTTTTTGCATGAAAAATGGATGATGTATAGTTTATTGAATTCTTTGCACGAAAAGAAGACGACGTATATAGTCCACTTAAGTTTTTACATACGAAATGGACGAATTATAGTCAATTTAATTTTTTATAAAAATTTAAAAAATGGACGATGTATAGTCCATTAAATTTTGTATATATAGCCAGTCCATTTAATTTTTTGCATGAAAAATAGACGATGTATAGTCTATATAATTGTTTGCATACGAATCGGACGATTTATAGTCGATAAAATTTTTTCATAAAAAATTGAAAAAAAGACGATGTATAGTCCATTAAATTTTTTTCATAAAAAAACTTTTTGCATGAAAAATGGATGATGTATAGTTTATTGAATTCTTTGCACGAAAAGAAGACGACGTATATAGTCCACTTAAGTTTTTACATACGAAATGGACGAATTATAGTCAATTTAATTTTTTATAAAAATTTAAAAAATGGACGATGTATAGTCCATTAAATTTTGTATATATAGCCAGTCCATTTAATTTTTTGCATGAAAAATATACGATGTATAGTCTATATAATTGTTTGCATACGAATCGGACGATTTATAGTCGATAAAATTTTTTCATAAAAATTAAAAAAAGACCATGTATTATAGCCCATTAAATTTTTTTCATAAAAAAATTTTTTGCATGAAAAATGGATGATGTATAGTTTATTGAATTCTTTGCACGAAAAGAAGACGACGTATATAGTCCACTTAAGTTTTTACATACGAAATGGACGAATTATAGTCAATTTAATTTTTTATAAAAATTTTTAAAATGGACGATGTATAGTCCATTAAATTTTGTATATATAGCCAGTCCATTTAATTTTTTGCATGAAAAATAGACGATGTATAGTCTATATAATTTGTTGCATACGAATCGGACGATTTAAAGTCGACTAAATATTTTCATAAAAAATTGAAAAAAAAGACGATGTATAGTCCATTAAATTTTTTTCATAAAAAAACTTTTTGCATGAAAAATGGATGATGTATAGTTTATTAAATTCTTTGCACGAAAAGAAGACGACGTATATAGTCCACTTAAGTTTTAAATACGAAATGGTCGAATTATAGTCAATTTAATTTTTTATAAAAATTTTAAAAATGGACGATGTATAGTCCATTAAATTTTGTATATATAGCCAGTCCATTTAATTTTTTGCATGAAAAATAGACGATGTATAGTCTATATAATTGTTTGCATACGAATCGGACGATTTATAGTCGATAAAATTTTTTCATAAAAAATTTAAAAAAAGACGATGTATAGCCCATTAAATTTTTTTCATAAAAAAATTTTTTCCATGAAAAATGGATGATGTATAGTATGTCAAATTCTTTGCACTTAAGTTTTTACATAGGAAATGGACGAATTATAGTCAATTTAATTTTTTATAAAAATTTTTAAAATGGACGATGTATAGTCCATTAAATTTTGTATATATAGCCAGTCCATTTAATTTTTTGTATAAAAAATAGACGATGCATAGTCTATATAATTGTTTGCATACGAATCGGACGATTTATAGTCGATAAAAGTTTTTCATAAAAATTAAAAAAAAAGACGATGTATAGCCCATTAAATTTTTTTTATAAAAAATTTGTTTGCATGAAAAATGGATGATGTATAGTTTATTGAATTCTTTGCACGAAAAGAAGACGACGTATATAGTCCACTTAAGTTTTTACATACGAAATGGACGAATTATAGTCAATTTAATTTTTTATAAAAATTTTTAAAATGGACGATGTATAGTCCATTAAATTTTGTATATATAGCCAGTCCATTTAATTTTTTGCATGAAAAATAGACGATGTATAGTCTATATAATTTGTTGCATACGAATCGGACGATTTAAAGTCGACTAAATTTTTTCATAAAAAATTGAAAAAAAGACGATGTATAGTCCATTAAATTTTTTTCATAAAAAAACTTTTTGCATGAAAAATGGATGATGTATAGTTTATTGAATTCTTTGCACGAAAAGAAGACGACGTATATAGTCCACTTAAGTTTTTACATACGAAATGGACGAATTATAGTCAATTTAATTTTTTATAAAAATTTAAAAAATGGACGATGTATAGTCCATTAAATTTTGTATATATAGCCAGTCCATTTAATTTTTTGCATAAAAAATATACGATTTATAGTCTATATAATTGTTTGCATACGAATCGGAAGATTTATAGTCGATAAAATTTTTTCATAAAAAATTGAAAAAAAAGACGATGTATAGCCCATTAAATTTTTTTCATAAAAAAATTTTTTGCATGAAAAATGGATGATGTATAGTTTATTGAATTCTTTGCACGAAAACAAGACGACGTATATAGTCCACTTAAGTTTTTACATACGAAATGGACGAATTATAGTCAATTTAATTTTTTATAAAAATTTTTAAAATGGACGATGTATAGTCCATTAAATTTTGTATATATAGCCAGTCCATTTAATTTTTTGCATGAAAAATAGACGATGTATAGTCTATATAATTTGTTGCATACGAATCGGACGATTTATAGTCGATAAAATTTTTTCATAAAAAATTGAAAAAAAGACGATGTATAGTCCATTAAATTTTTTTCATAAAAAAACTTTTTGCATGAAAAATGGATGATGTATAGTTTATTGAATTCTTTGCACGAAAAGAAGACGACGTATATAGTCCACTTAAGTTTTTACATACGAAATGGACGAATTATAGTCAATTTAATTTTTTATAAAAATTTAAAAAATGGACGATGTATAGTCCATTAAATTTTGTATATATAGCCAGTCCATTTAATTTTTTGCATGAAAAATATACGATGTATAGTCTATATAATTGTTTGCATACGAATCGGGCGATTTATAGTCGATAAAATTTTTTCATAAAAATTAAAAAAAGACCATGTATTATAGCCCATTAAATTTTTTTCATAAAAAAATTTTTTGCATGAAAAATGGATGATGTATAGTTTATTGAATTCTTTGCACGAAAAGAAGACGACGTATATAGTCCACTTAAGTTTTTATATACGAAATGGACGAATTATAGTCAATTTAATTTTTTATAAAAATTTTTAAAATGGACGATGTATAGTCCATTAAATTTTGTATATATAGCCAGTCCATTTAATTTTTTGCATGAAAAATAGACGATGTATAGTCTATATAATTTGTTGCATACGAATCGGACGATTTAAAGTCGACTAAATTTTTTCATAAAAAATTGAAAAAAGACGATGTATAGCCCATTAAATTTTTTTCATAAAAAAATTTTTTGCATGAAAAATGGATGATGTATAGTTTATTGAATTCTTTGCACGAAAAGAAGACGACGTATATAGTCCACTTAAGTTTTTACATACGAAATGGACTAATTATAGTCAATTTAATTTTTTATAAAAATTTAAAAAATGGACGATGTATAGTCCATTAAATTTTGTATATATAGCCAGTCCATTTAATTTTTTGCATAAAAAATATACGATTTATAGTCTATATAATTGTTTGCATACGAATCGGACGATTTATAGTCGATAAAATTTTGTCATAAAAAATTGAAAAAAAGACGATGTATAGCCCATTAAATTTTTTTCATAAAAAATTTTTTTCCATGAAAAATGGATGATGTATAGTTTATTAAATTCTTTGCACGAAAAGAAGACGACGTATATAGTCCACTTAAGTTTTAAATACGAAATGGTCGAATTATAGTCAATTTAATTTTTTATAAAAATTTTAAAAATGGACGATGTATAGTCCATTAAATTTTGTATATATAGCCAGTCCATTTAATTTTTTGCATGAAAAATAGACGATGCATAGTCTATATAATTGTTTGTATACGAATCGGACGATTTATAGTCGATAAAATTTTTTCATAAAAAATTGAAAAAAAGACGATGTATAGCCCATTAATTTTTTTTCATAAAAAAATTGTTTCCATGAAAAATGGATGATGTATAGTTTATCAAATTCTTTGCACGAAAAGAAGACGACGTATATAGTCCACTTAAGTTTTTAAATACGAAATGAACGAATTATAGTCAATTTAATTTTTTATAAAAATTTTTAAAATGGACGATGTATAGTCCATTAAATTTTGTATATATAGCCAGTCCATTTAATTTTTTGCATGAAAAATACACGATGCATAGTCTATATAATTGTTTGCATACGAATCGGACGATTTATAGTCGATAAAATTTTTTCATAAAAAATTGAAAAAAAGACGATGTATAGCCCATTAAATTTTTTTCATAAAAAAATTTTTTCCATGAAAAATGGATGATGTATAGTTTATTGAATTCTTTGCACGAAAAGAAGACGACGTATATAGTCCACTTAAGTTTTTACATACGAAATGGACGAATTATAGTCAATTTAATTTTTTATAAAAATTTAAAAAATGGACGATGTATAGTCCATTAAATTTTGTATATATAGCCAGTCCATTTAATTTTTTGCATGAAAAAAATACGATGTATAGTCTATATAATTGTTTGCATACGAATCGGACGATTTATAGTCGATAAAATTTTTTCATAAAAATTAAAAAAAGACCATGTATAGCCCATTAAATTTTTTTCATAAAAAAATTTTTTGCATGAAAAATGGATGATGTATAGTTTATTTTTATAAAAATTTTTAAAATGGACGATGTATAGTCCATTAAATTTTGTATATATAGCCAGTCCATTTAATTTTTTGCATGAAAAATACACGATGCATAGTCTATATAATTGTTTGCATACGAATCGGACGATTTATAGTCGATAAAATTTTTTCATAAAAAATTGAAAAAAAGACGATGTATAGCCCATTAAATTTTTTTCATAAAAAAATTTTTTCCATGAAAAATGGATGATGTATAGTTTATTGAATTCTTTGCACGAAAAGAAGACGACGTATATAGTCCACTTAAGTTTTTACATACGAAATGGACGAATTATAGTCAATTTAATTTTTTATAAAAATTTAAAAAATGGACGATGTATAGTCCATTAAATTTTGTATATATAGCCAGTCCATTTAATTTTTTGCATGAAAAAAATACGATGTATAGTCTATATAATTGTTTGCATACGAATCGGACGATTTATAGTCGATAAAATTTTTTCATAAAAATTAAAAAAAGACCATGTATAGCCCATTAAATTTTTTTCATAAAAAAATTTTTTGCATGAAAAATGGATGATGTATAGTTTATTGAATTCTTTGCACGAAAAGAAGACGACGTATATAGTCCACTTAAGTTTTTACATACGAAATGGACGAATTATAGTCAATTTAATTTTTTATAAAAATTTTTAAAATGGACGATGTATAGTCCATTAAATTTTGTATATATAGCCAGTCCATTTAAATTTTTGCATGAAAAATAGACGATGTATAGTCTATATAATTTGTTGCATACGAATCGGACGATTTAAAGTCGACTAAATTTTTTCATAAAAAATTGAAAAAAGACGATGTATAGCCCATTAAATTTTTTTCATAAAAAAATTTTTTGCATGAAAAATTGATGATGTATAGTTTATTGAATTCTTTGCACGAAAAGAAGACGACGTATATAGTCCAGTTAAGTTTTTACATACGAAATGGACTAATTATAGTCAATTTAATTTTTTATAAAAATTTAAAAAATGGACGATGTATAGTCCATTAAATTTTGTATATATAGCCAGTCCATTTAATTTTTTGCATAAAAAATATACGATTTATAGTCTATATAATTGTTTGCATACGAATCGGACGATTTATAGTCGATAAAATTTTTTCATAAAAAATTGAAAAAAAGACGATGTATAGCCCATTAAATTTTTTTCATAAAAAATTTTTTTCCATGAAAAATGGATGATGTATAGTTTATTGAATTCTTTGCACGAAAAGAAGACGACGTATATAGTCCACTTAAGGTTTTACATACGAAATGGACGAATTATAGTCAATTTAATTTTTTATAAAAATTTTTAAAATGGACGATGTATAGTCCATTAAATTTTGTATATATAGCCAGTCCATTTAATTTTTTGCATGAAAAATACACGATGCATAGTCTATATAATTGTTTGCATACGAATTGGACGATTTATAGTCGATAAAATTTTTTCATAAAAAATTGAAAAAAAGACGATGTATAGCCCATTAAATTTTTTTCATAAAAAAATTTTTTCCATGAAAAATGGATGATGTATAGTTTATTGAATTCTTTGCACGAAAAGAAGACGACGTATATAGTCCACTTAAGTTTTTACATACGAAATGGACGAATTATAGTCAATTTAATTTTTTATAAAAATTTAAAAAATGGACGATGTATAGTCCATTAAATTTTGTATATATAGCCAGTCCATTTAATTTTTTGCATGAAAAAAATACGATGTATAGTCTATATAATTGTTTGCATACGAATCGGACGATTTATAGTCGATAAAATTTTTTCATAAAAATTAAAAAAAGACCATGTATAGCCCATTAAATTTTTTTCATAAAAAAATTTTTTGCATGAAAAATGGATGATGTATAGTTTATTGAATTCTTTGCACGAAAAGAAGACGACGTATATAGTCCACTTAAGTTTTTACATACGAAATGGACGAATTATAGTCAATTTAATTTTTTATAAAAATTTTTAAAATGGACGATGTATAGTCCATTAAATTTTGTATATATAGCCAGTCCATTTAATTTTTTGCATGAAAAATAGACGATGTATAATCTATATAATTTGTTGCATATGAATCGGACGATTTAAAGTCGACTAAATTTTTTCATAAAAAATTGAAAAAAGACGATGTATAGCCCATTAAATTTTTTTCATAAAAAAATTTTTTGCATGAAAAATTGATGATGTATAGTTTATTGAATTCTTTGCACGAAAAGAAGACGACGTATATAGTCCAGTTAAGTTTTTACATACGAAATGGACTAATTATAGTCAATTTAATTTTTTATAAAAATTTAAAAAATGGACGATGTATAGTCCATTAAATTTTGTATATATAGCCAGTCCATTTAATTTTTTGCATAAAAAATAGACGATGCATAGTCTATATAATTGTTTGCATACAATCGGACGATTTATAGTCGATAAAATTTTTTCATAAAAATTAAAAAAAAAGACGATGTATAGCCCATTAAATTTTTTTTATAAAAAATTTGTTTGCATGAAAAATGGATGATGTATAGTTTATTGAATTCTTTGCACGAAAAGAAGACGACGTATATAGTCCACTTAAGTTTTTACATACGAAATGGACGAATTATAGTCAATTTAATTTTTTATAAAAATTTTTAAAATGGACGATGTATAGTCCATTAAATTTTGTATATATAGCCAGTCCATTTAATTTTTTGCATGAAAAATAGACGATGCATAGTCTATATAATTGTTTGCATACGAATCGGACGATTTATAGTCGATAAAATTTTTTCATAAAAAATTGAAAAAAAGACGATGTATAGTCCATTAAATTTTTTTCATAAAAAAACTTTTTGCATGAAAAATGGATGATGTATAGTTTATTAAATTCTTTGCACGAAAAGAAGACGACGTATATAGTCCACTTAAGTTTTTACATACGAAATGGACGAATTATAGTCAATTTAATTTTTTATAAAAATTTTTAAAATGGACGATGTATAGTCCATTAAATTTTGTATATATAGCCAGTCCATTTAATTTTTTGCATGAAAAATAGACGATGTATAGTCTATATAATTTGTTGCATACGAATCGGACGATATAAAGTCGACTAAATTTTTTCATAAAAAATTGAAAAAAAGACGATGTATAGTCCATTAAATTTTTTTCATAAAAAAACTTTTTCCATGAAAAATGGATGATGTATAGTTTATTAAATTCTTTGCACGAAAAGAAGACGACGTATATAGTCCACTTAAGTTTTTACATACGAAATGGAGGAATTATAGTCAATTTAATTTTTTATAAAAGTTTTAAAAATGGACGATGTATAGTCCATTAAATTTTGTATATATAGCCAGTCCATTTAATTTTTTGCATGAAAAATAGACGATGTATAGTCTATATAATTGTTTGCATACGAATCGGACGATTTATAGTCGATAAAATTTTTTCATAAAAAATTGAAAAAAAGACGATGTATAAGTCCATTAAATTTTTTTCATAAAAAAACTTTTTGCATGAAAAATGGATGATGTATAGTTTATTAAATTCTTTGCACGAAAAGAAGACGACGTATATAGTCCACTTAAGTTTTTACATACGAAATGGACGAATTATAGTCAATTTAATTTTTTATAAAAATTTAAAAAATGGACGATGTATAGTCCATTAAATTTTGTATATATAGCCAGTCCATTTAATTTTTTGCATAAAAAATATACGATTTATAGTCTATATAATTGTTTGCATACGAATCGGACGATTTATAGTCGATAAAATTTTTTCATAAAAAATTGAAAAAAAGACGATGTATAGTCAGTCCATTAAATTTTTTTCATAAAAAATTTTTTTGCATGAAAAATGGATGATGTATAGTTTATTGAATTCTTTGCACGAAAAGAAGACGACGTATATAGTCCACTTAAGTTTTTACATACGAAATGGACGAATTATAATCAATTTAATTTTTTATAAAAATTTTTAAAATGGACGATGTATAGTCCATTAAATTTTGTATATATAGCCAGTCCATTTAATTTTTTGCATGAAAAATAGACGATGTATAGTCTATATAATTTGTTGCATACGAATCGGACGATTTAAAGTCGACTAAATTTTTTCATAAAAAATTGAAAAAAAGACAATGTATAGTCCATTAAATTTTTTTCATAAAAAAACTTTTTGCATGAAAAATGGATGATGTATAGTTTATTGAATTCTTTGCACGAAAAGAAGACGACGTATATAGTCCACTTAAGTTTTTACATACGAAATGGACGAATTATAGTCAATTTAATTTTTTATAAAAATTTTTAAAATGGACGATGTATAGTCCATTAAATTTTGTATATATAGCCAGTCCATTTAATTTTTTGCATAAAAAATATACGATGTATAGTCTATATAATTTGTTGCATACGAATCGGACGATTTAAAGTAGACTAAATTTTTTCATAAAAAATTGAAAAAAAGACGATGTATAGTCCATTAAATTTTTTTCATAAAAAAACTTTTTGCATGAAAAATGGATGATGTATAGTCTATTAAATTCTTTGCACGAAAAGAAGACGAGGTTTATAGTCCACTTAAGTTTTTACATACGAAATGGACGAATTATAGTCAATTTAATTTTTTATAAAAATTTAAAAAATGGACGATGTATAGTCCATTAAATTTTGTATATATAGCCAGTCCATTTAATTTTTTGCATAAAAAATATACGATTTATAGTCTATATAATTGTTTGCATACGAATCGGACGATTTATAGTCGATAAAATTTTTTCATTCCATTGAATTTTTTTCATAAAAAAACTTTTTGCATGAAAAATGGATGATGTATAGTTTATTAAATTCTTTGCACGAAAAGAAGACGACGTATATAGTCCACTTAAGTTTTTACATACGAAATGGACGAATTATAGTCAATTTAATTTTTTATACAAATTTTTAAAATGGACGATGTATAGTCCATTAAATTTTGTATATATAGCCAGTCCATTTAATTTTTTGCATGAAAAATAGACGATGTATAGTCTATATAATTTGTTGCATACGAATCGGACGATTTAAAGTCGACTAAATTTTTTCATAAATTAAATCCATTAAATTTTTTTCATAAAAAAACTTTTTGCATGAAAAATGGATGATGTATAGTTTATTAAATTCTTTGCACGAAAAGAAGACGACGTATATAGTCCACTTAAGTTTTTACATACGAAATGGAGGAATTATAGTCAATTTAATTTTTTATAAAAGTTTTAAAAATGGACGATGTATAGTCCATTAAATTTTGTATATATAGCCAGTCCATTTAATTTTTTGCATGAAAAATAGACGATGTATAGCCTATATAATTGTTTGCACACGAATCGGACGATTTATAGTCGATAAAATTTTTTCATAAAAAATTGAAAAAAAGACGATGTATAGTCCATTAAATTTTTTTCATAAAAAAACTTTTTGCTTGAAAAATGGATGATGTATAGTTTATTAAATTCTTTGCACGAAAAGAAGACGACGTATATAGTCCACTTAAGTTTTTACATACGAAATGGACGAATTATAGTCAATTTAATTTTTTATAAAAATTTAAAAAATGGACGATGTATAGTCCATTAAATTTTGTATATATAGCCAGTCCATTTAATTTTTTGCATAAAAAATATACGATTTATAGTCTATATAATTGTTTGCATACGAATCGGACGATTTATAGTCGATAAAATTTTTTCATAAAAAATTGAAAAAAAGACGATGTATAGTCAGTCCATTAAATTTTTTTCATAAAAAATTTTTTTGCATGAAAAATGGATGATGTATAGTTTATTGAATTCTTTGCACGAAAAGAAGACGACGTATATGTCCACTTAAGTTTTTACATACGAAATGGACGAAATATAGTCAATTTAATTTTTTATAAAAATTTTTAAAATGGACGATGTATAGTCCATTAAATTTTGTATATATAACCAGTCCATTTAATTTTTTGCATGAAAAATAGACGATGTATAGTCTATATAATTTGTTGCATACTAATCGGACGATTTAAAGTCGACTAAATTTTTTCATAAAAAATTGAAAAAAAGACGATGTATAGTCCATCAAATTTTTTATATATAGCCAGTCCATTTAATTTTTTGCATAAAAAATATACGATTTATAGTCTATATAATTGTTTGCATACGAATCGGACGATTTATAGTCGATAAAATTTTTTCATAAAAAATTTAAAAAAAGACGATGTATAGTCAGTCCATTAAATTTTTTTCATAAAAAAACTTTTTGCATGAAAAATGGATGATGTATAGTCTATTAAATTCTTTGCACGAAAAGAAGACGAGGTTTATAGTCCACTTAAGTTTTTACGTACGAAATGGACGAATTATAGTCAATTTAATTTTTTATAAAAGTTTTAAAAATGGACGATGTATAGTCCATTAAATTTTGTATATATAGCCAGTCCATTTAATTTTTTGCATAAAAAATATACGATGTATAGTCTATATAATTTGTTGCATACGAATCGGACGATTTAAAGTCGACTAAATTTTTTCATAAAAAATTGAAAAAAAGACGATGTATAGTCCATTAAATTTTTTTCATAAAAAAACTTTTTGCATGAAAAATGGATGATGTATAGTCTATTAAATTCTTTGCACGAAAAGAAGACGAGGTTTATAGTCCACTTAAGTTTTTACATACGAAATGGACGAATTATAGTCAATTTAATTTTTTATAAAAATTTAAAAAATGGACGATGTATAGTCCATTAAATTTTGTATATATAGCCAGTCCATTTAATTTTTTGCATAAAAAATATACGATTTATAGTCTATATAATTGTTTGCATACGAATCGGACGATTTATAGTCGATAAAATTTTTTCATAAAAAATTGAAAAAAAGACGATGTATAGTCCATTGAATTTTTTTCATAAAAAAACTTTTTGCATGAAAAATGGATGATGTATAGTTTATTAAATTCTTTGCACGAAAAGAAGACGACGTATATAGTCCACTTAAGTTTTTACATACGAAATGGACGAATTATAGTCAATTTAATTTTTTATACAAATTTTTAAAATGGACGATGTATAGTCCATTAAATTTTGTATATATAGCCAGTCCATTTAATTTTTTGCATGAAAAATAGACGATGTATAGTCTATATAATTTGTTGCATACGAATCGGACGATTTAAAGTCGACTAAATTTTTTCATAAATTAAATCCATTAAATTTTTTTCATAAAAAAACTTTTTGCATGAAAAATGGATGATGTATAGTTTATTAAATTCTTTGCACGAAAAGAAGACGACGTATATAGTCCACTTAAGTTTTTACATACGAAATGGAGGAATTATAGTCAATTTAATTTTTTATAAAAGTTTTAAAAATGGACGATGTATAGTCCATTAAATTTTGTATATATAGCCAGTCCATTTAATTTTTTGCATGAAAAATAGACGATGTATAGCCTATATAATTGTTTGCACACGAATCGGACGATTTATAGTCGATAAAATTTTTTCATAAAAAATTGAAAAAAAGACGATGTATAGTCCATTAAATTTTTTTCATAAAAAAACTTTTTGCTTGAAAAATGGATGATGTATAGTTTATTAAATTCTTTGCACGAAAAGAAGACGACGTATATAGTCCACTTAAGTTTTTACATACGAAATGGACGAATTATAGTCATTTTAATTTTTTATAAAAATTTAAAAAATGGACGATGTATAGTCCATTAAATTTTGTATATATAGCCAGTCCATTTAATTTTTTGCATAAAAAATATACGATTTATAGTCTATATAATTGTTTGCATACGAATCGGACGATTTATAGTCGATAAAATTTTTTCATAAAAAATTGAAAAAAAGACGATGTATAGTCAGTCCATTAAATTTTTTTCATAAAAAATTTTTTTGCATGAAAAATGGATGATGTATAGTTTATTGAATTCTTTGCACGAAAAGAAGACGACGTATATAGTCCACTTAAGTTTTTACATACGAAATGGACGAAATATAGTCAATTTAATTTTTTATAAAAATTTTTAAAATGGACGATGTATAGTCCATTAAATTTTGTATATATAACCAGTCCATTTAATTTTTTGCATGAAAAATAGACGATGTATAGTCTATATAATTTGTTGCATACTAATCGGACGATTTAAAGTCGACTAAATTTTTTCATAAAAAATTGAAAAAAAGACGATGTATAGTCCATCAAATTTTTTATATATAGCCAGTCCATTTAATTTTTTGCATAAAAAATATACGATTTATAGTCTATATAATTGTTTGCATACGAATCGGACGATTTATAGTCGATAAAATTTTTTCATAAAAAATTTAAAAAAAGACGATGTATAGTCAGTCCATTAAATTTTTTTCATAAAAAAACTTTTTGCATGAAAAATGGATGATGTATAGTCTATTAAATTCTTTGCACGAAAAGAAGACGAGGTTTATAGTCCACTTAAGTTTTTACATACGAAATGGACGAATTATAGTCAATTTAATTTTTTATAAAAGTTTTAAAAATGGACGATGTATAGTCCATTAAATTTTGTATATATAGCCAGTCCATTTAATTTTTTGCATAAAAAATAGACGATGCATAGTCTATATAATTGTTTGCATACGAATCGGACGATTTATAGTCGATAAAATTTTTTCATAAAAAATTGAAAAAAAGACGATGTATAGTCCATTGAATTTTTTTCATAAAAAAACTTTTTGCATGAAAAATGGATGATGTATAGTCTATTAAATTCTTTGCACGAAAAGAAGACGACGTATATAGTCCACTTAAGTTTTTACATACGAAATGGACGAATTATAGTCAATTTAATTTTTTATACAAATTTTTAAAATGGACGATGTATAGTCCATTAAATTTTGTATATATAGCCAGTCCATTTAATTTTTTGCATGAAAAATAGACGATGTATAGTCTATATAATTTGTTGCATACGAATCGGACGATTTAAAGTCGACTAAATTTTTTCATAAATTAAATCCATTAAATTTTTTTCATAAAAAAACTTTTTGCATGAAAAATGGATGATGTATAGTTTATTAAATTCTTTGCACGAAAAGAAGACGACGTATATAGTCCACTTAAGTTTTTACATACGAAATGGAGGAATTATAGTCAATTTAATTTTTTATAAAAGTTTTAAAAATGGACGATGTATAGTCCATTAAATTTTGTATATATAGCCAGTCCATTTAATTTTTTGCATGAAAAATAGACGATGTATAGTCTATATAATTTGTTGCATACGAATCGGACGATTTAAAGTCGACTAAATTTTTTCATAAAAAATTTAAAAAAAGACGATGTGTAGTCCATTAAATTTTTTTCATAAAAAAACTTTTTGCATGAAAAATGGATGATGTATAGTTTATTAAATTCTTTGCACGAAAAGAAGACGACGTATATAGTCCACTTAAGTTTTTACATACGAAATGGACGAATTATAGTCAATTTAATTTTTTATAAAAATTTAAAAAATGGACGATGTATAGTCCATTAAATTTTGTATATATAGCCAGTCCATTTAATTTTTTGCATAAAAAATATACGATTTATAGTCTATATAATTGTTTGCATACGAATCGGACGATTTATAGTCGATAAAATTTTTTCATAAAAAATTGAAAAAAAGACGATGTATAGTCAGTCCATTAAATTTTTTTCATAAAAAATTTTTTTGCATGAAAAATGGATGATGTATAGTTTATTGAATTCTTTGCACGAAAAGAAGACGACGTATATAGTCCACTTAAGTTTTTACATACGAAATGGACGAAATATAGTCAATTTAATTTTTTATAAAAATTTTTAAAATGGACGATGTATAGTCCATTAAATTTTGTATATATAACCAGTCCATTTAATTTTTTGCATGAAAAATAGACGATGTATAGTCTATATAATTTGTTGCATACGAATCGGACGATTTAAAGTCGACTAAATTTTTTCATAAAAAATTGAAAAAAAGACGATGTATAGTCCATTAAATTTTTTTCATAAAAAAACTTTTTGCATGAAAAATGGATGATGTATAGTTTATTAAATTCTTTGCACGAAAAGAAGACGACGTATATAGTCCACTTAAGTTTTAAATACGAAATGGACGAATTATAGTCAATTTAATTTTTTATAAAAATTTTTAAAATGGACGATGTATAGTCCATTAAATTTTGTATATATAGCCAGTCCATTTAATTTTTTGCATAAAAAATAGACGATGCATAGTCTATATAATTGTTTGTATACGAATCGGACGATTTATAGTCGATAAAATTTTTTCATAAAAAATTGAAAAAAAGACGATGTATAGCCCATTAAATTTTTTTCATAAAAAATTTTTTTCCATGAAAAATGGATGATGTATAGTTTATCAAATTCTTTGCACGAAAAGAAGACGACGTATATAGTCCACTTAAGTTTTTACATACGAAATGGACGAATTATAGTCAATTTAATTTTTTATAAAAATTTTTAAAATGGACGATGTATAGTCCATTAAATTTTGTATATATAGCCAGTCCATTTAATTTTTTGCATGAAAAATAGACGATGTATAGTCTATATAATTGTTTGCATACGAATCGGACGATTTATAGTCGATAAAATTTTTTCATAAAAATTAAAAAAAGGACGATGTATAGCCCATTAAATTTATTTCATAAAAAATTTTTTTGCATGAAAAATGGATGATGTATAGTTTATTGAATTCTTTGCACGAAAGGAAGACGACGTATATAGTCCACTTAAGTTTTTACATACGAAATGGACGAATTATAGTCAATTTAATTTTTTATAAAAATTTTTAAAATGGACGATGTATAGTCCATTAAATTTTGTATATATAGCCAGTCCATTTAATTTTTTGCATGAAAAATAGACGATGTATAGTCTATATAATTTGTTGCATACGAATCGGACGATTTAAAGTCGACTAAATTTTTTCATAAAAAATTGAAAAAAAGACGATGTATAGTCCATTAAATTTTTTTCATAAAAAAACTTTTTGCATGAAAAATGGATGATGTATAGTTTATTAAATTCTTTGCACGAAAAGAAGACGACGTATATAGTCCACTTAAGTTTTTACATACGAAATGGACGAATTATAGTCAATTTAATTTTTTATAAAAGTTTTAAAAATGGACGATGTATAGTCCATTAAATTTTGTATATATAGCCAGTCCATTTAATTTTTTGCATGAAAAATAGACGATGTATAGTCTATATAATTGTTTGCATACGAATCGGACGATTTATAGTCGATAAAATTTTTTCATAAAAAATTGAAAAAAAAGACGATGTATAGTCCATTAAATTTTTTTCATAAAAAAACTTTTTGCATGAAAAATGGATGATGTATAGTTTATTAAATTCTTTGCACGAAAAGAAGACGACGTATATAGTCCACTTAAGTTTTTACATACGAAATGGACGAATTATAGTCAATTTAATTTTTTATAAAAATTTAAAAAATGGACGATGTATAGTCCATTAAATTTTGTATATATAGCCAGTCCATTTAATTTTTTGCATAAAAAATAGACGATGCATAGTCTATATAATTGTTTGCATACGAATCGGACGATTTATAGTCGATAAAATTTTTTCATAAAAAATTGGAAAAAAGACGATGTATAGTCCATTAAATTTTTTTCATAAAAAAACTTTTTGCATGAAAAATGGATGATGTATAGTTTATTGAATTCTTTGCACGAAAAGAAGACGACGTATATAGTCCACTTCAGTTTTTACATACGAAATGGACGAATTATAGTCAATTTAATTTTTTATAAAAATTTAAAAAATGGACGATGTATAGTCCATTAAATTTTGTATATATAGCCAGTCCATTTAATTTTTTGCATAAAAAATATACGATTTATAGTCTATATAATTGTTTGCATACGAATCGGACGATTTATAGTCGATAAAATTTTTTCATAAAAAATTGAAAAAAAGACGATGTATAGTCAGTCCATTAAATTTTTTTCATAAAAAAATTTTTTGCATGAAAAATGGATGATGTATAGTTTATTGAATTCTTTGCACGAAAAGAAGACGACGTATATAGTCCACTTAAGTTTTTACATACGAAATGGACGAATTATAGTCAATTTAATTTTTTATAAAAATTTTTAAAATGGACGATGTATAGTCCATTAAATTTTGTATATATAGCCAGTCCATTTAATTTTTTGCATGAAAAATAGACGATGTATAGTCTATATAATTGTTTGCATACGAATCGGACGATTTATAGTCGATAAAATTTTTTCATAAAAAATTGAAAAAAAGACGATGTATAGTCAGTCCATTAAATTTTTTTCATAAAAAAATTTTTTGCATGAAAAATGGATGATGTATAGTTTATTGAATTCTTTGCACGAAAAGAAGACGACGTATATAGTCCACTTAAGTTTTTACATACGAAATGGACGAATTATAGTCAAATTAATTTTTTATAAAAATTTTTAAAATGGACGATGTATAGTCCATTAAATTTTGTATATATAGCCAGTCCATTTAATTTTTTGCATGAAAAATAGACGATGTATAGTCTATATAATTTGTTGCATACGAATCGGACGATTTAAAGTCGACTAAATTTTTTCATAAAAAATTGAAAAAAAGACGATGTATAGTCCATTAAATTTTTTTCATAAAAAAACTTTTTGCATGAAAAATGGATGATGTATAGTTTATTAAATTCTTTGCACGAAAAGAAGACGACGTATATAGCCCACTTAAGTTTTTACATAGGAAATGGACGAATTATAGTCAATTTAATTTTTTATAAAAATTTAAAAAATGGACGATGTATAGTCCATTAAATTTTGTATATATAGCCAGTCCATTTAATTTTTTGCATGAAAAATAGACGATGTATAGTCTATATAATTGTTTGCATACGAATCGGACGACTAATAGTCGATAAAATTTTTTCATAAAAATTAAAAAAAGGACGATGTATAGCCCATTAAATTTTTTTCATAAAAAAATTTTTTGCATGAAAAATGGATGATGTATAGTTTATTGAATTCTTTGCACGAAAAGAAGACGACGTATATAGTCCACTTAAGTTTTTACATACGAAATGGACGAATTATAGTCAATTTAATTTTTTATAAAAATTTTTAAAATGAACGATGTATAGTCCATTAAATTTTGTATATATAGCCAGTCCATTTAATTTTTCGCATGAAAAATAGACGATGTATAGTCTATATAATTTGTTGCATACGAATCGGACGATTTAAAGTCGACTAAACTTTCACATAAAAAATTGAAAAAAAGACGATGTATAGTCCATTAAATTTTTTTCATAAAAAAACTTTTTGCATGAAAAATGGATGATGTATAGTCTATTAAATTCTTTGCACGAAAAGAAGACGACGTATATAGTCCACTTAAGTTTTTACATACGAAATGGACGAATTATAGTCAATTTAATTTTTTATAAAAATTTTAAAAATGGACGATGTATAGTCCATTAAATTTTGTATATATAGCCAGTCCATTTAATTTTTTGCATAAAAAATAGACGATGCATAGTCTATATAATTGTTTGCATACGAATCGGACGATTTATAGTCGATAAAATTTTTTCATAAAAAATTGAAAAAAAGACGATGTATAGTCCATTAAATTTTTTTCATAAAAAAACTTTTTGCATGAAAAATGGATGATGTATAGTTTATTGAATTCTTTGCACGAAAAGAAGACGACGTATATAGTCCACTTAAGTTTTTACATACGAAATGGACGAATTATAGTCAATTTAATTTTTTATAAAAATTTAAAAAATGGACGATGTATAGTCCATTAAATTTTGTATATATAGCCAGTCCATTTAATTTTTTGCATAAAAAATATACGATTTATAGTCTATATAATTGTTTGCATACGAATCGGACGATTTATAGTCGATAAAATTTTTTCATAAAAAATTGAAAAAAAGACGATGTATAGTCAGTCCATTAAATTTTTTTCATAAACAAATTTTTTGCATGAAAAATGGATGATGTATAGTTTATTGAATTCTTTGCACGAAAAGAAGACGACGTATATAGTCCACTTAAGTTTTTACATACGAAATGGACGAATTATAGTCAATTTAATTTTTTATAAAAATTTAAAAAATGGACGATGTATAGTCCATTAAATTTTGTATATATAGCCAGTCCATTTAATTTTTTGCATAAAAAATATACGATTTATAGTCTATATAATTGTTTGCATACGAATCGGAAGATTTATAGTCGATAAAATTTTTTCATAAAAAATTGAAAAAAAAGACGATGTATAGCCCATTAAATTTTTTTCATAAAAAAATTTTTTCCATGAAAAATGGATGATGTATAGTTTATTGAATTCTTTGCACGAAAAGAAGACGACGTATATAGTCCACTTAAGTTTTTACATACGAAATGGACGAATTATAGTCAATTTAATTTTTTATAAAAATTTAAAAAATGGACGATGTATAGTCCATTAAATTTTGTATATATAGCCAGTCCATTTAATTTTTTGCATAAAAAATATACGATTTATAGTCTATATAATTGTTTGCATACGAATCGGAAGATTTATAGTCGATAAAATTTTTTCATAAAAAATTGAAAAAAAAGGACGATGTATAGCCCATTAAATTTATTTCATAAAAAATTTTTTTGCATGAAAAATGGATGATGTATAGTTTATTGAATTCTTTGCACGAAAGGAAGACGACGTATATAGTCCACTTAAGTTTTTACATACGAAATGGACGAATTATAGTCAATTTAATTTTTTATAAAAATTTTTAAAATGGACGATGTATAGTCCATTAAATTTTGTATATATAGCCAGTCCATTTAATTTTTTGCATGAAAAATAGACGATGTATAGTCTATATAATTTGTTGCATACGAATCGGACGATTTAAAGTCGACTAAATTTTTTCATAAAAAATTGAAAAAAAGACGATGTATAGTCCATTAAATTTTTTTCATAAAAAAACTTTTTGCATGAAAAATGGATGATGTATAGTTTATTAAATTCTTTGCACGAAAAGAAGACGACGTATATAGTCCACTTAAGTTTTTACATACGAAATGGACGAATTATAGTCAATTTAATTTTTTATAAAAGTTTTAAAAATGGACGATGTATAGTCCATTAAATTTTGTATATATAGCCAGTCCATTTAATTTTTTGCATGAAAAATAGACGATGTATAGTCTATATAATTGTTTGCATACGAATCGGACGATTTATAGTCGATAAAATTTTTTCATAAAAAATTGAAAAAAAAGACGATGTATAGTCCATTAAATTTTTTTCATAAAAAAACTTTTTGCATGAAAAATGGATGATGTATAGTTTATTAAATTCTTTGCACGAAAAGAAGACGACGTATATAGTCCACTTAAGTTTTTACATACGAAATGGACGAATTATAGTCAATTTAATTTTTTATAAAAATTTAAAAAATGGACGATGTATAGTCCATTAAATTTTGTATATATAGCCAGTCCATTTAATTTTTTGCATAAAAAATAGACGATGCATAGTCTATATAATTGTTTGCATACGAATCGGACGATTTATAGTCGATAAAATTTTTTCATAAAAAATTGGAAAAAAGACGATGTATAGTCCATTAAATTTTTTTCATAAAAAAACTTTTTGCATGAAAAATGGATGATGTATAGTTTATTGAATTCTTTGCACGAAAAGAAGACGACGTATATAGTCCACTTCAGTTTTTACATACGAAATGGACGAATTATAGTCAATTTAATTTTTTATAAAAATTTAAAAAATGGACGATGTATAGTCCATTAAATTTTGTATATATAGCCAGTCCATTTAATTTTTTGCATAAAAAATATACGATTTATAGTCTATATAATTGTTTGCATACGAATCGGACGATTTATAGTCGATAAAATTTTTTCATAAAAAATTGAAAAAAAGACGATGTATAGTCAGTCCATTAAATTTTTTTCATAAAAAAATTTTTTGCATGAAAAATGGATGATGTATAGTTTATTGAATTCTTTGCACGAAAAGAAGACGACGTATATAGTCCACTTAAGTTTTTACATACGAAATGGACGAATTATAGTCAATTTAATTTTTTATAAAAATTTTTAAAATGGACGATGTATAGTCCATTAAATTTTGTATATATAGCCAGTCCATTTAATTTTTTGCATGAAAAATAGACGATGTATAGTCTATATAATTGTTTGCATACGAATCGGACGATTTATAGTCGATAAAATTTTTTCATAAAAAATTGAAAAAAAGACGATGTATAGTCAGTCCATTAAATTTTTTTCATAAAAAAATTTTTTGCATGAAAAATGGATGATGTATAGTTTATTGAATTCTTTGCACGAAAAGAAGACGACGTATATAGTCCACTTAAGTTTTTACATACGAAATGGACGAATTATAGTCAAATTAATTTTTTATAAAAATTTTTAAAATGGACGATGTATAGTCCATTAAATTTTGTATATATAGCCAGTCCATTTAATTTTTTGCATGAAAAATAGACGATGTATAGTCTATATAATTTGTTGCATACGAATCGGACGATTTAAAGTCGACTAAATTTTTTCATAAAAAATTGAAAAAAAGACGATGTATAGTCCATTAAATTTTTTTCATAAAAAAACTTTTTGCATGAAAAATGGATGATGTATAGTTTATTAAATTCTTTGCACGAAAAGAAGACGACGTATATAGCCCACTTAAGTTTTTACATAGGAAATGGACGAATTATAGTCAATTTAATTTTTTATAAAAATTTAAAAAATGGACGATGTATAGTCCATTAAATTTTGTATATATAGCCAGTCCATTTAATTTTTTGCATGAAAAATAGACGATGTATAGTCTATATAATTGTTTGCATACGAATCGGACGACTAATAGTCGATAAAATTTTTTCATAAAAATTAAAAAAAGGACGATGTATAGCCCATTAAATTTTTTTCATAAAAAAATTTTTTGCATGAAAAATGGATGATGTATAGTTTATTGAATTCTTTGCACGAAAAGAAGACGACGTATATAGTCCACTTAAGTTTTTACATACGAAATGGACGAATTATAGTCAATTTAATTTTTTATAAAAATTTTTAAAATGAACGATGTATAGTCCATTAAATTTTGTATATATAGCCAGTCCATTTAATTTTTCGCATGAAAAATAGACGATGTATAGTCTATATAATTTGTTGCATACGAATCGGACGATTTAAAGTCGACTAAACTTTCACATAAAAAATTGAAAAAAAGACGATGTATAGTCCATTAAATTTTTTTCATAAAAAAACTTTTTGCATGAAAAATGGATGATGTATAGTCTATTAAATTCTTTGCACGAAAAGAAGACGACGTATATAGTCCACTTAAGTTTTTACATACGAAATGGACGAATTATAGTCAATTTAATTTTTTATAAAAATTTTAAAAATGGACGATGTATAGTCCATTAAATTTTGTATATATAGCCAGTCCATTTAATTTTTTGCATAAAAAATAGACGATGCATAGTCTATATAATTGTTTGCATACGAATCGGACGATTTATAGTCGATAAAATTTTTTCATAAAAAATTGAAAAAAAGACGATGTATAGTCCATTAAATTTTTTTCATAAAAAAACTTTTTGCATGAAAAATGGATGATGTATAGTTTATTGAATTCTTTGCACGAAAAGAAGACGACGTATATAGTCCACTTAAGTTTTTACATACGAAATGGACGAATTATAGTCAATTTAATTTTTTATAAAAATTTAAAAAATGGACGATGTATAGTCCATTAAATTTTGTATATATAGCCAGTCCATTTAATTTTTTGCATAAAAAATATACGATTTATAGTCTATATAATTGTTTGCATACGAATCGGACGATTTATAGTCGATAAAATTTTTTCATAAAAAATTGAAAAAAAGACGATGTATAGTCAGTCCATTAAATTTTTTTCATAAACAAATTTTTTGCATGAAAAATGGATGATGTATAGTTTATTGAATTCTTTGCACGAAAAGAAGACGACGTATATAGTCCACTTAAGTTTTTACATACGAAATGGACGAATTATAGTCAATTTAATTTTTTATAAAAATTTAAAAAATGGACGATGTATAGTCCATTAAATTTTGTATATATAGCCAGTCCATTTAATTTTTTGCATAAAAAATATACGATTTATAGTCTATATAATTGTTTGCATACGAATCGGAAGATTTATAGTCGATAAAATTTTTTCATAAAAAATTGAAAAAAAAGACGATGTATAGCCCATTAAATTTTTTTCATAAAAAAATTTTTTCCATGAAAAATGGATGATGTATAGTTTATTGAATTCTTTGCACGAAAAGAAGACGACGTATATAGTCCACTTAAGTTTTTACATACGAAATGGACGAATTATAGTCAATTTAATTTTTTATAAAAATTTTTAAAATGGACGATGTAAATTTTGTATATATAGCCAGTCCATTTAATTTTTTGCATGAAAAATAGACGATGTATAGTCTATATAATTTGTTGCATACGAATCGGACGATTTATAGTCGATAAAATTTTTTCATAAAAAATTGAAAAAAAGACGATGTATAGTCAGTCCATTAAATTTTTTTCATAAAAAAATTTTTTGCATGAAAAATGGATGATGTATAGTTTATTGAATTCTTTGCACGAAAAGAAGACGACGTATATAGTCCACTTAAGTTTTTACATACGAAATGGACGAATTATAGTCAAATTAATTTTTTATAAAAATTTTTAAAATGGACGATGTATAGTCCATTAAATTTTGTATATATAGCCAGTCCATTTAATTTTTTGCATGAAAAATAGACGATGTATAGTCTATATAATTTGTTGCATACGAATCGGACGATTTAAAGTCGACTAAATTTTTTCATAAAAAATTGAAAAAAAGACGATGTATAGTCCATTAAATTTTTTTCATAAAAAAACTTTTTGCATGAAAAATGGATGATGTATAGTTTATTAAATTCTTTGCACGAAAAGAAGACGACGTATATAGCCCACTTAAGTTTTTACATAGGAAATGGACGAATTATAGTCAATTTAATTTTTTATAAAAATTTAAAAAATGGACGATGTATAGTCCATTAAATTTTGTATATATAGCCAGTCCATTTAATTTTTTGCATGAAAAATAGACGATGTATAGTCTATATAATTGTTTGCATACGAATCGGACGACTAATAGTCGATAAAATTTTTTCATAAAAATTAAAAAAAGGACGATGTATAGCCCATTAAATTTTTTTCATAAAAAAATTTTTTGCATGAAAAATGGATGATGTATAGTTTATTGAATTCTTTGCACGAAAAGAAGACGACGTATATAGTCCACTTAAGTTTTTACATACGAAATGGACGAATTATAGTCAATTTAATTTTTTATAAAAATTTTTAAAATGAACGATGTATAGTCCATTAAATTTTGTATATATAGCCAGTCCATTTAATTTTTCGCATGAAAAATAGACGATGTATAGTCTATATAATTTGTTGCATACGAATCGGACGATTTAAAGTCGACTAAACCTTCACATAAAAAATTGAAAAAAAGACGATGTATAGTCCATTAAATTTTTTTCATAAAAAAACTTTTTGCATGAAAAATGGATGATGTATAGTCTATTAAATTCTTTGCACGAAAAGAAGACGACGTATATAGTCCACTTAAGTTTTTACATACGAAATGGACGAATTATAGTCAATTTAATTTTTTATAAAAATTTTAAAAATGGACGATGTATAGTCCATTAAATTTTGTATATATAGCCAGTCCATTTAATTTTTTGCATAAAAAATAGACGATGCATAGTCTATATAATTGTTTGCATACGAATCGGACGATTTATAGTCGATAAAATTTTTTCATAAAAAATTGAAAAAAAGACGATGTATAGTCCATTAAATTTTTTTCATAAAAAAACTTTTTGCATGAAAAATGGATGATGTATAGTTTATTGAATTCTTTGCACGAAAAGAAGACGACGTATATAGTCCACTTAAGTTTTTACATACGAAATGGACGAATTATAGTCAATTTAATTTTTTATAAAAATTTAAAAAATGGACGATGTATAGTCCATTAAATTTTGTATATATAGCCAGTCCATTTAATTTTTTGCATAAAAAATATACGATTTATAGTCTATATAATTGTTTGCATACGAATCGGACGATTTATAGTCGATAAAATTTTTTCATAAAAAATTGAAAAAAAGACGATGTATAGTCAGTCCATTAAATTTTTTTCATAAACAAATTTTTTGCATGAAAAATGGATGATGTATAGTTTATTGAATTCTTTGCACGAAAAGAAGACGACGTATATAGTCCACTTAAGTTTTTACATACGAAATGGACGAATTATAGTCAATTTAATTTTTTATACAAATTTTTAAAATGGACGATGTATAGTCCATTAAATTTTGTATATATAGCCAGTCCATTTAATTTTTTGCATGAAAAATAGACGATGTATAGTCTATATAATTTGTTGCATACGAATCGGACGATTTAAAGTCGACTAAATTTTTTCATAAAAAATTGAAAAAAAGACGATGTATAGTCCATTAAATTTTTTTCATAAAAAAACTTTTTGCATGAAAAATGGATGATGTATAGTTTATTGAATTCTTTGCACGAAAAGAAGACGACGTATATAGTCCACTTAAGTTTTTACATACGAAATGGACGAATTATAGTCAATTTAATTTTTTATAAAAATTTAAAAAATGGACGATGTATAGTCCATTAAATTTTGTATATATAGCCAGTCCATTTAATTTTTTGCATAAAAAATATACGATTTATAGTCTATATAATTGTTTGCATACGAATCGGAAGATTTATAGTCGATAAAATTTTTTCATAAAAAATTGAAAAAAAAGACGATGTATAGCCCATTAAATTTTTTTCATAAAAAAATTTTTTCCATGAAAAATGGATGATGTATAGTTTATTGAATTCTTTGCACGAAAAGAAGACGACGTATATAGTCCACTTAAGTTTTTACATACGAAATGGACGAATTATAGTCAATTTAATTTTTTATAAAAATTTTTAAAATGGACGATGTAAATTTTGTATATATAGCCAGTCCATTTAATTTTTTGCATGAAAAATAGACGATGTATAGTCTATATAATTTGTTGCATACGAATCGGACGATTTAAAGTCGACTAAATTTTTTCATAAAAAATTGAAAAAAAGGCGATGTATAGTCCATTAAATTTTTTTCATAAAGAAATTTTTTGCATGAAAAATGGATGATGTATAGTTTATTGAATTCTTTGCACGAAAAGAAGACGACGTATATAGTCCACTTAAGTTTTTACATACGAAATGGACGAATTATAGTCAATTTAATTTTTTATAAAAATTTAAAAAATGGACGATGTATAGTCCATTAAATTTTGTATATATAGCCAGTCCATTTAATTTTTTGCATAAAAAATAGACGATGCATAGTCTATATAATTGTTTGCATACGAATCGGACGATTTATAGTCGATAAAATTTTTTCATAAAAAAATGAAAAAAAGACGATGTATAGTCCATTAAATTTTTTTCATAAAAAAACTTTTTGCATGAAAAATGGATGATGTATAGTTTATTAAATTCTTTGCACGAAAAGAAGACGACGTATATAGTCCACTTAAGTTTTTACATACGAAATGGACGAATTATAGTCAATTTAATTTTTTATAAAAATTTAAAAAATGGACGATGTATAGTCCATTAAATTTTGTATATATAGCCAGTCCATTTAATTTTTTGCATAAAAAATATACGATTTATAGTCTATATAATTGTTTGCATACGAATCGGACGATTTATAGTCGATAAAATTTTTTCATAAAAAATTGAAAAAAAGACGATGTATATTCAGTCCATTAAATTTTTTTCATAAAAAAATTTTTTGCATGAAAAATGGATGATGTATAGTTTATTGAATTCTTTGCACGAAAAGAAGACGACGTATATAGTCCACTTAAGTTTTTACATACGAAATGGACGAATTATAGTCAATTTAATTTTTTATAAAAATTTTTAAAATGGACGATGTATAGTCCATTAAATTTTGTATATATAGCCAGTCCATTTCATTTTTTGCATGAAAAATAGACGATGTATAGTCTATATAATTTGTTGCATACGAATCGGACGATTTAAAGTCGACTAAATTTTTTCATAAAAAATTGAAAAAAAGACGATGTATAGTCCATTAAATTTTTTTCATAAAAAAACTTTTTGCATGAAAAATGGATGATGTATAGTCTATTAAATTCTTTGCACGAAAAGAAGACGACGTTTATAGTCCACTTAAGTTTTTACATACGAAATGGACGAATTATAGTCAATTTAATTTTTTATAAAAATTTTAAAAATGGACGATGTATAGTCCATTAAATTTTGTATATATAGCCAGTCCATTTAATTTTTTGCATAAAAAATAGACGATGCATAGTCTATATAATTGTTTGCATACGAATCGGACGATTTATAGTCGATAAAATTTTTTCATAAAAAATTGAAAAAAAGACGATGTATAGTCCATTAAATTTTTTTCATAAAAAAACTTTTTGCATGAAAAATGGATGATGTATAGTTTATTAAATTCTTTGCACGAAAAGAAGACGACGTATATAGTCCACTTAAGTTTTTACATACGAAATGGACGAATTATAGTCAATTTAATTTTTTATAAAAATTTAAAAAATGGACGATGTATAGTCCATTAAATTTTGTATATATAGCCAGTCCATTTAATTTTTTGCATAAAAAATAGACGATGCATAGTCTATATAATTGTTTGCATACGAATCGGACGATTTATAGTCGATAAAATTTTTTCATAAAAAAATGAAAAAAAGACGATGTATAGTCCATTAAATTTTTTTCATAAAAAAACTTTTTGCATGAAAAATGGATGATGTATAGTTTATTAAATTCTTTGCACGAAAAAAAGACGACGTATATAGTCCAATTAAGTTTTTACATACGAAATGGACGAATTATAGTCAATTTAATTTTTTATAAAAATTTAAAAAATGGACGATGTATAGTCCATTAAATTTTGTATATATAGCCAATCCATTTAATTTTTTGCATAAAAAATAGACGATGCATAGTCTATATAATTGTTTGCATACGAATCGGACGATTTATAGTCGATAAAATTTTTTCATAAAAAATTGAAAAAAAGACGATGTATAGTCCATTAAATTTTTTTCATAAAAAAACTTTTTGCATGAAAAATGGATGATGTATAGTTTATTGAATTCTTTGCACGAAAAGAAGACGACGTATATAGTCCACTTAAGTTTTTACATACGAAATAAACGAATTATAGTCAATTTAATTTTTTATAAAAATTTTTAAAATGGACGATGTATAGTCCATTAAATTTTTTTCATAAAAAAACTTTTTGCATGAAAAATGGATGATGTATAGTTTATTGAATTCTTTGCACGAAAAGAAGACGACGTATATAGTCCACTTAAGTTTTTACATACGAAATAAACGAATTATAGTCAATTTAATTTTTTATAAAAATTTTTAAAATGGACGATGTATAGTCCATTAAATTTTGTATATATAGCCAGTCCATTTAATTTTTTGCATGAAAAATAGACGATGTATAGTCTATATAATTTGTTGCATACGAATCGGACGATTTAAAGTCGACTAAATTTTTTCATAAAAAATTTAAAAAAAGACGATGTATAGTCCATTAAATTTTTTTCATAAAAAAACTTTTTGCATGAAAAATGGATGATGTATAGTTTATTAAATTCTTTGCACGAAAAGAAGACGACGTATATAGTCCACTTAAGTTTTAAATACGAAATGGACGAATTATAATCAATTTAATTTTTTATAAAAATTTTAAAAATGGACGATGTATAGTCCATTAAATTTTGTATATATAGTCAGTCCATTTAATTTTTTGCATAAAAAATAGACGATGCATAGTCTATATAATTGTTTGCATACGAATCGGACGATTTATAGTCGATAAAAATTTTTCATAAAAAATTGAAAAAAAGACGATGTATAGTCCATAAATTTTTTTTCATAAAAAAACTTTTTGCATGAAAAATGGATGATGTATAGTTTATTAAATTCTTTGCACGAAAAGAAGACGACGTCTATAGTCCACTTAAGTTTTTACATACGAAATGGACGAATTACAGTCAATTTAATTTTTTATAAAAATTTTTAAAATGGACGATGTATAGTCCATTAAATTTTGTATATATAGCCAGTCCATTTAATTTTTTGCATGAAAAATAGACGATGTATAGTCTATATAATTTGTTGCATACGAATCGGACGATTTAAAGTCGACTAAATTTTTTCATAAGAAATTGAAAAAAAGACGATGTATAGTCCATTAAATTTTTTTCATAAAAAACTTTTTGCATGAAAAATGGATGATGTATAGTTTATTGAATTCTTTGCACGAAAAGAAGACAACGTATATAGTCCACTTAAGTTTTTACATACGAAATGGACGAATTATAGTCAATTTAATTTTTTATAAAAATTTTTAAAATGGACGATGTATAGTCCATTAAATTTTGTATATATAGCCAGTCCATTTAATTTTTTGCATGAAAAATAGACGATGTATAGTCTATATAATTTGTTGCATACGAATCGGACGATTTAAAGTCGACTAAATTTTTTCATAAAAAATTGAAAAAAAGACGATGTATAGTCCATTAAATTTTTTTCATAAAAAAACTTTTTGCATGAAAAATGGATGATGTATAGTTTATTAAATTCTTTGCACGAAAAGAAGACGACGTATATAGTCCACTTAAGTTTTTACATACGAAATGGAGGAATTATAGTCAATTTAATTTTTTAAAAAAGTTTTAAAAATGGACGATGTATAGTCCATTAAATTTTGTATATATAGCCAGTCTACTAAATTTTTTCATAAAAAATTGAAAAAAAGACGATGTATAGTCCATAAAATTTTTTTCATAAAAAAACTTTTTGCATGAAAAATGGATGATGTATAGTTTATTAAATTCTTTGCACGAAAAGAAGACGACGTCTATAGTCCACTTAAGTTTTTACATACGAAATGGACGAATTATAGTCAATTTAATTTTTTATAAAAATTTTAAAAATGGACGATGTATAGTCCATTAAATTTTGTATATATAGCCAGTCCATTTAATTTTTTGCATGAAAAATAGACGATGTATAGTCTATATAATTTGTTACATACGAATCGGACGATTTAAAGTCGACTAAATTTTTTCATAAAAAATTGAAAAAAAGACGATGTATAGTCCATTAAATTTTTTTCATAAAAAAACTTTTTGCATGAAAAATGGATGATGTATAGTTTATTAGATTCTTTGCACGAAAAGAAGACGACGTATATAGTCCACTTAAGTTTTAAATACGAAATGGACGAATTATAGTCAATTTAATTTTTTATAATAATTTTAAAAATGGACGATGTATAGTCCATTAAATTTTGTATATATAGCCAGTCCATTTAATTTTTTGCATAAAAAATAGACGATGCATAGTCTATATAATTGTTTGTATACGAATCGGACGATTTATAGTCGATAAAATTTTTTCATAAAAAAATTGAAAAAAAGACGATGTATAGCCCATTAAATTTTTTTCATAAAAAATTTTTTTCCATGAAAAATGGATGATGTATAGTTTATTGAATTCTTTGCACGAAAAGAAGACGACGTATATAGTCCACTTAAGATTTTACATACGAAATGGACGAATTATAGTCAATTTAATTTTTTATAAAAATTTTTAAAATGGACGATGTATAGTCCATTAAATTTTGTATATATAGCCAGTCCATTTAATTTTTTGCATGAAAAATAGACGATGTATAGTCAATATAATTTGTTGCATACGAATCGGACGATTTAAAGTCGACTAAATTTTTTCATAAAAAATTTAAAAAAAGACGATGTATAGTCCATTAAATTTGTTTCATAAAAAAACTTTTTGCATGAAAAATGGATGATGTATAGTTTATTAAATTCTTTGCACGAAAAGAAGACGACGTATATAGTCCACTTAAGTTTTAAATACGAAATGGACGAATTATAGTCAATTTAATTTTTTATAAAAATTTTAAAAATGGACGATGTATAGTCCATTAAATTTTGTATATATAGCCAGTCCATTTAATTTTTTGCATGAAAAATAGACGATGTATAGTCTATATAATTTGTTGCATACGAATCGGACGATTTAAAGTCGACTAAATTTTTTCATAAGAAATTGAAAAAAAGACGATGTATAGTCCATTAAATTTTTTTCATAAAAAAACTTTTTGCATGAAAAATGGATGATGTATAGTTTATTGAATTCTTTGCACGAAAAGAAGACGACGTATATAGTCCACTTAAGATTTTACATACGAAATGGACGAATTATAGTCAATTTAATTTTTTATAAAAATTTTTAAAATGGACGATGTATAGTCCATTAAATTTTGTATATATAGCCAGTCCATTTAATTTTTTGCATGAAAAATAGACGATGTATAGTCTATATAATTGTTTGCATACGAATTGGACGATTTATAGTCGATAAAATTTTTTCATAAAAATTAAAAAAAAGACGATGTATAGCCCATTAAATTTTTTTCATAAAAAAATGTTTTTGCATGAAAAATGGATGATGTATAGTTTATTGAATTCTTTGCACGAAAAGAAGACGACGTATATAGTCCACTTAAGTTTTTACATACGAAATGGACGAATTATAGTCAATTTAATTTTTTATAAAAATTTAAAAAATGGACGATGTATAGTCCATTAAATTTTGTATATATAGCCAGTCCATTTAATTTTTTGCATAAAAAATATACGATTTATAGTCTATATAATTGTTTGCATACGAATCGGACGATTTATAGTCGATAAAATTTTTTCATAAAAAATTGAAAAAAAGACGATGTATAGCCCATTAAATTTTTTTCAAAAAAAAATTTTTTCCATGAAAAATGGATGATGTATAGTTTATTGAATTCTTTGCACGAAAAGAAGACGACGTATATAGTCCACTTAAGTTTTTATATACGAAATGGACGAATTATAGTCAATTTAATTTTTTATAAAAATTTTTAAAATGGACGATGTATAGTCCATTAAATTTTGTATATATAGCCAGTCCATTTAATTTTTTGCATGAAAAATAGACGATGTATAATCTATACAATTTGTTGCATACGATTCGGACGATTTAAAGTCGACTAAATTTTTTCATAAAAAATTGAAAAAAAAGACGATGTATATATTAAATTTTTTTCATAAAAAATTTTTTTGAATGAAAAATGAATGATGTATAGTTTATTAAAGTCTTTGCACAAAAAGAAGACGACGTATATAGTCCACTTAAGTTTTTACTTGCGAAATGGACGAATTATAGTCAATTTAATTTTTTATAAAAGTTTTAAAAATGGACGATGTATAGTCCATTAAATTTTGTATATATAGCCAGTCCATCTACTTTTTGCATGAAAAATAGACGATGTATAGTCTATATAATTGTTTGCATACGAATCGGACGATTTAAAGTCGATAAAATTTTTTCATAAAAAATTGAAAAAAAGACGATGTATATATAGTCCATTAAATTTTTTTCATAACAATTTTTTTTGCATGAAAAATGGATGATGTATTATTTATTAAATTATATGCACAAAAAGAAGATGACGTATATAGTCCACTTAAGTTTTTACATACGAAATGGACGAATTATAGTCAATTTAATTTTTTATAAAAGTTTTAAAAATGGACGATGTATAGTCCATTAAATTTTGTATATATAGCCAGTCCATTTAATTTTTAGCATAAAAAATAGACGATGTATAGTCTATATAATTGTTTGCAAACGAATCGGACTATTTAAAGTCGATAAAATTTTTTCATATAAAATTGAAAAAAAGACGATGTATAGTCCATTAAATTTTTTTCATATTTTTGTAAAACATGTTTTTAATAATGAAACTATTTGGTTTGAATAAGAACAAAAAGTTCTGTTAGAAAATTTTAACAATTTTGCTATTATTTATTAAGGCCACATTATTTAAAAAAATCAAAAATTAGCTTTTGGCATGAAAAATATAAGATATATGTATACGTAGTCCATTTAATTATTTTTTGGATAATAAATGGACAATTTATTTTCTTTAAGTTTTGTCATAAAAAAATCATGTTTATCAAAAATGGACCATTAAGTTTTATTCATGAATTGTATTTGCATGAAAAATTTAATTTTTTGCATGAAAAATGTAACATGTATAGTCCATTTAGTTTTTGGCATGAAAAATAAACGACGTATATAAAGTGCATTTAATTTTTTTTATAAAAAATTGACGATGTATCTATACTCCATTAAATTTTTGGCATGAAAAATAAACGATGTATAGTTCATTTAATTTTTTGCATGAAAAATAGGCGATGTATAGTCAATTAAATTTGTTTTGTATTAGAAAAATTGGACAAATTTTAATCTTTGAAATTTTTTCATTAACATTTTTTCATGAAAAATAGATGACGTATATATAATCTATTAATTATTGGTCATAAAAAACTTATTTGCATGAAAAATTTACCAATTATAGTCCATTTAATTTTTTTTTTTTTTTTTTTTTTTTTTTAAAAAGAGAAGTAACACTCAGGCAATTAATGCCTACTGCTAATACTAGGTGTTACCTTCTTTAGGAAAGGGATAGTGAGAGAGAAGACAGGTGGTGAAAGAAGAGATAGAGGAAAGCTTCATTCTTTTACAACTCTGCTTTTCGCACGTTTTTAATAATGCAGTGTTGCAGCGCCTCTCTGATGTTAAATGGGGCGTATTAATTTTTTGAAGCTGTGTCTTGTAGCCATTTTATTGATTATTTTACTTCGCCGATGATTTTGCTACACAACGAAGGAGGGCGCTCTGATGTTACATTAGGATTAGTATCTGCTGAAGTCGGTATAGTTCAGTGACCAGTGACTATGCCTTCATCACTTGAACTTTCCTACAACAACTGACACAAAGGGACACTAATGCACATCAGAAAATGCGTGGTGTTGTTATTTTTTTTTTTTTTAATGACTGTCGGATACAGGGATTGAACCCAGGACCTTCGGTTTTGTAGTCAACGTGCTAACTACTTCAGCCAACGCCACCCTTAATTTTTGGTATGAAAAATTGACTTTGTCCATTAAATTTTGTTCATAAAAATTTTTTTCCATGAAAAACTACACAATGTATAGTCCATTTAATTTTTGCCATGAGAAATATATGATGTATAGTCCATTTAATTTTTTCGATGAACATTCCATCATACTTTTTGTATGAAATAATTTTTTTTTTTCATGGAAAATGGACTTAATTTTTCTCTATGAAAAATGAAGCATGTCTAGTTTATTTAATTTTTGTACTTTGTATAGCTTATTTAAATTTCCTATATGCAGAATATATTATGTATAGTTCATTTATTTTTCCCATATTAAAAGTGTACTATGTATAGCACATTTAATTTTTCTATATGAAAAGTGTGCTGTGTAAAACCCACTTAATTTTTTATATACAAAATCTTTTAAGTATAGCACATTTTGTATTCTAAAATATTTCATTTGTACTCTCATTTTCAACATGTCATTAATAGTTTATAATGGCATTCAGCAACATTTTTTATGGCAAAATATAGAAACCCATTATTTAATTTTTTTTACAAACAGAATAATAACAAAAAATGTTAAAGAAAAAAACAAATCCAAACATATGCCGAATAAATAGACAATTAAGCCTGTGGCACATTTAACATGAATATAGTAAAAAGCAAAAAAAAAAAGGATTTAGTCAATAACAAACAAAATCTAAATAAATAAACAAAAAACAAAACTAAAAAAAAACTACAGAAAAAGGGAAAAAGGTGAAATTGAATATACAAGTATGTATTTGAATATCTCAGCTAATTTCCCTGCAGATGCACGGCACATTAATCTTTGTAAATAGATACACCCGTAATACGACAAAAAGTAAAAAATAAACAGAACTCTTCATTTTTTATATGAATTTTATTAAAAAAAAAAAGGATTTTTTATAGAAATTTTTTTCTGCAGATGAAAAAAATCGTGAGCATAAAAAGTAAACGTTCACTTTTAAAATAAATTTAAAACATATGCAAATTAGTTTTTTGTATACGTGGGTCTATCCCCAGCACTTTCAAAATTTACCGTGTTAGAAATAATACAAAAATATAAAAAATTTCATGTCAAATTTATAAAAAGCAGAAAAAATAAACAGCCAGGAAAAAAAGGATTTAATGTGTGTGTGTGTGTGAGCTTGCCTTGGAAGGATTTTGTGTGTTGTAGGATGTTTGCTTTAGGGGTTGTGTTTAATGATTCTTGTCATTTTGATATCAGTAACTGATACTGACTGGCCTGGCATTCGAAATGTGAGAATATTTAAATGAAAATTCTAATGACGATAAATACAAGCGAGTCTTTTTCTAAGCCGTAAGGAATTGATTTGTGTATTTCGAGGGAAATTATAAAGGTTGACGGACGCACCGCACCTAACTATATTATAAGATTATATCAATTTGCCTAAATAGAAAATAGTTTACTAAACAAATATAAACTTCTTTTTGAGATACCCTGTACACAGCATAAAACTTATTCGAAAGCATTTTTTTTTCCATTTCGACCCTAGACACAAATTTAGGCAGTCGATATCGATACCAAATTTCCAAATATTTCCACATAAATGTTATTTAAGTATTTTGATAGTTCGTTGATTGATACTGAATGATTTAATTTGAGCAGTTCTTTGAAAGAGTAAAAATAAATTTGGAACTGACATCTATCCTGTAAATGTACCAAAAAAAAACTTTCTTATTGCATTTAGTGCTCTTTAGTGCGTTTTGCTCTTAAAAAGTTGGCATCACTGCCTGTATAGACGTTAATGTAAACACAGAGGAAATTATGACAGATTTCAGTTTTCACAAACATGTTTTTCAAATTTGATTTTAAATTTTGTTATTGATAAATATACAAAGAAAAAACTTTTTACTGTATTCAATTATTAAATTTAAATAAATTCTGTAAAGAACGTCTGTCACTCGCATACGAAGGGTGCCGTATGGACACTACATATGTAATACTAGACGAACCTTAGCCTATATAATCAAATATCTTAACCGATATAGACATATTTTTCAAATTATGTACCCGTTAAAATTTGTCGGTTTATGGCGATTTTTCAGTTTTAGCGGCTTTTCTTATAAATGGCGCTTTTGTTCGCTTTTGGGATTTTTTTCGGTTTTTGACCTTTTTTAATTCTGACGTTTTTTTTAATTTTGGCGATTTTTTCGGTTTTGTCGATCTATTTTAATTTTAGAGACTTTTTTTCGTTTTTGTTTTATTTTTTTTCGGGTTTTGGCGATTGTTTTTTAGTTCTTTATGTTCTTTAAAATTTCTAGAGTTTGTCTTTTACGGTTTCCAAGATATAGAAAGTTGTCAAAATTGCAGTAACTGATAGAATACCCTTTAATTTAAATTTTATTGTTAATTGTTGCACAGTATAGCCCGTTTAATTAGCCATCGGTTAAATGCCTTTATCGCTTATTCACCCCAAATACTGCATGCCCGTTTTTTACACTCATTTTCACACAAAGGTCCAAACTTACTTAACTTTCGTTTCATTACCCATTTTAGGTAATTACCCAGATATATCTTATCCCCAAATGAAATTTCCCCTAAAATATACTCGTTGTTTGCCCAAAACTACCTAAGTACACATTTATGCACCTTATGTATTTATTCTTTTGTAATATGAATTGCTTTTGTTATATAATAAAATATTGTATTTGAAGAAATTCATATTGCTAGTTTAATATAGAAAGGCCCCAACCCATTTTTTTTTAAATCGAGAATCTTGCATTTTTGGATACATAAAATTATGTAGTGCATACTACAGTGAGTTCGGATAAATGCATTTCTAAAGGAATTTAAGCGTATTCTCATAACCTAAACATCTCCGCCTTACCCGGATAAAAATCATGACATTCTTTATGAGGTAACTAACCGGGCTTTACTGTAATCTGTTTAAAAGTTCGCTTAGTTTGCAACTTGCAAGTGTCTATATATAATTGTATGTATATTATATCGGATTTTTAAATTTTTTCTTGCTCGTTTTGGAACAGCCTTTAATTTTTAACCGTCATATTTTATGTTGTTGGCCAAAGCGGCCAAAGTTCTAAATATTCTGTAAAAGATTCAGTTCTTTGGTCGAGAGATTTAGTAGATTACATTTAAACAGTTTATAAAATATTTTTATATTTTCCATCATTTTAATTTAAATTGTGCTAGTCTCGATTTATAATAATTTATTTTATATTTTTTTTTTTAAATTTATGGAAGCTTTTTTTAAGATTTACTTGACATTTCGAAGCAAAAATGCACATGATATGACATGGCCGGCTAATTTTTCGCATAATTCGAATTCATCTGTATATCCTTTTTTAAAACTTAAGCAACACATTCCTTTTTTGTACAGCTTAAAATTTGTACATGATAAAATCTTAAAATTATACAAGAATCTGCTGCAATAAAGGAGTAGAATAATTAATGGCATCAAATTAAAAGGAGCATTTCTGCTTTTGAAAAATTCATTTCATACATTTTTTCCCCAATAGGCCCTGCCGGCTTATTATTCTGTTCGCTGACAGACGCACTGTCTGCCATTATTATACAATTACAATATACAATTTTAATAAAGCTGCTTGTATTCGTTTATGGCTTCACATTTACAAAAAAATTATTCCTCTAGTTACATACGCCTGGCCTTTATAAATTATATTTTGCTCTTCTGTTACATACTTATTTAAACATAAATAAACTTGTAATTATGCACATAATAAATTAATATTTTAATTACATTTAAAAACATTTTAATTGATTTCATTAACGCATTTTTGCTTGCCACACAAAAATGTTCACACAAACCAGATGATAATGCGTATAATAAAATTGTACAGAAACAGAAGTAAAACAGAAAATTTGCAACAAAATATATATTTAAATTTTGATGTTTGTGTAATTAAAAAAATAACTTAAATAACAGCTGCCACGCTGTTGAGTATCGTGATCATAGTCAAGTTATGCAGCGAGCTATTCCTGTTTTAGCTGCAGCTCTCACCACATACTGACTGACTGACTGACTGATTCTCTAAGTCATCAAAGCAGAACCAACAAACTAAAAAGGAATAAAGCAGCCAGTCAGCCAGTCAGCCAAGCGCTGTACTGCTGCAGATGTGCATAAATTAAGAGTCGTGTTTTTCCTTGTACTCGCAATAACATTTTATAGAAATCTAAAAATGTATTAAACGCTGCTACACGATGTTTTAATCTAGTTTCGAAATGTGTTTAATTATTTTTCTGTTCTGCTTGCAACATTTCCAGTAAGAAACTTTTATTTTTAATTTATATTATGCCTCATAATTTAGTCGCTGTAGTGCCTGCCACTCGCAATCGCATGCCATGTCTAAGGTGTTAAGTATTATATGGACTGCCCTTAGGGCATACTAAAAATTTAAGACCTTAAATACAACAAGTTCAGTGTTTATTTTTTTTTATTATTAAAAAGTTTTAATTTATAAACAATTTCGCATACATTGTGTGCAGCAGTTTTCACTGGAAAAAAACGAAACTTAATTGATTTTTGAAATTTATTTTAAAGCCTTAATTGTAGCGTTTTACAAATAGATAAATCGTCATAATAGTTTAAAGGTGGTCTACTGTAGTGTAGCTTTTTTCATAAAATAGAGTTCGAAATTTTAGCCAGAAAATGTGCGTTGACAGCACTAGTCAACTTAGTGTAGATGTTACCAACAAATAATTTCATTGGTGGCGGCACAATATGTTAATGGCGGAAACTAGCTTACATCATGCAAAGCCCTTTATAATTTATTTTTTTAAATGTTCTCTAGTACTTTCGTTTTAATATAAAATTAGCTTTAATGGTTATTAAAACATGTTCTTGAAACAATTTTATTACAACTAGAGCGTCGGTTTTATGGTATAGAAATATGTACATATATGTGCCCTTAATTATGAAAGTGGTCTAAGTCATATATTTCTCTGGTCGAGATATTTAAATTACATTTTAACAAATTAAAAAGTATTTTTATATTATGCAGCATTTTAATTTAGAGTTGTAATAGTATCGATTTATATAAGTTTATTTACTAATTTTTAAATATTTATTAACGTTTTTTAAAGATTTATTTGATATTTTGAAGCAAAAATGCACATGACTTAGACCACTTTCATAATTAAGGGCACATATGAAGTTCATATCACCTTTAGTATTTTTGTACCAGCTGTTAAGTCAGGATTCCACTATCGGCACAGTGTAGCGATTTTCGTTGGCTCACTGCAATAAAGTCATAAGTAATAAACCAAAATAGTCTTATTTCTCAATTAATTCCGGGATAGGTCCATATGGCTCTTTTACCAATGCAGTGTGGTGCAATTATGTCCTTATATTACAATCAGTTGAAAAATAAGGCCAATTAAGCTTATTACTCATTACTTTATTTCAGTGAGCCGACGAAAATCGGTACATTGTGCCGATAGTGGGATCTAGGCCTTATAAAAACTTCCCAGTGGTAAAAATATACATTATAAAATCCATGATATAAGTAATACTTAAGGGCCACTTAGACTATTATACTTTGTATTAATACATGTCAAAAATTCAAATAATACGTGCAACTGCGATATTGTGAATGCAAAATGTCAAAACGAATGGGTAAATAATACGATACAAATTTGACATCCCTTAATACTTGATAATTTTTTAAAATTTTTCTAAACCATAAGACTTTGCATCTGATCAGAGCAGCATTATTACAAAATCAATTTATAAACAAACTAACAAGTCGTCTGTTTTGACGCCGATCGCGTGCCGTCGTTTATTGTATATGCATTTGTCTTAAACCGGGTATAAATATTGAATAGCTTGTCGTATTGAATAAGTTTTCGTGTAAGCCATGTTTGAAAATTAACGAAATTATCTTATTTAAATCAACTAATTTTAACCGCCGTCTATTTTCAAAGGCTGGCGCATGAAACTTCTCTGCCGCCGCAAGTCAACGATTAATGTAGGCATGCTAATCTTCAACAGCTGTTTGCTTTATTCTTATGCTTTTAATGTAATATGAGGTGTGATGGCGTGAACATAAAATGTCACTTTACATTAGATATTTTGACAATAGAAACAAATGTCTTTAGATTTCTTTCTCGCAAAGTGTAACGAAAGTCTTTATATATGAGTGGCCCTTTAGTAGCAGTCAGTGGTGATTCTTTCGCTTATTTTAATGTTTAAATTTAAGATAAAAGTATTGGGACGCCTATGTGATGCGCTCTTGATTAGGTTACGCTTTTTTGAGCACATGGCACACAGATGTAAACCCGGCCGTACAATCTAAGCCATGATTTCACTATGTGACACTAAGGTTGCACTTACATTGACATCTGAGTTGTAAGCTAGCATGATAATAAATTTAGATTACCCCTCTCGAAAATAAAATAAGCCAAAAGAGTTTATATTGAAATGTTTGAAAATTTCGATCGGTATCGAATGCCTTAATTTGTATCTTGAATCCCTGCTTTCATCCTAATTGAAGTTATTAGCAACACATGACATATTAGATTATACGTACATTACAATGCAAGCACTTATACGTGTATATATAGGTTTCGTTTAATCTTTGCTTAATTTAAGATGAGTAGCTAATTGGGCTTCTGCATCCGATCCTGGATCTAGGGCTGCTTGTACGACTCCAGGAGGACAGTGCACAGTAAAGATTTATCCTCCACCGTTTGTGAGAGTTATACAGCCCATGGTCAGTCATCAGAGCCTCGTCAACTAATAACAGGTTACGCCACCTGTAGGGGAGATTGACAGTTGCGCAGGAGTGGCTGTGGGGGCGCATCACTACACCATTAAAAGCCTAAAATCACTTTTGCGATTTAGCTGGCCAAAGTTTTTTTTGATGGGTCTCCAAAAATTTTAAAAATCAGTGCGCCCTTAAAAAATGGTGTCATCACTTCTTCGTCAACAGCTTATTCAGACTTGGCGATATCGCTAAACTATATATGGCAAAAATGTAGCTTAAGGTCTACCAAACAAATCTTGTTGATATTCTATGCTAAAAAAAAATTATTTCTACGTCCACTTTTTCCTGACAAAAATTTAGGAAAAATTTTTTTTTTCACTTTTTGCATAATAACTTACAGCGAATATTTGGCAAAACTGTAGCTGGGGAAAAGCTGACTGAAAATGCGTCTAGGCACCATAAATACCTAATTAGGACCACTTTGTGCTTTAAAAATTTTTGTTTTTAATCGTTCTACCGGAAATTTTATTAGGTGTGAATAAATACACTGAATATCATGAGTGTATATATTTTGTCCGAATAAATATCCATACTTTGTTTATAAGCAAACTCTGAGTGCAAGTATGACAGATACTTAATACGCACAATATGAATGTGACTTTCTATTTAAACATTTAAAGTATTTAAGTTTTTTGCATAAACGAATTAGATATACTTTTGTTTGTTGGGATCGGCTACAGTAACAGTTGGTTGAAAGCAAATATGTGGGGGTACGAATTGGTTGTAGTACAACTATGAGTGTACGCAGTATGTTACTTTTTTTACTTATTGCCATTCTCTGGTAACTATGTACAAGTATTGGAAAATCCTTTAGAATGACAATGGGAAATGAGCTTCCTTTATTAAATTTGTTTACAATCTAATAACTAAAAATATAGATCCATGTAAGGACTCTATTACTACGTTTATACGCGCACTATTTGCAAATAAAATTATTTGCAAATAAATTAACTCACTGTTTATACGGCATAGCAAAATTACACAAACTTGGTAGTACTTCTATAGAAAACTTACTTATGTTCACAAAAAAAATAGTGTAAATGTACAAAATATCAAATAATTGTTTGTTTTAATCGTCATTATTTGCTTCTATCAATGTTTTTTTTGCAATATTTATCCATTTATTGTTTTTTGTTATCAAACATTTGTAAGCGTGGCAACCTCAACCATTTTATTTGCAAATAGTGCGTTAATCGTGAATAGTTTTCTGAATTAGTAAGTCGCAATAAAAACAATAATATGGCAACAATTTACTGTTTTATTTGCAAATAAGCCCTGCGTATAAACGTAGTATATTACGAATTGCTACCAAACTGTAAATTCGTAGCCATTTTCAATATGTCTTAGTTCTTTCTAGCAAACCTGTAATTTCTATTTGCCGACTGTCATTTGTCCTTACTAAATTTTGCATTTGGTAACAAAGAATTTTTTATTGTAGACTTACAACGGAACTAAAGTTTACTTGCAATACATATTCGAGCCATATACTTAGCATTTTTGAGTCTAAAGCGGCCATGCCACAAGGATGCACGAATATGCTTATATAGTATGGAATAATCACTTAATTAGACTTGAGAAAATTTACCTTTAGCATAGGGGCGCAACAAGATTATTCTAGTTCACTCGATCGTGTGATAGATTCTTCACTTCATTTTATCGTAGATTTAAGCGGGCTTGTTCAATTTCGGTTTGTCGTTTCCAAGCTTGTGCTAGAGGAGTCTCCAGCCTTGTGGGTTCCACTTCATACCTTATTTCACGATGTCGTTCGCTGGTTTGCGAGGAGTGCGGCCGATCCAACCCCTTTTAGGCTTTCGGATTTAGCTTATTATTTGAGATTGTTCCTTTCCAGTATATAAGAAGGATCTTCCTTAAGTATTTCTTTATAAAACCTTTCATAGATTTAAGTTTGCATGATGATGTGTTCCATATCTCGCATGCATACAATAGTATGGATTTCACATTTTTGTGGAATATTTTTAACTTTGTTCTTCTTGAGGGCTTTATTTATATTTATATGACTGGAGATAATAGTAATCCAAGTCTTCCAATCTTCCCTGTTATTCCTCATCTATTGGTCGTTGACTTATGCATTACTACATGGAATAGGCAATAGAAAAGCACCGGTGATAGTGCACTGCTTTGACCTACGCCACAATTGATTTTGATTTTATTGCTCAGACGGTTTTTTGATGAAGAACTCGACAGGTAGCGTTCAAATGCTTTCCATATGACAGAGTGGCTTAGGGTGCTGAAAGCTTTTCCAAAATCTATAAATGTTAGGTAAAGAGATTATCTCCACTCTACGGACTTTTCAATCAATTAATCTTATGCTGTTTACTTGATCAACACAAGATTTAAGGAATAACAATATTTGGAAATCTTTTATTTATAATTTGTGCTATTACCTTATTTACCATGGATAGAAGGGTGATACTTCTTCAATTTTTCCGCACCGATGGAACTAATTTTTTGCAGAAAGTTTACAATTACGCGAGTTCGTCTGGCAGAAGTTCTGAGCTCCAGAACTGGGTACGGACATTGTAGCGAAAACAATAGGGTTTTTTTCATCTTTGATGTAAGGAACCCTAAAAAGTAAATTTGAGTTTTCAGACTAACTATACTTCTACTTATTTTCTTATTATTTTATTTATGTATGTAAAGGGTGTGTTTGTTAGAGTGTAACAACTTTGAGTTGACATCACTGCTTTAAGCATTAAGCATCCATTTAGGAGCTGATAGCTTTGTTTAGTTTGCTTTGAAATTTTATCATGAATCGACTTACACTAGAGCAATGCGTGCAAATTGTTAAAAAATTTTAAACAAAATAATTGTTGTATTCGTTAAACTAATCGTACACTTTTTCCATTTTCTGATGAAGCCAATTTGTGGTTGAATGGGCACGTAAATAAGCAGAATTGTCGCATTTGGAGTGAGGAGAATCCGCAAGCTTTTGTGGAAAATTACTGTTTGGTGCGCTTTATGCACTGGCGGAGTAATTGCCCCATTGTCTTCAAAAACGATAATGGTTAGAAAGTTACTGTCAATGGTAGTTCAAAATTTTTTCGTACCTCAATATATGGCATTAATATTGCTGATATGTGGTTCCAACAGGATGGAGTCACATGCCACACAGCGGCCGCTACAATTGATTTCATAAAGGAAACTTTTGATGAAAAAATAGTTTCACGTAATGGCCCAATTAATTGGCTACCAAGATCGTGTGATTTAACGCCATTGGATTGTTTTTTTTTTTTTTTTGAAGTTATGTTAAGTCACTTGTCTATGTCGATAAACCACAAATAATCGAACAGCTGGAAATCAACATTCGAAGAGTTATCGGCTAAATACGGCCGCAAATGCTGCGAAAAGTTATTGAAAATTGGTGTTCCAGATTCCGCCTTCTACGTGCCAGCCGTGGCGGCCACATGGCAGAAATCATATTAAAACATTAATTTCACAAAATTTTCTTTCCAATAAAGCCCGCTTCATTGATATTAAAAATACATTTCGGGGATGTTTGGCTAAATGCTAACGAACGTTTCTAGCGAATATTAGTATTGGAAACAAAAACCAATTTAAGTTGTAGTTAATTTAATTATTTTTCGAACTGTATTTGTTTCTATACTCTTATGAATTGAACAGGCCAAATTACATGTGATAATTATTAATGAACAAATAACATCAAAGTTATTTGTAAATATTCTGACAACAACACATAGTTGAACGCAACAGCCAGCCGTTTTCGAAGGCCACTAAACCTTCCTCATCAGCGTTCTTCTGTGTTTTGGTCCACTGTGTGTGGTGTCAGTTGATGTAGATTTCTGCCTTATATATACGAAACTTTATTGCAAATGGAATATGTGAATTGGTTTGATTCATCGTATTTCAATTTGCTCATGTGTTTTGTAATGAATGCTCCACAGTTACCATCTCTAAATTTACAACAGTCTTACCATTGTCATTTGTTCTTTACTAACTATGCACATGTTTGTTAATTTGCTTATTTTTTGTTTAATTAATTTAATTTAAGTTGTTTGTTTTCGTTTTTAATATAAATGTTCGATAGAAACGTTCGTTCGCATTTTTAGACAGACAGGTCCTTCCTTTCTTATATTATGAACTAAACTTGTGTCGCTCTATAAACAACACCCTTTATATTTTTGAATATTGTTTAGCTTCTTTTAATCCGTTTGAAAAAAATAAATAACAATGTAATTTTTTTTTTAATCTATAAATTTCGAACCTTTTTGGTTCGTCATCAGGATCTTCTTTGATTATAATTAATAATCAAAAATCCAGCAAAAGAAAAATCAATATACAACAGCCTTTATGTTTTTATTTTAAGATTATAACTTTTTAATATATAAGAGGAACATTTTCTGAGCTTGAATAAGTTCAATATTATTGCTTTGAAGATTTTATAATTCGTGCGTGGCATAATGTTTAATGCAAAGATTCCAATTCATATCAAATAGTTATCATATTTCAAGTTGAACTGTTAAGCTATAATAATTGCTTTTAGAATTTTGAATGTATATTTATTTATTTATTATTCCAATATTTACATATGTACATATATAACAAACTGTATTCCTATTCTTAGCCCTACACTTATTTCTATTAACATTTTAATAGAATTGTGGCCATAACCTCAAAACTAATAAATTCACATTTTCATTTATAAATAAACAACTACAACAAACAACCAAACAAGAAAAGAACTGAAATAATCTCCAGTCAACTGTTACCACTTACAACATACCAAATGGATTTTATGTACAATATTTTCTGTTTTGTGTACGTGTTTTTTTTTATTCTCATAAAAATTGGAAAAAATGTAATCAAAAATACTTAAAAGCCCATACAAAACTCAATAACAACATTTATTTATACAAATACACACGTCTAAACACATCTACCCTCTAGTCAGCCTAGAACCATATATCTCTATGTCAACACTCTTTTCTATATCGACAATTGCACTACTTGAAATGTCGACAACTTTCCTTTTTATGCGCGAGTAGAGATACGTTAGAGACAACAGTTCCAGTGTATTTCTGGTGACATTGTCAATGAATGTCAATAATAGTCTGTTTTTCTTTTTTATTATGCTATGCAATAATGTTAAAAACTTACGTACATATGTATGTATTTAAGTTTGTTGCCCCAACCCTTATATAATTGTAGACGAGGTCGTAAAAGAATAGTGCTAAAGTCTACTGGTATATTTTCTATGACAACCCTATGTTATGTATATGTCAATAAGCAGGCAATTACATTGGCTGCGGTACATCTATTCAGTTGTACTATTGACAATGTCACTAGTAAATCACTACAATTTTACTATTGACATCGAGCGAGGAAATATCGATATTGTAGACTAGAGACCCTAAAATTTACTAGTGAATCTTTGGTGCCAATGTCTCCATGTGGTCCCAAAAGGACTACTTAGTCAGTATTGCTACAGTCTAGTGGTGGATTTTCAATGACAAGCTAATGTTAAATGTCAATAGATAATTACATTGGCTGGGGTACACCTGGTCAGTAGTACTACTGACAATGTCACTAGTAAATCACTACAATTTCACTATTCGCATTTTCTGCAGGGTATCCATATATTTATACACACGTACATACACTGCAACACAACAACGCGCAATTTACTACGAATATTATATATGGAAAAAGTTTATACTACAGTATGGTTGCTGCACTGTATGGCACAGTGGAGCGGAGCTTATAACATATGCTAATACGTGAGCAAACTACTGGTTGAATTAGTTTGGAATTTGGAATATTAATGGAGAATAAGTGAAAGTCAAGCTGCAGCACACTTGCTAAACCAAATACGTTCACCCTTACTCCAGTTGTCAACATCGCCGTCACGTCTATACAATGCCAAAAGAATTAATTTCAGGAAAAAAAAGCTCCTATAAAATTTCCCAGTATTCACACTTGGTGCCACTGTGCTTGTTGGCATGTTAAAAATAAATGAAATCTACCAAAACCCCACAACATTCTACCCACATTCGTATCTAAATCAACCACCCTAAGGGCAACTGAGGGGTGGTAAAAAAGCTGCCCACACATACACAAAATTACCCACACACATGCTCAAACTGCCTCTCAAAAGACAAGTGAAAAATTTAAATCGCTAAAAAAATATGGAAAATTGTATAACAAGAGCGAAAGAAAGCAAAAAGTAAAGAAAAAAAAACTACAACAACAGCAACAACAACTAAATCGAAATGGAAACAAACATGGTTGTACGGAAGTTTGCTTTTCAATGATGGATTTTCTAAAAAAAATTAAAAAAAAAAGAAAATACAAATACAGCAAAAAAAAAGTTTAATGGTTCCTTGCGGATGAGCAAGTTTTTGAGCATATTTTTTTTTTTTTGTTCTCATAGAGGTAAATATGGATAAAGAAACGTGTTATGGAAGCTTAGTTAGAGGGGGTGCAAACTTAAGGGATGTTTTATAGCAACAAAAAAAAACACTGTGGGTGGTTGTGGGTAACTAAAGTTTGTTTGTGTCCATGATTTTTTTTTTTTTAATTTTTGCACTGAGGATATCGATCAGTCAGCCATTCCACAACAAATACCTTAACGAGGGTAAAAATGTTGTGTTAAATGTAAAATAAAATTGAAAAAATTTGAACACACTAACAGCTAGACATATACAAATACGTTCTTTTGAGCTTTTTTACTCATATGACAAACAGGGTGGTGTAACTTTAAGTAAAATAATTATTGAGTGTGAAGCGGCATAGAAACCTAAAGGACTTTTTAAACATGTGACCAGGAAGTAATAAGAAATTTAAACATTTATTAGCTTTTGTATTAAAAGCTAAAAAAATATTTTTCTAAGCATAACAATTTTACACATGATATGGACTTCATTTAGAAAAGAGACGTTTTCGTCTTTTGAAAACTTAAACAGTTAAAAGTAGAGAAAGAATTATTTAAATTTTAATTGAGATATATTTAAAACGACATGATCTTAAAAGAAGCGAGATAGCCAAAGGTATGCATTTGTATGTACATACATACATATGTATATATTCCAGAGATGTCGAGCTTAAAACTATTTCTTGTAGGTAAAGATATTTGCAAATGCTTTCTAGAGCTACAGAGTTGGTATGAGAACTTACTTCTTAGAACATCCTCGCCTTATTAGATATTGCTAAAAGGCTGCTAAGCGTGTGCTAATGATATGCTAATATGTTAATAAGCATTTGCTATGTTGCTGTTTGTTTTGTTTTTGTTTAATTATCTACTTTTACTCCACCAATAACTTTTAATGCTTTTATTTTACACACAGGTACTGAGAGGAAAAAAGCTTTAAGGAAATTCAATTTGATTTATGTATACAGGGTGGCATGACTAAATTTCATGACAGACTTATTAATATATAGTACAAAAAAATTATGTGTTAAGAATGATTTTTTTCAAGGAAGTTAAAAATATAACAAATTAGATGGTCCCTGGTAAAAAGAAGATATTAAAATATATCTGTAGTAATAAAGCAAAAATGCTTAAGCAATTTTTTTCTGTTTTGTAGAAGATAGCCCTTAAGCTTTCAAATAGATTTTGAGAGATTTATTTTTTCTTTTTGCAGTTAAATTGGGAAATTCGGTGATTGCTTTAATTTTATTTCAGAAAATATGGCTTCACTTACTATAACTATTCCATTCAATTTGAAACATACCAAAATATAAGTTGAGTTAAGTTATTATTCCCTATGAGACTGTAAGTCAAAAAATTTAAAACTGCAAGACTTTGCGCTACAACCTTTTGAAAAATCGATCAAAACAATTAAAAATAATTGGCCCAGGTACTTTTGTATATTAAGAATGCAGGGGTGCTATTAATTTAAAATTAGCTTATCTCGACTTAAGCACTTCTTCCTATGTCACGATTTCCTATGTCACGATTTCCTATGTCACGATGACCGATTACTTATATTGAAAATGAAAACAAATTTTCTTATTTTATTGTTGTTTTCAAAATAAGTTGTTGATTGAACATTTTTTGTCGACATCGTGGGGCAGGTCGTATATTCTTGTACCTATTAAAATTTATTTTCATGCGATTACTTTATTAGACAACGACATCAAAGTTTCAATTTCACAACCAGAAACTTAAAAAATGTATAAGGTCAAGAGAATAAATTTTAATGGCTCGATTATGGATGATAAACGAAATTGATATCGATGTCGAATATATCTCGAACATTTATCGTGTAAAACTATAGAGACTGACACTCGAAAATTTATCAGTTATGTCCCAAAAAAACATCCGATTTCAAAGTTTCGCTAGCAATATGAAAAGTGGGAGAATATCGAACTAATTCCGATATCGCAAAAAAGCAGCAGAAAAAGTAATTAATTTTTTTATTTTAACTTACTTACTTTATTTATTTATTTTTAATACCTGAACTCACGCTGCAGGGTTTTAACATGGTACCTCTATTCTAACAGACTAGCACACATCCACTAGGCTATCGTGGCAAATTTTTCTGTTCAATAACTGCACATCTGTAAGTATATGTTCTTATTTTATTTTTCAACTTACAGTGTTGTCATGACTCGAACTTGGTATCTCTATACGAACAGGCCAGCAAACATCCACTCGGCTACCGTTTCACATTCGAAAACCTATCGAGAGAAGTTCGAAGTTCGAAGCTTTAGCGAACAATCGAATTTTTTTTAGATATGCGAACAAATATCGAACAATTTTCGTTTTTATTGAATCTCAAGTCATGTGGGTTAATACCTGATTCTCGACGTTTCGAGGTCATGAAAATTTATTCCAAGTCTTTTTAAGATTATGTAAGTATGAAAGTATGCGTTTGTATGCGTTTGAGTGCATGCGAGCCTATCACAACTCAAGAAGAGCCCTGAGAGATCGGAACCAAATTTGAGGCATTCTAAGGACTTTGTATTCACTAAGATCTATCTCGTAACATAATATATCGGTTCATCATAGAAATTCTACTTAAATTTAAAGTCAGATCGTGCTTGAACACAAACTCGAAAGCAGGTTCAACTGTCACGAATTTGGTTTTGTGGAAAAATTTTTTAATTTTTTTATATTACTCTGATATTCTCCAAATTTCCAAGCGAATAATGGAATAATAAATGATTTTAATACTTTAAAAACTGTGTTAGGTTCAACGCATCCTCTTATTATTTTATAAAAGTCAGATTGTTGAGTTTGATGAGCCTATAAAAACTTTTAATTTGCTTCAGAAAGCTTAAGTAGTATACAATTTCAAAATTTTTTACCGCCTTGGTTATAGTGAACCATAAATTTTTTCTTTAGCCAAATACGACGAACTGTTTCAGTAGCTTGTTTTAAATACAAACCTATAATTAAACCCATGTAATTTAAATTGGTTTGCTTATAGGTTTGCCTCTAATCCGAGCTACTTAAAGAGTTCGATACAATTCAGTTCGAAACCAATTAAACTTACAAGATGTTTCCCCACTTGGCGTTGAGCTTAGAACCGCAGAGATGGCCTGCATGGTAAACTATATTCCATGATTTTTCAAAAATAATACTCGGCTAAATTTCATAAAATTTTTAATGAACTATAAGTCTCCCGATCAACTGGACTTGAAACCATTGAGTTTGCTTATCTTAAACTATGCTGAAACATTTTCTATAGCTTCTATCTTGCAGAGCTTCAATTGAAGTTCGATAACGAGAAACTATATCGGAATTACTTGTAAAAAATTATAAATTATAAATTTTTTTTAATAAATTAAACAGTTGCCAAAGCAAATACAAAAAAATAACGCTTACTGTTTTCTTCAAATATTTTTAAATTATTTTAAGCTGATTTAATGAAGAAATGTTCCATTTAATATGATTCCCTCTGTAAAATACTAAACACACACACACACACACACACACATTCTAAGATGTCAACAATATAAGAAAAGTAAAAATTATTCAGGGTTGGAATCGATATTTGTTCATTGATTGTTATTTGTATTTTATTTATCTTATTTTTCTTCCCTAGTTTAATGTCATGTTAGAAAAACGCTAAATATAAATAGACACACACACACACATTAGAAAATATATGTACACACACACACACACATATTTATATTCATATTTATATTCACACTCACACCCATAGCAATGATAAAAAATGTGAAAAAGCAACATAAGTTTTGTGGGTGAATATTTGTTTTATTGGTGGGCGGATGGGGGTGGTCGTTATCGTCATCAATAAAATACTGCTGATATTGATGATGGCAGCCATCATTAACGTCGTTATCAGCATTTGCGTTATCAGATTTGTATGCGCTTATGTATAATGTAATTTGTATTAACAATGTTAGTTGGATAATGACGTTTAATGCTCGTTATTGGTGATAGAGAATATGAATGATGTCAACTGATTTTTTGATTTTGCGAAATCTCGGATTTGTTTTACTCTCAACACAAAATGCTTTAAATAACTTGCTTTTGAGTTTTAATTCATAATTTCAAAGAAAAATAAAATATACAAATATGTATCGTCACCTAAAATTTAAAAGGCCTTAATTGACAAAAAATTCAAAATAACTACATTACCAACAAATGCTTAAGCCAAAAAGCGCTAACTACACCTTCATATAAAAAAAGGACAAAGGTTACCTTAAAATGAATTTTGTTTTCTGAACTAATTTTTTACTTGAGTTTTTATGTTTATGTTTTAACTAACTGACCTAACTGACATCATTTTGAAAAATGAGTTAAGTCCGCTATTAGACTTTATCAGTCATAATAGACCGTGTCCACAATTTTTATGACTGTAAACATTACTGTCGAGCCTATAACAGTAAAAATTATGTCAGACGTTTCCATAAGAATACATGTAGAAAACAATCATAAAAGCTCCTCTGCTGTAAAATGTACAAAATGTCAGTTAGGTCAGTTAGTTAAAACAGCGATGATATATTGAAACTGGACACTCTACTACTTTTTACGAATCAATGATAGCATAAATTTTGATTGATCATAATTGATGGATATACCTATCAACTCCAATTGAACAATCTTGGCTAATAAATCCCCCAAAGCTGAGCAATCCTACACGATTGATGCACTGATAATAAATATAATTTTTATAGTATTTTATAATAATGAGAAATAAGTAATATAATAATATAATAGGAAATAAAAAGTAACTTAAAAATCAAATAAATAAAATATTTAAAAATTAAAAAAATATATATATGTATGTATATATGTATATAAGCAAAAACACGAAGTAACCTAAATGCTATCTAGCCCCCTTCGAGCCTTATTTAACCTCCAAGGCAGCGTGGTTTTTACAAAATTTCTAAAAATTTTTAAAAGAAATATACATTAAATTAAACTTTGAAAATTTCTTTTTTAACCCCCGACCAAAAAAGGGGTGTTACAAGTTTGTAGTGTGTGTGTCTGTGTATCTGTGTGTCTGTCCGTGTCTACGTACCGCCCAAACGACTGGACCGATTTTGATTTAGTTTTCTCTGTAGGAAAGGTTGATCGAGATGGTTCTTAAACATGTTTGAAGAAAATCGGTCCAGCCGTTTAGAAGATGTCATATCTTTTCGAGATAATTCGGGGGTTTTTTAAATTTTTAATTTTTGTTATTATCACATTGTTATTTTAACTCGATGTCATCTATAAAATTAATGTCCTCTTTTTGTCCTCTTTTTCAATAGCAGTAATCTTTTGTCCTCTTTAATATTAAAAGAACGATTTCTAATTCTTTCTTCTTTTATCTATGAAACAAAGTAACCTCACTTTCATTTGTATTCCCTAATTATCGACCAATTTCAATATATAGATTTTTTATTTTTTATACATGTATGTATGTATGTATATAAATTTTATTTTTTATGTAACGTATGTAAAAAATCTAGACATTGAATTCAAATAAATTGTTTACTATTTTTGTTAATGTCATCCTTTTCTTCCTCCGAAATCTGGTCACCTGTTACTGTTACTGAAGTTTGAAATTTATCTGATCAGTAGTTTAAGAATTAAATATTTTACGTATAATATTTATTTATATCTCAATCTTTTCGGCTAAAATTAGTCTAAAAATTAGTCTTGAGTATATTTCTATTTCTATGACTTACTACAGTCTATTCCATTTAAAGAATTTTTTTCTTTTCAATATTATTGCAGGCCGTGGTAACCTTGTTGATTAAGTTGAAATTTCCCTTGGCAACAAACGCCGTATTTAAATTTTTAAAGTTTATTTCCCGCAGCCATTTTTAATAACCAATATGTGCCTTATATTTCAGTAATATTTTTGCTTAAAAGGTAAAAGATGTTTATATGTATTGTAATTTGAAATACATATGTATGTATGTACATTTATAATGTAATTTTATAAATCTTACATTGATGCTTTATCTGGGGAGTTTTCAATGTGTTTTCGCCTTTGCAACAAAGAAAACAAAGAAGAAGAAAAACCTAATTGCCTCTTAATGCCTAAACTTCATTTTAATTTCTTTTCACCATAGTGAAAAAGTGGGTGAGAGGAGGAGAGGTAGTATATATATTTGTCCTGCCGTTCATAAATTCTTTAATTTCTCTATTCTCTATTCTACCTGTCGATATTGTCTTATTGCGGATTAATTTTACAAGCTAATTTTAAATGTTAATTTCGTCCCATTACAAGAGTGGAAATAGCAAAACAGAGGCAACAGCAACTGAAGCAAGTGTGTGGCCACTGTTTTCATCTCTGTTGCTTCTCAATGGCGTGCTGCTTTACAACTTCAACGTCTTGATTTTTCCACCTTTAAAATATTTCTAATTACTTATGTATGTACCATGAAGGAGGGTGGCGCGCTTGCAGCATTTAATAGTGGGCGTTGAAATGTTTAACCTATTTCATTCATATCACTCCCATCTACCGACAAATAATTCTTCATTACTTTGTTTTGGTTTCACAAACATTTTCTTTTACCTCCTCGAAAAGCAATTAAACTGTAATTTCTGTCCATAAATATTGATAAGTTTTCATTAGTTTCCTTTTTCTATCGCTTACCGGAGCGAGAAAAAAAATACAAGTAACAAAATCCCCGGATTAATTGCAGACAATCAGACAGTTGGTCATGGAAATGAGAAGAACGGAATAAAAAAAAATATTAAGATATAAAGAGGATTTTGTTAAATGAAAGATTTACAATGTTGTTACAATGAATTGCATACAAATTGGCTCATTTAATTTCTCAATTTTTTTTCGCATTAAATATTCTGATTTCTTTGCCAGCAAAATTAATGTTTAATAGGATTTGAAAAAATTATTTGTAATACTTATTGAAAAATATGAATGAAAAACAAATTTATAAATACCAGCAAGTGTATAAATTTTCTTTGATAACGAAGGTAGTTTAGGGAGGAGGGGTTATGTTGTAGCTTAAAGTAAAATATATAGATAAAAATTGCTAACTATGCACTGGTGTAATTATAAAGAAACGTTTTTTACTTCAATGAAAGCTTTTGATGTAATATTTTTATCTGGTCAAAGATTACATTTTCGATTTATCAATATAAAAAAATTTTAATAATGATTATCAGAATTGCAAAACATTAAAATAAATACAATCTACAATATCGCACACTGAATCATAAACAGTCATAAGTCAAAAAAAAAAAAGTCGGATGGTGAGTAGTAGTAAACAACTATTGATACTGCACAAATTACACCAGTATGTACCTTCAAGAAGACTGTATTTTATATTCTTCAAAAAGACTGATTTATAAAAAAGCTAAATCACTTTCATCGTTTTGAGTAGTGACTGTTTATGATTTAGTGTGCGATATGTATGTACATTAGCTATGGCATAGTGTTATATGAGAATTCTTAGTAACAAGATTTCGACTTGCAAGGCCCCTCATTTTGTGAGGTTCAGAAAAAAAATATTTGAGCAAAAAATTGGTAGCGGTCAAATGGGGGCAAGGGTCGCTTCTTCGTGCTCAAAGTTGAGGGTAAAAAAAAAAAATTTTAAAAATCGCCTCTACAAGGGTCAAATGTATGATCAGCACCCATTAATTTTCTCCGCTCAACATCTTTTTCAAACACACCGACCGCCTACATCCTCTCCTTAAGGCTCCCTTACAAAAGGGAAATTTTTATAAAATTTTCGCGCATGGCTCCAACTGTCCCTAGGCATGTATGATCGAACTCCGATATTTTTTTCAATACGAAGATTTTCTCTAAACATACTTATCATCTATCTTCAACCATTAAGGTGGTCGCCATACAAAAAATAAACTTTTTAATCATTTTTTAAGAAAGCCGCTTGTTAAAATGTAGGACCGACACACAGTAATTTTTCATCTTCAACATTTTCTCCGAACATGCCTATTCCCTATCAGGACTCCTGAAGGGGACTCCCATATAAAGCGGAAATTTTTATCAAAGTCAAATGTATGACCGACCTAGAATATTTGTTCAATACTAAGATTTTCTCTAAGCATACTTATCATCTATCTTCAACGATTAAGATTGTCCCCATACAAAAAAGAATTCTTTGTTAAATCATTAATTTATTTTTTGCATGTGTTAGATATATGTATCTTTTAATGTATTTTGGGCAATGACTGGAAGTAAAAATATTTTTTATTTATTATTTTTATTCCTTGCCGCGGCAAAAATGGTCTCAAATGTGGCTTTAGAGATGAAAGAGTAATCGGAATTCGTGGAAATTTTGACAGTAGATAGATATTGACGTTGTTATTTGATTTCTTGCAAAAAGTGAAATTTTAAAAATTTTGAGTTAATACCCTCTTGTTGTTCAAGTGCGATATGTATGAATGAATTTCCAGTAGAGAAAAATTTGATATTATGTGTCTTCAAACACACAACACCAGCATATTTTTTGATATGGTATGGGCCTCTGAAGCTTAAAGTTCTGTACGTAAACCGATAGTATCAGCGGTGGTGGCAGATAGTATCTGCCATCTTGGTGCCATATTTTAAAAAGAAACTCTTGAAAAAAATCAATACCAATAATATTTCGTGCGTCTTGTGCAGCATCGTATTGAGTAAATTTTTTGCGTGCGTGTTTCGTACGTGTTGAGCGGCTTGGAATTCGTGTTCGTGTCCTGTCGTGCTGGAAAAATTCGACACGCGCCCATCTCTAATTTTATCGATTTTATTATCATTCTCAGAAAAGTTTATTTCCTGAGTTATGCGGGATTTCAACAATATGTGGGCAGGTGGAGGGGGGAAGGTGAGGGAATTACACATATGTATATCCAGACTCGTTATGTTAGAGTTTACACCAACATTTATATAAAATAAACTATTTCAAGAAACTTAAAATTTTTGTGAACAGCAAGTTTATAAATCTAAACCTTCAAATTCAAATGATTTAAAACAGCCGATTTAATGAATAACTAAAGCGATCTCGATACCAATTCTGCAGGCAGTCATGAACAACGTTTTATTAAGATCCCACATATGCGTCTCTCAATTAGTTTTAAGAATCATTAAAAAAATAAATAAAACCAGACAATTTATATAAGTTCAAATGGCAAAGTTCATCAGCCACCCTGTACTTGTGCTTTGCCGGTTTCGGGCCAAGCTTGAGTATTTTCTCAAACAGTATTGGTGTTGGGTAGAGCTTTTCTACTCTTACTAAACGAAATTCTTATATCAGTCCAAGTAGAAAATATCAAAGCTGAGCACGGTTGAGCCAAAAATTTACAAAGCCATTATTTGACATATTTATAGGAGAAAACCATAAGTCCGACAGAAGGTCGTCGAGGCAACAAATTCGCTCGCTTAAGCTATTGTTCGTTCCTGCGTAGATCAAAATATTGCAAAGTAATAAAGCAATTAAATAATTTAAAAGAGCAATTCTTTAAACAAATTAATGCGGGTTACACCACTTCTGCGCTGATAGCCTCATTTATTAAGAGCTTTTTCTTACGATATCAAATAATTACGTAAAACTTTGGAATTATTCTTACAAAATATATTTCAAATTTAAATTTGCCTGAAAGTATTTTTCGTTTGTCAGCAAAACAACCCAAAAGGGCCCAAAACAATTGCACTTAAAATGTAATATATGTACATATATATTGGTATTATTAGCCTGTTTATGCTTAAAATGATGAGAAAACAATTTCTTTTATGACCAAAAAATATGCATACAAATAAAAAATAAAATTCTTTTTGCTGTCTTGGCATTACTTTACAAAAAGTTATTTGGGTTTTTCCATACGCAGCCGAAGAAAATTGGTTTTTAAGAAATTTTCATACTTTACTTTTTAATTCCCAAAAGTCGCATTAAGAGGAAAACTGAAAACAACATTGTCAACCACAAAATATGAACTTTGAACAACAATTTTAAATAAAAGGAATTATTTTTGTGTATTTTAGATATTTTTAACCATTGTTTTTCTTGTCTCAAGTTGCTAGGAGAATATGAAAACTGGAATCTTAGAAAAGTAATTTTCAAATAAGATAAGTGTTTAAGAGCAACAAGAAAAATAAAATTTACCTGGTGTTTGTCTGTTTACAGCTGAAGTTTTTTTGCTCAATTAAAAAAAGGAAATAAAATAAAAAAAAATAAAGTTATGTACATGTGTACATATCGTTACCTTAATATAGAAAGGCCATAACTCATTATTTTTTTGAAATCGGAATTTTTGTATATTTTGATAGAAGAGCATCTAACGTAAATAAGAATGCAAGAATCTCGATATCAAAAAAATAATGAATTAGGTACTTTCTATATTAAGGTAACGATATGTATATCTGAAAGCTGGATAAAAAGACCCAGAGTTATTTTAAATTTGTGGTCATACATTCATACAGATGTATGTATATGTATATTGTATATATCGATAGCTTAATATAAGAAAAGCGTAACTCGAATTTTCGATATTTTGAAAAAAAAATCGATTTGCGCACTTTTTATGTTAAGCCATTGATATGTATACGTATAAATCCTTTCATGCCCGAATTCAAATGAGCTGTGTGGAAAAAATTTTTTAATTCGAATATGTATTGGGCTTTACTCAATTATAAACTGAAAACAATTTCAAAGTCCTTGGTATTTTGGTTCGGTAGTTATGGAAATTAAACTGTTGGTTTTAATTAATAAATAAATACATAAATCATTTTCAATGCATTTTTTCCATCAGGCCTAATCAAATTATAAATATAGAAACAAATGAAGTTCGAACAATAATAATTAAAACAAATCCATTTTTTATGTGGGTTGCAGCACAAATAAATATTATATTTACTGTGGCATAGCCAGCATCTACCTTCTCTCTCTCCCCCCCCCTCGCCACATGACTCAGTGACCCGACCCAAACGGCTTTGGGTAAATAATTCACGCCTGGAAAATTATTGCAGTATCCCTTTCAAACGAGTACATCGTGAATTCTTCGATGTACTAGTTTTTCAGTTATTTGGAAGAATTATTCTGGTAAACCTGGAAGAGAGTGATAATTCTATTGCAGTGACACAGTTATATACGCCGTCGCAGCGTCTCCAATATTTTGAGAGACTATGTCCGGTTCCAAAACTTACAGCTGATATAAGACAGATCGTCGCCCTAGAGAAGTTTTGCTCCACCGACCATTCTTAAAAAAGATAATTAGGTATGGACTATATATACCTTTTGAAAGAAATAGGGCATCTTTCTAAATCAAAAACCCGTTTGACGAAATTTACTATAGTTACTGGGATATTTAGCATTCATTTTGCCACATTTTCACTATTTTTAGGTTAAATAAGTTTGTTTTGCTGTACACGCCACTGTTTGCGAATGCGTCAAATTCTTCATACACAAAAACGTACGAAGTAAAGTTAACTCTTGTTTTGCTTCATTTCTATAAGAAATTAATAATAAAAAGAGACGGTGCCGCAAGAAAAATTCAACGGCGACTGTTAAGCAACCAGACGCTGCCGCCGATTACATGTTTCAATATAAACTTATTTAACACTAAAATAAAATAAAAGAATCCTTAATTATGCATGCTTGGTCGGCGTTGAACGACCGACTTATTTCTCTGGACAACAAGAAAAATAAACTTGAAACAACAATACACAGCAGTAATCCAGCTAGCATTTGGGTGATAATTATTTGCAGAAATCCCTTATATGATTCTCCTCAGATCACTTTTGATGATTAAAAACTGATTCACTTATGATCAAATAATGATTTCTTGAAAATAGGGGAACAAGATGCAAAGAAACCACAAAAAGTTGATTTGGTGATTTAACACTACCAGAAAATTGTTCAAAAATTAATCAGCAAATCGTGTTATAAATGATTCTTTGGTATGAGGCATCTGTAGGGTACCATTTTCTCACAACGAGAGTATTATTTATGATCGAAAAATTAGCTCATATGCGGTTATTTTTCCCGTCAAGCTGATTCGGAAAAGATTCGATTATGATACAAAATTCTAGCTGGGAAAGTATACGTATGGAGCTCAAAAAGCTATTATTTGAAAATAAATTAAGAAAAATAATGCATGCGGCACAAAACGTATTACAATAAAGTAATATTAACTTCTAAATTCATTCATAAAAGTTCACAAAAATTAAAAAAAAAAAATCAAAACATGTGTCGGAAGCAGTGGTGCAAATTCAAAAAAAATCCATAGGGTATATTTCGAAAAAACTTCATGTAAACCTAAACCAATTCTGAGGCGACGAGATGTTCAAGATATCATGTGCCATAATATAGTATCTGGGCACATGGGTTATGAACGAACAACAATATATCGGTTTTGAATCAATAGCTGCAATACTTGGACAGCAGAGTACGAAGTCGTTTGTCTTGCTAGCACTTCAACAATATGCCATATCGCCGATCGCCTCTCCAGGAAAAGTAAGTTAGAGTTTACAAAAACGCGATGACACCGGCTATCGCTGCGAAAAAAAAACTCCTAGCCATTTAAACTGGTGAATACGAGTAGATATAAGGACATTGGCAATAAAGCCATATAGACTAATTAATTCCGGAATTAATTGAGAAATAATCTCATTTGGGTTTATTACTTAGGACTTGCTTGCAGTGAGCCGCCGAAAATCGGCACATTGTGCCGATAGTGCTATATAGGCTATAAAATTGAAAGCATTTACAAAACAAAGCTGCACAGTGAAAACAGTGCCTACTAAATATCTCATAAAATAGAGCAAAATTAATAAGAAATCTCTTATGTTTTTTTTCAATAATGAAATCTTATTAATTTCATAGAGAAAACCTTTTTGAAAAAAGCAAGAAGAACTCTTGTAGTTTTTATGAGGTTATCTTATTGATTTTTTCAATAAAAAAAAAAATTGCGTCTTTATTCTCTGTACTTATGTATGTATTTTCATTTAAATTCTATACCATATACATATGTATGTATGTATGTAGTATATTGTAGATGTTATCTATTTATACAATACATACATACATACACATTAGATTATTTTTTTAAACTAACTTACTCACCAAGTATTGAACCAGCAAACGTCTACGTGATAGACAAGCACTCTACCCAGTGTGCTAACAAGCTGCCTGAATAATCATTGAAATTATTGTGCAAACATTCTTATACAAAAATGAAAAAGATCATGAAAAAATTGTCTCTATGTCTATTTATAGATATGAAATAACAAGACACCTCATAAAATCAAGAAGATTTCCTTATTAAAAAAATCAATAAGATGCTTTACACATAATCATATGGAAACCTACTAAAATCAAGAAGAAACCCTTATTGAAAAAATCAATAAAATAGCCTAATAAAATCAAGAAGAAAATCTTTTTAAAAAAACTCAAGAAGGCAACCTAATAAAATCAAAAAGAAATCTCTATAGTTTACAATTTATAAGAAAACCTAATAGAATCAAGAAGTTTTTCTCTATGGATTGTTTTTTTTTTTTTGGTGCCAAAAATAGCGGAAGTTGAGTAAAAAAAGTTGTGAATAATAAGATTTCTTATTGATTTCGCTTCTTTCTGCTGGGATACCCCTTAGCCTAAAGAAAATCTTCTTGATTCTATGAAGCAGTTTTTTCTCTGTGTGGTGCTCGAAATATGATAGAGAAGAAAACTCTTGCTCTAAGAAATCTGCGGCAGTAGGAAACCTGCGCATCATTAAAACCTTTTAAATCATTTGCCAGTAAGAACGATTTTCATTACATGAGTGGGGTCATTTTCATTTTCCTTTTGTATTTCAATATAATATAATTTAAAAATTATTCAAACTCGATACGTTCAATTCTTTACCATTTCGTCGTTTACTTAATGTCAACAATCAAATGAAATAATTTTCTTATTGTAACAAAAACAGAACCATTCTTGCTAATTTGGCAATTTACTCTCGCTGTCTTTTATTATTATTGCCAAAATAAAAAACAAGTCCATAGTTGTCAATTCTTGACAAAAAGATTTGTAAAATGTAATAACAAAATAACAACAACAACAACAACAACTTTAATCATCTAAAATCACTTAATGACTATTTGTGCAAAATATTCTATTTACACAATATCTTCTTTGTGTGAGTTTATTTAGTTATGTGTGTGTGTGTGGTGTAAATACTTTTGCATATTAGTGTAAATTTTCCACCGTAGAATCATTGTCACTCAAAACAAAAGAAAACAAAGAAACACACTGCCATCCCTAAATTGATTTTTCACAATTTTACCAAAAATGAACAAGCAACAAGCAATTTAACACCTCAATAACACACACAGGACATACAAATTCAAGTCCTTTCTAATACTCTCACATTCATATTCATCTCACCCAAATGCTTATTATGGTACAAGACAAGCATTTGCAGGAGCTACACAAATAACTATTGATTTATTTATTGATGAAATCCTATAAGTGCTAATCATGAGACAATACAACAGTTCAATAGAAGAGACCTTTTTCACTGCTTTATTTGGCACCCCTCGTTGTTATTATTGAGTTGGCAAATGTGGCCGTGTCTATGAATGAATGAATTGTTGACTGTGCAGATTATATCCATTAAATAGCGATTAATTGTTTCTTTTTTCTTTTTATTAATTTTTTTTTGCAATTTGCAAAATTTTAGGCTCACCCTTCTCTATTGATGGCAAGTGTGAGAGGGTGAAATTGTGCCAATGTGCAAAAATTAAAAGGTCACAACTTGTTGAATATAATTAATTTTAGATAATTTGTAATGAAAACGAGTGGCTGTAAGTTATCAGGTGTAAAGGAAAGCTGAGTCAGAGTTTTTAGAGTAGGAAAAATATGTATTAGAATTTCTATTAGAGAAAATTTCAAAGACAATCTAAAATAATTTGCGCTCTGTACCCAACGTAAATAGCACACCTTTTAATAATTAAGATTCAACTTTTAAGGTTCCGCACACCAAAGGTGGATTGTCCGTACAGAACATTTCGTTTTTGAGTCACAGTCGCACTTTATTACTATTTAAAAAAAAACCTTCAGGTTTTTACTTTCATCTGTAGTATTTACTCGCATTTCCATTTATTTAACACTGAAAGTTCTATTTGTAGAAACTGTACTGCGTAAGCAAAAAAAATAAATAAAATTGAGGAAAAACTTACACACACAAAAAAAAATTATTTAAATAAACATGTAATATATTCAATAAACAACAACAAAACTGAAATAAAATATCTATTACCAACATCAGGGTGCTTTTGCAGATGCTGCATAAAAACATCAATTTATTTATCGAGAGAAGAAAGTATCGCTGTCATGACAGCAGCTAATAACTCAAGCGTTGACGATTTAAAATCTCCATCTTAGCAAAATATCTAGGGAAAAAAACTGAAATGGAAATTTAATAAAAATTAAATGCAAATTACTTTGGGTTTCGTTGAAAAAGAAAGAAAAAAAAAGCTAAAATACAAATTGATTAAAAAAAAAACTTAAAAGGAAATACATTAACCCTTGTTGGGAATTTACAAAACGTATTTGGTTACAATATTTTATAGAATACAATAAGCACAACAACAACAACAACAACATATCACTTGTCATGTAAAGCACGTATACATCATTAGATCGAACATCAGTCATCATACAGCTTCTCAGTAACGTGTTTAAGTGTGCGACACTAACTTTAGTTTGAAAATAATTTTCTTCCGTTTATTTTATTTTTTTAAGATGTAAATTAATAAGCTGCTGTCATTGAATTTATTGTCGCATGTTAAAAGTTAATTTTTTTTAACGACAACCAGCAACCCTTTTTCTTGTTTTCTTAAAAGGCTTAACTTACCGACAGCACTGTTGCATGAAAAGAATCCTTTTAAAATGAATTATTTTTTTTCAGTTGCGCTTCAAAGCAAAACTCGCTATATCAATTATGTTTCTAATTGAAATAACATTCAGTTTTTATAACATTTGCTTAACAAGGAATCGAACTAATTTGCATATGATTGTCTCCGTGGGATATTTTCACACAATCATGCCTCTAACACAACCAACATCCTGTCGCCCATAAACGAACGTTTATAATTTCAAAAGAAAACTTGTATACACTCACAATTTTAGCACTATAGTTTCTTTAGTTTATGTCCTTCACAATGTCATGTTGTCCTTAAAAACTTCTTTTTTGTTTTCTCTACTTCTTTCTGTCTTAAGAAACTCCAAGCTTTTGTTGCGAGTATGCTGCATATTAACATTTTGCTTTTGTTGTTTAAAAATCCTTTGGAGAAAAATATTATTGTATTTGTTTTTTTATTTAATTCATATTTAGAAGCAGGACGGAAGTTTTTCTATTGTACTTCTCCTCTTCCTCCCGATTTTTCCAGCATATGCAAGTCTTTTGTAGTTTGTAGCGTGTTATCATAAACATTTTGTCAAAGGATAACACTTGTGTTTCAATTGGTATGAAAATGCAAAGAGATTTCTCCCTACTACATACTTTGAATTAGAGACAAACATTCATATAAATATAAAGAACATGTCGTCCTTTTTTCCTCTATGCATATCAGATGTTTATTAAAAGGATGTTACTAAAACGTGAGAAATGCATAAATTCTTAAAAGCGTTTGATGTGTGTGAAAAAAGATATGTATGTATGTATTTATATTGTCCTTTTATTCCTTTTTTACTCACTTACAAGTTAGATGTTGAAGAATATACAATAGATCAGGCTGGCGCTAGCAAACTTTGTATGCTGTGTGAGGGAAAAAAATTTAAATACTTTTTTTGATGTAGTAGGTTTAATTAAAAACATTTTGTTGCCTAATAGGAATCCTGCATAAAACTGAGATTTTGTTTCCTCTTTTTTGAAATCTAAGAAACCATATTATTTATATTTAGTAATTTCTTGCGGTCCACTTTCCACTTTGAGAAATACAAAGTTTTTCAACGCTAAATAATCTGGGTTTTTATATATATGATTTGATTAGGCTAAAGTTTGTATTGCTTTGTAAGCCAAATTACATGTGATAATAACACCAAAGTTAATTGTAAATATACTGACAAGCACTAGCAGAACGGAACAACTAGTTGATTTCGAAGGCAACTACACCTTCATCATTAGCGTTCTTCTGTGTTTGGTCCACTGTGTGTGGTGTCAGTTGTTATAGATTTCGGCTTTATATACTCAGCTTTTCAGTGCAAATGGAATATGTGAATTGTTTTGATTCATCGTATTACAATTTGCTGAAAGCTTTTTTGTAATGAAAGCTCAATTTTACCACCTCTAAATTTGAAACAGTCTTGCCATTGTCTGGGTTTTTTGTTTGTTTATATAAGCAAAGTCTCAAGGCGGAAGCGCCTACACTAAAACTGCCACGGAACACTAAAACTATATGTATGTAAATCTAAGAATGTTCATGAAATGAAAGCAATTTTAAATTGCACAAATTAATTTATATAAATAAAAAAAAAATTGTAAAAAGTTTAATACTTTTTTAAAGTAGACTTTAAAGCGGCGGCGTTGATGTTCAAATATGGGCTGCGGCTTAGCTTTATTTATTTATTATTATTACATTGCAACGAAGGTTGATTTCCGTCGTTGTATACCTTATATATACTACGTTTATACGCACGACATATTCGCCAATAAATATATTGCAAATTGTACAGAATTTTGTCACATAAACGGCGAATTAATCCTTTATTTGCAAATAGCTAACTGACGAAAGCAATCCCACGCTTACGAATGGTTGCTTATAAAAACAATGAACAGATAAATATGGCACAAAAAACATTGACAGAAAAAAATAATTATTATAAATACAAATAATTATTTGCTATTTTAATAGCGTAGTTATAGGATATATATATGATCTTAAACGCATCACTATGAATAAGGGTATTTGGGGCTTGGGCTTAAATACCACAAATATACTCAAAGAGATTAATGCTTTTAAAAAATAGCCTTATATGCATCGCTGTGAATACATACACATATATATATATATACACATACATACACATACATACACATACATACACATACATACACATACATATGTATATATGTATAGTTTAAACTATATATTTTTTTGTCAACATAAGTAAATTTTTGCACTTCAGCTATGTTGTATAAACATCGAGTTAATTTATTTGCAAATAGTGCACGTATAAACGTAGTTATAATATTAAAAAAAAATATTGTTAAAAGAATAACAAAATTTTTCTTAGCATATTGATAATGGATGATCCATTGTCAAATGACGAACTAGCCTGCTGGTTCGATTTTGGAGAACAACTGCTTTCAATTCAGGCATTTTACTTACTCTATATCGAGGCTTATTTTCGATTTTATCGTAAGCGACAAAAATTGAATTTTTCAGGAGAAGGTTTTTTTAAAATATTAAAATATGTTTTTGTACGTAAATTGTCTCTTACGATAAAATTTTACAGCCCTTATCTTAAAAGTTATCAACAATTTTGACATTTTGGTAGTTCTAAACTATGGGTAAGCCCATAAAATTTTAATTTCAATAATAAAGTCTATTTTCGACAACATGTCGCTTACGATCAAATCGCAAATAAGGCTCGATATATACAGAAAAGGGTTAGAGAGTTAAACTTGATGAATTTTTGGTTTTCAAATTAAATTTTTGGTTGTGTAATATTCAGAAACTAGTAGTGGAACTTTAGAGTGAGAGCTTTTTATGACATATGTCTCCATTTAAACCAACCAGTGAAACGCATGCTATCCCGCAATTGTGGAAAAAAAATCAGATACATTCTTACGGTCTTTCGTTTTGTCGTCAATGAGAAAGCGACGAAGGAAGTTGTGAATGGATAAACGAATTTTTTTCGTGATTTTGCTGCTTAGCTCAAATCAAATAAATTTGTACAGGAAAAAACTAATTATGGAAATTGAAAATGCTCACAGAGATTGTAACTATTAAATCTACCTATTCCTGATTATAAGCTTCGCTGCTGCCCCTAGATTAGGAGGTGTATCTCTTAAATAAGTACTGATTTGGTATTGGACATACAAGATTTTGGTGGAAACCATCAAAACTTCTCCCTGATAGCACGCACATTAGGGGTATAAAACTATCGATACCATCGTTAGTTAATTTGTTTTGCGACTATCGATGTTCCTATTCTGCAATCGATTAATATTTGAAGACAGTCGATATTTTTTAGTCACTAACGATAGTAAATGATACCACTTTAAAGAAAATATGTAAATTTGTTGCTTTTCATAAACAAAAATATGTATGTGGATGATTTAAAATCTCCTCCACTCATCTCACTTGTATTTCAATTACAATTATTACAATTATTTTAGTTTTATTATTTATTGAACTGAGAAATAAAGTGCTGTGCTCTTTTGTTTTCTTTTGTTTAATAAATATTTTGTTTTGAATTTTTAGTGTAAATAAATATATTGTACGAGAACCATACAACTTTGATAATATCATGATAGTATCGTCGATATATCGATAGTTAGAAAAACAATTTTTAAAACTATCGGAAACTATCGATAGTTTTCCACTTCTAGAGGCACACAGAGTAGCTATTCTCATTGTGTTGATGGGTTGGATCAATGTATATTACAAATACCTTCCAAAATTTACTCAACTATGGTGAACATCAAATATTTAACTTCGTAGGGTTGGCCAAAGTCCACCGTTGGCTTTCTTTCGATGGATGGTAGATCAGCTGTTGGGCCATCAATGCCCTTTTTACCAGACCTCGAAGGAAACCTATATAGGAAACAGCAAACTATACTTCCTCACATCCTTTGTTTTGTTATTCCAGAGACGTGGTAGTAATACAAAAGTTTTGTCGGTAAACAGCCAATGATAATGTCCAAACCGCCAGGTTACCCAAACTATAGTTCTCGATAAGTTCAGGCTTATTTTTCAATATGCAGTTTCTTTATTGATGTCCTCCTCCATATTCTGATATTCTGTATCAGATAAAATAGTACGACTATTGAGAAAATGCAACCCTGATATGGAAGTTTTCAAAAGGCAATAGTAGCTTATTAGCTCAGGGTTGCATTTTCTCAAAAGTCATACGATTATGTGGGAGAGCATATACCAGCCTTAGCACGAAGTCAAGATCTCTTTTTATTTTGTCATGCAATGTTATGTTGCATTGCTGCATATTTTAGCATATTTATATGCACTCTTAAGTTGTTGTGCAAATCTGGCATAAAAATGCTTCTTTACTTAATTAAAATTTCATTTGTAATGAAAGTTATTTTACAATTTTAATATTTTAACTTTTTAAATATTTCAGTTTAAGCATATATTGATGTCCAAGGAATTAGGAAGAAATTGTAAAAGGCAGCATGGATAAGAAGTCAGGACAAAGACAAAAGAAAGTTTACTATAATCATAATCATGATTTTAATCCATGCTGACAGTGAAAAATCATCATTTCTCTTTTTAATTCACTTAAATCAAAAAAGATTAACACGTACTGCACATTAAATAAAATATAAATAATAAAAAATGGGGAAAAAATTTAATAAAACCATGCACAGTGGAACTGATGGTAATAAATAGAGTACTTCTAAAATTTCATTTATTTATTAACTGTTACAAATACAACTAACGTCCCTTTTTCACAATGTATGGTTGAGAGTTAACGTAAACTTTAACTAGGCTTGCCAGATCTAATTTGCCAAAAAACTTGACATTGACCAAAAAAAACTTGATTTTGAAAAAAAAACTTGACAAATAAAAACACTCTACTATTGTTTTTTATTTAATTTTTTATTGTTTTTTTCATAAAAATTATTAGAATAAGAACAAAAGTATCATAAAAAGTAAAAATAACAGAAACAATATAAAAGAAACAAAAAAAAATATAACAATAAAAATTCAGTCTTTATATATTGTAAAGAAAACTCGTTACTCGTTAAAACAAATTAACAAACAAAAAGATAAACTCACTTTTTTCCAAAAACTTCAATGTACGTAGTGCAACTCAGCTGTTCAATGTTGTCAAGCTAGTGTTAAGTAATGGGGTTAATATCAGTGTTGGCACTTTTATTATAATTGTAAAGAAAGAGAACTATATTCTTTAAACTATAATTGCACAGAAGAAAATATGTATCATATTAGTCGTTAGTTCTATTGATAGTAAAAATATGGGCTTTATACCTATTTGTTTTTTAGAAATATAAACTTACTTTTCTTAAGTATTATTACATAGCTGGAATAAATTTGAGAAAAAAAAAAATTAACTTACGAAAAAGCTTGACAAATCACTTTTTCGCTTGACACTTGACGCGCATTAAAAAACTTGACAATCAGGCCCATCTGGCAAGCCTAACTTTAACTGACAGTTCTTCATAAAAAACTTGCAGTTAAAGTCTCTGTTATGTTTTAACCATACATTGTGAAAAGGTACGTTAATATTATATAAAATTTTTATACACAAATTTTGTGCACTCAAAGATTTTATCAAATCAAAAATATAATTCATAAATAAATCACATTTGATTGCAAAAAAATAAATACATGCATGAGCCTGTACATTAGAGTGGTTCGAAAAAAAGTTGTGGCAGTCACCCCCTTCGATTAAAGATAATGAGAAAACAAATTCAAAAATATTTTTTTTGCCACGCCTACAAAAAAAAAACGCCCTTTCAGTATTTTGTTCATTGTGACGCCAATTTTAGTCCCATCATTAGATTTTGTATACCGGTGTTCATGGCTCTGTAAGGGCTACATTTCTGTCTTTAATAATTTTTTACTACCAGGTCATATTCTAGTCAAGACTTTTAAAACTCGGTTCGTACTCACCCTAATGCTAAATATTTTTAAACGAAAGTTATGACTGGAATATGACGTGTTAGAAAAAAACTATTACAGACAGTAATGTAGCCCTTACAGAGCCATGAAGACTGGTACACAAAATGTTATGATCGGACAAAAAATGGCGACACAGTGAAAAAAATTCTAAAAGGGCGGTATTTTTAGGCGTGGCAAAAAAAAATTAAATAAAATATTTTTGGAATTGTTTTTACATCATCTAGGGGTGACTGGCACAACTTTTTTTTGTATCGAAGGCGAACCACTCTACTGTACATTATGCAACTTTCGATCAGATGGCCTAAGAGTTTTTTTTTTTTGCAGAACCGCCATTAGTTTTTTACTCCAAAGCGAACATTTGTCTCTGTTTATTATTTATGAAAAACAGGATTTGAAAAATACTGAACATACCGGGATTTAAATTAAAAAAATTCCGGACTTCAGGATTTAAAAATTCTCAAAAATCCCTGTACTTTCGGAAACGAGATTCCCCGTTTGCCAGTTCCAATTCTAACCTTATCCTGGGGTTTTATTACCTTTTTTTTTGTAATTTCATTAGCTTCCTATCGTAATAAATTACACTTTTTTCACAATCGGTCCCACAGTTCCATGCATTACAAAGACACAAATTAAAATATACTCGCTTATACTTTCATACATTCAGTTGTTTTTTTTTTCTGATAAAAATTTGAAACGAAGGAGAAAAAACTCAAAACTACGTCTGTTTTAAATGCATCATTAATCAAAATGTTGTAGAGCGTAAAGAAAAAAAAATAAAAGAAAAAATCTGCAAAAACAACAAATTCATCACAGGGAATTTTGAAGGATTTTAATATAAAAAAAGAAAAAATAGAAATCAACCAACTTTTGTAGTTGTGGTGAGAAACAAAAGATTTTTTTTTACAAAATTTTTTTTTCTTCATATAAAACAAGCACTCACATAAAAGCGGAAATAAATTTTAATATAATTTTATGTGTGTAAGTTTTTCATCAAAGGTAGCAAAAAAAAATAAATAAAAATATTAAGCAGAGGGTCGTATTTTTTATGTGCAAGTTTCTACCCTCCCTCCCAGGGGGATTACAAAATGTTACTACCCTAATGAAGGATATCAATTTTAAGCTGAGTAGTAGAAGCTTAAATTGTTGCTATAAAAGAGAAGCAGAAATTATTATTAAAGATTGTGGCCATGTTTTATGAACTAAATAATGTGCTGGATGTTGAATTTACAAAAAAAAAATTAAAATAAAAAATTGAATTACGGAGAGGCCATGTTTACGGAGAAAATGAAGTTCATAAAAATGTACACAAAAAAATATTTTATACATACATATGTACATATATTTTATTGTGTTTATTTGTATATTTATTATTATTTTTTTAAGTAATTGTTGAAAATATTTATCAAGCTTATACATATAAGTACATATCAATGAAACAACATCACACTAAAAATTTTATTTCATGTTCATTAGTTTATAGTTATACTTTTTTTGTTGATTCTATTCTTTCTAATATTTGCTATTTCACTCTTTCAGTTTTAGATTAGAGAAGAGAGAGGGTAAACCAAGTGTCATTTATAGATAAAATTTTATAATTTTCAACTAATCACACCAGCGAGAAGGTAAGCAACACGCTCCGCCTTAGACTGATGCCTGCTACTTCTAGCTATAAATATATATAAGTATATATTTATCTATCGGTAGTTAGTCCTGATTCACACACGTCAGGTCTGAGTCGTCAAGTCTTGAGTTCTTAGGAGAGAGAGGAAAAGAGAATGGAAAGGGGTACATACTTGACCGTACCAGTCAAGTTTGCTTTTTCGTTTTGTTTTGTCATTCGTAATACTCTATTTGATGAGACTTGATGACTTGACTTGACGGTGTGAATGAACGCAAATGCAGGTTCAAAAGAAAATTGAACAAAAACTGATCAGGTAAACCTGATGTGTGTGAATCAGGACTTTAAATTTTACAAGGCAAACTCGTAGGTAACAACTTTAGGTAAATTACCTGTTTGCAGAAATTACGTGCATACACACATACTGTGATATTTGTATTAGAGATAAACAACTTTTAAAGCTTTTACAATTTGTTCTTGTTTCGTTGTGAAGTAAACACCAAGCATTGTTTTCGCCAAGATCTGATTGGCTGTTGTGCTCTCGTCAGTGTTAAAACACAAAGCTCTGTTGTAAAACTTTGCATATGGCTAGAAGGTAGCTGTTCTAGCTTTGAAAGGTCTTAAATTGGTTCTTGTTTCTGTGCAAAGTAAGAGCAAGCATTGGTGTCTGCTGTATTGTTGTTGTGGATGTTGTACTCTCGTCGGTGTGAAAGCACAAAAAGCTCCTTATAAAAGTTTGGACATTGTGCATATGGCTTGGACGTAGCTGCTCTAGAACCTGGAGGAAACGCATTGCATCCCTGACTGAATTGATTCCTGCACTACCCTACCTATTTTGCTACACTCGTAATATAATTCCCTCACACCACCTGTAGCGATACTTGGTTTTTTACGGCTGGAGCGAGGGGATTAATGGACGGGTCTGCACTGCATAATTTGGGATAAAAGTGTGATTTGGACTCTACCCATGTTTGTAGCGTACTTCAAGCAGAAATATCTGCAATATAAAAGCAGCAAACTAGTTATGGACGTGTCCAGTATTGGATAAGAATATTCAATTTGTGACTGACAGCAAACCTGCCATTAGATTCCTAACTAGCGGTCTTCACTAGCCATGAACTTGTTACATCGGACATCGCAAATGGCTAATGGAGACCGCTCATGTCCAACTTTCGTTCATCCTCTGACTGACATGGCTGCCAGAACATTTGTCTAAGCAACAATGTTCCATTTGCAATAGAAAGAAAAGAGAAGGAACACAATTGGTAAATATTCCATCTTTATTGCACTAGCGCAAAATACTTTGATATGCCTGAATATGGACATCGCACGTAATCAACACAACAAAGAAGTTGATGAATTTTTCAAAGTTGCTCTGCCGGCGTAATGTTTATGGCATGTTCAAGTCGATGGTTAGTGGTTACGTAGGGTATACGAATGTTTATGCCACACCGTAACTCATAAGTGAATGATCTGAAACTGTTTCGCAAGTATTGCGAATCCTTCCAATATTATCCCACATTAGATGGGAGAACATGGCACCCCTATACAAAATTCAACAACAGACAAGACAGAGTAACTTTCTTCAGGGTAGAGGCATTCACAACTTCTGCCGCATGCCTCTAAAATCGCACTATGGCCTTGTACTAACTAACAAAAAAATAAACCAATAGCTACTTGTTTCCCTTGAACACAGATGTTATGTACACAGTGGTTGTGATCAGGCATCAGTGGCCTTTAGGCTTCCATGATAAAATCATGGGTCCCCCATACAACAACTACTGTTCAGCAGGATGTCTAAATGAGGAAGATGAGTAGACAATAACTCAATTTCCTCTGCATCTGCTTTGCACTTGATAACCAACACCTTCGCAATTTATGAAGAAAGGATTTTGAATCTGCAATCCTTTATTAGAAAGAATCACAAAGTGAAAGAGCGCCCACAAGTGGATACTCTAAATTTCATTCCTTCTTTTTTACTTTTTCTCTCCCTTTTACTACACAAAGGCACCTAGATTAAGTTAGGTTGAAATAGATACCTAATTTACAGGACCCAACTGAGATTAATATTCTTCTATGATCTTGTCGGCGACCTATTACCCTAACCCAACGGTTCTCAAATGGGGGTCCGCGGTCCCCTGGGGGTCCGTATGAAAATTCCAAGGGGTCCGCGAAGAGCTAAACAAATATTGTTATTATTCCTCAAAAGTTAATATTAATAAGATTTAGAAATATGGCTTTATAGCTCAGCTGCATTTCCGCTACTACCTTGTGAATATGCCTTGTATGTATGTAAGTACATATGTTATTTAGTTTTTTACCTGAAGTACAAATATATATATATTTTCAATTTCCACAACATATGTATGTACATATGTATAAATTATTATTTCAAATATAACATGCACGTGTTGTTATTCACATACTACATACCTATGTGTCACATACATTGCGGTAGGCCGTGCTGCTATTAAAATTTCTGAAGGGGTCCCCGAAGAAAGAGCTTGTGAGAACCTATGCCCTAACCTAACCTAAACTTAAACTAAAATAATTATCAAGGACTTTCTTATCTAAGATATAGTTTGATCCCGAAATGAATCTCCGAGATTTACTTGTAAAGAATTTTTAATTAGGCGCTTCTTGTCTGCATATTTAAATAAAGTTTGTATTCGTTCGAAAGTTCTATAGATCTTGTTATAAATGGAATATACCCTCTCTAGTCGTGGTTGACGTATTTACTGCGAAGTTTTTGCAACATTTGCTCTGTAATCTACAACAAAAATGTCGCAGTCCATCTGCAGCAAATTTAGGACGCCCAGCAGCGGTCCTTTAAATTACTCTCTTGCTTTCATACCCCAATTTCTTTACTTTACGAGTACTGAAGGTAACACAAAGGGATCTAACTGCCGACTCAGTTAAATCAAAACACTCTTCTTTTTTTCGCTAACCAACTAACCTAACCTACTTATCACACTATTACCACAGACCTTATTTGATATGTATTTATGTGTTTAATCCAAAAATTTAAGCTAGAGGTTACTTTTTAGGGTTCCGTCCACCAAAGGCTGTCTGTAACCGTAACAGCTATGGACCTGAAATTTTCACTGAATGTGTAAGACTTTGGCCGCTACAACAAAAGTACATGACAGTTAAGAATTATAGGACGTTTTAAAGCGAGCAATGTAACATATTCAAATCCTATACAATTATATACAGACACTGGAAATTTTCAAAGTTAGTGTATTTTTATGCAGACTACAACACCAATTAACACTTTCAATTAAACTAAATAAAAAAATCTAAATTAAAGGATATTTTATCAGTTAATGTAATTTTTAGTATGTAATTTCGACAACTTGCTATATCTTAGAAACCGTCAGGGGCAACCTGTTGAAATTTTTAACAACGCTAAAACTAAAAAGTCCTAAAACGAAAAAAACCGCCGCAATAGAAAAACCACCAAAACTTAAAAATGATTCAACCCAAAAATCGCCAAAAAAAATCGAAGTACGAAAAAAAATTAAAAAACTAAACTAAAAAAAAGAAGAGAGGTGTCCTAGCACACCCGGTTATAGCTATGCTGCTTAACTATATAAAACAAACTTAATGTATTAAATAACAATGCAATAAAATTATATTATAAGTCAAATTTTCCGCAAATATTTCAAAACATTTCCATTTATTTCCCATTATTTTCTTTTCTAGCGGCACGTACGATTAAATTAATATATATGACGCGCAAAATAGAAAGGGACCTAAGGGTAAAAACCGGTTTTGTTCAGAGAGCCATTTTAAAGATTTAAATACGTGTATCTTTGGTGTACCATCACTGAGCGTGTTGGTATTGGTCTCATTTGAAAGCTACACATCTCATAACGTCAGGAACGTGTTGGTCAACCTTGAAAACGCGCGTAGGTCATCCCTACCACTTGTTTTGTGTAGTTGGTTTTACTGTTTTCTACCTAGTGCGCTGTTTCCATGAGTTTGATATCAATTTTGCTCGCGTTTTTTCGAATCCAGGTTTAATTTCTGAAATTATTAATTGTGAATTATAATAAATACTCATTTATAATTCTTTTAAATCGTGAATATCACTCTGTTAGTACGAAGATGTTTTCACATAACCTTAGAATCGTCGACTTCAATTTCATAAAACGCGCATATCTCTAGGAGGGAACACTTTTGGGGCATGGGATAGGTCTCATTCGATGCTCAGATGTTGTCCACATAAAAAAAGTGAAAATTGATTTTTTTACCCTTAGGTCCCTTTCTCTATGCGCTGTCACATACATTGTTTGTGGCGTACAGCCGTTCGGCTGTGTTCTCTAGTTTGTGTGGATGAGCAAAAACAATACAAAAAAAAATGGAGCAATCTATCTCATTGTTTTTGTTTTGTTGTTGTTTCACTCACTTCAAAGAACGAAACAAAATAAAATCAAATAATTTGTTTCGTTTATTTTCGTACTCTGATTTTAAGTACAAAGAAATCAAAACAAAAATAAATTTATAACTGTGTATATAGTGTCGATTATTTTTGTATCGCGTTCTAAACAGCATAGCTTTAAAATCTCTAAAACTTAAATAAATTGCCAAAAACCCAAAAAAATCGCCAAAACGAAAAAAACGCAAAAAATCTAAAAAATTTTCAAAGACGAAAAAATCTCCAAAAGTAAAAAAATCGTGAAAACTTAAAAAATCGCGAAAAAATTTATCGGCTCATTTATTATTTTTTTTTTATTTCACATCAGATAAGATATCGAATTGTAAAGGCTAAAGTTCGCGTAGTACATATGTAGTACATACATATTATGTAGTGTCCGTACGGAACACTTCGTGTGCGTGTCAAAGTCGCACTTTACTGAATTTATTATATAAATATTTAATTTTATTTTTCCAATATTTCCCCACTCCGTTGTGTGGCTTTTTCAGGGATTGTGTTTTATTACAAAACGTTATAAAATTAACAAAAAAATGTACAAAGAGTTTATAACTGTTAAACATTTTAAAGCACACAACGGAGTGGCGAAAAATGGAAAAATAAATTTAAATATTTATATAAAAAGTGAACTTAAACTCAAATATTCTGAATAAATATTTTGAGTTTGATAATCAAAACAAAAAAAAAAAGACTTAAAGGCAAATTTTGTAAATAGAAACGTTTTTTTCGTTTTAAAATTTTTATGGAAAAAATATTTTTTTAAACGAATTTTCGTTATTTTTCATACAAATTTGAAACGTTTAGAAACGAAATTTTTTACAAAATCTGCCTATTACTTCCGAAACGTGTCAATATAAAGCTTGTATACATTTGCCTTGTGTTATTTATATCATGTATAGATACATAGTTGCGAAACATTGTAACCATGAACTTCACTTTGAAAACGATGCACTGATTGGTGTGCATTGTCAACGTTTTGCACTGTGCCGTTATAAAACACTATTAAGCCATACTAATTGCATATTGCTACAACTAACAAAAACATGTGGCTGGCTAATTTGTAGAAAGCAGCAGGTAAACTAATACTGAACTAAAACTAAACTAATTTCCAACTAAGTTTTAAAATCGATTTCATTTTTCCAAGTCACTTTATAGATCATCAGTTTCCAAAAAATTGACGAGCATCATCATGTAACTGTAGATAGCTTTCGTCAACTGAAGAGCCGTGTTCATAGACAGTGGCATAATTTGGCCTATAGTCAAGGTAATTGGCTTCTGTGATTTTCGTAGCATCAAGAGAACTTGTTTCTGTTCTGGCACGGACAGCTCATACCACATACAGTCCCCATAAATAAGATCGGTAACTTCATCGTTCTGAAAATTACACATAATTGCAGGTTATTCAGATTTTCATTAAATAAAACTTGAAAATAAATAGACCTACCGATACTTCAACCAAATGACCTAGCCCACAATATGCATATAGAAATCCCATACTGTATATTAAATATACAAAAGCAGCTGGCCAACTGCGTATGATAATGGAAAAAAGCGTACAAGAAATACTAAATACCGAAGTGAAAACCTGCACAAATATGACACCATAATAAGCAGCATCTACTTCATTAGCGTAGCTGTGTAAACAAAAAAGTGTGTTAATATTTCAAATAAATCCATTGTATCAACTCACAAATTGTAACTCTGATGCCAATAAATTATATCCTTTAACATAGGCAACGTTTCCTTTGAGTTATTTGCCGTTGAAAGAGTTCGATTTAGCTTCTTACATTTGATTAGCAAAGCATCCTTCAATAATGGTATATGAGTTATTATAATAAATACATACATATCACCGGCAAAGTTCCCAAAGGATCCCAAAAATATTAAGATAGCATGAAAGCCATTGTGTATCAAATAACCCATATCAGTGGTAGAGTCTATGCCGGGCAAATAAAATTTCATAATAAATAATTTCACGCCATACAACTGACCATAAATTATGGGATACACCATAATAGTAAGAGAGGTAATAAAATAAACCACCATAAGAGTTTTTAAAAGTTTCGTAGTCAAATCGATTCTATAACGTAATCTCGGTGTATAGTCCGGATCCGTTTCAAACTCCTTGTAAATGGCCTCTATTTTCCTTTCCAAGAATACCAAACTTTTGCGCCGAAAAATGCCAAAAAGCAATTTGCTGTAACCCTTTAAATAAAGTTTTCAGGGGAATGTTTCATTTGTATTATCAATAAAATTATATTTACCTGTACGGCGCTACCTGCCAAGCTGAGACTTTCAAGTATAATCTTCCAATCTCCATTCAAGAAAAAACCAACATAAATTGTATAAATTGTGCAGGCAAAGTAAGCGTTTATCGCACCTATCACCAACCAGGTGAGAAAGCTCATTTTATAATCATCTCGAAACACATTGGCACCGCAAACTGCGGCCACCATTCCTGTAATACGGGTTATTTTTTTGTAACGCTGAGAACAGGTTTTCGCCATAACTGCCAACCGTATGTTGTAATTAATAAGTTATAATAACGAAGTTTTTTGGGCCACCTTGTGTGGTGATTTATTTTCTATAATAACAAAAATTAAACATTTTGAAAACCACCGAGATATCCAGAAATGAAGATATCACAAAAATATGTAGCTAAGAACACTCTCTATCAATCCACTTTTCAAACAGAGAAAAAAAAATAAATCAAGATCGGTCCATACGTGGATTCTTACAGACACACAGATATACAAATACCCAAACACCCCTTGTTTTGGTCGAAATTTAAAAGAGGGGTTATTTTTATTTATTTGTTCGCTTCTTAACATAGCGTCTAGCGTCTAGCGTCGGCAGAATAACAAAAATAAAATTCCGATATTTATCTTCCTTTCATAGAAGAGAAACACGTAATTTTACTATTCGTATAACATTTCATTGTATGCAAATTCTCATCGAGTTAACATCTATTACTTTTCTATAATTAGTTATTTTATTCTAAGTTTTTCACACAAAGTTTAATTTATTTAAAAACCAATAAATCACATTTAAACATATAAAATCCCAGAAATTTTGTCCAAAATATATGGTGTGTTCGTAAATGCATCATCGCTGTTTTGGTAAGAAATTCGGAACAATTATTAATTTATAGCTATGCTATTTACGTCACGACACAGGAGCTATGACATGATTTTCAAAACAAAAATAATCGACACTATTACAGCTATAAATTTATTTTTGTTTTGGTTTCTTTGTACTAAAAGCAGAGTACGAAAATAAACGAAACAAATTGTTTGATTTTTTTTATTTAGTTCTTTGAAGTGAGTGAATCAAAAACAATGAGAAGGATTGCTCAATTTGTTTTTGTATTGCTTCTGCACATAAGCACTAAACAGAGCACAGCCGATTGGCTGTAAGCCGGCTAACAGCCGCCGCCGGCCACAAACAATACATTAAATTAATCGTACGCCGCTAGAAAAGAAAATAATGGAAAATAAATGGTAACGTTTCAAAAAATATTTGCGGCGAATTTGACATCATCATATAACTAATATAATTTTATTGTATTGTTTTAACACATTAAGTTTTTTTATAGAGCTAGGCAGCATAGCTATAATCGGGTGAAGACACCTCTCTTCTTATTTTTTTATTTGTTTTATTAATATTAAACAACAAATGTTTTTGTAAATTGTTTAATATTTTTTAAGCAATTATTTGTTTAGCAAATAATTTGTGTTTCGTGCTGCCAATGCAATGGAAAGATGGCATAACGATTAGACCACTTCAACAAAAGAAAGATTGACCAATAGACTTATCCCAAGAATAGCGGATTGGGTAGAAAGCAAACACAGGCAGGTCAGCGTTCACCTAGCCCATTTGTTAACAGGACACGGATGCTACAGAGCATACCATTTCAAGTGTGGACACGACAACAGAGATGTGTGACCATGTGGGTGCATGTCTTTTTTTGAATGCACGCATTACGACACCCAGAGAAGCTCCCTGGAAAGAGCCATCCGATCGCAGATCATCCCTGAGAATCTTATTGACCTGATACTACCATCAATTGAGACTTGGAAATGTGTCTTCGCAAAAGAAATCTTACTGCAGCAGAGAATATCAGAAAAAGGGAGACCTTATCTATTAGAAGTAGCCTTCGCTGAATCACCCCCAGTGTAATAATTAGCAGTGGTCCCGGGGGACAAACTGTGTGGAAGAAGGACAAATGGGGATATGTTTTAGCACGTAAGTCTTGCTGCGAATCGTGCATATTGGCCAGTTCGGGATATCAATATATTTTGAAGATTTCCTAGCTTTAGCTCGTCACAATCGACATCAAGATCCTCAAAACGTCGAAATATGATGAAAACTCGATTTTAGTAAATTGGGCAAGACAAATGAGAAATTCTAGTTTTTCCTCAACGTCGTCACCACTGAGAGACATTAATGTATATCAGGCATGTACCCAATTCCTAAATATGTTTTCATTGATTGCGGCCGTACAGCATCTGAGAAGACCCTAACTCAAATAATCGTAACTTTACAGGAGAAGGTAAAACATACTAGAAACTGTAATATTCGCAATGTATTTTTTTTTTGTAAAACTGCTTGTAAAATCGTTATTTTTATTTACACTATTGCAATATATTTTTGTGAGAAGGTGTATTTGTGTGAAATGTATTGGAATCACTGAAAAACTCAATTTCGTAAAAAAACACGAGTTAGGACCTTTCTACCTGAGACCGTCGATATATATTGCGGTAAATACAATACATAGAATAGTGAAATATATCGAGCCTTTTTTCGCTTTAATCGCTAGCCATATGTTATCGAAAATCTACTTTTTTTATTGAAACTAAAACTTTATGGGCCTACCCATAGTTTAGAATTGTCAAAATGCCAAATTGTTGATAACTTGTAAGATATGCGGACTGTATAATTTTATCGTAAGCGACAATTTATATTTTATATTTTAACAAAATCTTCTCTTGAAAAACTAAATTTTTGTCGCTTGCGATTAAATCGAATTTAAGGCTCGATATACTTCACTACATCCATCGTATATTATTAACAATCGTGAGTATGTAAAAGAATAAAAAATTATTTTGAAATACTTTTATTTCCGGCGTGAGATTGTTCTTGCTATTGCCAGAGACTATCGCTGTTTCTGCAGATAACTAAGCCTCAAAACTTATGTTTAATAATAAACAAAATTAAAACTTAATAACTTAATAATTCATAGGCATTCACGCATTCCTTTGCTTATTTTTTATAGGTATAAAATGAATCAATTTCATAAATCAATGAGGATACGTTGTGAGCGTATTACATGTTTAGGTATGTATGCATATTTAATTAGCATTTTACTTACTGCCACTCTTAAATGCCACACTTGTCAATATTTAAAACGATTTAATTGTCATTCATTTACTACACTTTTAAATTAGTTAATTTCTTTACATGAACATATCTATGTATGTAGTTCACAAAAAGGAAAGAGTCTTCTTGTTATTACTCGTACGTTCAAACAATTAAAAAAATCAATAAAAGAATTATATAATCAAGAGAATTCTCATTGATTGATTTTTTAATTAAAAATGACATGGTAATGATGTAAAGTGCTACTCGGTCAACATCGAAGGCACGTATCGTAGTTTTACTGTAGGAGGAGTCTATAATAAAATAGAATTAACGTGAAATAATGTGGATATCATGGTTAACCATGTCCCTGTAAATGCTTCTAGGGTCCCGGAGCACATCAACAATTATTTTCTAAACTACTAACAATTTAATATGATACCAAGTTTTTTCTTGCTAGGGCAGTGCTGTATACTCGTAGTTTCAGACACATGGGGGTTTCTTGAACAGAATCAACAAGTTTTAACATTTCAGAGGAGAGCCTGTGAAGTTGTTGATTATCGAGACATATGTATTATACTACGTCTTCTCTGGTAACATACCGCTAGTATATCCAGTCATCCAAAGCATTGATTGTATAAGTGTCATTCGATTCCTACCATTTGATTCTATTTTGCTTCAAAACCTGTGATTGTTGCTTTTATACTTAACTTATGCATCAAGATTAATGAACTCAGTAGCTTTGCTCAAAACTTGTTTGTGCTGGCAACACTATTTGTTATGGCCGCCATTTTGACAGCAGTTATGAACAGCGTTGCCACTACCTAAATATTTTTGTAGCCAAAATATGAAAGAAAAAGTCATCAAAATTTTTATGTATTTAATATACTGAATTATTTGTAAATCAGTTGAGAAATATATCTGTGACAGTATGTAATAATCGCTTAAGTCCTCTTAATCGAAGGATTATGTTTCGAACGCTTTCACGCTAAAGGATTAAACGGCACCAACGCAAGATTATATTGTTGTGTGATCCTTTCTTTGCACATGTAGGTATTGTAAACACTCCAACTTTCAACTGGGGCTAATATAACGCAATAAACATACTCAATCGATTATTCCATATTGCCACAGATACAGTATACCCCGTTTAATTACCCATCGGTTAAATACCTATGTATATTGCTTATTCACCCCAAATATTGAAACCCCGTTTTTTACACCCATTTTCACACAAAAGTCCACCCTTAATTAAATTTCGCTTAATTACCCAGAAATAGTTTACCCTAAAATGAAATTTCCCTTAAAATCTCCTCGCTTATTTACCCAAAACTTCCTAAGTACATAATTATGCAATTCAGTAATCGAATATATAAGGTGCATATATGTATTTATTTTTTTGTAATATTAACTGTTTTTGTTATTTAATAAAATATTTATTCCAAGTAATAATGTACTAAATGCCACAGTGAGTTCGGATAAATGTATTTCTAAAGCTACTTAACCGTATTCTGATAATGCAAAATATCGTAGCTTTTCCTTAAAATCCAACAACAGAATACACACACAATTCAAAGAAAATCTACGATGCACTAACGCACGAAAATTGGCATCAAACATCGAATACCACCATTGTTTTCACGATTATTTTGTAATCAAAATATCGCGAATGATCTCAACTACGATGATTACGCTAAAGTTCGTATCGCTTTGTAAGTCAAATTACATGTGATAGTTATTAATGAACAAATACAACCGAAGTTAATTCTGCCAATTACCTAGTAGAACGGAACAACTAGCTGTTTTCGAAGGTCACTACACATTCATCATAAGCGTTCTTTTGTGTTTGGTCCACTGTGTGTGGTGTCAGTTGATGTAGATTTCTGCTTTATATACTCAGCCATTATTGCAAATGGAATATGTGAATTGTTTCGATTAATTTGGCTTACAAAGCGATTGTATTATTATTATTGTCAGAATTAACTTTGGTATTATTTGTTCATTAATAATTATCACATGTTATTTGGCTTACAAAGCAATACGAAATTTAGCCTGTTTAATAGTCAGATTTTGTAAAAAAAATTTCGTTTTTAAACGTTTAAAATTTGTATGAAAAAAAAAAAGAAAATTCGTTTCAAAAATTATTTTTTCCATACAAATTCCAAAATGAAAAATTCGTTTGAGCTTACAAAATCTACCCTTAAATCATAAATATAGAATCAAATGAATTTTAAACAATAATAATTAAAATTGATTTAAATTTTTTTGACTTTTTTTATTTTTGGAACAAGGACATTTTTTCTCAGATTTTAATAAAACTTGGCCAAACCTTTTAGTTTATTTTGATGTCCCGACTTTTGATCCGAAAGGTCAAGTTTTCTTGAAGGGTCAACTTTTGAAAAAGCTCACTTTGACCCATTTAGAGTTCCTCAATCGAGTCAAAATGTATGATCGATCCCCACTAATTTTGGAGGGCCGACCCACCTAGCCGAGTGGTACACCCCCTGGAAGCACCCCTGGAGGTTTCACCATACAAATATTTCAAAAAATCACAAATGTTTGTATGGGGAACCCGCCAGGGGTGGTTCCAAGGGGTGTGCGACTAGCATAGGTGGGTCGGCCCTCCAAAATTAGTGGGGGTCGGTCATAAATTTTGACTCGACTGAGAAACTTTAAATGGGTCAAAGTGAGTTTTTTCAAAATTTGACCCTTCAAGAAAATTTTACCTTTCGGATCAAAAGTCGGGACATCAAAATACATTTTAGAGGTATGGTTCCTTCGGGAAAGTTTCTTGTTTTGATCCCCAGAATACGATTTTCTTTGTAGTTTGAGCGATTTTTTTGCCTCCATATATATATGTATATATATGTATAGTTTCATGAAGCTCCAACTTTTTTCTATGGGAAGGATGCGAATCCTTGCACAGAAATGTTTCAAATTTTTATATTTGGTTACCTTTTACCAATTAAAACATATAAGCCAAAAATTTTAACTTTTTACAATAACTCTTTCTATTTTTGGCCGATCGTTATAAGAAAACACGACACTGTGCGTTGCAATCAAAGCCCGATATATTTGTTACATTATTTTGTTCAATGCCAGAAAGCATCAAAAACTGTTAAAATTAAAAGCGAGTTGATTCTGTTTTCTAAAGAAAATCGTTAAGACCAGTTAAATTGTTACCAATTTTCTTCAGTACTCTTTGCAACTAAGAAATCCTGGTTCTAAGAAATCTTTAGTTCAAAACATGACCAAATATTCTTGCTATTGAAAGCCCAGCACGGGAATCACATACACCACTCACCTCGCGAGAGACAATTTTACATAAAATTACTAAATTAGCTAAATTACAAGAAATAGAAATTTTATAATTTTTTTTATTGTTGAAAAATACTGCAAAACAAACTATTCTTAAACAACTATGAAATCTGCGTTTTTCTGAAGTTTATAATTTTCTTAATGTTATCCTGTTTGCAACAATTGCAATCGAAAAACTGAGCCCTTTTAAATTAAAGCAGCTGAAAAAAATGTGAAATTTTATAGAAAAAAAAAAAGAAAAAGAAAGTCACCTGTCAAAAATAAATAAATAAATCTTGTTATAATATTCTTATTATATGACAGTAATAATTGTGAAAAGCGATTAAGTTGTCAGGGTATTTTAAGGGGAAATGGTTGCGATTGCAAAACTAATAAGTCTTTTTTTTTTTGCAAACCTTCACCAACGTCAAACTAAAATATTTTGTACATCAGCTACTTTTAATGCCCGCAAATTAAGTCATTTACTCGTAAATATATAGTTGTTGTTGCTAAAAGTGCCTACCTTCGCATTAAAAGATTAAAGAACTTAAGCGAGAATAAGTTATTTTTCTCAAAAGTTTTTCATCAAAATATTCGTTTCATAAGGAATACCGAAGTATATTTATTTAACATGAAGTCTTTATTTAAATGCAAAAATTGTTTGCTTGTTTTTGTTTCACAAAAATAGACATAATATATTTCCAACTTAACGGAACGAGACTGTAGGATGTCTTGTAAAAATAGAGATTAAAAAATTCAACTTCCAGCCGAACAGTGTAATTTTGATGAAACTTCTTTATTTAACAGAATTCGACTGCATTTTGATAAAACTTGTCTACTAATAGCTCCAGCATTTTTTAAACACTGGATATTTTTTATATGCTGCCAATTGGCTCTATATAACGTCATATTTCTTATCAACATATAGGACCATAACCGCCGAAAAAGCTTAAGCGACATAATTTTGGAGCTTAATTTTTTGACGAAAATCGATGTTTTGTAAATCGCGTGTTTTAAAATCGTCTAATTTCCAGGAAAGAGCTCAGTAAAAAAGTGAATTATTGCAGCTTTTTAATTGGTTTTAATGTTTTAGATGTTTAAGATATTTTATACGAACTTATATTCGAATGCACTAAATCGTCCGATCAGCATAATACTGTTTTTCGATTTTGGAAATCGCCCGATTTTTTGAACTTCGTTCTTTTTGACGAAAATCATTTATTTACAACCGCAAATAATCGATTTTGATCAAAAAATTAAGTTCGAAAATTATGTCTATTAAGATTTTTCGGCGGTCATGGCACAATATACATTCATACTAGAGGTGAGCACAAAACATTTGCTTGCTTAATTTGCATGATTTACAGTATTGAGTTGTGCTCAGTTTTATTGCTCTTGATTTTATCTGTCAAGAAAGGGCATTAATTATTCCAGTATCGAAGCAAATTTCACTACTGCATAGCGATTGACAATAGTGTCAAATGAAATGAAATATTGTTTATAGTATGACAGTATGTGCAAGTGTGAAAGAAAAGTCAAATAACGCAGATTCTTTGAGAGTGTTATTAGTTCGCAGGTGATGCTATTCTAAGTTTTTTCAATTTATTAATTCTACACTTGAAAAATAAACATTCAAAGTAATATCTTCTTTCTTGGATAAATACATTTTTTTTGTCATGTAATATTTGATGAAATTTTGAATTTGTGAAATGAAGTATGGTACACTATGAAGTGTTCAATCAAAATAGCGTGCACTTGGCACAACCGTGTGCGGAAAATACCCAGGGTATATGGCGGGAATCGAACCCATCACCTCGGGACTGAGAGGCCAGCATCGCTACCTCTCTGCCACAGGGGCACCCAAAAACGACTTTGTGCGTTTTTGTTTGATTGCTCTCTACATTGGCTTTACAATTAATTCCAATTACCACTACAAACAATATACGTCCTTGAAAAAAATAACTACAATACCCCAGTTGGCAAAGACATCTTCAACGATGGGTACAAGATAATAGAAAATCGTGGTATACATATTGACTTCAATTAATATTTTTAGCATACAAATTTATTTAAATTACGAGTATTGACTGAATTAGCTTGGATTCAACATATTCATGTGTTTTAGTTAATTTAAATTATTATTGTTCGAACTTCATTTATTTCTATCGGCCATGTCACAGAGTTCAATTCCGTTCGGAAACGGTATTGAATCCACCTCGAGATCAGAGATTGGCAATGAATCATGTTTTCGATTCGATTCATACTGACTCATAAAATTTGAAATACAAGTGAGTAGACATCATTTAAAATCAACTACTCTGATTTACGCATACTCATCATGGCATTGATTTATAAGTATAGGTTGAAATGAATATGAATGCGACGTCAACATTATAGTCATACCACACTCACACTCATAAATCAGCTCAGTTTTATTTATAATTTCAGGAAAATACTTATACTACTCATATTGATTCAGGTCACTCAACTCATGCATGTATGTTTATTATCACCCTGTTTCTACAACCCAGATGGACGACGAGTATAAAATTTATATGAAAAGCACTCATAACCTAATAATGAGAATTAAAATTCCTTGTGAATCATACTTATTTTGCATCGTCCATATGCATTGAGTTAAGAAGAGTCGAAATCAACAACGTCATAAATGTTGCTAAGTATGAGTTCGAAGCGCACTTCAAACTTTCGAGTGCATATGATTCATAGATAACATTGCAATAAGTATGAGTGCGCATAAGTACAATAAACTATAAATCATGATTCAATTCTACTCACTATTTCACTACTCATTGCGCTTCTCTGTTCGAGATCTCGACCGCTAGCCGGAGTATATCCCACAATACTCGCGCCACCAACAGTCTGGACACACCTGACAAATTTCCGTGTTTTAGTTTTCTTTCTTAGACACCATCTTCTATAAAAATGGGGTGGATTGAATTCCTTTTCCGAATGGAATTGAACTCTGTGACACGGCCGTATATTTATAATTTGATCGTTTTGTAAGCCAAATTACATGTGATAACTATTAATGAACAAATAACACCAAAGTTAATTCTAACATTACTTAGTAGAACGGAACAACTAGCTGTTTTCGAAGGTAACTACACCTTCATCATCAGCGTTCTTTTGTGTTTGGTCCACTGAGTGTGGTGTCAGTTGATGTAGATTTCTGCTTTTATATACTCAGCCATCATTGCAAATGGAATATGTGAATTGTTTTTATTCAGGGTATTATATTTGCTGAAAGCATTTTTGTGATGATAGCTCAATTTTATCATCTCTAAATTTACAACAGTCTTGCCAATGTCGTTTGTTCTTTTACTAATTATGCACATGTTAGTTAATTTGCTTATTTTTGTTCTACTTAAGACAAACTTTTTTGGTTTGTTACCATTAACTATATTTATTTAATTTTTGCCACAGGCCCATGGCTATTAATTTTAGTTAATGTGTTTGTTTGAGAACAAAACACAATACTTGTCGCTCAGATTGTCATCAACAAAATAAAAAGTGTTTAATAAGGACAAAAATGCAAGAAATTGTCACTTAGATTGTCGTGAATGACGATTTCCCTTAAATTGTCGACTAGATCGTAGATGACAATGTCGGGCAACCTAATCTGGCAAAGTAGGACTGTTCACTTTTTAATGTCTGGCGCTCACCTCTAACATATCGCTCATTTGCTTCAATAGTGTCATAAATCAAAAAACGTGTTTTTTTGAGTTAATAATGCAGAATAATGCGGTATTTCGTATTTTATCTTGTGTAAAAATTTCATATAAATAGCTTGTACCATCACCTCCTGAAAGAAGAATATTTTTGCATGTCTTCGGGTTTTTTTTGAGTTGTGACAGTACTGACGTAAATGAGCGGTATACTTATTTATATGCACACAATACGAGCTATTGTACACATTTTGGGCTCTGGCGAATTATTGGTCTTAAAATTTCACACAAAAAAATTTATATAATTCACAATATACGCTTCTCTCTTTGAATGACACGATTTTTAATTTAAAAAAAAAATTAACCTTATGGGCCTTGTTCTGTGCAAAACAAATATAACAAATAATTAATTATTTTTCATTCATTGCAGAGATCAAGCAAATGTTGCCGGAACTCAACATAAAAAAGTTACCTGGGCCGGCTGGCATCCAACATTCGTCGTGAAGCAGTGCTCTTCGACGCTTACTCGTCCATCATCAACGAAACTCTTTATACTGATGTGCTGGAGAGTTGCTAATGTTAAAATAAGAGGCTAATAGCCCTGAAATTTACTACTCCAACGAACTATGTTGTGAACTTTTCAAAAAAAAAAAAAAAAATGGAAAGTATGGTAAAATTTAAATAAAATCTTGAGGGGTACTTAAAGTTCAACAGATTACTTAGCCACTGGCAGAGGGGCTCTTCGTGATGGCAACACAAGACTCTCTTCTTTTTATTCTACTTGCTACTCGTATCTTATTTTCCTAAACGACCTTCTAAGTCAAACTTTCAATCTTATCTACTATTTCTAGGATAACAGTAGTATTTGCCATTCATTCTCATTCAGCAATAGACCAAGCCTGCCGGAGGTCGTGATGCCAAATATGAATAAAGCTTTTAATTGTGATTTAACAACAATTTGTTAATGGGGTCCCATAAACAGAGTCGATTTTAATGAACGTATGACCCACTACTGTATGCTTACCGATTGACCAAACATGCGGCTTCATCTGTAAGTATTTGTGGTATAGTTATTAAGGAATAAGAAGTTTAAGAAATTTTCAAACTATCACTTTTAATATATACAATATTGTATAAATTTCATGTATAATTTTTTTAGCTTTTATTAATCCCCGACCAAAAAAAGGGTTGTTATAAGTTTGTAGTGTGTGTCTGTGTATCTGTGTATCTGTCCGTGTCCAGCCCAAACGGCTGGAAGGATTTTGATTTTTTTTTCTCTGTTGGAAAGGTGACTTGATCGAGATGGTTCTTAACTATGTTTGAAGAAAATCGGTTCAGCCATTTAGAAGATGTCACATTTTTTCTAGATAATTCGAGGGTTTTTAAAATTTAAAATTTTTATTATATTTTTTTAATAATAATTTTTTTAATTAAACATTTTTTTCTGTGTTCGAAAATTCGAACGCGAATATGCCATAGCATACTTTGCGTTCAAATTTTTATAAAAACAACAAAATTAATTTTAGTTCCCTATATTTAGAAATTTAATACTTTTATCCACGTATGCATTGGCTGTACAAATATAAAAGACATTTGCCACATATTTCTAGAACAATATTTCTATTGGGCCCGTTCTGCAAATCACGACATGTCAAATTACGGTGATTCAAAAAAAAGTATTGTTTTTGTAAATTGCACACTTTATAGCGTTGGTTGTTAGAATAAAATATTTTATAACAATTGTCAAAAACTTGAAATATAATAAAACTCGCTTTCGCGTCAACTTTAATAATATGCTTTTGAAACCAACGTGATTTTCAGAACAGGCCCGTGTGAAAAAAAAATCTATTAGAATAGTATCAAGTAAGATTGCTGTATTCGGCTGTGCCGAATTTTATATACTCTTCACAGTTCTACGTATAGAGTTACATAATTATTTTTTATGCTGCAGTGAAATTTATAGCAGTTTACGTATAGATATTTTTCGACTAATGAATTTGATTCACAGATTTTTTTTTTGAGATGTTAGTAATGTATTTAAGAATTTTTTACATCAACTACATATGGGCATTTCCACAGGAATGCCAAGTTTTTGTAGCGTGCGACACCAAGCAAATATGCTTGTTTCTTCAAAGAAAACGAAACCTTTTTTTTACTTCTTTATATATATATATATATATATATATATATATATATATATATATATATATTTGTGTAGGCCGTCAGCACATCGGAGTAACGTTGTTCAGAAACACAAGCTTAATTGCTTGATGTCGCACGCGACAAAAAGGTGGAATTTATCGAAGAAATGCGCGTATATTTGATTTCTAAAGAAAAAGAAAAAATTAATTTGACCTAGTTACTTTTATATACACAGAAAGAAAAACACTACGCACCGGGAATGAAACCATTACGTTGAACCCTTTCATTAATACAACGACAAATTTCATTAATAAAATGAAACACTATATTATATTGATGCAATTTCATTAATGGAATGAAACTTTTCATTACTGTTACGAAATAAATTTCATTCGGGTAATAGAAAACTTATAGGTGACATAAAAGAAGATCAAATTATCAAATCACAATTGTAAATAATCTATATTGTAATTACCTATAGTTATAATTATATTTTTCTTGCTACTTCAATGAAATATTTTCGTAACTACAATGAAGAAACCCTCCTGGTGCTGGCTAGTGGGCAGTGTGCTACCCTTCTAGTGACAGGTTCGAATCCTGGAGACAAGCCAAAGTATTTTTTAAATATATATATATATATATATATATATATATATATATACATTTTTTTTATAAGTTATAACTTTTCTAATAAATTAAATAATGTTGAGTTAATTAAATCAATTAAATAATGTTGAATTAAAATTTCATTAATTATGGTACATATATATGTATTTAGTGTGTGTCTAAATCAATGGTGGGCACTGTCAATGTATTTGTAAATTTTTTATGTGTTGAGGTTGCGAGCTACCCACCAAACACAACGCCAAGCGTTTGAAAGATAATGGTGCATTATATATTTATACATAAATAGACATATTTTCTATCTTGAAAAAAAAAGTTGATTAAGTAAAATTATTAATTGAAAATAAAACTTTTTCTAAAAAAACAGTGAAATAAAAAAAAAATAAAAAAGATAGGACAATAATATATCATGTTTTCCATTCAAGAAAAAAAAGTAAATAAAAGAATGGTTGCTTGGTGGAGCACAAAGGTGATCCACCAAAGGTGCTTTACCAAATAAAATTATGCGGTTGGATGTATCAAACTTAATAAGCTTTGATATTTGTCCGCATGGAAGATCATTTTCAGATGGGAAACATATTAGAAATATTTTTGATTTTTATTTAAAAGGTTTTCCCTTTCCTTACCATTAAACTTATTCATATTACTATGAAAAGCATCATAATGTCTTTTAATGACCTATTCCGTTTTTTCCTTAAAGCTTTGATAGCATAAATGCATTATTAATAACAAAATATTTTTCGCATATCATCATCAATTTGAAATGAAACACGTATGTTTGCTGGACAAATATTCTTGAAAAAAAATATAAGGAAATATGTAAGCATCCGCCTGATGTGCATTCGTCGCTGACTCATCGACGACTAAATTAAAGAGGGTAAGAATACGTGTGAATGTTCTCTTCACAATTGTGCCAAGAAACGCCCAACATTGGTCTAAATAATATTTGAAGTTGTTGTGGCTGCAGCGATACTCGCGTTAACTACCACGCGTTGAGTTCCAAGTTCAAATCTTGGTCGTAGAAGCAGCGTGACCATATTAGCTTATTTTGAGCTAAATTTAGCTTATTTGTTTCAGATTTAGCCTTAAAATTTTCCTTTAGCTCTTAGCTTATTTTTTAGCTTTTTTTAAAAACTCATTTAGCTTTTTTAGCCTTTTTTTAGTCTAAATTGCGTGTTCTATAAAAATATATTAAAAACATAAACAACTCATACAAATTATAATTTTTTAGCATGGTAAAATAGTTTACAAAAAATACAAAATGTAAATTATATGACAATTTTATAACAGAAATGGAAAGAAGAAAAATAGTAGATAATGGCAGAATGGTTAGAATTCCAATGGAAAAAGTTAAATTCATATTAGTGGCCAAAACACTTTTTGAGTTTTTTGGGTATAAAATTATTTGACTTGAGTTGAACGTTCATTCAGCGGCATCAATTAACTTAAAACAAAAACCTGAAATAGCCTTAAGCCTGGATAACACTATGTACCGATTTTCGTCGGCCACCTCAATAAAGTCATAAGTAATAAGCCAAAATGGCATTATTACTCAATTAATTCTGAAATAAGTCTATATGGGCTTATTACCAATGCAGTGTGGCGCAATTGTGTCCTTGTATTTCAAGTAGTCGATAAATTAGAGCAAAATCTTTACTTATGACTTTATTTCACTGATCTGACGAAACTCGGTACATTGTGCAGATAGTGTGATCCATGCTTTACCTGCAATAGCATTAATTCACTTAAAAAGCTTTCGTATTTTAGTATAAATGTTTTTACATTTTTAAAAACTTTTTAAGATTATTTTGGGGAAGTTTTTGTTTTGTTCTTCATTGAATCTAAAATATAATAATTAATAAATAATTTCATTAAGCAAATATTCTATATGTATAATAAAAAAATATGTTTGTGTAATATTTAACGTTAGTTTAGCAATAAGAAACTATTGAAAAGTGATCAAAGAAGTGGAAAAAAGTTTAGCTTTATTTTCTAGCCTAAAATGTGACTTTTTAGCTTATTTTAGCTTTTTTTCAAACGTGATTTAGCTTAATATTATTTTAAAATCTGGTCACACTGCGTAGAAGACAATTATATCAAACAAACATTTTTCTGATGCCTGTTCCAATAAACAGACGTAAGTAAAATGATTAATAAAATACATTAAATTAATTAATCATAGTCGTTGCAACAATGAATTATGTTGTTAACACAATTGTACAATTGTATCATCAAATAATAATATACTACGTCTCAGTCATGAAATACTGTCTTGATATACATACATGAAAAATTCAGTTAATACAATGAAATATTTCGTTAAAAGAATGTAAGACTAACGTCACTTCATTGTATAAACAAAAAAGTTTAATTGCAATGATTACATTTTTCATTTAAAATATGAAATGTTCGTTGCTTAGTAAAAAAATTTTTCGTTACATATGTATATGAAAATATTTCGTTGCATGCATGAGATTTGCTCAGCTGTTGAAACAATTTTCGTAATGCACTGGTTGAAAAATAATGACAAAAACATAAATAAAATTTAAAAAATCATTGCTTTTACGAAGGTTTTTCTTTCAGTGTACCTGAAAAAGTTTAACTGCCTGGCTCACGATGTCGACAAGAAATTTTCGTTCGCTTATTTATATTGCCCAGCCCGTAAATTTTCCAAAATTATACGAATATATTTCTTTCTTAAAAACAAAATATGTTTAATTTATAGAGAAAAATAAAAAATTAGTTTTAGTAGGTTACTTTTATATAACAAAAAAAAAATTCAAATTTTTCAACCCTGTAATCAAGTTTTTATTTTTCTTATTTTTAATACTAATTAAAATCTAACTGAAACATAAAATTGCTTTAATTAACAAAACAGCCAAAAATTGTTTCAACTAGATAGTTTTAAATGTATATCAAAAATAAGTTCAAATTTTCCAGCTCTGAAACAGTCTTTCGATTTTGGTGATTTTCAATACCAATCTATTTTGGACCATTTCTGATACATCAGTCTAAGACCGAAGTCTCTAGCTTTTCTGGGAGCAGACAGGCGGACAGCCGCACATCGCTTATTCGTCTTCCCTATCCATAAGGACCACACAATTTATAAATACTTTATGTGTCGCATATTAATATTGTGGAAATTACACACGCAATGACAAAGCTATATATATATCCTTTACCATTTTTGGTGAAGGGTATAAAAAAGTGTTATTGTTATGACATGCATGCCAGCAATTAACATAATAGTAGAAACATTTGCTAGAATATTTATAAGTTCAATTACTTACGGCAATAGTAACTTAAAGAAAATTGCAGCATATTAGACAACGTAAATCTGTATGCATTTCAATTTACAGTGGCTGATATATAAAAGAAAATGAGTTGCTTCAGCCAGGAAACAACAAGGAAAAAATGAGTTACTGCAGCCCTATCAAAACTTAACGTTGGTATCAATACAAACTGCATAAGTATGTATTTATATTGTTAAGGCATAAGTGCTCTCCGATTGATATGATAGGATCGTGTGATTTAACTCTATTGGATTATTTTCTTTGGGGTTATGTTAAGTCACTTGTCTACGTCGATAAACCACAAACAATTGAACACCTGGAAATCAACATTCGAAGAGTTCCCGGCGAAATATGGCCGCAAATGCTGCAAAAATTTGTTGTTGGCAAAAATGATATTTAAGCATTAATTTCATAAAATTTTCTTTCCAATAAAGCCCGTTTCATTGATATTAAAAATATATTTCCTTGATTTATTATAATTTAAATTTGTGTCACTCTATAAAAAACACCCTTTGCATCATTTTCGCTAAAAAATATAATAAAAATTTTACTTGCTTTTTCGTTTCCAAAGCTTGATTCTTGTTTTCATCATATTCGCTATAGAAGTGATATTTTAACAAGTTTGTCGTTTTTAAAGGCTTAATACCATGTTCACACTTATGGCCTTAAACGTGTTTAAGGCAAGTGTTTTAAGAAACTAAACACAACCGTTCACATTACATTTGAGATGTTTAAGGTTGACGTTTTGTGAGTAAATTATTGTATTTGTAAGAAATTACGAACAATTATGTTTTTTTATTGGTTTATTATTTTCAAACAACAAATGTTTTTGTAAATAATTTAGTATTTCTGCACTAATTACTTATTTACCAAATGATTTTTCACATGACGCCATTTAATAGCAACACAAAGATGCCAGAGTTATCAAAAAACGCTCTGAACATACTCCATTTGCGTGTTTAAGAAAGTGTTTAAATCTTAAACACTTCATTTGAGATGTTTAACAAAACAAGTCAATTTATGGTAAAACATCTCAAAATCGTCGTGTTTAAGCTCTTAAACACGAATGAGGCGTTAAACACGTTAAAAAACATAAGTATGAACATAGTATAAGTCAATTTCAATAAAATTCGATTTACTAATCAATTATGGTTACCGAGTTATAGGCCTTTTTCCGAAATGAATGAAAAATTATAAAATAAAAAATCCTAAAAACAGGGCAATACTGGTATGATGGCGCTGTTCACATAATTTGCCAGTGTTGCCGTGTTATTATTTTTTTACTGTTAGGTATTTTTCAGAAAAAGGCCTATAACTCGGTAACCAATCGACCGTTCAGCATAAAATTAGTATTGGGTGAAAGAGGACATTTACAGAAACAAACGCCAATAATTTTAATACTAAGCACTAAACAACAACTTGAGATTTTTTATATTTCCATGAACATATTCACCCACTTTGAACAAAAAAAAATCGTATGGCCATTAAATTACAGAACCCCACGATGGTTTTCCCCTTAAGAAATTAACCAGCAATTTAGTTAGGTATTAGGTACTAAGCTTAAGAAAAATTATTAAAAAAAAAACTCCATCACATTAGAATTTTTTATGAGCCCACCTAATATTTTCACGAGGTATACCATTATAATTCATCACAAATCGAAGGCAATATGGTCGAAGTTGACTAAGCATACACTAACGGCTAACTAACAAAATTTGCTTCAAATCATCTAAATACAGTAAGCTAAGCAAATCAATGGTTTCTTAGTTATTATTAAAATAAAATGGAAAAATTATTCTTTTTATAAATATTAAAAAATTTATTTCTTCTAAAAGCTTATAAAAAATTTATTTCTTCTAAAAGCTTAATAAAAATTCAAGACTTTAAAGATATTTGTCATTAAAGGCAAACGTTTTAAAATAAAATAAGCTAAATATTATGAAAATCGGCTAAAAAGTATAGACTTTATTAGTAATTTAGTGAAAACATCCAAACTCACATAACATCACTTCAGGTAATAACAGAACTTATGATTTTTTTCGCCCTAAGCAAACTCAACGTTTCTTAACAAGTTAATTTACCAAATTGCTATTAAAGTTAATAATTTTAGCCGATTTTCATAATATTTGGCTTATTTTATTCTTAACATATTTGCCTTCACAGACAATGGTCAAAAGTTTAATATTTTGCAGTCTTAAATTTTGTATAGGCTTTTAGAAGAAATAAATTGTTAAATTTTTATTAAAAAAAATTAATTTTTCAAAGTAAAACAGGATTATAATACAAATTTCTTTTATGACAATAAATTTCGCAGTCTGCTACGCTATTTTATAAATATGTGTGTCACCAATGTCTATCGGCATTCTGTATAATAAATAAATTCAGTAAAGTGTGACTTTGACTCGCGCACGAAGGGTTCCGTACGTTGGGCCTTGATAATTTTTTTTAAGTTTTTGACGTTTTTTCAGCTGAAGTAACTTAATTTTGTTTATTTTTCGCTTTTTTCTCGTTTTGGCGATTTTTTTAAGTTTTGGCGATTTTTTTTTTCATTTGGCGATTTTGTTTCATTTTGGGGATTTTTTTCATTTTGGGGATTTTTTTTCATTTTGGCGATTTTTTTTCATTTTGGCATTTTTTTTTTATTTTGGCGATGATTTTTTTCATTTTGGCGATTTTTTCATTTTGGCGATTTTTCCATTTTGGTGATTTTTCCGGTTTTTCGCGATTTATTTTCGTTTTAGAAAATTTTTTTAATTTGGTGCTTTTTTTCGTTTTGGCGATTTTTTTCGGTTTGGTGATTTTGTAATTTTGGGATTTTTTTGTTTTACCGGTTTTGAAAATTTCAAGAAGTTTGGTCTTAAAGATATTTGTCATTAAAGGCAAACGTTTTAAAATAAAATAAGCTAAATATTATGAAAATCGGCTAAAAAGTATAGACTTTATTAGTAATTTAGTGAAAACATCCAAACTCACATAACATCACTTCAGGTAATAACAGAACTTATGATTTTTTTCGCCCTAAGCAAACTCAACGTTTCTTAACAAGTTAATTTACCAAATTGCTATTAAAGTTAATAATTTTAGCCGATTTTCATAATATTTGGCTTATTTTATTCTTAACATATTTGCCTTCACAGACAATGGTCAAAAGTTTAATATTTTGCAGTCTTAAATTTTGTATAGGCTTTTAGAAGAAATAAATTGTTAAATTTTTATTAAAAAAAATTAATTTTTCAAAGTAAAACAGGATTATAATACAAATTTCTTTTATGACAATAAATTTCGCAGTCTGCTACGCTATTTTATAAATATGTGTGTCACCAATGTCTATCGGCATTCTGTATAATAAATAAATTCAGTAAAGTGTGACTTTGACTCGCGCACGAAGGGTTCCGTACGTTGGGCCTTGATAATTTTTTTTAAGTTTTTGACGTTTTTTCAGCTGAAGTAACTTAATTTTGTTTATTTTTCGCTTTTTTCTCGTTTTGGCGATTTTTTTAAGTTTTGGCGATTTTTTTTTTCATTTGGCGATTTTGTTTCATTTTGGGGATTTTTTTCATTTTGGGGATTTTTTTTCATTTTGGCGATTTTTTTTCATTTTGGCATTTTTTTTTTATTTTGGCGATGATTTTTTTCATTTTGGCGATTTTTTCATTTTGGCGATTTTTCCATTTTGGTGATTTTTCCGGTTTTTCGCGATTTATTTTCGTTTTAGAAATTTTTTTTAATTTGGTGCTTTTTTTCGTTTTGGCGATTTTTTTCGGTTTGGTGATTTTGTAATTTTGGGATTTTTTTGTTTTACCGGTTTTGAAAATTTCAAGAAGTTTGGTCTTACGGTTTCCAAGATACAGCAAGCTGTCAAAATTACATAGTCAAAACTACATTAACTGATGGTACACCCTTTAATTAAAATTGTTTAAATTTAAGTTGTAATTGTTGTAGTCTGTATAAAAATACACTAACCTTACAAATTTCAAGTGTGTATACCTACAATTGTATATATATTACATGGGATTTTAACATTTTTCGTTGCTCGTTTTGGAACACCCTTTATTTTCCAACTCTCATGTATTTGTTGTTGTAGCGGCCAAAGGTCTACACACTGTGTCCAAATTTCAGGCCTGTAGCTCTTACGGTTCTCGAGAAAATACCCTGTGACAGACGGACGGACAGACTGACAGACGGACAGCGTAGCGAAAACAAAACTAAAAACTGGCATGCAGTTAGCATAAAGTGACAAAATTTAACATGCTCTTGACGACATTTGCCATACAATTATACATTAATAGTCACGCCGGAATGTAATCGTGAGGTAAAACTACATTATGCGCCAATTTTTAATGTCAAATTGCACGGAAGAACTAATTAAAAGCTTGTTTAGTTTCGTCACTTATGCTAACTTCATGCCAGTTTAATAGCTATGCTATTTATGGCGCGATGCAGGAGTTAGGACGTGATTTTCGTAACAAAAATAATCCAAACTATTACAGTTATAAATTTATTTTTGTATTGATTTCCTTGTACTTAAAACCAGAGTACGAAAATAAACGAAACAAATAGTTTGATTTTGTTTTGTTTCGTTCTTTGAAGTGAATGAAACAAAAAACAAAACAAAAACAATGAAAAGAATTGCTCAATTTGTTTTTGTATTGCTTTTGCACATGAGCACTCAACAGAGCACACAAGCCATCGGCTGTAAGCCGGCTAACAGCTGCCGCCGGCCACAGGCAATACACTAATTTAATCTTACGCCGCTAGAAAAGAAAATGATGGGAAATAAATGGAAAAGTTTTGAAATATTTGCAGAAAACATTTGACATCATCATAAAATATAATTTTAATGCATTGTTATTTCACACATGAAATTTGTTTTATATAACTAAGCAGCATAGCTATAACCGGTGTCCTAAGACACCTCTCTTCTTTTTTTATTATAAGAGTACATAAGGCCGTATATATGAAATAACGTATACTTTTAAAACAAGACATAATTTTCCCCGCATTTCCCGCCCGGGAATTACCGATTCCAAAAACCTATTTGTGATATACATATCTGAATATTATTAACGCCAAAATATATAATATTTACTAAGCAATATATTTATTTTTTTATATTTTAAAACTCTTTACAATTCGCACGCACACATCGAGATTATGCAGAGCAAAGCTGAGAACCAGAGCATTCTAATATGGGGCACTCATTTCCGTGCTGAAAGAACATTATTTCACGGGTAGGCATACCCAAACTTAAAATCCTACACACATATTTAATTCTGCCGCAGTTGCTGCACTTCATATGCTCCAAGCACGGTCAAGAGGAGCAACAAGACGACTGAATATTAATTCATTAAGGGTTTTCATGAGAAGTCTTAAAAGTGCAATTGGGCAAACTTGCGAGACTTGTTTCATGAAGCCCCATTTATATAAATATGAAACAAACGTCAAAAAGTTCATTTAATGAAAATAAAATAAGAAAATTTCAAGTATTTTTAAATTTAAAAACATATTTATGTATATATTTCAATAAAAAATAAAAAAGTGTGTGTGTGTGTGTGTGTCTAAAAATATACATATATAAAGAAAGCCAGAAAATCAAGAACTTGTGGTTTACAAAATGCACAACTGCACAGCTTAAGTTTACGAATCAAAATTATTGGGCAAACTTAACAGGTTTTTGTAAATAAATTTCTATAAAATTTTTGACATTTTATTTACGAGAGTGTAAAAAAGCTCAATTGCACAGTTTGCGAGGCTTTTGAACATTCTTATGAAACCCCCTATTATGTTTTAGAAAATGTGAAATTTCCTATATATAAAATCATTTCATAGCATTTGAGATTGAATGATTGTTTAATTAATGGCAAATTGACCCTAGAAGGCTTATCTAATTCAAAAAATCAACAACATTTGCATATAAAATAAGAAAAAAATACTCGTAAAATATAAAAAAAGGAAACAAAGAATATATAACAAAGAATAACAGCCGAATTAAGTGCAGGTTAAAACAAAATTGACATACAAATTTTGACTAAAGCAAATAATACAAATAAATTTTTTTTGGATACTCTCGTAAAAACTTAGCTTCAATTTCAAAAGATATCACGATATCAGAATTAAGGCTTTGGAACAGTGTTTTGGATAAATAAGACAAGACTAAAAAGTATCAAAATATGGCCTAAAAGCGTAAATTATGCTATAAAAATTAGAAATTATGCTAAAAATATGGGGGAGTGAGACTGATATAAGCAAAAACATGCTTTAAATTGTAAAATATGCAAAAATATGCTTTAAAGGGTAAAATATGCAAAAATATGCACTCACAAATCCATGCCAAAATTCATAAAAAGTTCTGAAAGGTATAAAGATCTTAATCCTGCATTAATACATCACACAAGAAAAAACATGCAATTGCATATTTGCTTGCGGTTTTCCTGTTTATTAGTTATATTAAAAATGATCAGGCTTTCAGCGACTAGATATAATTAAGAGCAGCTTATACATGCATAAAATTTGTTGCACAAAGCCTTAACATACGAGTACATACGTCTCAATAAGTCGAAACTGTAAAGTTTACAGTGTAAACACTTGCCTTAGCTATATATACTCCATCAAGTTTATCAGCAGCTCATTGAACGTATTAACGAGATACTGACGACTACTAAGTTGAACAACCAGCACGAGTGTCTCCCGGTATTCTTTAAAGAGAGAGGGATATAAGATTTAATTTCTTGTACGACTCGCAGGGGTGGATAAGGCTTTTAGGGTTAAAATTAAATTGCAAAACTAATTATTGTGGGAAAAATGTGACATTTAAGTAGTGTTTGCATTTAATGATAGTTTCTACAGGTGACAATATTTTATGTTGGCATAAAGTAGCAGAATGGATATATTTTGGTCGCAGTGTCCTGTGCTTCCCGTTTGATTTAATTCATTCATTCAAAGTAGCAGAAGTAGTTGCGAAAAGTGGATGATTTAAAACGCAGATTTGATCTGGATATATACTAACACAATAGAGATGTAGAAAGATCGCCCGGAGAGAATGTTCAAGAACGAAAGTTTTGTTTCCTTTTTCTTTTATAAATTTTTCCGAATATTTCGTATATGTGTTATTATCGTATGCTTATAATCTAAATAAGTGAACCGCACGATATACCACAATTGTGGACAACAAAATTACACACTTGCTTATGCTCTTTCATTTAGTCGTCACTGAGAAAGCGACGAATGAAGTTGTGCGCACATGTAATAATTTTTTCCCAATTTTTTGGTTAGTTTTTTTGAGCACACCGAACGAAATTAAGGTTCAAATTTAATAAATTTGTACAGGAAAAATAATAATAACTAATTATGGAGGCTAAAAAATATTTCGTGATAGAAAATGCTTTTGGCAATAAGTAATAAATTTTATGTTATAATATAGTTTAAAAAGGCATTTTAATAGTTTTCACAGCGGTTTGAATAAATTTAGTTCTGTATTTATACACTAAATTGTTGAATGGATTATTAGATTTTTTTACTTTTTACTTAAGTTTTTATTAAATTGCTTATTTACAAAACAAAAAATATTCAAACAATTAATAACCTCATCATGTATCTTAAATTACAAAACTTTTCTGCAAGTGTAACTTTATTTTACTCCCAGTTTTCTCACCAATACAAACATAATTTATTTTACGGATCACTGGTCTAAATATTGAAAACTAAATGTTGCCCCATTATTTGTTTCCCAATAGTTTTCAAGAGGATTGGGTGAGGTTCATAAAAAGCTAATTTGAGAAATAATTTTATATTTTGCCCACTCCTATTATTTATATGAGAAATAGAATTGTATATTTGTACATTTGCAAGGAACCAGAGTTCAACACCCAAAAATTTTTAAATTTCACTCAGCATAACGGCACCTCCGAATGTCTCAATTCGTTTTTTGAGACCTGCAAACTTATAAAAGTTTTCTTCAAACGATTGCGAATGTCTCGTTAATATTTGCCAATCATATGTGCGAGAGAGTATTGATCGAACGAATTATTATTTGATATTATGACGATCATGCAATGAAGAGAAGTAGACTTTGTGAATTTCAGTGGCAACATATTTTTTTAGTTTAAAGCAGGACCGAGAAGAATTAAAATCGCTTGGTTGGAAATCGCTGGTAAGTTTAGACAAAAGAAAATAACAATGTAAAATCAACATGAGAAAATGTTGATTTTAAATCATATTTAATTAGTGAGAAATAATATGTTGTTTTAGAGTGTTGGTGGTGGACTGACTAGTAGGCACTATACTTTTTTGTAGTCGGGGGGTTGCAGGTTTGGTTCCTGCATTATACTCTGACAAACTAAGGTTTGTGTTTTTATTTTTAGCTATAACTTTGATTTCAAATAAATTTTATGTTAAATCATCAATTATATATTATCTTAAAAATATTTAACCTTGTTATGGCTTAAGCGTTAAGCGCGTTAACTAACATGCGCTAAGTTCGAGTTTGAATGAATGGCGGGGGAAATAAATAACAACAGTCGTTGTTTCAAATGGACACAACTTTCATTCAACATGATTCTTCGTTTCAATGCAGGCTGTTTCAACTTGAAACAACTTTGTTTTAATATGATTTTTAATTTGGAGTTTTAAATCAACGTGGAAAAAAGTTATTTCATAAGGAAAAATTTTGTGCAACGTTACTTAAAATCATGTTGAATTAACATGAAACATGGTAATCACTATAAAAAATTTACATTTGCATTGTTTTCATATATTTTAATATGAAATTATTTCGTGTGTAAGAAGTGAGTTTGTTATTGTTATAACAAAATATATTTTTCTGAATAGAAGCCACAGTTACTCGTATAAAGCGATGGGGAAACTTGAGGTACGATGACAAAATTTGTGCAGAATTTTCAGACACTGTAGTCAACTCATACCAACTTATAATGATTTATATAAGTGCTGGTAGTTGAGAATAGAATTTTATTAGTTTAACTTAAACACTTCTGCAAAACAAACATGGCGAAAACTTGTTCGGACCGTTTGGAAAGACTCGTTAAAATCATTAATTTTAATGCTGCAATTTGTGGTTGCAATGTATGGAGTACGGCTTTCAAGGTAACAGTTCATACCGTTTTTGTGGTTCTTGTGATCAATGCATTCTTGGCATTCTCAATTTATACCATGTTGTGTTGGATGTTGTGGTGGATGGCGATTGGAAAGTGATTTTGCAGTCCCTCAGTTTAGCTGGCAGCGCCTTGCAGGGATTCTTCAAGCTAATAAACGCAATTAATCTCAAATTGATGTATCGTTCTATAAACGCAAAACTAATGACCATATATAAGGAGCATGAAACCCAGAAAGATTTTTTACCAGAAATTCGCTATCGAATTGATTTTATTTTTAAAATGTTTAAAGGCATGACGGTGCTCTATATCTTGCTGGCTATCTGCCTTACTTTATATCCCTTATGTTATGGACATTTGCATGGCAAAAAAATTCTTGTTATGCAATTTATTTTACCTGGCATATCTACCGAAACTGATCGTGGTTATTGGTTTTATTTTGTTTACCACTCTTTCTGTATTTATTTAGGTGCTTTTGGTAACTTTGTTTCTGACGTGTTTCTTTTTATGGCCATAGTTCATGTGCCGTTATTCAGGGACATTTTGAAAGTCAAATGCAAGATACTAAACAGGAAAATACTAGAGACACACGATATTAAAATAACGATGCCAATGTTAAAAGATATTGTACAGTTTCACCAGAGTTACATTGAGTAAGTGATTTCCGAGTTTTTATGTTCTTCCCATAAATTATCGTATACAATTAATATGTCTGCAGGTTTGTACAATTGGTCAATGACTCATTTTCTGTGATTATATTTGCGCAAATAGTAACCTCGGTGATGAGTATTTGTTGCACACTTTTTTCGATTATTATAAAGAGCTGGCCAGCTGCCTTTGTCTCTTTAACCTATAGCTCAATCATGCTATTTTTATTTTGCGGACTCGGAAATTTGGTGGATATATCAGTAAATAAAATACAATATACTTTTACATATCATTCGTTACCTTAATACAATTAGAAAGGCAGCCCTAACTCATTATATTATTTATATCGAGTTTTTTGTATATTTAGATAGAAGAACATCTAATAAGTATCGAAATATGCGAAAATCTCGATTTTAAAAAAATAATGAGTTAGGACACTTCTACGAGTTAGGACCTTTCTCGTATATTAGGTATACATACATCCATACATAATTTTATATAAATTTTTTTCTTGTCAGAACGATGATGTTATTGATTTGGTGTATGGCGACATCCTCTGGTATGAACTATCCGTACGAGAACAGAAAATAGTTCTCTTGATGTTGCGAAAGTCGCAAGCACCAATCTCATTGACTGTGGGCGGCATTATGCCGCTATCTATGAGCACGGTTTTGCAGCTATCAAAAGCAATTTATAGTTATCTGATGATGCTTGTGAATTTCTTGGAAGGCGAAGACATATAAAACTACACTTATTAATAATTTTCGGGGTATTTATTATATACATACATAAATACCCCAGTAAAAAAAGACACTCCAAAAAGTCATGAAAATGTAGAGTTTGCGATCTGGAAGTAGTGCAAATTTCGATCCGATCTAATGATTTTTACATAGGGTTGTCATTGCAAGAAGTTCTCTTTTTCGATGCCTGGTCACCGAATTGGAAGCGATTTTACGAAAAATTTCCTTTTTTGTGTTCTATGTTAATATTTTCATCTAGGAAAAATGGTTAATAGTTACCTATTTTAACAATTAGTTTCTTTTTATAGGAATTTAAGCGCGAAACAGTATTTTCATGTAAATTTAAGCAAATAACTTTAAAATTTTAGACCAAAATTAGTTCCTAAGTTTCTTAAAAAAAATCGATTTTTTTAAAATTCTGGTGAGTAGTTTCTAAAACTATAGAGGAATTACAAGGTTTTGTATGACTAAAATAAAATTCTACTTGGTTTTCTACTAACTATCGGCAAATTAAAAAATCGATTTTTTGGAAGCAATGAAAATGTAGTTCCTTTGGAATGACTTCCAATTTTTTTACAGTACTGGTTGCTTTGGCTCCTTATAAGGAGCGTACCGAAAATATGCAAAATTTAAAACTTAAACTTTATTTCACTTTGTAGTTATTAAATAGAAAAGAAAGCACGAAAACAATATTTATTTAAAAATAATAATAATAATAATAATGAAAGCAAATAATTCAAATTGGACAAATTAATTATACTGTGTGACAAACATGAATGAATGAAGTAGAAAAAAAAATTCCGGCGATGTGTCACTATTTTTAACCGACTTCAGAAAAGGAGGAGGTTATTAATTATTATTAATAACTCGGTACCTTTCAGACCGATTTCAAAACTTCATTTTTTGTCTGAGAGGGTATAGCTTCTATTTAGGGCAATCATGAATACAGTTCCGCGAGAAATTTTGCCCGGGGAACAATTTCAAACAATAGGAAGTAATAGGGAAAACAAAAAACTTCTAATTAGATTGTAAGAAATGTGGGCGGGGATGCTCCCACAATTTTTTATATATTTATTTCTTTTATGTTATTATGTCCTACTTATCTGATGGCTACTAAAACTTAGAAAAAATATTAGGCTCTACTAACGACACAATCTCGAAGTTGGGAAATGGCCGAAACCACGCCCGTTTAAACCTAATATTATGTTTTACGTGCTTTTATTTAACCGAGTTTTACGAAACTTGACACACACCCTATAGTTTAAAAAAGGCATTCAAAATAGTGGGCACAGCCACGCCTATTAAAATTTAATATTATATTCGACGTGCTTCTACTTTATAAAATTTTACGAAGCTTGGCACACACCTTGAGTTCTGAAAAATACTTTAACTTGTGTTAAAAACAGTGGGCGGGGTTACGCCCATAAAATATTAATATTAAATATTATCCGATATATACTTATCCGATTCCCACAAAAATTTACAGACAGTTAGTTTCGCATTTATATAATGACATAACTTTGTGCTTAAGGAAGTGGGCGGGGCCCACGCTCATTAAAGATCAATGTTATATCTCACGTGCTTCTACCTGGCCGATTTTAATGAAACTTGGTACACAGTTTGAGATCTGAAAGTGACGCGGTGTTGAAGTATCAAATAGGCGAACACTAATATATGCCCAATGGGGCGTAACAGCGCCCCTAGAAACAGAAAATTTGCACTTAAAGTTCAAAAACAAAACTTTGAAAAAAAAATTAAACCGACTTCAAAATTAAGGACGAAAAAGTTAAAAACTATTTTAAAAACTAATTTTCATATGATTACCTTTAAATTTTGTTTAACTAAAAAAAATTTGAAAACTTTGAACATTCAAGAAAGAGGATCGCAAGTTACGTGACTTGATTTTTTTTAATAAATTTTATTTGAAAATTTCTGGAAGAGAAATATTTGATTGGAAGTATAGCTGAATTGTATCTGTTGAATTTTGTCTATTGTAACATTGGGATCATGCGAATTTGTTGTGGATTTATGCAATTGCAAGATCTGATCTGTGTTCTGAATCATCTATCTATATATATATATTTATCCATCAGCATAATTAAATAAAATAATATCCATAAGGTGCCACAATTGGTCAAGTCTGCAAAATTTACATTGGGATCTACATTGGTGCCACAAATAGAAATTGTTATTTATTCCATATCAACTTTAATTAAAAGCAATTCATAAGGTTCTACAGTTTCTAAAGAGATTTCACTTATTGTGAAAACCATAACTCGACTTCTTCCTGGTGGGTTACTCTCTATTGCGATGCGAAAGAAAAAATGGTACGAAATCGAACGATTGGTAGTTACTCTCTAATGCGTTTGCGCATTTGATTTTCGCATCTTTTTTTTTCCCCGTTCCCAAACCTAGTATCACCGCACCCTGTAATGCGAAATCGTCTGTCAAAATCGTTCTATAAACGCAAATATCTTGCGATAGGTAAACATCAAATGCAAAGAAAGATGTGAAGAGTGAGCCACTCACTTAAACCGGCAAAATACGGTTTCTCTAAATTTGATAAGTGCGAAAAGGATTTCGATATCAATGTGCTTATTCAATGAAAATTATAGTCGGCATACCCAAGGTTAAATTGTTACATGTATGTATATTTACTTTTACCGCAGTTGCTGAGAACGAGAACATAGATCACGTCATATGTCACCAGCAGTGCTGCCCGAATGATGATTTTTATCACATTTTTAATGATTTTTGAACCAAAACATGATTTCATTATTTGTTTTTTTTTTTTTTGGAATGATGATTTTTTATTTTGAAAATTATGATTTTTACTTTCAAGACATATCTGTGGGTTTCATTCATAACAGCGAATGTCGAAAAATTTAATTTTTCAGTAGAGCCAAAACTAGTTATTTTTGAAACTGCGGTCTCAGTATCAAAATTTCTCAAATTTATTGTTCACTATCCTGTGGATATATGTACATATATCCTATAGGTAGTGCAAATATTCCAAATAATTTTTAGGAAATATCCTAGAGAAATTAAAAATACAACAGTATATTATAAACATCGAAATTTTGTTCTGACGAAACAATTTATGTCCATGAAAGTTATTGTGGCTGAATAAAAACAATGTCCGTGCAACCCCCAAGGTGATATATTTTGTTTTTGTCAGGAAAAAGATGCCAAAATTTATACTTTTTAAAATAACTTTAATAAATAACATAAGACTTAAAATCATTCTTTCAACCAAAAAAAAACCCCCCCACTTCAATGCAAAGAAGAAGATAGGAAGAAGTACGTGAAATATAAAACTAAATTTTAATGGGCGTGCCTCCACCCAATTTTTTAAATGCAAGATTATATGTTTTTGAGAGCTCAGGGTGCGTGTTAAGTCTTGTAAAACTCGGTAAAGTAGAACCACTTACAATAAAATATTAAATTTTAATGGGCGTGACTCCGTCCATTTTTTTTAAATGGAGAATTGTGTCTATTTTAGATCTCAAGGTGTGTGGTAAGTTCCACAAAAATTGGTTAAGTAAGACCGCGTGAAATACTATAATTAATTTTAATAGGCGTAACTCCGCCCATTTTTTAAGCTTTCAAGTTGTGTAATTACGAGAACCAAAGGTGTTTTATAGGTTTCGCAGCAATCAAATAAGTAGAATATCATAAAATTAAATTAGAAAAATTTGAGTGTGTGTCCCTTTACAAAAAGCATCTAAAATATAAGAATATGACATCATAAACTCGAAATGAGAAAAATTTAACATACGCTGTTATAGAGGTAAACCACAGATATGTATGTAAATACAGGGCCCAGCCCACGATATCGACAACGTTCGACTTGTCGCACACTTACATTCAAAACAAAAACATATTTTAATATTTTGTTGTTGTTTCAAATGAAAGTGTGCGACAAGTCGAACGTTGGTCAATATCGTGGGTCAGGCCTCTAATTTTCTTTGTTGTTCTACAATCCCTGTCGAAGAATGTGCGTTGACTATAAAAATAATCAACTTATAGTTAACTTTTCTTAGACTAACTAAAAGCTAACACAATAGCTGTGTTCATTTACTTTCCTAGCAGAAAATTTCCAAAGAGAGACAGCAAGGCAGAAATTTACAAAATTACTCTCGTTACTTGTAAAAACTTGCAAGAAATTTTTATTCATGTCAGAAAGTTAGTTTAAAATTAAAAGTTAGTTTAAAATTAATTTATTTTGCGACAGAGATGTTTATCAATAGCTATATATATAAAGAAAACAATTTTGTATCAGCTTGTTATATCGTTGGCTTAGTCGGTAAATATGATGAGTCCACTTTTTATGCAAAGTGAGGTTTTAATGTAGAATGCTAAGGTAACTCAAAACACATAATTTCCAAAAATTTTAAATATGGTTACTCGTATGTTGTTTTTTCTTGCTCTTATGCAGTGGTAAGCAAATAAGCTAAGTCCAGAAAAAATAAAAAAAAAACACCGGTTAAGTTCAGCGGAAAGCAATCTGCATCTAGTGTACTTGCATTTAATTAACAACTAACTTTTTGTATTAAACTAAAATAATAAAATTAATATTTTTATTGTACTCACACTAATTTAGGTTAGGTTAGGTTAGGTTAGGAAGGGTGGTGCTATACCGCACCTCCACTCGGAGACGCAAGTAGGTCCATGCTGCCAGAAGTGAACCTTATATTCCGTCATTGAACCACCAAATTCCCATGATGAAGCCACTGTAGCTGGATTCAGTAACTTTTATTACGATAATCGCATCGCTATAGTAAATTTAACGAAAATTTGTTGACTTTGATATTCAGTAACATATTTTAACGATATTCGCTGTCGGTTGGAGAAAAGTAAGTCACAACATCAAATTCATTGAGTTTTTCCTTATTATTCTTTGTGCTTTTTGTTTATTTTCACATTTCCTATACAGAGATGCAACATAATATTGAATTAAATGGTGAGTAAGATAAAGCTGGAAACTATGGTAAAAACAAAATTACGGAATCACATTATCGTTACCGCAAGCGAATAAATATATCGATAAATATTACAATTTTTGGTTCGATATCAGTAATGGATAAGTAATGCAGCATGATTTTTCACATATACAATACGAAATTTGATTTTTATATAAATAGTTATGTCAATTGTTGTTAATTTTTTTTTTTTATTTGAAAAAAAATATAACTTGTGAAAATTTTTTTGTTCAAAATCACCAGCACGAACACGAGAAGCAAGAAGACGACTGAACACTAATTCCTTACGTTTTTATTTTAAGTGATGGAAAATGTTAAATTTCCCATTATATATAATTTGATGCCATTCGATTTTGAATGATTGTTTAATCAATGGCAAATTAAAATTAAATTGCAAAACTAATTATTGTGGGAAAAATGTGACATTTAAGTAGTGTTTGCATTTAGTGATAATTTCTACAAGTGACAACATTTCATGTTGGCATGACAACATAAAATATAAGTAACAGATAAATGTAGGTGCGAAAAGTGGAGATTTAAAACGAAGATTTGATCTAGATCGCCTGGACACAATGTTCAGGGACGAAAAATTTTGTTTTTACGATTGTCATCAAAATTTTGGCGCAAATTTGTTTTCTATAGTTTTCAAGTGGCTTCGAAATCCAATTTGTGAAATAATTTTATTTCACTCTTATTATTTATATGCGAAAGAGAAATGTTTTGTTGCATATTTGCAAGGAACCAGACCAGAGTTCAATGTAACGAGACCCCCAAATGTCCCACTTTGTTTTTTGAGACGTAAAAACGTATAAAAGTTCTTTTCAAACGAGTTTCACTGTCTCGTTAATGTTTGCCAATCAGTAACTAGTGCGATTCACAATTTTTTTTTACAATAATCGCATCGTTAAAATAATTATGACAAAAATTTATTGAAAATTTTTAACGATATTCATGGTATTAATTTTATGGACAAAAATCAACAGAAAATATCAGATGTATACTATCGCTAAAAAGAAGTTACAGAATCACACCATCGTTATTGCAAGCGATAAAATGTGTAGACAATAATTACGATTATCGGATCGTTAAAAGTTACTGAATCGCACCACAGATGGATGAGAGAGTTGATCGATCGAATTATATTTTTTTTATAGAGAGAAGTTACATTTCTGTAATGAATGAATACTACTATTACTAGGTGTTACTAAGAAGGAAGAGATAGAGGAAAGCGTCAATATTTTATTACTCTGCTGCAGGATTGCAGCGCCTCTGGTGTTAATGAGGAGCATTACGAGTAAATTTTCTAAGCTGTGTATAGTAGACATTCTGCTATAAAATACTGAGAGAGGAGGGCGCTTTGGTATTATGACGATCATTCAACGAAGAGAAGACGACTTTGTGAATTTCAGTGAAACCATATTTTTTTAGTTTAAAAAAAATCCCAAAAAAAAAATAAATTGAAAAAATAAAATGACTGGTTGTTGTTTCAGCTGGAAACAATTTTGCTTAGACATGATTGTGCCTGTTATTAAGATCAATTTACGCTGTTTCATTTTAAAACAACTTTGATTCAACATGATTCTTCAGCTGGAACATTAAATCAACATGAAATATAGTTATTTTAAGCGGTATATTTTTTTCTTAGAATTTTAATGATTATTTTCATTGAATTAATATTTAACACATGTGAAGCAAAATCATTGCTAAAAAAAATGTTACATTAGCCTTGTTTTCGTAGATTTTACTCGAAATATGAAATTATTCTGTGAGTGAGTTTGTTATTATTATAATAAAATATTTTTCGATGGGGAACTAGAAGGAGGATTTCACAAAAGAAGTATGGTGCTTGTGTGGGAAGGCAGTGGACGCTTCTGGTGGTCTTCGTTTTGGAACGAATCCCTATTTATAGATCGGACAGGACAGGTCTTCTATATTTGAAATTTTTTCCTGATATGTTAGGGATTACTTTCCAATTTTTTCGTCACTGTCAATTTTTTTCTCACTCTGAAAATTAATGAGGCGTATTTTACTAAATGGTACTCGTATATATATTTCATCAAGCATTAGCATCAATAATCAAGCGGGATTGACGGACTAAGTTTGGAACCTTAGCAGCGGAATGGTCGCAGATAGTCAAAAAGGTTATAAGATTTGAATGGACCAGAATTTAAAATATTGGGATATGGTTTCTGTAGGGTATTAATTCTTGCCTACAATTTGTTGCCGATTGATTTTTTATCGTTATATAATTTTATTGCTAGGCCAAGGAAAGCCCCCTGTTGACTGTCTTGCAAAAGAAAAAGCAGCTGAAATGGCAGAAAATCAAGAGCTGCTGGAGTCAACGACAATGTCAATGTCAGTCATCTTTGGCGATGAGCTCAAATTTGACATATAAGTTGGTGATACCAGGAAACGCGTTATTTGTAAACAAAAAAGGTGAAGAGTATCATAAAGACTGATTAAAAGGGACAGTGAAATTCGAAGCAACTGTTATGGTATCGGAATGTTTTTCAGCAAAGTGTAAATACAAAAAATAAAACCGAATTTTGCGGGAACACTTATTAAAATCGGTACCCAAGTTAAGTAGTTTTGACCAATTTATCTTTCAGCAGGATGGAGCTACATGCCATACAGCCAAAATAACAAGGAATTGGTTTCAAGACAACAGGATTGACGTTCTGGACTGCTTTTCTTCTACTCACAAAAAAAATTCAACTTAAAATATACTTGAACAAGATTTATTTAGCATTTTCCGGCAATGATTTTACTTCATATATCTTTCATGATTTAGAGAAAATTTCAGGTTTTGAAATAACTTTATTTCATATTGATTTAACAACATTCCCGTACTGTTAAATCAAAATGAAGAATCATATTAAATCAAAGTTATTTCAATTTCGAACAAAAAAAAATTCAATACTGAAATAACACGAAGAACCATGTTGCATCAAAGTTCTTTCAAGTTGAAACAACATGAATTTATATATATTAGCACAGACATCAGAAGATTTTTTGTATGTATATAATTGAATTTCCCGGCCAAGATTTGAACTCGGAACTCCTTGCGTGGTAGTCAACGGGCCTACCGCTGCAGCCACATTAGCTTATACGAGTAATATTCTTCAGATACAAATTAAATATATACCATCATGAATAACATTTTAAATCAACATTATTGAATTGATTATTTAACATAAAATAAATTTAAAAAGTTGTAGTTAAAAAAATATATAAACTGCCTGAAGCTTCCAGGATTCGAACCTGTGATCCTCGGACTACAAGATTAGTGCACTGCCTACTAGCCCACAGCAAGAAGATTTTTCTGGGAATGCGAAGTTTGTCGGCTATTTACGAACATCACAATAAACAACAGCAAAATAAGAATAAGTCATACAAGTAAGCACAACAGTGTATTGCAGCTTTCACGAAAGCAAATGAACAACAACATATTATTTCTTATAAATTTAATATGATTTGAAATCAAAATTGGTGCATGGTAATTTTACATTGATATTCCTTTTCTGTATGTAAAGGGTACTGTAAATGCTGAAAAATAAATTTAAATTCGTCAACAGGCAAGCAGCATTTATATCCCGGGGATGGGAAATCAGATTTACAAATTGTACTAATTTTTAGGAAATTTATACTTTTTTCAGTACGATTGTACCAAATTCTTAATTTTTTTTCAGTTATCTAAATAAATACGAAAATTGATGTATGTCTAATTTCTCAAGATATACAAAACACTATTAATTGTTGAGATCTGAACACAAAAGTAACATTTATGATATACTTTTCCATCATTGATTCGATGTGAGACAGTCGAAGCAAGCTGTCTTTATTTGTTTAATTTTTATTAAATTTTTTGTACGAAAATGCATTTGCATACGAATGTAGAATATTGAATATTCCTCTAGCATTTCTGGAAATATCGGAACACATAGGTTCATTTAATTAAAGTTTCTTTGCTAATACCCTCGAGAATAAGGTACGAATGTTGTCGTTTCTTAAATCTGGTTATTTATGTATTCAATATTTTTCTTTCATGTTGTATAATAAGAAAAAAAATTGCAATAGTGCTAATAGTACTTTCGACTTTCAAATTGTGCTGGAAAAAGTACAATTGTACCAACTTTTCGATCCTTGTTATATCCCTAAGATCATCCACTTCCTATATTCTAGTTGGGCAGAGTGTGTTATCTAGACTGGGTGGTCGATCAGGTTGATTTCACCCTCATCTGAGTTCTAGCTCATAAAAAATTTTCAGGTAACAAAGGGGGGGGGGATGTTTGGGAGAATGGCTCTGCTATAAATGCCTCCAACAATCAGTAGCCATGCCGTTTGGTACTATTAGAAACTGAATCTTCAAGCATTATATCTCTATAAGGCTGAATGCAGATGGAGCAATATAGACACGTGGAAGACTGCTAAGAAAATGTGGCCTTGCTAAAATTACAGGAACGGTAGGGAAATCTCGAGGCTCGTTGCAGTCATGACGGGGCACTGGACGATCGGCAGACATGCTAGCTGGGCAGGCCTATCAACTAATGACTTCTGCCGGAGTTTGTCGAGAAGAAAGTAAAGAAGAGACAGCCTTCCATCTTCCTGGGGAATGTCGAGTGGAGTGGTCTCTCTAAAACTGAATCATCTTGATTCTGCTTCCATGACTGTGTAAAGAAAGGAGCCACATAAACCAACCAACCAACTATTTAAATGCAATGTGCCAAAAAAGCGCATACATTTAGGTTAGGTTAGCAGGCTGATGATAAGATAGGGTGAAATTTTGATTCCAGCTCACTTGGGTCCAATACTATGATCCTTTTGTGTTACCTGTGTGGTGAAGAAAAGATAGTGAGAGAGGGCGATAGGGAAGAGATAGTGATAGAGAAGACTGGTTGTGAAGGAAGAGATAGAGGATAGCTTCATCTTATTATATATAATACAAAAGTACCTTTATTTGTTATGGGTAAACTCTTCAATGCCCCAACAGATTTTCGCCTTCCACCCCGCAAAATATTCGCAAAAGACCTGTGCGTCTTTATATATATATTCTATCGCGCTAAATGCTACGCCCCTTTCAGAAATAGTAATTCGTCCGACAGATGGCGCAATTTTTAGTTTTTTTGTGTTTTTCCACCGTAACTCAAGAACTACTGCACCGATTTAGACCAAACTTTATATACACGCTCTATGGGGCGTGAGGAGTGTTTCTGTGTAGTTTGAAGTTCGTCCGGCAGATGGCGCAATATTTAGTTTATTTGTGGGCAAAATCCAATTTTCATATTGTACCACCAATGCCATATACAACACTAATGTTTGCTTAGGGCCAGCAACGCGGACCGGGGTCAGCTAGTTCTTTTATAATTCTGATGTTTTGCTCGCTTACGAGTATTTGCAGTGTTGCAGTGCCTCTAGTGTTATATGAGGCGTATTAATTTTGGAAGCTGTAGCCATTTATTGGTTGATTCTCATACACAATACTGACGAAGGAGGGCGCACTGATGTTACATTAGGATTAGCATCCGCTAAAGCCGGTGTTGTTTTTAGTGACCAGTGCATTATGCCTGTATCACCGGAACTTTTGCCACAACAACTGATACAAAACCACTTATGCACATCAGAAAAATGGGTGGTAATGTTATTTTAATGAATGTGGGACACCGGGTTCGAACCCAGGACCATGATACAATAAAATCTACAACAAATATGCAACAAATAAAACAACAGTAATTTTTATTGCTGTTTTGTGATGACAACTGTCAAAAACCCAAGAGAAAACAAGAGACATGTACTTGCGTTATCTCTTGGCCTTGCAAAGCTTATTTGTATTAGTACAGCTATGATAGCCACTATGCGCGTGTATTGGTAAAACATAAACAACATTTGGTAGACCACATCACCAAACAAGCAAAACAACTGGCGATTCGAGGTTACCTGTATTATTGTATCATGCCTAGGACCTTAAGTTTTGTAGTCAACGTGCTAACTACTTCAGCCAACGTCACCCTCTATCATACATTTACTGTAGAAGCAAATTTAACGCATCTAAAATATTTCCACGATGAAAAAGTTTGTACAGAATTTTCTGACACTGTTGTAAAGTCATATCAACTTATAATGATTTATGTAAGTGCTGTTACTTGAGAATAAAATTTTATTAGTTAAACTTAAGCATTTCTGCAAGACAAACATGGCGAAAACTTGTTGGGATCGTTTTAAAAGACTCGAAAGAATTATAAATATTAATGCTGCAATTTGTGGCTGCGAGGTATTAAATATGGATTTTAAGGTATCAATTCTTACCGTTTTTGTGGTTTTTGTGATCAATGCATTCCTAGCATTCTCAATTTATACCATATACGTTGGTGTTGTGGTGGATGGCGATTGGAAAGTGATTTTGCAGTCCCTCAGTTTAGCTGGCAGTGCATTGCAGGGCTACTCCAAGCTAATAAGCGCAATTACTTTTAAAACCATGTATCGTTTTATAAGCACAAAATTAAACAGCATATATAAGGAGTATCAAAGCCAGAAGGACTTTCTAACAGTACTTCGTGACAGAATCGATCTAGTTGTTAAAATGTGTAAAAGTATGGTGGTGCTTTATGTCATAATTCCGGTCACTCTCACTTTATTTCCATTATTACATGGAAAGTTGCATGGAGAAAAAACTCTTGTGATGCAATTTTTTTTACCCGGAGTATCTCACGAAACTGATGGCGGTTATTGGTTTTACTTTGTTTACCACTCTTTCTGTATTTATTTGGGTAGTTTTGGTAACTTTGCTGCAGATTTGTTCCTTTTTGTTGCCATACTGCATGTTCCATTATTCAAGGACATTTTGAAAACCAAGTGCATGAGATTAAATAGAAAATTATTACACACACACGATACTAAAGAAACGATGCCCATGTTAAAGGATATTGTACAGTTTCACCAGAACTACATTGAGTAAGTGATTTCATAGTTTTTCTGTTCTTCCAGTAGTTTATTCGTATACTATTACAATTTCTGCAGGTTTGTACAATTGGTCAAGGACTCATTTTCTGTGATTATATTTGTGCAAGTAGTTACCTCGGTGATGAGTATTTGTTGCACACTTTTTTCGATTGTCATAAAGAGCTGGCCAGCTGCTTATGTCTATTTAATGTACAGCTCAATTATGCTATTTTTATATTGCGGACTCGGAAATTTGGTGGATATATCAGTAAGTAGAATACGATATATTACTACATAGTTATACTATATGCTAAATATACATACATACTTAATTTTAACACATTTTTTTTCTTGTCAGAACGATGATGTTATTGAGTTGGTGTATGGCGACATCAACTGGTATGAACTATCTGTATCCGAACAGAAATTAGTTCTCTTGATGTTGCGAAAGTCGCAAGCACCAATCTCATTGACTGTGGGCGGCATCATGCCCCTATCTATGAGCACATACTTGCAGTTATCAAAGGCAATTTATAGTTACCTGATGATGCTGATGAACTTTTTGGAAGGCGAGGATATATAAAACTGCACTTATTAATATTTTGCGGGGTATTTTAGATTGTTCGGAATTGCAAATATGCAAATTTAAAACTTAAACTTTATTTCACTTTGTATTCACATAATGAATAGAAAATGAAGCACGGACGCACTATTCAAATAAAAAAAAATACATACATATATATATATATATATATATATATAACAGCGTATATAGAAAGGGACCTAAGTGTAAAAAAATCAATTTTCACTTTTTTTTATGTGGACAACATCTGAGCATCGAATGAGACCGATCCCATGCCCTAAAAGTGTTCCCTCGCAGAGATATGCGCGTCTTATGAAATTGAAGTCTACGATTCTAAGGTTATGTGAAAACATTTTCGTACTAACAGAGTGATATTCACGATTTAAAAGAATTATAAATGAGTATTTATTATAATTCACAATTAATAATTTCAGAAAATAAACCTGGATTCGAAAAAACTCTAGCAAAATTGATATCAAACTCATGGAAACAGCGCGCTAGGTAGAAAACAGTAAAAACCAACTACACAAAACAAGAGGTAGGGACGACTTACGCGCGTTTTCAAGGTTGACCAACACGTTCCTGACGTCATGAGATATGTCGCTTTCAAATGAGACCAATACCAACACGCTCAGTGATGGTACACCAAAGATACACGTATTTAAATCTTTAAAATGGCTCTCCTGAACAAAACCGGTTTTTACCCTTAGGTCCCTTTCTATTTGGTGCGTCACATATGTTGTAAAATTGTTGTGTGTCGAGCTGTGTACTTAGCTCTTAAGATTTTTTAAATTCATTTTTGCTTTTTTGGCCAGCTTTTTGTCACAAATACTCCTCTGTGCGATGCACAGTAGGCAATTTGATCCGAAATCTTGGCCAAAAATAACTTTTTGCACTAACAATAACCCTTTAACCGGCCAGATCGTAAAAGTGATCGGCTGAAGCCAATAATTTTTTTAAAGTGGATATAGTCAAAAGAACCGTAAGTTTTAATTTACAGGTAAAAAAAACATAAGGAACGAACGCCAGGTAAAGAAAAGAAGACCGTCTGTTGCTTTTCGTGTTTTTTTTCACCACCCAATATGAAGTGTTAGTACGTGTTCGGGTCGGTTCGTGTTGAGCATAATTGACACGAAAAGCACGAAACAATTTTGAAGGCATGAATGAATTTCCAGTAGAGAAAAAATTTTATATTTTGTATCGTCAAACACACAACACCAACATATTAGTTGTTATTGTATGGACCAGTGAAGCTTAAAGTTCTGTGCGTAAACATGGCAGTGCCAACTTGGTGCCATATGTATTTTGAAAATGACTCTTGAAAAAAATTAGTTAAATTTTCTGATTTTCAAAACCATACCAATAATATTTCATGCGTGTTTCGTAGTTGTTGACCGTCTTGGTATTCGTGTTCGTGTCGTGTCGTGTCGTGTTCGAAAAATTCAACACGCGCCCATCTCTAGTCTTTAGATAGTCTTGCCGGTTTGCATGCAATGAAAAATCACAGATACTAACAATCATTGTGACGCTGAATTAAGAACTTTTTTCTACTTCCGACTTTCATTTAAAATTAATGAAATTTCGTTTTCTTTGGACAAAATATATTTGGACAGCAAATATTTTGTATATTAAAAATAACAAATAAGAAAGCTAAATACTCGTAGGCCTTTAAAAAATTAATATCTCTTATAATTTCGTTAAATTCATATTTCAAAACCATTGATGTGAATATTTTTGCTTAGTGCCTTTGAAGTTTTTGATATATTTCATAAGAAAATTGTCTTAAATATTTACACACAGCCAAATAAAAATCAAGAAAAATAAAGAATTAAATACCCTGCAGGAAATGGAACACACAAAAAAGTAATATGAATGATTTTGTAATATTAATTAAAATATTTGTAATATCAATTAAAAAGTTAATTAAATTTTCATCTATAAACAATTTGATAATATCAATTCAGTTTGTTCACTCAACTTAATTAATACAATTAAAAATTTAATTGAATCAATTAAATTCTTAATTGAAAACATTAATTGGTGAATACTTTTTTCTGTGAACTGACACATGAATAGTCACGTCATGGGTACCCAAGTGATAGGGATCAGTCCGAGTTCTAACACATAGGAAATGAAGCGTATCAGTCACTTTTACATGGGGATGGCCTAGGAGGTGGTTAATTGATGCTTCGTATGCAAGTAGTGACTTGTCTCATAGGGACCTAATCAGTGTAGAATATTATAAATTATTTTAAAATGTCATTCTGACACTTAACTGTAACAATGAAAACGTATATTTTTTTTATTGTTATAAATGCAATTATATTTTTTTAAGCAGATATTTTTGGTATTTGAAACCATAATTTTCGTCACGACAGGCTTGTACACAATCTTCTTGACTACAGGGCACTAATATTTTAAAAGTATAAACACTAGTTAAACTTAGGCTAATATTTAACTATAGTTATGGAACTGGTTAGAGAGTGGCTTGGCGATATTTTTGGAGCGAACAATTTACTATTTTATAGGTTGTGGATTCAACTACATCGAATTAGTTCAGTGCTGTTTACTATAATACTAGAGCAATTCCCAATTAAATTGACAAGAGATCAAGACGATGCATTCGAGAATGGTGAATATGTAACCATTTACAGGATATGTCTTTTTTCACCATACACTTAACTACTCCCTACTTTTGGTAACACCACCCATTTTTTCAACTCATTGGACGAGTACGTTTGGATCAATTGTTACCAAATTTCCTGCAGGGTATAAAGTGAAATCACCCTTATACTGAGCGATAAAACAAGCAATAGAGACTAGAATATGTACAACATAATTTTAAATTTGAAAAAAAATTTAATTATTTAATTTATATTTTAATATATATTTACATATGTATATATTTTTAAATTTTTACATATTTTAAATATTTATTTCATATATTTGTCATTTGACAGTTCTAACTAAAGTTTAACTGAGCAATATTGTTGACAGTCGCAGTCGAAGCAGAAGCAGAAAACGAATAATGAACTATTGCGCAAAACTTTCAACAGTCGACGATTTCAAAACTTTGAATTTGATTTGTTGTTGCTTTTGATTAGTTTCGCTAGTAAAGCAGTCTGTATGATTTTGTAAGTAGGAAACAGTCACAGTCGAAGAAGCAAATAGTCCACGAAGAGGAATTTGATGTGAACCCCTGCTCTAGTGCACTGCGTTGCTCTCTACTTCTTAAAATATTTAAAGTACTTTGTGTAGGGCATACAACGATATAACATAAATATTGAAGATATACTTTTTTCAACGCATGTTTATACATACTCATATGACAAACGAGAAAATGAGGGAAAAAACAAACAAAAAACAGCTCTCTTTGTGTCACAAACAAAAAAACTGAATAGCAATAAAAGGACCAAAATGAACAAAAAAATGTAAAATGTAAAAAAACTCACCCCTGAAAGGTGTGGCTATAAAAATAAAGCATTGTAAAATCCAATTTCTTGTTATATTTTCTTAATATTTTTACTATTCAGCCATATACATACATATGCATACACACTTACATGTACAGGATTAAGCAACAAATACTACCAAAAAATATCAATATTTTTCATCTAAAAATTTGAATAAAAATATATACAGAAACACACATACACAGGATAACAAATCCAGCATCAGCAGTAAAAGTTTACCCTCAAGTAGTCAAAACGAAAAAATATATAAATAAATAATATTATAATAAATAAATAACAGCCCGATATTGGAAGTCTATTTGGAATTCACACAGGACTCAACACAAACAACTAAAAGGGAAAGTTAAACATGATGAACCGGCAGACATACTCGTTTGTATAAGCGCATACATACATATGCATATGGCTGTGTGAGAGTGTGTTAAAAGTGAGAGCAGTGGTGCCAACTTGAGAAAAAAAAGCATGCCATATAAAAGGACACTAAAAGGACTAATTTTAAGCTGAAATGAGCTGGAAAAAACTAATAGGACATTTACACCTGCACGAAATCTAGAAAATTTCAAATAAAATCTTAATCCATATGCTAACTTCATGCCAATTTTTGCTTATACATAGGGCCGTAAATGTCTATAGCACAAAGTATTGTATGGGGAATAATTAGAGAGTAGTACTGGTGACAAAGTCAACGGCAAGTCAGTACATTTTCACTATTGACATTTGCTTCAGGGAAGCAACTGGAAGAATACCACATAAAAATATACCGTAATATGGAAAACTTTTCTTGTGCCGTTTTGTAGCCGTAGACGAAACGTGGATCAACCATAACACAACAGAGATCAAACAGCAGTCAAAACAAAGTGAATCGGCACCAAAGAAGTCCAAGATGGGCATGTGAGCCTATAAAATCCATGGCGTTCTATTTTTTTGGGATTCACGCAGTATAATCCACATTGACTAACTATTTCCAAAAGGGTAAATATTCAATGAGGAATACTATGCCAAGTTCATTGGTTGTCTTTTAATTAGAAATAAGAAAACGAGCGGGTCTGGCCAAGCAGCGCAATGCAATGGTGCGCACATGTGCAGTTTCCATATCTCCAAATTTAGCTCCGTGTAACTATTTATTGTTTCCAAAGCTAAAGAAATGGCTCGGCGGAAGAAATTTGATTTAAGATATTGATGACCTCGATAGATCTTGCTTTTTTTTTTTTTTTTTTTTGAACGGAACAAAGAAATTGCAGAAACTATGTACAGATTGTATAGATTCCAAAGGAGACTACGTTAAATAAAAATTAATGTTGTATACAAAAAATTTTTATATTTAACTAAAATTGCAATATCCCACCAAACCAAATGCTCCGAATTCGCAAAAAATTCATAACAACTGATCTGCAAAATTTTCCGATTTATTAACCGAAATCTTAATGATTTTTGTATAAAATTATTGACACGACTTCGCAGCAATATTTAGTTAAGAATCTTATTTCTCATAATTTTATTTAATTATATTACATTTTATTTATTGTAATGACAGATTGGAGTCGTCAGTCGTTTTTCTTTTTAGTGAATTTTGCTGTCGATTATTTGAGGAATTCAAATATCTCCTTCTGTACTGCGATTCACTAATTTTTTTAACGATAATCGAATCGTTAATTATAAGGACATTTTATTGAATTTGCTATTCAGTAACATTTTTAGCGATATTCGCTGTAGGTTAATGTCAGTTGTGTCGTTATTTAAACGACAATAATTTATGTGCTGTTAATTTTATCGACAAAAATCAACAGAAAATATCAGCTGCGTACTATCGTTAAAAGGAAGCTACAGAGTCATACAATCGTTATTGTAAGCGACAAAATGTATCGACAAAATTACGATTGTCGGATCGTTAGAAGTTACTGAATCGAACTACTGTTTTCCTTTTGTTCGTAGTTTGTTTTGATATAATTTGTGACTGTAAAAATATGAAAAATGTAGTATTTGCTTTTCATTTATTGTGAGGCTGCCACATACCTTTACGAATGTTAATAAGTTTAAAATTCTTCACGGCAGTATTCTTGTAGATGTTGGTCCATCAAAATTCATATTAAGAAAGAATTTGGATCAGACAAAAATTGGTGCGACAATTCTGATTTCATAAAGAGTCGAAACATTTGGTTTGGGGGGATATTAAATTTTTAAATTTCTGCTTTTGAAGTCGGTTAGTTTTTTAATTTTTTACTTGCATTTAATTTTTCATTGTTAACAATTCTAATTAATACATTTAATTATGATAATAAGTACTAGCGGCTGATAACGGTTAAAATAATCTCAAAACACCAAACTAATAGCGCCTTACATTAGTAAGTATGTGCTCGAATATGTATGTATGTATATATCGTTACCTTAATATAGAAAGACCCTAACTCATTTTATTTAAAATCGAAAATTTTGCATTTTTCGATAAGGCTGCCACAAAACACAAAAACGAAAATCAAAACATACAAAAAAAAAAAACAATCAATATCTGTCAAACTACTCAACATACGCAAAAAGTTAAAAGTTGCCAATTTTTTTTTCATATTTTGCATTGACGGGTACGTACTGAATGTAACAGACCTTATAACAAATCAGTTGAAAATTGCAAAGTTTTACGTATGACGGATTCTATGTGCCTGGGCCTTGCAATCTAAGTTATCGATTTCTTATTCAATGTGCGTCTTCTGGAGCAGCAGCTATATTTTCGGCTGAGCAAGCACTACAAGGGCGGCCACTTCTTGTGAAGTCTGTAATGAACCCAGTTTGTACGAACCTCTCTTAATTTTTCGGGCACATTTAACCCGATTGTGACAGACAAGAAAAAAGAGAACGAAATTGACGCTGCTGAAAATTTGACAAATTGCTGTAAAGCAGCAACAACAATTCCACATTTTTGAGGTGAGTATCGCTCCGTGGGTTGTTGTAAACCAATTCTCTGTATATATTAATCATAAATGTCAAAACATAGTGACGTTTGGTAGACAATTCAACTGTATAAAAAATATATATGTATATGTACATATGTATGTATGTACATATGTACTATATGTATGTATATATGTATATATGTACTCACATTCAAACAGGTTATCATCAAAGTACCACGTCAGAAGATCTATAAGAAAAGAACAAAAAGAAAACACGAAAAACAATTATTAAAATCAAACACTAAAAAAACAACGACAATAATAACAATAATATTAATAAGTCCTAAAATTGTTAGCCCGGAAACAGAAACCATCACATAATTTTGTTGCCCCACAAGTATTAACATGTAGTCACTAAGCAATTTAACACCAATTACAATATTCCTTACATCTAATTACAATAAAAAGCCCAGCAAAAAATTAATAAAATAAATAAACGTTAACAAGCAAACGCACAGCTAAAGAACATGCACAAACATGTTCATCATCAGCATCAACACATACATACATACATACATACATACATACATATAAGCATCAGCACCCGCCCGCTATTATTTAATTGTACAATAAGGAAAATTATGTGTAACAAAAGAAAGAAAAAAAAACACAAGGCAGATAAAAAATATGATCTGAAAGAACGAAATATTGTATATTTAACATGGTAGCGAGGAAACTTATGGCCATAAAACCAAAAGGAAATCAACCCACAACATACAAAATACCAAACACACACACATTTACTTATGTAAATATAATATACATACCCCCTAGTCAACCTAGAACCATATGTCTCTATGTCAACACTATTTTCCCTAGCGACAATTGCACTAGTTGAAATGTCGACAACTTTCCTTGTATGCTCGAGTAGAGATACGTTAGAGACAACAGTTCTAGTATATTTCTGGTGACATTGTCAATGAACGCGTTAATAGTTTCTTTTTCTCTTTTATTATGTTAAAAACTTACGTACATATGTATGTATGTATTTAAGTTTGTTGCCCAACCCTTATAAAATTGTAGACGAGGGTCACTAAAATGTACTAGTGAATCTTTAGTTCAAATTTCTCCATATGGTCGATTACATTGGCTGCGGTACACCTATTCAGTTTTACTATTGACAATGTCACTAGTAAATCACTACAATTTTACTATTTTCATCGAGCGAGGAAATATCGATATTGTAGACTAGAGCCCCTAAAATTTACTACTGAATCTTTGGTGCCAATGTCTCCATATGGTCCCAAAAGAACTACTTAGTCAGTATTGCTACAGTCTAGTGGTGGATTTTCAATGACAAGCTAATGTTAAATGTCAATAAATAATTACATTGGCTGGGGTACACCTGGTCAGCAGTACTACTGACAATGTCACTAGCAAATCACTACAATTTCAATATTCACATTTTCTGCAGGGTATGTATGTATAGGAGTACACATACATATGCACATGCTTACATAAACACTAATCAGTACAAGTACGTTGGTATGAGTGGCTCCATTGTTCTCTGTTTTTTTATGGTTTCGGCCATACAGTACCACTAACATCATTAACGGCACCATTAAAGAAACGTTATACAAAAACACAAACAATTAAAACAGTGCTGCCAGATTTTTTTATTGTTCGATTAGTGGTATTTGTTAAACAATTGAGAGTTGCTGTTTAAAAGGCGGCATTAACAGTCGGCATGTTAATGGCTGCGTACACGTACTCATATTCAATATTGTCATAAAATTTCTGTGGAAGGACGAAGACAATTCGACGATAAGGCCTCAATAATAAAAGCCAGAAAGAAGTACTGTGCCTCGTTTCTGTAAGAAATGTGAGAACTTTTCTAGGAGAAAAAATTATTATCATCCTATGAAATACAGGGCGAATAAGAAAAACTGTATTTGTTGATATCTTTTGTAAGTTTATATAAGTTATTATGTTAGTAATACTGTGTAAAATAGGACAACCAATATAAATTTAATTATTCTCGATGCGAGAACTTCTTACATTTGAAGTTAGTACCGGTCCAGACATGCAATTTTTGTTGCAGCAAATCATGAATATGTGTGAGAGAGTGTTGAAGCAGAAATATATACTTTTTATATTCCTCTCTCGCTCTCTCTCTCTCTCTCTCTCTTTTGCACTAAAAAATAAAAAGTTGCTACAACAAAAAATGCAAGTCTGAACTGGAACTTATTTAAATGTGTAAAATATCAATCAATATAATATTAATTGTTCTTATTATTAAGTTATAAACTAATACATTTTCAATTAAAATTAGTTACATGAAAAAATTAATTTTATTTTGTCTTTTGCCCTTTCCGATGGTAGTGAAATTTTAACTGTCGATATAATATGTACTTGAAAAGATATGGCCTACTTAAAACATAAATTCAAGTAGTTCTAATTATCTGATCGAGAGTATATTCATAAAGCCTTATTTATTAAACTTATTAAGGCTTTTTAAAATAAATTTTCATACAAAATTTCTCTTAAAAAGCCTTTATAAAGTCTTAATAATTTTTATAAATAAGGCTGATTGGATTGGAACCTTATTCAAAATTTTACGAGTATATGTCATAGATCAGAATGATGCCCGGTTTCAGAGGGAATTTGCTTAGGTTAGGTTAGGTTAGGTTGAAAAGAGGAGCCACTACGCTCGTTTCCGGGGACATACACATAAGCCAGTATAGGCATGTTGTGCCTTCTCATGTGAACTAAAATAAACGAACCTTGCCTTTATAAGAACTCAATATCGTTCACGTAGTTCCTCAAACTTTTCCAGTCTAAGATCCATAATGTCCGTAAGGTGCCGTTCGCAAAATAAGGGATTTGAGGTGGGCAAAAGCTGGACAATGACAAAAGAAGTCAGTGTCCTAAATTCATTGTTATCTGTGGCCTCAATTCGGTAGAGTGCCCCATTTAGATGTTAGCCATAGCTCGGCCTTTCATAGCTCGGGGTTGTTTAGTTTCAACAGCCCCCATCTTTTTTCTTCTTCCGACTCGCTCTATAGAACATTAGTTTGATTACCCACACTATCACCGAAGATGGTGTCCTGTGGACGCTGTGGGCGCTGCTCTGAAAGGCTTTGCATTAATAAGAGTTACTGTCCTTAACGTTTGCCCTTTTTCGCCAATCCATTTGCACTTCATGTACTGTGCAATCGTTAATCATATTCTTGGAATCTAAAACGTTGCTAGAGCTTACTCTTTCGGTTGTGATTGCCCTAATTGTCGACTTGCTGTTAGTAAATATATTGATCCTAATATTCACACTGATCCATTTCAAAACCTCTGTGATCATACGAACTTCCACCTGGAAGACTAATTTATGGTCAGTTAAGCGGAAGTAGATTTCGATCTCCGGTTCTTCTATGAAGAAACCTAGGCCGTTTTTCCCCTAGATTCAAACCATTCTTGTAGCAGCAAACTCCCACAGATGGTTGTGCCGGGGCTCAATTCACACAGGAGTATCTTTCTGGTATCATTGTCTAGCATTCAGCTTTAACTCTACTCTCACGTACTTGGTCGAGAATTACCAAAGTCAGGTAGTATCCGTCCAGTGACATCCATATGTTCTGATGGTTTGTTACATTGTCTTGTCCTATTTGTTCCTCCATGACTTGTAGACATTTTGTAGCAAGAGCTGTTTGGTATCTAATACGAATGTCTATAAGTTGGACATGAAGAATGGTCTGCAGTGCAATATAGTTCTCATAGCGCCACTTGTACCTAGGCAGCACATTCGTTGAATAGAATTCGCTTTGAGGGTGGCGTTGGCCGCAGGTCCTGCGTGTTCCTTTGTATCAGTTATTGTAAAAAAGTTCAAGTAAAGAAGACATAGTCACTGGTCACTGAACTATACCGACTTCAGCAGATGCTAATGCTAATGTAACATCCTTCGTTGTGTAGCAGAATCATCGGCGAAGTAAACTAACCAATAAAATGGCTACTAAACACATCTTCAAAAATTTAATACTCTTCATTTGACAGCAAAGGCACTGCAACAATGCATTATTAAAAAAAAACGTGCAAAAACGCAGAGTTGTAAGAGAATGAAGCTTTCCTCTTCCTTACCACCTGTGTTCTCTATCACTATACCTTTCCTAAAGAAGCAAACACCTAGTAATAATAGTGAGCATTCATTGCCTGAGTGTTACCTTCTCTTTCAAAAAAAAAAAAAACTATTGCGAAGCTTTTAACGGTCTAAAGCCGAGATCCATCTGTCTGTGCAATTTACCGATTTTTGTTAGCTGACTGCAGTAATTTTCGAAATGAGTCTAAATGGTTTTTTACTAGCAATACAGGGTAGTACAATAATGTCTTTTTCTTTAAAATAATTGAAAAATAAGACCATGTTGGCTTACTACTTATGACTTTATTGCACTGAGCCAACGAAAATCGGTAGATTGTGCAGATGGTGGAATCGAGGCTTAAGACAAGCAAAATAATTATTTACTTTAAACTAAAATAAATCCCCAAAGATGCTGGTAATAGAAAAATTCACCTTAAATTACTAGCGTGGCTGTTTAGCGAACACTGCTGTCTCAGACGATACACAGAGAAAACATTGCCTACTAAATACCTCATAAAATAGAACAAAATTAATAAGAAATATCTATGGTTTTTTTTTCAATAAGGAAATCTTATTAATTTCATAGAGAAAACCTTTTTGAAAAAATCAAGAAGAAATCTTGTAGTTTTTATGAGGTTATCTTATTGATTTTTTCAATAAAAAATAAAAAAAAATTTTGTCTTTATTCTCTGTGCTTATGTATTTTCATTTAAATTCTATACCATATACATATGTATGTATGTATGTATGTATGTATGTAGTATGTTGTAGATGTTATTTATTTATACATACATACATAGACATTACGTTATTATCTTAACTAACTTACTCACCAAGTATTGAACCAGCAAACTTCTGCCTGATAGACAAGCACTCTACCCAATATGCTAACAAGCAGCCTGAATAACCATTGAAATTATTGTGCAAACATTCTTATACAAAAATGAAAAAGATCATGAAAAAAATTTTCTGTATGTCTATTTATAGAAACGAAATAACAAGACACCTCATAAGATTAAGAAGATTTCCTTATTAAAAAAATGAATAAGATGCTTTCTTTACACATAATCAATTAGGAACCTACTAAAATTAAGAAGAGACCCCTATTGAAAAAATCAATAAGATAGCCTAATAAAATCAAGAAGAAACCCCTTTTTAAAAAAATCAATAAGGCAACCTAATAAAATCAATAAGAAATCCCTATAGTTTACAATTTATAAGAAAACCTAATAGGATCAAGAAGCTTTTCTCAATGGATTGTTTTTTTGATGCCAAAAATAACGGAAATTGAGTGAAACAAGTTGTGAATAATAAGATTTCTGTTTGATTTTATGTGGTTTTCTTCTTGATAAACTTAATAAGATTTACCACATAAAATTAATGAGGAATCTCTATAAAAAAATTATTCCCTTCTTTTTGCTGGGATACCCTTCAGCCTAAAAACGTTTCATAGAGAAAATCTTCTTGATTCTATTAGGCAGTTTTTTCTCTGTGAATAAGGTCCAAAATAATATTTATGGAAAAACACCCAATATAAATGAAAGAACGCCCAGTTAAAAAAGCCCAATGAAACCAAACTCCAGATGAAATAAGGCCCAAAAAAAGTTAAATAAAGCCCAATTAAAAATGCCTTAATTTAATTGGCCCTTATTTCATTTTCTATTTCCTTGGGCCTTATTTTATAGCGCCCAGGTAAACTGTACAATCTCTCACTTTATGATATAGTTAGCTTTATTAGTCACCTTCCACGTGTTTTAGTCCGAAATTGGGCTGCACAAAAAATCCTTTGGGTCGCGGTGCTTATGGCTCTAACATAATTTTTATATTAATTTTTGTGTCGCCTGGTCGGCTGAATGGATAGATATTAACTTAGGACACGTTTCCTAAAGTTAATAGCTGAAGATTTAATTTCCTGCACTTTTTTATTTAAAAAAAAATTATTTCATTATGCTATTAAAGTACGTATACCATATCGCTTTTGGTTTCTTCTTCTTTAGTTTTTAATATATGTACATATGTATGTATGTGTGTAAGCCAGAAAGGTCTGGCATCATAAATATTTATCCCCACATAAAATTAGTCTGAGTGATTCACCAAATGCTCCGTTTGTCCCCATTTACACCACAACCACAAAAAAAATTTATAACGAACTGCATACTTTTTATGGGAACAGTGAAAAAACAAAAACAAAAAGCAAGAAGAAAGTAAAATGAAAAAAGTTAGCCAACGATGGAAGAAAGATATAAAAAATTGAGATGAGGAAAAATGTTAAACTGTCGTAAGACAAGTCGTTATTTAAACAAAACGCCCTCGAAGCCATCTGCAATTGAAGACAATCAAAAACAGAAACAGCAGCACATTTTTTTTTAATTTCTCAAAAATTTTGAAACAATACAACAGCCACACACAGCAAATCAAATTATGTCTTATGTATGAAAAATGCTTTTAGCACACCAAGCAACACATTAAATGAAGTTTAAGCAAAATGGAAAATGTGTAAAGTCATATTTTATTAAAAACTATTTTTATTTTATTTTATTTTATTTTAATTTATTTTATTTTTTCAACTACAAACTACTCCTTACTGTGGTCACTTAATGGGTCAAAAATAAAACAGAAGCCTGCCGGGTATTGATCCAATGCTGTATCGAAAATTTCAGCTCCACAGCTGTTATAGTTTCAGAGAGCATGGGTTACTATGACTATGACTAATCGGAACGAAATTTTCGGCATTTTAAAGACTTGGACTTCACTTGGATTTCGATAGATATACTTCAAAATTTTAAGTAAAAATTTCAAATATATTTTGAACTTCTCTAAGTTAAAAAAACATTTTGTCGATTGCAGAAATTCAAATAAAAATCGATTGAATCGTTCGCCAGATATAGTTGAGAAATTTTTTTATTTTAAATTTTGAACTTCTTCGGAAAAAGAGTGTTAATTTAGTTAGCTACAAAAGTTCTTGCTAAAACTATTTTTAGGATTCACTTTAATCTTAAAGCACTGCCTCAAATGCTTTAAATTGGATCTAAGTCGCTCAAGTTGTTCTAGAGATATCGTTGTAGAAAAATTTTATGATTTTTCGGACTTGAAAAACTTCCCCAAATGCCGTATGTATATTCACCTGTAAAATGGCTTCAGAGATATACTTGTCGAAAATGTGGGAAAACAAATTTGATGCGCATCTTTTTTTTAGTATAAAATTGCAGATTCTTTAGTTCGACGAGCTTTTAGAAATTTTATTTTTGGCTTTAAAAAGTCATTGATTTCATTTAAAAAAAATGGACGAGGACACGCCCACAATTTTTTCATTTGATTTATGATATTCTACTTATTTGATTGCTGCAAAACCTAGCAAACACCTTTGTTTCTTGTAATTAAACTATTTTAAAGTTGAAAAAGATGGGCGGGGCTACGCTCATTAACATTAATTCTTATATTTCGCGTAATTCTACTTAACTGATTTTTACGAAACTTGTCACACACGTTGAGCTCGAAAATATACACAATCTTCTATTTGAAAAAAATGGGCGGAGTCACGCCTATTAAAAATTAATATTTTATTTAAGTGGTTCTATAGTACCGATTTTTACAAAACTTAACATACACCCTGAGTCCTGAAAAGCACAAACTCATGAATTTAAAAAATAGGCGGAGGTACACCCATTAAAGTTTAATTTGATATCTCAGAATTATTTACATTGAACTTCATAACTCAAAAAAAAAACCAATTTGCCGGAAAACGAGTTTGAAGTTTTCAATTTACACAGATCTTAATCGAAAGAGAAAACTTTATTTTTCTATCAAGAGATATATTTGTATGAAATTTATACTACATGATGAACGATAAGTGGATTAATTCTCCATCATTGACTTAAAAATTTTATTTTGTTTAAATTATGGCGTTCTTTGAGTAAATGATCGATATGTATTTATATTCATATTCACATTTATATTCATATTCATATTAATTTCTCGCAAAGATTTAATTATATAATCTTATTTTACTTACTTTGCGCTAACTGTCTCCATCACGTAACTTTTTTTTCTAAAAATTATCGAACTTCAGGAGTTTTTTATAGACCATCGAAAACAATCTGTCTTAATGGGATTTTGTTTTACTATTTCAGAAATTAAAACTTTAAATTGTCTTAATGTTATTTTAATTTTTAATTTATTTAATTTTATGCCAATCGTTTCAAATTAGTTGCTAAAAATGGCAGCGACAGACCAGGACTGTATCTTTGTCGTTATTATCTTCGTTTCAAAGTGGAGAATATCGTTATACTTTCGATAAACATCGATAACGCCAATGGTATTGGGTTAAAACGAAAATAGGGCCTATTATCTATGATATTATTTAAAAAAAAAGAGATTTGTGTGTGCTATTTGACCTAATGACATCTCATGAACTGCCTAATAGGTAAATTTTTTTTAAAAGTAGCTAACACAAGCCAGAGCGAGAGAGAAAGAGAAAGTAGCATCAATTAACAAAAAAAAATTTAATGAGACCAGATTATATAATTTACATAAATTATTTTATGAAGCAAAAAACAAGATATTCTTTCGCATTGTTAACAAACAATAGGGAAATCTAACAACAAACTACAAAAGTGTTACAAAACAACAACACCTTTATTTTTAACTTTGTGTACAACAATACAAACGAAAATAACAAGATACAGATTTGCCAAAAATAAAAGCAGCACACGCACACACACACACAAACACTTAAACTCACACTTTCACTTTCACTTTTACGCAAGCCATCGAAATTTTTGCAACAAAAGTCAACCACAGAGAGTGTGGTTGCAACATTACAAGGCAACATAAAGCAGGCAAAAGAGGATAATAGATTTAATGTTAACAGGAAACTGTTTTCAATTACAACATTAAAATTACAATACAAACAAGGACTAAAAACACAATATAGAAATTCTGAAAACTATTTATGTAAATAGTTTAGCAAACACAACTGCATTTGCATTTATTTACACATTCATACATACATACATATATGTACGTTCAGTAATATCCTTTTAAATATATGTATGCATGTGCATTTATTCAAGTGTTTGTGCAAAATATTTTTTTCAACTGTTGCTAATTTGATTAGGGAACGAATGAATCGTTGACTTACTGTATATGGTAAACTTTGAATTATTAGAAAGAAAAAAAAAACGAAAAGGATTTCTGCATGCACACTTACAACGACAATGCTTTCTTTTTTCTTTAATTTTTTTTTCACTTATTATTATTGTTTATTTTTCTAAGGCCCAGTTTTTTTTTATTTTAATGCAAAATTTATGCAAATTACTTTTCTTTTTGATTTATGTGTGTAAAAAGTTGTTTATGGGCAAAACGAAGAATAGATGCAAAAAAAAAATAACAATAAAAGTGTTGAAAATTATTTAATTTATCTCCGGGATTTGTTTGTGCATACTCAAGGGATAAAGGGAAAGGAAATGTATATTTTATATATATTTAATTTTCTACACGGCAAGAAATATTCTGGTAGTATGTTCTACTACTCGAATGGTTTCCAAATCGCATGTGAGCTGTAAAACGCCAAACTTGTTTCCACATGTTCTGCAACTCATTGATATTGATTTATGTCAGTTGAGTACACAATATATTGGTTTGTTTTTACTCCTGCCAGGAGTACAGGTACGCAACAATGGAAATAAATACAAGGACAACATTAACAAAACTAAAAGATATTCAATAAATTTCAATCTGTACATATAAAAAGTTGTCATTTCACGCTATCGAAACTTTTTCCTAATACGGTATCGATTCAAAAGAATCCATATATGCTTAGTATCAAATAAAAAGAAGACATGTGCCTTAAGACAGCCGGTTATAGCTATGCTGCTTAGTTACATAAAACAAATTTCATGTGTGAAATAACAATGCAATAAAATTATATGATACTAGCTGACCGCCCCGGCTTTGCTCGGAAGTTTTTTACTAATGAATGCTCCCTTTTGTTAGTTTGTGCTTAGAAAAAATGAGAAGTGAATAGTAGGCATTTTTTTAATTTTTTTTCTTTACAAACCATCTCGTGAAAATTTCTAATCGAATAAAAAAAAATCAGCCAAATCGCTCCAGCCGCTCTCATGTTATGCGATTTCATACATGGACCGTTTCATTTTTATATATATAGATAATGATGTCAAATTCTCTGCAAAAATCAAATCAAAATGTTTCTATTTATTTTCCATTATTTTCTTTTCCAGCGGCGTACGATTAAATTAATGTATTGTTTGTGGCCGGTGGCGACTGTTAGCCGGCTTATAACCAATCGACTGTGTTCTCTGGTTTGTGCTCATGTGCAAAAACAATACAAAAACAAATTGAGCAATCGTTCTCATTGTTTTTGTTTTGGTTTTGTTTCACTCGCTTCAAAGCATGAAACAAAACAAAATCAAACAATTTGTTTCCTTTATTTTCGTATTCTGGTTTTAAGTACAATGAAATCAATCAATCGGCTGTGCCGAATCTTATATACATTTCACCAACGAATGTATATCCTCCCTGCCACGTCAAACTATCCAATATGCAAAATTCATGTTTTAAATTCGTTATCATGGTACCCTAATTTATACGATATGCCTCGTTTCAAAATGCTAAAATTCTCATGGACGATAGATGACTCAATAAAAAATATTTTAAGCTTGGTACTTTTAGGAATACGCCGACTTGAAATTCACAATTGAAGGGTCTTCGCGCTCTTCTGAAAAGTAAAAATTTTGGATATTGGATAGTTTGACATGGTAGGGACGATATGTAGTATACAGATACATACATAAGTACGCACATACATATTTGTTTTGTGATAAAATTTATAATTTTTTGTTATAGTGCAATTTTTAGTAAGTGACATCTCGGTGTTTTTCGACTAAAGAATTTGCTTGAGTAAAGATCTTCCTAAAACATGAAATATGTTTAACTAAAAAAAAAAGATTATTTTTGGTTATTTTTTTACCCAAAAATAATTTTTTTTTCCAATTTCTAACCCTGGAACCATAATTAAAATTTTTCTGGTTTTAATGCGAGCACTAATTTATTTCTTTCTAAAATATAGAATATATTTAATTACCAAATTTTTGATATATTAGTTTTATATATCAAAAAAAAGTGTACGTTTCCCAACCCTAAAATCATACTTTTATATTTTTCAGGTTCCAATATTGTTCTTTCAAAAATATATGAAATATGTTAAGTGAACAAAGAAAAAAAGAAATAAGGAAAATACTGGTTTTAGTATTTTGTTGCTTTAATATTAAAAAAATACTTTAAAACTATCCAGCTCTGTTGTTTTTATTTTTCTAATTATCTATATACAACTTTTCTTTGCAAAACATTATATATATATATATATATATATATATATATATATATATATATATATATATATATATATATATATATAAATTAAAATATAAGAAAAATAGTTAGACCTGGTTATTTTGATATGTTTATCACAAAAAGTGTAAGTTTCCCAACCCTGGAATCATAATTTTAAATTTTTCTGATTTATTATACCAATCTTTTTCTTTTAAGAATGTAAGATATTTCTTAATTTATAGATTAGAATTAAAATTATAATTAGAATTACTCTTAGTAGGTTATTTTTATATAACAAAAAAGTAAAAGTTCCCAACCCTGGAAACGTATTTTTTATTTTATTTTTAATACAAATTTTATTCGTACTGAAATATCAAATAAGTTTATTTAACAAAAAAATAAAAAAAAAATTATACGGCAAAATCATGTTTAAATTTTCCAGCTCTGAAACCGTCTGCTTGATTTAGCTGATTTTCAATACCAATCTATATTGGAGCATTTCTGACACACCAGCTTTAGACCGAAGTTTCTAGCTTTTCTGGGAGCTTCGGAAAGCCGATTTCACGTACACCAGACGGACGGACATCGCTTATTCGTTTTCAATATGCACAAGGATCCAGAATATATATATACTTTATGGGTCGCATATGAATATTATAGAAATTACACACGGAATGACAAACCCTTTTACAATTTTTGGTAAAGCGTATAAAAACGGAAAACCAGAAAATGAATAGTAGTGATACTTACAAATATATTTACCAAAGGTAAATCAATAATTGAAGGTGAGCCGCGAATAAGTGACAAAATAATGATTTTGCAAGAGAGCCACAAAACGTATTTTAAGGCAAGATTGTTTTTCTCGTTTACATTTTTTTAGCGTATCGAAAATAATGATAACTAGCATTATCTTTTCTTTTTGTATCTCTGCTACATTTATCAATTATTTTCGACAATTTTGTTTGCATGATTTATTAGTTACTTACAAAGTTTTCCACTGACTGAAAATATCGAAAATAATGATAACTAGCATTATCTTTTCTTTTTGTATCTCTGCTACATTTATCAATTATTTTCGACAATTTTGTTTGCATGATTTATTAGTTACTTACAAAGTTTTCCACTGACTGACTGATTGTAATTGTATTTTGACGGCGATCAGATGCATAATTTTGGATGGTTTGATGTTTGAACAATGCAAGAGAGTTATGTTACCGATAATCTGTGAAAAAACTGGTTTTTCTTAAATTGCCATTTACAACGTTATTCGCGGCTGTGCTTCAATTGTATACAACCATTTCTCGTATGCCATTTCATTAAAAATTTACGTTAAATAACTGATGTTAATAACAATATCTACCCCAGTAGATACATATGGGTGCTGATGAAGTGCGTGGCTGCACAGAAAAATTTCAGCATTTCCACCCAGCTAATAAAGTCTAGTTTAATTTTTCTTCTCTTCTTTAGAAGCTCAGATTAATTAATAAAAATATTTCATACAATAAGAATTGAAATATTGAACTTATGCGCGTTTAAGAAATTGTTCCTTTTTAAAATTTTTTTAAACAATATTACGCAGCTTGTCTGTTTAAATCAACTTTTTTAATTGTAAATGCTACCAAATAATTCCCACTTACCCCTATAAAAATTTGTTAGTTCTTTACACTCACATGTGTATCTAAATACATACGTATATATATATATATATACCTATAATTATATGTGTGTGCGTAGATATGTTTGTAAGTAATTTGCATATTAAAAATATATAATTTCTATTCTAAACATTTATTTTCTCACATATTTCTTAAAGGCTGCTCATTTTTTTCCTTTCACCCGTCTTACAAAAAAAAAACCTAAAATCTGTTTTCAACGGGACATTTGTTTTCTTATCCTGTCACATCGTTTTTCGAATTGAACTTAAGGAATATGTATGAATGTATGTTATAATTTTTGAATGCTGTTTTATGTCATGTTCAAGCATATTAAAAAAAAATACCACTTTCAACATTTGATGACCAAAAAATAGACAATAAGAAAGAGAAACCCTTTTACTTTTGTGGATTTGTATGTGTGTACGTATTTTTTTTTATTTTTTTTTTTTTGAAGAAACCAACATTTCTTTCCTTTGTTCAATGCGAACTAAAGACAGGATGAAAACAATTCACAAAACGTCTGCATGCTAAATCGTTTATGAATGATAATGCAAATGTCCTTTTTCTTCCCCATGAACAGCATCCTTTTTTCTATTGTTATTATAATTAGACATACAAATATTCAGTGTTCTTCCGTTCTTGAAAGCAGAATGCAAAAAACAACAAACTTTGAAAGGATTTGTGGGAAAGTTTTTTATTATTATTATAATTTTTTTTCTTGTAAAGATTTTATTGTCTCAGGTAAGCGATTTTGGTTGTGATGAGAAATTAAAAAAAGAAGAAGAAGAAGAAGTGTCACGATCAGTTTCATTTAAACTTTTGCCAGGCTAGGAAGTTCCTTTTGGAAGAAAATTGTAATTTAAAAGTTTTATTTGGCTTAAAAGAAAAAGATTTGTATTACTAAATATTTCCTTTAGGTTACAAAAGCGAATTTGAAGTGGGTCCAGGGATGTAAGACTGCAACTGCTTACGCCATATTATCACTTCAAATATCAAATAAAAAAAATTGTTTTATATTTGGTATAAAATGTGGAAATAATTTAAATAAATAATTTTTCGTAACACACATTGTGATGAAATATAGCAAACATGAATATTATTTCAAAACTTGGTATATTGCACACTGAAAGAATTTTCGGCCTAAATTCTATGAATTTCGACATTAATCTAATGAAAAATTCATTAAAATTCAACCAACGTCACGCTTCGTTGGATTAATGAATCAATCCAGTTTCGTCAAAATTATTTTATTGAAAACTTCATCAAATTTATTTAACAGTGTAATTAATAAAGTGCTATAACTTCATCGAAACAATAAAATAATTTCATGAAAAGAATAATATAACTTAAATATAAAGGAGTTTCTTAATAATTAGAAAATATTGTTGCCATAAATCCAATAAAATATTCTTACGAAACCAGAATACCAACGAATCAATTCTAATGAAATTATTTCACAATATTCATGAAATTTTTATTGGATTTGTGAAATTATCATTAGATTTGTGAAAAAAAGTTTAATGAAATTGTTTCATTGGACTTATGAAGCAAAATTCTTTCGGTGTAGTAAATGTAGAATTTAATTCGCAAAATTTTCAAGAGATTTCCATGGCAAGTATGTTTCGTGGCGGCAGCTGCTGGTCTGTGAGTATTCGAATATAACATCGTGCAAGTGTCTGCCGCGGTGCGCATTTGAAATGTACAATTAAGGCAGAATCTTACAAATGGCTTGTGTTATGTCAGCCTCGAAGGACGATATGACTTGTCGCTTCTTCTAGCGACTTAAGACACCTCCCTCGTCAAATCGCACCATCTTCGTGGACAGTTCCATTTGAGATTCCAGACCCTCAAAACATTCGTGCACAATGTCCAATGTGACATGAGCTGTGCTGCACGTAGCACCGCCCTGTTCAAACTTAATATAGTTGGTGTCCACAACATCGTTTTCCTTCAGCTCCAGGGTAAACTGATTTTTGTTTGGGTACAGGCCCAATTCACCGAAAAATTCGCCAATTTTTTGGTGTGGGAAAGTTCCTTTGAGCGACGCCAAATCGACTGTTGTGCATTCTCTAGCACACTCTCACGGAAAGCGGCAATATTTTCAGCAGATATTGCATTTCGTCGTCCTTGTACGACGATTGTAGCGAAGCACTGTGCGCAGTTGCATATATTGGTGAACGCAAATATAGCTTGAACAATATGGTCGCTACCAAAGATCAAAGTTCAGAAATCCCTTTTAGAAGCCCTCACATAAAAATCATTTGTATAATAATAATATCGATTGTTTTTCGCTTGATTATAAATATGGGTGTATTCGTACGTGCAAACTTTTATTTGAAATGCAATACAAGTGCGCTGATAATCTCAAAAAAAGACATGTACTATGATTAAGAAAACAATTTTCATCAATTCAAGCAAAAAAATTTCTAAATTTAAACAATTTTTTTCTAAGTTTAAGTAAATTTTTACAAAACTCTAGTAAAAATTACTTAATATGAGTAAAAATAAAAAGTTCATATCCTCAAAAATAGTTCATAAAAATACACAAACAATTTCTTACACTTAAGGAAATGTTTACGGACTTAAAGGAAATATTTACAAAGAGTAGGAAAATGGTTATAAACTTAGAGAAATTGTATACTAAGGACTAGTCAATTTCGTCTTAAATCAAAAAATAAATTTTAGGAAATGAATTACTCCTGATTAGTTCATGAAATGTGACTTACTTAAAAGATGTAAAAAGGTATTCTAAATTTTAGGAAATTTATTATTTGTTTATTTATTTATTTATTAATATTGATATTATAGATAAATACAATAACAAATATACGAGGGCTAGAAGCACTAGCTACTTAGGCCATCGGCTAAAAATTTTAGGAAAATATTTACAAGTTTTAAGTATTTTTGTTAGGCAATTGGTTAGAGTGCTTGCCTATCAATCAGAAGGTTCCTGGTTGAATACTTGTCTCCTCTCAAGGAATTAATATGTATGTATGGTGAATTAATTAAAAATATAATATGAAGATATAATAAATAACATATCATTTGGTATAGAATTTATTTAAAAATAAAAATAAGTACCTGAATTAAAGACAAAAAAAAAATTGGAAAATTTACTAATTTTGAGATCAAAGACGAAAAATTTGGTATAGAATTTATTTAAAAATAAAAATAAGTACCTGAATTAAAGACAAAAAAATTGGAAAATTTACTAATTTTGAGATCAAAGACGAAAAAATTTTTTTGCAAAGCTCCGAATTTTATGGGAAAATTTTACATAATCTTAGGAAAATTTTACTTAAATATGAAAATATAATTACTATAAACTAGTTCATTCATTCATTACTGGTTTCAAGTAAAAACAGCTTTGGCGCCATACGACAACTTTTTTTTATTCAAATTTAGAAAAGTTTCCAAGGTTTTAGTTAATTTTTTTTTGAGTGCAGCTTAGAACATTTAAATTTATATTTGCAGCGCAATGATGCATTTACGAACAGGCCTTTTATTATGTATTTCATCAATTATGACTGAACAAAATTCTGTAATAAGCATTTTTTTTTTTTTTTTTGACACTGTATACGCAAAATGACTTTGAGAATAGTGAGTTTACCTGTTTTCTGCTCATTTTAAGTCATTGCTTTTCGAAACACATTTTGTCAATCAGTACATTAGTGTGAGTGTTGTATGCTGTATGGTGATTTTGGTAATGGGTACCCTCAAAATATGGTGCCACCTGTTTTTGGCCAACAGCTAATTCAGACTTGGTGATAGCACTTTTAAAATAACACGGTTCAAAAATAAGAACAAATGATTTTTTTTTGCACGAATTTATTGAACACGTTTTTTTTTATTTTTACATTTCGAATCTTGTTTGTAATAAGCGTACGCGCCTGTTATCAGAAACCGACTGTAAAATTAACTTTTAATTTTATTCTTTCAAGCTTGGAATAAACTTTAGTTTTTTTCTTGTGCAAATGAATTGGTTTTGTTATTTAATATGAATTTTTTTTAATAAACCTTTGTGTGAACTTTTTACTCAGTAAATTTTTTAAATATATCTAATGTATCACTAAATTTTTCATATGTTGCATGTATTTTTACACGATTTTTTTTTGCACGAATTTCTTAGCAACATTTCCACCGTGTAAAAAAAGAGTTAGGTGTATATATTACAATAATGTAGCCAAAAATTTAACCAAACAAATCTTACTATTTTAGGCAAAAATAATAATATTTTTCTGCATTTGCTTTTGTGCAAAAATATAGAAAATTTTTTTTAACTTTTTTCAGAATAACTTACAGGCACTTCTAAGTTTTTACAGTACTTTTCGCTTATAGCCCACAATTATACGAGTAGTTGCACAATTTCTGTCGACTATAAGCGAATTTGGGACCTTTAACCAAACTTGTTTTATAAACCACTTTATGGATTATAAGTGAATCCTGATATATATAATCCAAATTTTAGACTATATAAAAAGTATTTTCTTTAATAAAAACACATTTCTAGGCAAAGTAAAAGTTTAACAGCATGGAGTTAGCATAAGTTTCAAAATATCAGCTTTGCAGCAATGCTTTTAAATTACAGGAATTAGACATTTTATTTAATTTTGCCACCATTTTTTATTATTTTATAAACTGTGGATTTGTCCACTTTATATTTAGCGCTCATATGTCCACATTTCATAGAATTTTGTTCGTAAACTTTTAATAATTTTAATTTTTTTCTACACTCAATATAACTTATCTACTCATTTTTTCAACTTCAACATAAACATGTACATGTCGTATTTGTCTAGAAAAGTTTGACATTTGTAAAAGTATCCAGAAATTTAAATAAAAAGGTTTCCATTTTGTTAAGAAAAATTAAAAAAGAAAAAAACATGGTGGCCTATATGCGATTTTTTTCCATACATCATTAGTTACGCATTGAAAGAAAACAAGGCCTTTAAACGAAAATGGACTACAAACGAAGTGGACTTTACAACAAATACTTTGTATGAAATTTTAAAAAACCTGCAAGTGAATATGACAGTTTTGGATTACATCCGTTTTTGGCCTTTAAGCGAAATGGATTATAAGCGAATAGTACTGTAGTAATCGCCAAAACCATTATTAATTATAGAATTTTTACATAAATTAAGCTCTCTTTGCAAGTTTTTTGGTGTAATTTAGCGGAATATATGGTTGGTATATGTGAAAAATTTGGTTCTCGAGAAAAAAAAGTTTGGCGACCACTGTTGTATAAATTTTGTACTCTTTGTTGATATATTCAGCCATAACCGCTAAGATAGCTTAAGCGACACATTTTTTGGACTTAGTTTTTTTTGACGAAAATCGACTATTTACGATCGCAAATAATCAATTTTGGTCAAAAAATGAGGTTCGAAAATTATGTCGCTTAAGCTATTTTGGCGGTTATGGCACGATATGTCTTTTAAATTGCACTTTCATCATCCTGGAAGCTTAAATACACCGAAAGCGTACAAATAGAACCCTACAGGTAGTTTTTTTTTAACAAAAAGTCTTCTAATTAAATGTTTAATAACTCAGTCCATTTCGGGGGAATTTTTTAAAACAAACCTGCGAATTACTCCTAATCAATTATGTTTTATAAATATAGTTATAAACAGTACGGTTCTAATACAAAATTACTGCCTAAGAACGAGTCCAAATGAGAAAAGTGTCGAAAAAACCGAAAAAATTATATTTGTTAAAAAAAAAATACAGACATATGTATATCTGAAATTCACTGAAGCAATATATAAATGGTTCGAAAGGCCTTAGTCTCTTATTTCTATATCCGTTTATAAATTTAAAATCGGTTGATATTTAACTTAGTTAATAAGTGTCTACGGGTACGAAAAAACGGGCTTTTACCCGTAACTGAAGATTTTGGAGGTATTTGGAAAATTTCAAATACAGATTGTAGTTATACTCGACAATACCTACCAGAAAAATAGTAAATAGTAACACTTTGCAAAAAAAGGAATACTTTTTGTCACACTGTGTAATCGGTAGTGCATTTTGGATGCTGCGCAAGCCCAGAGTGTATCAAGGCACATTAAATATAGGCATTCGCATTAGATGAAATGCTACGCTTTTCTCAAGATTGTTTTAAAAACAAAAATTTTTTGCTATTATCCGACCCTAAAAAATTTAATAGTCACCTTGTCCAACAACAAATCTTAAATAAAATCTTAAATAAAAAGTTTAGAAATATATAAAAAAAATACCAATTTAATTTCTTTAATTTTTTTTAAATCAAAAAGATGAACGCCTTCAGAGCAGAGCTGTTAAATTTCGATTACGATTAGTAATCAATTAGATTACATTTTAAAGAGAATCGTAATGATTATATAATTGCCTTTAAAAGAATTGCTGATAAATAATTGATTACGATTACTGATAATCGAAAAGTAATCTGAATTACTTAAAATTACTAAAAATAATCAAAAAGATACAAAAGTAGTCAAAAAATAATCCGATTACTTCTAAGGATTACTTTTGATTATTTTTGATTATTTATTAAGGATCAAAAGTAATCTTTGAAAGTGGTCGGATTACTATTTGATTACTTTTGATTCTTTTTGACTATTTTTAGTAATTTTAAGTAATTCAGATTACTTTTCCATTATTAGTAATCGTAATCACGATTACTAAGTACGAAACTGAATATAATCGTAATTTAATCATTACTTCACCTTTAAAAAAAAAGTAATCAACTTAGTAATCATTACGATTAGTAATCATTACTTAACAGCTATGCTTCAGAGTTTATTAATGATATCTCGGGAATGTTATGAGATAGAAACTTGAAACTTTTTGTAATCATATAATAATTGCAATAGAATTTTTTTAGTTTATTTGAACCTTATAAATTTTTTGTAAATCACAGTTAAAAGTGGCTTAGAATACTTAAGATTGTCCTCTTATTAGACTTAGCATCTATCTGGGGGTCCTTTCTCACCTACAATAGCCCTCTAATATAGCATGTTTTAGTTTGGAGAAAAATTAAAATTAATTTTTTTTTGGTACTTAATTACAAACCAAATCATGCTAAGTTTACTTAAAACATTTAAAAGGGAGGTTTTTTAAAATTGACAAATTATACTGAGTACATTTTTGCTCATAACTTTTGAAAGAATAGTCCGATTACTATCAAAATTTTACAGATAAATAAACGATGAATTCAGAAATGCTATTCCCAGCATAACATGCTATGTCGACTTAGCATGTTATGTAATGGGGCCGTCGATACATGCAGGAAAGTTTGTTAAAACATTTATATTTTGATTTCAGTACATATTTTCTAGACGAGTTAACTGTTTGCAATGTGGAAATTATTCCTAAAACAATAATCGTGCGCTCAAACTGGGAAAGCTTTGTTTATTATTATTATTTATTTGTTCATTATTGATTTAAATTTCAAATGCAGTAAAAAATCACATTAACATAACTTTTGAATTAATAACGAGTAAAAAGTGTTTGCCTAATCAATTGCAACAACTTAGCTAATGACACAAAACATCAGTTAGTCAGTAATAAATTATTTGAAACAAAAAAACACAACTTAGGCAATATACATACGAGTAAAACTATTATTGCAACCCTTAATAATATTTGTGCAGTATATAAAATTAAAAACAAAAATTTAAGGTTTTCTGCATCATTCTATCATACGTTTATATCAGCATAAAATGTTTTTATAAATTTATGTATGTTAAAAAAAAATCAGCAACTGTTAGTGAGTGGTAAAACTAACGACTCTAGATTTTATACAAAAAAAAAGAAGCAGTTGTTAAATAAAAAGCAGAAAAACAAAACAATATAAAACAATAGTGGCGCTTGCTTGTTTTCTATTTTATTTTCATTTTCCAAACCTTTTACTGCCTATACATACTCTTATGCTTACATACATAAGAGTATGTATATGTATATGAATCGGGTAAATAATTTTTTTTTATATTATATATTTTTTATTCTTGCTGAAGACTGCTGCAATGCTCGATTATGCCGGTAGCTATCAGGAGCCACAGGCTTTGAATTTACTTTTAAAGCATTAAATATGAGTTATAAAAATAAAGCGCGTATGCGACTGTATTTGTGTGTGTGTGTGTGTGTGTGTTTGTATGGGTACAGGAACTTGCAAGAGAGAGAGTGAGATAAAAATTAATTTGCATACAAACCCTGTTGGTATGCAACAGATTTAGAACATTTTTTTATAGTTTCTGTTTAAAAACCAACAGTACATGTTAGTGTTGAGTGAGAGTGTGTGTGTGCGTGTGCGTGTGTGTAATATGTAGATGAAGTACACTCGACAGTATTTGAATAGTAGCAATCGTCTATGTTCTGGCTTGCGAAACGTTTTCACACATTTTCTTGTGAGAGTTCGGACGTTTAAGCACAATCTGTTTAGATTGCAATTTGAAAAATACAAATTTATACTCGTAGTATGCGTACTAGCAAACAAATTTACGAAAAATATTTGCAATGTCGTTTGGATATCTTTCCAAAAAAAAAAAAAAACAAGATGTTGAAATTTTTTGCAAAGTTTTCAATAACATTTGGAAATTTTGTAGCGCTGCCATACTTGGAAAGCTATCCATAATCGAAAGCTGTTGAAATTTTTGAACAAGCTATTTTGTTTTTTAGCTAATCTGGTTAGTTTTCGTTATTACTATTGAAATAAATACAGTGCACTCGCGAAAATGTAAACATCCTATTGTATGAACATTTGTTTTCTTCCATTGCCTACTCTAAAATGTGAACTCAGTGCGAACCAAAGCTTTAAAATATGAACTTATTTTTGAATTTCTTTAACGGATTTTTATCGAAACAGTGACTAAATCTTGGAATAACTCTGTATTTTTAAAAACTAACGGCGCTATGTATAAGCAAAAATTGGCATGAAGTTAGCATAAGTGGCAAAATTGAACATGATCTTAAGGAGTTTTGCCATTAAACTTCACATTAAAAATCATACTATGACTTTGAGGTGGGTTAAAATTAGGTAATGCGACCATTGTTAATGTCAAATTGTATGGAGGAACTCGTTAACACATAATTCAATTTCGTCACTTATGCTAACTTCATGCCAATTTTTGCTTATACATAGGGCCGTATATATTTTTAAATACGTCGACTCCGCTTTACTGGAAATAACCAAAATCCATTTTTTTTTTCATTTATCTGATTTTTTCTCTAAAACGTAGTTTGGATTACTGAAATTTGTTACAGTTAAGCGTACTGCTTAAAATCAGTAAAACAATACACGAATTTTTCACGAATTCCTCGCAAATGTCTAGCCATCTGCTTAAGAGCGAAAAGGACAAATACATTTTGCCATTTAATTTTTTAACAGACAAGACATGCACAATTTTTTTAGCCTTAAGTTATGCAATCGATTTCTAATAAATAAATTTGTCATCGTTTATTTTTTCACTAAAGCGAAGCAAGTTTCATATAAAACCTAGTTGTGGGCTTGCTTTTTTTAAACCGAAGTGTCTAAGACTAGCTGCGTTTAAAATCAGTGCGGGTATTTGTATCGCTTTCAGTAATCCGATTTTTTCAGTAAAACGTGTTGCGCTAAAGCGGATACAACTGTATTATGTACAATAAACATTAATAAAAAATTTAACAAATAAACTTTTGTTTTTATGGGAAAAATGTTTCTAAGGGGAAATTAGATGCCATTCGCAAATATGAACAATCTTGCAAAAGTGAAATGCTTGGTTTGAATTAGTTCATATTATCGCGAGCGAACTGTAACGCACTGTCTTGTCTTATATTCACTTTATGCTATTGAAATTTATTGAAAGTAATAAATTTATTTTAAAAAATAAGAAGAGAGGTGTCTTAGGACACCCGATTAGAGATAATGCTGCTTAGCTATATAAAACAAATTATGTTAAATAACAGTGCAATAAAATTATATTATACTCGTGTGATGATGTAATATTCAACTCATATAAACATATAAAACAAAATCGAAACTCTGCTTTCAAGTACAAAGAAATCAAAGCAAAAATAAATTTATAAATATAATAGTATCGATTATTTTTGTTACGACAATCACGTCCTAGCATAGCACGTGTCGTGGCATAAAGAGCATAGCTCTAAAATTATTTAGTATCAGCAACTCTCATATTAAAATATGAAGTTTGTTTTTAGGATTGTAAATTAATAAATTTACGCTGCTTGGATGGTGGAATACTAACAAGAGTGTGAAAAATATTTATTCAAGCAATTTGCATAGAATTTTTACGGATTGGAAAGGATCAGGTAGCAATTGTACGAATGGTTTCTATATAGATAATGAATGTCTTTAACAATTTTTATCGATTGATATTAGTTTCAACGACAAAATTTGTAAAGCTTGTAAATAAAATTTTATCATGTAACTTTACCCCAGAACTTGTTATACAACAAATTTTTGGTTTAACTACCTAACATTAGTTAATTTAACCAATGTCAATGATTGCTGCAATTTTAGCCATGTAAATTGGTTAAATTCACCTCCAACCTTTTTCTGTGCAAATTGGAATTAATTTAATTAAATTAAATTTAATTAAAATCCGAGAAATCTGTGTGACGAAAACAAACCACCGTTGCACTGTACGAGACTAACTTGCCAAAGATTTGTATGCAAATGAACATGGTTTACTAACATATAAGATTTAAAAAAAAAGAAGAGAGGTGTCTTAGGAAATCCAGTGATAGCTATGCTGCTAAGCTATATAAAACAAACTTAATGTATTAAATAACAAACAATGCAATAAAATTATATTATATGATGATGTAAAATTCGCCACATATGTATATTTCAAAACATTTCCATTTATTTCCCATTATTTTCTTTTCTAGAGGCGTACGAAAACACAATCGATCAGCTGTGCTCTCTGGTTTGTGCTCATGTGCAAAAGTAGTACAAAAACATTGTTTTTGTTTCATTCACTTCATTGGTTTTGTTTCATTCACTTCAAAGAATGAAGCAAAACAAAATCAAACAATTTGTTTCGTTTATTTTCGTACTCTGGTCTTAAGTACAAAGAATTGAAAACAAAAATGAAAAAACAAAAAACGAAAAAACTATTTTCTCTCTCTCTCTCTGTCTGTTTTTGTACACACAACAACCAACTTGATCAAATATAAGAGAGGAATTCGCTGAGTAAATTCGTTGTTGTTGTGCTTCACACGACGAATTTACGCAGCGAACCTTATTGACGAATTCGTCGACGTGGATGAAATTCGTCATTCGTCCCAGTTGTGTACCTAGCATAAATGAGCGATATGGCTATTTAAACAGTAAAGTCCTGTTTTTTGTCGCGTGCGACAGCAATTAATTAAGCTTGCATCTGAGAAGAATGTGACTAGATTTTTCTTAAGATTTTAGCTTAAGGTAGAGCTGCTGATGGCCTACACAAATATATAAGAAAGCAAACAAAAATGTTCGTTTTCTTTGAAAAAATAAACAAACATATTTGTTTAGTGTCGCACGTGACAAATAGTTTTCATTACTGTGGAAGCCCCTTATTGTACTATTCTTACGGCCCAACAGACCTCAGTTACAAGATGTGAACAAGTGTTGCACGGCCACAGGAGGTCATTATACCGCAACTGCTGTTTAGAGTGCTAAGCAACTACATAATTTTGAATCTGATAGAAAAGAACTTACAGCTTAGCCATGCAAATAATTACATCAAGTTAATGTACGCCTAGAAAATTCGGAAATCCCCTTTTTAAAATATTACAAAAGCATTAAATTATTCTCTCATCATTAAAGTAATTAATAAAAATTAATAAGATTTTAGATTTATGCATTTTTAAATAACTTTAATTTAAACTACATTTTGTTTTTAATTTCAACAAACATTATGCAAGCGTAACTATATACACACAATATATGCATATGTACTCGTATATATACATACCTATACTTACATATATACTCTTAAGTATGCACATTGTGCACTGACTTGAAATGAATTGTGGCGGTATATTTGAACATTGCGAAAAAAAAAAACAAAAAAAGCTTTTAAGCCAAAAGTGGTAGTGTGTATTTATTTAAGGGTGGGTGTTGAGTACACTCCCATATCTGAATATTTTTCATTTAATTTTGCGTTTTTTTTTTTTTTGCCAACATATTCATATTAAAATATTGTATGCCAGTGGTAGGTAACAGCAATAAGTGGAAAAAAATATACGATATATGTACATTGTATTAAAAATACTTATGAAGACAAGACAAAATATTTAGATGCATGCAAGTTTAGGGCGTTAAAATTCACCACATGCGCAAATTTATTCACATGTGAGGCAAAATACACTACACAGCACAACAACAACTGCTGGTAGAAACAAAAACAAAAAAAGCAACCAACAATCATCATGGTTGTTAAGACTGTCAGCCAGCCATGTTATGAAGAAAAATATTGAAATGATTGAAACGAGGCAGAAACAAACTCATGCAGATTTCATTCGAGTATTTTCCTTGTGTTCTCATATAAGAAAATTAATGGCGAAAGTGTAAATATTTCCATCACACAAGAATTCGCAATCAAAATATCAGCCATCACGAAAATGGGAATAAAAAGCAGTTGCAAAATATTTTTTTCCTACATTGTGCCATAAAATAAATTAAAAATTTTGTGGCAAAAATATTCAATCTTGTATTTTTAAAGAATTCGGTAAAGGAAAAATTACTTAGACCTAGTAAAAAAAGAGCTTCCCCGGAAGTCTATAAGGTCATTAACTTTTGATCCGGAACTGGAGCAAATTTGAATAATTTCTGATAATTTTTACATGGACTTGTCATTGTAAGAAGTTCTCTTTTTAACCGACTTCAAAAAAAGGAGCAGGTTAACAATTCGTCTCTATTTTTTAGGTGTATTACTTCATAATTCGGTAGATTTTAAACTGATTGTAAAAGTTTTTTTGTTGTCTACCTTTCCATTGGCCTCATTGTAAAAAAAAGTGGGCGGGAATACGCCCATTAAAATTTATTATAATATTTCACGCGGTTCTACTTCTTGCATTTAAGGAATGGGCGGAGGCACGCCAATTAAAATTTAATTTTATATTTCACGTACTTCTTCTCATCTTCTTCTATCAGGTATCCGCCCATTTGTCAAATAAAAGATTTTGTCTATTTTAGAGCTCAATTTGTGCGGCAAGTTTCGTAAAAATTGGTTAAATCGAACCACGTGAAATATTAAAAATTTTAATGGGCGTAACTCTGTCCTTTCTTTTTTCTTCAAAATTTTGTAATTACAAGAACGAAAGGTGTTTTATAGGTTTCACAGCAAACATAACTAGGCGAATTTTTGACCGATTGTAAAAATTTTTTTGTTGTCTGAGAGGGCATAGCTTCCCATTGGTTCCATTGGCAAAAAAAATGGGCGAGGACAGGCTCTCACATTTTTTTATTTGATTATATGATATTCGGCTTATTGGATTGCTATGAAACTTAGCAAGTTTGCTAAGTTTAATTCATCTAATTACACAATTTGAAAGTTAAAAAAATGGGCGGGGCTACGACCATTAAAATAAATTATTATATTTCATATGGTTCTACCTAGCCGATTTTTACGAAACTTTCCACGCAAATCGAGCTCTAAAATAGACAAAATCTTTTATTTAAAAAATGGGCGGAGTCACGCCCATTAAAATTTAATGGTTTATTTTACGTGGTTCTACTTTACTGATTTTTACAAAACTTAGCACACACCCTGAGCTCTGAAAAACACACAATCTTGCATTTAAAAAATAGACGTAGGTGCGCCCATTAAAATTTAATTTTATATCCCATAAAAATTTTTCGAATATGTTCTATCAGATCTTTGCATTGAAGTAGGTATTTTTTTGTGGCAGAATTATTCTTTCAAGAGTTGGCGTAAACAAGGTACGAGTGCGCATCAATAAGTCCGTGACTTTTTAAATGAAACACAGTTTTTTGCAAAACAAAAATTTATTTTTCAACATAATCTCCTTTTAACTCAATACACTTAGCTCCGTAATTTCTACAAGTAGATATCTATTGGTGCCTAGATATCTATCGTGTAAGTTGAATTTTATAAGGCAAACTCGTGGGTAAAAACCTCAGGTAAATTACCTGTGTGTAGAAATTACGAGCATTAGTCCAAGGTTTCTTCAGTTTTTGTGTCCCTTCAAAAAAAAATTGGATTTTTCGAGGTCCTTAAAATAGGCAAAAATTTCATCGTTGGACCTAAATCTCTTTTCACCGAGCCATTTTTTTAGGTTTGACAATAGGAAGTAGTCACTAGGGGTTTAGCCCCTACGGAGAATATTGCGGATGGGGTACCAATTCATAGAGTTTTGCCATTGAGACTGCACACGTGTGCACTCGTGCATTATCTTGATGAAAAAAAACTTTTTTCTTGGACATATGTACTCGTTTTCTTTTTAAATCCTCGTCAAATAGGTCTAATAAGTTGGCATAATATTCGCCGTTTATTGTTTTTCTCTTTTCAAGGTAATCGATGTGGATTATCCTCAGTAAACCACTTTTTACCTTTAAAATCGACAGACTCCGCATATTACTTATCGAGCTTTTCCTTGGTTTGATTGACGGTTTTTTTCCGCAAAAAATTATGTTTAATGAGCACACAAAATTCAATCTTTTCCATTTTTAAAAAAATACACGAAGTTGTATGTTTTGAACAGCTGTTAAACGCAAAGTAAATGACAACATTTGCTCAAAATTTGACAGTAGTCTATTAACAGGTGGTACTAGATGAGAACAGCGTTGCATTTCATATAACTACGAGGGAAGTTCAAAAGTCACGGACTTATTGATTCGACTCGCATGTAAATGAAATTTTTTACACAATATCAAGAATAATATGAGAATTAATTCTGCATCACTAACTTTTTGAGTTTTTTCAATTTAAAAGATTTTTTTCATTTTGGCGATTTTTCCGGTTTTTTTGCGATTTATTTTAGTTTTAGAAATTTTTTTTAATTTGGTGCTTTTTCGTTTTGTTCATTTTTTTTTTTTTTGGTTTTTGGCGATTTTATAATTACCACATGTGATTTGGCTAAAAAAAGCGATACGAACATTAGCCTGTTCAATTCATAAGAACATAGAAACAAATACAGTTCGAAAAATAATAATTAAATTAACTAAAATTTTTTTTTTTGGTTTGGCGATTTTATAATTCTGGGATTTTTTAGTTTTACCGTTTTTGAAACTTTAATTTAAATTTTTTTTTAATTTTAGTGTTAATTGTTGTAGTCTGTATAAAAATACACTAATCTTACAAATTTCAGGTGTATACATACAATTGTATGTATATTACATGGGATTTTAACAGTTTTCGTTGCTCGTTTTGGAACAACCTTTAATTTTTAACTCTAATGTATTTGTTGTTGTAGCGGCCAAAGGTCTACACACACCAAATTTCAGTTCCGTAGCTCTTACGGTTCTTGAGAAAATACCCTGTAACAGACAGACGGACAGACGGACAGCGTAGCAAAAACAATAGGGTTCCTTTTCACTTTTGGTGTACGGAACTCTAAAAATGTACTCGATGTAACAAAAAAAATTATTATGGATAAAACAAAAAATTAGCACAAACCCGCACACTTGTTACAAAAATAAAATAAGAACTGCCCCGAACACCCTGGAAAAAAGAGGCCAGTATGCGGCGGAAAAAGGAGAGATGTCAACCCTACACACAGTGGAGCAAACGCAAGAAACGCTGATAATGAAGGTGTAGTGGCCTTCAAAAAGAGCTAGGTGTTCCGTTCTACTACGTGTTTGTCAGAATATTTACAATTAACTTTGGTGTTGTTTGTGCATTAACAATTATCACATGTAATGTGGGTAAACGAGCGATACGAAATTTAGCCTAATCAAATCATTTATAAAGAATTCAAATTTATTCACGCAACTTTTGGGCGATGATTTATTGCAAAATTGTATTTAGCGATGAGGCAAATTTTTCCCTAAAGGGGGTTTTGTTTTTTTTTTATAAAATAATTCTTTCTGCCAAAAATGAAGCTGGAGATCGCTTTACGGTCAATGGAGATTATTGCGGAACCATGATTAATGATCTCTGGTTTTAGAATACGTATGACATTGATAACGGCGAGATGTAGTTTGAACGCGATGGCGCTACATGTCATATGGCGGAATCAAAATTTAACAATAAGTCGATTAAGAGGAATGGACCTGTCAATTGCCCTTCAGGCTCGTGAGATTAGACACCTCTCGATTATTTTCTGTGACGCCACGTGAAGAAGTTAGCCTTGGGTCGCAGTGGCCATAAGTCCGAAATCATTTTCAAATGCTAATGCCATGCATCCATCTTTCAAATACAAAAAATATGTTTGGGTTAAAATATAAATTTTTGTCTTACGAGTATTTAGATTTCCATCGGGCTCTTGAAAAAAAAAATACACGGCTTAACAATATTTCTTTACAAAACTACACTGCATTAAAGTGGCAGCTTTAAGTATTAACAAATATTACATTTTAAACGCAAACGCACGCATTGTCCTTTCAGCAGACGTTTGTTTAAAGGCATAAATTTATTGTCTCAGGATCTTAAAAGTGTGTACGAAAATATGTTTGTGTTTGCGTGTGTGTGTGTGTGTGTGTGTGAGATAAATGATGCTGTTATTGTGGTTGTTACTGCGTATTTTAAATGTTGTTTCTTATTTACAGTGTTTTATTATTACGAGTATTATAATTTTTTTTTTTTTAAAATCAGTATAAAATGTTAAGTAAGCTCAGTTGGAAATGACGTGTGCCTCATCAGCATTTTTCAAATCGCTCCATACGCAGTCTTCTTGCAAGGGTAATGATGTTGTTTGTCGTTGTTGTTCGGTAGTTGGGGAATGTAGGACATTGGTCGTTATTTAATATTTTAAGTAAGCGGGTAATATTTGAATTTATTCGTATATTCTTTTTGATTTAAAATACAATACTTGTAAAGACTTTGAAAATACGAGTATGCTGGAAATTGTGGCTGCTGTTGCTCAAAATTGTGGCCATGTCAGTGTATCTTGTGTGTGTGTGTGTGTGTGTGTGTGTGTGTGTGTGTATAAGTGTATTTGTATGGTTGCATGCTATAGTCTTCGTCCTGTTTCCTTAATGGTCCTGCTATATTCCACGAGATTTGGCTACTGGCAAACTTTCTTAATGTACATATTTCGATTTTTTCCAAGGCACTTCAAATGTGCTTTTGAATATATGTAGAATATTTTTCTTCACATTTCGCTTGAAAATATTATATTATTATTTTTATGTTTACGCTACGTTTACTCACAGTTTTTCGCTTTCCAGTGAAATGTGTGTGTATATTTTTTTTCGCTTATTTTCATATTTTATTGTTATAAATTATAATTTTTATGCGCTTGGTTGATGGCAAAAAATATTAGATTGTTCTCTCATGTGTCCTTTTTCTTATTCGTTTTGCTTGGTTTTGTTTTTATTTTTTTTTTCTTTTGATTCCCTTGACTGTTTAGTGTCTTTCTTTTAGCTGTAGATTTTTGTTGCCCTTATTGTTATGGGACATTTTCAAATGTTATTATTCCTTTAGATAATTCTTATAATATTCTATGACAAGCATCACTAAATCCTCGCAGTGAGACAAGACAGTGTTAGGTGCATAAAACAGTGGCGTGATAAATATTTAATGGCACATTAAGATTTTGTTTTCGGTTGGGTCTGCTATTTCTATTCTTGATCATATTCGCCACAAAATGTAATTGTTTCTTTTTTCTCATTTTCTAATCCACAAGTATTTTTTAAGCTTAATATTTTTGTGGGGCCACCTAAAACAATCACGTTTAAAAGCAAATGAAACGTGTTCGGAGAACTGTGAGGCTCAGTATATTTCTTTATCTAAGTACTTCAGTTTCAGATGTTTAATATACCGGAGAACGATTACTTTCGCTCAAAGAAGTTGTAGAGGCCCTAATAAAAAATATTAGATTTCGATAAGCATAAAAAGAAAGATTAATTAATTCGCTTTCAAATATGCCAAAGAAAGTTAGTCTTATAAGTTGTACCCGCAATACTACAACAAATGTACGAGTACACACACAAAAAAAATAACAATGTAAAATCAACATTTAAACATTTTGCTTAGAAATCATATCAACAGCCTGGCCCTGGATGTCGAAAAGAAAGTTTCTTTCGCTTACTTATAATGCAAACAGCTGTTTGAATTGTTCTTAATTTTTTGTTGTTTGTTTGGATGTTCGTAAATGGCAGAGAGACTTCATACTATTAGCGAAAACTTTCTGCTGCTGGCTATAAGGTAGTGTAGCAGAATGCCGGATACTCTGGCTGCTAATGCGGACAAGCCCAAGTATCCTTAACATTTTTTTAACTATAACTTTAATTTTAAATAAATTTTATGTTTAATTATCATGTGTGTAAAGTATATTTAAGGTTGTTACAGCTGCACGCAATGAGTTCGAGTTTTCTTATGCCTGTCCCAATAAAAGATTTTTTTTTGAATTGACTCTGCATCTCGAGATTTTCCGCTATCAAGAAAAAAAAAAGAATGCTGCATCACATAATTTGCATTTATTTGAGAACCAGTTCTTTGATTAAATAAAAAAAAAATACACTGAAGGCTAGGAAACAAATTGACCATTAAATTACGTCCGGATTAGTTTTTTTAACAGTCTTATAGTTTCGGAGATATTCAGAAAGTTTTATACAAAAAAATTTTATTTTATTTATTTTATTATTTATTATATTATTTTATTTATTTATTTTATAAAATAAATTTATAAAATCGTTTTTTAAAAGACTCATTAAAATTTTAAATTAAAGAAAATTTTATATTTTATTATTAATTGAGATACCTTCATACCTTATAAATAAAATGAGCCAAATTTATTAAAAATCATTCCATTATTTCTGAATTTATTCACAATTAAGTATACATTAAATTAAATTCATGTAATTTCAACCTGAAATAACTTTGTTTCACCATGGTTTTTCATGTTATTTCATTATGAAACTAACGTTGCTTCAACTTGAAATAACTTTGATTCAATGAAGCTCTTAATTTTGATTTAACAATATGAAATAAAGTTATTTCAAAAGGAAAATTTTTTTTGAGAATTACTGCAAACCATATTGAATTGACATGAAATATATATGAAGTAAAATCATTGCCGAAAAATGTTAAATTCACCTCTTTTTTTGAAGATTTTAATAAGCAAATTTCCTGTGTTTACTTAGTTCCTATTTTTCACCGCTATTTCGAGCTTTATTTTCGATTTTATCGTAAAGGACAAAAATTAAAGTTTTCAGGAGGAGTTTTATTTTTTAGATATTCAAATATGTTTTTGTACGTAAACTGTCGCTGCTTACGATAAAATTGTACAGCCTGTATCTTAAAAGTTATCAACCATTTTGATATTTTGATAATTCTAAACTATGAATGGGCCCATAAAATTTTAATTGCAATAAAAAAGTGTATTTTCGATAACATTTCGCTGACGATGAAATCGAAAATAAGGCTCGATATGATGAAGTCGTAGCCGTCCCCCGGAAACAGCATATTCCAATATATTGTTCATTTTTGCAAGGGGTTTTCTACTAATTGAATATTTCTTGATCAATTTGTTAATAAGAAAACTATCAGATGTTCGTTTGGGGTTTTCAGGACACGTAGCTTCTTGAACTAACTTAACATCGAAATGTAAACAGCAACGTAAAATGCTTTTTTTCTAGGTCCTTATCTCTATTTTTGAAAATTTATACTTCGTTTACATCTAGAAGGAGACTGAAATTTTTTTCCCCTTAAAAATTACCCAGTGTCTTAGTCTAGACCATGTGCTACCCTCCCTTTAAATTTTATCCAAATATATTAAGCCGTTTTCTCATATATATGTATATATAAAGATTATTGGTCAGTAATGGGTTAATTCATGTCAAAAATTTTAAAACTTTTTCTTAAATACCTACTCTAGGCTCTAGGGGTTTTTCCTGGGATTTCTCGTCCTGGGAATTCCCGAGAATTTAAGTTTTAAGATTTCCCGATTTCCCGGGATTTTTTCTGGGGGAATCAACATAGGAGTATTTATGTATATAAGATTTGGTTTAGTTAGTGTTTTAAGCTTTCTAATCAAATTTGTGTTAATGCCTGACAAATTTAATGCTTAAAATTTCTATGTAGCGGGATCCCGGGATATATAAAAAAGATTCCCGCTTTCCCGGTAAATGAAAAAGTCCGGGAAAAAGAACTCTCATACAACCGTATCAAAAAAAAATTATTTGAGCTTGAAGTGTACGTTAAAACAAAATTGCCATAAAAATATTGACACCTGAAGTTCATATTAATTTTTTTTTTTTTTGATACGGCCGATAATCTTTTTCAGTCTGTTACTAAAACTTTGCCCTGATTGGAATCTTTAAAAGTTTTTAAAGCTCCATAATGCAATAAGCAGTGTCATTTTAATGATAAAAAGGATATTATGTTTTATTAAAATCCCTTCAGTATCCAAACATCTAAACATACAACCTCTCACATTTATAATATTAGTAAGATTTGTCTATTTACAAATCCTAACTTAATAACTTCAAATAGGAACATAATGCTCGAATATTACAATACTTTAAATATTTATAAATATTAATAATAATTAAATTCCACTTAAAATACTCGTAGCCGCCTGAATAAGATAACAACAATATATATTTAATGGTGGAATGAAACCTGCATGTGATTTTAAGTCTATCCATTCATTTATTGCTTGATAATGACAGCAAACGTTTGTTTTCTCTTCCGTTTTTTTTCATGCTTAATGCTTGTTTTTGTTTCGTTTATTATTTATTATTATTAAAAGTTTAAACATTTCTTTTGCTACTTGAAAAATTATCTTCAGATTATAAAACAACAGCAGCAATTCGCCATTGTACAACGAAAAAATAAATAAAATAAACAGAAAATAAGAAACACTTTTAATTTACTCCAGCAGCCACACAGATACGAAGTGCATCCCCACAGAGCTGCGCAAGATGTACTCGAGTACCGTGAAAAACGTGTAGTGTCCTGTTTATTTATTTTACAATTATTTGTGTTTTTTTTGCATCTGTTTCTTAAAGAAATCTTGTTGATGACAGAGTGCCAACGCAATGAGTGCAGATGACAATTGTACGAAAAAAAATACTAAATCAGCCAAATGGATGGAAGTTGTAACGAGGATTAATTCAAAATTAAATTTAATTAAATTAATAATTGTAATACCAGGCATTTGCCGCTGATTAAACCATTTCTCATTTTCCATTTCATTAAAAATTCATGTTAAACAGCTGATGGTAACAACCAGTCTCTGCTCAAGTAGACAGACATGGGTGCTGATGATTTGCTGTGGAGGTACATAAAATGAGGCATTAGTCCAATTAGTCAAATTTAGCTTCCCTTGCTTTCTATGGAAAACCATATTAATTAATAAAAAATCTGTTTTCTATAAAAAGAATTGAAAAATACTAAACTTGAGTATACAAGGTACTTTTTGTAAAAGAGATTTTTATTAAAAAGGCACTTTTTATAGAAAAGGTACTTTTTTATAGAAAAGGTACTTTATGTAGAAAATGTACTTTTTATAGAAAAGGTACATTTTATAGAAAATGTACGTTTTATAAAAAACGTGCTTTATTAAGAAAATGTAATTTTTATATAGAACGTACTTTTTATGAAAAGGTTCTTTTTATATAAAAGGTACTGTTTATATAAAAGGTTCTTTTTATATAAAAGGTAGTTTTTGTATAAAAGGTACTTTTTATATAAAAGGTACTTTTTATATAAAAGATACTTTTTATATAAAATGTACTTTTTATATAAAAGGTACTTTTTATATAAAATGTACTTTTTATATAAAATGTACTTTTTATATGAAAGGTACTTTTTATATAAAATGTACTTTTTATATGAAAGGTACTTTTTATATAAAAGATATTTTTATATAAAAATAATAAATAAAAATATGAAAGATATTTTTTATATAAAAGGTACTTTTTATATAAAAGGTATTTTTTATATAAAAGATAATTTTTATATAAAAGGTACTTTTTATATTAAAGTTACTTTTAATATAAAAGGTACTTTTTATATAAAAGGTACTTTTAATATAAAACGTACTTTTAATATAAAAGGTACTTTTAATATAAAATGTACTTTTTATATAATATAGAAAAAATTATTTTTATACAAAATGTACTTTTTATATAAAGGTACTTTTATAGTAGTTTTATATAAAATCTAGTTTTTATATGAAATGTACTTTTTCTACAAAATGTACTTTTTATACAAAAGGTACTTTTTAAATAACAGCTACTTTTTATATAAAATGTACTTTTTATAAAAAAATACTCTTTATGCAATATATTTGTTATAAAAGTTTTAATTATAAAAAGGAATTTTTATTAAAAGTACCTTTTATATTTTTGAGTGCAAAACCAGATTTTTCGGGCTAAGGCCAGCATAGAGAAATGCACTAAAAGCCGGTGAATGGATTTTTTGTAATTTGATTTTAAAAAACTGAGTATTTACATAGAGTTTCTTTATATGTTTAGGAATTACATCCTTTTTTGAGTTTTTGCAATGTTCGAAAATATTTTTATACCCTTTACCAAAAATGGAAAAGGGTATATATAGGTTTGTCATTCCGTGTGTAATTTCCATAATATTAATTTGCGACCAAAAAAATATATATTCTGGGTCCTTATGAATAGCGAAGGCGAATAAGCGATGTCCGTCTGTCCGTCCGTCCGTCCGGTGTACGTGAAATCGGTTTTCCGAAGCTCCCAGAAAAGCTAGAGACTTCATTCTTGGACTGGTGTGTCAGAAATTGTCCAACTTAGATTGGTATTGAAAATCAGCAAAATCGAGCAGACGGTTTCAGAGCTGGAAAGCTGAAACTTGATTTTGCCATATAAAAGTAACTAGATAACACAATTTTTTTAATTTTTTTGTTAAATAACTTTGGTAAAGGGTATATAAGATTCGGCACAGCCGAATATAGCACTCTTACTTGTTTTAACTGCCATAGTATTTTTCATAGACTTAGTTAGTACTCTGTAGACAACAAAAAAATTTAAAATTTGTCTTTACATTTTTCTGTGTATTTTTTACGGCATATACATAATTACTTCTCAAGCGATCCCTAGTTCTAAGCCACAAAAGCTGTGAAAATATAAATAATTTTTAATAGCAAAGAAGACTATCGCTGTAATGAGACCCAAACCATTTTAAAAACGTACATAAGTACTCAACTACAAGTATAATGAATACAAGTACTTGTAGAAAGAAAAACAGTTGTTAAATTTATATAAAAATAAAAATATAAACAGAACCCAAGAAATTATAAAGATAAAAAAAAAACAAAATAAATATGAATGGCAGGCTGATGCATGCATGTATAGAGAAAAAATATAAAAGAAATGAGATCTAAATAAATATTTATTCGCAACCAAAATGGGGGAGTGAATGTGTTTGGTCACAACATGAATTTTATATGTCCTTAACAATGTTGGCACAACTTAAATAAAAAGAAGAAGGAAAAAACCAGAAAGAAGTCTCCAAATAGCAATTATAGTGAAAAGTTTTTCCTTCACTTCTGCCGTTGCTGTTTCATTTTTTTAAAGCAATTAACATGACATTCAATTTGGGAAGCTGTTTTTGGTCTCTGGTTATAAAAAATATTTTAACAACAACGTGTTTTTTCATTTCTTTTTTCTTCTGTGTTTTAATCAATTTATAATTTTTGTTAATTGAAAATGTTTGCTAATATTTTTGCTTGAGTAGAGTTTTTGTACTATGTACATACATATTGTTGCATGATAGAAACTTTTTGTTTTAGTGAGTTATAAAGTGTGAAAGTGAAAGTCTCTTTAGCTCAAATTAATAGTCTTTAGAGCATAGATGGATATGTTAAGTGTGCAAGTTAAAGATTTTATATAAATTCGAACTTAAGTATGTTTCACAAACAGTGTGGCCACAACTGAAAAAATTTTGAATGCTAAATGAGGCTTAAAATAATGCTAAAAATGCTAAAAAAATATTTGAAAATGCTAAAATATAATGCTAAAAATTTGGAATGATTTTTTAATAATATTACCGGTTTAATTACGAATAAGTATAATTTTCTTATAAAAATCAAATACATTAAATAATTTTACACTTTTATTTGATACGTTTTAATATATTAGCATGCCAGCTATCAACGTAATGCGAAAGACATTTACAAAATACTTTTTGCATTAAAAAATGTATTAAGTTACTTTTTTCAGTTTTATTTTTCATTCTATGTCCAGGAGCCGGATTCCGCAACGATGAATCTTGAAGTGTTCGATCACGAAAAAAACATAATTTTGAATACTTCTTTTCTTCTTATTATTAGGTGTTTGACGTTTAAAGCGGCTATTAGACGGTCATACTCGGTATATGAACATGACAGACTTTCGCACATTTCAATAAACACCTTTAATGATGCGCGCTCTAACCAAGTCATCAAATGTGCACTGAGTTTGACAGAAGATCTATTAAACAAGTATGATGGTATGATGACAAATACAAAAATCCAAAATTTTTTTGAAAACCAAACCAAGCTGAAAAACACGAATTTTGCATTAACACAACATTCTTAAATACCAAGTACGACAGCTTAATAGCCCCTTAAGACGTCTTATGCTGTTTACACGGTTTCCATCATTATACATTTGTATAAAAATAACAAAATACAATTAAATACATTAATTGACAGAGGTTTTTACTGTTATAAATGGAAAGGAGTATATGAGATCTATTAAATTAAAAATGCTAAATAATGCTAAAAAATTAATAGAAAAATGCTGAAAAAAATGCTAAATGCAAAACAAAAAATTCACTGCTAAATCAAACTACATAATGCTAAATTTAGCAGTGAAAATGCTAAAAGGGTCACACTGTTCACAAAATTCAAAAATAACTTAATATTTATAGAGAGTTTCTGTATATGTTTAGGAATTATATCCTTTTCTGAGTTTTTGCAATGTTCGAAAATTCGAACTTAAGCTCTAAAATATTTTTTTAACTGCCATAGCATTTTTCATAGACTTAGTAGTACACTGTAGACAACAAAAAAATCGAATTCTCTAAAATCTTAGAAATTTTCGAACTAGAAATATTTAAATATAATATAAATTTCATTTAATAATTTTTTTATATTAGCTTGCAGTTTCAATAATATTTATATTCGAAAATTCGAAGCCGATTTTGAATTTTTTTTTTTTCATATGCCATAACACATTTGTGTTCTGATTTAAAAAAAAAATTAAATAGAGTTCCTTCAATTCATATAAATTCGAACTTAAATATGTTTCGCAAAATTCAAAAATAACTTAATATTTATATAGAGTTTCTTTATATGTTTCGGAATTGCATCCTTTTTTTTGAGTTCTTGCAATGTTCGAAAATTCGAACTTAAGTTCGAAAATATTTTTTTAACTCCCATAGCATTTTTCATAGACTTAGTACTCTGTAGACAACAAATAAATCGAATTCTGTAAAATCTTAGTTATTTTAGAACTATAAATATCAAAATATTTAATAATTTTGCTTATATAAGCTTGCAGTTTCAATAATATTTACTGCATAGTTTAAAATAAATAGCACACATAGCCATAGCATTCTGCCATATCACATTTTGCGTTCTAATTTTTTTGTGTTAACAATAAAACTAGTTCAGTTCCTTATACTTAGAAATTTAATACATTGTCGTATGTATTGGCTGTACAAATGTAAACGACATTTGCCACATGTTTGTATCCTTATCACTCGAAACCCATTATAAGTAAATATTTTGATAGCAGTTGAGCAGTTATGTCTCTTCTTTCTAGGACAATATTTCTATCGGACCTATTCTGCAAATCACAACATATCCAATCGCGGTGATTTCCAAAAATTACTTAAAACTTAAGCATTGTTTTTGTAAAGTGCCCGATTTATAGCGTTGGAAAATGGAATAAATTTTTTTATTATAAATGTCATAAGTTTAAAATATAATAGCCCAATTCACAGTCTTGTGCAAATGGTCTTGCATCGTAGCATATGTAAAATGGCATATTATATTGATACTCACCACTAGGAATTGTTAAGTATAATTGAGTATCAATATAATACACCATTTTGTACATGCTATGATGCAAGAGCATTTGCACAAGTTTGTGAATTGGGCTAATATGTTTTTGCAATCACCGTGTTTTTCAGAACAGGCCCGAATGAACAAAAAAATCTAGAAAATCTATTCGAATATTAAAATCAAAAGTTTTATTGACATGCATGCTTGCAAGCAATTAAAACAACAGTAGAAATATTTACTCGTACTAGAATATTTATAAGTTCAATTAGTAACTGCTATAGTAACTTAAAGAAAATTGCAGCATATTAGACAATGTAAGTGTGTATGCATTTGAATCTACAGTGGCTGATACTCGTATATAAAAGGAAATGTGTTGCTTCTGCAAGGAAACAACAAGGATAAGAGAAGACTCCGGAGTTACTAAAGCCCCATCAAAGCTTCTTAGCCTTGGCATCTTTGCAAATTACATATTTCTATTGTCAAGGCATAAGTGCTCGCCTATTGGTATGTTAACTTTTATATACGTCCGCCAGTTTTATTTATTTTTTTTTCATAATCATTTAATTCCGATTATTTTTAAAAATTTTTACAAAGTAATTTTTACGGAAGTAATTTTTGTAAAATTCCTTGCTTTTATTACAATTTTTCAGCTGGGTTTAAGAAAGTTGTCTGCAAGATGGGTGCCGCGTTTGCTCTCAATTGACCATAAACGTAAACGTGTGAACAACTTCAAAGAATTGTTTGGAGTTGTTTAACCGCAATCCGAATGAGTTTTTGCGGCATTTTGTAACCGTGGATGAAACATGGATCCATTACTGTACTCCGAAGACCAAGCAGCAGTCTATACCTGCTCCGAAGACGGCAAAAGTGAGTTTGTCGGCCTATAAGGTGATGGCAACAGTATTTTAGGATGTACGCGGGATAATCCCCATCGATTATCTTCAATTATGGCATCCGCCATATTCTCCGGATTTCCACACCTAAAGCAATGGCTCGGTGGAAATAGTTTTAGATCCAACGATGAAATTTTTGCCTATTTTAAGGACTTCGAAAAATCCTTTTTTTTTTTGAAGGGATACAAAAACTGGAGAAACTTTGGACTAAGTGTATTGAGTTAAAAGGAGATTATGTTGAAAAATACATTTTTGTTTTGCAAAAAAAAAAACTGTGTTTCATTCAAAAAGTCACAGACTTATTGATCCGCCCTCGTATTTCAAATTTTACAAACAATTTGCGAACGCCAATAGCTTTCACTTCGATCCTTGAGCTTAATTTATACAAACAGCTAAGCCCAAGTCTTTTGTAAGTAATTTTAGTTCAGCTACGTCCAAGCCATAAGCACAGTGTGCGAACTTTTATAAAAGAGCTTTTGTGCTTTCACACCGACGAGAGCACAATAGCGAATCAGATCTCTTGCTCTTAGTTTGGAAGGTAACAAGAAAAAAATTAAGTGCTTTCAGTTTTCTTTTGCAGCTGTCAAATTGAGTATGTGTAAACATTTTCTCTGACCTTAGGGATTCCACTGCAGCACAGCTTTTGTGATATCGTCATCACCTCTATGCAGGATATGACAAATTAGTATTTGGCCAATATATGCATTGGCTTCTGCATAGACATCGGTTAATAAACGTTTGAATTTTATTTGCGTTTACCTGTGTCAAGCCCCAGGTTGTTGAGCCATACAGTAGGACTGATTTGATGCTGCAGTCGAAAGTTCGGAGTTTGGTACTCGTACTTCTGCTAATGTTATTACATCTCCATACTTTGTGAACTGATTGAAAAGCAGACCTTGTTTTGTTTATACGGGTTTTGACGTCGTCTTCAGAACCACCATCCCTTCTGATTACACTACCAAGATAACTGAAAGTTTCCACTTCCTCGATTCTGATGTCATTTAGTATGAGCGCGGTGGTTGAGTTTGTGTTAATACATATTAATTTGGTTTTCGGTATATTAATATTGCGCCCAACTTTATCCGCGTTCATAGATAATTTACATACATAGCTTTTCATCAATGTCTATGAAGAGGTGAGCCGTTAAACCGAGATGATCATCAGCATAAGCAATATCGTTCAGCCTGTCCGTCAGATGCCACTGTATGCCATTTGGTGTCTTAGCACTGGTCTGTTCCATTACAGTATCCAGCAACAGCACGAAAACTGTTGGCGATAGAATGCAGTCCTGCTTAACACCCCTGGTACTCGTAGATGTAAATGAAAAGCTTTCCCAATTTGTTAAACAGAATGCGGCTGGGAGAATCATTGTAGAGTTTGCGGATTAGAGTTATTATTTTATTAGGACCATAGAACGAACTTCTCTTGAAATTATATCGAAAGCTCGTCCAAAGTCAACGAACTATAGATAGAGACGAGTGTTGAATTCCTTTGATTGCTCTATAATAATTATTATAATTTGCAGCTTATTTATATGGTCAGCACGCGATATGCCCCTTCTAAAACCTGCCTGCTCCTTGCGCAATAACAGTTCCACGGCTGGCAGGATTATTTGCAGTATTAGAGTTGACATGACCTTGGCTATGGAGTTTTTACATTTGCTTAAATCTCCTTTCTTCGTTTTTGTTATTACGACACTTTCCTTCCATTCCACAGATATTTGGTTTTATTTACCCAAACATCTCTAATCACCGGGATGAGCGAAGAGGCTAATGTTGGTGCCCCATACCTTAGCAGCTCTGCTGGTATGTCATCGGGCCCTGCGGATTTGTCGTTACCAAGTTTTCAAAGAGCTGATTGTATTTCCGCTCTAGTTGGGGGATCAGTTGAAATATCCATAAGCGGTTGTTGATCCAATGTAGCGATTGAATTCGTTTGTAGGTTGTTGGTCTAGTATTCACGCCAGTGGCGTGATGTTAAATTGTTGCCACAGATGTATTTGATCATTGCAGTACTTCTAATGTTGTTTCCTCCAATTTGTTTGATAGATGTACATATATATATACTTTCCGCATATGACCAGTATTTGTATTTTCATAATTATTTGAGCTTGTCTTGCTTTACAAGCTTCCTTATGGTTAGGGCTGATCGTCTGTATTCCACTCTTGCATCGAGAGTTTCTGCTGTGTTTTTGGATCTCATCATTTTGCTCTTAAGCTTTTTTCTGTTTTGTATTTCAAACCAGATGTTTTCACTGACGCATGATTTACGACGATTGTCATTGAGTCGCAGTATAGTCTTTGCACTTTGCTTGCATGTACTGGCGATATCGCAGCCAGTTGCCGCTATTTAGGTCCGAAGTAAGTATATTGTTGTATAATGCAATGCAATGGTTGGATCCTTTAACCAAGATAAGTTGTATTTTTTGCTCTTTTGCGTTGTTTAATCGAGAAACGAATACAAATACAAATACAATACATATGTATGTATGTCTAAAGCATTACATAAAATATGGATAGAAAAATGTCACATATGTATGTTGCACCAAATTATTTTTTAAAAAATCACCAAAAACACACGCGCACTTCTACAAAAGTTTCTTAATTGAAAATAAAAAGGATTTAAAATATGTCCTTTGGCATGTCAGCCACTGTAAGCTGAAATACAAACGTCTTCACACACCTGTGTATAATTATAATTTTTTCCAGAACTTATTAACGCGATTTCTAATATTCAGGTTGTTTTGTTAATTACTTTGCATATCGCAAGAATAATACAAAAGAACCTAAATTTTATTTTATTTTTTGAAACGAGTCTTACTGGAGGTATAAAAATTGTTTATTCTGAAACTTTTGTATTTAAGAAATATTAAGGTTCAATCTCTCAATAAATTTTCTTGAGAGAAAAGTATTTAAATGAAAATTGTTTCCACGAATTTTCCGAACACGATTTGTTATTACAAACATTTTGTATGAAAGACGCAAGTTAATTCGAAAGTTTTTCTAGGAGATTTTAGTAACTCGCACCTCCATGCTATGGTTTCGGCTTACCTCACGTTCCCGGGGATTCTCGGGAAAAGTTAGTTTTCTAAATTAAGTACATTTTTAAGAATTTTTAGGTAAGTTCAAGCAAATGTGGTTTATTTGTACATCAGTACTTTATTATAAGACCTTTAAATCATTTTATTAAGAAATTGACTTGCTTATTTGTAACTTTTGTGGAACAATTTCCAGAAGGATTGTGATCGTTAAGTACAAGCAATTTACAGAACTCATACCCTCACCCACAATTCGTCTAAATGTGTTTGATTTTTCATTGTATATATCTTCAAACATTTCCTTTAGGTTTGCAATAATAGCGTGTACTTATAATAAATTTAAGTCTTGTCAATTCAAAGTTTTTACAGCTTCTATGAGCTTAAAATGTTCACTACGCTTTCCAAAAATTGTTCACTAATTCGATGAAAAAGCACTTAAAGTTCGTTTAACATTTATTTTAGGAAACGATTAGATAACTGCAATCATTCCCAGAAAAAATTACTGCTTTCCATTTTTTTCAAAAAGTATATTATATTATTTTTTTCTAAAAAGTGCTTTTTCCAAAAAGTACATTTTTCTTAGAGGTGATTTTCCCAAAAAGTACCTTCTCCAGAAAGTACTTTCTTCAAAAAGTACATTTTTCTATAAAGTATCTTTCCCAAAAAGTACGTTTTTCTAAAAAAATACTATTCAGTTATATGAATTCTCGTATTTACCCTTTTTAGTATCTTTTTTGGGCCTTTCGAAAAAACATAAATTTTCTTACCTCAGCTTCTACTTAGAGCGGTTGGAAGCAATAGGAAATTATTTTTAAATTAATTATATGTGTACATTATAATTAGCATAAAAGTAGCGAAAACGAGTAAAATTGTACCCCTTATAGTTGCAAATTAGAAAGTTTAGAAAGTGTCAAAACTCATTCGAGATTCTTTCCAGTTTTTAACACCTAAAAGTACACATCTTAAACAAATACCAAACACATGTCGGCTTGCTTTTTACCAGCATTCTAATCCTTTTGAAATTTTTAGTCTAACGAATGTAGTTTCCGAGATATAAATATACCAATTTTGGCCTTTTTTTACCCAGTTTTACCCCCTTAGCACTCGAAAAAAACAAAAATTATATTATCCCAGAATTTACTGAGCGGTACGAATTGATAGTTAATTATTTTTACATGTATGTCATATGTACCTTATCATTAACAAAAAAGTACCGAAAATGGGTACGAGTTTACCCCTTTTGAGTAAGAATGTTCAGAAACTGCCAAGACCCATTCGAAATTCTGCCAAAAACAAAAGAACGCACCAAAAAGCTGCCTGCTACGTTCAATAATTTAAAAGATATGTAGAGTGCAAAAAAAGGTACCAAAATTCAGTTTTTAGCCCTTATAACCCCTAAAAGTACACATATCGAAAAAAAAAATACTAAACACGTGTCAGCTTATTTTCTAGCAGCATTCGCTTTTAAAATTTTTAGTCTATCCAACGTAGTTTCTGAGATATAATGATAACGATTTTCCCATTTTTTGTCTCTTTTCGCATTCGAATTTCCAAATATATCTATGGAGTAACGTATGCTTTCAATTTCCCGTTTCCCCGCGAAAATCTCCGAAATTTCCCAACAATATTAGGCAGACCTTTCCTGGGAATTCCCAGTTCCCCAGCCTCACTTCACTTCACTTCTATTTCTCTAATGGAGCCAAGAAACTTTATAACAAAAATTAAACTAGAGAACATTTTCTAAGATTAATCCCCAGCTTTTGACTTGCTAATAAAACTGTAATTATTTTTAAGTTCTAATTAAATACGAAATTGTGTTTTTGAGTGCATATTTAAATAATAATTAAATACCCAACGTTGTGTAATTAAATACTACTTAAGTTTTATGAACGTACCATATGTTTTTATGCGTGTGTGTGTTTATTGAAAACATACACGTGAACATCATGTGGTCGTATTAAAAAGAATTTCGTTTGAATTTCATAAATATATAACATATACAATACAAAGTTTCATATTATGGAATAAAGTAATAGAAAAATGCATTATGATGTTCATTTGATTTCATTAAATGAGTTTTTATGCAATTTTAATTTTCTACATGTTGATAACCTAACTATTTTGTTTATATTAAACAGCTGTTCTTTGGAAATTTTTCAGTGCTGCCGTACTTTCAACTAAATTTAATAAGAGCTTTAATTAACCACTGAAAAAATTAAATCGTATTTAATTACAACTTAATTTTAAATAAAAATTAGATAATTACGTACTTAATTATTAATTTAAAAACTGCGGGTAATGCTTTTTAAAAAAATTTTGTAAGGTCAACCCTCACCTTATATTCGCAAAACCTTGACATTGAGTAAGTAATATTTTTGATGTTTTTCGTAGTTTTTTTTTGATGAATTGATTTGATTATTATTTTGACATTATCAGCTGCTTCCAGCCTTTTTAACTTGGCAGCACTGAATTTAATAAAAGCCTACTTAAAATCAATTAAAAAAAAATTTATAAGTTGGTTTTAACAAAATAATTTTGTGCATACATATAAAACCAAGTTTTAACAGTTGATCTTAATTTTAAAACCAACATTTAACAGTGTTGAACCGTTACAGGTACTGAGTACGAGTAGTAATTTGAAATGAAAAATTATAAGAGAAACCTTTGAAAATTTGAAAGAGGGCATCAAAATATATGAAAGAACCCTAGTTTCAAGGCTGCCGGAAAACTTTTCAGGTAAAACAAATAAATTACTGTACAATGTACTTCTCTAAATGGTAATTTAATGCCATCAACTTTCAACGAAAGTAATACAAATTTATTTTGCACTTTTCACTTATCAGCTTGCGATATGTTTCCCCCCATTTTATTGAAAATACACTTTAAAAATATTAAGTTGTCTTTATTAGTTTTACACGAATTCAAATTACGAAGATAGAAAATAACTTAAACTAGTGAGAGTTCCATATATTTAAGACAACAACAAAAATTTCATTTAACTCAAATATTTAATTAAGAGAAGTCTTATTAACAAGATCTCAAGAATTTAGTATGCTTAGAAAGAAGCTGATGGTCCAAGTGCGACACTCCATACAAAAGTAATGTAATCTGGAAGCAGCTTGGTAAGGGAGAGTGTGCTCTCTAACTCTCTCTCATTTACAAAGAATTTAGTATGCTGAGAAAGAAGCTGATGGTCAAAGTGCGGTATCCTATAAAAAAAATCGTGTAATCTGGAAACGGTTTGGTAAGGGAGTGTGCTCTCTCTCTCTTATTTAAAAAGCTTTTAGCATGCTTAGAAAGAAGCTGATGGTCCAAGTGCGACACTCCATACAAAAATAATGTAATCTGAAAGCAGCTTGGTAAGCGAGAGTGTGCTCTCTCTCTATCTCTCATTTACAAACCTGCTTACAGGCGCCGCATGACAGTTGCCTGTTGACAGCACAGCAGTGTTGCATTTTGAGCTAAGAGGCGAGAGATACAAGAAATCACTAACTCAAGGTCTCTATTTAAATTGTGAGAATATAAACTGTGCATCGGGAGCTATATTTTCTCACAGTGTTGTTTCATACATACATATGTACGCCTTTAGCTAATATTCACATATTAAGTACAACGAGCACAAAATTTTAAACATTACAAGTCGATGCTTGCATCTTAAGGTTTAAATAATGGCTAAAAAATATTTTGATCGTTATAATAAAATATTTCGTGTTGCAAGAATATTTGCCACCTTTTGTGGTGCCGATTTGTTTAGACACAATTATAAAATGAACATTATTACCTGGTTAGTGATAGCTGCTATAAACGCTTATTTTGCCTGTACAGTTTATACGATTTATGTTGGTGTTGTATTGAGGGGAGATTGGAAAATCATATTGGAAAGCCTCAGTTTGGCAGGAAGTGCTGTGCAGGTAAATATAGTTTTAATTCAATTGTAAGCTTTTGTTTCAATATTTATTTACAGGGATATAGCAAACTAATTTTTGGCCTTCGTCGGCGCGAGATTTTGTATTCAATTTATATAAAATTGGGCAAGATTTATCAGGAGTATCAAAATGATGAGGACTACGCAAAAAAGTTGAAATACAGAATCGATTTGATCACAAAAATTTTAAGAATCCTTATGACGATTTATTTTGTTTTTACCTTATTGATCATTACATATCCTTTGATTTATGGTCAGCTGTATGACGTCAAACTATTAATTATGAAATTTTATTTGCCCGGCCTAGATCCCGCAAGTGACCTGGGTTATGTGTTACACAATGGTGTTCATGCCGTCTTGATATTTATGGGAAGTTTTGGCAATTTTGCTGGCGATATGTTCATATTTATCATAATAATTCATATACCTTTATTGAAGGATATTTTGCAAATCAAATGTAAGAAACTGAGCAAAGTGCTGCTGAGGAAAAAGTACTCTAAGAAAACGTTGCCTTTGCTAAAGGATATAATAATTGCCCATCAGGGTTATAATATGTAAGAAATTATTTACAATTTTTGCTTTTAACTAATGAGAAACTTTCTATTGTACATATATACATATGTATATTCTTAGTTATGTTCAAGATGTGGATAATTCATATTATGGTGTTATATTTGTACAAATTATAACGTCAGTGTTTTGCATTTGTTGCACACTGTTCTCTATTTTGACAAGGAGTTGGCCAGCTGCTTTTGCTTACTTAATTTACAGTGTGGGGATGCTATATGCCTACTGTGGACTCGGCAATTTGGTGGAAGTATCGGTAGGTTTGGTTATTTAAAAGTTTGGTTTATAAATTAGCTCCTTTCATTAGAATGATGAGGTTATCAATATAATCTATGAAGACATTTTATGGTATGAGCTGTCCGTGCCAGAGCAGAAATCAGTCCTATTGATGCTACGAAAATCCCAGATGCCAACTACATTGACTGTGGGTCATATTATGCCCCTGTCTATGAGTACTGCGCTTCAGTTGACCAAGGCCATCTATAGTTATATGATGGTGCTCGTAAATTTTTTGGAAACGTATGATACGTAAAAAGAGATTTCAAATATGTCTATAATTTTAAAGGATTAACGAAAATGTACCAAATGTTTTGCTTCGTCCAATGGAATTTTCAATTCAATTTTATCGCACGTTACCTGCACATTTTAAATACTTATCATATCAACTTAAGATAAATTGTTTAATAATAAAATACTCTCTGAAACAAAGTCTTTTAAGAAGTTATTCCAAAAAAAAAAAATTCAAAACAAATTATATAATGTCAGTTTTTTATATAAAAATGCATACATATCGTTAGCTGAAACGCAAAATTACACATTTTCGCCTTTAAAAATATTATACGAGTAGGATTGAGAAAAAACTAATCAAAAATATTTAAATGGCTGAAGTAAAGGTTATTTATTTGAATTTTTAAAACAGCTGATGGCCATGACAAACGTTCGACATGTGTTTCAATATACGAGTATTATAAGTAAATGCAAATGCAACTTCATTGATATAACACAACCAAATAATATTACATAAAAATTTTTTACAAACTATTTATTACTTTGAAAATATGCCTTTAGTGCATATAAAATAATATAAATAAAAAAAATACCGGAAATTCCCGCACAAATATCACGGGAGTTATTTCTCTGAAAATGTGTGGGATCCCAGGAAATAATTCACGGAAAATCCCATATGCAAAACACTAATACACGAGCACGGATCAATAAATCCGTGACTTTTCGAACTTCCCTCGTAGTTATATGAAATGCAACACTGTTCCCATCAAGTGTTTAACAGCTGTTCAAAACATACAACCTGTGTATATTACTAAAAATGGAAACAAAATTAATTTCGAGTGCTCATTAAACATTATTTTTTGCGGGAAAAAAACCCGTCAATCTAAGCAAGGAAAAGCTCGATAAATACTATGGGGACTCTGCACCATCGATTTCTATGGTAAAAAAAATTGGTATACTGACTTTCATTGTGGTCGCACAAGTACAAATGACGATGAACGTTCTGGACGGCCATTTGAGGTCAGTGCATATGGTTTCGATTTTAAATGATCAGCTGGGTTTAAGAAAGTTGTCTGCAAGATGGGTGCCGCGTTTGCTCACAATTGACCATAAACGTAAACGTGTGATAACTTCAAAGGATTGTTTGAATCAGAATGAATTTTTGCGGCGTTTTGTAACTGTGGATGAAACATGGATCCATTACTGTACTCCGGAGACTAAGCAGCAGTCTAAACAATGGTTTTATCCAGGTGACTGTCTCCGAAGAAGGCCAAGGTGAGTTTGCCGGCCAATAAGGTGAAAAACAATAAGCGGCGAATATTATGCCAACTTATTAGACCGATTTAATGAGTATTTAAAAAGAAAACGACCCCATATGGCCAAGAAAAAAGTTCTTTTTCATCAGGAAAATGCACGAGTGCACACGACTGCAGTCTCAATGGCAAAACTCTTTGAAATGGGCTACGAACTGTTACCCCATCCGCCATATTCTCCGGATTTAGGCCCTAGTGGTTACTTCCTATTTCCCAACCTAAAGAAATGGCTCGGTGGAAAGAGATTTAGGTCCAAGGATGAAATTATTGCCTATCTTAAGGACCTCGATAAATCGTATTTTATGGAAGGGATACAAAAACTGGAGAAACGTTGGACTAAGTGTATTAAGTTAAAAGTAGATTATGTTGAAAAATAAATTTTTGTTTTGCAAAAAAGCTGTGTTTCATTCCAAAACACACGGATTTATTGATCCGCCCTCGTGCATACATATATGTATACGAGTATATTGTACACAAAAACAAGCGACAAACTAATAAAAGTGCACTGAAATAAAAAAAGAATTACTCAATCTTGCCAAAAACTTTGCTGTAACTTACGCCTTCATTGCTGCATTTTGCCAAAAACTAAACTTTTCACCCAAAGCAACAAAGGAGAAAATATTAAAACAATTGCCATTTGGTGTCATCCACCGAAACCTATAATTATTCAAAACATGCAATAACATGACCCTTAAATAAAAATACATATACGAGTATGTATAACCCCATAATTAGTCAGTCAAACAGGCTGTCCAGCCGGAGGACTACCTCAATATGTTTCAGGTTATATTCCAGGCATTTGCAAGAGCATTTAAAAGACTTTGTTAAGCAAACGTTACTTATGTAAGTGTTTTGGCGTGGTTTTGGTATTTAGTGCACGTAGTATGATCATTAAATTTATGTTCAATGATTATGGATGTTAAATTGAAAGCAAAAAAAAAAAAAGAAACGCAAAATAACAAACTTTAATAATAATAATTAACAGCAGCGCGTTGATTATAAGGTTTGCATACGAATTAAAAAGCTATTGTTATTTTGACTTACAGTAGCTTAATTTATTTTAAAAAATTTTATGTGTTTTTGTTTACTATTTTTAAGAAACTGTCACATTATTGTTGCATTAATCATTTTCAGTAAAATGCACTAAATTGTAAATATTCAAATTGAAAAGTAGCCGTGAAACTCTCAAAATGTTAGGTGGTATTTTTTGACAAGAAACTTTAACAATTCAGCTGACAAAGCTGGTGAAGTTATTTGCTTAATTTAATATTTTATAATGTACATACTTTATTTTTATATGATGACCGTTGAATGTTTTAGAAAATTGCGCTACAAGAAATGAATAACTGAAACTAACAACACGAAATCAATTTTGCAACAATTTTATATTGAATTCAACAGTGATAGTCAACTGATTGGTCATTTGATCGTTAGTGATGAGGGATATATTGTGTATAAATTTAAGTTGCTCCACTCAAACATATACATACATACATATGTACATACATAAGTTAGCATCGAGTTTTATATATGTTTTTATGTATATACAATTCGCTCGGTCTGTGAAATTAAAATTTATAGAAGTGTTAAAAATGTTAAGTAAAACCAATAGTGAATAAGAGACATTTTCAAAGCTTAATTTACTCGTAATAAAGCATATTTCAATTTCAAATTGCAAGGTGCCGCTTAGATAATTTTGTGGTTTTGATTATATTTGTTTTTTTTTTTTTTGTTTTTATTAAATATTTTATTTATTACTTTATTTTTAAATTACTTTTTATAATAACAAAAATTAAAAATTTTAAAAACCCCCGATATATCTAGAAAAGATGTCACATCTTCTAAACGTCTGGACCGATTTTCTTTAAACATAGTTAAGAACCTTCTCGATCAAATCACCTTTCAAACAGAAAAAATTAAATCAAAATCGGTCCAGCCGTTTGGGCTGTACGTGGACACGGACACAGATACACAGATACACAGATACATACTACAAACTTATAACACCCGTTTTTTTGGTCGGAGGTTAAAAAACAATTAAAATAATATAAAAATTATGTTTATTATCAATATATCAATCATATATGATTGCTCAAATATGGGGGACAAGATTAGTCAAGATTGATAAGTTAGAGTTGATAGGTATATCCATCACTTATGATCAATCAAGCTTGACTAATATTTATGCTATCATTGACTCGTAAAAAGCAGTATACTGAGCAGTTCGATCATATGTTATATATACATATGTATGTATGAACAGTCGACGGAATTCATTACTTAGAAAATGATGCAACATCACACAAAAGATTCCCATCATATTTTTAATTTTGCCTTTGATAATGTCATAGAAACTTTATTGTACGCAATAATGAATATAGCCTGCATTACTACCGATCAAATGACCGGTCAACTGACTGGTACTGTTCTTATATGCTAATTTAAGAGTATTTACTCAGTAATAATGAATGCTTAAAAGTAAATAATGATCAGAGCTCGCACTTTTATGCAAATGTCATGTTTTTTCTATCCGAATCATAGAATTTTAATTTTATAAAGAAAATGTTGACCTTTTGATATTCAAACTTAATTATAATTATAATTAATAATAATAATACAATATATATAAAAACCACACTAATTAATTTTTATACCCTTTACCAAAAATGGAAAAGGGTATATACAGGTTTGTCATTCCGTGTGTAATTTCCATAATATTCATATGCGACCCATAAAATATATATGTATATTATGGGTCCTTATGAATAGGGAAGACGAATAAGCGATGTCCGTCTTTCCGTCTGTCCGTCCATCCGTCCGTCTGGTGTGCGTGAAATCGGTTTTCCGAAGCTCCCAGAAAAGCTAGAGACTTCAAAAACAGCAAAAAAAATCGTCAAAATAAAAAAATAGCCGAAATGAAAAACAAATCCCTAAAAACAGAAAAAAATGCCAAAACGAGAAAAAAGCTAATTAAAAAAATTCGTGCGCGAGTCAAAGTCGCACTTTACTGAATTAATTTTGATATTAAAGTAACTAAATAAAACTAGTATTTTCCTTATTTCTTTTTTTTCTTTGTCCACTTAACATATTTTATATATTTTTTAAAGAACAAGATTGATATAAGGAACCAAAAAAATATAAAATGATGATCCCAGGGTTGGGAAAAGTACACAGTAAAAGTGCTATATTCGGCTGTGCCGAATCTTATATACCCCTTACCAACGTATGTATATGTAGTATACAGATGCATACATAAGTAAATACGTACATATTTGTTTTGTGATAAAATTTATAATTTTTTGTTATAGTGCAATTTTTAGTAAGTGACCTCTTGGTGTTTTTCGACTAAAGAATTTGCTTTAGTAAAGATCTGCCTAAAATATGAAATATGTTTAACTGAAAAAAAAATATTATTGTTTAAAAATTTTTAAAAATATTATTATTATTTTTTTAATTTCCAACCCTGGAACCATAATTTTAATTTTTCTGGTTTTAATACGAGTACTAATTTATTTCTTTCTAAAATATAGAATATAATTAATTATCAAAGAAATAACTAGATTTATTTAGTTAGTTTTATATATATAAAAAAAATTGTACTTTTCCCAACCCTGGAATAATCATTTTATATTTTTTTGATTCCTCATATCCTTATAACTTGTTCTTTAAAAAATATATAAAATATGTTAAGTGAACTAAGAAAAGTGCGACTTTGACTCGCGCACGAATTTTTTAATGTGGCGTTTTTGCTTCTTTGGAGTTTTTTTCAGTTTAAACGATTTTTTTTTATTTGTTTTATAGCTTTTTTTCGTTTTGCGATTTTTTTCTGTTTTTAGGGATTTATTTTTCATTTTGACGATTTTTTTTTTTGCTGTTTTTGGGGTTTTTTTATTTTGGCGATTTTTTCATTTTGGCAATTTTTTCGTTTTAGGGATTTTTTTGGGCAATTTTTTAATTTGGCGATTTTTTTCTGTCTGAGTTTTTTTTTTGTTTTGGCAACTAATTTTCTATTTTTGGGTTTTTTCATTTAGGCGATTTTTTTTATTTTGGCGATGTTTCCGGTTTTTCGTGATTTATTTTAGTCTTAGAAATTTATTTTAATTTGGTGCTTTTTTTTGGCGATTTCTTTTCGGTTTGGCGATTTTTTGATTTTTTAGTTATACCGTTTTTGAAAATTTCAAGAATTTTGCTCTTACGGTTTCCAATATACAGTAAGTTCTCAAAATTACATACTAGTCAAAATTGCATAAACTGATGGAACACCCTTTAATTTAAATTTTTTGAAATTCTAGTGTTAATTATTGTAGTTTGTATAAAAATACACTAACTTTACAAATTTCAAGTTTATATAATACATACAATTCTATGTATATTACATGGGATTTTAACATTTTTCGTTGCTCGTTTTGGAACACCCAACTTTTCTTTCCAAATAATAAAATATATTTATAAATGAATATATAAAAAAATTATTAGACCTAGTCAATTTTATATATCACAAAAACTGTACGTTTCCCAACCCTGGATTCATAATTTAAAATTTTTCTGATTTCTTACACCAATCTGTTTCTTTTAAGAATTTAAGATATTTTAAATTTATAGATAAAAAGGAAAAAATAGTTTTAGTAGGTTATTTTTATATAACAAAAAAGTTAAAGTTCCCAACCCTGGAAACGCCTTTTTTATTTTTTTAATGTTTTTCATATTTTAAATACAAATTTTATTCGTACTAAAATATAAAATAAGTTTATTTAACAAAAAAATTTAAAAAAAAATTGTGTTATCTAGTTACTTTTATATGGCAAAATCAAGTTGAAGTTTTCCAGCTCTGAAACCGTCTGCTCGATTTTGCTGATTTTCAATACCAATCTAAGTTGGACCATTTCTGATACACCAGTCTAAGAACGAAGTCTCTAGCTTTTCTGGGAGCTTCGGAAAACCGATTTCACGTACACCAGACGGACGGACAGACGGACATCGCTTATTCGTCTTCCCTCTTCATAAGGACCCATAATATACATATTTTATGGGTCGCATATGAATATTATGGAAATTACACACGGAATGACGAACCTAAGTATACCCTTTTCCAGTTTTGGTAAAGGGTATAAAAAAGGGGAAATCGAGAAAAATTTGCCACCGCATTTTTTGCGATATTCTGCCTTATCGTGGTTGGCGTACATTTGCAGCGCAGTGATTCATTTACGAACACACCCCATATTAAAATAAAGAAAATTCTATAAAGTATTAAAATATGCCCTAAAAGCATAAATTATGCTCTAAAAATTATAAAATATGCGTGCAAGACTGATATATGCAAAAACATGCTTTCAAGGGTAAAATATGCAAAAATATGCTTTAAAGGGTAAAATATGCAAAAATATGCACTAACAAATCGATACCAAAATTCATAAAAATTTCTGAAAGAGATAAATATCTTGTCCTCGTTTTAATACGTCACACAAGAAAAAACATGCAATTGAATATTTGCAGTTGTCCTGGCTATAAGCTTAGCAATGAGACTTGAGTAGTGTGAACTGGGACTAACACTATACTGTAGTCCTTGACTTTTTATTATCTTCAAAATCTTTGTGGAATTGTAGATACTCGTACTTTCATTGACTTATTGTTCAATGTAATCTTATTACTTATTAACTTCAATTACATCACCTGCTTATGCTGGCAAGAAAAACAATATCCTTTCACTGTTTCATAAGCCCCAGAGGTAAACGCCCTTAAAATTATAATAAGACGAAAAATTTACTTATAAAAAAAAATTTCATGTCATTTACATATTTACGCAGTTTTTGAAATTATTTAAATTGCAAGACTTCATTCAATACATTTCTGACTAAATTAAGAGGGAAAAAAGGCCGCAATGCAAAAGAAACCAGCGAAATAATAATTATTTTGTCAATGTTTTGCATACAAGTATGATCATTTTACAATTTGGGAATATCTGCGAAAACGCCTACAGACATTTAAATTTATTTTGAATGTCACTACATAATGCAGGAGTGAAGTACAAGTTGCTGCACATTTTAACCGTGTTCTTCTTATGTCGTATATATGCATTTATGTTGTTTTTGCTGAAGATGAATACAACGAACATGATGAAATATGAAATTATTTTTTTGGTCTTCACATGTTCACATACTTGTTGTTACTCGTAAAATTAAATTTTTCTAATTTCTCTTAAGTAATAGTGTTCATCAGTTGATCGGGCCCAAGTTTTATTTATATATATATATATATATATATATATATGCGATATGTATAAAGATATATATATATATATATATATATATATATATATATATATATATATATATATATATATATATATATATATCTTTATACATATCGCTCGTTTACTTCGACAAAGTCATAACTAAAAAATAACTATTTTTGATGTAATAGTAAAATTATAATATTTTCACACCTAAATTGTAAATCTGGTTTTAACATTAAAACCACAAACAGCTGATTTTGCGTTCACACTGCAAAGTTTAATAAATTAAGGTTTTAGCAAGCAGGCTGTCTAATAAACTTGTTGAAAATAAAATACATCTGCTGTAGAAGTGAGTGTACATATTTGTTGCTGTACTTTTTTCTAATTTTTGTAACACTGATTTGACAAATTGTAGAACAGCTGTTTTTGTTTATATGGAAAAACTGTGAAATTTTACAATGCGCTCTAAAATGGAAATCATGTTATATATTGTAAATGAGTATTTTAATATTATGGATACAAAATCAAGTTGTTATATGCAAAAAACGTTAGCAGATTTCGATAGAAAAATTATTCTTATAGTTAAGGGAGCAATAGATACATAAGTTTGCAATTCCTAAGGTAATCTGACGTCTTACTGCTTCAAAACTTTTTGAAGTTAGGATATCTTGAGTTCTGTGAAGAAAAATCACTTCGTCCTCTTTATATGAACTATTTTCCTCTGGAGGGGGTAACTATAGAATGTTCTGGAATGGAAATGGTTTCGACCAACTCTGATTTCTTTATTGCTTAAGAAATGCTGAATTTGTTAATCATATTTTTGTCAGTCATATCGTCTATTTTCTCCTCCCAGAGGTCCAGGAATATATTTGCTATATATTGCTTCGTGTAAAAATTTCTTTTTCTAGGGAATTTTTAAATTTTTGAATCTTTGTTGTGGTTGCATGAAATTTTAGCTTTGAAATGTTTCAATCCGTATCTATTTTTATTCACTGCCTTAAACATTATCAGCTGCTGCCAGTAATTTTAATTTGGCAGCACTTAATTTAGTACAGAGAAAACAAGGTTTCATTTCATGAAATCTACTTAAAACTTCAAAAAAAAAAGGTCTTAAGTTGGTTTTAATAATCCCATTTTGTGTGGTACAACTAGGTCAATCAATTAAAGATGCTTGGAAAGTTATCAAGGTCATACAGACACAAATGTCGGAATGACAAGAATTCGGTTCAGCAAACGTAGCTGTGGCAATAATTTCGCTGATATTGTTCTCCATTATTAATGGCATACTCTCCCCTTTACAATTAAATAAACTTGTGATAATTTTGCTTAAAAATTCTTGCTTTTTAGGGTTCCGTACACCGAAAATATCCATACTGTTTTCGCTACGATGTCTGTATGTCTGTCTAGTTTCTCGAGAACTGTAAGAGCTACGAACCTGAAATTTGCACAGCATATTTGCATTTCCACAGTAATGTCAACTTTTTGTAGCTTGCGACACCAAGCAAATATGTTTGTTTTTTCAAAGAAAACTAAACTTTTTTTTACTTATTTATATATTTGTGTAGGCCATCAGGTACAATTTTAAGAAAAGTCGAGTCACATTGTTCAGAAATACAAGGTTAATTGCTTGCTGTCGCACGCAACAAAAAAGTGTAGTTTCTCGGAATATGTAATACTTTTTTAAATGAAAAACAAATTTTTTTTTTATTTTCTTACCCAAATTTTTTTTTCAATTTCCAACCCTGGAACCATAATTAAAATTTTTTTGGTTTTAATACTAATTTATTTCTTTCTAAAATATAGATTTTATTTAATTATCAAAGAAGTAATTAGCTTTATTTAATTAGTTTTGTATATCACAAAAAGCTTAAGTTTCCCAACCCTGGAATCATCTTTTCATATTTTTCTGGGTCCTTATACCAATCTCGTTCTTTAAAAAATATATAAAATATGTTAAGTGAGCAAAGAAAGAAAGACATAATTAAAATACTAGTTTTATTTAGTTGCTTTATAAAAAAATTTTAAAATTTTCCAGCTCAAAAATTGTAAGTTTCCCAACCCTGGAGTCAAATTTTAAAATTTTTCTGATTTCTTACATTAATATTTTTTTAAAAATGAAAGATATTTAAAATTTATAGATAAAAAAGAAAAATTAGTTTTAGTAGGTTATTTTTATATAACAAAAGTTGTTGAAGTTCCCAACCCTGTAATTTTTTATTTTTTTTTTTTATATTTTTAATACAAATTTTATTCGTACTGAAATATAAAATAGATTTATTTAACAAAAAATTAAAAAAGTTCTGTTATCAATATACTTTTAAATGGTAAAACCAATCTTTTTTGGACCATTTCTGATACACCAGTCCTAGACCGAGGCCTCTAGCTTTTCTGGGAGCTTCGGAAAACCGATTTCACGTACACCAGACGGACGGACGGACGGACGTACGGACAGACGGACATCGTTTATTGGTCTTCCCTATTCATAAGGATACAGACTACGAGTATATATATTTTATGGGTCGCATATGCATATTATGGAAATTACACACGGAATGACAAACCTATATGTATATGTATATATAGTATATTTCAAAAAATTACAAATGGTTGTATGTGGAACCCGCCAGGGGTGGTTCCAAGGGGTGTGCCACTGGCATAGGTGGGTCGGCCTTCCAAAATTAGTGGGGGTCGGTCAAAAGTTCGGATCAAAAGTCGGGACATCAAAATGCATTTTAGAGGTATGGTTCCTTCGGCAAAGTTTCTTATTTTGATCCCTACACCGAAAGAATTTTGCTTCATAAGTCCAATGAAACAATTTCATTAAAATTTTTTTTTATTGTGAAAGAATTTCATTAGAATTGCTTCGTTGGTATTCTGGTTTCGTAAGAATATTTGATTGGATTTATGCCAACAATATTTTCTAATTATTAAGAAACCCCTTTATATTTAAGTTATTTCATTCTTTTCATGAAAGTATTATATTGTTTCGTTGAAGTTATAGCACTGCATTAATTACACTGTTAAATAAATTTGATTAAGTTTTCAATAAAATAATGTTGACGAAACTAGTTTCATTAATCCAACGAAGCGTGACGTTGGTTGAATTTTAATGAATTTTTCATTAGATTAATGTCGAAATTCATAGAATTTCGGCCGAAAAATCTTTCAGTGTAGAATACGATTTTTCTTGTAATTTAAGTTTTTTTTGCCTCCATACAAATCGACCCGCCCTAATATATACCCTTTACTATTTTTGGTATTTTTTTTTTTGCATTTTAAATAAAAGTTTGCACGTATGATGCAGAGCAGTGATGCATTTACGAAAACACCCTATGTCATGAGTCTATAATATGGCAACTTCTTGCATTTCAAGTAGTGGCATAAATTTTTTTGGAAATATTTCATTAAAATTTATTGAGTGCGACTATTTTTTTTTTCTAATTTTCATTCCATTAAGTATTATTTCATTTAGCGAAGCAGATTTAAATTGTGTTTTGAGTTGTATACAACATCTCAACAAAAACTATCCGAATGTAATAAACAACCAAACAAATACATTTTATCTTCATTATTGCCGAACCACCTAAATTCTTCAAGTTCCTTAAAATTACAAATTAAAATTGAATTACTGGCAAAAATTTGAGGAAGTAATTATAGGTTTACCGCAAAAAAAATTTTATACATAAGTATAAAAACATAATTACAATTTGACATGGATGAAAAAAAAAAAATTCAATGTCAACAAGGTGATGGCATGAAACATCAATTACTCCGCTAACTTGTCTTAAAGAAAACAGCCTTATACAACGATAAGCTACTCGCGAGAAAAAATATTTTAAGTCAAACATTTCCAGTGACATGCATCTGTTTTCTAGTTGATTACAACTTTAACTATTGTTATTATCCTTTAAGCAATACCAGCCATCATAAGCCAAAATAATATACTCGTACGTTTGCGATACTATTGCAGCCAAATTGCCCCAGGATAACATGGACGTAACGCCAGCGACTTTTAATGTTGAATAAAATTGTAATAAATTTTAGCCTGTAATTGTACGGTGATAACAAGTGATGAAACTGAATTTTATTTTAGACACTTTAATATGTCAAAATTTAAGTAAAAAAAGATGAATGATGAAAAGATGATTTTTAATGGATTTTATTTTAGCAGAAGCCTTAAAGAACAGAAAACCTGAAAATTTGTTTCTTTTTTTTTTGAAAAGCTTTCAGTGACTTAACACAATAATTCAAAAAGACATACTTTTTAATGCGTAATATATTTTATCATAGAGAAAAAATTTAAGCTTACTTTCCTTTACATATATACACGCATGTGGTCGGTTGGATTTAAGAAATAGATTTTAGCTGCATTTATAATTATAACGCATTAAACATTTAGATATATTTTTAAAATTTGTGCGTGTGAGCTATGTTGTAAATTTTACTCCATTCGGTGCAAGTACATGAAAGATTCCCAAATATCCTTTTTCTTCAAAAATTAATTTTAGCTAAACTTATGATTAGAACACACTGAAAATTTGTATATACATTTAGAATTATCCGTGCAAGTTCTATAGCAAATTTAGCTCTTATCAGTGCAAGGACATGGGAGGCTCCCATATATCCTTTTTCTTCAAAAATAAATTTGAGCTGCATTTATGATTAGAACACACTAAAAATATGTTAAGCATTATGCTTGCAAGATCTGTTACAAATTTTGTTCTATTCGGTGCAAGGTTATGACTACCTCCCATATATACTTTTTCTTAAAAAAATAATTTTAGCTGAATATTAAACATTAATATTTATATTTAGAATAATCAATCTAACCTCCACTGTAAATTTTGTTCTATGCGGTGCAAGAACATGACTTCGTCCAATATGTCCTTTTTTTTAAATAGAATTTAGTTGCATTTATAAGTAGAACTCACTAAAAATTTATATATATTTTAGGAATCATGTGCTTAAACTCTATTGTAAATGTTGGTATATTCGGTGCAAGTACATGACTACGCCCCACATATTTTATTTTTCTCAAAAAATAGATTTTAACTGAATTTAAGATTAGAATGCACTAAAAATTTAGATATATTTTTAAAATTATGCTTGTAAATTTTACTCTGTTGTAAATTTTACTCCATTCGGTGCAACTAGATGGAAGTCTCCCATATATCCTTTTTCTTCAAAAATAAATTTTAGGTAAACTTATGATTAGAACGCACTGAAAATTTGTATATACATTTAGAACTATCCTTGTAAGCTCTGTAGTAGATTCGGCTCTCATCGGTGCAAGGACATGAATAGCATCCATATATCCTTTTTCTTCAAAAATAAATTTGAGCTGCATTTATGATTATAACGCACTAAAAATATGTTAAGATTTATGCTTGTAAGCTCTGCCATAAATTTTGTTCTATTGGTTGCAAGGTTATGACTACCTCCCATATATCCTTTTTCTTCAAAAATAAATTTTAGCTGCATTTATGATTAGAACGCAATAAAAATCTATATTTCTTTTGATAATTATGCGTCTAAGCTCTGTTGTAATTTTTCTCTATTCGGTACGTGGTTATGCTACTTCCTACATATCCTTTTTCTCAGATAATAAATTTTTACAGCACTTATGATTGTAACGTTCTAAAAATTAATATATATACATATTTAGAATAATGAGTGTAACCTCTACTGTAAATTTTCTTCTATTCGTTGCAACAACATAACTACTTCCCACATATCCATTTTCTTAAAAAAGAGATTTAGACTGAATTTATAACTGAAACGCACTGAAATTGTATATATGTACTAAGAATTTTATACCTAAACTCTACTCTAAATTTTGTTGGATTTAATACAAGGATATGACTACCTCCCATATATCCTTTTTTGCAAAAAAATTAATTTTAACTGCATTTATGGTTATAACGCTCGAAATAAAAGTGTTAAGTTTGAAAAGAATGCATACAAAAATAAATTTTTGCCAATTTTTTTAGTTTTGTGTTCAACATGTTTGATTTCAGCGGCCACCAATCTTAATAGAAAGTGGAGATGATAAAGTCTGCTTAAATATCAATTTAAGCTAATATGTTAGCCTTACAAAAAAATGTATTGCATAAATATTCTAACCACTTTATTGTTATTTTCTTTTAGTTTTTCCTATGGGACAAAGGACTATGCGTCGTCAGCTCAAAAACCTCAAAAGCCTTAGGAAATTCCTAGCTGCCGTTTTTATTACATTACATGGAGAATGATATATGTATAATCCCGTCGGAGAAGCGCTTCTTGCGGTAACAGTGATACCCATTACAGCACACCTTTGGACGTTAGCAGGATTTTCGTCCTTACCGTCTGCCACCACACAACAGACATATACGAGAAACCTTTTCTGAATAAGGTTTCAAGCATTTATGTTCATGTATGTAGATCATCATAGACCTGACGGGATGTAATGAGAAATTTTATACTTTTATCTTTTTCTGGATGCCAAAATTGAAGAATATTTTTTTAATAAATAAAAAGCATATTTTGCTACACCTTGTACAATTTTTGTTGGTTTTCATTTAATTGAATTTTAGTAATTTTTTTTTTGGAGAAGTAAAGAAAAAGTAAATCTTTTTAAAAATATATAAGTAATTACTTTGGTTTTTGCTCAGTTTATAAAGTATTCAAATTCCTTCTGTAAACAAACACACCACAGTTGCAGCCACAAGTAAATTTAATCGTATGTAAATGAAATTTGTTTGTACGGGCAATGCTGGCTCTAAGTACGGTGGGGCAATTGATAATTAATATTAAATTCTCAAGATTCTTTAAAGAAGAAGGATCATACGGGGCCTGAAAGGTAGTTTAGAGGATATTTACTACGCCGATGACATATGTTTGCTAGCAAAGTCATTTTCCGATATGCGATTGTTCACATGCTAGGTAACCGTGGTATTTTAGCAAAGTTTTTTTAGCAAAATTTTTAATATAAGTCCAACTGGAAGTCCACCTAGAAATCTGCAAGCGGAAATGATTTTGGATGGGTAACACTTTGCGAAAACTCCTAGATGATATAGCAAAAGAAGCTATAGAATGGAATAACAAGGGTGGCCGCCATATACCACGACCATCCTATACCTGAAAACGTCAATTAACAATTGAGATGTTCTAGTTAAACTTAAATCGGAAAATAGTTCAATATCAGGCAACAGATCGAGAATACGGGAAGGCAGCAGTTCCATTAAGGAGTTAAAAGGAACAAATAGGTGCAAATGGGCATTTACACAGGAATGTCTACTTTTTGTAGCGTGCGACATCAAGCAAATATGCTTGTTTTTTCAAAGAAAACGAAACTTTTTTTTACATCTTTATAGATTTGTGTAGGTCTCTGTCTACGTTAGGTAAAATTTTAAGAAAAATCGAGTCAAGTTGTTCAGAAATACAAGGTTAATTGCTTGCTGTCGCACGCGACAAAAAAGTAGAAATCCTCGCAGAAATTCCCATATGTATATTCCTTATTGCAAACATGCTTATGCTTGCTCTTTCACTAATAGTTGTAATATATGGAATAATTTTTTGCGCCTTTTTAATAATAATATGATTATGATCATTATTATAATATCATATAATATGCAAAACACTCATTGATGAGAAAACATGTAAATTTTGTTTCTTATGGCAACAATAGGTAGCCACAGCTATTTTTAAAATATCCACGCCTGGCAACCCTAACTCCAATACCGATATATGGAAAAAGAATGTGCAATAAACAAGCAAGTATTTTATGTAAACTGGCGTGGGCAAGAAGAAAATAAAAATTCTTAACAAAAGAAACCTCAAACAAAATTTAAACATGAAGAGAAAAATAACAAAATAAAATAATAAAAAGAAAAAGAAAATCACAAAAACATTTTTCTAAACACATACGTTGAATTGAATCAAGAGCTTGCACCACATTGGCTATGCCAAGTGAAGTCTCTTGATCTGATTTTAGCAAAAAGGCAGAGTATTAAAGGAAAGAATTGTTTATTTAATTTTCGCTATAATTTTTTTTTATATCATACCTTGAAATTACATTATAAATAATAATTGCTTAAAACTTTGTTAATGTAGTTTACACAGTGCAACACGAAAAAATATAAAAATATACGTACACCACTACGTGATAAAAGACAAAAAAAAAAAGACCCATGTCTCCAAGTTTTGACCCATGCACTTTTTTATGGGCCCCCAAAGATTTGGGGACTTGGTGTCATTTTTGCATTTTCTCAGGCTCATATCTTGGAAACCGTTCGGAGTTTTGATTTACTCTCTGAAGCAAAGTTGGAGCTCTTGTCATAAAGAAAATTTCCAAATATATGAAATTAAAAAAAATTTCGTGAAATTTTTCACTTTTGCGGCTACAGAAGCGCTACCTAAACGGTGTTAAGAATCATTTTTAGAAAGTTCATATGTTCCAGAAAGTTGTTTAGTGAGATCTTAGGTACATTTTGGTAGCAGATTGTTTCCTTGAATTTTGAAGGGTTTGCTACCTATGGATCGAAAGCAGGGGAAAAGAGGTAAAAATATATAGAATTTTTTTTTAATTTTTTGCGATTTTAATATTGAAGATAATTTAGTTTTTATTTTATATGTTCACAATTTTGGTTTTATGACAAAAGCTAAAAATTTTCCTCAGAGAGAAAATCAAAATGGTGAACGGTTTGCAAGATATGAGCCACAGAAAATACAAAAATGACACAGAGGCCCATAAAAAATTGAATGACTTGGGGAAAAACTGGAAGGTACGAGTTTTTGTTTTTGTATTTTATCACGTAGTGGTGTCCGTATATGGTTCTTTTTCCATGACTTAAAAATTTACATACAGTGTTATCTTATTAAAATTGGAAACGAGAGAAATGTGCACGTGTGCATAGTTTGAAAGATTGGCATTCAAAATGCCAAAAGCGGTTTTGCATGACATCAGCGATTTGTTTTTGCAAGGACTGTAAGAGCTTTTCGAGTCGAAAAAATTATTATCAATCTGTGAAAAAAAGCCATATTTGTTTATAATAGGTTTGTTCACTTTGTTACGAATTTTTAACAATTGTTACTGGAATGTAATCATTAACTCAAAAAGTTTTCAAGGAGAGAGAAAATTTGAGAGACTGAGCGGCTGGACGGTTTTGCATGAAATCAGCGCATTGTTTTTGCAAGGAATGTAAGAGCTTTTGGAGTAAAAAAAATTATTATCAACCTGTGTAAAAAAATCATATTTGTTTATAATAGGTTTGTTCATTTACTAAACATTTTTACGAATTTGTAACAATTGTTACTGGAAAGTGCTCATTAAATCGAAAAGGTTTCAAGGAGAGCGTCAAAAGAGAGAGAAAATTTGTGAGACAAAAAATTTATTACAAATTATTGCTAGTAAAATTTTTACTTGCAAGAGTTATCCAACCACCTGTTGTGTATTTTCTTTTCAAATTAATTATTTCAAAAATATCTGAAAAAGGAAAACTCAAAAATGTGAATTTCTTTATTAAAAAACATTTATACGTACGTAAAAAAATCATATTTTCTTAATTTATTGTTTTTCTCTCATTAAGCCACACAATTAAATTTTATTGTCAAGGAATTTTGTTTGTTCATCATATCTGATCAGAGATGGAAAATGGTTTTTTAATAGAATAGAATTAAGAAATAATGAAAAATGCATGAAGCTGTTTAAAGTATTTTATATTAAAAGTCGATTTTTAATTTTTTTTTTTAAATATTATCAAACAAGATTATCCAAAATACATTAGAGAAAGTACAATTGTATCATGATTTCCATCCATGGTTCTGACATGAATAAAATTTTCTTGCAAGTTTTTACAACTTAAGCGTTCATTTACGTAATTTTGTAAATTTCTGCCTTACTCTCTCGTTCCAAGTTTCTGCTAGGAAAGTAAATGAACGACCTAATTTTTTTTAAGTTTATTTAAATTTTTATATGACTAACCCCGTGTAAAATAGGGCAAGAAATAAAAATACATATTTAATTTTTTTCGATTCGAGAACTTTTCCAATATTACAGAAACGGGCCACAGGTACACAAATAGCTTATAGTCGATGTTTTACAGGCTCTAGCTTATAGTGTTTCCATACTGACATGGTTTCAATAAATGTTGCTGTTAAAGTCTAGTTTTACCATAACAAATGATGTTGTTAAAACCAACTTAAGACCAATTTTTGATTTGGTTATTAACTAGGTTTTATGAAATGCAACCTTGTTTTCGCTATATTAAATTTAGTGCTGACAAGTTAAATTGACAAAAAGCAGCTGATATCAACTGTTAAAGGTAAAAAATCCCTATTGGAAGACCCTATACTTTTTTACGACACTTGGAAAGATTGTATATTGGCAACATTTTATGCTAAGTTGTTCGAATATAAAGTACATAATTGACGTTTTAGAAGCCATTCGTAAAATATATGTATGTATCATCGACTATGAATTTTTTTGAAAAACGTCTTAAAGCTTTTGGAAAAAAATTTAAAAAAAATCGTTCTTTTAAACTCCGAAGTGGTTACTGACGCACAAAAAAGCATCTTGACTAAATTAACATTATGAGGAGTATGTAAATGTGTAGTTCAGTATGTTGGCTCTTTTCTTGCTGTTTGCTCCCTGTAAAACGCCAACGAATGCACACACACACAAACACGCAAGCAAGCAACTGAACATATAGCAGACATATAAGCTTATATGATGAATCAGTCCTCTTCACCTTTTATTAAAAATTGTTGTAGTTATCCTTACATTTCTATCCGTTTTCAGTTACTCTACATGGTCCTGCGTAAAATAAAAGCAAAAAATTATACCTACCAACTGAATGAAGGAAGGCAAATCACTGGCCCTCAATTGTACGGAGGCCTGTTGTTGTATGAGTAATATATTTTACCGTAACGCTCATACTCTGGCACGCACAAATACTTGCTTGTGAACACACTAGAGATCGACCGAAGGCGTTTTTTTTTTTGGCCGAAGCCGAAGCCGAACTTCGGCTAAAATCCTAAACTTCGACCAAAACCGAAGCCGATGCCGAATGTTTTAAATTTTAAAAATGATACTTACGTTTTATATGAATTAAGAAAAAAGTTTGCTTTTTTGAGATCACTGAAATAGCTGTAATATCTATTGGATACATAACAAGAAAAATAAAACTATTTTGCAATTTCTAGATTGCTTTTTCATATTATCACTCACAATAACGTCCAGGTAAAAGAAAATAGAAAGCAACAGGGTTCTATTTCAAAGCAACCCTTTCAAAACGTTAAACACAATAGAAACTGTCGGCGAGCAACGACCAAACATAATTTTATTTTTCAAGCTTGGAATGAAAAATATTCGTCTTCGGCTAATCGGCCGATTTTTGCCATAGGCCGAATGTTGGCCGATTACCAATTTTTTGCCGAAGGCTGAAGCCGATTAATCGGTCGAACTCTAGAACACACACACGCACATACGCTCACATAAAGGTAGCGCTTATTGAAAAACATGTGCTCTTATCGATTTTGCAAGTAGACAATACACGTTCAAGCAATAAACGTTCAAGTTGTTTTGTTGCCTTTCTGCGCTGCTTAATGTCAACATCATTCGTTTGTTTCCCTTTTGAATTTTGTTTGTTGTTACTCCTGCTGCTATTTAAAGTTGTCTTTAGCAACACAAGGACTTTCTTTCGTTCGTTCTCTCTTTCTCTGTGAGTGTGTGTGTGTGCGTGTGTTTTTTCACTTTACTTTTACTAAAAATTTGGCCAAAAGAACTTGTAATTTTTTGTATTCATGTATTTCAGGGGAAATGCTATTCTAATTCGTTTTTTCTTTTTTGGCTTAAACGTGTGTCTTTTTAAATTCGCATGAGGTAGAAGTAATTTTGGAAATATAACATACTATTTTATGATATTGAGTTATTTTATGAAATAGAAAAATTTTAAAAGTTCCACTGGAATAGAGAACATCAATTTTGATAAAAATATGTACATACATACCTATGTATGTACGAGTATGTACGTATATATTTTTAAAAATATTTTTCTTTATATTTTCACATCTAAAGTTACTCGTAGAACTTTGTTTTCACATTAAAATCATAAACAGCTGATTTTGCTGTTTAATAAACTTATGTTTTAAGCAGGGACTGAAACCGACCCCTACCGAAACCCGTTGAAGCGCAAAATTCAGCAAGGTTCGGGTTAAAAAATATAAAAAAATAGAGAAATATTTAATAGAAGAATAATAAGATCCATTACACTTCTTGCATGCAAAAAAAATTAAAAACAAAATCAAAAATCCTTTACATATAATACAGCTTTTACCAATAAAACATATGTAGTTTTTTTTTAACTTTGAACCCGAACCCTGAAACGAACCCGAACCTAATTTTTTTATTTTGACTAACCCGAACCCGAACCTGAACCCATTTTTCATGGTTTCAGTTCCTGGTTTTAGCCAGTGTTGCCAGTTTTTTTCTAGAGCTTATCCCCAATTTTTGATTTCTCATCCCCAAAAATCCCCAAATAGAGTTTTTTTAATTCAAATTTTTTCTTTTGTGAAAAAAATAAAATTTATTTAATATTTTTTAATTTTATTTCAAAAATAATGACAAAAATAACATATTTATTTAATAAAATTCATTTACATCGATAGTTACGAGTATATTTACATTCATATAAATTTAATTTGTACTTATAAAACTTGTAAAAAAAATTACACATAGTTTAATATACACAAGTATAAAAAAAAATTTAACCAAAGTTTACCATTTCAAAAACTTCAGTATGAAATCTTCTGATTCATCAGCTCAGAAACTTTGTTGTACATATTACTTGTATTAAAAAGTTTTTAGACTAGCCACACTCATGTTTTTTAGTTCAAAAATCATTCTTGTTTCACCATCAGTTATAAAAAAAATCCCCAAAAATCCCTTTAAATCCCAATGTAACCAATACATCCCCAACTAATTCCCAGATCCCCAATACGAAATTTTCATCCCCAATCGCGAAAAAAATCCCCAATTTGGGGACAAATCCCCTTAACTGGGAACACTGGTTTTAACACACAGCTTAGTAATATTTTTTTTTCAAAATAAAATAAATCTGCTGTAAAAAATGTGGTTATCAAGAAAAAAGTTTGGCGACCACTGTCTTACAATTTTTTAATTCTTTGCTGATATATGTATATTAAATTGTACTTTCATCATCCTGGAAGCTTAAATACACCGAAAGCGTATAAATAGAACGCGAAATTTATCATACAGGTAGTTTTTTAACAAAAAGTCTTCTAATAAAATGTTTAATAACTCAGCAAATGTCTACGGAATTTTTTAAAACAAACCTGCGAATTACTCTTAATCAAATATTTTTTATAAATAAAGTTATAAACAGTATCCAGTAAAAAAAATACTGCCTAGGAACTAATCCAAAGTATGAAAGTGTCGAAAAAAACCGAAAAAAATTATATTTGGTGAAAAAATACAGACATTTATCTGAAATTCACTGAAACAATATATATATGGTTCGAAAGGTCTTAGTCTCTTATTTCTATATCCTTAACTCAAGATTTTGGAGGTGTTTGGCAAATTTCAAATACACAGTTTTGTTGTACTCGACAATACCTACCAGAAAAAATAGTAACACGTCCCAGGTATTTCGATTTCATAAAAATTTGTCACATAGTGTAGTAGTAGAACTTTTTGCTTTGAAAGTATAAAAACGCGTTTAAGAATATATCTGAAGTAATTCGCAGAAAAATTATTGAAATAAAAAATGTTGAATTCATTTTTTACGCCTTTAAGTTAATTTTTAGTGTTCTTAAGATTATTTTGTAATTTTTAGGTCATTAAAATCCGTTCTCTGGTGATAACTAATACTATTCTAAAATGAAGAATAAAAAATTACAACTTCTTTAAAGATTTTTTCTTAAGTTAAAAACAGAGTTGGAGAAAAAGTAATAAATAAAATAACTCACCTTTAAGATTTGGTTATGAGACCCTCGTATACTTTTGCATATGCTTGTATAGCCTTCATTTTATAACCATTTTACTATTATTGGCTTTAATGTTGATATTGTAATGCAAGTTTTATAATTTCTTGTTCTTTCCCCACCTTGCTCCCCCTCACTCGTAGCAGTGAGACAAAAATCTTGCGAATGGGAAAGTTCTGCTGAAAATATGTATAAGCAAAAGTATGGTAAGTGAAGGAAGGAGTGAGGGGGACGGAGTAAATGTGGAAAAAGTCGTCATAAAATTTAACTACATTTTAACGCGAATTTCAATTTGGAACGGATATAATTTATAGACGGCTGACTTTCATGATACAACACGTAAAACTATGTTGCAATAACACTGCTTCAGCCGTAAACACACACACACACACCCACACTTATTTCACCCAATTGCCAATACACACGTAATGCAAAGTACAGTAGAGTGGCGCCAAAACCACTTGGAGAGCTTTAGAATATTTCTAAGAGGTGAACAAAATATAACTTAAATTTTTATTTTAGCAATAAAATATTTTTATATATTAAAACCAAGCAAGCAAAAAAATTTAGAAAAGGATCTAGGCCAGAGCCCCCCAAACGTGACTGAGCGCTTTTGTGCGCATGTGTATGTTCTTTTTGCACTTCGAGTCATCATCATCACACACACTTTGTCCGAACTAGCTGACGTACAGCAACGAAACAGCCAAACACACAACATCACACATACTTTGTACGAAGTATACGTGTGTCACCATAATGTCGACTGCACCAGCCCATGGGCTTGCAAATGAAATTTTGAGTGGCTATGATCTAGTCTTTCAAAAAGAGGGCTTTCTGGGCACCTGAACTTAATACAAGCTAGGATGAAGAGTGTAAAAGTTCACCACTCCGGCTAATGAAATTATGTTCTGCTCGAAATTATCACAAATAATAATAATTTGAAATGACCCAGCAAAAACCTTTGCCTACTAGAATGCAAAAAAGTGTATGTACTCCTCAGTCGTAAGTACTTACAATTTGACTGAATAACCCATTATTTTTGTTTGAGAAGTTCAAAAAGTATGCGGTACTCTATACTTTTTGCCTACAAACATACAAAAGTTAATAGATTACTGATTACCTAAAAGTACTCAAAATTTAATGGGTTATTTTTTGCGTACAAATATGCAAAATAATATAGATTAATTTTTGCTTAAACTTATTCAAAATTAATTTGCTATATTTTCTAATTTTTTTATTTTAAATGAATAAAATTTTGTAACAAATTTCTCTAGATATACATATTTCCTTATTAACTGGAAAGTACTACAATAAGTACTTTCACGTAGTGATATAAATAAGTTCTTATTTTATTAATTACATGACAGTCATTATTATGCAAATAAAATAATTAGATAAATAAGTACCACTCGTTACTTTGTAAGCCATTAAAAGAGTACTACCCATTACAAAATTTCGAAAATTTTTTGCTGGGGAGTAACTAAATGGCGTATGAATCTATTGCTATTTAAATTGTATGATACTACACAAAATGTAAGGGGCTACATAGTTTTCTATGCAGATTAACAGAAAGATTTTTATATTTAAAATAATATAAAATTGCATCTATGTACTTCTATCCAACAGATCTCTTCCTTGCTTTCATAAATATAAACACAACCGTTGCTCTGCTATTCCAGACATTGGATATGGATAACCGGCTAACGGTAACTCCAAAAAAAAGCCGAATTAACCAGACTATGGTCCGCGGAATAGTTACGTTCGTTACCTCAAAGAGATACCCTTGCAGCATTAAGTTGGTAATCCAGTAGGGAAGGGCTTCCTCCAAAAATGCCTAAGTCCAAACCCGATTACCTATTTGTTAATTTGTTGCTGCGATGTAATATTAAAAGATCATAGTGATTAGCAGGTTTAACTTACATTTGTTTGTACAAATTCAGCGAGAAAAAACGACAGAAGGCTCTAATGGATTTTTTTCATGTATAAAATTCGTCTATAGTTAAGTAAAACTACAATGTTGAAAAAAAATTACCAAAAATCCTTGACATGTGGAAGAAAAATATCAAATTTTGTTTTTTTATTTAAAAGAAAAAGCTTCAGGTTTCACTTAGACTGGGTTCACACACAGCAAGTTTTGTTGGGTAACTTTTGGGTTTATTAAAGTGAAAGAGGGAGAGAGAGAGAGAGAGAGCGGAGAACCTACAGAAGAGAACAACCATCGTATTATCCCCTCTCATCCATAAACTAAATCAGTGCTTTTTGAAGGCTCAAAATTTGGAGCGTTAGTGCCAAACCAAGAAAAAGCACTAAGTAGTGCTTTTACAAAATTTGTCTATTTCTTAAAATTAGTTTAATAAAAACGTGATGTATTTATTTTTTCAGAGTAAAGCATTTCATTAAAGGTACTATTGCCGAAATAGAGAATTCCCCTTATTGTGAATGGCGTCGTCGCCGTCATATCAAGACCACAGTTAATATTGTCACTTATCTACTCTTTATCAGCAACAATTGGTTCTTATTGACAATCTTTTACTAATTTTTAAGGCTTTGTAAATTAATGTAGCATGTTAATAGTAGTTAATTCTTGTCGACAAAGAGTAGATAGGTGACAATTTTTGCTGTCGTCTTGATATGACGTTGACGACGCCATTCGCAATAAGGGGAAACAGCTTAGAATATTTAAAACATTATTTCTTTTAACTCGTTCGGATCTTCTAGTTATTCAATTTAGTGCTTTTTACTCTTATAGATCGCAAAATTGTACTTTTTGTTGTTTTCTTTAAATTTTGATATGATTTTAGAGCCAAAAAAATTGGCATATATTAGATCATTCAGTTCCTATAAGGAGCAACAATTTTTAAACAAAAAATTATTAAATTTATATATATTTTTCAATAAACTCCTATCAGTAGACTTTCAAACAAGTTCTTGAAAAAATTTTTGAAATAAAGAAGTAAATGAAAAATAACATGACTTTAAAAAGAAGCCTAGAAATGTTACAAATAGTTAATTTTCGGATTTCATCCGAAAAAGTGCAAAAAATGACTTAAATAAAATATAAATAAAATAAAACTTGTTTTTAAGTTGGTTACTAGAAGCCCAGCAGCCTATATTTTCATGTATATTATAAACACATTTTGAATTCATCTTAACCAGACTCTACTGAATGTAGATGTCTTCACATTAAAAGGGCAAAATGTTGTTGTTTTTATGTCGTAACGCATGTAAGAAATCAAAACACGGAGCGCTCTATTGAAGGGCCTTCAAGAGGAGATTCCCAAAATCGTGGTACTATTTTTAAGTACTCAGGAAATAGAATGGACGTTGTTGAAGAAGTGGAAGAACATATTTATTGATTAACTATTGATTAAAAAATGTTCCTCTTTGGAAGAAATTATAAATTTGCAGTCTTATTTATAAAAATTATTAAGACTTTATTTATAAAGGCTTAAAAAATTTTTTTGTATTGAAAACTGTTTTAGAAATACTTTACAAAGCCTTAATAATTTTTATAAATAAGGCCGTTGATTTTTTATCTAGTTTTTTATTGAATTTTGTATAATCGAAAATTAAAATATTAATTAATTAAATGACTCGATTAATTGCAGCAACACATATCAAAAGGTCTGTTCAAGCTTTAATACCCGAAGTGATGGCACGAATAACTAGGCCTGTAGTGCGATTCAGTAACTTGCAATAACGATTGTGTGATTCTGTAACTTCTTTTTAACGATAGCACGCAGCTGTAGTGCGATCCACTGACTTTTTTTGACGATAATCGCATCGTTAAAATAATTATAACGAAAACTTATCGAATTTGCTATTCAGTAACATTTTTAACGATATTCGGTGTGGGTTAATGTCAGCTGTATCGTTATTTAAGCGACAATAATTTATGTGCTGTTAATTTAATCGACAAAAGTCAACAGAAAATATCAACTGCATACTATTTTTTTTTTAACACAAAACACAACCCGCAAAGCGATTAGCTTGTCTGCGGAAAACACCCAGGGTCTATGGTGGGAATCGAACCCACGACCTCTGGACTGAGAGGCTAGCATCGCTGCCACTCAGCCACAGGGGCACACTATCGTTAAAAAGAAGTTACAGAATCGCCCAATTGTTATTGCAAGCGACAAAATGTCAACAGAAAATATCAACTGCATACTATCGTTAAAAAGAATTTACAGAATCGCACAATTGTTATTGCAAGCGACAAAATGTATAGACAAAAATTAAGATAGTCGGATCGCTAAAAGTTACTGAATCGCAACACTGATATTTTCTAAAATATCGTTAAAAATGTTACTGAATAGCAAATTCGATAAATTTTCGTTATAATTATTTTAACGATGCGATTATCGTCAAAAAAAAGTCAGTGAATCGCACTACTGAGCAGACTAAGTATGCAATTAAGTTTTTGTTACACTAAAAACCGAGATAATCACCCGTATTGCGAATGACGAGTCGAATACTCGTCTACGACAGTTTTGTCCTAGATTAAAGAAAACTTGTACATGCTTCCTTTAATCTAGAACAAAATTCTTGTAGACGAATATTCGACTCGACATACGCAATACAGGTGAATGCTTAAGTTTCCGAGCGTCTTGGAATATTGATTGAGTTAGGGCCTCTGTATTTTTTCTTTGTAACTCTGCTTACCTGCAAAATTATCTGCCTTTATGTGGATACAGCAATATATATTTATCTGTCTCTGGGTATATGTAGGTGTGGGTGTGGGCGTGGGTGTGTGTGTACGTGTATGTATGTGTGTGTGTGTGTGTGCCTTGTTAGTAAATGTTATTATAGTTATAAAATGGTTGCAAACATAAAAATAAAATACACATAATGGCTGTAACGAGTTGAAGGTTTAAAAAGTTTTCCATTTTCTTTATTTTTATTTTTTTTTACAAGAAATTGATTTAACAAAACATAAAACTCTTCGGCATATTTATTTCTCTACTAAACGAAAAATATAATAGTAGATAAGGAGAGAAAAAAATCAATTTAAACAATTTTCTATAAATCATTTAAAATTTGGTGTTTTTAACAGAAATACATACACAAAGATAATTTCAATGCGAAATGACAATAAACTGATAATAAATACGAAATTGCTGTACAAGTAAAAAAAAAGAAAAGTAAGTGTATACTGTGTCTATATTGAGCAAAAGGATAGGAATGTAGCCGGCCAACCTCCTGCTTTCCTTAAATGTCTGCTGCCATTGAAGGAGGATATAAAACTATGAGTTTCATTGAAAAAAGCAACGACTGACGACTGTCTGTGCTATGGCTGTTGCATGAGGATGTTTTTTTGAAAAAAATATTTTAAGAATATTAGGGAAGTGGCAATTTTTCTTATGTGACACTATAAAATATTTTAATTTGTAACTGAAATGCAGCAGCACATTTTGATCTCCATAAAATTTAGTAAAAAGAACTATTTCTCTGATAGAAGGAAAGTAAATGAAAGTAAGATTCCTTAGAATCGAACTTAACCCAGATACTTCAAAGCTAGTAAATTTCGTTACTCTAAGAATATTAAAAATAAATACACATTTTGTCCTGTGACTCGTCCTATGCCGCCAACTGGAAAATCACCATCTAAAAATTTTTTATTTAAATTTGCCTTTACGTGTATTTACAAGTCTTATAAGTCATACTAAGGTACAATTTTATGAGATTTAACTTGAAAGTACTACAACCAATCTAATAATTTAATAAAAAAAAAATTATAACACTTGCATTCCTAAAATTACTGGATTTTTTATTTTAAATAAAAATTAGCAGCAACAAAGAACTAGAATAAAAATAAACAATATAACGGCAACACTGTTATGATGATTTTAAACTTAAGCTTTCATTAGATAAAAAGCTTTCAGCAAATTGGAGCACGATGAATCAAAACAATTCACATATGCCATTTCCATTGAAAAATATGTTTTTTGCTGAAATTTACATTCAAATGCCACCACACACAGTGTACCAAACACAAGAAAGCTGATGATGACGGTGCTTCGAAAACAGCATGTTGTTCCGTTCGGCTAGTGTTTGCCATAATAATATACAATTGTCTTTAGTGCAATTTGTTTCTTAAAAATTCTAATATGTTATTTGGCTTACGAACTTAAGCCTAGTCGAATTACAAACAGAGCAACAAATAAGTTCGAACAAAAAGTTAAAAATAAAAAATTAACTGAAATGTTAAAACTAACTAAAATTAATAGCTACGGGCTTGTGGCAAAAATTAAAAATAAATATACATAAAATAACAAACCAAAAAGGATTTTCTTAAGTAGAACAAAAAATTAGCAAATTAACTAACATAAGCATAATTAGTAAAGAACAAACGACAATGGCAAGATTGTTGTAAATTTAAAGATGGTAAAATTGAGCTTTCATTACACAAAAAAAGCTTTCAGAAAACTGTAATACGATGAATCAAAACAATTCACATATTGCATTTGCACTGAAAAGCTAAGTATATATATATATATATATATATATATATATATATATATATATATATATATATATATATATATATATATATATATATATAAAGCAGAAATCTACATCGCACACAGTGGAAGAAACACAAAGAACGCTGATGATGAAGGTGTTGCGACCTTCGAATACAGCTAGTTGTTCCGTTCTGCTAGTGTTTGTCAGAATTTTTACAATTAAATTTGGTGTTATTTGTTCATTAATAATTATCACATGTAATTTAGCTTACAGAGCGATACGAATTTTAGTCTAATCAAATCATAAATATATAAATATCATAGGTATTTCCAAATGAATTTCGAACTTCTTTTATGTTTCTCAGTAACTGTTGCCACCCTATTGAACACAGCGACCTGACCTCATGCCAAAGTAGAGATTTTTCAACCCCCTTTTGATCTTTTTCTAGTCAGAGTTTGGTTGTTTTTATCGTATTTATTTTCAACTTATAAACCTGCACACAGAGACTTTTCTTCATATTTGCACAAACTGTAGCAAAATAAATAGAATTTAATTTTATAATACTCTGTATTTCAGATCGATGCATGATATCGAAGGCATTATATGCAGGAGATGAGTCTTGTTACAAGCTTAGCGTACGTCTCCAAATAAATATGAATTTTATTTGTCAATTAAAAAGATGAAACTCCAGAGCATATTCTGAAGGACTCTGAAGCGTTATGCCACAGAGGATATAGCCAATTGGGCAAGCAACTATTCGAGCATTGGGAACTGCCAACTCTGGAACCACTTGCAATGCTGAGATTCATCAGAAGCGTAGGTCTAGATGAGGTGCTCTAGCACCTGACAGGGGATACAATAGATATATTTTGGTCTCAGTGTCCTGTGCTTCCCGTTTGACTTAATTCATTCCAGAGATCGACTAGAAATAGACAAACTTGGTTTGGGTTTCCCTCAACACTATGGGCTACAAACAGCAATATTCTCAATTGTGCTTGAGCGTCTTGCGTCACATCACTAACTTATCGCAATTTGTTCACCAATTTCAGAACTGTTAAGAAACACGTACAAGTTTGCAAAACCAAAAAATAATAATAAATGACAAGATATGTTGCCATAATATAAAATCTAACAACAAATAAAAATTTTACTCCCACTGTGCATTAAACACGGGGGTACTTCCCATCATTGCGTAGAGCACACACATGGAGAATTGGGCATAAGTGCAGTCCCGTGCGGGAAGGGGTCAACCTAACCTAACCTTAGATCTGAAAAAGAAAATCAGCAAAATTGTATCAAGGATCACGCATTGTTAGAGGTTACGCTCAACCATATCGTCGGGTGGTTACTGGTTTGCCACAAAGTATATTAAAAATACATTATTACTGCACAAACCAATAATGCAAAATGAATTAAAAATTTATGTTAAAATCTTACTTGCAATACTATCTTAAGGGTATTTCAGATTCGTTTCAGTCTATCCAATAGAAAAAGAAAATACTTTTGATTCCAGTTGTTAACTTATTTCCTTATAAATTAGGGTAGGAAATAATCAAATAAAGTTAAATAAAAGATTTCAAGTCTGCAATTGACTTCGTTAATACTATTTATAAAAAAAGTACATGCATATTTTAATACTTATAATAATTTAGCAAAAAATTTAACAAAATTTTCCGTAAAAAGAAATTAAATTTTCAGGAATTTTGTTTAAAAAAGAACCAAAATTTGTTATTAAAATAAATTTTAAGCTGAATTCACTCATGTTATCCCGACGAAATTTTTTGACTGAGAATTTTTTCCAGCTTGATTCACTTACTGCGAGAAATTTGTTCGGAAATCAAAGCTGCCATATGTAAATAACATCTTTTTGTTTTATAAGGTGGCAGTACTGCAGCGATTGTTAATATTTTGTTTTATTATACCTTGGCGTATTTTACACAGTCTTATATTAATATTTTTTCTTAGTTTTATTAAATGTTTTTAGAAACTAAATCTACTTTTTATTATTTAATTTCACAAACAGAAAATTACTATGCAAATTTTTATACGATGGTACAACTCAATACATTTTTGTGTGAAAAATTTAACCGATTGACAGTTTAGTTTCAGTTTTTCCGAACAAAAGATAAAATTAAACCAATTCAAGCTGAAAGTTGTTCGTAAAAAATATGTTCTCTCTCTCAAATAGAGAGAGGTCGAACTATATGTGAAAAAAAATTTAGAACAAACAACATGGATGAATCCAGCTCTACAGTTGATACGCATTCTGCCGAAGAAAACCTCAACAATCAATGGATGCAACGTTTGCCCTCTTACGTTAATTTCCTCTTATTATACATTAATACTCAGAAGACATTAGAAGTTTTTGGGGAAAAGTATAATATAAAAATTTTACTTAACAATATTTTCGGCTAAAAATTCTCTTTTGGGTGTAAAATTAAATGATTAATGCAAATAAAATAAAAAATCCGATTTGCTTTAGAGTTCTCGACAATTCTCAAAGAAATTTCACAAAATCCCAAAAATGGGATTTTTCAGTATTTTTGCGTTAAATTCACTATTTATAACAAAAAAGGTCTATTTAATTAACGAAAATTGTGATTTCTTTGTAATATTTCTTACAGTATTATCTTTTAAATAAGTATAAATATGGAGTGGGTATTTTTGCAAACAATTTTTATAATTGAGAAATATCTAAAACACTTTTTTTCGCAAAATACGGCGAAAAATCGACTTTTTTCAAAATTTTAATTTAAATTGCGTATAACTTTTGACTAAATTTTGCGTTTTGTCAATATTACAAATTTTGTTTTAACACCACAAAAAGTTCCCCTTTGCAAATCGGACAAGATTTAACATGTCCATTAGCAGAAAAGTGGACCAAGGTTGGAAAAACGTTAAAATTTTAATTTTTTCCCGGAACTTTTCCTAGGCTGTAATCTATAAATGTAGAAGACTTTTATAAAGCTCTTAGATGGTAAAATCTACTTGGAAAAACTCTTTTTTTTATCAGATAAAAAACATCACTTTGACAAGGATTTGAATTTTTCATTAACCCGAGTTGGTTCACTTAGGCCCTTGTGGCTCCGTCCCCTTTAGAGATATAAAATCCACATTACAAACTTAAGCTCTGTATTACCTCGCCAAATGCTGTATAAAATTTTATAAGAATTGTATGGCACGTTTAGAAACTGTTTTTTCCAAAAAATTTAATGTCATTACGAGTTTCCAAGAAAATGTAACTGAATTTCTGAATTTTTTTATGTTCACAAAGAAACTAGAACTTGACACCAATTAAAAATATATGGTTTATATTTAAGCAAATGTGTGTGTAGATTTTTATCTCCGAGTAGCGCTAATTTAGCTTTCATTTAGCTGATATCTTTGTAAGAAATTTTCTGAGTGAACCTTCATTTAAACCCTCCATTAACTTTGTTTTAAAATCAAAATTTTTTTTATCTAATTTTTTTTTACTTTTTACAATTAAACTCTTTTTTCGAGCCTTAAGTCTTAAATTTTTATTTTTGAATTCGATATTTCGTTAACCTTCGGTTAAATTCTTCAGTATAATTCTTATTTTTTGCTTTTTTTTATATTTAATTTTTTTCTTTTGTCTTCTATCCTTTCAATCACCAAAAAATTTTAATTACTTTATATATATATATACATATATATTTAAGGCCTTATTCAGAAAAGATAATTTCAGTTTACAAAACGTTTAATAAACAAATTTTCATGTAAAATTTGTTTTGTAAAAATAATAAAGAAGTACTTAACCTCTAGTCACACTTTAAGCGAATTCCTTTTCTTTATTACATGTTGACCTTCACATTTTTAAATACTCTAAATGTCCTTGTCACGCATTAATTAATGAAATTTATGGCTTTTCATTTTGGCCTTGACCTCAATATAACAACAACCAATTGAACAACCTTTCGTTTTGGTCCCCCACCCCCTCCATCCACTACAATGCAATGTAACCTCATTAAGAACATAAAAATGCTAATGAAATTTTTGCTTTTTAAAAACTTGCGACTGAGATTTTGCTCTCGTTAAGGCAAATAAAAGAAAATTGACGCGAAAGAAATGCAAAGTAAACTTTATTTATTTAACAGCTCCCCACCACCCGCACGACCTATTTTAAGAACAGTGGCAAGTAAAGAACTTATTTTTAAATAAAGCTAAATGGTCATAAAAGGACATAAAAAAAATTAAGCAACTACCCTTCGCCACTTAAGACAACAATCTAATTAGACTCAATATAATTATCACGCCATTCTGCTGTGGCCCACGAGCAGAGGGTGTTAATGGCCTAAGAAGCAGGCAGAAGAGAAAAACATGTAAACGAAATAAAACAAACGGAAGCTTAAATAATTTTAACGTAAATATGACACACAAAGAAATGTGGTGGGCAATAAAGCTCGCACAAGGACCCTACACTAAAACAAAAAGTAAGTTTCTCAGTTATTTGCAGTATACTCTAGTGGTAATGATAGCAAACCGCAACACGCAAAAAACAAAAATGTTATATAGTGTGATTTCGGCGGAGGAGTCATAAAACTTTGAAATTGCCAATGCACGTGTTTTATCGTTTGATATTCTCTACCAGCTGCAGTCTTTAGAAATTTGTTGCTTTTAGAAAAATTTGATTTTATGGCGCAATGTTATACGTATATAGAGTGCCTTAAAAAAGTTTATGTTTAGTAGCTCGATTAAAAAATATTGCAAGTAAGCCCTGAAAGGAATTAATCACCCTTATTCCAGTTGTCAATATTAACGTCACGTCAATACAATAGCAAAAAATTGGTGCTCGTTTATTTACATTATTGTTCATTATTTTATTGAATGAATTCGAAGTTAAAAAATTTATTTTTAAATTGTGGTTGACGTGACGTGCCAACAACAAATAAATTATTTTCAATTAAGAAATAGCATATTAATAAAAAAATGTCACGTGCGAATTTGATTTAAAAAAAATTATAAAAAAAATTATGTAAAACATGTCACGTGCGACTTTTATTAAGAAATTTAATTCACAAAAAAAAAATAATAATAATTTGTGAGTAATATCAAATCCATTTTAAAAGGACATCAGTGCACAACATTCTAAAATTAGTCACAATAAAATATTGCTGCTGGTTTCGCTGAAATTAGCGTTTTAGTCTTTGGTCACAAAAATTACTTATCTTTTATCGCTACACTTTTACTAAGCTTGTTTATTTTTGTTGTTTCCCAAAAAAGAGCAAGAAAAAAAACAATATAAATATCAGGAGAAAAAAATGTCACTTGAGACATGTCACGTGCGACTCTGATTAAAATTTATTTAAGAAAAATCTCTACATATAAATAACTTTGGGCCAAAATCGTTTTAAAGAGGCCTCAGGTGCTCAACATTCTAAAATTTATTCACATTTAAATATTGCTTTAAGTTTGCCTGAAATCAGCGTTGTAATCGTTTGGCCATAAAAACAACTTCTGGGGCTCAACGCTGGAATTCGAAATGAAAGAAAATGCTTTCGAATTGTAATATTAATAATATATAAATTCGAAAGCATTTTCCCTCGTTTTGAAATACCCCAGTAAAAACACAAGACACTAGTTCCAAAGGTGTATCACTTTCATTGCATACCAATCACTACAGGTACATGATTTTAATATTCTAAGGCTGTGGTTTATATCCCAAATTGCTCTCGACAACCTTTTAAGCGTATACCATTCAATTGTTTGGATCACTTCCGTCCTATGACAACCATGTGTTAAATTCATTGATGTTTCACCAGAAATAGAACTACTTGGAGCTGAATTAATCAATGCTGTAACTAATGATTTGTATGCACGTTTTCTGTTGCGACAGAGGAGACCCCCTCTTTTTGTCACGTGCGAATTTTTTGGTTTTTTTTTTTGCAATTATCTTGGAAACGGAAAGTTGCTCAAAATCAAATTTAGCACCAATTACAGGGTTAATTTACAGCTGTCAGTTATGCTTACTGGCAGAATAAAAATCCATTTCATTGCTACTTCTCTCACTTTAAATGTATACGGAGGTCACGTTCGACATCATGGAAATTTTTCTGTTTCAATAGATGAAATACATTTTTCAAAACTCATATCAAATATTTTAAATTTTCATAGCAGTCGCCAGCGTAGCATTATTTATCTAGAGTAAATCTTTAATTTCGCCATTTGGTAATACACTGAAAGAATTTTCGGCATAAATTCTATGAATTTCGACATTAATCTAATGAAAAATTCATTAAAATTCAACCAACGTCACGCTTGGTTGGATTAATGAATCAATCCAGTTTCTTCAAAATTATTTTATTGAAAACTTCATCAAATTTATTTAACAGTGTAATTAATGCAGTGCTATAACTTCATCGAAACAATAAAATAATTTCATGAAAATAATGAAATAACTTAAATATAAAGGGGTTTCTTAATAATTAGAAAATATTGTAGTCATAAATCCAATAAAATATTCTTACGAAACCAGAATACCAACGAAGCAATTCTAATGAAATTATTTGACAATATTCATGAAATTTTCATTGGATTTGTGAAATTATCATTAGATTTGTGAAAAAATTTTAATGTAATTGTTTCATTGGACTTATGAAGCAAAACTCTTTCGGTGTAAATCTCTATGCAACATAAATATTCATATGGAACAGTTTAACTAAGCATCAGTACTTTGCTTTAAATTTCTTGTTTAAAAAGCAAATATAAATTGTTATACTAGATCAAAAATAATTTTTAGATACTCAATTATATACATATGGGCATTTCCACAGGAATGTCAAATTTTTGTAGCGTGCGACACCAAGCAAATATGTTTTTTTTTTAAAACGAAACTTTTCTTTACTTATTAATATATTTGTGTAGGCCGTCAGCAGTTCAATGTTGGGTAAAATTTTAAGAAAACTCGAGTCACGTTGTTTAGAAATACAAGGTTAATTGCTTGATGTCGCACGCGACAAAAAGAGGAATTTTTGGGAGAAATGCTCATATGTACATATGTAATTAGTTGTAACTATGCTTTCTTTCTTAGTGCAAAGAATAGAATTTAAGTGGCTGCTGCACATACGACTTGCTTCCTTCTTTCCTTCCTTCCTTTCCAGCGCCATAAACAACATTCTCGTAAAAACTCAAATTTACACTCTTTGTAAGAAAATGCAGCATTCATTTTATTAATCGAGAGCATAAGAGAATATAATTGAGCTTTAAGTATCAGGAAATCACAAAACTAGCAAGCAGAAAGTAAGAAAAAAATTCCACTTCTTGTGGAAGTAGAAAATTTCTAATTAACTTTTTGTTTTTAACACAACCAACCACACTCTCACTCACTCTCTCATCTCTTTTTAAACATACTGGAGAATACAAACAAACAATTTCTCTTGCCTTTTCACATCATGCTGTTGCTACAAGTACATACGAGTATATGAAAGAGGTTAGCTAAAGCTTTGCCCAACTCCCAAAATTTACCACAGCCATGGGAAATTTATAATTTTCAATGTCAAGTCAAACGTTTTTTGTTGTTGTTGCTGTTGTTGTTATTTTCCAGTTTTTAGTTAGACTTTTGCTAGTGCAGCAGCCACCAGTTGCCGCTCTTTCATTTATTTCATTCTTAATTTTAAAGCTTTCGGAGAAAAAGGTCCTTGTTCCCACATAAATAATAGTTGTTGCCGCCTAGAGTGCAAATTATATTGTTGTCATTCATTCATTAGATGCTACTGGTGATGGGGGAAATTGGCTTTTGCAGAGCAAATGTTGGTAAGATGGATTTTTATATTGGCACACAATCAATGTTGAGTTCAGTCAACTTTTGCTTGACCTTTTACAGGGCAAAAAATCAACAACATACCTTCATACAAATGTATGTATGTACATAGTTGAGATGTTAATGAACAAAAACGAAACTATGACAAGAGCAAATCTAGGTTAAAAGTTTTTGTGTTAAACAATGCAGTTACCCACTTGACCTGCAATTCGATATAAGCGAATGCTTACTAAAGCGAAGATTTTTGGAGAAAATTTTTGTTCGTAAATAAAAAAAAAAACATCGAATGTTCACTTAAACGAACTTTTCCCGATAGTTTCTCGAGTGTGTGACGACAGCCTAGTGGATGTGTGCTAGTCTGTTAGCATAGAGGTAGCTAGTTCGAGCCATGACTGCAGCGTAAGTTAAAGAATTAAAAAAAACACATAGAAAATTACATATCGTTACCTTAATATAGAAAGGCCCTAACTCATTATTTTTTTGAAGTTGAGTTTTTTGTATATTTCGAACATCTAATTTATCGAAAAATGCAAAAATGTAAGTTCAGGAATTAAAATAAAAATAAATAAAATAAGTAAAAATAAAAAATTTAAAAATTATAATACTTTTTCTGCTGATATCGAAATTTGTTTGATATTCTCTCACTTTTGGTATTGCTAGCGCACCTACGAAATCGAATGTTTTTTGGATCACAACTGAGCGGCAGGTAAACTTTTTTCAATTCATTTTGGAGTGTCATTCTCGATAGTTTTACACGATAAAGGTTCGAGATATATTCGAAATCGATATCGTTAACGAAAGTCTTGATCAACTGGGTAGATGATTTCAAAATACCTACATACATACATATGTACGTATAACATATTCATGTTTTTCTATAGACAATAAGAAACAAACATTCCCAGCTGTTAGCATAATCTCTTAAATGACACTTAATGATTTCTCTAAGCCAGCAGAAATGTTTAATGCTAACTTATGACCTTTCAATTAAGCCCTTATGTAAATTTTTAAAATATTTTTATTAATATACAATCAGTGTTCTTTTAATTTCTTTCCATCAAAACAGCTTGAGCAATAGGATTGCATATACTTTAAAGGAATTTTGGGAAACAAAACTATCCCATGATATTTTGATTTGTGAAAGGGTTGATTTTCATTTTCAAAACATGATGCTCGTAAATTTATGCTAATCCATGCAAATTATTCAATGACGAACATGAGATACCAAAATTGAATTGATTCGCTTCGTTGTGTGAAAATAACTATCAGCCAAAACATATTAAATACAGGCACTCACATTAGATGCAACTATGTGCTCTTACAAAGTATTTGTCAAGGCAAAGAATTAATTGTCAAATAAATTGTTTGTTATTTGCAGAAAAAGAAACTTTATAAAGAAAACATCAGCTGATGAGCAACGTGTACTTGTTTGTGGAGACAACTGTACATAAAAACTAATATTTACTTTTTTTTTTTAATTTTTTTTTAGCTTAACCAACACAAAAATAAAAACAGGGAGTTATCAGGGAGACAGCAAAAAACAAAAAAGCTTAAGGGACAAAAAATTCCGTTATTATGCTAATATTTAGTTAAAATTCTATGCGTTACTTATATTTAGCATAATAACCAGAAATATGCTCTAAAAAAAGTGTTTTATGCGCATTCAATATGCACTAAAAACTTGAAAATATGCACAAAAAACTCAAAAAATATGCTCTTAAAATAAAACAAATTGGTTTATTTTAAATGAAAATATATATTTTTAATTAAAAAATTCAACAACATTTGCATATAAAATAAGCAAAAAAGCAAACAATAGAAAATTAACAAGGAATAACTGCCGTATTGAAACAAAATTACCATACATACGACTAAAGCAAATAATACAAATTATTATTTTTTTTTTTTTTTGATAATCTCGTAAAACTTTAACTTCAAGTTCAAAAGAGATCACGATATCAGAATTAAAACTTTGGAACTGTATTTTCGATAAATAAGACAAGATTTGTATGTATGATATTTATTGCAATAAACAACAATCTAGGTCAATATAGATTTTCAAATAAAATCGTTGCATGCCACATCTAAATAAACTTTTATATATTGTAAATGTTCCTTCAACGTCTACTCGGGGTAGAGTCCGTCACAAATAGAAAAACCGAATTTTTTATTGAAACTAACGTCCGTAATAACTACGAAAATTTATACACTACATGGAACATTAAAAATGAGACTTAGATGGCGAAAAATAAAAATAAAAATTTTGTGCAACACTTAAGCTTGTAAGCAAATTAAAATAAAAATTTTTATTTATTTTATTTTATTTATTTAATTTCAAAATATGCCCTAAAATCGTAAATTATGCTCTAAAAATTAGAAAATATGCTAAAAAATATGCGTGTTAGAGTGATAAATGCAAAAACATGCAAAAATATGCTTTAAAGGGCAAAATATGCAAAAATATGCACTAACAAATCGATGCCAAAATTATTAAAAAGTTCTGAAACGGATAAATATCTTGTCCCCGCATGAATACGTCGCACAAGAAAAAACATGCAATTGCATATTTGCGGTTTCCCTGATAATAACACTCAAATACTAAAATTCAATGAGTTAATTGAAATAACAGCGAAGATAATTAAAAAAAAACTTCTCCTGTAAAGTTTTGTTTTATGTACTTAAGCTTTTAATGCGGTTATGGCTCGATATACATAGTTTTTTCACAGGTTGATATAAATTTAATAAAAATTTTTCGACTCTAAAAGTTCTCTCATTCGTTACGGAAACGAGGCACTGGTTAGCATTGAACACCATCACTCAAAAGCTACAGATATTCATAAACAAGTGCCTCAGTAACATGGCTCTGTGGAAGCTTAACAACAAGGAACCGAAACTAATACAAATAAAACATGGGAAATGGAGGTGAATCGCCATTATCATCACAAAGAATTTTGATAGTATTACATTAGAGTGGCCGTTATATATTATTTTTTTTATTTTTTTGCTCTCAACCCCCAAATCGGTTCAGTTTTATATAAAAAAAATACAAAAAAATTTCATAGCGATAAGTTGTGTTTCTGAGGGTGCGCCCGCCCCTCAAAGTTGGCCTTCAAGGCTATTTTCAATGTAATCTGTTTACATATGACTATCTTTTTAAAAAAGCTATTCTAGTCTACAACATTAGTCTCAAAGAAAATTTTTTGCTAAAATTAATATTTTAGGAAATAATGAAGAAAATAACCAACAAAATACCAAAAATTATATATACCAAAATTGCATATATGTGACAGCGCATAAAGAAAGGGAACTAAGGGTAAAAAATTAAATTTTCACTTTTTTTTGATGTGGACAACATCTGAGCATCGAATGAGACCGATCCCATGCCCCAAAAGTGTTCTCTCCCAGAGATATGCGCGTTTTATGAAATTGAAGTCGACGATTCTAAGGTTATGTGAAAAAAATGTTCGTACTAACAGAGTGATATTCACGATTTAAAAGAATTATAAATGAGGTTTCATTATAATTCACAATTAATAATTTCAGAAATTAAACTTGGATTGATATCAAACTCATGGAAACAGCGCGTTAGGTAGAAAACAGTAAAAACCAACTACACAAAACAAGAGGTAGGGACGACCTACGCGCCTTTTCAAGGTTGACCAACACGATACACGTATTTAAATCTTTAAAATGGCTCTCCTGAGCCATATTATTTTTTTTACATAAAACTGAACCGATTTGGGGAGTGAGAGTAAAAGAAATCAACAAAAAAAAAATCTCCATACAATTAACGGCCTTTCTAGTATTACATGTATGAATGGAATCCTCAAAGTTCAAGCAGCCTTGTTAGACCAAAGAATATCTGGAAACGAACGACATTCCAAGAGCTAGGACAGTGCAACCTTGCATAAGAAGCTGCGAATATAAGAAGGTGATGCTTTGTGAAAGCCGTATCCTCCCAAGAGGGTAAAAAAAATATTTTATTTAAAAAAAAATTATAAACTAAATTTAGCAAGGCGAATCCATATCAGGTAGTTTCATTAAATCTTAAAATTGTTGCAAACTTGGAGGTATTGATTGCATTTTTATTTGAATTTCTTTAACTCCAACTTTCATTTGAAATAATTTTATGTTTAATAATCAATTAAATAATATTGAATTAAAATTTCATTTATGGTGGTAGACATTAACGGCCCTATGTATAAGCACAAATTGGCATGAAGTTAGCATAAGTTGCAAATTTGAACATGATCTTAAAGAGTTTTGCCATGAAACTTCGCATTAAAAATTATGCTTGGACGTAGAGATGGGTTAAAATTAGGTAATGCCACCATTTTAATGTCAAATTGTAGGGAGGAACTCGTTATCACCTAATTCAATTTCGTCACTTATGCTAACTTCATGCCAAGTTTTGCTTATACATTGGGCCGTAAGTGCGCATCTAAAGAATATTTAAGGTTAATGTGGCTACAGCGGTAAACACGTGGTAGTCACGTCATTAGATCTAAGTTCAAATCTTGGCCGGTAATGCCGAGTAAACATCAGTGATCGGCAATAAATAGTTTTTCGCTATTCATACTCACTCATGAAATTTTAAATACAAGTGAGTAGACATCATTTAAACTCAACTACTCTGATTTACGTATACTTACGATGACATTGATTTATAAGTATAGGCTGAAATAAATATGAATCATAGTCATACTACACTCACACTCATAAATCACCAAAATACTTATACTACTCACATTGATTCAGCTCACTCAACTCATGCATGTATGTTTATTTAAAAGTTGACCCCCCATATCAAAAAAAAAAAAATAACGTGTGCTTCAAGCGTACGTTAAAACCGGTTTTTGTATGCAAATGTTGTTTTAACGTACACTTCAAGCTCACCTTAATTTTTTGCATATGGGGGTTATTAGTCATTAAACAGTTTGTAAGTAGTATACAATAGTAGTAAATAGGGTTTTTTTCAATTCCTGCAAAAAAAAAAACGAAAACAAGCAACAGAGAAATACATAACCTCATAATGAGAACTGGGTGAAAGAAAGACGAAGGAATAATTTCTCTTTCTGTATTTCCCCCAGCTGAATTAATACTTTGCAAAGTAAACTTTCCTTGTGTAAAAGGGGTATTAAGAAGAGTCGAAATCAACAAAGTCATACTAGTAAATGTTGCTAAGTATGTGTTCGATGCACACTTCAAACTTTCGAGTGGATATGATTCATAGACAATATTGCAATAAGTATGAGTGCGCATAAGTACAAGCAATTGTAAGTCATGATTCAACTTTACTCACTTTTTCACTGCTCATTGCTGTTCACTGATAGGAATGTTACATATATTCAGACAGAGAGCTTGCCAATGATCCCTTTAACATGTTTTCATATTTTTATTTATTAATTGCAACCTTTTATCTATTTAATAAACAATACTTGTTTTCCTTTTAAATGAATTGTATTCGCAATGATGACGACGATGATGATAATGATCCTGCATAGAGTGGTGGTTTTAAAGTCAAGTTTCGTTTTCTTTTGTATTTTGCATGTAAGTCATTTTGGCAAGGGATAATTGTAGTTTATTTGGTAATCAATAGGATTTCTCACATTCAATTCATTTCATTCATTTGACAGTCGTCATTCATTGTCCTTCTTCGATTGCGTTTTTATTTCAATTCATTTTACTGCAGCGTGTGTGTTTCTTTTGCAAACTTTCATTTGCTCTTTCATCTGTTTGTTTGTTCGTTTTGTCGCTACTGTTGTCGATATTTTTCGCATGAGTCTATCAAAAATTATTGTTGTTTGACACTAATCAAAGGTAGGGGAAGAAATTCGAGTACGATAAATTTACTGTTCGAATGACACTAATCAATGGGGTCGCCAGACAATAGAAAACAATTGAAATTGACATTTGGTTTATATGGAATAGGAGGTGTTTCGTTTATGACAGCGAAAAGTTAGAGGGATAAAAAAAAGGAACTTGTTAAGGGGGATTATTTTCCTATTAGCACAACACACACAATGACATTTTGTGTTGTAGTACTCGTAGGTTAAGTAGTTACATTAATTGATATGCTACTATTTTGTATAAACGAGTACATAACTAGTTTTCTTTGTAAGCATTCTCTGGCAACTACTTTCTATGGAAATTTTTTTTTAGAACAAAAGCAACTGAGACCTTATAAAAAATGCCTTGTTTTCAAGAAGTCAAAAGTCATAAAACTATATAAAATTTAACAGTGTTACCGCAATAAATTTTTGCGCAGACAGAAGAAAATTAACTAATTTATAGAGTATTTCATATTTTTTTTGAACCGCATATTATTATATGTATATCAAGCCAGCAATTGCGCTTTTTCAAATCATAAACCACTAATATTATATTGAAAATACACTTGTAAATAATTTTTGGTAATTCCCTATTCATGAATTTTAAACAGATTGTAAAAAGTAGTGCAAAATGCGTCTCAACTAAAATGATGTCAGTTTACATTTTATCGGTTGGTTACTGGTTTGCGGCACAGTATATTCAAAATACATTTTATCTGCAGACAACTAATAACCAACCGACGATTAGGCAAACGCTTTAGGACTTATCACAGTATCAAGTAGAGATGGGCGCGTGCCAAATTTTGCGAGCACCAGAAAATTTGCTAGTGATGCGTGTTTGACGATACAAAATATTAAACACGACACAATACGACCTCGCATGAAAACATATTTTTTGTCACGATTAGCAATTCGTGTTGAGTCGTGCAAGTTCATGTCACGAAAAAAAATACGACAGGTGCTAATCTCTAGTATCAAGTGAAAGCTGAATATTTATTTTCGAATTATTTAATAATTTAATAAATCATGTTTATTTATTATTATTTATTCGAATAAAAACTGTTTGCCCGACCAGTTCAATAAAATTTGATTTATTCGTTATCTCCAGTAAACATTTTTTTTCAAACAAAAATTGTTATTCAAGTAAAAATTATTTTTAATCGAATAAATATTTTATCCGAATAAAAAATTTTAATCAAAATTTATATTTTGACTTTTGAAAATAAAAAAAAATTATGCGAACAAAATATTTTATTCGAATAAAACGTTAATTCGAATTAATTATTCAAAATCAAAACTGTTGAAATAGGAATTGAAAAACATTCTGTAAGAAAAATCGCTCTACAGTATAAATTTTAAATTAAATTAAGTAAATCAAATCAATTTGGGTATCATTCGATTATGCAAGATTTATTCGAATAAAAGTTTGCATCATTTGTCAGTGTGCGTTCAATGACAGGTCCCTTCATAAAAGTTGTTTCATAAAAGTAAAAGTTAAAAATTAATTAATTTTCCAATAATCGCGTAAATGAATAAAGCTTAAATACTTTTTCTATTATTCGAATAAAAATATCATTACAATCAAATTAGTTTTGTTTTTATTACACAAATTTAGTTGAATAAAATATTTAATTTTAATAGTTCGAAAAAATACTCTGCTCGAATAAAAAATTTATCCGAATAAATTAGTTTTTTGAAAAAACATTATTAAAAAAAAATTATTTATGCGATAAACAAATTTATCATCTAATTATATTAGTTTTGTGTTTTTATTAAACAAATTTCGTAGAATAAAATATTTAATTTAAATATTTCGAAGAAATACTTTACTCGAATAAAAAAATTTACCAGAAAAATAATTTATTCGAATAAAATATTTTTTTTTTAATATAAATTAACAAAATAAATCATGCGTTAAAAATTTTTATTAAACAAATTTAGTCGAATAAAATATTTAATTTTAATAGTCCTAAGAAATACTTTACTCGAATAAAAAATTTTAGCAGAAAAAAAAAATAATTCGAATAAAATATTTAAAAAAAATAGTTTATGCGATCAAAAAATGTTTGTTCTAATAAAAATTTATTTAAATTACATTAACAAGGAAGACGAATGAACAATAACTTAATTTTAAAATTTATAGAACTTCAAAATTGATAAAATATGTTTTCTTTTGAAAGAAAAACATGGAAGGACGTTATTTGATTAAAAGAACAAGAGTTAGTAAACCCTTAATCAGTGTTAACATTTCAGTTGAGAAACTTATTTCAAGCTTTTTTCCTTATACAAAACAAAATGTTTATACAAACAACACAACACTTTTTGTAAAATTTACCCACGAACTACGAGTAAATTAAACATGATTTGGCAACTCTGGATGCTTTTAGAACTTTCGCCCCACTGAAATGTTAAGTGTTGTAAAGTAATTTTTTGTCCTGAAACAACTTTTCACAAGTTTGTGCAACCCAAAACAAAAAAAAAGGACAACAAATAACAAATAAAAAGTAATAAAGAAATTTACTTAAATATGTTTAAGAAATAAAACAATAAAAACTTATAAACAACTTTGTCTTTGTCTATGCAGTTGTTGCCAACTAAATGGCAACAAACTAACGGAAAATAACCGTTTCACAAACAATGTCTATCTGGGAAATAATGTTTTATATGTATGTTTGTATGAGTAGTCAGGAATCATAAAAATATATGTATATTGTGCATAATACCGGCGACATTTGGTATTTACTACGTAGTCCTATGTACATACTCGTACGTACGTCCTTTGTTAGCTGGCATTTATGTATTTCAATACGAATGATGTTAAAAAAAAATATGTATTGCGTACTAATAACAAAAACTTTTTAAATTTAAGATAAATGCAACCGTAAGATTGTTAAAAAAAGAATGTTACATTATTTATGTATGTAGGTGCAAGTTTGCAGACACTGTCACCCGACAGCTTTCAGAATGTTCAGCCAGGGCATATCCTTGTAGAAGAAATCGCATATGTTTAATTAGGGTGGGGACAGCATCTTTGATATCGTCTGAAATATGTTAGACTATTTGGTCTGATAAGATTCTCGACGTTCTTTTTATCAGCAACAAGAACTAATTATACATAATGAACCACTAAAATCGCCAAATAGTTTTTCTTACTTATTAATTTACCTACTGTGTAGAAAACTTTGATTGACGTTATAATCTGGAGCCAAAAATTAATCTGATTACTAATCATAATATTGGCCTGTCCCACGATGTCACCAGAAATCGTTCGATCGACAACTTGTATTGAAAACAACAACAAATTTTCTAATTTTATTGTTGTTTGCAATACAAGTTGTCGATCGAACGAATTTCAGAAAAAAAACTTTCGAAAGCAATTTCCGATTCGAGAGTAAAATGGTATTTTCTTCTTCGTTCGTACATGATACACGTACTACGTTTATACGCACGGCTTATTTGCAAATAAAACTTTAAATTGTTGCCATATAATTGTTTTATAGCGACTTACTAACTCAAACATCTATTCTAATAAAAAGACAATAAATTGATAAATATTGCAAGCAAAAAACATTGATTAAAGAAAATAATAGCAATAAAAACAAATAATTAATTGTAACTTTATACATTCACATAATATTTTGTAAATACAAGTAACTTTTCTATTGAAGTGCTACCAAGTTTTTATACATTTGCTATGCCGTGTAAACAATGAGTTAATTTATTTGCAAATAGTACGCGTATAAGCGTAGAAACAGTTGTAGAGGCTAAATAATGTGTAAAATCAAGTGATGCCAAATTTAATACACATATAGAAAACTTGGCATTACTGAAATTTTAATGAAGAAGTTGTTAGCAGTTGCGCACAAATGTTAAAGTTGTCTGCAAACATTTATAAGTTTAATTTTATATATAAAAACTGTTTTACATTAAGATTTTTAATCATATTTTTTTTATAAAAGAGAAGTAACAGTCAGGCAATGAATGCCTACTACTATTACTAGGTGTTACCTTCTTTTAGGAAAGGGATAGTGATAGAGAAGACAGGTGGTGAAGGAAGAGAAAGAGGATAGCTTCATTATTTTATAACCTTGTTTTTTTAGACGTTTTTAATAATGCAGTGTTGCGCCTCTGCTGTTAAATGACGCATATTACATTTTTTCCAAGCTGTGTTAAGTAGCCATTTTATTGCTTATTTTACTTCGTAGATAATTCTGCTACATAACGAAGGAGCACGCTTTGATATTACATTAGGATTAGTATCCGCTGAAACAAAAGTAGTTCAGTGACCAGTGTCTATGCCTTCATCACTTGAACTTTCCTACAATAACTGATCAAAATTTCCCGCCCAAAAATTGTGTTCGGCAACAATGGGTGAATTCCACTTAAATGAGTGCACTTAAAAATAAAAACCGTACTCAAGATTAACCTGAATACGTTTAACTATAAACAATCAAGCACTAGACCTTCATAGACTTTCCTTAAATTAAGCAGTATAAACGTCTATAACTAAAATTTATACACTGTATCAGCCTGAATAGGGTGCCCATTTGGCTGAGTGGTAGCGATGCTAGGCCTCTCAGTCCAAAGGTTGTGGGTTCGATTCCCACCATAGAACCTGGGTATTTTCCGCAGGTGGTTGTGTAATCTTACTAAAACTAAAAAAAATCGTCCGCTTAAATATAAAAATACACTGAGTATTTATTCGGCTACAGAAGAGTATATTTAGGAATATTCTATTTGTACAAACGTCAAGCATCTGCTGTTGCCAGTGAAAAAAGTGAATTGGTTAAACGCTTAAATGCCAACGGTATTGAACTGATAACTAGATATTAGCTAGAAACACATTTATCACCTCACAAATAACATAAAAAAAATCCAGTTCATTGACGATTTTTGTTTGCAAATCTAACGAAAAAAAATAGGCATTACATCAGCTGGTAAAAGGTTATATTCATTATCATATGTATAAAGTTTACCTCCTAATTATCTAATCAATGTTTTCAAACAGCTAAAGCACATTCCATTCTACATACACAAATGCATACGTTAGCGTATGATGACTAAATACTCTGAGTATCATGCGTATATTTATTTTATCGGAGCACCTATCCATACTCTGAGTATAAGCATACTCCGAGTATAAGTATGACAGACAGTCAATATACACAATACGCATGTGCCTTTATATTTATAATTGTAGATTTTTTTAGTTTTTCACATAAAGTAGAGTTAGAGATTCGCTTGTGTGTTTGGAATCAGTTACTATAACCTAGTTGGTAGAAAGTAAACATGTGAGTGCACGAATTGCTTGTGCCAAAAGTATTAGTATACGCAATAACTAAACCTTAGAGTATTTACCTTAAATACTACCAACCAACTAGAACACAAATTGCAGTGGCGTTGGCAGAAGTAGTTAGCACGTTGACTACAACACCGAAGGTGCTGGGTTCCATCCCTGTGTCCAACAGTCATTAAAAATTAACAACACCACGCATTTTTCTGATGTGCATTAGTGCCCCTTTGCATCAGTTGCTGTAGGAAAGTTCAAGTGATGAAGGCATAGTCAGTGATCACTGAACTATACCGACTTCAGCAGATACTAATCCTAATGTAAAATCAGAGCGCCCTCCTTCGTTGTGTAGTAGAATCATCGGCGAAGTAAAATCAATAAAATGGCTACAAAACACAGCTTGAAAAATTAATACGCCTTATTTAAGATCAGAGGGGCTGCAACACTGCATTATTAAAAACGTGCGAAAAAGCAGAGTTGTAAAAGAATGAAGCTTTCCTCTATCTCTTCCTTCACCACCTGTCTTCTCTATCACTATTCCTTTCCTAAAGAAGGTAACACCTAGTAGTAGTAGTAGGCATTAATTGCCTGAGTGTTACTTCTCTTAAAAATAAAAAATAAAAAAAATATGACAAACGTATAACAGTTTACAACTCTATAGAAAAGTGGAACCTCTATAAAAATACCCTTTGTGTAGCCCATAAATCACTTAAAACTATATACAAATGTATACTTTATACATAAATAAAACAAAATAATATTTAATTCAACAATTGCATATAAATCAGCTGGCTGGCCTGCAGCATTGAATCGGCGAATCAAATTACAAATTGGTCAGTTAATTTATTTATTTTTTTAATATGCATTTCCAATTTACAAAAAAAAAAAACAATAAAAACAAAATATTGGCCACCATATTGTATCACTTGGCTGGAAAAGAAGTTAAACATACAATACATTCTTATATACATATAAACGTTGGCAAGCAACACAGCGCAAACAAACTGTTAATAAAATTAAGGGTAGCAGGACTGGTAGTAAATTTACTATAATTAATCAACAGCCTTTTTTCAAACTTGGCTGCAAATATTTGGCATTATTATGATAAAAATATTTTTGCCAATAACTTTAAACACAAAAAATAAACGACGAACAGCCATATTTAACCATTTAAGGCAGTTTGTAATGGCTTAAAATAATAACAACCAACGACCTGTTTTTAGGACTACGACGTATAATTTTCTCTTACATATTTTCTTGAGCCAACCAGCAAATATTTACAGTAGACACCGGAGCGTAACTAATTGCATGCGGCCAACCATCACACAAGGAATTTTCTTAGCAAAAATTCATACTTGATGGCTGAAAGGAAGTATGTACGTACTCGTATTCATATGTTGTACTTGTTTTGTTGGATTTATATTTCAAAAGTATGCCAAACAGTTGAATGCTGAAGCAACGCAGCACAATGGCCACCATGAAATAAAATTTTATGAAAAATAAAAAGAAAATTGCAAGTGATAAGATGCGAGTGTTAAGTGTCAGTTAAAACAGTGGATAAAGGTATTTTTTTTTTTATTTTACGAGTATTAAGCGGAATGAATTTTTTTTATAGCAAACTTCGCACAAATTTACTCATAATTAGCAGGAAGTAGTAATTAATTTTCTAAAATTATTTATTTATAAATTCAAAAACATTTTAAGACTGAATGTTTCGAGCAAAAATTCGTTGAAAATGTTTCTAGTGTTCTTGTTCTAAAATTAAATGGAACAGCACTTAAGCTGTCAAACAATGCAAAATATTTGGGCATAAAAGCTCAACAAAGCACTTCAGCATAAAAGTTAGAGTAAATAGGAATAAATTCAGTAAAGTGCGATTTTGACTCGCGCACGAAGGGTTCCGTACGTTGGGCTTTGAGCATTTTTTTAATACAGTGTTTTTTTACGTTTTTTCAGCTGAAATAATTTTTTTTGATTATTTTTCGTTTTTTTCTCGTTTTGGCGATTTTTTAAATTTTGGCGATTTTTTCATTTTGGTGATTTTTTCATTTTGGCGATTTTTTTAATTTTGGCGATTTTTTTATTTTGGCGATTTTTCCGGTTTTCCGCGATTTATTTTCGATTTAGAAATTTTTTTTAATTTGGTGCTTTTTTTCGTTTTGGCGATTTTTTTTTGATTTTGGCTATTTTTTTCGGTTTGGCGATTTTATAATTTTGAGATTTATTTGTTTTACCGTTTTTGAAAATTTCAAGAAGTTTGCTCTTACGGTTTCCAAGATACAGCAAGTTATCAAAATTACATAGTCAAAATTACATTAACTGATGGTACACCCTTTAATTAAAATTTTTTTAAATTTTAGTGTTAATTGTTGTAGTCTGTATAAAAATACACTAACTTTTCAAATTTCAAGTGCATATACATACAATTGTATGTATATTACATGGGATTTTAACATTTTTCGTTGCTCGTTTTGGCACACCCTTTAATTTCCAATTCTCATGTATTTGTTGTTGTAGTGGCCAAGGTTCTACACACTCTATCCAAATTTCAGGTCCGTAGCTCTTACGGTTCTCGAGAAAATACCCTGTGACGGACAGACGGACAGACGGACAGCGTAGCGAAAACAATAGGGTTCCATTTTCACCTTTGGTGTACGGAACCCTAAAAACATGGGACATAAGTGCAAAACATTCTCAATGGCTCAAGGTGGCCTGCATTATTAAAATCCACATATCAAAGGATAATAGAAAGAATCCTGCCAGCTAGCAAATGGCAAAGAAGTCAGCGATAACATTCCAGGCAACCAATGCGTGGAAAAAGGTGGTAATGCTATGCGTTGATATTGAAACAGAAGATTTTCCGGAGTGAATCGATTGTAATGCAGTTTTGTTTTCCAGCTGAGGTAGGCTTCTTCAGCTGTTCCAGGATCTTATCAAGGCTCTGCTTCCTTTGTAAATGAAACTCTCATTTCATCATGTTTCATTTTTTCTGGTGTTTTATTATTTAATTTAACATAGTATTCTTTATTTACGAACCTAAACTAACTTCACTAATTAAATATACATAGAATAAGATGAAATGAGTTTACAATTATATTGAACTCGATGGTTTTTCACTCGGCTTCTGTTGCTGTGGGGATGTAAATATAAGCCGCCTCCTATTAGCTTCAGGTTAATGTCGGTCGTGTTTTCCTAAATGTGCACTATGAGGGAACTATGATTTTAAATGCACGAATAATTCGGAGGATAACCCTCATCCCTAAATAAGAGCGGCAAGTGTCGCGTTAGCAGCAGGCTACGTATTTTCAGTACAATCAAACAATATTTTCACATTTAAATGTACTGCTGCTAACGGAACGCTTGCAGCTTTTATTTAGGTATGAGGGTAATGCACACTAGGGATGGGCAAAAAATATCGATATATCGAAATATCGATATTTGAGAAAATAAATATCGATATATATCGCCGATATTTCAAAAACCTATATATCGATACATCGATTCTTATTTACGAGTATCGGGTTTCGATACTTTTAAGAGCTATAGCCGTTTTTTAACTGTGACCCAAGTAAGGCAGGTGACTTTTTGGATTTTGTGGGTAAAAGCCTAAAGGCAGAATTTGTTTTTACTTTCTGTTCTGTTACGAATCAGCTGACTCTTTTTGGTTTATAAAAATCATATACATATAAGCCATTAGTTTTTCTCTCCTTAATTCTGTTATGTTGCGTACACATTCCTCGATGCATGTCGTTATTCACTTTATGAATGCGATGGTAGAACTATAGCTAAAACTTTACAACAATTACTCCCGGGAACTGAAATTGTATTATTTTTTTTACATGTGTTTATAAACGTTAAAAACCGAAAAGTTGTTCTCATTTTCCCGGGAAATGAAAAAGTCCGGGAAAAGAAAAACTCTAATAACAATGGACGATGCAAAACTCATCACTTTAGTGGAAAACTGTGACCATTCTGGTCCGAAACAGCTGATAATTTATTATAGAAAAAGTAACTATTAAAATTTAGAAACAGAACGGCACAGCACAGAGCAGCAACAGAAAGTAAAGACTAATGAAGTCTTAAGGAGCTACAGTAGGTTACGTATTACTTTAAATAGTTCTTTTGTATTAAATTTCTTAAAGTAAGTAATTGTGCATTCGAAATTAATGCAGCAAAAAATATCGATATATCGAAATATCGATGTTTTCCAAAAATATATATCGATACTGTTCAAAAACATCGATACGATATATATCGATACATTTTCTTCACTTGCCCATCCCTAATGCACACATCTAAATACGATATCAATAATTACGAATGTGAATATACGAAAAATGGGATGGTTCGTATATTCCATAACTACGATATAATTACGTATGTATTACGAATACAGGAAAAATTATATTCTAACCACCTTTATGATTACTTGACAAACTAGCTTACAATATGCATTTAACTACTTTTTAGCGAGAATAGGCAAAGTTCTCGGCCGAATGTTCAAGTGTCCTACTCGTACGGAGTCTTATCTTGCTCCCCGAATGAGTTTAAAACTTACAGTCTTATACAGTTGCACTTACTAACTGGATGAGAAGTCTAAAATACCTTTCTCAACATGAATGTTAACCACAACTGCGAACAAAAATAATTAACGATGTACCCTACATTAATTGGGTTGATATGTACCTTTTAGTCATGGTGTATGTAACACGATATATTAAATATGGGAATTTTTGTAACGACACGTTACACGATGCATTCATTGTTCATGTCATTCATGTAAGCGATATCGATTCGTAGCCAGAGTATTGTTCTGAATGAGTTTTAGTTTCCCTCAATTGAAATGTGTGCCAAAGGAAATAACTAGCGGTTTAAAATAAAAGTAATATTTTTTGCTCTCCCAAAGAAAAGTTAATAAATTTCATGAACATGTTCATTTTCATATTAGTTTTGAGGGAAAAACTTCTCGAAAGAAAGAAAAATGTAAGTCGAATTTTTTTTATAAAAGAAAACAGCATAAGTAATGAAGAAAATGTCAATTAAACTACATACATATGTATTTAGTTTTCCAAATCTACATTACAAAATTGTTCACAAAACAACGCGAAATAATTCGTGTCTAAACACGAAAACATTTGTAAGGGAAACATTTAGCTCCACAGTAATTTGCGGGTGGGGAAGAAAGAATAATTTTTGTGTTCGGTACTCGCGGGTCGATTTAAAAATCGCACAAATTACAAGGAAAATCGTATTCTACGGATCAAAATAAGAAACTTTGCCGAAGGAACCATACCTCTAAAATGTATTTTGATGTCCTGACTTTTGATCCGAAGGGTCAAATTTTCTTGAAGGGTCAAATTTTGAAAAATCTCACTTTTATCCATTTAGAGTTCCTCAATCGAGTCAAAATGTGTGACCGACCCCCAATAATTTTGGAGGGCCGATCCACCTATGCCAGTGGCACACCTCCTGGAACCACCTCTGGGGGGTTCCCCATACAAATATTTCAAAAAAAAATCACAAGCGCTTAAATGCAGAATTTCACCAAAATATAATTAATCGCCAAAATGAAAAAAAAATATATATAAAAGTAAAAAGGTCAAAAACCTAAAAAAATCGCCTAAGCGAAAAAAAACGCTAAACGTAAAATAACACCACAACTAAATAAATCGGTTAAACTAAAAATATGTACTATAAAAAAAACAAAAAAATTAACGCCAAAATGAAAAAAATCGCCAAAACGGAAAAAATCAGCCAAACGAAAAAAAACGCCAAAAATAAAAAACGTAAATATTAAACAAAAAAACAACAAAATGTAACTGCCAAAACAAAAAAAAAATCGCCAAAACGAAAAAAATCCAAATCTAAAATAAGCGTCAATACTAACAAAAAGTCAACAAAGTGTACCTACCTACCTAACACTCATTTATGCGAGTCAAAGTCGCATAAATTCCGTGGTATTTCATACAAAAAAAAAAAAATACCATATATACGAACGAAAATAACGATTTAATTTATTTTATTACATTGCATCGCATTAAACACTTCAATATTTTTTTTATTTTAATAAACATGTTTTTCCTCCTGCTGTAAAATTACGAATATGTTAGTTAGGGTGTTTTGCGTTTCAGGTAACGAAATTTATTCTTGTATAAATGTGATATTTTTTAAAGGTCTTACAGCCTATGAATAACGCCCTTTTATCAGTAAGGGCGGGACAGTGAATGAGTGGGTATGTGTTCAACCGTTTCTTCATCCTCCATGGAGCAAAACCTTCTACAGAAGTCAATATAATAAATAATTTAATGAAATATTTCATAAAGCAAATAAAAGTGTATTTGTTCCCATTGCTTTTGTTTGTTTATATTTTAAAAGATATAGTTTCGTTTTACTGGATTTTAATGCCAAAACTTTTGTCCAGTATACTCGTAATTTGCCATTAAAGTAAAGTTGTGAACATTTTTCAGTAATATTGATTATTTCGCGTGAAAAATTTGACATGTACTAAATGTAGCCCATGTCGCGGTTTTTTATAAATTTCTCGCTTTTATTGCTTGAAAGTATGCAACATTGTTAAAACTACGTGCGAAAAAAGCACTGCTCATGTTGTTTTGCAGCTGGAACTAAAATGATGCCAGAGTCGTTTCGCATGAAAAAAACAAGCTGCCTGGTAGATTTTACGTGTTTTTCGCAATAAGAATAGAGTTTTACTTTTGCGAATTTATTTCGCAAATATTTCATACCAAATACTGTTACATGTAGTTTGATAGCATTTCGCACGAAATTGTGAACAGGGTACCAGGCTTTACTCAGTAAATGAGTAAATTCTTTTTCACATTCACTGTAAAAAATTTTAAAAACTTTTCAGTTCTCGAACGGAGCTAATGTCTATCATATGAAATAAAAAAAACACTACACGCACACGTGAAACTGAATGGTTTGTGTCTAGGATGAAAAAAAAAATCCCAAACAAATGTTTTTATAATCTAATCAAGCAGTATGTTCAAGGTTTGTGCTTAAATTGATCCCAGTTATACAAAAATCAATTTAAATCGAATTTAATTTTATGTCATTCTTGACTCATATACATACGAGTGTATACACACAAAAAAGTACTATGAATGATTTTGTAATATCAATTAAAATATTTGTAATATCAAATAAAAAATTAATTAAATTTTCTCCTATAAACAAATGAATTAACACAATTAAAAATTTAATTGAATCATTGACTAGTGAATACTTTTTTCTGTGTATATATGTATGTATGTATGTATAACTTATGTAAGTTATAACTTATATAAGTTGCGACTTTCTTAATAATTTACAGCCTTATTTATAAAACTTATTAAGGCTTTATAAAATCTTTTTAAGAAAAATGTTGTATGAGAATTTTTTTTAAAAACACTTCTTAAATCCTTAATAAGTTTTATACATAAGGCTGTTTGTTACTTTTTCCTAGAATCCAAAATTCTGTACTGGAACTAACAAGTTTTTTAAGTCAAAATATTTAATATTTTTGTAACATACCAAAAAAAAAAAGATTTCCAAATATCCATATACAAAAAGCACACCAAAACATTCAAATATTTAATTTAAAATGACACAAAGTGTCGCACACACAGGGCAAATGTAAATTTAAAACACATTGGCGCCTGGTTGTACAAAAAAAAGTGTGAATATTAACAGCGCGAAAAGCATAAAAAGTCACTCAAATGACGGTCAACATATCGTTAGCCAAGGATTAAATTAAATATCGTACAAAAAACTAAACAACAACCAAAAAAAAACCAACTCTCGAACGACACAATATTCTGCAAGAAAACTGTGTGACTGGATGAAAAGAACGGCAACAGGCTTCCAAAAAAAAATTATAACAAAGAACAAAAGGACCATAAAAAATACACAACATAAAGTCCGCACACATAATTATTGGGTGATAAATCATGGTCCCTATAAACAAAAGCTGGAGGAATAAGAAATTTAAATGATGACTTGACTATGGCAGCCATAATGATGATGTTTCTTTGCATAATTTTGGGTTTTTAACTTTATGATTTGTCATTGTCGCGTGTATATTTGTACTCGTATGCATCAAGACGATTGAAGCACAGAAACAAACAACTAAAACTTTGTATGTATGTACTTATATATACAAACACTCAGTAACGATTTGTTGCACATTGCTTTCTAAGGCGTTTCAGGATATAAAAAACCAAGAAAATTATTTTCTGCCTTCAAAAGTTTTATGATAAATTTGAGCGTTACGGAATATTATATACACAACTGTCATAAACAGGACGAAATGATATTTTTAACATGTTGCAGTGTTTTATAAAATTTAATTTTGAACAAGCGGAAACCATATTTATTTATTTATTGCAAAGTTTTTCAGTTTATAGCATTTCTTTGTCACTTATGTATATAATTTATAATTTTTTTTTTTCTCTCTTTAAAAAAGAAGTGGGGATTATGCAGGGTGGCCCGGAATGGCCGAAGTGGTTTCAATTCCTTATAACTTTTTTATTATAACTTTTTTATTATTTTTCTTTTCAGTATTTTGTAAAGAAGATTTGGGGAATTTGTCCAACAACTGAAACCGACATTTTACCAGCAACGACTTGATTATGCAAATTATTTTCGTCAAAAAGCAGAAGAAAATCGTGATCTTATTCATTACTTAATTATGAGCAACGAAGCTCATTTCCAATTAAATAGGTTCGTTAATAGGCAAAACTGCAGAATATGGGCTACGAAAAATCCTAGAGTAGTTAAACAGCGAGAATTACGTCCACTTAAGTGAACCGTTTGTTGCGGTGTTTCGTCGAAAAGGATAATTAGCTTTTTTTTTTTAAATGAACACGATGCTGTCATTTCCATCACTGGTATTAGATATCGTTGTTGAATTGTGTACTGTTCCATTTTAAATTTCCCAAGTATTCCCTAGAAAATACTGAAAAGAAAAATGATAAAAAAATTATAATAAAAAAGTTATAAGGAATTCAAGCCCCTCCGGTCGTTCTGGGCCACCCTGTATTTAAGGAGCATCATTTGCATTGCTTCTAGGAAGTCATATTAAAAATATGCTTCCAGAAATTTATACATATATTATTTATGATTAATATAATTTATAAATAAAGATAGTTAAGGTATTCTGTTCTTTTATGTTAGGGGGTTTCCCCGGGTTTCCCCGGGTTTCCCGTCCCGGCAAATAATAAAAAAAAATTGACAACTTTGCATTTAGAAAACAGCTGTTTTTAATTTAGCATTTGTGGAAATTTATTCAAAAAAATTTTACATTTAAAGATATTTTGTCAAATATATTGATGTTTTAAGGTAATTTATTGAAATTATTATTCTCTTTTATATAAATATTATATTCTCCCTCTCTCTCTCTCTCTCTCTCTCTCAAGAAGAGAAATGAGTGAATCCAGTTTAAATGAATGCAGTTCAAAATAAAAACCATACCCGCACGCAAACCTACGCATCAAGATTAACCTGAAAACGTTTAACTACAAACAACCAAGCACTAGATTTTCATAGATATTCCTTAAATTACGCAGTACAAATGACTATAACTAAAATTTATACACTGTATCAGCCAGAATCATCCGTATGAGTATAACAAGTAATAGTGTTATATTTGGCTGTGCCGAATCTTATATACCGTTTACCAAGGTACGTACATATACATACATACATAGTATACAGACACATACACACATACATATTTGTTTTGTGAAAAAATTTATAATTGTTTTCTCTAAAGCAATTAATAGAGTGACCTTTCAGTATTTTTCGATTAAAGAATTTTATTCAATTATTTTATTTTCGATATTAGCAATAGTTGAATATTCTACTCTACACTCTTTGGTTAAGATATATTTTACATTCACTCTTATTTCAGTCAACATCGACGTCACGTCAATACAATACCAAAAAATTGGGGATTGTTTACTCGCTCTCGAGATGTTGAAAAACCGTGCTGCTATTTAATAACTCTAAAATATTCTTAGTATTGCACCTCCATACCAAGTAAACTAACTTGTTTTATATTTTCCCGTATTTAATAATCATTGATGTTGCAAAACTGCTTAGTGTCTTAATTTAAAGTTCCCATTGCAAATGGTATACATCGTGGTATTATGTAAACGTTTTATTCCTACAGGATTCTTTTGAAATTTGTTCAGCAGAAAGGAAAGGTATCAGGAAAATGAAACGGAACATGTCCTTTAATTTATCTTTAGCGATAAATTTTACTAAAAATTAATATTTATTGTGCTGAGAGCACAATAAGCACAAAACTTCGTTTATACTTCAATTAGATTAGATATCCATAAAAAAATTAAACATCTATAAAAAATCTTCAGTAATGATTTTCCTAAAGCATGAAATATGTTTATGTTTCCAACCCTGGAACCATATTTCTGAGTTTCTTAATACTAATTTATTTCTTTCTAAAATATAGAATATATTTAATTACCAAAGAAATAATTAGTTTTATATATCAGAAAAAGTTTAAGTTCTCCAGCTCTGAAGCTATGTCTTTTATTTTTCTAATTTCTATGCCAAACTATTTCATTCTAAGTCATAAAGTATATAAAACTTGTAAACAAAAAGAAAAAACTAACTTGACCTAGTTATTTTTGTAAAAAAAAAACAATAAATTTTCCAACCCTGCAATCAACCTTTAAGATTTAAAAAATTAGTTAAGGGTGTTAAGCGAACAAAGAAATAAAAACAAAAATTTTATATACTAGCTACTTTAATATTAAAAAAAATTCAAAGTTTCCATCTCTGGAGTTGTAATATTAATTTGTCTAATTATATGCGCCAAACTTTTCTTTCAGAAGCATAAGATATATTCAATTTATAAAGGAAAAAATAATTATTTAGACCTATTTAATTTTACATAACAAGAAAAGTGTAAGTTTTCCAACCCTGGAATCATAATTTTGGACTTTTCTGATTATTGATACCAATCTAGTTCTTTAAAAAATACATAAAATATGTTAAGTGAACAAAGCAAAAACGAAATAAGAAAAAATTTAGTTTCATTTAATTCCTTTAATATTAAACAAGGTTCAAAATTTCCATCTCGGAGCTGTGGTTTTAATTTTTCTAATTTTATACACCTAACTTTTCTTTCAGAACCATAAAATATATCTAATTTATAAAGAAAAAGAAAAAAATTATTTAGACATAGTTAATTTTACATAACACAAAAAGTGTAAGTTTCCCAACCCTGGAATCATCCTTTTTCGAAGGCCACTAAACCTTCCTCATCACCGTTCTTCTGTGTTTTGGTCCACTGTGTGTGGTGTCAGTTGATGTAGATGTCTGCCTTATATACGTAACTTTATTGCAAATGGAATATGTGAATTGGTTTGATTCATAGTTAGTAAGGAACAAAACGACAATGGTAAGACTGTTGTAATATATATAGAAGATGGTAATATATATAAGATGGTATATATATATAGATGGTAACTTGCGTATACATTACGAAACACATTAGCAAATTGAAATGCAATAAATCAAACCAATTCACATATTCCATTTGCAATAAAGTTACGTATATAAGGCAGACATCTACATCAACTGACACCACACACAGTGGACCAAAACACAGAAGAACGCTGATGAGGAAGGTTTAGTGGCCTTCGAAAACGGCTGGCTGTTCCGTTCAACTATGTGTTGTTGTCAGAATATTTACAACTAACTTTGATGTTATTTGTTCATTAATAATTATCACATGTAATTTGGCTTAAAGAGCGTTACGAACTTTAGCCTATTCAATTCATAAGAATATAGACAAATACAGTTCGAAAAATAATAATTAAATTAACATCCTTTTTTTATTTTTCTGATCTCTTACACTAATTTCTTTCTTTTAAGAATATAAGATATGTTTAATTTATAGAAAAAAAGGGAAAATTAGTTTTAGTAAGTTACTTTTATTTAACAAAAAAAGTTAAAGTTATCCAACCCTGGAAACGTCTTTTTAATTTTTTTAATTTAAAATACCAATTTTAGTCGTATTGAAGTGTAATATAAGTTTATTTATTAAAAAAAATAAAAATTTGTTTTCGGTAGTTACTTTTATATGGCAAAATAAAGTTTAAGTTCTCCAGCTTTGCAATCGTCTGCTCGATTTTGCTGAATTTCAATACCAATCAGACATCAGTCTAAGAACGAAGTCTCTAGCTTTTCTAAGAGCTTCGGAAAACCGATTTCACTTACAGACAGACGGACAGACGGACATCGCTTATTCGTCTTCCCTATGCATAAGAATCCAGAATATATATATTTTATGGGTCGCTTATTGAAATTATAGAAATTACAAACGGAATGTCAAACCTATGTATATATACCCTTTTACCATTTTTTTGGTAAAGGGTAAAGGTGAAAAGCAAATTTAAATTAAAGGGTGTTCCATCAGTTAATGCAATTTTGACAGCTTTCTGTATATTGGAAACCGCAATAGCAAAACTCTTGAAATTTTCAAAAACGGTAAAACAAAAAAATCCCAAAATTATAAAATCGCCAAAAACAAAAATCGCCAAAACGAAAAAAAATCGCCAAAGTTAAAAAAAATCGCCAAAATGAAAAAATCGCAAAAATTAAAAAAGTTGCCAAAATGAAAAAAAATCGCCAAAATGAAAAAAATCACCAAAATGAAAAAAATCGCCATAAAGGAAAAAAATTCGCCAAATGAAAAAAAACTGAAATAAATCACCAAAACGAGAAAAAGAGAAAAAAATCATTTCAGCTGCGAAAACGTCAAAAACGCAAAAAAAAAACGCCATATTAAAAAAATGTTCAAAGCCCAACGTACGGAACCCTTCGTACGCGAGTCAAAGTCGCACTTTCCTGAACTTATTTTGGGATTATTTCGGTTTTTGTAGTTATGGCATTTTTTTTGGTTTTTGGTGATTTATTTTAGTTTAAGCGATTTTTTTTTAGTTTTGGCGCTTTTTTGCTTTTATGTGATTTTTTTTTTTTTTTTTTTTTGTTTTTTGGCAAATTTTTTGTTTTAGTGATTTTTATTTGGATTTTGAGACTTTCAGTTTTCGGTTTTTATAAAATTTCAAGAGTTCGTTCGGGTTTCCATGCAAGTTTTCAAAATTACATACACTAAATTACATTAACTGATAGAATATCCTTTAGTTTAATTTTTTTTTTGTAATTTCAGTGTTAATTAAAAATTTTAAAATTTCAAGTGTCCATATATAATTCTCTGTATAGTAATTACATAGGCCCCCTTAATTTTTTAACTGTCATATTTGTTGTTGTAGCGGGCAAAGTTTGACATATTCTATGAAAATTTCAGTTCCGGAGTTACTACGATTCTCGAGAAAACAGTTTTTGACAGATAGACAGACAGACGGACGGACATCGTAGCGCAAACTTTAAGGTTCCTTTTCACCTAAAAACGAAATTGTGTAGCCCCATTAAATTTAGATCTAGCATAAGGTTATGCTGAAAAGTGCATTATATTTAAGATGATGCATTATTCCTCCAAAGGAATACATTTACGTATTTTTATAGTCAAGCAAATTTTTAAAGCTTTTAAATTCTTTAAAAAAAAAAAGTTATTAATGAAAGAAAAAACAATATAATTTCTTTTATTATTTCATATATTTTATGCCGACAGAAAAAAAAACTTCATTGGTACCATAAACTCAACTGAAATTATTACGCCTTCCGTTTGCATCCGACGGAGGGTTTGAGTTGCTTTTTTTAATTACAGCAAAGCTGTTTTGCACTCTTTGCAAAACGAACAAATTGACTAAAAAAAACGCTGGCTAAAAGGAAACGAATACCACAGTGAAATAGGATATAATATTCTTTTTGTTTTTTTTTTTTTTGTGTACCGAAATTGTAATGTACAATGTTCGTAAGTATAGGTATTGTTGCATGATGAGGTTTTGGTGATGACGAGGATGATGAGATTGATAATGAACTCTTATATTGCTGCAAGAAGTGTTGAAAAAAAAAATAAAAAATACTGTTTCGCAATTAAACTGAAAATCCAAAACACCAAGAATTTTTTTTAACTGATATTTTTATTATATTTTTCATTCCAGAACAAAGACATGGTAGATACTCGTAACTTAAAATTGCAGCAACACACACAAAAAAAACTGCAAAAATCGGGGAAAAATGAAATGATATTAAAAATAAACAAATAATTTTTTTTTGGAATTTTTGTGATAAAAACGAACCTTAGGTTAGTTAGTCCTAGTTTAGACTATACAAGTCCTATTGCTAAGCTGATTAGCTTGTTAGGAGAGTGTGAGAGAGAGAGACGAGGGGAAAAGAAACGAAAAAACCCAACTTAATTCGAACCTTTTATTTAAACTTGTTCTCTGCTAACAGAATCCTTATTAATTAATTTCTTAAAGTTTTTAGCAAAAAGTTTCAATTAAAACCTCAGTCTTGCAATGCATGCTGGAAAATATACCGAACACCTACTTCGAATGTAGGGTTTGGAAGCAGCACAATTTTTACGGCAAGTGGAAAGTTTTTCAAGCATGAATAACCTCCCTTCCGTTTTCGTCTTAACTCTCTCCTGCCCAGCAACAACATGGTTGGAGTTTAGCTTTTGTTTTTCATTTCAAATGATTTTTCTGCTTTTTTTTTTAATGTAAGTTTTTTATATTTTTTCTTTCTGAATACCAGAATGACTGAATGAGTATTATGGTTAAATAAATGGATGGATGGATGGATGGTTGGTTGGTTAGTTGGTTGGCTGCTGTTTTGTATGAATGGTTTGACTGGATGGTTGGTTGATTGTATAAGATGCACTTCTATAGAACAAAAACAACCACAAACCAGGGTTTATTGTATTCTACTACTTTTCATTACTTTCCTTTCTTTCCTCTCTCTGGCATTTTTTAAAGTCTGTTGCAATTTCAATGGCAGCATATCAAAAATTAAAATGAGTAACGAAAAAGTCTATGAATATGTTTTATTTTTTGTTTTTTAATTTCTAAAGGAACATTTTTGGTTTAATCTTAACATCAACCTCAATTTTCTTGATTCGTTTTCAATACACCTGAACATGCGAAACTTTCTAATGGTATCGAAATAATGAATGCACACTTCTAACGGGTGATTTTTTTCTATATGTTGCAAAAAAAAAATCGTCACGTGTGAAAAGGCCAAAAATTATAGGTAAAGTTTGCCATTTCACCATGAATAAATAGACTAAGGCCGAGTTTACATCTGAATCAAACAGTTTTTCATGAGTAATTAGTGGTTACGCTTTTTGGGCACATGGCACACAGATGTAAGCCCGGCCTAATGCTGAGTACACATTACGGCATTTTGTGTCATCGCAATAGTGTGTACTGTTGGCAACAATTTTTATAATTGATTCAAACGTACTCGTCCTATATATAGAAAATGCGAGAGTTGCCAAAAGGACGGAGTAGTGTGTGGAGAAAATAAAATATATCGTGTAAATGGTTACATATTCACCATTTTCGTGATGTATCGTCTTGATCTTGAGCCAATTTAATTGGGACTACTCGGTCTAGTATTGCAGTAAACGGCACTGAACATGTTTAATGTGGTTGAATCCAGCACCTACCAAATAGTGTAAATATGTATAACGTTAATTGTTCCCTCCGATGTGACTCTGAAACCAGGCCCTTAACTATATCAGATATTAACCTAAGCTTAACTGGTATTTATATTTATTTTGAAATATGAGTGCCCCTGTGGTCGAGTGGCCTATCATGCAGGATTTTGTATCAATTATCCTAGGACATGCACATGTAAAAGTGACTGGTCCTCTTCATAGGAAGTGTTAGAACTCGAACTGGTCCCTATCACTTGGCCACCGATCACGTGACCAAGTGATATCAGTTCCATTTCCTGCATGGGATGTTACAAGCTTATGTGTTGGTCAAAATTTTTATTTTTCGCCATCTAAATCTCATTTCCAATATTCCATTCTTATATATTACGCAGTTATTGCGGACGTTAGTTTCAATAAAAATTCGGTTTCAAATAAAAATTAATCTCTCGTTTTTAGCCAATGGACTGGCGTTCTGGCATCGTTCAGTTGGACTTTTATCTCTTTTTTCGCGTGGTTATGAGTTTCCACGTACAATGGCATATTTACTGGTTTCTTTCGGGTTTATTGTATCCAATATAATGCATCCAATATGATTTGCTGCAGCATCACATATCCACTTTCTACTAGCACTAAGACATATTTGTGGGGAGTCCACCTCCCATTGTTTTCGCTACGATGTCCGACTGTATGCCACAGGCCGCTTTCTCGAGAATCGTAAGTAAAAAATTAAAGGGTGTTTCAAAATCTCCAAAAATAAAGAACCGCCAAAACTAAAAAATCGTTAAAACCAAAATAAATCGCCAAAGGCCGAAAAAATAGCCAAAATCGAAAAAAAACCAAAACTAAAATAAATCGCTAAAAACCGAAAAAAAACGCAAAAAACGAAAATAAGGCCAAGATTAAAAAATTCAAGAACCGAAAAAACCATAAACGAACAAAAGCACTAGAACTACAAAAAATCGCTAAATATTAAAAGTAAAAAAAAAATTTACATCAGTACCTGTAGTGCAATTCACTAACTTTTTTCAAAGATAATCGTATCGTTAAAGTAGTTGTAACCAAAATTTATAGAATTTGCTATTCAGTAAAATTTTTAACGATATTCGCTGTAGGTTAAAATCAGCTGTGTGGTTATTTAAGCGACAATAATCGGCCATGTTCTGTAAACCGAATCCGAGTAAATTGCTCGTTTTCCAAAAATTAATAATGGTTCCGTTGATGTGTTTTAAATCATACCTACTAAATTAATTTCAAATATGATATTTCAAGCTCTAAATAATATAAAACTACAAAAAAGTGTGAAATTTTCTAAATCGAGCGTTTTTAAATCGACTCGATTTACAGAACAGGCAGGAATGTATGTGTTATTAATTTTATCGATAAACTAATTGCATTTTGTGTTACAAATGACTTTTGAATATTTGAGATATGAGAACTTGGAGCTCCTAAAAATAAACGTAACTACTCGTATTTTTAGAACTTTTTTAAAAACTATTTTTATTTACACTCGCCTCATTGAGTGCCTCTCAATGTACTGGTTCCCAATGAGTGATATTACTTTTCATTCAAGCTCTGTGTTTATGGATCTTACCGTCTGCTATTGCTCCATTGTTTTGAACGTTCCACCGATGCTATTTAGTATCCGCCAATTGTCATCACTTGTTTCCGCACTCCATATTTCCATGAAGCTCTTGGAACCTGCCTGCTTCCGGTCCAGGATTTTCAGCCATGAAATCCACCAAGTGGAGCCGCTATTTCTTTTATTGTAGTCCTCATTCTATTTATGTACATATTATTATTTACATTGTTCAAAAAATATACAAATGTGTTATTTTGTTTTGTTGACGTTTATTTTAACATTTCCTAGACAGAGATGCCACAAGACATAAACAAAAACCAACCAAAAATATCAGCTGTGTTGTATTGTTAAAAAAAAGTTACGGAATCACACAACCTTTGTACATTGCTTACTCTCTCCCACTCTCTCTCTCTCTCTCACACCTTTGGTAAACTCTCACGCATTTCTTTATGTAGTTATGACAAACAATAAACATAGCTGAGAAAGTCTTATTACTTTATGACACTTAAGACACTAGTGTGAATACCGCATATACATATTTATAATTTAAAATAATGAGGGGTTGCTCACATGTTATTATATTAAAACATATGAATTTATGAATATGACCATTTGAATACCCCATCTATGTCAGGCAGAACATTGCATTACATACTTATGTATATGGCAGAATTGAATGCCCTTAATGTAGAGGAGCTAAAGTTTCGGCAAGATAATGAAACCTGCCAAATAGCGGCTTCTTTAACCTAAAACAGTCGGTTGAAATAAAAATCGAAAAACTTTTATAAATTGTAGAAGTGCTTGAAAGAGTATACATTTTATTTTCATTAAAACGCATCCAATTTCGCTGATAATAAAATATGTATTACGAAATCACTTAAATAAAAGTGCCAAATATAACGATTAATGTTTGCCAGTAACAACAGCAATTAGATTTTTTGATGCATTTTTTTGTGCGAAACCGAATATATAACCATAAACTTGTGTTACTGACTTAAATTACAAAAAAAAAAAAAAATCTTAAAAAACAAAACTTCATCAAATTTTTGAACAACATGATGATATCATGTTCTATTTAAACGTAACCTAAAAGTAACCATGTGCCAATTCAGTGCAACATTGTTTCAAAACAAGCAGGAGACAGACAGAGTGTTAATGTCATTGTTATAAAATGTACGAGTACATAGCAAATACATACTTTAAGACAGACAACGAAAGATGCAGACAACTATCAGACATACAAATAACAAAATGCGAAGAAACCCAACCAAGCGGCCCAAAGAACGTATCACAGTTCACAGACGGAGAGTTTACAATATAAACGAGTGCCTAATAAGGGTACGTATGTACCTACGGCGAAAATATCATTTTACCCACATCATTATTTCACATTTAGCGTGCGACATGTATCACCAATTTTCGTATGTATGTGTTTTTTTTTACTAAATAAATTAAAGTGGCCAGTATATAACTTATTGAACAAAAAAAAAACTATGCAATTAACATAATTATCGAAAACGCTTTTAAAAAATTTAAAAACAAATTAGCACCTTAACGTGAGAACTAGCTTAAAATGTTTTTTTTTCAATTAATCAAAGATCTTTACAAGCGTTTGGCGAGAAAATAAATTTTTTTAAATTAAATTAAAGATCTTCGAAAATGAGCATAAGAAAATGTCAATGGTTAATCTAACCAATTTTAGTTGTTAATTTTACAATGAACAATTTTATCTGAACTGTAAGGAATAATTGTATATGTGAAGCACAGGTTTCTGGATATGAAACCATTTTATTTTTCAAAGTAGTCTCGCTCGGGCTCTATACACTTTTTCCATTTTTTTTACCCGAGTGCGCGACGCAAAGAAAGGTATTGTGTTTATCAGTATATGTACTATATAAACCGAACGCGTGGACCGATTTTTGATCAATAGATTTGTCTTGATTCTGGGAGTGCCACTAAAGATATGTCAGTTGTCAAAACTTAATATGGCGGCCAACAGACGCCATTTTCTAAACAGGAAAAAAATAAAAAGTCGGCGAACTATATCAAAATGGGTATCATTCGATAGGTATTTTAAAATCATTCTTAGGTTGCTCTTATGATTTTTCATTTCGAATGACCATTTAGGATATTTAACGCTTCAAAGATGGTCGCAGTCGAATTTTTTTTATTTTTTTTAATTATGTACTACTTGTATACTTTCCAAAAAAAGTAAAATTTATGGAGGTCATCAAAATAGATACTTGCTTGTGAGATGACTTCAAGTCGAATCTGTTTCCGCCGAACCATTTCTTCAAGTTTGGGAAAAAGAAATATTCACTATTCGTGGCTAAGTTCGGAGAATGGAGCAGATGGGACCGCTACTCGTAAACCGATTCAAGGCTTTTTGCCATGCCAACTGCACATGTGTGCACTGTTGCATTGTCCTGTTTGGTCTTGGCCAAATTTGGTAGTTTTTAGGGATTCGTACACCAAAGGTGAAAAGGAACCCTATTGTGTTCGCTACGCTATCCGTCTATCCCTCACAGGCTGTTTTCTCAAGAACCGTAAGAGCTACGGACCTGAAATTTTGACAGAATATTTTTTTTAAGAAGTAGCACTCAGGCAATGAATGCCTACTGCTATTACTAGGTGTTACCTAGTATAGTGATAGAGAAGATAGGTGGTGAAGTAAGAGATAGGGGAAAGATTCATTATTTTACAACTCTGCTTTTTACACGTTTTTAATAATTCAGTGTTGCAGCACCCCTGTTGTCAATGAGGCGTATTAATTTTTTTGAAGCTGTGCTTAGTAGCCATTTTATGGATTATTTTACTTCGCCGATGAACTTCACAATTTGTAATTAAAAATGGCTAGAGGAGATAACTGCTCACTTCAAAAAAAAAATATTATTTGGGAGCTTTATCAAAGAGACACAAACCAAGTTAAAATATCAGCGCAGTGTTACAGCGCCTCTGCTGTTATATGAGGCGTATTAAAATTTTTTTGGAATTTTTTGTGCTTAGTACGCGTTATTGGTTATTTTACTTCGCCGATAATTCTGCTACACAACGAAGGAGGGCGGTCTGATCTTACATCAGGATTAGTATCTGCTGAAGTCGGTATAGTTCAGTGACCAGTGACTATGCCTTCATCACTTGAACTTTCCTACAACAACTAATACAAAGGGTGGTGGTGTTGTTATTTACTCGTAATGAGTGTTGGATACCGAGGTCGAGTCCAGGATCTGCGGTTTTGTAGTCAACCTGCTAATTACTTCAGCCAACACCACCCTCATTACTGAATTGCTTCCTAGTAAAGTTCATGAGGTTTTTAGTTTTGTAGGGGTTAAGGCGATGCCAAATGGTGCTCGCTTTCACACAGGTCAGCTCATTGCGCCGTCTGTTTCGAGATGATTTGAGAAAGACAACATTGAAGCGTCTCCAGTAGAATGAGAGTGGGAGCCGACAGAGATTGTCGATATCGACTACTCTGAGTAGGGTTCCTCTCTTTGCCAGGTCATCCGCAACTAAATATGTTGCAAGATTTAATCCCGCATTCACGCACCCAAATTCTATATGCTGAGTGATAGGTTTGTGCAGCACTCATGTATCATGCGGGTGTACAGCAGTTAGCTGGGCATCCAGAACATTCGGCATCTACCATTTTTGTATGGTCACAACGAAATCCAAAAAAAAAAAATTTTTTTTACAAATGAAATTTATGTTGCATGCAACACTTTAGTCATCTTAAGCATGTTGTTCCTTACCCTACGTCTTCACGAGCCAACGACTTGGATATGACATGAACATGACGCCGGCAGAGCAACTGTGAAAGATTCATCAATTTCTTTGTTGTGGAGAAGACGTGCCATGTCCATCTTCAGGCATATCAAAGTATTTTGTTCTGTCTCTTTTCTTTCAATTGCAAATGGCTGCGAGTGCAGAATCTCATGGCAAACATTGTTCTTCAGACATATGTTCTCGACATCCACGAATTATGGACGAAACATGGACATGAGCGGTCTCCATTATTTATTTGCGAGGTGCGACATGATGCCCATACCAAGTTCATGGCTGGTGGAGACAGCTAGCTAACCTTGCAGCAATTGAGATGCAGAAAATAGCTGTTGATGATTTAGAGCGGAGACAAGCAAAAATCCACCCGCGGGAACTTCGTTATGCCCTTTTTTACACATACATAAACACAAGTATGGTTGACTACAAAAATAGTTAACTTATAGTTAGCTTTTATTAGACTGACTAAAAGCTAGCTGCAAAGTCATCCAGAACAAACCCAAAATTAATTCTTAGTTTGAGTACGTAATCGAATTTTATGAGAGCCAACAATTATTATTTTTAGCTACTTTAAAACTCATTTCAGTTTTAAATTAACATTTTGCTGTTGTTATTTTAGTTCAGTACACAAGGTGTGATGTTACATGTTCGAACCCCAGGAAAAGTTTAAAAAGGTCAACTTTAAGTTAGCTGAAAGTACTGCAGAGTGAGACAATTGACGACCGCAATGTTAAAATAGTCAGTTGAATTACATTGCAAAGTAATCAAAGTGTCAGTCAGTACTAGTTGCGAAATAGTTAGCTTAAAGTTAGTTTAAAGTTAGCCAAATTTCGGACAGGGAAACCACTCAATCTCTCATAAGCATTCCATACAACATACATTTAACTCTATTTCAAATTAACACTAAAACATAAATTATATAAATATGTATGTGTGTGCCTGACATTGATTTAGAGTTCGTTTCATAAAAAATTTCAACTGCTGGTCACCTTAATTTCAATATTGAAAATTTATGCACTTGTTTGACAATGATTTCTCTTGTACGAGTACCTTATTTGTATTGTTAGGATTTTTGTGCAGGCTCTGTCTGCTTATGGCCTTTTATGGCAGAAAAAAAATTTTTTTTTCGTTTTTGTCAAAATATATGGTGGAGCACAAAAACAAAACCGTTATGGTTTCTTTCAAACGAAAAACAAAAAGGAATGAATATAAAATGTTTGCAAACTTTACACAAATATCAGGTTGACAAACAATGTGTTTAGTCTAATGAATGCATAATGATATTGCTGGTAAGGTTACATTTTGGTTGCTGGTCAATGCTGCTGACGCTGGTGATCGTCAAGGGGCTTGTGTTGAATTTGCTACTCGTAGTAAAAGCTTGAGACCATATACTATAATTGTTAGATAATCCTACCACATTTAACCTGATGCCTTTTATCGAGTGCGAGTGAGTATACAGATAATGGTTATTATTTTTATCTAAAGTCTTGTAAAACTTAAGAAAAATGCCCCATAAGTTTTGTTAATTCGTATAAAACCTAAAATTTCTTATAGCAATGAAAATCTAACCAAAGTAACAACTATTAAAAGTACCCCTTGCGAAAAGAGTTTTTCTGCAAATTCTGCTTAGAATTTAAAACCTTGAAAACTTGACAAAACAATGACCCTTAGGCTACATGTGATCCCATAATTGCAATAGAAACAAACTCCTTTTGTCAAGACCTGTTCCTGTTCTCCACACGTCAAGGGTTGTGAATAGAAAATGCAAAGAAAAAACAAACAACACGAAGAGCATAAAATTGCGAACACAATGAATTCAGCAAAAATGCCAGATGCAAAGTAAAAGCATAGAAAAGAATTGAAGGATTCCAAATGTCTTCATGTATATATATTGCGCTCAGTGCGAATAGATGGATGGAATGGATGTGGCAGAAATGAAACAGGAAAAATAGACAAAGCAGGCTGTTTGGTTAAGTAGTTAGAGGTAAATAACAAACGGATGTGTATAGAATTTAAAACAATTTCAAATGCAATTTAGAGCACCTGCTTCACAACAGCAAAAGTGAAAAAGAAAAATAAGAAATGCAAATGGTTCACAAAATTCATATGCAAAAATACATTAAAAAAAGGAAGAAAATTGTGAGAACAATACAAACTAGAAAGGGATACAAGTTTATTAAACCGGATTATTTAGAGATCCTACATTAGATGTTAGTTGTGGTTGCATTAGGGTCAAGCTTATGTGCTTATACAAGGGTTTAAATGCTTTGGGTAGTGAGCTTAATAGTGTTTACAGGGATTTTTTATAGCTATGCTACAGCACAGGAGCTAGGACGTGATTTTCGTAACAAAAACTATTGACACTATTACAGTTATAGATTTATTTTTGTTTTGATTTCTTTGGACTTGAAAGCATATTACGAAAATAAACGAAACAAATTGTTTGATTTTATTTTGTTTCGTTCTTTGAAGTGAGTGAAACAAAAACAAAACAAAAACAATGAGAACGATTACTCAAATTGTTTTTGTATTGTTTTTGCCCATGAGCACAAACCAGAGAATACAGCCGATTGGCTGTAAGCTGGCTAACAGCCGTCGCCGGCCACAAACAATACATTAATTTAAGCGTGCGCCGCTAGAAAAGAAAATAATGGGAAATAAATAGAAACGTTTATAAAAATATTTGAGGTGAATTTGACATCATTATATAATATAATTTTATTGTTTTGTTATTTCACAAATTTGTTTTATATAGCTAAGCAGCATAGCTATAACCTCTTCTTTTCTTAGTTTTAACCTATTTTATATTTCATTTACAATAAAATTGGTATTAAAAATTAAATTAAATCAGAAAGATGATTCCAGGGTTGGAAAATTTAATAACCTTCTTAAGCAATTTTTCTTTTTCTCTATATATTAAACCATATTTGATGTTCAGAGAGAAATAGATTGCTAAAAAAATTAGAAAAACTAAAAGAATGATTCCAGGGTTGGAAAATAAATTTTTTTTTATATATCTTTTCTTCTTTATAAATCTAATATAACTGATGTTTTAGAAAGAAAAGTTCATTAATCATACAAAATTAGAAAACAAAAAGCGCAGTTTCAGAGCTGGAAAACTTAAACTTCTTTCGGTACATAAAAGTAACTAAATAAAACTAATTTTTTTCTTTGTTAATTAAATACAATTAGCCTTATTTATAAAAATTATTAAGGCTTTTTAAAGAGGTTTTAAAACAAATTTCCACAAAAAATTTTGCACTATTACGTATTTTATATGTTATATGTACTACGAATATTTTTTTTGTTAGTATGTCTATATAAGAAAGACTCCGCTAGGGCAGGTATTATGTATTACGAATATAATTTTTTTTTTTGGTTTAGTATACTCGTATATATAGGAAAGACTTGGCTGGGAAAGGCAATGAATCGATATAAATGGACCGTCAAGTCACTCTGGAACAAGTCCCGTAACTATACTTAGATATTAACCTAAGCTTAACTGGTATTTATACTCTTCAAATATGAGTGCCTCTGTGGTCGAGTGGGTAGTGTGCTAGCCTGTCATGCACGAGGTTGTCAGTTCGAGTCTCAAAAAATATCTGCTCAAAAATAAATTATAATTTAATTTGTAACAATAAAAGTCAAAATTATAAGTTTTCATTGTTACAGTTAAGTGTCGGAATGACATTTTTAAATAATTATATTATTCTACACAGAATAGGTCACTGTGGGATAGTTCAGTGCCAAGTCAAAAGGCGTATACAAAGTATCAATTAACCCCATCCTAGACAATCTCAATGTAAAAGTGACTGGTCCGCTTCATAGGAAGTGTTAGAACTCGGACTGGTCCCTAGCACTGAAAGACCGATCACGTGATTAGTCTTGTGTCAATTCCATTTCCTGCAGGGTATTTTCAAACGAAACTCAAAAAATGTGAACTTGTCCATTTCCAAATAATTATTCCTCTAAATTCGTATGCTAGATCACACGCTATTAATTTATATATTTTAAATTTCAACCTAAACAGCTGTAGCCATATGTTCTAGCATCCCAACTTAAAAGCAAATTTTTGAAAACCAGAACAAAGTCGATTATTTTAATAAAGACGAATAAAAATATATAATGTGAACTAAGAAATCTTTTAGTACAATTAAGGTCAAAAAAGTAAAATATTTTAAAGTTGTTAGTACAATTTGGAAATTTTCAATGCCATCCCTGCTAGAAGCTCTTTTTTTAACCAGGAATAAGAAATTAAAAGAAACTAAAATAATCAATTTGAATGTATTTTTAATAAAAAATATTTTACTTAATAAGTAAAATAATAATTTGGTATTATTAGTGCGTTTAAAAACTTTAAACTTAAAAGAAACTAAAACTATTTTAATAATAACAATCATATCGTCCCTACCACGTCAAACTATCCAATATGCAAAATTCGTTGTTTAGATTCGTTATCTTGGTACCCTCGTTTCAAAATGCTGAATGAAATTCTCATGTACGATAGATAGCTCAATCAAAAATATTTTAAGTCTGACACTTTTAGGTATAAGCCAACTTTAAATTCACAATTCACGGATCTTTGCGATCTTTTGAAAAGTACAAATTTGCATATTGGATAGTTTGACATGGTAGGGATGATATATTCACATCACTTTTATTATAAGTTATTTATGCTTTAATATTAGTGAAGATCCTTTGAGAAAAAAAATCTAACTGCCGTGGAAACGTGGTATATTAGTACACGTAGCAACACAAAGAAACGGCAGTATTTAGTCAGTGGTAAAAAAAAGTAATATGAAAATATAAAATATGTATAAAGATATAAGCTTGAATAAAAAAACATACAAACAATGAACGTCTGCAACCACTTAAGCACAACTCCTCCTTCTCCATGTATGGATGGCAGCAACAGAAGGACCCACACACACACATACAACCCAATTACGTACAAGAAATTACTTTTGGCCATATCAAGACTGCAGTGGAAACCATCACAATAATGCATAACATCGCCGTCGTCATCACCCGTTGACACTTAAAGGAATTACACAAATGCATGCATGTGTGCATGCGTGTGTGTGTGTGCGTGTGTGTGTGTGTGTGTGTGTGTGTCAGTGTATGGACGCACATGTGTAATATATACACCCTCTTTAATTTTTACAAACACACATGTTGCCCTGTACTCACACATGCACACATACATACATACATACATACATACATGCATGCATATTCATGCACATTACATATTTGTATCTTTAGATACTTAATGCACTTGTTCGTAAACAATGACACATCCTTTTTGTTTCAGGCTCGTACAAGCCCTTGTGTTAACTCTTATTGTTGGCTTTATATGCAATTTTTTTTTGTGTTCTTATTGTTTCTGTTTTCATATTTTTATGTTGTCTTCAATACTATTATTTATTACTTTTGTTGTTTTAAACATTGTAATTGTTTCAGGTTTATTGTTTTTTCCTATAAGAAAAAATTTACAATGATTGTTACTTTCGTTGGTGAAAAAGAGTTTCTGATTGAGATGCCAGCATTATGACTCTAGATGAAACAGTTTCCCTACACATCACCTCCGCTTAAGTTGAATTAATTAAGGAATATTAGTATCAGATCACTTGGTCTAGTGGTAGAGGACTTACTTAGCAAATTTTCAGTGGGAAAATTTTAATCAATTGATCTAAACGTACCGCTACAAGATGTTATGAATCACGATCGGTGAAACTGGAATATATTTCATTAATAGTGTAATAATTTTCCAGAAATAATACTCAATTAAACTTGCATTGGAACAAATGCTATGCGACCTGACACTGGACAAGGATGATTGGGTTACATCTGAAAACTATCAAGAAGTGTCTCAAGAAGTGCATGAAAGTGAATTTAAAAATTTCTAAAATTGTGTCCGTACTTTTCTCCCAAAGGATATCTTATTTTTTTTAGAGACCTACTCAGCGAAAATGTTTAAGTACTTCCCGTTTTGGTTGACCTTTAGTCAAGCAGCTCCTACGAAACCTGATACACATATTGGGTTCATTAGATACATGATCAAGCAAGTCCAGTTTAATAAAAAATTATTTGTATTTGTTGGCCAAAGTGCTATTGGTATTTATAAAAGGTCTTTCAATAGGCAGTTTCGAACTTTGACATCCAAAGATACATCTGTGGAATTCAACAACATTTCGTTCTACCGAGACAACAGGGAACCAAGCACACTACGTCAACGAAATGCAAGATATGCCGAAAACATCAACTCCGTAAGATTTACAGAAGACTCTAGACAGTCGGTTTCACCTCGTTCACAAAATAATAGACACCAAATTGGTGAATTTTGTGTTGCGACTTAAGTCTCCAACAGGCGCAATGAGGTCATGTCAAACCTTACCCATTGAGTCCTTGATTTGACTACTACCCATAAAAATCTTTATTAGATCTTCTGCGGCAATGGCCGCTTATAGGATGGGTATCGGGAGATCTGCTCGTTGTGTGGTCGGTCCTGAGTACAATAAACAGCTTAGGACTGCTAGGAATGCCTGGTGACAGGATAAACTGTGAACTGAAGTACGATAGAAGATTCAATGTCACAATTCCACCAAAAGCAGTGTGAGACGAAAACGGTCCACATGTGGATTCCAGAAGTTTATGTTGGTATACGGATAGATCCAAAACGAAAGATGGGGTTGGTGCTGGAGTTTTTGGGGCAGAAATACAGGCAATCACCAAAGGTGTTGACATAAATTTAAATAGGGGCATTAGAGGTGCGCATATAGCTATCTTTTTCGATAGCCAGGCAGCTCTCTCCTGTCATGGAAATTCCACTCCAGGCTACTTTTAGATTGCTTTGACTCTATCCATACCGAACAAGGTGTCCATCTACTGGATACCTGGCCACAGCGGTCATGCAGACAATGAGGAAGCGGATGAACTGGCCAAGAGGGCCTCTGCTGCTCCTTTTATGGGTCCAGAGCCACTTTGTGGCGTAAGTCAGCCTATTGTAACTTCTCTGATCAAAGAAGGTAACACTTCGACCGCTAAGGAAATGTGCCTGTCTTCTTCTGATTTAAGGCAGGTCAAAGCACTAATGCAGCTATTTACATATAATGGCATCCTGAACCTCAACAGGAATAATTTACGGTTTCTTACTGGTTTTCTTTCTGGTCAATTTGGACTGAACTATCCTCTGTGGAAAAAACCAAGTTCGTTCACGCTTGTGTCGTTTATGCTTGGACGATGATGACGAGACGACAGCACACATTCTTTGTGAGTTTATCGTATTATGTAACAGTATAAGGCGTGTTTCTCATTATGAGTTTCTGTCTTCAGATGACATTAGGGCGGGCTTCTCCACATATTTATGCTGACTTCCATAAGGAGAGTCATACAGGGATTGATTTCATTTCATTTACAGATCCATGGTACAAAAGATCCATCAGGTGTCGCAGTGCCGCCCTTTGGGTCAGATCTTCCCTCTGTTCTATTCTAAGTCTGCAAGAGCTAAAGGTCAACAACCATGGAAAACGAGTTGTGTTCTTTGAATGCTCCTTGAGTCAGTTGGAAATTGACACTAATTTTCAATGAAAAATCATCTTCAGCGATTACGCTCATTTCTTTATGAGTGGGTACGTCAACAAAGAAAATTGTCAAATTGAGATCCACGAACGTACAATGTATTCCGAAATAGTCAGTTCGGTGTGTGTATTTTCAGCTGGGCGCATCGTGAGAAAAAATTGGCTAGACCAACACCGTCAACGGCAAGTGCTATAGGTCCTTATTGTTTTCGCCATAGTGCGATGTTATGAATGCCAACGATATTTGGTTTCAATACGAAGGAGCTATGTGCCACACATCTCATGCAACTCTGGACACTATGTACGAGCACTTTACGGTCATCTCTGGTCATCTCTCATGGTGCCTCTGTAGCTGAATGGTAGCAATGCAAGGTTGTCAATACAGAGTTTTCTTGGATTCGATTCCCTTGGGTGTTTCATGCAAAATAGCTTATCGCTTTGCGAGTTGTGTTTATTAAAAAAAAGATGATGTCAACTAACTATCTAGATCTTTCGATTGGACTCCATTCTATTTTTCCTCGTGCGGTTTTCTTAAGTCGCTGGTCTATGCGAATAAGCTGAAAAACACAATAGTTCTCAAATCCAATATAACCCATACCATCGTTCAAGCTCAGGCTGACTTATGCTCCAGAGTTATGGACCATTTCATATTTTGGATGCGCGTCACCCAGCAACAACGCGGTGGACTTTTCCAGGATGTTATATTCAATAGCAAGAGGCTTTAGCACCTTGATTCACTGCGCTATTTAGAAGGCACTGGAATGCAAAGATATCACAAACAAGCTGATATATCTTATCAAAAATTAGTACACAGATGATACTTGAAGACTACTTCATGAGAAATAACTGAGCAAAAAAATGTCGCTGAATACAGGAGTACAACAGCAAGGTTTTCTTTGATCTTCATTGCTTTGCAATTGCGCACTCAACTTGGTTATGAGGCTTAAGACTAGATAAAGATATTGATTTTTCTCCTACTGTGCCACTCCTTTTTCGATATGAACTGTAAACTGCACAGTAAAAGAAGTCGGAATTAGTTAAAAGGTTTCCCACTTTCCTTGCATACCAATCAATCACTACAGCTACCGATTTAATATTCTAAGGCAGTTGCTTATATCAAAAGTTGTTCTAGACATTATTTTAAGCTCATACGATTCAGTTATTTGGATCACTTCTGTCCTTTGACAACCACATGTTAAATTCATTGATGCTTCAATGAAGTAAGTCCTAGTTTACACTATGCAAGTCTTATTGCTTAGCTGATTCATTTGTTAGGAGAGAGAGAAGTGCGGAAAGGAAACTTATCTGTTCCCCTCGTCTCTCTCTCTCTCTATCCCAAAAACTAATTAGCTTAGCAAAAAGACTTGCATAATGTAAATTAGGACTAACTAATGATTTGTATGACAATTTTTGACTGGGTAATATCGGTGAGTAGAACGGCATACTATGTGCATCTCGATACAAATATGTCAAAAGTTAAAACTGCGCGAATCAATTTCCACGTTGAACAAAATTCAATCTACTTAGCCGATAAATCACCGATATGAACACTTGAAACACATTTGAAAAGTATATTTGATAAATTTCGCTGACATTTGTGCCCGGATCAATAAAGCTCTATAATGCTTTGCACAACTTAGACAGGATTGGAATTCTACATCTATATCAAAGCGAACTAACATAACTATATTTAATTCCAACGCTAAAGCCGCACACTGCATGGATGCGAAACAAGAAATGCCACACTACGGGATATTCCAACCAAATAGGTTTTTGTCATCCCGAAAATTCTTAGCCGAACTTCTTTGCACATTCAGGACCAAAACAATAACCAATGCTTGATTGTAGGAAGAGACAGATTAACGTTAGCACATGCATTTACGGCCTTATCTAACGGTGGTCTAAAGACCGGTTGAAGGAAAGCGTCCAATCATCTCCTCAGTGCATTCTTAGAAACCACCATCTGACTTAACAAGAACACATAATGTACAATCTTTGAACATATTTATTTCTGTACTATGAACAAGTACCTTGCTGAGGTTCTTAGAGCTATCTAAACTCTTACTGCCAAACCATTCTCAAATCAGCTTCTGTTGTAATGCAACAGCGACTAGCACGCTAATAACTAGTATTCATTTAACACTGGGAAGCTAGGACTATTCTCCCAGCGTTGTTGATAGCAACCGTAGCCATAATGTACGATTCTCCGTAATCATACGCTGCAAGAATAATTGCTCACACCCACAGCAAGGTCTGCAAGAGAATTCCTCATCATTTGCCAGCACAGCTCAACCACTCATATAGAGTCAGACGACTGCCGGAGCCAACACGATCCAGTACCTACTCCACACAGATCAACCTCATCTATTTAACACCGTGAGGTTAGACGAAGTCGACCTTTTAGTAAAGGACCATGACGACACATTACACTCATTCAACTACTAAATCAGCTCTGCTGTCGGACACCCGGTACCCGTGGCGCCTCAAAGTTCCACCCCCCAAAGGCTTCATATTTATCGTCTTTTGAACGCTGGATAGTTTCAGGTGTCGCTGCACGTGACGGCAATATACCAAACATACTTCTTTTTGTAAATATGTGTACATCAGTTGGTTTATTATTTCAGAGATTGGGTAGTAACACATAAGTTTTATGGGTAAAAAGCCAAAGACATGCCTTAGGAAAAATCTATTTTGCCCCAGCTAGGATATCCAGCTCAGGGGCGTTTGATGAGACAGATGTGTTTCAGATTATCGTGAGCACCTGTCATTACGGCCTTATCTCACGGTGGTCTAAACACCGGGTGTAGGAAAGACGCTCACCATCGCCCCCTTGCACCCTTTTAGAATGAACCTAGTGCCCATTCCTCAAGGCACGTAGTTTGTAAACTTCGATCATAGTACTTATCTCTGTACTACGTCAAGTACCTTGCGATTTTGGTGGCAACCAACAGCCGACACGTTTAATTCTCAAAGTTCTCACGACGCGAATGTAGTTGTTTACACTCACAGCGAGGTCCCTGAAAGAAAACCTCAGCCATTGCCGGCACAGCTCAACTACTCATCAAAGATGGACGCATGCATGTGCCGCCAAAAATCCAGTGCTACTCCACACTGATCAAGATCATCCGTTTAATCCCTTTAACCCCTTTAGCAAAGGATTTTAATGACCTGGAGCAACTCGACTGTCGGGCAACCGGCATCCTTGGTACCAGAGACAAGCATGTGGTGATACCTCGAAGTTCCAGCATAAAGGCTTCACCTCTATCGTCTTTTGAAGTCAGGGGCAGTTCTAGGTGACGCTGCACCTAACTGACATCAACAGGCACCTGTCTTCCTTTTGTAAATATGTGCACATCTTTGCTCTGTTGCCAGAGATCGGGTAGTAAAACACATAAGTTCTATGGGTAATGTACCAAAGGTACGTCAGCGGCAAAAGCCACATCACCACATCTGGGGTCTCGGGATTGCCACACCCCTAGTAAGAAATGGACTCAACTGGGGGAAGTTTGAAGAGACAGCATAGAGACCTTTAGGCATAGAAATTCAGAAACGCAAATGGTGTTTGGATTGGGCATACGACACCCAAATTATTAGATATTATTGTCAAACAGGCCATAGACTAGAACCCTTAGGATAGTTGTCCTATTGGACGACCGACACATACGTGGAAATGCCAAGTTCAAGGTTTGATGGAACTATCTAACGTAGGCCTGCGATGGAACAAATTCGGACATCAATTGGAATATCATGTATATTGGAATAACTTTCTAATGGTGCTATGATCCAGTAGCAAAAGCAGCATATACATATTTAATAGGTAATGATAACATCGATGTTATCTTACACACACTTTGTTTTATTTAAATTTAAAGTTAGGAAGAGCTTAATGAAAATGTTCTTGTGTACCGGCATTTAATTAAGAAACAGATTTTTTTATGGTTCCTACTAACCTCCCACGTCTAAACTGATGTAGGGTATTGCAATCTCAGAAAATTTTACGATTCCTTCTGTCATATCATATAAAGAGGATGAAGCAAAAATGTTAAGCTTTTCTTTTTTGAACACAAGCAAATAAAAGAAGGGCAAATCAACCCTCAAGTAAATAATCGGAAAAAAATTTTAATTGTTCAAAATAGAAGAAGTGAAAAAAAAAATATGTAAAGAATTTTTTCTACTATTTTCCTTAATTTTTTCGTTGTTTTGGCCCATGTCTTGTTGCTTTTTATCAAAAGAATTTTTTGATCTGAAGCTTTCATTTCATCTTTGTATGTGCTCATATGTATTATGTCTATCATATGCAATGAAAGTTGAAACGCAAACTGCGGATATCTTACACAACGAGACATTGTCATTAACAGCCAAAAGGAATTGCATTTGAATACGAATTTTTCTTTTTTTTTTTTTGTGTATTTTTTATTTTTTAATTTTTATTTGTATGTGAGCAAATGTTTGGCGTCTAGTTGTTTATTGAATATGGTCGTCTTTATTATCACCATTATCATCGTGAATCTGAATATTTATTTTTTGCTTTTATTTTCTGTATTTTTATGGAAAATAAACCGAGTACAAAAATATCTTTTACATTTTCTGTTTGTTTTTGTGTGCCTTGTCATTTTCAAAAGTAAGCGTACGACTGTTTGGCGGCATAAATATAATTTTAGAAAATTTTATTATTTGATTTTATTGTCTGCAAGTATGTGATGGTGGCCTGTTGTAGACTTCTTGCTCTGCATGTAATAAAAGATGTGCAAATGAACTCGTATCACATGTCTCAGTTGTTATGTTGAACGCCTCAAGCAATTTATCCCCTCAGCATATTTAAGATAAAAATGTTTAAACAATATTGCTTTAATTGGGAATGATACTTCAAATAAATACAATTCTTTTATTCTAAGGATTATAAGGGAAAATCGTCCGCCAAAAATTTACTGAAGCTCTAGTTATAATATTATGAGATATAACTTTTATTTTGAATTTATTATCTGGTCTTTAAGCGTGAAATCCCTAACGAAAATTTATGTGGTTATTCAGAGCGTGCATGTCTTTCCTTACGGTGAAAATGTTCCGGATTCCTATTTCTAAAATACACTTGCACTAAGCAGATTTTCTTTTGTTTTTTACTTGTAATTTGCAATCCGATATCCTTTAGGATAGACAGGACTATTGTTCATTACTTTTGTTTAAGCATGATGGCCCAAAGTAGATCGTTGAAGTCCACATCTTCCTCTCTGCCTATCAATCTTCTATTCTAGATCCAATATATGATATTCTAATCTGTAGTAACATGAATTACCGAGGTATATTTATTTGACATAAAGTCTTTATTTAATTTGAAAATCTGTAGTAACTCTAACGGGCGCCATCGTGCATATCTTTCGGACTTACGGAGTGCAATACAAAACTTTTGCACTCAAGCTATTTATTTTTCATTCTGTCGTAGGTAGCTACGGGAAAAGCGAGTGCATTGAAGATCCAACCTGCTATTGTATTTACTATATATAGCCTCGCAATGTTTTTGAAAACTTGAATTTCTGAGCGCTTGCGAAATTGCATCTTCAGATAGAGTCCAAAAATATTGATTCAAGCAGTGTCAAATAGCACCAGACTGACAATATAACCAGGTCTGCACATCTATTGATCGATTAAAACTAGGAAGATGTTGTGCGTTCGGAATAAGAGAAGCATAACCTCAAGCATTTCCGGCTGCATTATCCACTTGTTCCATCTTATAGACAGCATGAGTACCGTACGTCAAGATCATCTGAAACTATTACAGAGTGCAAATTTATTTTGCGCAACTTTTGGGTTAGTTTATACTATGTAAGGTTCAAAGAGGGACGGACAATCAATATTGATTCAATCCATTTCGGATTACACTTATGCTTTTATAACATGTTTTATAACATGTTTTCAGAGATATAGGCGCGAGGGGAGCTAGTACCTAGTAAAGAACCCTAAAATCTGTTGTTGTGTCCAACAGCTCTTTTTGAACTAGTTCGTTCGCATTAGAATCAAAAGTTGTTTCAAAGCCATTTAATTTGCATTGACGTTTTTGACCGGACTTATGTCTAACAATTGTTGGACACAATTCTAATTAAACTCTATTGGCAGGTTAGTAATCTAGTTTCGTTAATAAAATTTTTTTGGTTTTTCCAGTCTGAATACCTTAGTTATTCCATATCTAGTATATTTTCCAGGTTTAGAAGATTTGTCTTCTAATTTGACTAAATGCTTGACAGCAATACACGTAGGCTTCGAGACGTTCATCGTCTTCCTGGCAAGCTCTACACGTTTCATAATTAACAACTTCCATTATCTTTAGTCTCTTTATTATTTGGGTTTCCCTAGACAATTTCGGTCATTCTACCAACACTACAGTTTGGCCAATTAATTTAGTTCTGAATTCTTGATGTAATGTTATTCAGTAATGAGTCAATTTTGCGAATTTATCCTCCTCATGTTCGTTTCCAGCTGCACTTTCTACGAGGTTTCTATAGCTTTTCTACTGTCTGTAAAGATACGGATTAGTAATCTGTCTATTTCCTTTAGCCAGTTAATACTTTCCACAATAGCCGTGGATCTCAGTCTGAAAGACTGTATTATGATGCTGTAGTCTAAAGATTTATTGTATATTATGGATCATGTTGTAAAATCTGCTATCCCATCGGTTTGTATATGGGTTGAGTGAATGTATTTAAATTTACGGCAAACAGCGGTCGGAGAAGATCTATTACATCTTTTACAAGGTGCTAGAGCACCTCATTTAGACATTTCCTCCTAAGTAATCTCAAGATTCATAATGATTCCAGTGCTGGCAGTTCCCAATCCTCCAATAGGCGCTTACCCAAATGGTTGCGTCTTCTGTTACATAAAGTTTTACAATCCTTCAGAATATGCAAGTCTGTGGAGGTATTTCAAGTCTGTTGAGGTATTTTCTAGTTCTAGCATAACCTGTGAAATCTGTGAGCATTCTTAAATTGCTTTTCCTTATTGATATGAGAGGTGTGAAATAATTTTGTTCACACGTTCCAATCCAATAGCTTTACAGGCCTTAATCTAGGGTGATTGAGCTAGAAGTATTACCTGGTGTTCTTGATCTCAATCAGTTTATCTTCCCAGATTTTATCCAATTCAAATCTACAAAGTCCACCAAGGGTGTGCTAGCCTCCCTCTTTGGCCTCTTCCTCTTGTTTTTTTCTACTCCAACGTGTCCCGGAACTGAGCAGAGTATGACCTGATTCAAGCTGCAACGCTGATTTAACACTCCCAAGTCAATTTCGACGTAAGATCATATGAGCTAAGTACTTTAGTGGCAGCCTGACTATCGAGGAAATGGATATTATTCTTCCTCGGTAGCCCTTGTCAAAAATAAATTCTGCGTATCTCTCAACGGCATAAACTTTGGATTGAAAAATTGTAAGATTTTTAACCAGAGCCTTTCAGCCTTCTGAAACCATTAGTGTTCCACCTATTGGTGGTAGTTGCAAAGGAAATATCAGGGTATCATTCCCCCGCCCCCGACTATTACCATTCCTTTGTGTTCACCAGAACAGTTTCAAACATCTTGACAAAGTCACACACTTTATTCATAACATCAAAAGGTTTGCACAAGTAGGGACGATTCTCTTGCCAGGAATGATTGATCATCCCATCGCTGCATGTGCTTCTTCAAGCGATACTGCTTACTTTTTGCTGAACGCAGTCTCGGTCACAATCGTCAGAGGTGTGGAAGTATGTGTATAGTGTATAGTTCCAGGGCTATTTCTTATTATTGTGGCTCTCTCCCTTTCCATACTTTCAGATACGAGTATTATGGTGATGCAACTACTTACGTACATATCTCATTGGGGTTTTAACACACATGACAGTGGTAATGTTGGCGTCGTTAACACCTACATGGTTAAAGTTCGTCATTTATGCCAACTTCATGCCAGTTATTCTTTATATTTACTATTGACCTGCACAAGACCATTTACTCGTATAAGACCTTTCAAGACATGCGACATTTTTCAAACGCTTTACTACAGCGAAATATTCTAAAACAAACGCTAAACAACACTGTTGGCAATATTTTTTTTTTTTTGAGTTCTTTGTCTTGCCAACAGTGTTTTTTAGCGTTTGTTTTAGAATATTTCGCTGTAGTAAAGCGTTTGAAAAATGTCGCATGTCTTGAAAGGTCTTATAAATAATCTTGTGCAGGACTTTAATATGTACGTACGGCTGCAACTATCGATCTATTCTGTTATTAAATCAGTCGTTAAATGGTTATTCTTTCGCCTCATAAAATTTTTTTCTTGTTGATACAAGATCATAAAATAAATTTTGTATGGAAAAAGCGTTTCATAAACCAAATTATAAATCAAAAATATTTTTTATAAATAAGGCAGATAATATTTAAATTTCACCACTCTAGTGGAAGATGTTGAAATATTAATAAACTGGTTTGTAAATTGGCTAGCATTGAAAAAATGTAAATATTTAAAGAATTATTTCAACCCTTAAGAACTAGAGTAATGTTATTTAAAAAAAATGTATGCCACCTTAAAATCCTAAATTAAAAACTGTTATAAAAACATAGAAAATCCTTAAATCCAACTGTTCCTTATTGAACAGCCAGGATTAAAACCCATTTTTTACTTTGTCAAATACAGACACCTAGTGTTAAGTAGTTTAACAAACAACATTGCAAAGGAGAAGAGACACTCCTGTGCAGACATAAAATTTACTCACTCATAAAAGAGGCTCATTTCCTGTTTTCTGTTTTTTTTAGCAAAAGCATGTTATCCCCTTTTTGAGAACAGGAGAAGTTTGAGTATGACATTTTATGAAGGAGAAAACATCGCAGAAGAGTAAAAATTGAGTTTTACAGAAGTTGTCTTTTAGGAACAGGACAAAGAGAATTTTTATTAATGTTAAAAAATTTGAGTGTTTTGTGTAAAATACGAAGAGAGTGAGTGAGTGATTGATTAGAAAAACCAAATGAAAATTATTTTCCCTTCGGGCTGGTGCAGCGTTACCATTTGTCAAGTTTTCCCTTTTTATGGAAATTTTTTGAGATGCCAAAAAGTTTTTTTAAAATATAAAGTTTTTTCAAGTTTTTTATAAATACGAGTATGTCCATAATTGAACTTTTGCAGTATATTGAATGAAAATATTAAGTAATGTTTATATGCAATAAAACGATCTTATATTTTCTCACTCCCTTATTACTGCAGCAGTGTCTAAAGGCTCAGTTAGCCTAACCATTTTCATTACTTTTCACATAACAATATCGATCAGCTGTTTTCTTTCAAAATTTTGGTACTTACGAGTATGTAGAAAAAAAGTTTTTGTTTTGCAAAAAAAGTTTTTTTTTCAGATTTAGCCCTTTATAGCTCAACATCGTGAAACTAATTGCATTTAATATATTTTAAGAGCTCGTAGCATAAGTAAAAATATTTGCTTTAGGATTTTTTTGAAATTTTGTTTTTTGTTGCTAAAATGGGTTAAGAATGAAATGTAAGGAATGTCAAATATGTTGGCGATAAGAGTTTCAAATTAAAAAATAATTTCACTCACAAATATTTTAGAAATGAAAACAATAATTGATTTGGACATTTACAAAATTTAATGAAGTAGTACGCCGAATATATAACTTAAAAAAAACTGCACAGCGGCAACATTGATTTAGAAAAAGCGTAGGGTTACGTTAATTCTGCTCTGCTGTAGCAGATAGAATTTTTTATTGAAAATAAATTTTACAGTTTGAAACTAGGTATTGTACCAAAGTTATTGAGTTGAAATATAATTAATAACTACATTTAATTAATAGTTTTTATAGAGATTTAATGGTTTGTAACATATCTGTAACATGGGGTGATAAAGGGTTAGGAAGTTTTTTAAAAAATATATATATGGTAACGCTGGGCTGGTGTTACAATTTCAATTTTAGGGTTTAATTAAAAATAGTTAAATATTGTATAAGTATATGTATGTATGTATAATTGTGCATATACGCATACATACATATGTATGCATATGTATTTTAAAATCGACTGTACACGTGTATGTACCCTGCAGGAGAATAAATGCCAATTGTCTAAAAGCTACTAGTATAATTACTAGAACAGCAAGAACTAGTGCGAAAAGGGTTAAAGTTGTTGTATAAAATTACTAGTTCTGATGTGTACTAGTATATGAAGTAGTTCCAAGGCACCACATTGCAAAATAAATTTTGACTGTCTAACAGAGCGCTTGCACTGTACGAAAATTGGTATTATACAATTATTAAAGATTTAGGTTCACCTATAAATAATTATAATCAAATAATTACAACTAACCTTTTGTATTTTTGAATTTTGATAAATAATTGCGAATTTTAACTAGCAGTTGTCACTGGGTAACAAAGGAATAAAACCACTAATTTTATAGAATATTTCTTTGCAAAAGAACTGGTAATTAACTAGTCCTAAACTAGTACCAATGACACTAATAATTTTCTAAACACACTCAATGCTAATTTGAGCATTAACATGTAATAGGAAAGTTTACGGTTGGGAACTAGTGGTGGTGGCTTCTGTACTAGTAAAATACCAGTTGGACACTAGTTCGATCTCCTGCAGGGTAGTCTTACATTTAAAAATATTACACGTGTGCTGCGGTATAAACAAGACTACAGAGGATAAAAAAAAAACCTTTTTTTAAAACAAGCTTTTATTATTTGTTAATAAAATTAACTAAAAAGTTAAAAATGCAAAAAAAAAATTATCCGCCCTCATCAGATCAATTCTATGTCATAATAATAATATTGCATATTGTAATACGTTGCAAAATTTCAGCTCAATCGGAAACCGGGAAGTGGATCACATTTAATTTGCAAGATTTGATTACTAAAACTAAATAAAAGCTTGTAATAAAAATTAAGTTAGGTTTACAAAAGGTTTTAATAACGGCCTGTTTCACAATATCGAAAGAAAACTTTCGACTGATAACACTGTGTGACAAATTTTTATGAAATCGAAATACTATTATTCTGGTAGGTATTGTCGAGCATAACAACACTCTGTATTTGAAATGTTCCAAACACCCCCAAAAATCTTGATTTACGGGTAAAATGCCGGGCACTTATCAACCTCTAACTAAGTTAAATATCAACCGATTTTAAGTTTATAAGCGGATTTAGAAAGTAGAGAATAAGACTTTTCCAACCATATACATATAATTTCAGATAAATTTCTATAATTTTTCATTAAATATAATTTTTTCGGTTCTCAAGAAAGAAAGATTTTGGAGGTGAAAATTTAAAATACAGATTGTTGTTATACTCGGCAATACCTACAGAAAAATAATAACACTTTGCAGGTATTTATTTTGTCGCACTGTACAATCTGTATTGAAAACAAAAACAAATTTTCATATTTTAATGTTGTTTTCAATATATGGATGTAAATTTTCAGCCGAAATTGTTCTTTGGATATCGTGAAACAGTCTATAACAAACAAATTTAACTACAAATTTGTTTTCTAAACTTTTTTGAATTAATGTAATTTACTTTTAAGGACGCAATGAATTTTCCTGAAATCTTTTTTGTAGGAATATTTTTTTCAAGTTTAGCAAAAATGAAATGAAGATTTTTTTTTGTTCTAGCTTAGCATTTCGTGTCGGCTTAAGAAACTTATTGTAAACAATAAACAAAAATTTTTCATATTCAGTTAGTTTATGTGCTTGTCCAGACTTTACATTTTTGTTGCTGCAATTTCTTAAAATTCTGCTTTGAAATTGCACTAGTGTCCACATTATGAAATTCTAATTTTTTAAATTCTAAATTTCCCTGAAAAATTAACAATTCTATTTACTTTTTATTATATTTTTTGTTTTTCACACAAATGAAGAAATAAAATAAATAAAATATGTCAAATACAACTAACAACTCGATATAAACAAGTACGAATTTCAAATTAAAAGAGAATTGCCGAGCACATGAAACTGTGTACCCGTCTTCAATCTTCTCACCCCTCTCACCAATAAGCTCAAGAATGGCTGCAACAGAAATTGCAAGTATGGACAGGGACTATTTTTTTTTCTAAAAATAAAATCAATCTTAATATTCTAAGCAGCTGATAAGAAAAATTATAACTTTTGGAAGAATTTCGAAAGTCAGGTGTTCTGTTTCTAGTTGTTTTATTTTACCTAAGAGCTTGCAAATGATATCTTAAAACTTAATAAATTCCTAGCAGAACCAATCAGAAAATATAAGAACTTTATTCAAAAAATGTTTGTTTAACTTTTAAATGGTTTTTCTTATGCAACCTGAATCTAGGTTTAGTTAGCAGCTGCATGCTCAGCAGTAAGTGACAACAGTGACAGAAAGTATTTGTGCTTTATTGTAGATATTATAAAAAAAATGTTGTGCTAAATTCTTCGAAATCGTAACGGAAAAAATATGTCTATAATCTTATATATATAAATACGGCACACATTTTTTTTTGTCGTATACTAAGTATCTTTAAGTATCTTATCGTCCATCAATATTGGTGAAACATATATGGTTTAAAAGGTATTTTTGTGTAAATATGCACAATATAAATGTTTTTGCAAAAATTTCTTGGCTCAAAAGTAGTAAAAGACGATTTAAATTTGCTTGAAAAAAACGACTTTCTTCTCCGCTTTTGTTTTGTACACATGTGCTTATAATAAATAGGTGTCAAGTGGTCTAATTTAGACCACTGGGCGATCCTAGTGGCAAAAATTAAACAAATATACTTAATAGCAATAAACCAAAAAAGTTTGTCTTAAGTAGAATATGTGCATAACTAGTAAAAGAACAAATGACAATAGCAAGACTGTCGTAAATTTAGAGATGGTAAAATTGAGCTTTCACTACAAAAAAGCTTTCAGTAAATTGTAATAAGGTGAATCAAAACAATTCACATATTCCATTAGCACTGAAAAGCTGAGTACATAAAGCCGACATCTACAACAACTGACACCATACACAGTGGACCAAACACAAAAGAACGCTGATGGTGAAGGTTTAGTGACTTTCGAAAACAGCTAGTTGTTCCGTTCTACTAAGTGCTTGTCAGAATATTTACGATTAACTTTGGTGTTATTTGTTAATTAATAATTATCAGATGTAATTTGGCTTAATTATTAAATATTTATAACAGACATAAAATCATAACTTTTATTAAAAATTTACATTAATAATTTACATCAGCTGCCTGTAGTATCCATCCCTACGCACAAATTTGTATAATTGTTGTGAATGTGCCCGTTTAAAATAACTCGTTTAAAATAACTCAATACAATTTGCACTAGAACCAAAATTGTAGTAATTGAATCCACCAGAGAAGGACGAGAAGATTGCACCTGAATGTAAATTGATCCTTCTTCAAGAATAACGTCCTTTAAAAGTGACAGCTCACATTAGAGAATTTAAGGATATGGGTATATACTTTTTCTCACCAAGTTCGTGAATACAATTGGATGTGATGCTTATTGAACATGTATGTATTCGGAATGTGCAGCCCAAAGAAAACGTGAGGGAGAGAGTTATTGCCAAAAAAACAGAATATCTAAGAATGTTAACTCACTTGGAAATCATTTTTGACGCAATTTGGGATTTTGCATACATAGTGCAATGTGTGGACGACCATGGCTAAAAGAAAAGGAACTAACACAAAATTAGTTAGGTAAGTGGTCCTCAGGTAGGTGAAGCCTACCAGTCTCTTTTATATTGCGATGGCCTAGTTAGGGTTCAACGGAATGCATATTCGATTGCTTACTTGCTGCTTTCTGTAATGAAGGCCCCAGAAGAGACCTCAATAAAATAATTTATATATATGTTGGCACCGTTTTGAACTCGCAGCTTTGAACTCATGCACTTGAAATCAACTCGCATTTATAAGACATCGCTTTTACTACTCACATGAATTTTATTAGCAAAAATATATTTGGAAAGTCCCAAAAATTAAACATTATATACAAAGACCACAGCTGGCTAACGACTTTAATTTGTCAAAAATGTTATTCACTATTATTTTTAGGCTACACGACCTCTGTTGTCGGTCGCTGTGGCCAACTTAGTCCCGGTTCACACGCTTCAACTTTTGATGACAACGTTTAATTTGTATTTTCTTCTCCGTCTTACTAATAGCTGAATTACTAGTTGATCAACAAAAGTTGATGTGTGTGAACTAAGACTTAGAGTGATTTCCTTTGCAATATGAATGAAAGCTTAAGATTGTTGGATATTATTTAACAAAGATAATATTTCAAAATTCTTATACAAAATTCAAACAGTTCATATTTTTTTGGTTAAGCATGTCTATATGCATTTCATTGGTGCTTTGCCAAAGCCAATATGAAAAAGGTATAAAGGTGTAGAAAGCAGGCGAAGCAGTAATTTTTGCTGAGTTATCAAAAATAACACTTTCTGGGAGCGTTGGGTTGGAACAATTAAATGGTATGATTATTTCAGAACTTTTGCAAAGACATACATACATACATGGTAAAAATTTTATGAAGAAAATTCATTCCTCCAATTCCATAAAATTTTAGACACGTACAGGCTGCTTCAATTACAAATCGTGATGTAGGTTGATCTTAAAAATGTTACTTAAAAGAATTGTTTGACTTGTGTGTAGCTGGCACATTGCTCCCTCTCTATGCTACCTTATGCCGTAAGACAGTCTAAACACCATCAAAATACTCCTCAATCGTTATGATAGTACTTGTGACAATGAGTTTGGATGTGTTGCACCGACAATGATTAAGAAATAATAAAATTTTTTTGATTTTTGGCATGCTTGATGAAGCATTTTGATATGTTTCTGGTGCTTGTTCATCAAGCACAAACACATTTTAAACAAGATTTGTTAAAAATGACGATTGAAAAATTATTTTTCTTCTTTAAGCCACTTTTTCGCCCATAAGTGTTCGTTCCCTTCATTGTTTTGATTTTCTTTCTGTTTCAAGGACGCTGTCATTTCTTCTTTTAAATTTTTTATGGTCAGTGACATTTTTACGACAGCACAAGATAAAATTCAAAATGTATGATTGACGAGTCATACAGCATATGTGTATCAAAACATTTATCACACTTACACAAATTTGACATCAAGCATTTTGATGGTGTCTAGGCCTCTTAGGGGCGGAGTCATGGAATGAGTGGCGAGGCGGTGACCGACAGAGCAGCGAGCGGCAAATAATTAAAATATATCGAATACTATGTAAGCGGTCAGGCAGTGAGTGGCAGAGCGGCGCCGCTCAAAAATAGAATTTGTTTTAATTCTCAGCGGAGACGCTTAGCAATAGTTATAATCTTTCAGAAATAACTTTAAAAAATGCCGCTTGTAAATGTCGCTCAGTAACAAGCTACTTGCCACTCAAATACGCCGTTTTTACCGCATGCCCCTCGCCATTTCGCCGCTCATTACGTGGCCACGGCCTCAAATCAAAGTCCAGTCAAAATAACTCTGTATCCTTGCAGTCTTTTATAGATTATATTATCATCTCTGTGCCTTTTTTTAACAAACACAACCCGCGAAGCGATTAGCTTGTCTGCAGAAAACACTCAGGGTCTATGGCGGGAATCGAACAAACGACATCTGGACTGCGCGGCTAGCATCGCCACCACTCAGCCACAGGGACACCCTTTCCATGCATGCAGCATTATTGAAATAATTAATGTTTAACCAAGTTCAAAGAAAGGAGGAGGTTATTTTTAATTTAAAAAAAATTAAAAAAAAATTAACACGAGTATAAGGAATTTAAAATAACCTAGGTTGGCGTCGGGGGCAGTGGAGGGGAAGATGGATGGCCACTCGGCCAGTGGCAGAAGTATTTAGAACTGATATTCAGGTGGGGTTATGGATGGATAACAGATTTTTTCTTGGATCAGGATTACGCATTATGTCTTAGTTCTCGCCAAAGACAGGTTTTAATTGTTACTCTCAATTGATTCACCCATCGGCAGACACCTGGAAGCTATTGAGGTCTCAAAATGCTTTCAGACTTCGTACAGAGTACGACTACACACATTTCTGATAAACTTTAACAAATTCAATATTCCACGAGAAAGTTCACTTATTGTCGCGTGCGACAGCAAGCAATTAAGCTTATGTTTCAGAACAATGGACTAAGTTTTTCTTGAAATTTTACCTAATGTAGAGCTGCTGACGGCCTATACAAATACCAATATAAAGTAATAAAAAAGAGTTTCGTTTTCTTTAATAAACCAAACATATTTCTTTGCTGTGTGTCGCACGCGACAAAAAGTTGATATTCCTGTGGAAATGCCAATTTTATACAGTTTTTTTGTATCAAAATAAAATTTTAACAGAAATAAAAAATAAATAAAGCAAGTCCAATTGGTCAATGAAACAATTTTTATCAGAAATAATTTCTTAATCAGGCTTAAGTTTAGTAATTTCAATTCTTACCGAATGAAAAATGTATTTCTCGCAAAGGTTTGGGACTATATTGTAATTTATTTTCAAGTACTTTTTATCGGTGTACTCAGCTAATAAATATAATTAATATTTCTTTGGATAACTAAAATTGTCTATTGAATACGATGGTAGTTTTATGAATATTAAAAACTTTTTAGATTTTATTTTATTTCAAAGTTTTTTCCTTGTACATATTTTTTTTTTAGCTGTAATTGTCTTTTTTCATTTTGTCATCATTAAAATAATTGCAAAGAGAAAATCATAACTTTATTTCAATTTCTTTACATTTACTTTATTGTTTGGCTCAAGTGAATAAAAAATAATTATTATTTTCGTCTTAATATCCTGGACTATTCTTTTTTTTCTACCATTTTTTTTGTCCAGTAGCCGTTTTTGCCACTGGCACAAATTGAGCAGAAAAATACCAAAAAAAAAATAATGAATGATGATAATGGCTTAGACGAAGTGTACGTGGTATTTAGTGCAGATTCACTGAATAGCTATTAAATAAATGGTGATAATAGTATAAATAAAAAGTAGAAGGTGGATACGAGCAATATATTGTTGAAGGTAATTATTATGTATTTCATTTTAGACGTACAATTTTTCACGGTAGCTGTGCAAGCTTAAGGTATAAGTAGTAATAAGAAAATTGAATAATGTTTAAGGATGAATGGAAAATTATTGGTTACAATTTTGGACTTTAAAAGAATTTTTTGATTCTAAGGAACTTATTATAACGAATATATACATACCAGATGGTGTGCACATCCCTGGAAACTAGTTTTGACGCTTGTAATTTGCAAATCTCTTAATACCAACACAAATTCAAATGAGCTATAGTCAGCTCAATACGCTTCGAAAAATTTCTACTTTTGATGTCGAAAAAGGATATTCAAATCACAAAATAAGCACCTGAGCAGTTGCCAGATTTTTTCCGACCTATTTCGCCAAATTGATGTAAAAAATCGCCAAAATCAATTTTATGTAATAATTTGTATATAATAATTTTTTTTATATATTTTTTTCAAATAATAGAAGAAGAAAAAATAAGCAGAAAATCACCAAGAGTACAAATAAAGTTGACAAAAATTATTTCTTGTAAATTTTGCTCATCCAAATTCACAACTCCTTAATGCTTAAGAAAAATCACCAAAAATCGCATTGTTTTAACTTTTTGTTTATTTTTTTTTAAGTACTATTATTAATAATAAAATAATAAAAAATTTAGACGCCAAACAAATAGGGTAGCCCTGTGGCTGAGTGGTAGCGATGCTAGCCTATCAGTCCAGAGGTCGTGGGTTCGATTCCCGCCATAGACCCTGAATGTTTTCGCGAGTTGTGTTTGTTTATAAAAAAAAATAAAAAAATAAAAAAAAAGAATCATCTCGTTTGGCGAGCAATCTGACAACCCTGGTTGAGACCAATTATTATAAATTCACTTTGCCTCAACACATTTTCTAGTAATTTTTTTTCAACCCAACTATGAATTTTTTAAAGCGAATTGGGGCGAGTCTGCTTGTCAGTGTTGCCAGTTTAGGGGTTTTGTCTCCACAATGGCGATTTTTTTTCGCGATTGGGGATGAAAATTTCGTATTCGGGATCTGGGGATTTTTTAGGGATGATAACCAAATTTTAGGGGGATTTTTTTTATAACTGATGGTAACAAGAATGATTTTTTAACTAAGAAATATGCGTCTCGCAAGTCTAAAAACGTGTTAACTATTCATAGTGAATGGTTTCTAATAAAGAAAAAGAATAAGTATCAAGGCAGATTAACCAATAATGAACACTACCAAAACAAAAATACGTAAAATGTAATATGACTTATTGGAAGCACTTCTTAGAATAAACACACACTTTAAAAATGATTCAATTTGTTGTGACAAATTTAATCCTTCTGCTGAAATGCTAAAGCTTTTTAATACAAGTACTATGTACAACACAAATTCTGACGCTGATGAATCAGAAGAATTCGATTCTGAAGTTTTTGAAATGGTAAACTTGGGTTAAAAACTTTTTTATACTTTTGTATATTAAACTATGTGTAATTTTTTCTTTACAAGTTTTATAAGTACATACAAATCAAATTTATATGAATGTAAATATAGCTATCGATATACTAAATGAATTTTATTGAATAAATATAACATATTTGTCATTATTTTTTAAATAAAATTAAAAAAATGTTAATAAAACAAACTCAATTTGGGGATTTTTGGGCATGACAAATCATAAAATTGGGGATAAGTCTAGAAAAAAAACTGGCAGCACTGATCGCCAGATCAAAAATTTAGACGCCAAAAAAATAGAATAAATTACCTCATTTGGCGAGAAATCTGACATGCCTGGTTGGGACCAATTAATATAAATTCGCCTTGCCCCAACACATTTTCTCGTAATTTTTTTTTCAACCCAATTATGAATTTTTTAAAGCGAATTGGGGCGAGTCTGCTTATGAATATGTGGTGGCTTGGCCTGGCATAATTTTTAGAACTTGTATGAAAAACAAAAACATATATTCAAAATGTTGTATTTGTTTTCATGTTAATATCAACTTTAGTAACGTTATTTAGACAATTATGGTTGCTATTTAATTTTATCTAGATTCTTTTCGTTGATTCTTTTTTTTTTGAAAAAGTTCAAAAACAACTTCATTATTTTAACTACTCGTATGTAGCCTTATATTAGCTATTTTATTTATTTTATTTATTTATTTATTTAACATACTATACAAAGTAAATTTGCATAGTATGGTGTTGTTTTGTGACTGACTGTACACGACCTATGCCTTCACATAGGAAGTAGAAACGTTGTTGTTAAAGAAATTCCTCAAAAAAAAAACCGCAAGATTATACGGTTATCCGTGGCAGATCAGTCAACCAGTGCGAGCGAGACGAAAAACTCTCGAAGGCCAAACAACACACACAAGCCTGACCGAACTTAAGAAATAATTACGATGACGCGAGAAATGTTTTCCAACCCAGAGCTGCTTAACGACCGATATGAGTTATTTTATCTTTCCAATTTCTGAGTATTTATTATTATGTTAAGAATATCGATGAAGGAGAGCTTTGTGATATGAATTTGCATAGACACTGATACTTGTCAGAAAAATATAAGTGATATTGGTATCACTGAGTCTGACTAGGGATTGAATTCCGTCATTGGATTTGCCAACACCACCCTCTTCTCAGGGTATAACAAACAGGCAAATTGTTCTCCGAGTGCTTTCGATTTAAAGCAAAAATTTCGTATGTAGATGCCTCCTAGAGCGAACACGTTAGTAAAACCAGATTCGATTTTCATTACATTCATTACAAAAATAATTTGCTTATATTTTCCATTAACAACTTTCTAACTTAACTCAATTATACTTCAGCTTCTTTTTACTTTTCATTTTTCACTTAATTACTTTAATTAATTAAATACATCTCAAATTTTTTCTGCCCAAACTAAACAATAAGTGACAGTATAAAGTTCAATCACGTACATACATACATATCGTTACCTTAATATAGAAAGGCCCTAACTTATTCTTTTTTAAAACCAATTTTTTTGTATACTTCGATAGAAGAACATGTAATGTATCGAAAAATGCAATAATTTCGATTTCAAAAAAAAATCAGTTAGGGCCTTTCTATATTAAACTAACGATATGTACATAAGCATTGAAAAGTTGTTTTTAAAAATTCTACTCTACATGATTCAGTTCTAAAACTTATTCATGTATTAATAATATAATTATAGCTTCAATCTACAGTCTTTATTTTATTTCAATTTTCAATTTGAGTACTTTATATCCTCAAGCCATAGCAAGGCATTAGCAAATGTTTTTAGTTATTTATTATGCTAAGTTTACTTCCAATAATTAACAATAGAATTAAAATGTTATTTAGCAAACTATTAATTACGTTCGAACTTTTTAAGTATATATGTTTTTAAAAAGTACTTTTGCAAAAGCGTTCCTTTTCAGATAGAAATATTTATAAAGTACTTGTTTAAAATGGTAGCTTTCCAAGGCGGTACCTTTTTCGGAAGATACTTTTTCAACTAGGTACTTTTTTAAATATATATATTTTAAAAGCAATTTTTACAAGGGTATTTTTTTAAAAAGGTACTTACAAAAATATACTATTTCTAAAAGGTACCTTTTTAAAAATCGTACTTTTCTAAAGGTGTACTTTTTTTAAGTAGTACTACTTTTAAAAAAGATACTTTTTGTTTAAAGATGTTTTATCTAATAAGGTACTTTTTGTAAAAAGGTTCTCTTTTTTTAATAACTTTTTTTAAATGTACTTTTTTAAATAGATATTTTTAGATGTTTTTTTTATAAAGTTATTTATTTTGATAATTTAAACGGGAACTTTTTAAAAAATTCCATTTTTAAAATTTTTTAAAAATGTACTTTTACAATTAATTTGATTAGAGAAAGAATTTTGTGGACAACATTCATGGCCTAAATAACATATTTTGCGTATTAAAAAAAGTTTAATATGAAACAAAAATTAGTCAAAACACTCACCGGAACAGTGCAGTTGAAGAAGCAGTTGCTGCGAGTTTTGTAAAGCGTGATCTTTTATTTGAAAAGAAGTAGTCTTTATGATTGGAGATGCCACCTTTTCAATGCGATTCAGTTAATATGGACGAGCAGTAAGAAGTAAATGAGTCACTAGCCGAAAAATTCTATTTTTCACACGCACTCACGACGAACTTTTTACCTTCATAGACACTCTTAGATCTTTTACATAATAAATTTCAAAACGATAATAAGACACTCACTCAGAGAATTGTAGAAAATTGAAAGCGAATTTTTTTTGGAAGAAATACGATCGCTTGGAATTAAAAAAATAATATTCGAGAACTCTTTCGCGACGAAAAAACTAATTAATTATATTTATTTATTTATTTATTTATTTTAGAACTTTCTAATCAAAAGACATGAATATTGAGATAAATTAATCACGATCAACTGAGTTGAAATAATCACATTAATGTAGCAAATAGATAATGGCTCATATTCGCTTTAAGCCGCGCGTTCGAACTGAAAAGAGAAAGAAGAAAAAAATATTTATAGATATTTTCCAAGAAAAGTTTTAGGATAATGTTACAACGATATTTGTCACGAATCAAAAACCAATAATAAAGAATCAAGTACTAAATCGTGTCATTAGCACCAAAAAAGCTTATGCGACATCCTTGTCGTGCTTAATTTTTTTTAAGAAAATCGATTATTTACGATCTTAGATAATCTATTTTTGTCAAAAAACGAAGTTAAAAAATATGTCGCTTAAGCTTTTTTGGTGGTTATGGCTCGATATGTACTGTATTTGCCATAAGCTCTAAGAACTGAGGAACAAAACAATGTGAAAACTGTTTCATTTTAGATTGCAGTGAAATATAGCAAACATCTAAATATAACGTGCCTGTTTTTATAAGACAAAAGAAAAATTTCGTTCGACAATTTATATTGTTAAGCAGGAAGAAGGATAAGCTTTCAATTTTTGCTCATACAAGTTTAGCATAAAGAAGTCGATATTATTCCAATTGAATAAGATTCAGCCACTTTAAAACCAATCGAATATCCTTAAATAATAAAATTATAAGGATGCTGCTTTGCATTATTACGTTTCAATAATTTTAATGCAATATAAAAAAAGCTTAATGAAGTAGTAAAAAAAGAAATCATAAAGAAATAAAATTGAAAAAAGTTACATTTAATAAAACTTTGAAAGCCAGCAATGGCTGACTGGTGCGCCATAATCAGAGATGGAAAGTTTGGTGACGTTTCATTTTCTTAGTACTTTTTTTTTATTATAAAAAAAGTATCTTGGCATTCTTGACAATCTGAACAATTTTGCTTTTTAAAATAATATATTCAATTTTAATGGGCGTGACTCCGCCCTTTTTTTAAATCAAAGAGTTTGTCTATTTAAGAGCTCAATTTGTGTGGTAGGTTTCGTAAAAATCGGTTACGTATAACCGCGTGAAATATTATAATAAATTTTAACTTTCAAATTGTGTAATTACAAGAACCAAAGGTGTTTTATTGGTTTCGCAGCAATAAAAATAAGTAGAATATCATAAAATTATATAAAAAAATTGTGGGCATGTCCTCGCCCACTTTTCTACAATGGGACCAATAGGAAGCTATACCTTCTCAGACAACAAAAAAACTTTTGCAAACGGTCTAAAATGTACCGAGTTATGAAGTAACACACCTTAAAATAAATAGAGAGGAATTGTTAATCTCCTCCTTTTTTTTTTTGAAGTCGGTTAAAAAGTTGTTATCTACACAAATAAATTGTTACTAGTAGCCAGAGAAGCGCAATGAGTAGTGAAAAAGTGTGTAGAGTTAAATCATGATATATAATTTCTTGTACTTATGCGCACTCATACTTATTATTGAGTGAATCATATTCACTCGAAATTTTGAAGTGCGCATCGTACTCATATTTAGCAACATTTATGACGTTGTTGATTTCGACTCTCCTTAACTCAATGCATATGGACGATGCAAAATAAGTATGATTCACAAGGAACTTTAATTCTCATTATTAGGTTATGAGTAGAGATGCTAATCGGGACAGGTTTTTTGAAATCCCGGGCTTCGGGATTTAGAGATGGAGTCTCGAAATCCCGAACCGGGACCCCGGGATTTTCGGGACTTACAAAATCCCGAAAACATTGTGCACAAAAGTGCGTCTTTATGTTAAAAATAATTTTTTAATTTAAGAATTATTTTTTTTCATATTTAAAAGGTACATACAGACATTTCATTGTAAATTTTTATTGAAAAGTGCAATGCATGTAAAATTTTTTCCCAGAAAATAAAACGCCACAAGATATATTATGTACATATCGATGGCTTAATATAAAAAGGCCTATCTCGAATTTTCGATATTTTACAGGAGAAACAAAAAACTGAAGAAAAAATAAGGCATTTACATGCAGAAATAGTTTTTTAAGTTGCCGTAAGTCCTTGATTTTGAACTGTAATGTACTAAGTTCAAGGATGATGCAATTATACGTTGCCGCCCAAAAAAACATTAAAAACGTAATTTCGAAAAAAATTTAGTTAGCCCCTTTTTATATTAAGCCATCGATATATACAATATAATATTATCTACTAAAATATTTACTCGAAGCAAATTTTTTATTCTAACTTTTTATAAAAGGGAGTTTCTAATAATTTTTAATATAGAAGATGACAGTCAAAAACATTATTTATGAAAAAAACCCGGGATTCAGATAATCCCGAAAATACCGGGCTTTAAAATTAAAAAATCCCAGGCTCCGGGATTTGCATAGTCCCGAAAATCCCGGGATTTCCGGGCTCGGGATTTCCCGTTTAGCATCTCTAGTTATGAGTGCTTTTCATATAAATTTTATACGCAAGTCGTCCATCTGGGTTGTAGAAACAGGGTGTAAATAAACATACATGCATGAGTTGAGTGAGCTGAATCAATATGAGCAATATAAGTATTTTCCTGAAATTATAAATCAAACTTAGGTGATTTATGAGTGTGTGTGTGTGGTATGACGTCGCATTCATATTTATTTCAACCTATACTTATAAATCAATGTCATGGTGAGTATGCGTAAATCAGAGTAGTTGATTTTAAATGATGTCTACTCACTTATATTTAAAATTTTATGAGTCAGTATGAATAGCGAAAACATGATTCATTGCCAATCTCTGCTAGTAGCTAAAAGTATTTACAAAAAGTAAGTGGCAAAAATATGAAATTAATCAAAATGTAAATCAATGAAGAAGATACATATCTCACATCATCATAGTCATCACAAAATTATAGTTAAAAATTTATACTTTTAATAATAATAAAAAAAAGAACTTTTAAAATAGCAGCTCATTAGTATTTTAAAATCCAAATATCCCAAGTCCGCCTGCTTGTAACATGTACAATAAAACAAGAATACCAATGGAATTGTAGCGGTGGAATGGCCAAAGTGCCAGTGTTGGTAGTAGAAGTATTAGAGATGAGAGTATGTTTATGTCAGTGTGCGAGTCAGTATTAACAATTATACGTATCTAGAATATTTAACAAACAAGAACAATAAAAAAGTGCTTATTATAAAAATTCACGATTTGTTGAAAATGTATAAGGTACGCAGGAGTATAAAACAAATGTAGGGAAAAAATCAGCATCCGAAGTAGTAGGAAAAAAAATTTGAAATGGCTTTTTAAAAAATCATAATGGCAGCTAGTAACCAGAGTTGTAAATACAACTAGCAATGACACAAAACAACCACCACCACCACCAGCACCACCTCCACCAGCACCACTACAACCTGATCCTCACTCTTCTCCTCCCCCCTTGCAGCATACCATAAATGCAACGCATAGTCATTCGCTCACTGACTGCTTTACGAGTACGTTTACAGCACACCATTGTATCCCATTAGCAGTCATCAAGTTCAGTGTTTGGTATGATGAGGCTGATGATTATGTTGATTACGATGCCACCCACCTTCTAACTTATCCCTTGGCTTTGTATTTTTTTTTTTTTTGTTTTTTTTTTTGCTAAATATCAAATGAAAGACCACTTAAATATAAAAAATGGGAAATAAAGAAACAACAAGCAATGTATTTCGCATATCAAGCTGCAACCCACAAAACATGAGTGTGTGTACTCGTATTGTGTATTTTTTTTTATTCTTAATTTCACAATCAACCACCACCCCATATTAGTTTGGTCCATTGACGCTGAAGGCTTCTAGCAAAGAATAATAGCAGCATAAAAATAAATAAATAAAAAAGGAGGTATGCCTCCTGCATGTAAAAGCTTTAGAGAAAGAAAAAAACCCAGCTCCGGCTTTGCATTTATGCTTACTCAGCATATTCCCTCTTTGCATTTAAATTTTTTTTTTTAATTTTTTATGCTTTTTTTGCCATTATACTTATGATTCTTAGTTGAATACATATACATATATTGTATACAAACACACACACACACATGCAATTGTATTGAAGAGAAAAAATTACTCTATGCAAAATGTAAACACCCTCATACTCCTTCATTTCTGGGTAGCTGGTGCAGAGTTTCCCAACTTATGCTGGTGGAAGAGTCATCAAATGCTCTTATTTTAATTAAATAAAAATGTATACAAACATTTTTAAAGTTTTGAAAAAAATATATATGAAATGATTGAAATAAAAAAATAGTAGGCAAAATAGATTAGATTAGGTTAGGTTATGTTAAAAAGGGGGGCAACTACATATTTTGACTCAATCCCATACGGGATTGAACTTATACACAATTGGCCATGTTGTGCGCTCTATCCGATGATGTAGGGTACTCCGAATTTACGTACGTGCCCAGAACTAATAGAGGACATAAGTGGCTTCATCATGGGAATTCGGTGGCTCAATGGCGGATAATAGGGTCACTTCTGGCTCTTCATTAAATAGAACAAAATTAATAAGAAATCTCTGTGGTTTTTTTCAATTAGGAAATCTTATTAATTTCATAGAGAAAACCAAATCAAGAACAAATCTTGTAGTTTTTACGAGATTATCTTATTGATTTTTTCAATAAGATTTTCTTTTTGTTTTTACGAGGTGACCTCATAAAAAACAAAAATTTATGTCTTTATTCTTTTTGCTTTGCTTATATGTATTTTCATTTAAATTCTATACCATATACTTATGTATGTATGTAGTATATCGTCACCTTAAATACAAACGGACGTAACTACACAAAAATTCGATATCGACTTTTTGATTGATTATGGTTCATTTTATCAAACTACATGTTCACGCAAATATTTAGACCTCTGCGATCAAAACTGATGACTTTATTAAAGAAATTCAAACGGACCATACATACATATTATTACTTGAGAGGAGACAAGTATTGAACCAGCAAACTTCTGATTGATAGACAAGACACCTCATAAAATCAAGAAGATTTCCTTATTAAAAAAATCAATAAGATGCTTCACACATAATCATATAGGAACCTACTAAAATCAAGAAGAAAACCTTATTGAAAAAATCAATAAGATAGCCTAATAAAAACAATAAGAAATCCCTATAGTTTACAATTTATAAGAAAACCTAATAGAATCAAGAAGTTTTTTTCTATGGATTGTTTTTTTGGTGCCAAAAATAACGAAAATTGAGTAAAAAAAGTTGTGAATAATAAGATTTCATCTTGATTTTATGTGGCTTTCTTCTTTATAAAATTAATAAGACTTACCACATAAAAACAATAAGGAATCTCTATCAAAAATCTTTGCTTCTATCTGCTGGGGTACCCCTTAGCCTAAAAACGTTTCATAGAGAAAATCTTCTTGATTATATGAGGCAATTTTTTCTCTATGTATGTTTATAATTTGATCAGGCTAAAGTTCGTATCGCTTTGCAAGCCAAATTACATGTGGTAATTATTAATGAACAAATAACACCAAAGTTAATTGTAAATATTCTGACAAACACGTAGTAGAACGGAAAAACTAGCTGTTTTTGGAGGCCACTACGCTTTCATCATCAGCGTTTTTTGTGTTTGGTCCACTGGGTGTGGTGTCAGTTAATGAAGATTTCTGCGTTATATGTGAATTGTTTTGATTCGTGGAATTCAATTTTGCTGAAAGCTTTTTTTGTATTGAAAGCTCAATTTTGCCATTTTTAAATTTACAACAAATTTCATGTATTCCATTTGCAATAATGGCTGAGTATATAAAGCAGAAACCTTTATCAACTGACACACAGTGGACCAAACACAAAAAGAACGATGATGATATAGATGTAGTGACCTTCGAAAACAGCTAGTTGTTCCGTTCTGCTAGTGTTTGTCAGAATATTTACAATTAACGTTGGTGTTATTTGTTCATTAATAATTATCACATATAATTTGGCTTGCAAAGCGATACGAACTTTAGCCTGATCAAATTAAACAAAGTTTTTTGCACCAAACTCTTTCTATTCTATAGAAGATATTTATATATAAAAAAATAATAATAACTCTCTTGCACTAGAATTTCCCAGAGGCATTGTTTCCAGTCATTTTTAAGGAACCATAGGTAGAAATGGGAATATTATTAAATTCTCTTGGCCATCCGATAAGACTATGAGGAATATTTAAGTTTGCTTTTAGCCCGTTGGAAGAAACTTTAACAAACCTGCTGCAGTTTCAAAAGTAACTGAACTCTGAGGGACCAGTTCAAAGATAAAGTTGAAAAATGTTGCCAAAGACAACTGAAATACGGGTGATTTTTGAAATACGATGGGCCTATAGAATTATTGGTCTGCATGCCGGCCAGAACTTTTCACTTAATTGTAACACCTATAAGAGCCTTTTTGTACCACAGTGGCATATTATTTATATGTTGAAGCTGGTGGTGCAACATGCCACACAGCGCTTGAGTCAATTGATTTATTGAAATAAATGTTAGGTGGACGAATAATTTTGCGTAATGGCTCCGTAAATTGGCCTCCTAGATTATGCGTTTTAATGTTGCTGTACTTTATTTTTTATGGCACGCCGAAAAGTCAAAGGCGATAATACTGACATACGGCCTCTGCAAAAACTGATCAAATATTAGACACCTTTTAACTGAACTTCTGTTGAGGCAGCCAAGATCCTCATGTGGCGGAAATCATGTCCAAATAAAAATTTTAAAAATTATGTTGCCAATAAAATCAAATTAGTTATAATTAACACAATTTATCTGGTTTTTTATTTATTTTAAAGTTGTAGAGATACCAAAAAGCACCTTGGATAATGACCGGAATATTCCAATATACCAGTAGTGCGATTCAATAAGCTTTTTTGCACTAATGATAATCGCATCGTTAACATATTTATAACGAAAATTTATCAAATTTGATATTCAGTAAATTTTTAACGATATTCGCCGTATTTTAAAATCAGCTGTGTCGTTATTTAAGCGACAATAATTTATACGCTGTTAATTTTATCGACAAAAATCAACAGAAAATACCAGCTGCGTCCTATCGTTAAAAAGAAGTTACTGAATCACACAATCGTTATTGCAAGCGACAAAATGTATACACAAAACTTACGATTGTCGGATCGTTAAAAGTTACTGAATCGAACCACAGGGGACAAATTTAAAAATATTTCCATATAAATTCCATTGATATATTTTGATATTTCGTTCGAGTGCGGTAATTTGCCTCCAGCTGTTTTATTGCAAAAATAAAGTCATTAAGAACTTCTACAATTTTATTAAAAATATTTTAGATTGAGAAACTCTGCCTTAGTTTGCAACTGTGTATGCATGCATGCCCTTAAAACATGTGCCTGTGTCTGTGTTACCTGCACCAAAAGCATTTTGTGTGTGTGTGTTTATTATTTTTTTGTATATCCCATATCGGAATATAGTCCGATTGTATTTGTATTGCACATATACATACATATACATGTAAATATATATGAATGTATTTGTTACTAAAACATTATAATTTTTATGCTTCGCTTTCATTGCCTCCATTTCATGTTGTTAGCAACCATGTTGTTCTTGTTATATTTCTATATAAGGATTTTTATTAAGTCTTTTTTTCTTTTTTTCGAATCAGATTTAAGGTCCTGCTACAGTATGCATATATTTATACATACATACATAATTTTTTTTTCTTTCAACTACAGGGAAAAAAATTCTATTACTTTGACTTGTGTCAGTGTATTTGCATGTATTTATTTATGGTTTTGTATTGCTTTCTTTTTTTTCTTAGCGAAATGCACTGAGAAAAATATATGTGAATTTAATAATACGAGTAATCCTGCTTATAGAGGGACGATTTTAAAGGTTTGGCCAAATAAATGATGTTTGATTGTTCTCTAATAGTTAACCTAACTAGGTTAGAATGAATTGGCAAAAGCCTTAAACATAGTTCACTTGGGCAGTGGCGGTTTTATGTTTGATGTCGCCCTAGGCCCCGTGAGATATGCAGCCCTTTTTAAATTAAATATGCAGTTAATAAATATTTAAATTACACTGTGCAACAGTACAAAATCACGGTCCTAACACTATAGGTTCGATAGTACTATATAAGTACTGGAGGTTTACCCTATACTCAGTTTGGCGATTTTGGTGACCAATTAATTTTTACACAACTTTTCGAACATTTCGACTGCTGAAATTCTTCGTTCCGTATAACTTTTCATTTCATGCGTTTGTTTTGACTGCGACTGTTTACATTTTCAGAATCAGAAGCGCAAGCAGAAACAAAAGCAATTGCACAAATCGGAAGTTTTTACAAGTTGTTTGTTAAGGGGCCTTATTACAAGTGCCCTTGGGTGCGCCAGCAGGTTCTATTGTGATACCAGGTATTTAAATATGAATTTATCCTAAATATTTTGATTAAGAAAATTATGAATTATCTGCACACGAGGCACTGATAGAGAAGATGTTGGGTCCATCAGTAGGTAGGTACCTTTGAAACAACGGGTATTTACTTAAAAAATTCTCCATAACATCTAGCCTGATTTTATTTTAGATGAACCCAACTTGCTTAATAAAGTTCGGAATCCAGTCAATATGACTGAGACATATTATATCTATGAGTATACTTGAACCAAACATTTTACGTCTTAAGGCTTCGAAACTGCTGCAGTGAAAGAGCAGGGTTTCGGTGGTATCTTCTTCTTCTTAGTTTTAAGAAGAGTAAGAAGAGGAAGGCAACTTTTCCTAAGGTCATTATAAGGTAGTCGACTCCTTTGCAAAGCGAGCGGTAGTTAACGCTATGAAGTTCCGTAGTTGGCATCTGGGAAGGTTAACCTCACACTGCGTACTCTTTCGGGCGAAGTTTTCCTGGGCTCTCTCATCATTTATTCGCAACTTGTTGAATTTGTGTGAGATTATCTTATTCACCCCTTCAAGAGTCTCTAAAAGTTAGATTATTTGAAAATTTTCAACATGAGATTTTTTTTTAAAGAGAAGTAACACTCAGGCAATGAATGCAACACTACTGTTACTAGGTGTTAAATTTTTTAGGCAGGGGATAGTGCTAGAGAAGACAGGTGGTGAGGCAAGAGATAGAGGAAAGCTTCATTATTTTACAACTTTGCTTTTTTGCACGTTTTTTAATAATGCTGTGTTGCAGCGCCTCTGATGTTAAATGAGCCGTATGCAATTTTTAAAGCCGTGTTTAGTAGCCATTTTATTGGTTATTTTACATCGCCGATAATTCTGCTACACAACGAAGGAGGGCGCTCTGATAAAACATTAGGATTAGTGTCTGCTGAAGTCGGTGTAGTTCAGTGACCAGTGACTATGCCTTCATCACTTGAATTTTCCTACAACAACTGATACAAAGGGACACTAATGCACATAAGAAAAATGCGTGGTGTTGTTATTTAATGACTGTTGGCTAGCGGGATCGAACCCAGGACATGTGGTTTTGTAGCCAATGTGCTAACTACTTCAGCCAACGGATCTTATCAGATCCGCAAAAGAATATGACTGCAATTCCATAAGAACAAGAATAAGTTGTTTTAACAAAATTTTAGTAGTTATTCCTTTAACTAAACTCTTTTTATATAATTTTCTAATGCAGTACCGAAAGAGTAGAAGGGCAATATCACTGCGTACTTTTCCATCTAAGGGCAAGCAGCGGTCTAAAATTACGCTATTCAATATGCATCGAAATTTTAAAATATTTCCATATAAATTCCATGGAAACATATTGATATTTTGTTCGAAAACGAAAGCCGCATTATTCTCTCAAGACCAAAAATATGGTCTTTTAATCGTCCATTAACAAAATAGAGGTTACTAACAAATTTTCACACTAGCATCGGAAGTCATGCCAATGAACCATTCCGATTCCTCAAATGAATTTGTTTCATTATTGTTTAATTATTGTAAATGTTGTCCTACTATTGTGAATTACAGCTAATGTCCAAAGTAACCCACAACTATTGTGAATACATATAAAAATGTTTTGTAATTGTGAATAAATATGATAGCATTCAGTTCAGGGACGGCATTGAGAATTTTAAAATTGTACCAACAACAACTTAAAAAAATTGTGCTTTTTAAGGTTTCGTACACCAAAGGTGAAAAGAAACCCTATTGTTTTCGCTACGCTGTGCGTCTCTGTCCGTCTGGGTGTTCCAAAACGAGCAACGAAAAATGTTAAAATCCCATGTAATATGTATACAATTTTGTATGGTTAGCGTATTTTTATACAGACTACAACAATTAACACTAAAATCTAAAAAAATTTAATTAAAGGGTGTACCATCAGTTAATGTAATTTTAACAACTTGCTGTATCTTGGAAACCGTAAGAGCAAACTTCTTGAAATTTTCAAAAACGGTAAAACAAAAAAATCCCAAAATTATAAAATCTCCAAATCGAAAAAAATCGCCAAAACGAAAAAAGCACTAAATTAAAATAAATCGCTAAAAACCGGAAAATACGCCAAAGTTTAAAAATCGCCAAAATGAAAAAATTGTTAAAATGAAAAAGTCGCCAAAATGAAAAAAATCGCCAAAATGAAAAAAAATCGCCAAAGTGAAAAAAATCGCCAAACGGAAATAAATCTCCAAAATGAAAAAAAATCGCCAAAATGAAAAAAAATCGCCAAAACGAGAAAAAAAGCGAAAAAGAAACAAAAAAAAACGTCAAAAACTTAAAAAAACGCTATATTGAAAAATGCTCAAGGCCCAACGTACGGAACCCCTCGTGCGCGAGTCAAAGTCGCACTTTACTGAACTTATTTTACCTTTGCGTTTGGCTTTCACAAGACTGTTTTCTACTGAGAAGTATATAAGTTTCATCGTTCAAAAATGCCAATTCATGTGTGCAATCGTTTAAAAAACGGAGTGCAACTGGGGAGATTTCTTGAATGTACTAAATTGGTCATTGGTGTACACATATTGTACTTTCAGAGTTTGAATAGTACCAAAAAAATTACAATTGTACCAACTTTGTCATCCCTGATTCAGTCTATACGATTAACATAACGATTTGTCCTTAGTATAAAAGTATAATTCATTTATATTAGAAATATATATACTTATATATATATACTTAAAGAATTGCATTAACTCATTTCTTTTAGTGCTTTTTGTTAATATGTATTTATACAATATTTCTTTTTTAATTTCATGTACATGATTTGCCCCCTAATTTTGTATGGATTTTCTTAAATATTTTTGTTTCCTATTCTAAAGCACATAAAACCATTTCTTTTTCTTCATCATTTGCACTCATCGGCTTTTAATTTTAAACGATAAAAGTATATTTTTAGTTTTCATTCAATTTGCTTTTTTTTCTCTTCGTATTATTTTTTTTTTTTTCTTAAAAATTTTCGTGACTTTTATGCATTAAGTAAGACCAGCATGAAAATAAAATTCTGTGATAACAAAAAAAATTAATAGAAAATGTATCTCTGCCTTTTACGAATTGCTAATGAGATCTACTCAAACTAAACAAGCCATGGCTAAAGAAGCTCCTTTTTATTTTTTGTTTGCTTTCTTTTTAATTTCTATTTATTTTCCAATTCGACGATAAAATTATGTCCTTTTCGAGTTGGAACGAATGTACGAACGAGCGACCTCCTTGTCCGCAACAAGAGCAGCAAAACCATTAAAAAGCACCCCTGTCACCCCAACTAGAGCGTACCGTAATGTGGCGTTAAACTCCAAGTGGCTGACATGTCCTTCTTTGCTGAAGCGCAACTAATGCCTGACAACTACAAACAAACAACAAGCAACTCAAACTAAAATAAAGAAACAACATAAAAAAAAATATATATATATATATATATGTATATAAAATCAAGCCAAGAGAAAAAGATTCCAGTAAGATAGTGAGTGAGTGAGTGTCCTTATGAATTTTACTTGCAAGTGTATGTGTGCGAGTTGTGTCTCTTGTTTGTATGTGTTTGATGTTTTGCGTTTGTGTTAAATTAGAAAAATGTAAATTTATTTTAATTAAGATAAATAAGTAACAAAATGTTTTTATGGAAATTACATTAACGAACGATGGATGATGATGTTACTTGTGTACTTGCTCGGCTACTTCGTCCTAAACCTGCTTTTCCCACTCCAAACACTTTTCATTACTTTTAGATTTCTGTCTTTCTTTTTTTTTTTTTTTTTTGCTGGAGGACACTACGCTGACGTGTGTATGATTTTCCAGCAAGTTTTTTGATTTCTTTTCCTACTACGTTTTCTCCTGCTTAAAGCTTTTCCATTTTTTTTTATAAAAAAAAAGAAATAATTTAAAAAAGCAGAACAGTAATTTGGTAAAAGGAAAAATATGTAACTTTTCAATCTCAATGTATTATTTGGGATTTTTTACATACATAGTTCTTAGTGCAAAATTAAATGCCTGCATATCGATTTTATCGTAAGCGACAAAAATTAAAATTTTCAGAAGTTTTTTTTTTAATTACTCAAATATGAGGAGCCGCGAAACAAAAGGTGCTTTTTCGCATTTCTCGAAAAATTGGTTTTTTGGTATTTTTTATAATATTTTGATTGAAATCTTGTAGAAACAATCAAGTTACCATAATTATTATTTTTGTTTTTACAAAGTAAATTGGTTCTAAAAAATTGATGCTTAACAAAAGGTGCTTTTTTTTTAAGCACGTTCAGTCAAAATTTTATCGTCATATATGTCTATTCGCATTACACAATGTATTTTTTTCCTTCTATTAACAAAACGTGCTTTTTTACTTTTTTTTAACGAAAGGTGTTTTTTTTTAATTTTTTTCCTTAACAAAAGGTGATGTTTTGCTTTCTTTTTTTGCAAAAGGTGCTTTTTCCGAAATAAAAATGGAATTATATCAAACATCCTTAACATTTAATGGGGTGACTTATGACAGTTAGATGCATCTGTAGATAAGTAAAAAACCTTGTCAGCATTTCCAGGTTCTTGCAGTTTTTTAAAGGGGCGAAAAAAATATATCTCGATTTCCCAAATATTTTGAAATGAGCAAAAAAGCACCTTTTGTTCTGCGGCTCCTCATATGTTTTTGTACGAAAATTGTCGCTTACGATAAAATTTTTCAGCCCGTATCTGAAAGGTTATCAACAATTTTGGCATTTTGTAGTGTGCTTAGTATTATCAAAATGCCAAAATTGTTGATAACTTTTAAGATACGGGCTGTAAAATTTTATCGTAAGCGACAATTTACGTACAAAAACAGATTTGAATACTTTAAAAAAAACCGTCTCTTGAAAAATTTAATTTTGTCGCTTACGATTAAATCGAAAATAAGGCTCGGTAATAAGCCAGCATATCCCGAGCTTATCTGGATCAAGAATTTTGAAAACCTATACACAAACATACACACATTTTTATACCCTTCACCCAATATTGTAAAGGATATAAAGCGTGTTTTTTAGCAACGTTCTTCTTGGCAACACTGTTCTTGGAAGCTCAGCTGTTTTCGTGCAACATGTTCAGTTTGGTCTATAATTTAACCAGGAATCGACTTAAAAACGGACAACGCTTGCAGATTATTGAATTTTATTATCAAAATTCATGCTCGGTTAAGAAAGTACATCGTCTTCCATTTTATGATCAGTTTGGGTGACCTTCTGAGGCGGTTATTAAGAATCTTGTGACTAAATTTCGCACCAAGTTGAGAGGGGAGTTCGGCGAACAATTTATTTTACGTTTGGGTCTGGTGGTTTATTTTTTAATTCATAAAAAAATCTGTGTCTTCTTCATAATAAATATGAATTGGACTTAAATAAAAGAAGAACTACTATTTAAATACAATTGCTGTTGCCGTATTTCTACACTTCGTTTCGCTTATGTTTCGCTTATATTATAAACAATATTTTTTTTTAATTTTTTGTCCCTGTCCGGTTTTTAGAATGTCCGGTTATGGTAAATGAAGTTTGTATGGAAAAACTAATGAAGATGTTGGAGCTATAAAACTTGTCCGGTTACTAGAGGTTTCCGATTATGGGAAGTGTCCATTATGAGAGGTTTCACTGTATATATTTAAGTGTATACAAAAGTAACTACCCTGCAGGAGAATAGGTATCAATTGTCTAAAAGCTACTAGTATAATTACTAAAACAGCAAGAACTAGTGCGAAAAGGGTTAAAGTTGTTGTATAAAATTACTAGTTCTGATGAGTACTAGTATATGAAGTAGTTCCAAGGCACCATATTGCAAAATAAATTTTGACTGTCTAATAGAGCATTTGCACTCTAAAAAAATTGGTATTATACAATTATTAAAGTTTTAGGTTCACCTGTAAATAATTATAATCAAATAATTACAATTAACCTTTTGTATTTTTGAATTTTGATAAATAATTGCGAATTTTAACTAGCAGTTGTCACTGGATAACAAAGGAATAAAACCACCAATTTTATATAATTTTTCTTTGCAAAAGAACTGGTAATTAACTAGTCCTAAACTAGTACCAATGGCACTAGTAATTTTCTAAACACACTCAATGATAATTTGAGCATTAACATGTTATAGGAAAGTTTACGGTTGGGAACTAGTGGTGGTGGCTTCTGTACTAGTAAAATACCAGTTGGACACTAGTTCGATCTCCTGCAGGGTAGCTAAAACTATTTGAAATAAATGTATTTGTTGTTGATTAAAATTTTATATATTTGTTTTTTAATTTAGTCAATATAATGCTCGGTGTCAAGTTTCAGTGATCTAGAAACACTTTTTATAGTTTTTGCACAAAAGTGTATTAACCCATCCCACTGTGCTGTGGTTTGGTTTCAAGGATGGGAGAACCGGCCGCTTCTTGTGGTCATCTGGCCTGTTCACCTGGATGCAGCAGTTCATTCTCATATTGTTTTGTATTCGGAGCTAATTTAACACGAGTCTATGCGGTGAAGGCGAGAGAAACACGTTCTCGAAGAATCGCGGGTTCACAGTGGTTTGCAACAGTTTTAAGTCAAGCTGGTATATAGGCGTAGAAAGGCAAGTCTGGGGGAGCATTGCCCGTTGGGAGAATTGCTGTTGGCTCCTTAGAATTATTAAAATTTGCCTGTAATTATTTTATTATTACTCATGAAAATCACCAGTCATAATGCCCCCTAGAAAAAATTTATAGCTTCGCCAATGAGCTGGTAAAAACAGATGTCTGAAATTGTAAAACACTTTTTTATAATGGCATTAATTTCCTGAGAGACATCGCGACAATGGATGGCGATTAAGAAATCTACCAGGCCTGTTGGGCTGTTGGGCTGTATTGGTCAACGTTGGTTGCTTTAAGGCCTGGTCTCCCCAACTTAGTAAATCAAGAAAACTATTTTTTTTCTATCAGAACAATGGTGAACATGAACATATCACAAATGAACTTCATCGCTGGACAGGGCATTGCTATAAAACACTGCCGAACTAATCCGCCATTTTCCAAAATAAATTTGCACACTTCTCAAAATTTGAAGCGAAAAAGGTAAAGGTGTCAGATCTGACATCTGACATGACAGTCTTATACTTGATGTTAAATGGCGGCTTGAAACTCCTGTTATTTAGCTGGTAATTTTTCCAGTGACTCTACAGTAAACCAGCTTCGAATTTAGATCAGTGGTGGCCACCGACATATGTAAATGTATTCGTGTATGTATATTCATTTGTATAAGAAGCCGTTTGAAGTTCGGTACCAGAGCACTGCACTGAATACTCGAGTAATATTCTCAGTAATTTTCTCTTTTGCCTATATGAATTTTACTAAACTGAAAACACATGGGCATGCTTATAGTGTTGCTCGTGCAACGCTTGCTTATTCGGTACTCTGGTGCCACTCTGTCCGCTTGATTTGTCACATATATTATAAGCCAAACTAAAATTTATTCGAGCCGAATTACAATTGGATGCATATTGATGTTTTTTTACGAAAACATAATATTTCTTTAATCTGATACAGCCAGCTTAACTATTTTTTTTTATAGAAAAAATTCCTTTGTGCAAACTTTGGCCTGTCTCCGAACCATATATGGATACCAGGAAAATATTTTTTAATTTCTTGCATTTTATATTCCAAAAAATCCACTGTGCAATATTAATTGAAAATAAATACCGGATTACAAATACAACATTGAAATTATGTTCGAAACTTTCTTGTATTGCAATGATGAATAGTAAAACACTCAATGAGAGTACACTCACACACACACACTCAAAAATACACACACACACTCACACATATACACACACACACTCGCATAAGTATATTTAACAATGCTTTCCTTCCATATTTCAGCGAAATTTTAAAACTTTTTTCATTGAAACCCATCGATTATTTCAACAATTTTATTTTTGTTTGCATTTTTAATTTAAAAACTTTTAATTAACAACTTTAATTCTTGAAGTTTGCTGTTGATTTCAGCAGGCAAAATCTATACCGTTTACACCAAGTTTTTTTTTAGACATTTATCAAAACATTTCTTATCCTAAACATAAACCATTAACTGAACATTTTCCTAAACTACAACCAAACCACTGCAATGTAGCTAAATCACTCACCTCTTTAAGTAAGGAGGATTAGTTTTTAGTACAATAATGAAAAAGATCATAGTTGCATCACTAAGTTCTACTAGATTTTAATTAGAATTAAGCAAAACCTAATGACGAATTAAATCCTCTTTTGCATGGGAAATCTATTGGATTTTACCCAAAATCTCGTAACGACTCATATGTAAACGAAGTATTATTACGCATTTAAAAATGTTTTAGTCAACTGAATCTAAATTATGTTCAAGTTTTTAGTACCTATTTGTAAAGACAGCTGAACTTGTGTTATTATTAGTGGTTCTAAACACTTTTCTAAATTCAAAGTAGCGAAACTTTCGAAGCTCAAGGTGTGTTTCAAGTTTGGTAAGAATCGGTCAAGTAGAATTACGTTCAATATAATATTAAGTTTTAATGGGCATTGTCTCGCCCACTTTTTAAGTAAAATTTTATGTCATTCTAAGAGCCCCAACTGTGTGCCAAGTTTCGTGGGGATCGTGTAAGTATATCGTTGGCTTAGAGTGTAAAACTGCTGACTCACTTCAAGCAAACTTTATATATGGGCATTTCTCCGAGAAATTCCACTTTTTTGTCGCGTGCGACTAGCAAGCAATTAATCTTGTATTTCTGAACAACGTGAATCGATTTTTCTTAAAATTTTACCTAACGTAGAGCTGCTGACGGCGTACACAAATATATAAAAAAGTTAAAAAAAAAAATTTAGTTTCCTTTGAAAAAAAAACAAGCATATTTGCTTGGTGTCGCACGCTATAAAAAGTTGACATTCCTATGGAAATGCCCATATACAAAATATACTGTTTACATTTCCTATACATAGCTTAAGAAGCTAGCCTAATACATTGTTTTTCGACATTTAGAGTTTCAAATTAAAATAAATAGTTTAGCCAGTCGATGCAACATCTTTTTCTCTTTCGAACGGCATTAAATGTCAAATGTTATAAAAGGTGGATTTGGCAGGTGTATACTCTAAGTCGATTATATATAATTGAATACTCACCTCAGAGTGTAGGCCAAGTTTTATAAAAAGGCGCTAAATAGAAAGAAGTACGTAAAATATAAAATTAAATTTTGGTGGGCGTGGATTCGCCCATTTTTTTTAAATTTGATATTGTGTCAAATTTCTTAGCCCAATAAGTAAAAGTATATAAAATCAAAGAAAATAGTTTAATGAGCGTGTTACTGCCCAAACGGTACCAATTGAAAGCTACACCCTTTTAGATAGAAAAAAAAAGAATTTCTAAAATCGTGCTAAGCATTACGTAGTTATGAAGTCGGTTAAAAACTGAGAGAAATTGAAATTTTATGAGGCCCATGCGTAAAGTACCATTTTCAAAAGAACACATTTTCGCATTTAGCAATATTATTGTGCAATAACTGATATTATACAATAATTGGTATTATACAGTAATTGATATTGTACAACATTTGATATTGTGTAACAATTGATATTGTGCAATAATTGATATGGTACAATATTTGATATTGTGCAATAATTGATATTGTGCAATAATTGATATTGTGCAATAATTGATATTGCGCACTAATTGATATTGTACAATGATTGATATTGTGCAATAATTGATATAGTGCATTAATTTATATTGGGCAATATATAATGTTGTGCAATAATTGATATTGTGCAATAATTGACATTTCGCAATAATTGATATTATGCAAAAAAAATTGTCTATGTGTATATATTATACTCGTATTAGTAGGTGGCATAATTTTATATATATTAGAAAAAAATCATATTGGACCTTCCCCGAGAAAAGGGACCTAGTGTGTCAAAAAACGGGTTTGGACTTTAGAGTGGATTCTGGTACCTAAAAGGGTGCAGAATAAGATGAGATGAGTTAGATTTCTGATAAAAATTTATTTACCCATAAAAAAGTACAAAACGAACTTGGGAAAATCGATAAAAATGAGAAAGACTTGTCGCACACTTACATTTAAAACAACAACAAAATATTAAAACTTGTTTTTGTTTTGAATGTAAGTGTGCGACAGGTCGAACACGACAGACAAGTCGCCACGGGTTACCTTTCTTAGATCAAAGTAAATTTTTTTTTGGCTTTTTAGGTCATTTCAAAACTTTTTAGTGGGTATGTGCAAAAAAAGTGACGTCAAAAAAATAAGGGACACCTTAATGCATATATGTACATATATCGAGCCCTATTTTCAATTTGAGCTACATGTAGTCAAAAATATAATAGAAATTAGAAAATTTTTGATAACTTCTAAGATACGGCCTGTAAAATTTTATCGTTAGCTACTATTTACGTTAATAAAACATGTTTGGATATTGTTAAAGAAAAAACTTCTTCTTAAAAATTAAATTTTTGTTTTTTACGACTAAATCGAAAATATATATACATATGTAGGTCTATGTTACAATAAAGAAAATTTGCTCTATATTTTTTTAAAATTGTGCAAAATATTGAATAAAGTGTAGCAAAGCGACAATAATATTAACAATAAAGTACTCAATAATATTGTGTAGTCTGTGGGTACCTTCACGGAAAACAGTGCCTCGTTTCTGTAACGAATGTGAGAACATTTCGAGTCGAAAAATATGTTAAAATTTCACAACACAGGAGATTAAGAAAAAACTCGAATTTTTTATTATAATTGTAAGTTTTTTCTATTATTTCTAACAAACACAGCAAGGGTCTATGGCGGGAATCGAACCCACGACCTCTGGACTGAGGGGCTAGCATCTCTAGCACTCACCCATAGGGGCACCCTAAAATAAATTTTTATATGAATGCATAATTCTGTTTAAAATAGGACAATCAATATAATTATTTATTTTTTCGAGATGCAAAAACTTCTCACAAGTTACAGAAACGAGGCACAGATCAGCTGAATCGTAGCATAGACGTTTGCGTAAGAGTTATCGTTCTTCTGCTTTACAATTACACCTTTGCTGCATTTATTCGCCAAACGAGTTGAAGCAGAGTATAAACCAACAGAGAAAAAAATACAATAAAATTATTGACTGCAACAATAAATGTTGCAACATGATAATGCATTAAAAATGCAATTACGTTTTCTAAGTACACACTTAAGCGGACACACACACACACATACACAAACACACATTCATAAATGCATTCACTAATGTTTAAGTGCACATTACACACACACACACACACACATGCATACATACTTGTACATCCGCAACAAATACAACTACAAACATTATGAGCTTTTCTTGTTTGTATGCCTTAAATATTCATACAAGTATTTTGTGCAAATACATGGCATGACGCAAATGTTAAAAAAAAGAATGAAAATTGATGGCTGGATGCATTTTAAGTAAATCATATGCAAATCATAATCATATGCAACGATAGTACTCAGACACTTCAAATCTGCATTCCATAAAATTCAAACAATTCCTGTGCAAACGAATAACAATGATGATGTGTTTCTTTTTTTTCATTTTTCTTTGCTGTTTACTTGGCTTTTGCAAACTTAAATGCAACAATATAGAATAGTTGAACAGAGAAAACAAATTCGAAGTGAATGCAGAAGGTATTAAACGCCACTGTAAATACTTGAACGAGGGGAATAGAATGTTAAATAGATGCAGATTAATGAATAGATAATAGTTAGATAGATATAAGCAGGTGCATCTGCAGGCTGCAGAATTTGCATATTCTTATAATCTTGTAATTATTATTAAATATGGAATTTTTTGCTTGTTAATTTTTTCTCTTGTTAAGCAACGCCTATATGCATTGCGTTCCGGCTTATGAAATTCGTCACTAAACTTCAACCCAAAAGATTTTGAATAAAAAAATCGTTTTTTTCGTTAAAACTATTTTTAAACCCTTTACAAAAAAATGGTAAAATATATGGGTTTGGCATTCCGTGTGTAATTTTCATAATATTAATATAAGACACATAAAATATATAAATTCTGAATCCTTATGCATAGGGAAGACGAATAAGCCCTGGCCGTCAGTTCGTCCGTCCGTGCGTCTGGTGTAAGTGAAATAGGGATGTAACGAATGTTCGCATTCGCTTTCGCATTCGCAAATTATTCGCTTACTTTTGCTATTTGCATTCGCTTTTGCATTCGTTAAAATGTATGCGAATATTTCAAGCGAATACTAGAGACAAAAAAATTTATTTTATGAAAATATCGTAGTTTGCGTTTAACAAACGTCAGAAAAATTAAAATTATTTTAAGCCAACATGAAAAAGTAAATCATTCTAACCAAAGCTTTAAAATCTTAGCGGAAAACTTTCCTATAAATAATTTCTCATAAGTATCAAAATGGAAATATTTTTCAGTTTTTGAAAAATAAAAGGCAGTGTTTGATTTGCGCGAACATGTTTTCTGCTTAAGACTATTCTGTTCAATATTTTGAAAAAATGTCGACCACCATTCATTACTTCAAATCCAAAAAATATTAACTAGTCCTTGTTTGTTGTACTTTCCACACTCATATTATTTCTCATGAAAACTTAAGATGTTGAAGATATATTTCATGCTTTTCCCAATGGAAAATTTTTACCTAGAAAAATTCATTCCAAGTTTCCTTAATATGTATTTTAAGAGCATTTCACATGAGATATTAAACAAAGTAGCAGGCTTTAGGGCCAAAGTACGAATGGGTTGATTGCCTAATATTTTGTGAACTTATTATTAATTATTATCTATACTTACTCTTATATAACTTTATTTGCATGTGCTATTTTAACGAATTGTAATATTTGCATTCGCTTTCGCATTCGCATTCGCTTTCGCAAAAATTAATATGTATTATTCGCTTTCGCATTCGCATTCGCTAAACTGGTATTCGTTACATCCCTAAAGTGAAATCAGTTTTCCGAAGTTCCTAGAAAAGCTAGAGACTTTGGTCTTAGATTGTTGTATCAGAAATGGTCCAAAAAGATTCGAATTGAAAATCAGCGAAATCGAGCAGACGGTTTCAGAGCTGGAAAACGTAAACTTAATTTTGCCATATAAAAGTAACTAGATAACATAAATTTTTTTATTTTTTTGTTAAATAAACTCATTTTATATCTCAGTACAAATAAAATTTGTATTAAAATAAATAAAAAATTAAAAAGATGTTCCAGGGTTGGGAACTTTAACTTTTTTTATTGTATAAAAATAACAATTTAATCTAATTAATCTGAGAGGGTATAGCTTACCATTGGTCCCATTGTAAAATAATATTCAAGTTATTTGATTGCTGCGAAATCTATAAAACATATTTGGTTCTTGTAATTACACAATTTGAAAGTTAAGAAAATGGGTGGAGTTACGCCCATTAAAATTTATTATAGTATTTCACGCGGTTCTATTTAACTCCTTTCTACGAAACTTACCACACAAATTGAGCTCTAAGATAGACAAAATCTTTTATTTAAAATATGGGCGGAGTCACGCCCATTAAAGTTTAATATTTTATTTAACGTAGTTCGATTTAACCGATTTTTAGAAAACTTAATACACACCCTAAGCCATTAAAAATACACAATCTTGCATTTAAAAATGGGCGGAGGCACGCCCATTAAAATTAAATTTTATATTTCACGTACTTCTTCTTATCTTCTTCTATCAGATATTTGTATTGAAGTCGGTTGCTTTTGGCAGAAAGAATTATTAACATGACGAATGGGAAAGCAAAACGTATTGACAGTACATGAAACTGAGTACTCGTTTCTTTTCCCCTCGTCTCTCTCTCTCTCGCTCTCTCTCGCTCTCTCTCGCTCTCTATCTCTCTCTCCCCTACAAACTAATCAGCTTAGCAATTAGACTTGCATTGTGTAAACTAGGACTAACTAACAATATCTGCCCAAATAGATAGACATGGGTGCTGATTAGGGATGCCAATCCCGAAAGCCCGATCCCGAAAATGCCGAGATTTGTCTTTTAATGTTCAAAAAACCCATAGTCCTGAAAAATCTCCGAATCTCAAAAAATTTCGAGATCCCGAAATCCCGGAACTTGATTTATTGAAATCCCAAATCCCGGGATCGTAAAAATCAGTCCCGATTGGCATCCCTAGTGCTGATGAAGTGCGTGGCGGAACAGAAAACTGATGCTATACCCCCCATATATAGAGTTTAGTTAAATTTTGCTTGTCGTCATTGTCATTCTAATTGAATTAAATTTAAATATGTATCAAGTAAATTTTTTTAATTAAAAGTAAATATTACAGGGATTTCATGAAATTTTTTTAACGAAACTTTTGCCTGTTAGCTAATAGCAGCGATAGAGAAGAGATTGAAGTTGCGTTTTGGGCAACTTTAATTCTCTCTGAAGCTTTTTGGGTAACTTTTTTTTTTAATCCAGTTTTTTTCACCACGACTCCTTTTGAAATGTAGTAAAAAGAAAATTTCATGCTGCTAATTTCATTAAAAATTTCAATAAATAACATCTTTAAACTTCTAATTTACAATATTAAAAGTTTTCTGAATAAATAAAGTTGTTAGCTTTATATTTTTCTCTTTTTATTTTAAGCAAATAATATATTCTTTTATGCTTAAAGAAATAACTTTAGAATTTTTGAAGAACTTGTTTTATTACAAATTCTATACAATTTGTTTTAGGACATGCTGTTTGTGCCGCCGCTAGCTGGGGTAAAAACAATTCAAAATAAAATTTAATCTAATTAAGATTTTTTGAGCTTAGAGTGAAGTGACTACACAATGACTTTGAAGAACCTGTTTCTCTTGCCACTGCAAACAAAAGTAATAGAAATAAAAATTTTCTAAAAATGTCCTTTCCCAAATTCAATTTCTACAAAGCAAACAGTAACTACAATAAAACAATTAGCATAAGAATGAAATAAGAAACTAAGAATTGAATTGTATAGTTAAAATTAAAGTGTGACATTAAATGAATGAACGCTGTATGTATGCTGCGGCATGTGTAAGTTATTTCATAAATACGAGTAAATATTCAAATTCTTGGAATTATGAACGTGGGAACTTTTAGGAAAAAGAAAAGTTTTTGAATAATTAAGAGGCTGGTATTTCATAAAACTGGATCATACACTTACTTATAATCTTAAGTGCACCACTTTATTTTTGAGTTGAAGCCGGCAGCAGAAAAAAAATAATCAAATGAAGAAAGCAAAATATTGACAAAATTCTATACCTAGATTTGTTCATTCAGCATTAAACAATATTTGTCATATCCTTACATATCCTTATTGTTGGAAGAAAAAAAAAAACATAACAAAAAGGTGCTTGTTGTAAGTAACCCTTTGCCTGTCGTTTGTTTAATTTCACTCACAAAAATAGTCAGTGTGATATTTATAATTTCATTTCTTTTTTTTTCATTTTCCCATTTGCGTACAGGACCTGAACAGCATCCTTTTGTATCTTATGAAAGAAATCATAGTGATTTGCATACGCGTCTGTACATATTAAAATTATGTACGTACGAATGTGTGTATCCTACAGGACATCATGTGAGTTTTGTATGTCAAATCTGTTTGTGTACGTCTTTTCCTGCTTGGAATATTTTTATTTTTTTGGTTCTATTTAAAATTCCATAAACGAGTTACCCCTTTTTTCATACAGAAAATACTCTAAAAAATCCTACAAATATTCTTTCTTTTAAGCCTTCTTATTTGCTATATTATTTCCCTATTTTTACGAGGGCGGTTCGGAAACTTCTTATCCTATCAATGAAAGAGAATAGTTAGTTTTTCAAAAATATTTTTATTTTTCAATATAATCTCCTGAAACTTCAATACACTTAGTCCAACGCATTTCTAGCAATTCTATCCTTTGATTAAAATAGTTTTCCTCAAGGTCTTCAAAATAGTGGTTTACAACTGTAATTGCATCTTCATTTGAGGTAAAACGCTTGCCAGCAAGGAATTTTTTTAGATTTGGGAACAGGTAAAAGTCACTGGGAGCCAAATCAGGAGAATAAGGTGGGTGGTCAAGCAACTCGTACTTTAATTCGTTGATTTTAGCCATTGTTAAAACACTCTTGTGCGCTGGTGCGTTGTCTTGATGAAAAATTATTTTTTTGTGTTGTAAGCCAGGACGTTTTTCTCGAATTTGTACATTTAATTGATCCAAAAGGTTGCAATAGTACTCTGAATTTATTGTTTTACCCTTTTGCAGATAGTCAATCAATAAAATACCTTTAAAGTCCCAAAAAACCGTTGCCATAACCTTACCAGCCGATTGAATTGTTTTTGCCTTGTTTGGGGCACTTCCTCCAGCTTCAGTCCATTGTTTGGATTGTTCTTTTGTCTCTGGAGTATAGTGGTGGATCCATGTATCATCAACAGCTATGAAACGACGCTTAAAATCCATTTTATTTCGCTTAAAACGATCCAAACAAGCTTGAGAAATTTTCATTTTTATGCGTTTTTGGTCGACTGTTAACAAATGCGGCACCCATCTTGCAGAAAGCTTTTTCATCTGTAGTTCTTCATGCAAAATTAAATGGACTCGATCATTTGAGATGCCCATGATATTAGCTATTTCACGCACTTTTATTCGTCGATCATTTAATACCATATCATGCACTTTGGCTACAATTTCTGTTGTTGTTGCTGTTTTTGGACGTCCACTACGTGGTTCATCTTCAATGCTTGTACGACCACGTTTAAATTCAGCAACCCAATTTTTTACTGTTGCATATGAAGGAGCACTTTCACCTAACACATTCACCATATCATTATGAATTTCTTGTCCCGGTAAACCTTTTTTATGTAAATATTTAATGACACCACGCATTTCTAATTTTTCCATTGTTAAAAAATCGCGGATGCGTCTTTTGTGAACACCTGTTTCTATATGAAGGAGTTGCCAGATCGAAACAAAATTTAACATGTGTTCATAGCAGAGATGGAAGTTTCCAAAACACTTAACTTTTTTCTGTTTATACCGCGCGTTTTGTGCTAGGCTAAGAAGTTTCCGAACCGCCCTCGTAAAGGCTTATAATTCGTTTTCCCATTAACAAATGTTAAGAAATTTTTGGCGGAATTTTTACCTGATTTTTTTTTTATTTTTTATTGTCAATAGCAATTGTATGTTAATCGTGCATACATTTTTATACTTGTACAGATGTTGTAACAATAGTTGGAAAACTATTGAATTTATTTTTCCCAGACGGGATGATGTCAATTCAATTGCAAATTCATAAGATGCCTCGGAAGGCTTAGCATAGTGTGACTGTACTCACACACAGCAATTTTATTGCATCAAGTCTTGAGCCTATAGAAGAGAGGTAAGAAACATATATATTCCCTGCAAGAACAGTCCAAGCCAAATGACCGGTCATTTGACCGACAGTGGTGATGGCTTTCTCTATCTAAGTTTCTATCAGTTTTTTAAGTGCAATGTGAAAAAAGTGATGTAAGCTTTTGTGTACATATGATTTTGCGTCTTTGTCTAACTAATTCAAAATATTTACTGTGGAACATATATATCTGACCTGCTTACTCTGCCCTATTTTTACTTGTTATTGATGATGACTGCGGTAATCACGTCTGACTGATCACACTTCATTTATATAACCGTCATAATAAACTAGCCAAAACTGCATAATTACATTAATAAACATAGTTTTCATATTGTTTTAAATGGTTTTTATTAAAAATAAATAAATAAATAAGTAAAATATTTAAAAACTAAGACAAAAAACAACCAAAAACTCAAAATAACGTAAGTGGTATCTATCCCCTTCACGCTTCTTTCAACCTCCAGCACACCTTGCTTTTTTATAAATATCTAAAATTTTAAAAAGAAATGCATATACATATATATTAAATTTAACTTTGTAAATTTATTTTATTCACTGTTGTTCTTGTCTTTACTTTTACTTTTTTAACGCATCGATATTTTAATTTCACAGACTGAACGAATTGTATATTTTACAATAAAATGCGATACATTAGATGTTCGTTCCACTCCAACATATATGTTAGAGTAGAGCAACTATAATTAATAAATGTATGCATCATCCTTACCGGCAAAATCACTAGTCAATTGAATGTCACTGTTGATGTCAATATAAAGTTGTTGCAAATGTTTTAGTGAACAAATTACGTTTGTGTAAGTTTCAGTCAATAATTTCTTGTAGGGTTTCGTCCCTACACTGAAAGAATTTTCGACATAAAATCTATGAATTCCGACGTTAATCTAATGAAAAATTCATTAAAATTCAACCAACGTCACGCTTCGTTGAATTAATGAAACCAGTTTCGTCAAAATTATTTTATTGAAAACTTCATCAAATTTATTTAACAGTGTAATTAATGCAGTGCTATAACTTCATCGAAACAATAAAATAATTTCATGAAAATAATGAAACAACTTAAATACAAAGGGGTTTCTTAATAATTATTGTTGTAATAAATATTGTTGACATAAATCCAATAAAATATTCTCACGACACCAGAATACCAAGGAAGCAATTCTAATAAAATTCTTTCACAAAATTCATGAAATTTTCATTGGATTTGTGAAATTATCATTAGATTTGTGAAAAAAATTTTATGAAATAATTTCTTAATCAGGCTTGAGTTCAGTAATTTCAATTCTTATTGAATGAAATATTTTTATTAATTAATGTGAGTATCTAAAGAAGAGAAGAAAACTTAAACTAGACTTTATTAGCTGGGGGAAATACCGATATTTTTATAAATAGAAAATGGAAAAACAGAAAATGAATAGTGATACTTACAAATGTGTTTGCCAAAGGTAAACCAATAATTCTATACACAATCAATTCTCATATTCCATTTCATAGAAATTTAAGTTAAATAGCTGATGTTAATAATAATCTCTACCCCAGTAGATAGACATGGGTGCTGATGAAGTGCGTGGCTGCACAGAAAATATCGGTATTTCCCCCAGCTAATAAAGTCTAGTTTAATTTTTCTTCTCTTCTTTAGATACTCACATTAATTAATAAAAATATTTCATTCAATAAGAATTGAAATTACTGAACTCAAGCCTGATTAAGAAATTATTTCTGATTAAAATTTTTGACTGCAATATAATTTGTACTATTTTGTAAAAATAATATGATCTAAATAAAAATATAATGTTATCTAAAACTATGTCAAGTTGTACACAAAATTTTTTTCAGAAACATCTTCAGTCAGTTCAGGTGTGGTGCTAAATAAATACAAAAAAAAAGTATAAACAAAAGGGTAGATAAATAAATAAAAAATATGTGTATATGTGACGTGCAAAATAGAAAGGGACCTAAAGGTAAAAACCGGTTTTGTTCAGAGAGCCATTTTAAAGATTTAAATACGTGTATCTTTGGTGTACCATCACTGAGCGTGTTGGTATTTGTCTCATTTGAAAGCGACACATCTTATGACGTCAGGAACGTGTTGGTCAACCTTGAAAACGCGCGTAGGTCGTCCCTACGTCTTGTTTTATGTAGTTGGTTTTTATTGTTTTCTACCTAGCGCGCTGTTTCCATGAGTTTGATATCAATTTTGCTCGCGTTTTTTCGAATCCAGGTTTATTTTCTGAAATTATTAATTGTAAATTATAATAAATACTCATTTACAATTCTTTTAAATCGTGAAAATCACTCTGTTAGTACGAAAATTTGTTCACATAACCTTAGAATCGTCGACTTAAATTTCATAAAACGCGCATATCTCTGGGACTGAAAACTTTTGGGGCATGGGATCGGTCTCATTCGATGCTCAGATGTTGTCCACATCAAAAAAAAAAAAAAGTGAAAATTGATTTTTTTACCCTTAGGTCCCTTACTCTATGCGCTGTCACATATACACATGTATTTCTATCTCTTTATAAAGACGTATTTCGTGCATACACACATATAATCAATAATATTAATTTATATTCATTTCGGATTTAACGCACAGCTGTTTTAAACAAACGATTTACCAATAAATATATGACTAAAAACTAAATATTATTATTATAACAATATTATTATAATATTAGAACATTGTATTGTAAGTCTCAATTATGTTTTAGTCACATCTAACAATAGTGTTGTCATATTTACAATACTCAGATAAGGTATAACAAAGCTAATTGTTTTTGTAGATAATATTATTATTAACTCAGAAAATAATATTATTTAAAGTTTGCTTTGCTATTGACAATAATATGATTTGACTGCAACCATATAATTCAATCATAGTATGTTGCTGTTTGATTATGGTTGCCTCAACCATATATTTTTTTTTTTTGAGTGCGGCTTTAGACAAAATATGTATTTTTGTTGCACAAATAAAGTTTTTAAATTTATCTATTATCTATCAAAATGAAGTTATTTTTTTACAAAACAGTTTATCCTTAAAACTTAGAATTTCCTGTTGAATTCAAATTTAATACGTTTAAAAAGAAAATCTCCTTAGTCTGCTGCCTTGCAGAAAGAGGTAACAAATTATTTGAAATTATAATCCCATTGAGACATCTTTCGTTTTTAATTTTTCAAGTGTTACATTATAATTTGTCAGAGTTTTAAAACGAACAAAAATAAAATTGAAAAGCAAAATATTAGCTGTTACAAGTTTTACTCTGTTTGAAATTCGTCATAATATGGAGTGTTATTTAAACAAAATATCCAAAAAAAAAAGAATATAAATGTATGCATGTATGTATGTGTGTGTGTGTGTGCATAAAAACAGGAATTAAACTAGAATGGGAATGAGAATGCGGATAATGACAAACGGCTCCAAATTCAAACATGATGAAGAAGACAGCGTTGATATTTATGAGCGAGCTCTTTATGGATCCTTTTAGCATTTTTTTTTTTTTTTTTTTTTGGTGTATGACGACTTGATTGTTGTGTTGAAAATTTCAACGAAATGAAAAACTGATTTCAAGACCACCATCAACATTGCAAGCACAACACAACCACACAACCACACAACCAACATCATCTCATCTTTGTCATCATTATTATTTTTATTATTATCATTTCAATCTTCAATGACAGCGGCAACATTATTTAACATCAACTTTGGTATCATGTAATTAAAAGTGCACTCTTTGCAACAAAAAAAAAAGAAGTAGAAAAAACGCTAAAACAAAAGCACCAGCACCAGCACATCGCATTGCACACACACACACACACGTAAACCGAAACGGCAACTGATACTCAACTCACACAGATTTAAACACACACATACACACATACACCTCTTCTTGCCTTGCCTTGCCTTGCCTCATGCTGCAGAGTTTAGTTGAATGCATATTAAATAATTCAAGACTTTTGAATAGACATCGTCATCAGGTCTGAATACTTAAACATCCATCTTAGACAAACAGGCAACAAGAGGCAACAAATAAAGAAAATTATACCAAATATGACGACAGTTGTATTCAAGAACTCAAGAATTGTTTTTAAATATACTCCAGGGGATTAAAACGACAAATGAGGATATAAAATATTTATTAACAGAATACTTGTATTTTAACTCCTAAGATGCGACAATCTGATGCCAGAGCGTTTAGCACAAGCAAGGCCTAAAAAAACAACAATAGCAACTTGTTAAAAGGAATTTATATTTATTTAATTTTTTTTATTTTATTTTATATTTATTTTTTTTGATTTAGAAGAAACTTGTGATACGTAAATTCTTTGCTACATAATGATCACATTATCTGCGATCCTTAATGAAGATGAAATGATTGAATAATTGTTTCCAATGAAGTGCTTTGCGAACAGCAAAAATCCTTGTGGCACGAATGACCAACATGCGATATAGAATATTTTAGAATTATTTTTAGAGGCGGAAATCTTGAAAAAAAATTTATTGCACAATTGTTGTTAATTTGCGACACTTTAAAAAGACATTCCAGCAAAAATAATGCAAGTCATTACGAAGCCTCTTCTGCAAGGCCACATTTACAGCTTCTTAGCCCCTGTATTCCAACGTCGTCGACTTCATTGTGTTGCTCGTGTACCCAGCTAGCATTTGGGTGATAATTTTTTTTTGCAGAAATCTCTAATATGATTCTCCTCAGATCAATTTTGGTGATTAAGAACTGTTTTATCACTTGTGTGATTGAAAAAGGATTTACTTATGATTCATCTATATGATCAAATATTGACTTCTTCAAAATAGAGGAACAAAATGCAAAGAAACCGCAAAAAGGTGATTTAGTGATTTAATACTATCAGGAAATTACTCCAAAACTAATCAATAAATCGTATCATAAATGATTCCTTGGTATGATTCATCTATAGGGTTCCATTTTCTCACAAAGGGAGTATCATTTATGATGGAAAAATTAGCTCATATGCGGTTATTTTTACCTTCAAGCTGATTCGGAAAAGATTCGATTGTGATACCCAGCTGGGTACCCAGCTAGCATTTGGGTGATATTTTTTTTGCAAAAATCTCTTGTATGATTCTCCTCAGATCACTTTTGATGATTAAAAACTGATTTATCACTTGGGTGATTGAAAAAGGATTCACTTATGATTCATCAGTAGTGATTTCTTTAAAATAGAGGAACAAAATGCAAAGAAGCCGCAAAAAGAAACCCAATGTTTTAAATACCACCAGAAATTGCTCAACAATGAATCAGCAAATCGTATCATAAATGATTCTCTGGGATGATTCATGTGTAGGGTACCATTTTCTCACAACAAAAGTATCATTTATGATCGTAAAATGAGCTCATATGCGGTTATTCTTCCCGTCAAGCTGATTCGGAAAAGATTCGATTATGATACAAAATGCTAGCTGGGTAGATGCGTGTTTTTGAAAATAAAGAATTTGCAAATGTGTGAAGCCATCTCCGATTATTTACCAGACTAAACTAAATTGGGGGACGGGACTCTTCTCAGAAGTGGAAAGTTACTGATTGCCTCTCACTTGGGAGTAGGCAGAACGATTCCTTTGTTGAATTGTCCAAGCAGCTAACTACTTCCGGTCTTTGACCAAGTATCGACCGGGCAATGGCTTTAAGGCAACCATTTTAAAGCTAGCTAAAGTTAGAAGGCGCAACAATGGGAGTTAAAGGAACTTATACACTCGTATATAAACTAAACACTAAACAGCTCTCCTCCAATCGATAATTATAATTAAACATTTTCCATCTCCAAAATGAATACTCTCTATTATATTTACATCTTAAATTTGCTTATATGGTAATGTGATCTTGGGCGCTATAAACTTGTAGAATATTTCTACGGCAAAACTAGTACTTGCAATTATTTAAACATGTTAAGGAGATTTTCAGAGTAAATTTTTGCAAAAAAAAAATTCTTAAGTTTTTTTGTTACTTATTTAAATAAAACTGCATTTGAAAATTAATGATTGATGAAGCTGAAGTGAAATGCAGTAACAAGCCATTTACGAGTTAAATGGAATGCATTGCATGTATGTAGGTACTCGTATATTCATGGAAATTTTTTATAATATGTTGACTTTGGATTGTATTTGGTTGTATTGGATAAGTAGATATTTAAAATCATCCTTATATTAACAATGCCAAGTTCATGTAATAGTTGAGGAAAGTCTGATGGGAAAGAGAAATATAGTTTCAGTGAAAATAATGACCATGAAGCGCTTGTAGAGATTCTTAAGAGAGCCACTTAAGGCTCTCTCTTCCCCACCCGTAAACTGCTGCTAAAGTAAAGGTTTCCCCTCCAAATGTTTTCGTAACTAAACGCACATTAAGTACAAAGGCTCAGTAAGCCCACTGTGATAGAATGTAGCTGCAACGGTAAGAAACAGCTGATCGATATTGTTATGTAAAAATTAATGTACAGATTCTTAAGCCTCAGTTAGCCAACTGTAATGTAATGTAACTGCAACGGTAGGAAACAGCTGATTGATATTGTTATGTTAAAATTAATGTACAGATTCTTAAGCCTTAGTTAGCCGACTGTAATGTAATGTACTGTTGCAGTTAACCATTTCCATTGTTTTTAACACATAAAAATATCGATCAGCTGTTTCCTACCGTTGCAGCTACATTCCATTACAGGCGGCTAACTGAGCCTTTGTACTTAGTCTGCCTTTAGTTACGAGAACATTTGGAAGGGAAACCTAGCAGCATTTTACGGGTGGGGAAGAGAGAATGGTTTTTTTGTTCAGTATTCGGCGCCACGCTTTATTGACATATTCTTTGCAACATAAACATACTTACATACATACAAACATACATGCATACATCCACTTGACCTGAGATTTGATCAAAACAAATGTTCATTAAAGCGAAGAAATTTCGAAACAAAATTTTTCGATATTTCTTAACAAATCTAAAAAAATCTAATGTTCTTTAAAGCTTCGAACTTCGAACTTCTCTCGATAGTTTTTCGAATGTGTGACGGTATTCGAGTGGATGTGTGCTAGTCTGTTAGGCTAGGCATAACAGCACTGTAGGTTAAAAAATGTGTTATACAGTGTGCAGTAATTGAAGAGAAAAAAATTTGCCTTGATAGCCCAGTGGATGTGTGCTAGTCTGTAAGAATAGAGGTACCATGTTCAAAGCCTGCAGCGTGTAAGCTAAATAAATAAAATATGTAAGTTAAAATAAATAAATTAAAAAATAAAATTACTTTTTTAATTTTTCTGCTGCCTTTTTGTGATATCGAAATTATTTCGATATTATATCACTTTTGGTATTGCTAGCGAACCTATGAAATCTAATGTTTTTGGGACAAAACTGAGCGACATATGAACTCTTTTCGATTAATTTTTGAGTGTAACTCTCAATAGTTTTTTACGATAAATGTTTCAAGATATATTCGACATCGATATCAATAACGAAAGTCTTGGTCAACTGGGCATATACATACATACATACATAGACAGGGTGGGCCAATAGTTACCATGGGATTTAAAAGTTTAATAGCTTTTTCGTTTATTATTTTTATTTTTTTTTTCTCAGATTATATAATATACAAAATGGAAGTTTGTTTACACTAAGTATGAAAAATAATATCTCTTAAATGACCACCGTTTTCAGCTTCGCACTGATAGGATCGTTTTAGATCATTTTCCATAACAACTTTCAAAATATGTGGCTGTAGCGTCCGAGTTTCTGCAACAATGTTTGCCTTGAGTTCAAGCATTGTCTCTGGCTTGTTCACATACACTCGCTCCTTCAAATAACCCCAAAGCAAATAGTCGGATGCTGTCAAATCTGGCGATTGCGCTGGCCAAATAATTTCCGAATTTTTGGAAATTATTCGCTCTCCAAAAGTTTGGGCAGTGGCTCCGTCCTGCTGAAACAACATACCAGGTCTGTTTTCAAGAGCAGGACGTAAAAAATTTTCTATTATAAACTCCGCTCTCCATTCACGGTTACAGCACTTCCATCTTCATTCTCGAAGAAGTAAGGCCCAATGATATTTTCAGATGTGTTCTCACACCATATTGTACACATAATGGGATGCAATTGGCGTTGATGTATGGCTCTTGGATTTTCAGAACCCCAGAACCTACAGCTCTGCTTATTAACAAAGCCATTCAAATGAAAATGAGCTTCATCACTCATAATTATATTTTCAATAAAGTTGATTTCATTTCTGGCCAAGTGTTCAAATTTAACTGCAAAATTTAGACGTTGCCGATGACCTCCGGGTTTTCATTCTTGCACCAATTGCACCTTATATGGGTATAAATGTAAATATTTTTTAAAATGCGCCGTAGTGAGCAGAATGACCTCTGGCAGATGTTTCTGGTGTTTCGTTAACACTTTGCTGTACTCGTTCAATATATTCCGCAGTGCGACTTAAACGTGGTCTACCGGTTCGAGGCAAATCTGTTACGATGCCATGTTGGTGATGACGATCAACTAAGCAATGAATCATTGCTTCAGAAGGCGAAATTCTGACGTTAAAATATCGACGATATGCTCTTTGCGTTAAAATAATTGATGGCTGATTTAAAAAATAAAAATCTATTATTCTGGTTCTTTGTTCAGTTGTGAATCTCTCCATTATTTATTATCCAAGTGTTATTTATAGAATCTGAAAAAAAATATATATAAACGAAAACGTTATTAAATTTTTAAGCCCCATAGTAACTTTTGGCCCACCCATACATATATGATTGGTATTATTCAATAATAATGGAATGTTGCCGGTGAACGCGAAGGAGAAAACGAAAATTTTTTTCAAATGTTCGACCGTCGAAACTCGGACTTAGTTAAGTCTGGTTGATAACCAGCGAGCAAACGCCGGTAGAGAATATAACGAGAACGAAAGGTACGAAAATGTCGTTCCCCTAAGTTTAGAGTTTTTATTGTGATGGCAACTTGAAATCGTTAAAGATTACAAAAAATTTTAGACAACTAAGAAGAAAAAAGCTCATGAAAGCTGAAGAAAAAATTTTTATAAATATTTAAATTAGAGCTGATAACATTCAGTTATCAATCCTGAGCAGTTTCTTTAATTTTGTATCAAACAAAAAGAAACATTTCAAAAATAGTTTAACTTACTTTCTTTAATAAAGATTCCAGAATTTGCTTAAAGCTTAAAGTTCACCCAAATTATTCAAAACTTTATAGAAAACAATTTTAATTAAATCTAAAAAGCCTAGACAATTTTAAATGATTTAATGGGGTATTTTTTTATATGGAAATTAAAAACAGATAATTTCCTTCTCAATGCATATGCAACCAGAAAAAAAGTCAAAATTTATGTCATGTTTAGTAACTGACATGTTGTCAGACTTGTTTCTGTTTCTATTTTATTGTTTACGATACTGTGCCTGTTCTCGTATTTTTATCCATTTTTTTTTAACTTTTCTAACATAAAAACCAATTTTCATTAAAATTTATAGAGCTTCCGGTGTTTTGTTTCCTTTTTTTATTTAAAAAAAATATTTAATTTGTACTTCAAAAAAAGAGAAACACAAAAACTGTTACAATTTAAATGGATTATTATAGTTTTTTTTTTTGTTATAAGCAAAAAAAAGATGATAAAAAATACATTTATTTTAAGTCAGCAGGAATTTTTTAAATCATTGTTGGCTGAGAAAAAAAAAAGAATTCAATAAAATTAACTTGGAAATTATGAGCGTGTCAAATAAAAAAACACCAATTCTAACAACCCGTCAGCACTTTCAAGCACACAAAACACATCCTCTACATTTCATACATATATTTTTTTTACAAAAAAATCCGAATTGAAATGTTTTTATGCGTAGAAAATTCAACACTTTTTTGTCTATTTTTTTAGAACTTTTTAATGCTGCATTTGGGGTCGTTTTATGAATATTTAGGGGTGTTTTATGCGTATATACAATTTTTTTTATTTTTTTTTTTTTTTTTTTTTTTGTTACAGTCTTTTTGTGTAACTATTATTTGAGCCCACCCCTCGTGCTGATTATCACCATGAGCATTTTTTGTTTTATTAAAAAGCAAATTTTTTTTAATAAACCTAAGCTGTGAAAATATTTTTTTTTTATATAAAAAAATTGAAATTTTTTTGGGCAAAAAAAAATTGAGCTGAAATAACAACTGCTTGATTTTAATTGTTAGATAAAGTCAAAAAGATTTTTGTTGCAATTATGTTTTCATTTTTAATGAAATAAATCTAATTTTTTTTAATAGTCAAATGTGTTTCTGAAAAATGTGTTTCTAATTTTTTTTAAGTACAACAAAAGATTTTGACATGTGCACTTTATACATGTATTTTAATATGATATGACAGTTAATTTAAACAGAGGACGTATTTCAAAATTTATTTTGATAAAGTAAAATTCAATGGCTTAAGAAAAATAAAACATAGTCTGCCTCAGTTCCTTATTGCAGGCTTAGTTCTTAGGAAAAATCCATAATCAATACGGCCTAGACACGATCAAAATGCTTGATGTCAAATTCATGCATATGTATGTGCTAAATTCTTTTTAATAAAAATAAAACATATTCTGTCTCAGTTCCTTATTGCAGGACTAATTCTCAGGAAAAATCCCTAACCAATAAGGTTAGACACGATCAAAATGTTTGTTGTCAAATTCATGTACATGAGCTAAATTCTGTGATGTACACATGCTGGATGACCCATCAAACATTCAGTTTGAGTTTCGTTTCGTGCTATCAATATCATACGAATGGCAATAGGGGATAATTCATTTTGAGTTTAATTTTGTGCTGTCAATATCGTAAAAATGCCAATAGACAAAGAATATTTTGTAGCAATAATACTCGTAGCACTGTGTTTAAAGAAAAGTAAAATAAAAATAATAATAATTCTGCCAAAAAAAAATCGACTTCAATGCACAGATTTGATAGAACATTTTCGAAAACTGGATGTAAAATCTTTCAAACAAAAAAAATTTGAAAATCTGTTGGTTAGGAAGTATGTGAAACATAAAATTAAATTTTAATGGGCGTGCTTCCGCTCATTTTTTTAAATGCAATACTGTGTGTTTTTCAGAGCTGACGGTGTGTGTCAAATTTTGTACAAATCGGTAAAGTAGAACCACTTAAAATAACATATTAAATTTTAATGGGCGTGACTCCGCCCATTTTTATAAATGGAAGATTGTGTCTATTTAATAGCTGAAGGTTTGTGTTAAGTTTCCTAAAAATCTGTTAAGTAGAGCTACGTGAAATATAATAATAAATATTAATGGGCGTAGCCTCGCCCATTTTGTCAACTTTAAAATTGTGTAATTACTAGAACCAACGGTGTTTGCTAGGTTTCACAGCAATCAAATAAGCAGAATCATAAAATTAAATTAAAAAAATGTGAGGGCATATCCCCGCCCACTTTTCTTACAATGGGACCAATGGGAAGCTACATATACCCTCTCAGACAAAAAAGAATTTTTACAATCGGTTCAAAATGTATCTAGTTATGAAGTCACAATGTCAAAAAATAAAAAATACATTAATACGTCATATGTAGCAAATTGTTATTTCATTTAAAATATGTTCATGCTTGATGGAATGAACACAAGAAACACATCAAAATGTATCACCAAGCTTGCCGAAAAGCTATTTTTTTTTATTTCTCATCAATCATCTTCGTTATAACACAAACTAACTAATTTTCATAAGTATCACTCCAAGCATTATGATTGATGAGCATTTTGATGGTGTGTAGACTGCTTGACTCTTTAGTATCTGTTTCACTCAATAAAGTAAAAGGAAAACGAAAATGAAGGATTTGTACAGGAAGTTAAGGAGAACATTGATTTACTAAGGGAAATGGCAACTCCATCCTTTGCAGCGAGTGCCTGCTCCATCATGTTTTTGCAAACTCTCATTTACATTCCCAAGAGAGTTCCTTGGCGAGGTGGCATATCGTTGAAGAGTTAGCTAGAGAAGCGACACCGTATTCTCAGTTTTCTTTCGTAGTCTTTTGGGTCTGGTGTATTGGTCACTGGCTATAATGGGGAGCAAAGGCGTACATAGGCTATACCACAATACATAAAATGTAATAAAAAACGTATTAAAAACAGTCTACGTGTTTTTTTATTAACCATAACAGCTCAATGTTGCCTATAGGCAACATTCTATAACTAAGATATCCAGGACTATGAAATTTTTGTCAGTTCATAGTTTCTTTTTATAAGAGAAGTAACACTCAGGCAATGAATGTCTACTACTATTAATAGGTGTTACCTTTTTTAGGAAAGGGATAGTGAAAGAGACGACAGATGTTGAAGGAAGAAATAGAGGAATACTTTATACTTTAACAAATCTGATTTTTGTACGTTTTTTTATTTATTTATTTTTTTGGTAATGTTGCAGCGCCTCTGGTGTCAATGGGACGTATTACATTTTTGAAACTGTGCTTAGTAGGCATTTTATTTGTTATTTTACTTCGCCGATGATTCTGATATGTCCTGATTCACACACGTCAGGTCTGAGTCGTCAAGTCTTGAGTTTTTAGGAGAGAGAGGGAAAGAGAATGGAAAGGGGTACAGACTTCACCGTACCAGTCAAGTTTGCTTTTTCATTTTGTTTTGTCATTCGTAATACTCTATTTGATGAGACTTGATGACTTGACTTGACGGTGTGTATGAACGCAAATGCAGGTTCAAAAGAAAATTGAACAAAAACTGATCAGGTAAAGCTGATGTGTGTGAATCAGGACTATACAATACGGACGAAGGAGGACGCTCTGATATCACAAAGGGACGCTGATGCACATCAGAAAAATGTGCGGTGTTGTTATTTAATGACTTTGTCGATGACCGGGCTCGAACCCATGACCTTCGGTTTTATAGTCAACGTGCTAACTACTTCAGCCAACGCCACCCTCATAATTGAATAACGCCATAGTATTTAAAATTTACTCATACTTGGCTAGCTTTCCCTTAGTCTGAACAGAGAAATAACAGTTGTTATATTTTAAATTCATTGGCATAGTTTATAACTAACCACAATTTTAACCTTCGACCTTGCGTAATATAAATTAGAAATACAAATAAATTAATTTTTGGCGATGACGAAGGAAGTCCTGAGAATTAATTTTATTCATAATTGTATGAATAGATATCAAAGAGGAAATCTATTTTCAATCACAAGTCCATATTAAGAATATTGTAAAATAAATTAATTCTCAATACTTCTCTTCTAACGTAAGATAAGTTTTCAGGGAAAAATATAACTGTAGCTGCATTCAGTAAATTTTATTACGATAATCGTATCGCTTAAATATATTTAACGAACATTTATCGAGTTTACCATCCAGTAACATATTTTAAAGATATTCGCGTTCGGTTGAAGTAAAAAAGTAAAATCACAAGCCCAAATTCATTCAGGTTTTTATAGCTATGCTATTTATGGTACGATACAGGAGCTAGAACATGATTTTGGTAACAAAAATTATTGACACTATTACAGTTATAAATTTATTTTTGTTCTGATTTCTTTTTACTTAAAAGCAGAGTACGAAAATAAACAAAACAAATTGCTTGATTTTGTTTTGTTTCGAACGATTAGTATGGTTTTTGCACATGAGCACAAACCAGAGCACACAGCTGATCGGCTGTAAGCCGGCTAACAGCCGCCACTGGCCACAAACAATACATTAATTTAATCGTGCTTCGCTAGAAAAGAAAATAATGGGAAATAAATGGCAACGTTTTGAAATATTTGCGGCGAATTTAACATCATCATATAATATAATTGTATTGCATTGTTATTTTACACATTAAGTTTGTTGTATAGCTATGCTAGGCAGCATAGCTATAAACGGGTGTCCGAAGACACCTCTCTTCTTTTTATTTTTTTTAATTCTTTTTTGTGCTTTTGCTTATTTTGACATTTTGCCACATGATATACAGTTACGGCCCTATGTATAAGCAAAACTTGACATGTAGTTAGCATAAGTGGCAAAATTTAACATGATCTTAAAGAGTTTTGCGATGAAACTTGACATTAAAAATCATACTATTAGTTAGAAGTGTGTTAAAATTAGGTAATGCGACAATTTTTAATGTCAAATTGTATGGAGGAACTCGTTAACACCTAATTCAATTTCGTCACTTATGCTAACTTCATGCCAATTTTTTCTTATACATAGGGCCGTTAAATATTGAGTAAAACACAGATATATACTATCGTAAGAAAGAAATTACAGAATCAGTTTATCGTTACCGCAAACGAATAAATGTATTGATTAATTTTACGATTTTCTGTTCGTAAAAAGTTACTGAATCCTGGCACTCGTTGAAATATCATTTGCTTCACTTGCAGATTTATGCAAGTTGATTTGTTAATTAAAAATTTATTACATTAATACTTGACTTCTTCAGTATACTTGCCTAAATATAATAATTTCAAATGTTCGCATATTACAACAACAACAAACTGCAATAGTTTCCTTTTCCCATCCCTTTTTACTAAGAAAACTAATCATCCTTAACACTACATAAATATGTAGCTGCTATTAACATTCCATATAATTCAAAATACATAATTAAGCCATATTACACTTCAACCGCAATCACTTGAAAATTTCACACAATTCCATTGATCCTTGATTGATGCAATCACAACAAAACACTTTATTGATTTCATTACAGCTATTGAAATAGAACATTAACTTTAAATTCCCCTAATTATGTATAACAAAAAAAAAATTACACTCGTATTTCCATTGATCTCTTTCACATTCATTGTTGGTTAAACTATGAATAGAAAAAAAAACATCAAATCAATACAAATTCACACCACAAAATGATCAACAAATTGTTCATCAATTCAATGGCATCAATTATGGGCTCTACCTGGAATTTTGGTACTAAAGAAAATCAATTGAGGGTAAGGATTTTTTTTTTTTTGACATTTAATACCTTTCCCTTTTGAGCTTGCTAGTAAAATGTTTTAAGTAACGTTTGAGGGGTGAGAGTTGAGAGTGTCAGAGAGTGAGTGCATAGAAAATGAAAATGAGGACTGTTCATTTATAGACTCTGATGGTTTGTTGCTTTTGTAATAGACTTTTTGAAAAATGATTGTTAAACATTGTGTTGCATAATAAAGGTTAATAGGCTTAATTCGTCAATTTTTTATATTCCATTGCTTAATAGTTATTCTTTCTGTTATTTTTTTTTTTTTTGCATTTAACTAAATAAATGAATTTTTGGGAGTAGTTGACGTATTAATCTTTGTCCCTTTTTTGTTTTTTAACTGTCAGTTTTATTGCCTTGTTAATTTTTCATCATTTATTTCAAATTTAATAGAGTGCTTTCGAGTGAAGGCAAAGAAAAAAACTTAGCTGAATGTTTAATTATTTAAGGAGTGACAAAAAATGTGGGCGGGTCTTGCCTTGAGAAATAAATGATCGTTTATTTTTTTGTGATTTAATTTAACCACTGGATATGTATATAATAATTATTTCTGGTGTTTATAGAGTCTATAATATAGACTTTTAATTATCGTGGTATTTTTACTGGGTTTTAAAAATTGTATAACTATATATTAAATTTCAATTATTCAATGAGAACAAACACAGAATAGAAATTGAATACGATAATTCAAAACAATTCACATATTCCATTTGCTATAATGGCACAGTGGACCAAAACACAAAGAACGCTGATGATGAAGTTGTAGTGGTCTTCAAAAACAGCTAGTTGTTCCGTTCTACTAAGTGTTTATCAGAATATTTGCAATTCACTTTAGTATTATATGTTCATTAATAACTATTACATGTAATTTGGCTTACAAAGCGATACGAACTTTAGCCTGATCAAATTATAAATATAGAACACAGAATATTTAGACAGCAATTCGGTAAAGCAACAACTACAAGTATTAGAAAACAGTTCGGTAATGTAACAACTAAATGCAGGATATAAAATGTCAAAAAAACTTATTTTTTCAGAAATGATGTGGAATGTTTCAATGTAGAATGTTGGTATGAAAAACTATAAAATTGTTTCAAATTTTACAGGACCAAAAAAAAAGTTATAAAACAGTAAATGAATTTCTGGATTTTTGTTTATAACACTGTGCAACAGTGAAAAATCCACACGGTCTTGGCAGTAAAAGTTCGATAGCATCTGCTACCAAAGGGTAGTAAGGCCTTATACTCAGTTTGGCGATTTTTGTGACCAATTTCTTTTTATGCGACTCCAAAGATTTCGAAATTCAGTGCGCCCTCAAAAAATGGTGTCATCAGTTTTTGGCCAACAGCTAATTCAGATTTTTTCTAATTTAATTTATTCTTAGCCATAATGTAGCTAACGTTCTACCTAAGAAATCTTGTTAGCATCTTATTCCAAAAAAAAAGTAATTTCTTCGTAATTTTTTTTTTTTGCAAAAATTTGAAAAAAAAAATTTTTTCAGAATAATTTACAGAGGCTCCTAATTTTTTGCTAACAATATTTGGCAAACTTGTAGCTACGGCAAGGCTGGAAAAATTTTCTGAACACATCAGTAAAGGGTGTTTCTTATAGAGTGACACAAGTTTAAATAATAATAAAACAAGGAAATATATTTTTAATATCAATGAAACTGGCTTTATTGAAAAGAAAATTTTATGAAATTAATATTTGAATATATGATTTCTGCTGGCACGTAGAAGGCACAATCTGGAACACCAATTTTCAACAACTTTTCGCAGCATTTGCGGCCGTATTTCGCCGATAACTCTTCTAATGTTGATTTCCAGGTGTTCAATTGCGTGTGGTTTATCGACGTAGACAAGTGACTTAACATAACCCCAAACAAAATAATCCAAAGGGGTTAAATAACACGATCTTGGTGGCAATTTAATTGGGCTATAAGGTGAAACTATTTTTTAATCAAAAGTTAAGGTGTTAAATGCGTGATCAAATAAAGTAGTGATGCCAACTCAAAGTTGTGACACTCTAAAAAAAACACCCTTTATAATCTGAAGTGAGCGTGGCTTCCCTCAAACAGAGAAAATACTTACTTAAAAAAATATCTTGAAAACTAATGCAATGAGAATTTTTAAACTCTCCATGATTATTTACGTTAATAAGCGTGGAGTTGGCTGAAGTAGTTAGCACGTTGACTACAAAAGCGAAGGTCCTGTGATCGGCCCTCGTCTCCTACACTCATTAAATAATAACACCATGTATTTTTCTGATGTTTATTAGTGTCCATTTGTATCAGTTGTTGTAGGAAAGTTCAAGTCATGAAGGCACTGAACTGAAGTTCACTGAACTACTCCTGCTTCAGCGTTGCTCAAACAACGTCATAACTCAAAAAAGTAGTTTGACCAAAAATGAGTTAAAGTTTTCGATTTACACAACATCTTAATGGAAAAAGAAAATTTTATTTTTCTCTCAAGAGCTGAGTTTACAAGATATTTGTATAAAATTCTTATACAATGTAATTAACTATCTGAGGATCAATTCTGCAAAAATGGAATGTTTGAGTTGTGATGTTGTTTGAGTAAATAAGCAATATGTACGTATATACTCTATGTACTTTGGTGAAGGGTATATAAGATACGGCTTAGCCAAGAACCTGGCCGAAATTTCAGCTTTAACATTACAAAGTAAAATATTCTCTTTGAGACCACTTTGGTTGTTTGTTTGTTTTTTGTTTGTTTTCTTTCAATTTTACACAAGATGTCTAACAGACCACAAGTAAAAAAAAAAATAATGAACGATTTTGTAAAGAACCCCTAAAGCCCAAAGATTTTACGTAATTAACTGTGACTGCTGGGGCACCACAAGCAGCCAACATGAAAAAAGGAAAAGGGTATAAAAAAATATTAAGAAATTTGATATAAAAGTTCACATTTTCTCTTAATCAGTTTTTATTTTCTTATTTTTTAATGCTAAAACAAAATTGTGGAAGACAGTGAGGAAGAAAAATGAAAAATCATCATGCTGCAGTGCAACGTAGGCCCACATGGAAGAAGAATTTATCGATTAATATTTTAAGTTAAAAATGTAATCAATTCAATTAAAACCTGTATTGATTCAATGAAGTATTTATTTGACTTGATAAAAATGGTTAATTGCCTTAATTAATTCAGGTGTAGAGCCTTTGTTGATATTATTTTTTACAGGAGAAAACTTAGTTAACCAATTAATAATTTTATATTCTCTTATTTTTTATTTTTTGCAAAAGCAAAATTCCTACACTGACGAAGAAAAATTGAAATCACCTTTAAAACAAGATCTACCGAATCTATCTTGAACCCTCCATAGAATCTCTAAGCTTACCGAATACAACTCGAGACTATTTATTTCGAGAGCCACAGAATTTCTCTCGCCTGGATTGGTTACAGGACCTAAGGACCCACCGAATACTTCCTGACTGCCAGCGCCTGTGGTGCGATTCAGTAACTTTTAACGATCCGACAATTATAACTTTTGTCTATACATTTTGTCGCTTGCAATAACGACTGTGTGATTCTGTAACTTCTTTTTAACGATATAACGCAGCTGATACTTTCTGTTGATGTTACAGCGAATATCGTTAAAAATGTTACTGAATAGCAAATGTGATAAATTTTCGTTATAGTTATTTTAACGATACGATTATCGTAAAAAAAAGTTAGTGAATCGCACTACTGATACCGTGTAGAAATCGACACGTTCGCCCCCAATAACTGTTTCGTCTACGCAACGCAGCATACCCTGTAGTTCTAAGGTACCCTACGTAGTATAAATTTTCGGTAAATAAATATTTACCGAATTTTAATATTTTATTAACACCTAAGAAAGTGACCTTTGAGTTTGAACCTTGACAGAATGACTCATACAGCAGTTGGAAAAAAAGCCACGTTATACGTTACAGATGAAGAAAAATAACAACTGACATTTTAAATGTCAGCCATTTTTTTTTAATGTTACACTTCGAAAATTTAAATTTTTAATACATGTTTCATAAAATATACACTGTAAGGCAATTTTTTATTCTTCAATGTACATACCAAATTTAATTCTTTGCATTAATAAAATTGTCTTTTACATTTCGCAAAGAGGCAAAAATGCATAGTTTGTCAACGGCAAAGGAATTATGGGAATAAAACATAATCAAAGCGTAGAAAAAATCTGCAAGTCAACGAAAAGATATTTTTACTAAGAACTGTTAATATTATAATAATAAAAAAAGGAAAGGGAAAACTTAATTGAACCATAAAGCAAAATAAAGGAAACATATTTGAGTATGTTTGTGTGTGTGTTTGTCATTTTATTTGTAATGAGACTGTATAGAGAGCAATTTGTACGGAAGATATACTCGTAATTGAAAAGATTTTTCCTTAGAGGTATAAATTTAATAGCAAATAAAATATTACAATTTTTGAATTATTATGTGAAGCAAAAACATATAGAAGAAATAACGAAAGAAAAAATACTCACACTTACTGCTACAAAGGAAAATATGCAATTGTATGCAATACAGCATAAGGACACGGACACAAATACACACATACAAACACTTCGTATTAGGCACAAAGGACCACTGGCTTTTAAGCTGCACAAAGGCACGGAGACGCCGCAGCATGAGCTTTGCGAAAGCAAAAAAAAAAACAAAACTAGTAAGACCTACAAGGAAGGAAGACAACAAAACACTATGTGTAGAAAGCTTTTACTCGTACAACAAAAATAAAAAATAGAAATTACAAACTACTACATTTATGAATTTAATAAAGAAACCCTAGCGACTTTTCTAATAAGGAAAATTTAATAAAGACTTTTCAAAAGTCTTGCAATGAGATACTGGGGAAAAAAATTGAGATTTTTATAATCTAAAAGTAATTTTGGTTAAAAATAAATCAAAGTTAAAAGTTTGAATTAAAGCACACAAATATACAAATCGCTTATTTATTGCAACAGAGCATAACTCAAAAAATCAGATTTTGTAGAAAACAAGTTTTAAGTTTTCAACTTCCATACAAATCGATGAAGATATAAAAATATTTTATTTTCTCAAGAGGTGCGTGTACAAGCCTTTTCTATGAAATTTTTACACAAGGTTAAATACAACAAATTTTTTCTGCACTATTTAGCCTTATCGGGAATAAAAGTTCAATATTGTATGAATTGTAGCTTGTTTTTAAACTTTTTAACTTCAGCTATTCAGTAGTATATCTTAACGATATTAAGATATACTACTGAATAGCCAAATCGATCAATTTTCGTTATATTTATTATAGCGATACGATTATCGCAATAAAAGTTATTGAATCCAGGTGCAGGAGTCAGTATACACACTCACTCTCATCAGTGATGGATTTACGTACCCACACAAAGAAAAAACTGCCTCATAGAATCAAGAAGATTTTCTCTATGAAACGTTTTTAGGCTAAGGGGTATCCCAGCAGAAAGAAGCGAAGATTTTTTCATAGAGATTCCTTATTGTTTTGATGTGGTAAATCTTATTAATTTTATCAAGAAGAAAACCACATAAAATCAAGAAGAAATCTTATCATTCACAACTTTTTTTACTCAATTTCCGTTATTTTTGGCACCAAAAAAACAATCCATAGAGAAAAACTTCTTGATTCTATTAGGTTTTCTTATAAATTGTAAACTATAGGGATTTCTTCTTGATTTTATTAGGTTACTAAATGATTATGGGTTTTCTCTGGGCAGAGAAAACAGTGCCTACTAAATACCTCATAAAATAGAACAAAATTATTTAAAAATCTCTATGTTTTTTTTTCAATAAGGAAATCGTATTAATTTCATAGTTAAAACCTTTTTGAAAAAATCAAGAAGAAATCTTCTAGTTTTTATTAGGTTATCTTATTGAAATTATTGTGCAAACATTCTTATACAAAAATGAAAAAGATCATAAAAAATTTTCTGTATGTCTATTTATAGATATGAAATAACAAGACACCTCATAAAATCAAGAAGATTTCCTTATTAAAAAAATCAATAAGATGCTTTACACATAATCATATAGGAAACTAATAAAATCAAGAAGAAAACCTTTTTAAAAAAAATCAATAAGGCAACCTAATAAAATCAATAAGAAATCCCTATAGTTTACAATTTATAGAATCAAGAAATTTTTCTCTATGGATTGTTTTTTTTTTTTTTGGTGCCAAAAATAACGGAAATTGAGTAAAAAAAAGTTGTTAATAATAAGATTTCTTCCTGATTTTATGTGGTTTTCTTCTTGATAAAACTAATAAGATTTACCACATAAAAACAATAAGGAATCTCTATGAAAAAATCTTCGCTTCTTTCTGCTGGGATACCCCTTAGCCTAAAAACATTTCATACAGAAAATCTTCTTGATTCTATGAGGCAGTTTTTTTTTCTGTGTACACCTACACAAAAAACAACATGTATTTTGTTGAGCTCCATAACCAATCTGTCAGAAGATTTCCAAGCAAATTTTGACATTTTGGTTAAAATTACTCAATTTGGCATCAACAGCTGTTAACACAGTGTTACAAAAAAAAAATACCTGCGAAATGTGTGTGTGTATGTGAAAAATTTGGTTCTGAAGGAAAAGAGTTTGGCGGCCACTGTTGTACCAATTTTGTACTCTGTGTTGATACACGTCTATTAAATTGTACTTTTATTATCCTGGATGCTTAAATACACAGAAAGCGTATAAATAGAACGCGAAATACGTCATACAGGTAGTTTTTTAACAAAATGTCTTCGAATAAAATGTTTAATAAATCAGTAAATTTCTACGGAATTTTTTAATCAATTATGTTTTATAAATAAAGTTATTTTCAGTATGGTTCCAGTACAAAAATACTGCCTAAGAACGAGTCCAAAGTAGGAAAGTGTCGAAAAAAAACCGAAAAACTTTTAGTTGGAGAAAAATTACACACATATGTAGCTATATCTGAAATTTAATTAAACAAGACATATATATGTCTCAAAAGGTCTAAGTCTCTTCTTTTTAAATCCGTTTATAAATTTAAGATCGGTTGCTATTTAACTTAGTTAAAGATGGATGAGTGCCTACGGGTAGGAAACCCCGGTTTTTTACCCGTAATTTAATATTTTGGTGATGTTTGGAAAATTTCAAATACATATTATTGTTATGCTTGACAATACCTACCAGAAAAATTGTAACACGTCCCAGGTATTTCGATTTCAGCAAAATTTGTCACACAGTGTAATCAGCTGGGCGGAAAAGGTCACCTGATAATTAATTCGCCTTGGGTAAGTGTACTTTACATGTTTATTTGCGAAACCAGGGCGCACTCTAGTTAAAAGGTATTGACAAGCAGTGTTTAAAAACTTCTGATTTGTGTAATTGCTTTTGCTTCGGAAAATGTTAACTATCGCAGTCAAAGCGAACGCATGAAATGAAAAGTTATACACAACGGAGAATTTCAGCAGTCGACATGTTCGAATAGTTGTCGCTTTGATTGACTGATCCTTAAAATAAATTCGTATGTTAAGTTTTCGTTTTTACTAGACATTTTTTTTTTTGCAAAATGTGTTACTGAAACTCAACAGAAAAGTGTGCATTAATTATATGATTTGGAAAATTTTTTTTGGAAAAACAAGAATTTTTGGCTAAAAAGTAGTCTGTATGACCTATTAGGGTGCCTAGACACATTCAAATTATATTGCCAAACATTGTCAACAAAAAATTAGGAGTTCATGTTAGTTATTCTGAAAGAAATTAAAAAATAAATATTACGTCACTTTTGCCAAAAAAAAGTGCTTGAAGAAATAATTTTTTCAGCGTAAAATGTTATTAAGATTTATTTAGTGGAGTCTTAGCTCTATTATTGCCATATATAGTAAAACACTATCACTAAGTCTGAATTAGTTGTTGGCCAAAAAATTATAACACCATTTTGTGAAGGCGCATCTATTTTCGAAATCTTTGGAGGTTCATAAAAATTAATTGGTCACCAAAATCTCCAAACTGAGTATAGGGTTTTACTTCCCTTTGGTAATACTATCGAACCTATCCTGTCAGGGCCGTGCGGATTATTTTACTGTTGCACAGTGTAATGTAAACAATTATAAATTGCAGAATTTAATTTTAAAAATCTTTTCTTCATAGAGCAAAAAGGGTGGCATATCTCATCGATGTCATCTTTTTAAAATCCATTTAAAAAAATAATTAGTAATTGAAATACAGTGGAGGCTCGAAAAAGTTAAGTCATAGAAAAGTTAAGTATATGGAAAAGTTAAGCAGCTTTTATTCACCATTGGTGACTCCAAAAAGTTAAGTAATTCTCAACTTTTCTGAGACAATTTTTTTATATATAGTTTTTTTCTCTTTCTAAGATGATCTCAACTTTTGTATGTAAATCCTCAATACATATTTATATATATAGTGAGTCATATACGCCTGTATATATGCAAAAATAAAACCGTTACTGTTATATATATTTTTTTTGTGAATTTTATATGCATAATGTAGTTGCTCTCATCAGTTGGTTGTAAAAGAAATTAGTCGTAGAATATAATTCTAATTGACAATTAAAAAATAAATAAATAATGTACAAATACACTACAACCTCTTGAATTTTTCATACTACGGAAAAGTTAAGATTTCGGAAAAGTTCATCACCCCCAAAACAAACTACTTAACTTTTTTGAGCCTCCACTGTAATCCTAGGGCCATTATTATAGCTTGGCATTAGTTAAAGGTGAGATTTAATCGGACGTATAAAAAGTTTTTTTAATGAATTCCAGTCTCTGCAATTTTATTAAATAAAATCTCCAAGAAACTAACTACTCGTACCTTCCATACTCAACGTCCTCATAAATAGTGTATTTATTGCAAGCAATAATGCTTTTCGCCATAAACCAACTAAAGAAATAAAAGCGTGCATCAAAATATTGTTGCCAAGCAGAAAATATGTTTCCTGTTACCTTCTTTTTTTCACCGTTAATAAATTCTTCTTGCAATATAAGAGCGGTTATAATTAAGAAATATTATGGAAAATATGCTTAAAATTGAGGAAATGTAATTTACCATTTCACAAAATGAATTCATTCATATTCCCGCATTCTCTGCTCCTGCTACTGAATTTTGATTCATTTCTTTTTCTCACTTCTTCTTCCTGGCGCTCTCACCTTTTTGTTCGTTTCTGCAACAAACCGACAACGGCAAAGTGAAGTGAAAAAAAAGTTTGTTGCTTTTGGCATTAGTATATAGTTATTGTGGTTGTATTGGGCGCGAATGAAGATAAAGTTGCAAAAAATAAAAAATAAAATATTACAAAACGAAATGCTTTTGGTTAAAATACAAAATGGCAGCCCATTCATTATACGAGTATTTTTGTCCGTCCACCATTGAAGTTTTGCATTTTTAGTTGTTGCAGGCGTATTTTTTTTCGTTTGCACTTGCTTGTTTTACCGTTTTTATTCTATGCTTCTTTAGTTACTTTTTTTTTCTTCCTTTTTTTTTGTATATCCATGCTGTTAATAAAGTTTTTTCTCAACTTCCGGTTCGTTGGTTAAACTATAGCTCATTTGGTTTTACCACCATAACTTTGTTGCTGTACGAGTAGCAGTTGTATTTCAGATTTTACAAGTACGTAATACGAGTGCTTCTACTATTATTAATGTTGAATGTTAAATATGTTCGAGTGTCCATACGAAGGTTGTTGTAGCTGCAAATTGATACAACTTAAATTTTTACTTACGTATACTAAGCATATCTATGTCGTTCTGAATTTCAAATTACATGGAATGAACTTTATGGGTCCAACATACACTCAAAAAAAAAAAAACTAACTAAAACTTTGGAAAATTTTCTAAATTTGAATAAAAAAAGTTGTCGTATGGCGTCAAAGCTGTTTTTTACTTGAAACCAGTAAAACATTTACTAAATTTCTAGTTCATTAATGAACTAGTTTATAGTAATATATATATATATTTTCATATTTAATTAAATTTTTCCTAAAATTAAGTAAAATTTTCCCATAAAATTCGGAGTTTTGCAAAAATTTTTTTTTGTCTTTGATCTCAAATTTAGTAAATTTTCCAATTTTTTTTGTCTTTAATTCTGGTACTTATTTTTATTTTTAATTAAATTCTATACCAAATGATATGTTATTTATTATATCTTCATATTATATTCTTAATTAATTCACAATACATGCATATTAATTCCTTTCTTCCTTCCAAGTATTGAACCAACAACCTTCTGACTGATAGGCAAGCACTCTAACCATTTGCCTAATAAGGCAGCCTGAACAAGCATTGAAATTATTCAGTTTTAAAATTTTATTTTATTTACAAAAAAATAAATTTTAAGTTCAAATATTCCTCGAAAATATGAAAAATTTACTTAGATTTTTTGCTAAATGCAAATTAATAATAAATTCTATAATTCAAAAAAAAAATACTTAAAACAGGTAAATATTTTCCTAAAATTTAGAATACCATTTTACATCTTGTAAGTAACACCTAATTCACACGAAGACTTTTATGAAGTTTATTTTTCGACGTCATTTTTGGTTTGATAGCGAACGGGGTAGAGAAGAAAGAGGGGTAGAAAAAATGACTCGATTTCTGTTTTCTATGGTTTTTTTCATATTTTTCTATACACAAATTTGTGTTACTGTTGTTACGTTTTATTATTAATATTCTCATATTAGTGTGTTCTTCGAAGGAAAATTTTATTAATAAAGTACCCTGTTGGAAATTCGGTTAACTTTAAGCAAACTATTTCACAAATAGTACTGACTGACACTTGGGTTACTTTCAATGTAATCAACTGACTATTTTAACATTGCGATGTCCTAGGCGGTAGTCAATTGTCTCACTCTGAATTTCTTTCAGCTAACTTAAAGTTGAATTTTTTAAATCACCTGGTAGTCAGTAAATTAAAAAAATTTTTCGAACATATATCATCACACGTTGTGTACTCAACGCGCTACCACTCGGCTAAGGTATAATCTAAAATAACGACAGCAAAATGTCAATATAAAACTGAAATGAGTTTCAAAGTAGCTGAGAATTAATTTGTTGGCTCTCATCAAATTTGATTACGTACTCAACGTAAGAATTAGTTTTGGGTTTGTTCTGGATGACATTGCAGTTACCCTTTAGTCAGTCTAAGAAAAGTTAACTATAAGTTAACTATTTTTGTAGTCAAGCACACATTCTCCGACAGGGTATGTAAATGTATGTATAAACAATAAAATCAATAAAAAAACCAAAATCAAGAAAAAAAATTAGACATGTAAAAATAATCATCGTATGAACGCAAATAATTTTTGGTAGAAACTTCAAAAGGGAATCAAGAAAAATAGACGTCATAAATTTCATCGTCTGAATCCTGTGTAAGTCAAATTTCATGAACTAATCAGGAGTAATTCATTTCCTAAAATTTATCTTTTGATTTAAGACGAAATTGACTAGTCCTTAGTATAAAATTTTCTTCAGTTTATAACCATTTTCCTACTCTTAGTAAAAATTTCCTTTAAGTCAGTAAACATTTCCTAAAATGTAAGAAATTTTTTGTGTATTTTTATGAACTATTTTTGAGGATATGAACTTTTTATTTTTTACTCATATTAAATAATTTTTAAACTTAGAAAAAATTACTTAAACTTAGAAAATTTTTTTACTTGAATTTAGGAAAAAAAATTCTTAATAATAGTACATGTCTTTTTTTGAGTGTATGTATGAACAGCATTCATAATAAAAGACTTGGCATCTCTAGCCATCAAATCAGCTGATGTGTTCGCAAGCCGCTCATTTTTTTCAGCTCAAGCTGAACAAAATTAGCGTAACCACTAATTACTAATAAAAAACTGTTTGATTCAGACATGTTTTTATTAATTTCATTGGGTTCCTGACCACAGCAGTGTTCAGGGAAATGAAATTGCCGATGAGCTGACAAAAAAAGGATCGGCGTTAAACTAGGGAATGTGTGACAGATCGGTGAAACTACCGATAGGTCACTACTACAGGGAACTCAGTAATTGGGTAGAGAACAGGACCAACAGTTCATGGCAAAGTAGAGAGCATTGTAGAGTCTCGAGGGCTATGTGCCCAAATATTTACTCAGGAAGATCTTAGCTACTACTGGACATATTTAGGAAGGCAATACAAATCGTGATAAGCGTGTTGACTGGCTACTGCTCGGTCAGAGCAAGAACCAGCATTTGGCAAACTGGCACTCCAGATTTCTGTAGTATGTGAGGGAATGAAGAGGAACCAGATACAATTGAACATATTATCTGTCATTGCACAACGGTTCAACGTCACAGGCTTAGATGGCTTAGCAGACGTTTCCATGCGAGCATTACTGACATTGCAAAAGAAAAGATTCGAATGGAATCCTCAGGGACACTGGAATCATGGATAAGAATTATGAAAATTAATGCAAATCTCGTAAAAGTGGAAAGTTATATTATTGATAGGAAGTTCACTGTTGTGGAAGGAGAGTTCACGAGTGTAGTATTCTGGAGCCAGTCTTGTATTTAATATATACTTGTGATATGCCTGTGAACAATAATATCCACACTTCTACATTTGCCGATGATACAGCCTGTATGAGTATGCACGAAAACCCTGATGAGGTTTCCCGCAATCTACAGCAACATATTACCCAACTTGAAATATGATTGAAATTATGGAGAATTAAAGTAAATGAACAAAAGTCTGTCCATATAACGTTTGCCCTGACAAGAGATACTTGTTCCCCCATTCGAATCAACAATCAAAATATTCCTCAACCTTGGTAAGCATCTTGATCGAAGGATTACATGGAAACATCATATTGACTCTAAGTTAACTCAAATGCAACTTAACTTAACTCAAATAAATAAATTGGTTGATTGCCAGAAATTCAACGCTCAGCCTAGACTGCAAACTTTTGATATTGGCTTTGAAGCCAATATGGTGCTATGGTATTCAGCAATGGGACACTGCTTCAGTTGAGAAAATCCAACGAAGGCAAAACAAAATTTTACGTTTCATAAAATCGGCTCCATGGTACATATGTGACGCGAAAATAGAAAGGGACCTAAGGGTAAAAACCGGTTTTGTTCAGGAGAGCCATTTTAAAGATTTAAATACGTGTATCTTGAGCGTGTTGGTATTGGTCTCATTTGAAAGCGACACATCTCATGACGTCAGGAACGTGTTGGTCAACCTTGAAGTCGTCCCTACCTCTTGTTTTGTGTAGTTTGTTTTTACTGTTTTCTACCTAGCGCGCTGTTTCCATGAGTTTGATATCAATTTTGCTCGAGTTTTTTCGAATCCAGGTTTATTTTCTGAAATTATTAATTGTGAATTATAATAAATACTCATTTATAATTCTTTTAAATCGTGAATATCACTCTGTTAGTACGAAAATGTTTTCACATAACCTTAGAATCGTAGACTTCAATTTCATAAGACGCGCATATCTCTGCGAGGGAACACTTTTAGGGCATGGGATCGGTCTCATTCGATGCTCAGATGTTGTCCACATCAAAGAAAAGTGAAAATTTGTTTTTTTTTTAACCCTTAGGTCCCTTTCTCTATGTGCTGTCACATATCTATATTACTTTTATTGGGCAATAGAAGGGAATCACAATGGACCCAACTGGGTCTCCGAGTGAAGGTGCTTTTTAAGGCCGTTTCACACTATAATACAAGTATTAATACTTTTGACGAAAATGCATCCCTAATCTAATTTCTGCTTCAAAAATTTCAAAAGACAATAACAACTCAACATGTCAGAGTTGCATTTTCTACAAAAGTATTAATACTTGTATTATAGTGTGAAACAGCCTTTAGCGGTAACCTTCCTAGCAAAACCTAACCTTTACCTGCAGGCAACACTGCATCAAATGAATGATTAGGAAGTAGCAGCCAGGCCCCGAAGTTTGAAGTGCATTTGGCATAAAAACTTTTTTCACAACCTTCGCATTTCATGATGAATTCAATACTATTGTTTTATTGGTATAAATGTGCTTACAAATGTGCATATACATACGTAAATATGTAATAACATATGTATGTATTTGCATTTTGTAATTTTTATTCTGGCCATAGAATCTATTCATGCATTTAGCATGAGCATTTGTGAAAGTTTTAAATTTTTTTTCTGCCCTAACAACCAAGTTAAAATAATTTGCTTTACAATTTCATTGCATTTACAGTCTCATCAGGACCATCATCATCATTACCATCATCATCATCACCATCATCAAAAACGTAATTTTTTCGTGTTAACGTTTGTTCTCATTGTAAGCATCAGGGGCAACATCATCATCATCATCATATTCTTCCATAATCATTATCATGATTTTGATTATGATTATTTCATTACATTTTCATTTAATTAACTACAATATGCAACTTGTTTCGCATTCATATTTCTGCCTGGTTTCAAATACTTTTTTTTCTCAAGTATTTTCCGCCAAATTGAATAATACTTTTGGAGTTACAAGTTCAGATTTTAATTACAGCCGCATACAATTTGTTTTTTTTTTTTTGCAATTAATGAGGTATAGAAGAATGTTATGTTATGATTATAAAGGTATGAGAGATGTACACTTATAACTGTGTATAAATCCACGGCTATAGTTGTTACAAACAAAAGTTTACATACACCTGTGCAGGGCTGTATAGGCCCATCGAAAATTGCTTAACAAGTTTGATCATGACATTCTGTACAGAGTGGAGAAGTCGTAACAGATTAGTTAGTTAAAAGTATACAATTATGTATGTACTTTAGAAAAGAGCTTAGCTCTTTGTTTGAAGAATCTGAGAAAACGTTTGCGTTAGCTACAAAATAGTTCATTAGATAGAAGGATACATTCGTTAAATATTTTTAGATTGTTTCTGTTATATACACTGAATGGATTTCGCACAAGAAATATGCAAATCATCTGAATTCTCTGACTCGGTATTGCGATATTGCTGATAACATAATTTTATTTTATTATTTGTCGAACAAAATTAATGAGAATCTTTGAAAGTGTAAACAAATTAAAAAAAAAGGTTAAAAATATAATTGGAATTGTGGAAGGACCACAATACCACAAACATCATTTTGGGATAAACATAAGCGAAATAGGCAAATAGTTATAAAAACCACAAAAGGTAATTCAAATTATTTGAAAAATCCTTTCAATGAGTAAGACAACAATCATCAAGACAACAATAATAAGACAACAACAATAAAACAACAATCATCAAAAATTAAAAAAAAAAAAGAGAGGTGTCTTAGGACACCCGGTTATGGCTATGCTGCTTAGCTATATAAAACAAACTTAATCCGGGCAGTCATGAATAAAACTCAGCGAGAAATGTCTCTCTTTTCCAATAAGAATTTTTTTGTTTTCCCTAATACTTGCCATTGTTTGAAATTATTCCCCGGGAAAAATATCTCGAAAATATTATTCATGCTTGCCCTCAATATGTTAAATAACAATGCAATAAAATAATATGATGATGTTAAATTCGCCGCAAATATTTCCAAACGTTTCCATTTGTTTCCCATTATTTATTATTAACTAGCTGACCGCCCCGGCTTTGCTCGGATGTTTTTTACTAATGATTGCTCCCCTTTGTTAGTTTGTGCTTAGAAAAAATGAGAAGTGAATAGTAGGCACTTTTTTAATTTTTTTTCTTTACAAACCATGTCCTGAAAATTTCTAATCGAATAAAAAAAAAATCAGCCAAATCGCTCCAGCCGTTCTCATGTTATGCGATTTCATACATGGACCGTTTCATTTTTATATACATATATAGATGTATTGTTTGTGGACGGCGGCGCCTGTTAGTCGGCTTCCAGCCGATCGGCTGTATTCTCTGGTTTGTGCTCAAGTCAGTGTTGCCGAATCACGGGTAATTACCCGAATCAGGTGTAATTTTTATGTGCATGTGTAGCGCGTGGGTAATTGCTCTCAGGTGTAATTTACGGGTAATTTGAAATTCGTTTGTTTTATATAATACATCGTATGTGTTCTGGCTTTCACATCGTTTTCACATGTTTTGCAGATGAATATTATATAGGAGAAGTTTTTGCCATCGGAAACTCATTTTGAGAAAATTTGAGTTCCATTTCACTGGGGCTGATACCAAATCATAAGTAGACCTTAAACAAGATTTTGGAAATGTGTCAAATATCTATTTTAATATTGGGTGTAATTCCTTTGGTTCCTACGAGGTGTAATATTAAATATATATTTTGGTAACACTGGCTCAAGTGCAAAAACAATACAAAAACAAATTGAGCAATCGTTCTCATTGTTTTTGTTTTGTTTTTGTTTCACTCAGTTCAACGAACGAAACAAAACTAAATTTAAAAATTTGTTTCGTTTATTTTCGTACTCTGGTTTTAAGTACAAAGAAATCAAAACAAAAATAAGTGTATAACTGTAATAGTGTCGATTATTTTTGTTACCAAAATCATGTCCCAGCTCCTGTGCTGTGCAATAAATAGCATAGCTATAAAAATAAATACAACAAATAACAAAAATTTGATAAACACATAACAAGCAGAGATTTATGGGTATTCAGGTATACATTTTTGATTTCTCAGGACGTCTTATTGCTCACAATCATAATTTTCAACTAAAAGCATTGCCATATACTGCGCTCATTTTATGCACTAATGGACGATAGACTTCTCCTTTGGTTCATATTAAAATTAATATAAATAAATAAATAAATAAATAATATAAATAAAGCCAGTATAAATACGAGTGCGCTATTTAAATTTTGTGCAATATTTTCATAAAACTCTGATATTTGATGTGATTGTTTTATTACAAAAATATATATAAATATTATATTTTGTATAAAAAAAGAAGCGCGAAGTGGAGTAAAAATCAAAAAAAAATTAATAAATCTGTTTTAAATTGTACATGAGTCCAGAGAAAAAGTTATTTTGTTAATAGCAAATACGCATGCATACATCTTTTTTATTAATAAACATGTTAACAACAAAACTTTTACTATTGAGAATGAAAAAAAAATTTGTTTAAACCAAGACTCAGCAGAATATTTCTTGATAAATTAATTTTTAACCTGACAATATGAGTATCTGAATCATGGGATGAAGGTAAATTAAGATCAGTTCGGAAATTAAAGATATTTATGAGTGTCCTATCTTCCGGCTTTGAAGTGCATGTACATACTTGATAGTGTGCTTACATATTTTTTCTATTCCATGGTTGGAGACAGGCACGGTAATTTTCAACCTTGTGGTTAATGTAGGTAGCGGAGATCAGGCATCCTCTCTTGAAAAAGGTGCCTCTTAAGAATATGAAAACTCTAGACGCGACAACTCAAATTTACCCATCCGCCAACTGTAGTAAATAGCTCTGATCTGCTAATACGAAGTTCTGCTCTGATAATAAGTATCTGGTATCCAAAGGCAATAGTGAAATCTCTACAAATGTGAAGAATGATGGTGTAACAAACACCAATTTTTTGGTATTGTGTTGAAATGACGTTGATGTCGACAACTGGAATAAGTGTGATTAAGTTGGTAGCTCCATTCGTTACAGAAAGAAGACCATATTTTAAGATAGCTTTTGGGTCTGGATATAGCCTGGAACAAGCTCTACAAATTGCTAAGTCCATAATATGGCCGTTGTACGGTGAGAAGCAAGAGTCGGATGGAAAAATAGCCGAAAATAGTAAACCACACTAAGGATCAAACAAACGAATAGCCGCGTGGCTGGTCTAGTCAAAGTAGGCCTTGAGCCGATTGATGAATAAGCAATAACAAAAGCAGGAGAAATCTACCCAGAGAAAAATTAAAAAACGAGAAGACTTTTGTAATAATCGCGCCTCAAAATAATTTAAGAGCGAAACTTTTGAAAAATATATTTTCTTACTAACAAGTGAATGAAGTATTGTAATAAGTTGACATAACATACACATGTATGCATTATTTCTTGCAATGTATTTTAATATCATTGTTCACTTAACGCAAAATAAATAGCTTACAAGTTTATGTAAAAGATAAATTTAAATGTTATCTATATATTATATGTAGTAAACTCTTGCTTTTAAATAATTACACAAGTTAACTTGAAATAAAAGAAACAACGTATTTAGTAACACATGTATTTCATATACAGTGCACAAGAAAATTATTCCACCTTGAAAGAAGTTTCCTTGAGAGATGGTTTCACGCCACTGTAAAAATTGTATATGTTGTGTGAAAGCTATAAAGTTTTGCTTCTGCAAATGTTAGACGTTAATGTTAAAAGAAAACATTTCAATTAGAACACGTTCTAGTTTCATCTGACAAAGTATCTGACATCAATTGTTTTTGGTATAATAACAAGTTGTCTCAGATGGAACTAAATGTGTACATGTGTTCGAAAGCAGAAATTATAAGTTGCCTTCAAAACCAAAAACTTTACTAAACGAAGAATAGTTTTTGTTTTTGACCAACTGTACGTGGGTATGTAATTATCTATCAAAGAGCTCTGTACTTGCTGTTACATATCAAATCAAATGGAGTATGTGTGTTAAAAATTCAATTAGATTTGAATTCCATATGAATTCTTGATGGATATTTTCATGTAGCTGCTTTTATTGCCTCTCACTTTATAGTTTATGTTTCAAAAGTTCTTATTTAAACACAAGGTTAATTATGATAAATTGTTTAATTTCTTGTGCACATGTTGAATATTTTAATAAAATAAATGTAAATAATAATGTATGTACTTGCTTTACAAACATGACCATGTAAATATTTTAAATTCTCAAAGATTAAGACAGGCATCTAACTAAGACTGAAAACTTTATATTATTATATATGAATTATAGCGAGAAAAAAAATTAAAAAGCAGGCAAAAACTTAAAGGTTAGCAATTAAGAATGACTTTACAGGTAATGCCGAATATGTATCTAAACCCCTCAGATACACAAAAATAATAATGTTTACTCCTGTAATCAATTTTGATTACTTACATACATATATGTACATATGTAGTAGAATAAAAATTTTTTTTTTGGAATGCTATCAATTTGTTAAATATTATTTTAGAGCCATTTATTTTGAAAGTTGCAGGAGTAGTAGTTTTATAAGCTTTGAAAAAAATGGATGATATAAAAATAACTTACCACAAAATGTTACATGTTGTTTTTGTGTATTAAGGCTCAGTTACCCGACTGTAATGTAATTTAACTGCAACGTAGGAAACAGCTGATCGATATTTTTATATGAAAAGTAGGTTAGGTTACATTACATCTCTATAATCATTTTCATTACTTTTCACATAACAATATCGATCAGCTGTTTCCTACTGGTGCAGTTACTTTACATTACAGTTGGGTAACTGAGCCTTTAGGCGATTTACTTCTACTGCATTAACTTGTTCACATACAAATTAACTTGGCAAAAGTTATAAAACAATAAATATGTACAAATATACAAATGGCTGTATGTATGTACATATGTACACCCAAAAAAAAAAGTTTTAAAATCAAGAAGAAACAATTTGATTTTAAAAACGTAACCTTTATGAAATAGAACTTAGTTTGTTTTCTGTTATTTTAAAAATTTTCATTCTTGTTTTAAAAATGAAAAATATTTTGAAATCAAAAAAGAATATTTTTTGTTTGAAAAAGACAACAACCTTGATATAAAGTTGAACATACTCAAATTAAAAGATTATGTTTTTGTGTTAAGAATGAAATATTCTTGAAGTAATAATGAAGCATTTTTATTCTAAAACTTATTATTTTTATATTAAAAATGAAGCGTTTGAATTAATAATGGAGAATTATTAAATTAAGAATGAAAGATCTTAAATTAATAATAGAGAATTTTTGAATTAAGAATGAGACGACTTAAATTAATAATGGAACATTTTTTAATTAAGAACGAAACGTCCTAAATCAATAATGGAGCATTTTTGAATTAACGATGGTTCGTTTTTAAACTAAAAATGTTACCGTTTTACTTTAATGGTGCTTCATACTTACAATATACTATGGAATAAAAAAGTACACGCATAAGAGAGAGATTTTTTTATTAATTTTCATTTATTTTAAATATGTAATAATTTTACAAAGACTATATGCTAAAAAGTGATTAATTAAGTTATACCTACTACAGGAAAAGCTTGAATTGCAAGATGAAGATGCTGTTTCGGAATTTTGCAAGCAATCCTTCAATGGCAGCGACAAAGATTCGTAATCATTTCATAATTCTTTCTTTCTCCATTCAAATAATTTTTCGCGGAACTCTGCCCTTCTAATTACCGAATGAGTAGCTTCTTTTAAGTCCTCATTTAATAAATAGTTGAGTCTCTTGACAGAAATATCTGCATCTGCAAGAATTAAAAAATAATAATAATATGCGAAATGCGATACTGTATCGCACTATCGGCACAATGTATCGATTTTCGTCGGTTCACTGCAATAAAGTCATAAATAATAAGCCAAAATGGCATTCTTACTCAATTAATTCTGGAATAAGTCTATATGGCTTTATTACCAACACAGTGTGGTACAATTACATATGGGTATTTCCACAGAAAAGTCCACCTTTTGTCATGTCACGTCACCATGCAATTAAGCTTGTAGTTTAGAGCTATACTATTCGATTGTATTCTAGTTTTTACCGAATGTAGACCTAATTGCTATCTATACTGACATGCAACAAAAGTATATAAAATATTATGTTTTCTTTGAAAAACAAGGTACATCACAAAGTAACGTGACGTGACAAAAAGTGGACGTTTCTGTGGAAATGCCCAAATGTCCTTATATTTTATTTTTAGTTGAGAAATAAGGCAAATTTAGCTGATTACATATGACTTTATTTCAGTGAGCCGACGAAAATTGGTACATTGTGCCGCTAGTGTGATCTGGCTTTAGGCTCATTACCCATTAGAAACAAATCCAATTAATAATATTGAAACCTGTGATTGCAACAACTTACCTTTCAAATATGGCAATACGTTGACCACAGATATAATACGTTGACCATATCGATAAATTAATTCACTTTTTTTAACACGACACCAACATACAAGGTTACTTCGGTAAAAAAAATTGATTTTTAAAATTCAAATTCTTGTTATAATAATAAAATATTTTTGGTTAAAAGAATTTCTGTTTAATAAGCAGAAACGTACATTTTTGTTTTAAAACTGCTGCGTTATAAAAATAAGAATGTTGTATATTAAAATTATAAGAAACATTCTAAATTTAAAAATGCTACATTTTTTAAAACGAAAACGCACATTTTTGTTTTAAAACTGCTGCGTTATAAAAATAAGAATGTTATATATTAACAGCATTATTTATAAAAATGATTAAGGATTTATAAAGGCTTTTTAAGAAAATTTTTTATGAAAATTTGTTTTAAAACCCTTTTATAAGCGTTAATAAGTTTTATAAATAAGGTTGTAATATTATAAGAAACATTCTTAATTCAAAAATATTCCATTTTTAAAACGAAAACGTACATTTTTGTTTTAAAACTGCTGCGTTATAAAAATAAGAATGTTGTATATTAAAATTATAAGAAACATTCTAAATTTAAAAATGCTGCATTTTTAAAACGAAAACGCACATTTTTATTTTAAAACTGCTTCGTTATAAAAATAAGAATGTTATATATTAACAGCATTATTTATAAAAATGATTAAGGATTTATAAAGGCTTTTTAAGAAAATTTTTTATGAAAATTTGTTTTAAAACCCTTTTATAAGCGTTAATAAGTTTTATAAATAAGGCTGTAATATTATAAGAAACATTCTTAATTCAAAAATGCTCCATTTTTAAAACGAAAATGCAAATTTTTGTTTTAAAATGTTTTATTCTTAATTAAAACATTATTATTATTACTTCAAGAATATTTCATTCTTAACACAAAAACATAATCTTTTAATTTGAGTATGTTCAACTTTATATCAAGGTTGTTGTCTTTTTCAAACAAAAAATATTTTTTTTTATTTCAAAATATTTTTCATTTTTAAAACAAGAATGAAAGTTTTTAAAATAACAGAAAACAAACTAAGTTCTATTTCATAAAGGTTACGTTTTTAAAATCAAATTGTTTCTTCTTGATTTTATAACTTTTTTTTTTTGGATTTAGTTTAGTAAGAAACATTCTTAATTTAAAAAATGCTTAATTTTTAAAACGAAAACGCACATTTTTATTTTAAAACTGCTTCGTTATAAAAATAAGAATGTTGTATATTAATGTTATAAGAAACGTTCTTATTTGAACAATTATTTTTAAAAATGCTGCATTTTAAAAACGAAAACGAGCATTTCTTGTTTTAAAACTGCTTCGTTATAAAAATAAGAATGTTATGTATTAATGTTATAAGAAACATTCTTATTTTAACAATTATTTTTAAAAATGCTGCATTTTAAAAAAGAAAACGTAAATTTCTTGTTTTAAGAATGCTTTTTTGGTTCAGTGTATGTACATATGTATATACTTAAATAAACTTTTTTGATTTTATATATTCTTGTTCTAAAATAAATAATCATAAGTGTAATTCTTCTTTATTATTTACTCAACACAGACGATGCAAGAATTAGAAAAACAAAAAAATACTTAACTATGCATATTAATTGTTTATATGTATGTGTACCTACATGTTTTTGTTATTATTGGCAACATTGTTGTCAGAAAACCTTTAAGAAGAATAACGAAAGAGAAAAAGTGTAATTTAAGAACAAACTTTACACGCACTTTAATTAATTATTTTCGAACTTTTTGAAAAACAAATTACATATTCAAGAAACTGGTACATTTATTTACAATATTAAACACTTTTCTTTAAAAACTATCAGCTTTTTACCACTTTTATTTATAATTTAATAAGGGCCTCTTTTACACTACTTGCTCGACCGACCACTTCACGAAAATAATAAGCAAAAGAAACTGGCCACGGCGAATTAACATGCGTGGGCGAATAAGTTAAAGCTATACCAGTGTTGCCAGAAAATGGTGATGAGAGAATGCTAGATCCGTAAAAAAAAATCTGCTAAAACGCTCTACAGAAGAAAAGTACCTATAATGCAAGATTTAAATATGTATTTTGCAAATTTGTATGTACGTAAGGTATAGAAATGTACCAGTGGTTGAAATGTCTCATAAGAACTATGTACGTAGTTACTACCTAGTCAATTGTTTTAGTGTTACTAGTAGATTTTCAGTGACAAGCACATGCTAAATGTCGATAACACAAAGTATTGTATGGGGAATAATTAGAGAGTAGTACTGGTGACAAAGCCAAAAGCGACTCAGTACGTTTTCAGCATCGACATTTCCTTCAGGGCATATATGCAGCGATGCCAACTATTTATAACACAAACGTGCTACACAGAAAAAAATAGACAAGAATTATTTTCAATAAAACCATGTTAATGAATAAAATTTTTAATTTCAATAATATTTGTCATTAACTTGAATATTGCATTTATCAATTCCGCGCATTTTAAAATATCGTTTACTTTTGTTTTGCTTGTGTTGGTGTTTATCTTGCTTGTTGATTGACTGGACATGGTTATGTGCTGATGTTGTTGTTTTTTTGATTGGTCGTGTTGTATACGTGTGAATTACAACAAGTAGCCGAAAATCGTCGTGGCTTGTTTTTTTTTTCTCAACAAAGTTATTTTTAGATTATATCAAAACGCAATGCGCAAATGTAGAAGAACAATGATTTCCCATGTTTTGCCTGTATTCATTATTTGCGAATCCAATAACCATTTGCTCTTTAGCTGAATGGTAAGCACATTAGTCTATTATTTAAGAGATTCCCGGTTCGACTCATTTCAAATACATTTAGTTTTAATCGCAGCCAAGCAAAAACAAACTATCATTCATCCATCAACACACACACAACAATAAAATAACAATTATTACTGAAAATAAAATTTCAGTCAACAACTTTTTTCTTTGATTCATTACATTTACATTAAAAATTACACTGTGATACAAAAAAAAAAAAAAAATATTCAGGGATTCTAATGTACCAATTCGATTTTGTTGGAGTCCATGGATGACGAAAATACCGTTGGTTTTTTTAGGTCACTTCATAAAGTGATTTTATAACGGTAAATGTAGTGAAAAACGGGGTTTCAGTTTTAAACAGGTGTAACTTCTTTGTTTCCCAACGGATTTCTTTTAACTTTCCGTTGGTGTAAAGGACCGAATATTATCTTTCAACCAAGATATATTTTTTGAAAATCGACTCACAAATGGCTAAGTTACAGTCGTTGAAGTGTAGAAAAAACCCATTAAAAAAGTATTCTTTTGTAACTCATAAGCAACTTATGGCCTGAGGAAAACAAAAGAATACTTTTTCAATGGGTTTTTTCTACACTTCAACGACTGTAACTTAGCCATTTGTGAGTCGATTTTCAAAAAATATATCTTGGTTGAAAGATAATATTCGGTCCTTTACACCAACGGAAAGTTAAAAGAAATCCGTTAGGAAACAAAGAAGTTACACCTGTTTAAAACTGAAACCCCGTTTTTCACTACATTTACCGTTATAAAATCACTTTATGAAGTGACCTAAAAAAACCAACGGTATTTTCGTCATCCATGGACTCCAACAAAATCGAATTGGTACATTAGAATCCCTGAATATTTTTTTTTTTTTTGTATCATAGTGTTATTGATAAGATATTTTATTAATTCAAATATTTATATTATTGAAGAAAAAAATATTATTATTTTACAATTTTTGTTATTGATATAGCGGATTTCTTTATCACAGGAAATTCGAAAATTAAAATGATTGAATACCGGGATTTTTGTTATCAAAAATGAAACTTATTTTTTTCTGTGTATACACCTTCTCAAAATGCGCTAAGTTACAGCATTATCAACAATTTATAGTCAAAACGCGCTATTTTCCTACGCGCTAAATTAAATTTTAATAAAGGTGGATGTATGTATTAGTAAATACAATTAATTTTTTTTTTAGTAACTCTTTTGCAGATTTTGAAATATTGCTTCTTCGAAATTATATCCTAAATAACTAAAATCATTTAATACAGAATCAGACTCGTCTTCCAAATATTAGAAATTCATCGTTTTTATTTCAATTTTATTTGTCAAACTTTGTAACAACTTATATAAATTGTCGAATAGTGTTGCGATTCAAATGCTTTTTGAAGTACAAAAAGAATAGATGCTTAATAAGTTACATACATTTTTTGGGTCACGAGTAACGAGTACTTTTTTTTAGCTGTGAAAATATTTGCCATTTACTATGGCGTTATTCGATGTTTGATGCAAATGGTCTTGCGTAAGTGCAAATGCAAAATATCGTAGCTTTTCTTTGGATTGTGTGTGTATTTAGTTGTTTTATTTTAAGGAAAAGCTACGATATTTCACATTTGCAATGACGCAAGACAATTTGCATCAAACACCGAATACCGCCAATATTAAAATGCGTTTTTAATTCTAACCACAGTCAAGGGAATTTTATTTGCAACATCTGAATCATTAACGAATTTAAAGAAAAAATTTAATTTTGGATATTAAAAAATTGTTAAATTTATAAAAAAAAAGTAAAAAGATATTGAACTGAAATGATATTTTTGACTTTAATCAAAACGCGCTAATTTAGCGCTTTTTTATTTAACGCGCTAAGACGAAAAAAGCGCATTATAGTTAAAACGCGCTAAAACTAGCGCGAAAGGCGCTAAATTGGCATCGCTGCATATATGTATATGAATGTATGTATGTATGTTTGTATGTATTATGTATGTATGTATATCGAAACCTTTTTTCGGTTTAATTGTGAGCAAGATGTTGTAAAAAATAAAGTTTTGAATTGAAATTGAAATAATAGCCTACCCATAGTTAAGAATTATCAAAATGTCAAAATGTTTGATATCTTTTAAAATACAGGCTGTAAAATTTTATCGTAAGCGACAGTTTATGTATGACGTAAAACATATTTGAATACTATAAAAACCATCTTCCGAAAACTTTAATTTTTGTCGCTTACTGGTAATTGAAAATAGGGCTCCATATACACACATATAATTACATATAATACATAGTATATAATACATAGGTATTCATTGTATCTACATTACGTAGGAAACACATAATTGTAAAAAAATACATTTATAAAAGGAGTTATTCTCTACACTGAAAAAGAATTTAGCAAATTAGCATTTTTTATTTTAAGCAAATTCTGCCAAAAAGCATCTGGCAGAATTTTTTCAAAGTTGAATGCTTTTCGGGTAATGAAAATGCCAGATCTAGCTATACATACATATGATGTTTGTACGTACATATGTAAATATATATTTAACATACATATAGTAGATATTCGCCTTACTAGTGCCTTTTAATGCGGCAAAGGCATTCAGAATAGTTTTATCATTTTATTGAATTTTTTTTATCCGAACGCTGTTAACAACAAGGTAAATTATGCATTCTTATGCTAATATTGTCGCTGTTTTCACTAACCGCCCTACTGAGATTTTTTCTTAAAATTACTACGATATATGTAGGTATCTGGAAATCCAATTTAAAAAAAGGAGTGCAGATTTGAATTTTACACCCAAATTACTTCAGAATCAAATTTCGATATATTCAATCCAAAACACTGTATGATTGCGACATTAAATTCTGAAAGAATCTGAGCAGAAAAACTTTATCTTCATTCACAAGTAATAGGATATCACCTTAGACTGCTTTCATAACAAAACTTTGAATTCAATTCTATCAAATTTTCAAATCATGCTACACAGAGAAAACAGTGCCTACTAAAATAGAACAAAATTAATAAGAAATCTCTATGGTTTTTTTTTCGATAAGAAAATCTTATTAATTTCAAAGGGAAAACCTTTTTGATTTTTTCAATAAGGTTTTCTTCTTATTTTTATTAGGCGACCTCATAAAAAATATAACAAAATTGCGTCTTTATTCTCTGTACTCATGTACATATTTTCATTTAAATTCTATACCATATACATGTTTATGTATGTATGTAGTATATTGTAGATGTTATTTACTTATGCATACATACATACACATTATGTTATATTCTTAACGAACTTACTCACCAAGTATTGAACCAGCAAACTTCTACCTGTTAGACAAGCACTCTAACCAATATGCTAACAAGCAGCCTGAATAACCATTGAAATTATTGTGCAAACATTCTTATACACAGAAAAAAATAAGTTTCATTTTTGATAACAAAAATCCCGGTATTCAATCATTTTAATTTTCGAATTTCCTGTGATAAAGAAATCCGCTATATCAATAACAAAGATTGTAAAATAATAATATTTTTTTCTTCAATAATATAAATATTTGAATTAATAAAATATCTTATCAATAATTTTTAATGTAAATGTAATGAATCAAAGAAAAAAGTTGTTGACTGAAATTTTATTTTCAGTAATAATTGTTATTTTATTGTTGTGTGTGTGTTGATGGATGAATGATAGTTTGTTTTTGCTTGGCTGCGATTAAAACTAAATGTATTTGAGATGAGTCGAACCGGGAATCTCTTGACTAATAGACTAATGTGCTTACCATTCAGCTAAAGAGCAAATGGTTATTGGATTCGCAAATAATGAATACAGGCAAAACATGAGAAATCATTGTTCTTCTACATTTGCGCATTGCGTTTTGATCAGGGACCGTAACGGTTATAATTTTTATTTTAAAAATCACTTTTTAATCATTATTTCTTGATTTTTATTTATCCCTCACAAAATAACTCTTATTTTGTGACTTTTATTTATTCATCAGAAAATAACAGTTATTTCTTGATTTTTATTTATCCCTCACAAAATAAGAGTTATTATGTGACTTTTATTTATTCCTCACAAAATAACAGTTACTGTTTGATTTTTATTTTTTTGCTTAACTTTTAAAATGTAGAAAGCGTAATTTTTGCGTTAAAATGAATATTAACCGATTTAAAATTGAATTTATCGCCAGAGTCTTTAAAAAAAACTCTTATATGTTAAATTAAATTTACTTTTTTATTATTTATTAATTTTAAAAGTTAAAATTTTTTTGAGCAAAAAAATAAAAATCAAACATTAACTGTTATTTTGTGAGGAATAAATAAAAGTCACAAAATAACTCTTATTTTGTGAGGGATAAATAAAAATCAAGAAATAACTGTTATTTTCTGAGGAATAAATAAAAGTCACAAAATAAGAGTTATTTTGTGAGGAATAAATAAAAATCAAAAAAATAAAAATCATTGCATCTATCGGTAGTCCATGTAACATGGAGTATCTTGGTATATTCCTTGTGCACGTAGCACTTCTCTATTATTGTGATTTTTTTACTTTAAATTTGGAAAATAATCGTTATTTGCGATCCCTGGTTTTGATATAATCTAAAAATAACTTTGTTGAGAAAAAAAAACAAGCCACGACGATTTTCGGCTACTTGTTGTAATTCACACGTATACAACACGACCAATCAAAAAAACAACAACATCAGCACATAACCATGTCCAGTCAATCAACAAGCAAGATAAACACCAACACAAGCAAAACAAAAGTAAACGATATTTTAAAATGCGCGGAATTGATAAATGCAATATTCAAGTTAATGACAAATATTATTGAAATTAAAAATTTTATTCATTAACATGGTTTTATTGAAAATAATTCTTGTCTATTTTTTTCTGTGTACAAAAATGAAAAAGATCATGAAAAAATTGTCTCTATGTCTATTTATAGAAACGAAATAACAAGACACCTCATAAAGGCCCTAATTATGAGTTCGATAGCCAACGAAGATCGAAAATCTAATGTTCAATTCAAATTATAAACATCGAAAATTTCATTGAGCAACGATTTTTCTATCGAACAGAATTTAGCTTTCGATGAAGTATTTTAATATGAAAACTTATTAAAAACGATTAGTTTTTATTTTTAGGCAAAGTTGTTGCAATTTTTTAAAATCACTGTGAGTAATATTCACAATAAGGACATTCTTTGTCGAATGCTCGTCATAATTCCAAATGAAAATTCGTTCGATGAGTACTTTCGACTACAGTCGAAGATCGTAAGTTACTCATAATAAGCGCCAAAATCAAGATTTCCTTATTAAAAAAATCAATAAGATGCTTTACACATAATCATATAGGAACCTAGTAAAATCAAGAAGAAAACCTTATTGAAAAAATTAATAAGGTAGCCTAATAAAATCAAGAAGAAAACCTTTTTAAAAGAATCAATAAGGTAACCTAATAAAATCAATAAGAAATCTTTATAGTTTATAAGAAAACCTAATAGAATCAAGAAGTTTTTCTCCATGGATTGTTTTTTTGGTACCAAAAATAACGGAAATTGAGTAAAAAAAATTGTGAATAATAAGATTTCTTCTTGATTTTATGTGGTTTTCTTCTTGATAAAATTAATAAGATTTACCACATAAAAACAATAAGGAATCTCTATGAAAAAATCTTCGCTTGTTTCATAGAGAAAATCTTCTTGATTCTATGAGGCAGTTTTTTCTTTGTGTACTAAAAACAAGTACATAAATATATTTGCTACATTTCGATGCACCGAAGAGTACAACATCGTTGGCAGACTATTTTTATTTTCCACACTCTAAATATAAATGGTGACAGATAAAAAAAATAGAGAAAATTACTCTTCGTTGCATTTCTGCAAGTTTAGGATATATGCAATGATTTTCTGTAACAAGAAATAAGTGTTAGTTTTCAACGTTTAACAAGGTTATTGCAAACGTTGACTTTTGAAATGTTAAGCCGCACAAGTATTTGTACGAGGACGAATCCGCTAAAATATCTACTTGATAGAAGCATTAAATTGCTCACTCATTTTATTAAAATTTAGGTGAATTAATTAATTAGATTAAATTTTATCATTTTTCTTTTCACGTTCTCCGATTAACATAATTGTAAACAATGCAATTCCAATTAGTCCAAGGCGGTAACCTTCGTGGCGGTGCTTCCGCCTTGAAACTTTACCAGCGCAGGAGTTTAGTTGTTTGATTTTATAAACAAAATAAAAACCCAGCTGTTTTAGCGTGCTTCAACAGTTTGAAACAAAGAGTGATTTCCGCTAATAAGTGATTTCCAACTTTTGTTTTTGTATATTCTATAAGCGAAACCAATTTTCAAAATACCAAGGAAGAGGAAATTCTTATGCCCGCCCACAGGGCAGCAATGGTAACACTAAGTCCATAGTAAAAAAATCGATTCAAAAAGTTCAGACTGCATTTAGAAAAAAATTAAGTTTTTTATGTTCCACTAGAAAACTTTTTAGGTCTTTTATTATCAATTTCCCTTCTTAAAACAATATTTAGAAATGATTCTCTAAAAACAAAAATAAAATTTTGCTGGCCAATTGGACGTTTTATTTTCTAATAATTAATTTAAAATATTGCTTGAAGCTTAAAAATCGTATGCGAAAACTACAAAATGAGACATAAAGTAAATACTTACTTATAAATATATTTGTGTTGTGTCATAGTGACACTTAAAACTACCGTTTGAGACCCCCAATTATATTTATAATTATAAGTTAGGAGATGTGTAAAAAATAACACATTCTTGTCGACCTCAACTAAAAGTTATAACACAATTTGACCAATAATATATTTAATTAATATCGGATCCATTTCTAACTTCGAAATGACATGAAGTACCGATTTTTCTGATATGATGCCTTTTTAAAATAGACAGAAAATATCCATATTTTGATAGTTTAATGGAATTTTAAGACCTTTACAATGTTATTAAAATAAAAAATTCTTTTCAATTATTGGATTATAATCCAACATGTTTGATATCAAGTAAGTTCAATATGCATATATAGTTTTTTTACCATTTAATGAAAACGCAAAAATAACTTACCACTAAATTTAACATTTATTTATGTTTGCAAATTCTTTAATAAAAGACCCATATTTATGGATTGCACTTAATCAACGATTTATTTTTTTCTTGAATTGGCAACATCGCTGTCAGACTGATTTAAGACAACCGCTAAGAAGAAGAACAAAGAGAAAAAGTGCAATTTAAGAACAAACTTTACACGCATTTTTCTTAATAACTTTCGGACTTTTTGATAAATAATTTATCTACGCGAGAAACTGACACATTTATTTATAATATGAAACACTTTTTTTTTTAATTATCAACTTTTTACCACTTGTATTTATATTTTAATAAGAGCATATTTTTACACTGCTTGCGGGCACTTCACGAAAGTACTAAACTAAAGAAATTTGCCACGGCGAATTAACAAGTATACACATGCTTGGGCGAATAAGATAGGCAGCGTTGCCGATTTCTGTGTAATGTAAAATGGGACAAAATTATTAATTCCTAGACAGTTTTCGGTTCATAAAATTTTTGTATAGATTAAATATAATTTCCTTTTTGCCTTTCAAATTTCAATACGCTCACACTTGTTCACTAATACATTCCAACTTTTAAAATTTGATGCGACTTTGCATTCAAATTTTCTTTTCAATTGAGTGTTTCATTTTTATAGGCAAAAAAACATCTAACAGCAATTTCAATGGGCACAAATACAAATAATATTTTATTTTATCGAAAAATTTTGATTAAATTTAAATAAATATGTTTGTGAACAGAAATAATAAGTTCAATGTGTTGTGGTTTATACGGTATACAGAAGCCATGAAATTCTGTCGTTTTAAGTTATTTTCTTGACAACGACATCTTGAAAATAAATTTGCTTTGAAATCGTGTGCAGCCTACGTCACAGTTTTCAATTTAAATGATTTTTGACAACCAGTATGTGTGAAAAACTTGAAGGCAAATCTTGGTCGTGTAACTGTAGCATAAAGTAAAATTTTCAATCGAACGTTTTAACTTCATATAAAAAGTAAATAGAATTTTGTCATACTATAATTTGTTCATAATTTGTATTGCGAATTTTTTTAAAATCGCAAAATGATCATCTATTCAACTACAACTACAAGCCACACTAAGTCGTTTTTACGAATGAATATTTCCTATGATAACAGTGCATTATCAGTAAAAAGTTATTGATTACTGCATGTTTTCAGTAATCAGTAAAAATTAACTGCTTACTGTAATTTGTTTACTGCTTACTGCAATTTTTCCAGTATTCAGTAGATTTTACGGAATACTGAAAATTTTTTCAGGATCCAGTAAATTTTTACTGGATACTGAAAATTTTTCCAGTATTCAGTAAATTTTTACTCGATACTGAAACTTTTTTCAGTAACCAGTAAATTTTTACTGGAAACTGGAAAAAATTTCAGTAGCCAATAAAAATTTGCTGCTTACTGGAACTTGTAATGCAGTAAATATATACTGCAGTATGCCCATGTATGATAAATACTTAGATGAGTACAGTGGTAATAAAGCCATATATACTTATTCCAGAAGTAATTAAAAATTCCAGAAGTAAATTAAAAAATTTTGGTTTATTACTTATAACTTCATTGCAGTCTGGCGACAAAAATCAGTTTATTGCGCCGATAGTTGGATGGATCTCGGCCTTATGTGCAATGTACACAGTATATATGTATCTACATATGTACATGTTTTTGTTGTCTTTTTCTTATTGAATTATTCATTCGTTTTATGTTTAGAAAATTTATTGAAAACAAAACCAAAAGGTACAAACCGTTTAACCGGTTGTTTTGCTCAAAACTCTATTTGCAAATGGGTTTTTGCAAATAAAGAATTTTTTGATTCGTCTGTCAGAGCAATTTCGTTTCTTGCATACTCTAGTACACTAGAACTCTTAATTTCGTAAAGTTTGGAAAAAAAATGGATGAGCTAAAAATAACTTACCATAAAATGTTACACGTTGTTTTTGTGTACTATACGATTTACTTCTACTGCATAACTTGTTCATATACAAATAAACTTTCCGAAAGTTATTAAACATTAAATGAATATGTATAAAAACCTTTTATATAAATAAATGTAATACAATTGATTTTATTCCAAAATAAATAATCATTATTATAATTCTTCTTTATTATTCACTGAACACACAGGGTGCACGAATTAGAAAAACAAAATACTTGCTTATGCATATTTATTGTTTATGTGTACATACATACATATGTATGTACTACATACATACATACATCCATACAAATATGCATACATGTTTTTGTTATTATTATTGGCAACACTGTTGTCTAAGAAAACATCAAAGAAGAAGAACAACAAAGAGCAAAAGTGTAATTTAAGAACAAACTTTACACGCACTTTACTTAATTATTTTCGAACTTTTTGAAAAACAAATTATATATGCAAGAAACTGCCACATTTATTTATAATATTAAACACTTTTCTTTAAAAACTATCAACTTTTTACCACTTTTATTTATAATTAAATAAGAGCTCGTTTTTACACTACTTGCGCGGCCGGCCACTTGACGAATATAATGAAGTAAAGAAACTGGCCGCGGCGAATTAACATGCGTGGGCGAATAAGCTAAAGATATACATACATACTTAAGTATGTACGTACAAATGTAAATATTTAACATACACATATTAGATATTCGCCTTGCTAGTATGTATTTTTTAATGCGGCCAAAGCATTCAGAATAGTTTTATCATTTTTTTATCATTTATTGAATTTTTTTTATCCGAACACTTTTAATAACAGGTAATTTTGAATTTTCAAGTAGAATTAAAAAAACCATTCTTATGCTAATATCGGCGCTGTTTTCACTAACCGACTTTTAAAATATGAATTAAGACCACTACTAGGCTTTATAAGTCATAATAAAACTTTTCTACAATTTTATAGGAATTAGCATTACTGTTATTAAGGTAAAAACATAAAAAATGCTGCTCTCCAGTAAAACTTTAAAACTGCTAGTTATGTCAGTTAGTTTAAACAGTGTCGATACGTTCATACATACATATCGAGCCTTATTTTCGATTTAATAGTAAGCGACAAATATTTTAGTTTTCAGGTGAAGGTTTTTTCATAATATTCAAATTCGTTTTACATACATATGTATGTATGTACTTAAATTGTGGCTTACGATTTTTACAGCCCGTATCTTAAAAGTTATCAACAATTTTAGACATATACATCTACAATATAGCACTATAGCACTCTTGAAATATAGCACTAATTTAATAAAGAGGAGTTGAGATTTGAACTCTGCACCCAAATTACTTTAGAAACAAATGTCGATATATTCAGTCCAAAACCTAGCATGCTTATTAAATTCTAGAATACTCTGAGCACAAAAACTTTATTTTGATTCACGAGGGATATGAATTGGTCAAGGCAAATCCTTACCAGGTGGTCGCAAGGCATCAGGTGACTATTTGTAATTTGAATATATATATGTACGTTGGATGTCAACACATATTTTTCAGTACATTTTTAGGGTTCCGTACACCAAAGGTGAAGAGGAAACCTATTGTTTTCGCTATGCTGTCCGTCTGGCCGTCACAGGCTATTTCCTCTGGAACTGTAGGAGCTACGGACCTGAAATTCGGACAGCCTGTGTAGACCCTTGGCCGCTACAACAACAAATATATGAGAGATAAAAATTAAAGGGTGTTCCAAAACGAGCAACGAAAAATTTTAAAATCAAATGTAATATACACACAATTGTATGCATATATACAACAATTAACACTAAAGTTTAAAAAATTTAAATTAAAGGGTGTTTCATCAGTTTATGCAATTTTGACTATGTAATTTTGACAACTTGCTGTATCTCGGAAACCGTAAGAACCAAACTCTTGAAATTTTCAAAAACGGTAAAACAAAAAAAAATCCCAAAATTATAAAATAGTCAAACCGAAAAAAAATCGCCAAAAACAACAAACAAAAATCGCCAAAACGAAAAAAAGCGCCAAATTAAAAAAAATCGCCAAAATTAAAAAAATCGCCAAAATTAAAAATATCTCCAAACTTAACAAAAAAAATCGCCAAAGTGGAAAAAACGCCAAAAACTGAAAAAAATCGCCAAAACGACTAAAAAGCGAAAAAAAAACAAAAAAATAATAATTTCACCTGAAAAAACGCCATATTAAAAAAATGCTCAAAGCCCAACATACGGAACCCTTCGTGCGCGAGTCAAAGTCGAGTATGAGCTGAGTATACATTATATGAAAATGTCTTGGATTCGACTTTAGACTGCTTTTGTAAAAAATGTATGGTAGCATCAGCTATCATTACGCTTCCAAGAGAAATATCGTCATCTTTGGCATTTATGAGAACTCAGATGTTTTTATTCTTTTTAGTAAAATAAGCTGATGAATTGTTAGAGAAAATAATTTTGAAAGTTCCTTGGTTATTAAAAAATATTTAAGAAAAGTATTTTTGGGGAAATCGCTCCCCGATGAACATTCAATAGAAACCTCTATAGAGGTTGATATTTCCCTCTTAATTACCATATTTGCTCCTTTCATTTGTGCCCATAAAACTGAATTTATCAAAAAACAAACTGTATCTTAAAAAAAATCTACTTCATAACTTCAAATTTACCCACTATTGAAATAACTATGCTTAATTTTTATACGTTCAAAATGTTCCCTATTTAATAAAAACAATAAATTTATTGACAATAAATAAGACAAGAAAACTTATGTTTATTGCGATGTGGCACTATTAAAGGCGGTTGCAAATGCAACAATAGCATGTGAATATAGGAACGAATATTTACCACAATCATTCATTTAAACTCAGTGGGTAGGGAATTTCAAATAAAGCCAAGCAAAATACAAATCACATTTGCATTTAAACATCTGGCTGACTACCATAATGTTTGAATTTCTTTAGACAAGTTGCTTGGCTACTCGTCTACATGGATGTAGAAGAGAAAAAGCATTAGCCACAAAACGACAATGAGACGACATGAGCCAATTATGTTGAAAAATGTAGAACTATCAAGAACCTAATGAAATTTTATTGCCAATTAATTGTTTATAAAACGAAACATGAAAATAGACAATTCAATAAATGATTTTTAACATAAAAATTCATAAAAATTAAAGAAATAAATTAATGCCAACTGCTTGAACGGTTGAATGTTTTGCATTATTGAACCTTTTAACATTTTATGTGTTCATACTCGTATCATTACGGTTATTAAATTAAACAACTTTATTTGAATTGAATTTTGAATTTTATTTCGCATTGGAACGCTCACACAAAAGTGTTTTTGGTCACTGAGCAGGTTTCTTTTTGCTTTGCATACATATTTTTTACGATGCCATCAAAAGAGAACCTTAAATTTTAAACTGTCCGCCTTGAAGTTGTTTTGCAATTATACACTTGTTGCAATGCATTAGGTAAATGTCTACATGTTCATTAAATTTTTTTCAAAGCGCTTTGGCTCCGAACAATTCGTTGATGCAAATCAAAACTAAAAAAAAATTCGAAAAGAATTTATAATAATAATAATTTTTTGATTCATACAATAAACATAAATATTTACAGACATAAATATACATAAATATATGTATCTGTTAGTTGAGCGCGAATGTGCTTAGTGGGATAAATACTTGTACACAATTGTGGAATAGGTGGCCTATATAACACTGTACAAAAATAGAACATACAACGCCTAATTTTGGTAGAGAAGACCAAAACAAACTAATGTGCAGTTTCCAAAAGTGAGGCAGACGGCTCGTCTAAAAATTTTGTGTGAAAACCACTCAAAATATTGAGTGCTTTCCACGGGAAATATTTCACGTGAACAAACTGTTCACCTTTTATTCCCGATAAGGTTAAATAATTTATATTTGCCTTTGGTGCATTTTATTACTTATGGCATTTTCTTTTCTGGAAAAATATGTTACACTTATTACACTTTTCAATAAAAATTCGAAATAAAATGATTTTCTGTTATATACATTTTATTAGAATCTATTGTACGATGCTTTGCGAGCTTAAATTTTTTCTTTAAACGAATGCTAAATTGTATTTTTTTTAATAAAAAATTAAAAAATTTTACACCTTTTCCAGAAAAGAAAACGCCATTAAAAATTATCACATGTATCGAGCCATTTACCCTCATACCTAAATAAGAGCGGCAAGCGTTGCGTTAGCAGCAGGGTACGCATTTTCAGTACATTTAAATGTGAAAATATTTTTTTATTGTACCGAAAATCCGTAGCCTGCTGCTAACGCAACGCTTGCCGCTCTTATTTAGGTATGAGGGTATATTTTTTTTTGGCCTTAAAAAAAATATATTCATACATATGTAATGGCAAAAAGAATTGAAAATATTGAAGTAAAATGCCTGAATATTATGAATTAAAAATTCATAATATGTACAAAGTTCAAACAAATGAAATATTAATTTTAGAGAAATAATAAATAATATAGATAGGTGGCAATATGTAATAATTGCTTAAGTCGGCTTATGCAAAGCAGTATTTTTGGGAAGTTTTGATGGAGAATATTGAAAGGCTCTCACGCGATGCTTTCTTTGCGTAAGTATCATTGCAACTACTGCTAATTCCAACTGGGCCATCATACAGCTTAATAAAGCTAAATTTTCTTCAGTAGATTTAAGCGCTTTCTTCTTTATTTTTACATACATACATATGTATATAAATAAATATGTGCATATCGCAGCTTTATTGCAACATGGTAATATCTCAAAAAAAAAATTTGCAGAAAATTAGTTAAAAGTTTTAAAAAATGTCTTCTCTCAAGAGGCCGTTTGTACGAAATATCTACAAGAAATAAAATATAAAAGACGAATTATTCTGCAGCATTTTTTTATGTACCCATAATAATGAATATAGTCTAAGTGATAATTTAGAAACAAATTTGAGTTTATAAAAAATATGTACTTACATTAAAGGTATAAGCAACTTTTGGCATGAGGTCAACCATGTCCTAGTAACCACGAAAAGCATAATCTTTTGTAATTTTTCTCAAAAAATTTCATGCACCAGTTGGTTTTTCTAAACAGGTGTATAAAAAACTGGGAACACTTAAAGCACGGACTTGAACTAACAAAAATATTATTTTTCATAATCCTTAATTATTTCGAGGCCTTCTTAATGCAATATTGAATATTCATAATTTTATACGGCGTTTTTTATTTATTTGTTGTTTTAAATAAACATATTATTAATTAAAAATTTTCAAAACTCCATCGTGGTTGGTGCGTGAACTTTTTTGACCTTAGCGAAAAAATAAATATACGTTCCCTTATAGTTTTTTATGCTCTATCGGACTGTGCTAGGCCAATTTTGATATTTTAAAAAATTGTGAAAAAGTTATATCCCTAATGTACATATCTGACTTGTAATACTTTCATAATTAGTTTGTACTCGTATTTATTAAAAATTATCCTTAAATTGTTGGAAAACAATGTTCGGAAGTAAGATCCATTTCAGTTAAGGATAGTTATACAACCAAGTTTTTGGAAATGCATGCAATCCGTAAAGCATCCTTTAATTTTAATAAAACACAAGTCTGTAATCAAATATCAGTATCTAATATTAATGTTGGCTGCAAAATATTAATCTGATGTGACAGTTTAATAAAAACCAAAACCCAAACACAGCGTGATCTTTGCAATTTGCAGACACATACTTTAAAAAAAATCGTTAAATTTAACCCTTTAAAAAAACGGTATCGCATATCTAACAAACTATAGACGACGATGATGATAGTGATGCTGGTAGCCAATGCACAGTGGCGTGAATTAAAAAAAAAGTGGTAAAAAGTCCGCAACTTTTGAACTAGTTAACCGATTTCGATAAAACCAACTGTTTTGTAAAGTAGAAGTGTTGAAATTTTTAGAAAGCATATTTTGAGGCACCCTGTTGTAAGACAGGGTAGCTCCAAACAGGTTCAAAGTGGGAAAGTGCGGGTATCGAAATTCTTTCGGAGCTTGTAACTTTTGTAAATAGGGACCGATTTCAATAATTTTTTCAGCGGGACAATCTACGTTAAGAAACAAAAATAAAACATCCTAAGAGTAACATTTTATCTCTTTCAGTTTCCAAGTTATTTGACTTGAAAAATTTATTTTTTAATTTTTGGCCCTGACTTTTTTTATTCGTTAGTACATAACTTCTTTATTACTTGGCAAAAATCAGTATGTTTTAATGTTTTTGAAAGAAAACTTCATTACAATTCATATAAAAAAAATTTTTTTTGATATCTCAAAAATTGTAGCAAGGAATAATTTCGCAATTTGGATTTTTAAAAATTATGAAAAAATTTGGTATATTTTGTGGAAAAAGTATTCTTAATTTTTTTGGAATATTTTAAAAAATTATTAAGTATTTGATAAAAACTTTGATTGTTTCTGAGAAAGGAGACATTGAGAAAGGCTGTGAAATAAATTTTGGAGATTGTTGTTGGTGCACCCTACATTCAGCATTGGTCGAAAACTAGCAATTTTTTTTCAAAAAATCCGATTTTCGGATGTGGCAAAAAAATTGCACGGTCGTTTTTGTAAATTTTTTGGTTTTTTATTATAAATAAATTTGTTGTAAGTAACCTGTAAGAAACTCTTGACATCCTACACATAAATGTAGGCAGGAGAGGAAATTTTCTAAAAATTCTAAAATTTTTCTAACACAATTTTTCCCAATAAGAAAAAAGTATTTTAAAATTATAAATTGGGAATCATTTTAATTTTTATCAATAGTATACATTGAATGTTAGATGAATGTTTGTTTGTAGTAGCTGCCTGGTAGACGGATTCTGATTAAGGGTAGTCAGTGGACTAAATAAATACATAAATAAAAAAAATATATGATAGACTGTCCCATGTCCGTTTTACTTTTATTTTTTCCTTTTTAAAAATTTGTTCAAGCTTTATATTAAAGTACACATACCAGCCAGCAAAAGCAAACAATAGGGGTTTAATTTTGTACCAAATTATCAATGTTACGAGGATCGTGCCGTGTAGGTGTTAATGAATATTATTAAATTTTGCAAAAACTATTATTTTAGACCAGCTACGTCCAAATACACATACTCGGATATTTGCATTTGAGGCACAAACAGCTTTGAAAGCTCTTAAATTTGTTTTTGTTTTTTTTTTTTTTTGCAAAGTAACAGCAAGCATTGTTGTCGCAGAGATCTGATTGGCTGTTATGCTCCCGTCAGTGTGAAAGCACGAAAGCTGTTTGGTAAAAGTATATGGCTTGGACGCACTTATGTAGCTGTTTTTGACCTTAAAATCTTTGAGTTGAGCAAAAAGTTTTGTTTGATATCTTATATTTGACAGTTGACATGCGGCGAGTTGTTGGAAATATGCGGACGCAGTTGCTGCTTAAATTGCGCAAATCAAGTTTTGTACCTACATGCATAAGTATACATACATTATGGACTGATCAAAGTAAATGATTATGAGGCCGCTGAGCATGTGTATACTTTGAGAACGTCCAACTCCAGTATCTGACAGTTTAAAGTGTGTCCATTGACGACCCTCGTTGCCACACATTAAATATTCTATTTCAATGTGGTCGATAATTGCTTATTTAAGCGCATACGTCCTTTTTTGGGATAATATTAAATGAAATCAACAACGACAACAACAACAGCAATAACAACAAAGTAAAGAGCTAAGAAAACACAGCAACAACATCGACAGGCAAACAAAAGCAACAAAATATATCTGAAACGGACAACAGAACAAAGAATATTACAAATAAAAAAACATGATGTTCTTTGTGTGTAATTATGAAAAAATCGTTCGTATGCAAATGGATGCAGGAAAAAAGGGTTAAATTGGGTACTCATACTAAAAGCACACATACACACACACATACATACAAATAGAAGAAAGAAAAAAAACAAGAAGAACAGAAGGATGGCAAACAATGAAAACAAAGGATTCTTGCCACTACGCCAGTATATTGTTTTGTTGCCTTGATTTTTTTTTATTAATTTATTTTTTTACTTTTAAGTACGTATCCTACATACATACATACATATGTACATACAAATTAAATGTATACATGTGTATACATACATATATTGTAAGTACACACATATGCATTTATAACAGTGCATCATACATACATAAATACATACGTGTACAGCATCCATACGAGCAGATGTTCGTTTAAATTTGATGCATGTTTTGTTGACCCAACGACGGACAAATAAATCGCCTGATACCTATACCTCTGAAAACTTTTCTATAAAAATAAACTTCACAAAATATTAAAACAAATCTTTCGCTAATATAGAATGTTCATCCTTTTTTAGCCGTTTTCGTGAATATGAATAAATTTACTTATATGTATTTATATTGAAATCAATTAAATTTCAGGTTGAATGAGTTTATTACTTAAGGGTACATGCATAAATAAGTGTACTGGGTGGTCAATTGCTCCAATTGTAGCAAAGATGGTCTAATTTATGTAAACTCTACATTGTACTATAGGAATTTTAACCATTTGGTGGTCGTAATTAATTACAGCCAAACGACAACAGCGATTGAAATGATTTTTGGGAATCAAACTTTAAAAGCTTTCCTGTTAAAAATCTTAAAAGCAGTTATCACTTAATCTCACGGAGAAAAAAATGTTTTTCAGTCACGCTCAAGTCCTCTCACGTGTGACACATTTGACAAATATTAATAATACAGTCATCTTCGTTATTATATTATTTTTTTAACTATAAATTTTAATATGAAAACCTTTACTACACTCAATTGCTATTTAAAATCACACACTAAACACTTGATAAAGTGACAGTAAATCAAAATTGTTGAATAATTTTAAAGGGTACTTGTTTTCTTTGTTACTATTTGTATATTAATTGTCACACATTCTCACGCGTGACAATTCTTAAACACTCCTTTTTATACCTTAAAAAGTTTAAACGAGATTTGAGTTATGCCGGCCATACACTACACAAGTTCAGTTTTCAAGTCTGGCACTGCGTAAACTAAGCTTATGACACACACTATACAAGTAAACTGTGCATTTTTTTGTTTTAATTCGCCATAATTCTAGTGATTCTTTGTATAATTCTAGGAACTCTGTCCAGAATATTTGTTCTGCGCTCATTTCTTGTTGTGAACTCTTAAAAAATCACGAAACAACTGAGCGTTTGCAACATACACTACAGAAGTTCACTGTACAGTTTTCAAACTTGAGCAAATATCAAAATCATCTTGACATTTACTCAGTTCACTGCGTAAATAGCACAACCACACCCATTCACTACACAAACGCACTGTACAGTGCCAAACTTGTGCAGTGGACTTGTGTAGTGTATGGCCGGCATTATGTAAAATATTGCTGGTTGTTCTGGAAAACGCGTCGCAGAAGTGAAAAACGAAAAAAACAAAATAAAGTAATAATAAAAACGACAATGGCAAGACTGTTGTAAATTTAGATATGGTAAAATTGAGCTTTCATTACAAAAAAGCTTTCAGCAATCAAAACAACTCACACATTCCATTTGAAGTAATGGCTGAGTATATAAAGCAGAAATCTACATCAATTGACACCACACACAGTGGACCAAACACAAAAGAACATTGATGATGAAGGTGTAGTGGCCTTCTAAAACAGCTAGTTGTTCCGCTCTACTAAGTGTTGGTCAGAATACATATTTAAAATTAACTTTGGTGTTATTTGTTCATTAATAATTATGACATGTAATTTGGTTTATAAAACGATACGAACTTTAGCCTGATCAAATTATAAAATAATTTAATAATGTATATGTTATATCAATGGTTATGGATATGGCCATGGGGTATGACACGTCTGATTGAACCTTAAAGCGTAGTATTCACGGTGAAAATACATGACTTGCATTATAATAATATATTTAAGTTAAGTTTTGTCTGCATATGTCACACAGACGATGCTTGGATGCAGTACAAAAATAAAAAGGTAAGGTAGTGAAAGCAGTAGTTTATACATTGACCTGTCAAATTCTATACGTAAAAGCTTTTGTATATATTATGATAATTAGGTTGCACTCAGCTTGTAACAATATGATATTAATTTATCATTCAATGCATGTACGTATGTATGTATATGCTGAGAGCTTCATGCAGACGTATACGATGCTTGTGTCGTGTATTTTGACCGTATACACTGCGCTTAAGTTTTCGCTTTTTGCTTTAACTGCGACTGATTATATTTCAAGAAGCAGAAGCGTAAGCAACAGTTTGTGTTTGGCCAGTCAAAAATTAAAAAGTCGAAGCAATACGACTTTTGATATTTTGACAGCAATTTTTTTGCTTAAGAAAAATTCTTATGTATGTATTTATAAAAAATTTTTGGATTTATAAAGGTGTTTTGAATTTGTTTTATAAAGCAGTAAAATTTTTATATGTATGCAAGTATGGCAAACAAATTCAAGTTGAAATAATTTTCTTCAATAGCGTCTTATTAATTTGCTTATCTTTATTGTCCACTAATTTTTTTAAATGTATACTTGCGAAGCCCTAATTTTAAGGGAAAAAAAATCCATAAACGCAAATTTAAACAACTTTATTTATCAAAGTCCTTTCAGCATAGAAAAAATCCATTTACTGCGTATTTTTTCGCTTTTAATTAAAAGGTCAATGAATTTTTTGTAATTAAAAGGAAGCAAAATGCAAAATAAAAAAAATGAAGCAGACAAAGAAAAAGAAAACCTGACGGCTGTTGTCACAATGAAAAACTTATTAAAATTTTAACCCTTTTTCGTGCTAAACTTGTTTTTCCTACCATGAGATTCGAGGGGAGTATGACCCAATTTTTCCAACAAAATACACTACGCACACATACAATAAGAATAAAAATATAGTGGGTGAGTGATTGGGACTATGCATGAATACATACATACATACAAGTGTTGGAAAAGTGTGAATTTCCTTACAAATAAAAAAAGGACACAAGTTGTTGTACTCGTACAAAAATCATTTGAATAAAAAGGGTTTGTGAGGAAGAGTGCGTGTCCGCAAATCTAACACTGTATTGGTGTCGTTATCGTTGCGGGGAAGGGGTAATGGACGTTATTTATCTAAGGTCGTGGTTATGGAAATGGCTGGTAATGACAATAAATGTTATTTCGCAAAAGCTTGGGTGAGTCGGTACAAGTTGTTGTGGTTCTCTTTTAATGACCCTGACCTTGGTGCAGATTTCTGGCTTTTAATTAAAATAGACTGCCAACTCAATGACCTTACTGACCCCTTTTTTAATTACAAAAATGGCCGACTCACAAACATACACTGAAAAGCTTATACATACACACATGCATACAGATGTAAATACTTATTTGTAAACAACTGGAATTTAAAATAAAAAAATCTGTATCTCTTAAGGACACAGTCGCACAATTATTTGAAACAGTTAACGACCGAATATAACGAAAAAAAAAAAACAAAATCATGACCCTTCCCAATATTTTTAGCATTAACTTGGTCAAAATATTAAACAGAGATATTCCCACACAACGTGAGAGGTATAAGATTTAAAAAACTGGTTAAATGAAACAGCTGTTTGATACAATACAAATGTTTTTTTACAATTCATGTTGCACATATTTACTTTCCCAGTGAACATATTTTTGTGACTTTTCTGATGTCGGAATTTACTAAACTGAACATTACAAAACTGAATAAAAAAACTACAAAAATAAAGAAGAGTAAAAGTATATCAAATAAAATAATAGGTGTAAAGTAACGTAATTTAAAATAAAATGAAGTTAAAATTAAACAAAATAAATTAAAACAAAATATAATAAAACTAAAAGAAATGGAATGAAAATAAAAAATAGGATATAAAATAGAACAAATTAAAATATAGGAAAATAAAATAAAATAAAAAGAAATGAAATAAAATATAAAAATAAAATAAAAAATAATTAAATGAAATAAAATGTAATGAAATAAAATAAAATTAAACAAAATAAAATATGTAGAATAAAATACAATAAAATTAAATTAAATAAAATAAAATCAAATAGAATAAAATAAAATAAAATTAAATAAAATAAAATAAAATAAAATTAAATAAAATTAAATAAAATTAAATAAAACAAAATTAAATTAAATTAAATTAAATAAAATAAAACAAAATTAAATAAAATAAAATAGAATAGAATAGAATAAAATAAAATAAAATGAAATAATAAAAAATAAAACAAAAAATAAAATAAATTGAAGTATAATTAAAAAAAAATTAGTTCAAATTCAAATTAAAAATAATAAAAAATAAAAATTATAATTAAAAAAAATAAAATAAAATAAAATAAAATAAAATAAAATAAAATAAAATAAAAGGAACTAAAATATAAAACATTAAATAAAATAAAAAAATAAAATAAAATAAAAAAAAATAAAACAAAGTAAAAATAAAATAAAATTGAATAAAATAAAATAAAATTAAATGCAATAATAAAAAATAAAACAAAATAAAATATCAAAAAATTAATTGAAATTAAGTGAAATTAAATAAAAAATACTAAAATATAATAAAAAAAATAATGGAACGAAATGGATGGAATAAAATAAAGTAAAATAAACTGCAACTAAACTTAAAATTTATTACATATAACAAAAATTAAAAATTTTAAAAACCCCCGATATATCTAGAAAATATATCATATCTTCTAAGCGGCTGGACCGATTTCAGGTATAGTTAAGAACCTTCTCGATCAACTCACCTTTCAAGCAGAGAAAACTAAATCAAAATCGGTCCAGCCGTTTGGGCTGTACGTGGACACGGACAGACACACAGATACACACCCCTCTTTTTGGTCGGGGTTAAAAAAGAATAAAAATAAAAGCAAATGTAATTAAATTAAATTAAAAAAGACGAAATAAATTAAATTAAATAAAAGAGAATAAAATAAAACAAAATAAAAAAGAACAGAACAAAATGAAATTTAATAAAATTAAAAGAATTAACAAAATAAAATTACTTAAAGCCAATAGTGGTTTCATCTTTGTTTGGTGTATTGTAATTTTACAAAATTTCTAATTAACAATCTCGTCTACACAAGTACGAAACGAAACAGAAACACTAACCAATTGTACTAATTTTTATTAAAAAAAATAGCCCAGCTGATTCGCAACAAATTAAATACAAATTCCAATTCTTTTAACCAACTTTGAATACGAATTCGGAATTTTATCAAATTTGCTAAAAGTGTTCACTGGGCTCACTTGTGTGGATAATGAAATATATGTATAAGTATATGTGTATGTGCCCCGTGTGTTGTTGTTAAAACAGGAATGGCCAGGAGTCGACCATGATTATGCCCAGTTGGCCACGTCTTTAAGACATCTTTGACGACGGGTACAAGACAATAGTACGTAGTAGAAGACATATTGAAGACAGCCCCATACAAATCGTCGACGAAATTTTCATACAAATAGCGCCGAGGTCACACAAGACGAGATGGGCGACAATGTCGCTCAGATTGTCGTCAACACTGCTTTATTGAAGACAAAACTTATATGACACTGTCACTCAGATTGTGCTCAACAAAGCCTTATTGAAGACAAAGCGTATGACACTGTCAATCAGATTGTCGTCAACACGGCTTTATTGAAAACAAAACGATGGATATTGTCGCTCAGATTGTCCTCAACAAAGTTTTATTGAAGACAAAACGATGGATACTGTCGCTCAGATAGTCATGAACGACGATTTTCTTTAAATTTTCGATTAGAAAACCTAATGAACAGGCGACATATCGTACATTAATCGTCGAATACAATGTCGTCTGTGACGATTTGGGCAACTGGGTGGTGTTATTGTCCTTCACATTGACATAGTTTAATGGACTTTTGGTAACCAAATAACAAAAACAACACGAAGTAGGAACCAATAGCAGGTTAAGTTATTGTCATAAATTGCTATTTCGGTGTCACACGCATATACATACATACATAGATATATACATATGTACGTATGTACATACATATGTATGTATGCATTTTATTATTGTCATTTCCCTTTGCATATTGTAAATATTATTCAACCAACAACAATTGCATGCTGCATTCAGCGATTATACGAGTATGTACTAGTAATCTTTACGGGAGATTTAATTGAAAGTAACCCTTTAACAATTTAAAAAATATTTGTGCACACAAATGTATGTATGTAAGTGTGTATGTATGTATGTATATGGAAGATTTTTTTGCGAGAAATTGTAACATCTGCCACACCTTGTTGCAAAGGAGAACATACAACAAAACAAAAATGGTTCAATTGTGAATAGAAACAGAAATACATATGTATGTACATATGTGCGAGTAAATTATCAGGTGTGTCACCTACACAATTGATACACACAGAAAAATGTCAACTTAAAATCAACTTAAACAAGGTTAATCTAATCTTTTTCGGCAATGATTTTGCTTCATATGTGTTTCATGTTAATCTAACATGATTTATAGTAATTGTCAAAGAAAATTTTTCCTTTTGAAATAACATTTACGTTCTGTTAAAATCAAAATGAAGAATCATGTTGAATCAAAGTTATTTTAAGTTGGAACAACATGAATTTAATTTACTTTAATGCAGTGTAATTGTATTTTATTAATTACATATTTAACTTACGTGTGGTTAAGATAGACATCAGAAAAATGTTTGTATATAAATTGGATTCCCAGGACAAGATTTGAGCTCGGAACTCACCGCATGGTAGTCAACATGCTTACCCCTGCAGGCACAACAACTTAAGAAATTCTTAAGATACACACTAAATATGTATGTACCATCTTGAATTAAACTATAATTATTAAAAAAATATTACAAAATATTTCTTTGGAAATAGGACTTTAGTACAGAATAAGCATTAATAGAATCGTTCCATTTTTACCAAATAGAATTTGTAATCATTTTGTAATTTTTCTTTTCTTTCCTAGCACATTTCTGTTTACTTTTATGAATTGTTGTAGAATTAAATTTTGAACGTCGCGTTCTGCTTTTATTAAATAAAGGCCTCTAAGTCTCAGAACACATGTGTGCCAGATGTATACTCGGCCTTAGTTGTTGTATAGTTTTAGCTATTGTGCCAGTGCCATCACCTTATTATTGTACCATCGCATTCAGAAAGTTAATAACAACACTCATCAAGGAATGTGTACATACAAACTAAAGTTGCCATAATAAAATAAAAATAAAAAAATTCCAGGAACTCCCACACAAATTTCCCGGGATTTCTTTCCCGGAAAATGCGTGGGATCACGGGAAAATTTTCCCTGGAAAGCCCGTCAGAAAAACACTAATACGAGTACATATACATATTGTTCATTTATTGCAAAATGTGTTTAGTAATGCAGAAAAAATTGTTATTCGTTATATTTAATCTTGTGTAAAAAAATGTTATAAAAGGTTTAAGAAAAGAAAATATATTTAAAGCTTCAACGAGTTGTATGTAAATTGAAAACTTAACACTTCTTTTCTGCAAAAGTAACTTTTTGAGTTATGGCTCTGTTGCAATAAAGGATCGATATGTGGCGTATGTATGTATGTATGTGCATCACCCCTTTTAGACACGCAAAGTTTACTTTGCAACGTCTCAATTCAGCTGTGAGAAAGAGACAGAGGTAAGAAGACTGTCTCTTTCTGTCTTTCTCCCAAATGAATTAAGATTGTAGACTGAAAAGTAAACTTTGCGTGCCTAAAAGGGGTATACCTATGTGTACTTGAAAACGTAACAACAAATATTATAATGGTATGACTGAGTGACTGACATTGTCTGTAAGAAAAATAATAATAATAAAAAATCATGTGTATTTTAAGCAGAAATTCATTTCGATTTCAGAGTTCAACGTGTATGGAATGTTGCCAAAAAAAAAAGAATAGCCACATTGTGTACTCACAAACATCCATACATATGTACATACATACATACATACATATGTACATATGTATGTATGAATAAAAAATGCCCCGCTTAATATTTTTTGTTCGCTTTTAAATTTATGACCGTCTACCCATCTAATATTTAAAGGAGGCCATAAATCTAGTTCATTTTCGATTTAAATACAATACGAAACACAAGCGCCAAAACACACGCAAACCAACGCTTAAACCTTAAAACAAGCTTGAACTCACTGTATTGGGGTATTGGTCTTAAATATAAATAAAGAAAGAAAAAAATCCAAAAACAGAAATAAAATATTTAGAACGTACCACAAACAAATTCGTTTGCATTTTTATTGCTTTTGGTCTTGTCGTTTTTCATTACTATATAAGAGCCTGGAAATGATCGTGAGGGGCAATTGGAAAACATCTGCTGTTAATGCACAAACATGTTGCAGCAGAGTCGAGAACAACACGATGATGACGATGACCAGTCAGTGATAAAGGTGACATTTTTCGATTAGCGATTAGAAAACATTTAGAGCTTTTAAACATTTGTTTGCCATTAGTTATGTCTGTCCGCTCGCCCGAACCTTCCGTCCTTCTGTCCGACCATTCCTTCGTCTGTCTGCTTTTTTTGCGCACCTAGTTTATCGCAGGCACGCGCTCGCATTAGGACTGTTTGATCATGGTTGGGTTGTTAGTTGTGTAAAAAAGAAAAACAACAGCCTAAAGGATTCATGATAATCGTTTTTTTTTGGCGAAAACAATATCATTTTGTTAGTACGAAATAACATGTGTTTTCATGCTACTTTATTTATGATTTTAAAAAATCCCCCAGAAAAAGATCTGCCAAATACTATAGAATTTCGAATATACGGGAAGGTTGGGTCTGATTAAAGTTTATTTTTTAGTTTCTCTCTCAAAAAAATTGTTGATATAATTCAAGGCGAATTCCTACTAGAGACACAAGGCGAATTCACATAAGGTGATCTTAAAGGCCGGGACGCAATGAATCCGTCATAAGTTAAACTTCACCTTTTTCAACTGACATTAACGCAACGACGAAGAAGGTTTGCACAATGAGTACTTTATTGACGGAAGCATTTGAACAGCTTCTATAGGTCGATTCTCCATTTTATTTATTAAATTCAACTTTTTGTTTCTTTTGCTTAATTTAATTTTTGCTGCCACAAAACATAAAAATCTAAATCAGAACAAATTTTGTTCTTTGCGTTGACGGACACGTACTGAATGTAAGCGACCTCACAAGAAACCATGTATTTCAATTTAGCTGTCAGTTGAAAAAGGCGAAGTTTAACACATGACGGATTCATTGTGCACCGACCTTAATTCACCAGCTGACATAACTTCTGTGCTGTCAAATTAACCAAAACGTTAGAAAATATTCAGACAGCAGGAAATTTTACAATAACAAATATACAAGGCGAGTACGCAGCGTTGCAAATTGAGACCATCTTGTATCAATTCGCCTTGAAATGAAATGCAACACTGCATAAAAAACGCGTATATTTGTTACGGCCCAGTTACATAGAATCCTTCATACGTTATACGTCGCCTTTTTCAACTGATATTAATGCAACGACGGAGGACTTTGATACAATGAATTCTTCCTTTACGGAAACATTTGAGCAGCTTCTATAGGCTTGTTCTGCATTTCATTAATTAAACTCAAGTTTTTTTTTAATTAATTTTATTTATTTCTTTTGTTTTATTTTGTTCTTGCTCCCACAAAAACACAAAAATCTAAATCGAAACGTACCGAAAAAACCAACTAATTGCTGACAAACTACTCAACGTACTCTTAAAGTTAAAAGTTGCCCAACTTTGGTATTTCGCGTTAACGGAGACGTACTGAATGTGACAGACGTCATAAAAAACGATGCATTTCAGTTGCAAAAGGCGAAGTTTAGCGTATAACGGATTCTATGTGATTCAGTTTTAAGTATAAACTTTTATGCTCTGTAATTTGAATTGAAAAAAAAAATGATTTCGAATTAATACGTTATTAACATGGTGTAATTATACAGGTGACAGCGTAAGGATTTTTTATACAAAAATACGGCAACCATAGCTTTGTAAAGAACCGAAGAATGTCAAAAGCATAAAAATAATTGTACTAAAACCAAAAAAACCGAAGTTTTTGACATTCTTCAGCTACAAAGCACATAGAGCAAAAAATTATCAGCTGAAGTAACGCTGCCAACTAGTTAGATACACCTTGGTTATTAAGATACAAATTCGAAAGTGTTTGCTTTCGTTTCCAAATGTGTGAATTCGCCTTGGAATAATTGCTGCGAATAGATTATTCATCTCTTAGTAGGAAAAAATAGAAAATATAAACGTAAAGCTTAAATTAGACGTGCCATTGCGTATTGCCATAGCCATAACCAAAACCAAAATGCAAGCTTAAATTAGACGTACCATACCCGTAATGCCATAACCATAACCATAACCAAACCAAAACTTAATTAGTTTCTGCGAGTCACCTAAAATCAAAGAAAGTTTGGTTCGAACAGCTGTTTTATATGGTTATGGTTATGGCACGTCTAATTTAAGCTTACTAGAAATTAATTTTCGGGCGATCGGACAGCCCATAATCCTTATTACAATATCTTACTTTTAGACTGGACGGTTTTTCCCAAAATTTATTTTCACGTTTAGCAGAGCTTAAAGCTTCAATATCAAAAGCTTTTACTAATTTATACCTCTCTTTACATAACCCAGACAGTCATGCGATTTGATTCAAAAATGTATATGGAAGGTACGAATTCTTTCAAGTGATTTCCATGCAAATTTTCTAGACGAGTCAACTGCCTGGCATGTGTAAGTGGGGACAATGTGTGCTTACTTAAATTCCTTAAGAGTGTCTGTTCTCAATTCTATCTTAAACTATTTTTACTTTGTTTTTCCAACTGGTTCTCTTCTTCAGCCAATTAAATGTCAACAAAACTCAAATACTCTTAACATTAAAGTTATTATAAAAAAAAATTCATGAAAAAAATTTAAATTGTCGAGTTAAAAGTTTTGTGCAATATCTTTTTAAATACACGAATGCCACGTCCATCCACCTTTCAATCAAGCGACCGACCATTGCAGAAAGCACTAAAAAAAAAATGTACCAAATGATGGCGTAGAAAATTAAAAAAGTACTAATTAAATTCTTATTGTACGCAGCTGCAAAAAAAATAAACCCAAAAAAAAGATCCATCAACTACAATATTAAAATTTTAAATTGAACAAAAGTTTTCTCTAAAATAAAATAAAAAAAAAAATCAAGTAAAGAAGAAAAAACGAAAACAGTCAAAAGCATGATAAAAAAAATATATATCAGAAATAAATCGGAAACAAGAAAAATACGTTAAAAATGAAAGAAAGAACGATTTACATACAAGCAAAGGAAAAAAATACAATATTCTATTAAGGGTTTTGGATGGTGGCATGCATGTGCGTGCAATAGGAACGGGAGGAGGCGAACGATATGAATTACATAATAAAAAGTGAGTTAAAGAAAACTTGCGAAAGATACTCTCACTCATGCCTTAAGAGAACAAATGATTTGGTCCCTTGCTTTGACTTGCCCTGATATGGACATTTCGAATTGGAAAGAAACATTGAAATTATTATAGAATATACAATTGTAAGTTGAGACCGCCTGTGAAGCTGCTACATGGGGATATGATTATAAAGGGACTGCAATTTTATTTAAAAAAAATGCAGGGCATCCCTGAAGTGCATATCTAAAATCGATTCGACGAAGATTTTTGATGGTATTAGAAAAAAAATATATATTTATATTTGCCAGCATCAATCGACTTGTCTTTTTGAGTTTAACTGCTTATTACATTTTGAACTTGATCGGCCTTGGTTAGACTAACAGGTTGCTGAGGTGAGGAAAAAGAAAAGTGTTCCGCTCACTTGAGGCCCTTTATAGAAGAAAGAAAGACAGAAGTTTAGAGAAAATAGAGGAGTTGATAAGGGCCTGGTTACGGGCGTGCTAAGGTTTCAGCAGCTAGAGTCAGCGATTGAAAAAAAAAATGCAGGTCCTTACGATCAACCGATGATAATTCCGAAAGGCCACCGAAAACCTGCCTCCCTTAAGCGCTACTTATACCCCTTTTAGACATTTTACTTTGAAAAGTCTTAATTCAGCTGGGAGAAAGACAGAAAGAGATCCATCTGTCTTTAACACAGCTGAATTAGGACTTTGCAAAGTAAACTTTCTGTGTCTAAAAGGGGTATTAGTAGTCTAAAATTTTGTTAAAATTTTCGAAAACTTTGAAAGTCTACCAAACCAAATCGATTTAATATCTAACGACATCTAAGTAAGCTCAAGATCTTTTGAATGCGACAAATTTGTTTCCCATCCGTTGACCCGCTCTTAAGTTATAAGATGTTTATTAACACACATACACACACATACACACACACACACACACACACACACACATACACATTCACACACACATTCATTCGGATATCACAACGAATATAGTCTAAATCGACTCCCACGATCTTAAAGCGTCGAAATATGATGAAGACTCGATTTTCAAAAATTGAACACACTAACTTCTGTTCTTTAAAAAACAAAACAAAACAACTTCAAATTTAAAACCATAAAACTATGCAGGTCAATTTTTTCAATTAAATGGAAATATTTTCTTGCAACCAGTTATTAATTGCGTTTCTTCCATATTAAAAAACAAAGTAAGTTTTAATACATTTTTTAAAGGAAAATCTTTCACTTACTTTTTGTCCCTTGTTATATGTATCTTAAACCAAAGCTTTGATATTCCCAGAAAAACAACTGTTAAGGAATCGAACTTAAAACTCAATCAGACGTGACATAACCATAGCCATAGAAAACAGCCGTTCGAACAACACTGTATTTGATTATACGTGACTCGCCATAACTCTAACCATAGAAACCAATTGAATTTTAGTTTGGTTATGGTTATGGCATTATGGCTATGTCACGTCTAATTTAAGCTTTAACCTCCAGCATATTGTGTTGTCTCATACTCTTATGCAAGCCACAGACACTTTGCGGCCACTGGTACAACACGTTGGCTTACCAAGTTGTGTGTTTTGCGCACAAACTATACAATAACATGTACAATATTATTGCACAACTTTATTTCAGAAAAAAATTTTGGAGTAAACATGACATCGGGTAAAACAGTACAGAAAAAAAGATTTGTTCAAAGGAGTTATTTATATAAAAAGAAACATATTCTAACAACAAACTTTTGAAAACACTAAAAAAAAAGTGAGCTAAAGGACTATATATAAATAATACATGTGGATGACAGACGAAGTATTCAATGACCTTCTGTCAAGGGTTTCGATGTACATATGTACCAATGTGTATTTAAACAGGTGGCAGCGTTACTTCAGCTGATAATATTTTGCTCTATGTACTTTGTAGCTAACGAATGTTTTGCTTTTGGTACAATTATTTTTGTGCTTTTGACATTCTTTGGTTCTTTACACAGCTATGGTTGCCGTATTTTTGTATAACAAATCCTTACGCAGTCACCTGTATAATTACACCATGATATGTTCATATATACAAAAGCAAGATAACATATTAAAGTAAATTCAGTAAAGTGCGACTTTGACTCACGCACGAAGGGTTTCGTGCGTTCGGTTTTGAGCATTTTTTAAATATGGCATTTTTTCAGTTTAAACGCTTTTTTTAGTTTTTGTCACTTTTTTTCTCATTTTGGCGATTTTTTTTCATTTTGGCGAGTTTTCCGGCTTTTTGCGTTTTATTTTAGTTTTAGAAAATTTTTTTTTTAATTTGGCGCTTTTTTCGTTGTGGCGAGTTTTTTGGACTTTGACGATTTTTTTTATTTTATTTTGACGATTTTTTCATTTTGGCAATTTTTTTTTTAATTTTTGAGGTTTTTCCGGTTTTTAGCGATTTATTTTAGTTTTAGACATTTTTTTATTTGGCGCTTTTTTCCTTGTAGCGATTTTTTTTTTTTGGTTTTTGACGATTTTTTTTTGGTTTGGTGATTTTATAATTTTGGGATTTTTTAGTTTTAACGTTTTTGAAAATTTTAAGAGTTTGGCTCTTACGGTTTCCAAGATACAGCAAGTTGTCCAAATTACATAGTTAAAATTACATTAACTGATAGAACACCCTTTCATATAGATTTTTTTTAAAGTTTTGGTGTTAATTGTTGTATTTTGTATAAAAATACACTAACTTTACAAATTTCAAGTGTTTATGTGACGCGCAAAATAGAAAGGGACCTAAGGGTAAAAACCGGTTTTGTTCAGGAGAGCCATTTTAAAGATTTAAATACGTGTATCTTTGGTGTACCATCACTGAGCGTGTTGGTATTGGTATCATTTGAAAGCTACACATCTCATAACGTCAGGAACGTGTTGGTCAACCTTGAAAACGCGCGTAGGTCGTCCCTACCTCTTGTTTTGTATAGTTGGTTTTTACTGTTTTCTACCTAGCGCGCTGTTTCCATGAGTTTTATATCAATTTTGCTCGCGTTTTTTCGAATCCAGGTTTATTTTCTGAAATTATTAATTGTGAATTATAATAAAAACTCATTTATAATTCTTTTAAATCGTGAATATCACTCTGTTCTTACGAAAATGTTTTCACATAACCTTAGAATCGTCGACTTCAATTTCATAAAACGCGCATATCTCTGGGAGGGAACACTTTTGGGGCATGGGATCGGTCTCATTCGATGCTCAGATGTTGTCCACATCAAAAAAAAATGAAAATTGGTTTTTTTAACCCTTAGGTCCCTTTCTCTATGCGCTGTCACATATATAGATTATATAAAAATACATTAAAAATAAGAAGTTTAATGTAGTTTTCTCCCCTTTTGGTGCCAGTTTTTGAAAAATGTCATCGGTCACCCTGAATGCAGCGCTGAAGTTCATCTTTCAAATTAAAATTCACAAAATTTCACAATTACAATTCTTTGTTCAAGAGTGTAAATGTCAAAGGATGACAGCTCAATTCTTCATATTTCATCATTTGACAGCCAATTTACTTCCCAATCTCAAATTTGCTTACCCTTGGCAACGAATATTTTTTAAGTCAGCACTTTTAATTTAAAAAAAAACTAACTAAATTTTTAATCAAAAATTTAATTTACTCAGCTAAATTTTTTATTACATATAATCAATTAAATTCTTGAACAAAAGTTTAATTTATTTATTCAATTTTTAATTGATTTTTTTTTCAATTATATTATCAATTATTTTGTATTCAATTACTAAATTCAAAAAACCAAACAATATTTTTTCGTAAAACTAAAAACTAAAACTCGCAAAAGTTTAATTGAATAAAAAATAAATTTTTCTCTATTAAAATAATTGACTAATATTTTAATTTACATAAAAACCAATAAAAAAAATAGAACTTAAAATCAGTTTCAAAAACCATTTTGTTAAATTAGAACATCTTAAGATATTTGTCATGGTTTTTGTGCTAACTTTTTGTATTTTAGAGCTATGCTCTTTATGCCACGACACAGGAGCTAAGACGTGATTTTCGTAACAAAAATAGTCGACACTAATACAGTTACAAAATTTATTTTTGCTCTCATTTCTTTGTACTTAGAACCAGAGTATGGAAGTGAAGGAAACAAAATGTTTAATTTTGTTTTGTTTCGTTCTTTGAAGTGAGTGAAACAAAAACATTGAGAAATATTGCTTTTGTATTATTTTTGCACATGAGCACAAACAGTAAATTAATTTAAGCTTAAATTAGACTTGACATAGCCATAATGCCATAGCCATAACCAAACCAAAATTCAATTGGTTTCTATGGTGAGAGTTATGGCGTTATGGCGAGCCACGTATAATCAAATACAGAGTTTGGTTCGAACGGCTGTTTTCTATGGCTATGGCTATGTCACGTCTGATTGAGCCTTTAATCGTACGCAGCTAGAAAATAAGATAATGACAAATATTTGCGGCGATTTTGACATCAGTATATAATATAATGCATTGTTATTTAACACATGCAATTTGTTTTATATAAATAGGTAAGGAGCATAGCTCTAACCGGTTGTCCTAAGACAACTCTCTTCGTTTTTTCACGTTCAAACCATTCATTTTATAAAAATGTTTGTTAGATTTAACCGACTTAAAGAAACCAATTACTTATTCTTTTTCTGTTGTATAACTAATCGAAATTTTTTTTTTTCGAAAGTTTTGAATGTGAAACGTTTATTTGTTGTGTTTGCTGTGCATTTTATTGGTAAAAACTTCTGATTGAGCCGTGGCTAAATAAAACTAAGAAGTTTTGAGTTTTGGAAATGCTGAAAAATATTGCAATATTTATAACTATAATTTATGAAAGAATTCATATTTATTTAAATTAATCTAATAAGCATTTATCAAATCAAATCTAAGAACAAATCAATAACATGCCAGTTATTATGTAGCGATGGCTAGAAGTAAAGGAAAGATGTTATTATTCTCCTCTTTTATTTTATATCAATTTTGCTTTGCTTTAGTGTTGGTAATTACGTACTGTTCATAATGCTCGTTAGTCAGAGGAGTTTTTTTTTCTATTTTTTCTTTCCTTTTTATTATTTATTTATTAATGATGAGGGGTGGATTTTTTTATATACATATATATTTTTTTTACTTCTTTTTAAAACAATTCTAATAGAATGTCCTGAATGAGGGTAGCCTCATACCATTAGGGGGTGCTTTGCGTGTACAACATATACACGTACATCCTACATACATTTCTATAGACACAAACACACACATTTTTTCCGTTTTTTTTTTCTATACCATGGCTGTCATGGCTAACCCCTGCCCTCTAATAGACATTGTTTTTATTTTTTACTGTTGGTCTCATTCTTTTCTCTTCAAACCGCCGGAAACCGCCATTTTTTATATATTTTTTTTACAATTTCACAGAAAAAAACAGCGATTTTTTTTGTATATGAGAGGGCGTCATTTGACGATGTGATGACGGTGGTGTGGTGGTGCTTTGCTGTAAATAATGCTTGGCCAGAGCTGATAGGTATTACATATGTATATAACTTTTTAACCCACTGTAATTTTTACAATTTCAATAGTAGTATGCTATCACTTTACGTACTTTAGTAAAAATGTGAAATTTTGCTCTGTTATTTATTTTTACTTAAAAAAGAATCCATTTATATACATATGGGCATTTCTCCGAGAAATTCTACTTTTTTGTCGCGTGCGACAGCTGGCAATTAGCCTTGTATTTCTGAACAACGTGACTCGATTTTTCTTAAAATTTTACCTACCGTAGAGCTGCTAACGGCCTACAAAAATATATTAAGAAGAAAAAAAAAGTTCCGTTTTCTTTGAAAAAACAAGCCTATTTGCTTGGTGTCGCACGCTACAAAAAGTTGACATTCCTGTGGAAATGCCCATCTTAATATATATAAAAATCAAAAACACGTTTATTTGTTAGGGGTGAACTCTTCAATGCCCCAACAGATTTTCGCCTTCCAATCCACAAAATATTTGTAAAAGACCGGCGTGTGTTTTTATATACATATATTCTACCCCGGTAAATGCTACGCCCCTTTCAGAAATAGTGATTCGTCCGACAGATGGCGCAATTTTTAGTTTTTTTGTGTTTTTGCACCGTAACTCAAGAACTACTGCACCGATTTAGACCAAACTTTATATACATATGTACATGCTCTATGGGGCGTGAGGAGTGTTTCTGTGTAGTTTGCAGTTCGTCTGGCAGATGGCGCAATATTTAGTTTATTCGTGGGCAAAATCCAATTTTCATATTGTACCACCAATGCCATATACAACACTAATGTTTGCTTAGGGCCAGCAATGCGGTCCGGGGTCAGCTAGTATGTAAGTATTTGTGTTTTCCTTTTGTTCAGTTTGCGTCTGGAAAAAATTGTGCCTTTCTGGTAAGTTAGTAACAGCAATGTTAAATTTTTTACGAAATAAATCACGATGCTTTTATGTTACCGAGATGTTTTATTTTGATTGAAATATTTTAATGCTTTGAAATCGATATACAAACATACATATGTACATACATATATATAAATGTATTTTTTGGAAAGTCTACAATTAAGAGTATTTGATTTAGTTGCATAAATAATTTTCATTTAAAAAGCTCCTGACCACGCCCCTGAAAATTAAAATTGGTACTAAGAAACTAAAAGAAATTATCCAACTACAAAAATAAGCACTAAAAATTTAAAAATAATTTTTTTGATAATAAATTTCACTATTAAATCAATAGTGTAGCGTTTCATAGTTAAAATTTCCCAACTTTTTACTACAAGTAAATAAATGTTAAAGAATGTCTGCTCAATTCTTGACATTTCATCATTTGACAGCCAATTTACTTCCTAACCTCAAATTTGTCCATTATATATTTATTTATTTAAGAATGTTTTATTTAATTGAATCTAAACTATTTAACAAAAAAAAAAAGTTTATAAAAGAACGCTGCTGATGAATGTGTAGTGGCCCTCGAAAACATCTACGGCCTTATGTATAATAGGAATTTGACATGAAGTTAGCATAAGTGACGAATTTGAATTAGATGTTAACGAGTTCCTCCATACAATTTGATATTAAAAATGGGTACATTACGTAGTTTTAACCCACTATTAGGTCCTAGTGTAATTTTTAATGTGAAGTTTTATGCCAAAACTCTTTATGACCATATTCAATTTTGCCATTTATGCTAACTGCATGCTAGTTTTTTCTTATACATAAGGCCCCTAGTTGTTACGCACTACTAAATGTTTGTTAGAATATTTACAATTAACTTTGGTGTTATTTTTTCATTAATAATTATCACATGTAATTTGGCTTACAAAGCAATACGAACTTATAGCCTGATTAAATTATAAATATAAAAAAACTTTATTTTTAATCTTTATTAATTATTACCAATTTTATATTTTTTAGCTGCGTTTCACGCCCACTTTTTCAAATATCAGTGGTCACAAGCCCTTTTCTAAATTCAAGATATAATAACTTTCAGAGCTCAAGGTGTATGCCAAGTTTAGTAAACTTTAGTAAGAATCGGTCAAGTTGAAGCCCGTGGAATATAATATTAAGTTTGAATGGGAATGACCTCCACCCATGACTAGAATATGACGTGGTAGTAAAAAACTATTAAGGACAGTAATGTAGCCCTTACAGAGCCATGAGCACAGGTATACAAAATGTTATGATCGGACGAAAAATGGCGACACAGTGAACAAAATACTAAAAGGGCGGTATTTGTAGGCGTGGCAAAAAAATAAAAATAAAAATAAATATTTTTGGAATTGTTTTTACATTATATTTAATCCAAGGGAGTGAACCACTCCAATAGGACATTTACATTGTTACGAAATCTAGTACTTACGAGATTTCAAACTAAATCCCGCTGGTTTTTACTAGATTTCCCATACAAAACGAAATCTATTTTGTCAGTAGACTTGTAGGAAATCTAATGAAAATCGAATGCTTTTATTTATTTTTTACTACCTTGTACAACATATTTATAAAAAAGATGAGTGAATTAGCTACGGTCTGCTTAAAAAGGTGTGTGAATTGGCTACATTGCAGTTGTTTGGTTGTAGTTTTGGAAATTTTTCCAGTTAATGGGGTTTGTTTCGAATAAAAAATCTTGATAAATGTCAACAAAAAGCTAGTGTAAACGGTATAGATTTTCATAAAGATTTTAATGAAAAGCTGCTAGATTTTGTGCAGGAGTAAATGCCCTGTAATGTACTGGTACAATAATTAAAAAATTAAAAAAAAAAATCTACAAAATAATAAACTTTTAATAAATTTTACATATCATTAGCTGAAATACAAAATCATGTAACTACGCTTTTTTAAATTTTATCGGGGGTAGAAAAAACTCAATAAAATGATATGGTGTAATTTTTATTACACATTTATGACTATGTTGCAATAAAGGAACCATATGTATGTATATAATTAAATAGTTGTGTTTTCATTCGAACAAATATTGTTCGAATATTCGAACAACTTTTTATAATTTTTGTTCGAACGAACAAATATTTTCAATTTAGAATAAAAAATTATTCGAATCATTTTTAAGGAATACTCGAATATTCGAACAATTTTCTAACTACTTTGTATAAAAAGTATTTTATATTTCATGACATTTTAAATTGTTAACAATGGGATGTAAGTAATCAAATTACTCCAAATTGTAAATACTTGTGTAAACTTGATTGTATGTTAGAAAAACAACTGCTTTTCTCTAACAAAAAGCCGTAAGAATCGAATTATTGAACGACGTAACATTAACAATTTGCAAAAGAAACTTATCTACTTGTTCTTTTATTAGAATTAAAAAAGAATCGTCTGAAAGTTACGAGTGAAAAGTTGATAGATCTGTAGTTTTTAAATGATTTTTTAAAAGAAATCAATGACATATTAAAAAATGTTTGTAAATGTGTATAAATACCTATCTTATTATATATAATACAAAAACACGTTTATTTGTTATGGGTAAACTCTTCAATGTCCCAACAAATTTTCGCCTTCCACCCCGCAAAATATTCGTAAAAGACCTGTAACGTGTTCACGTACAGACCAAATGCTTTGATTTAGTTTTTTTTTTTTTTGTTTGAAAGGTGACTTGATCGATAGTGTTGAATCTGTGTGTCTTTGACGCCGTAGCTCGCAAACGCTTGACCGATTTTAATTTGGCTTTTTTCATTTGAAAGGTGATCGTTTATATACTATGTAGTCTATACTTGAGAAAATCGGTCTAGTCGATTGTAAGTTATCATAAATTATCTATATAGTAATTTACTCTATTCTTATTTGGTGATCTGTTACTTCAATAACATTAGTGGAACAAAGAGTTCTTAACTTATGCTACAGCTACAACTGCGTGGAAGGCTTATACAATTTTAAATTTTTTTTATTAATACTTTTATTTTTTAATATTTATAAGTTTGTTATGAAAATTATTTGGTTTTCTTATGTAATGAATTATTTTTCGCTTGTTAATAAGAAAAAATTAAACTAATACACAGAGTGTCGTTTTTTCCAAACATTTTTAAAATTATTCGAATACATTTTTTTATTCTTTGTTCGTTCGAATATTCGAATAAAAGTTCAAAATTATTCGTCTGTTCGAAGAAAAAAATCATGAAATTTCATTCGAACAAATATAAAAGACGAATAATTAACAACACTATTAAATAGGCAAATATTAGCATAACGGAACTACACACATACTTTTTTCGTCCATGTGTTTGGTCCACTATGTGTGGTATCTGTCTATGCAAATTTCAATAATTTATGCAGAATTCTTAATATAAGTCGAATGCAAGAATTGTCTTGAGCTCAAAGGCAGCTAATACAATATTACTTGAAGCTTTTCCCTTCCTTTTAGCGTCCATAACAAAATTCAAACATAATTTGATGTACTACATACATACCTCTAGCATATCTAGCGACCACTTTTTGAGTCCAAGATTGGAGATAAAATTTACTTTCATTTTCATTTGTAGTTTTTGGGGAGTCGATTGATTATATGGTTTTACTGGCAAGTTTAAGCGTCCAATCCAATAATACATTAATACTCACAACATACACTTGTGAAAGATGTAATTTTTTTTAATATACATACATGTATATTTCATATTATTTGTCTATTTCTTTTAACACGCACAATATCTTACTTGTAAATAATAAAATGGAACAGTTTCTTCTTCTTCTCACAAAAAATCAAAGTGTGTTAATAGCATGTATGACTTTTGCACAGAAAATGTTGCCACTATTTTGTTTCTCAGTATGGTAATATGTACTACAAACAAAAAGAAGTTTAAACTGCTACTCAAAAACATAAAATTCAATTAATGTGAGATTAAGTAATTTTCGGATGAGGTAATACATTCATATATGTATGTGTGTTACCCTGTTAGCTGAGACACAACCGTATTTATAATACAGAATTTAAAACGAGTATTTTGTATGGTAATACTGCTTTTAAATTTTTAAAGTATATTGCGTTATGACAAATTAAAATATAATAGAATAGTCGGTTAAGAAAAATTCCATTTTACAAATATGTATTGCAGGCTGAAAAAAACTGGCTAACAGCACGCGACATCTATATCTCAAATAGTCAAGCTTGCTTGAAATTGTAGCTACTTAAGCCAAGCACCTATTTGTTCTAAAAACCAATTTGCTACATTTCCTGGGATACTCACAGCAGTATTGTCAGATTTTTTTAGGAGATGGAGTGATAGGTCTGGAGTGTAGGAAGAAGCATTATAGATTTTGAGCACTTTGACCATGTATTCCATTATATGAGGAACAATTTTGAATATAACAGATTCCCATGACCAGGCAGGTGGCAGCACAGAGTATTCATAATTTTCCTTTGTCCTTGTTCGTTCTAAGTAAAACAGCTGGTTTGCATTGCAGCTGTCAAATTCCTAAAGCAAAAAAAGTTATAGCCGTCATTGGTACTCCCAAGAAGAAAAAAGTTGTGTTTTTTTTTTATTAAATAGAAATACAATATATTTGTTTACTTTCTGTTAAATTTTTTTAATTGTTTATTGAATAAATTCGATCACTCAATAAACGTTTCGAAATAAATGTTGAATTGTGAGGAGAGAAAAAAACCAAAAAGTTGTATTGGTTTTTTTCTTCAATAATTGAAGGCTGTGCCGTTGTCATCATACACTTGTCACAATTATTTTATCGCCACTTTGAGTTGTTGTTGCTGTTGTTGTTGGCACTGTATAATTTAAGAGGCTGTTTGTTGGGATTCTTGGAAAAAAAGTTACAAGTTGCTAGTGAAAATATATTTTCTAAAGGACTTTGCATAGAGAATAAAGCAAATTTGTATGTTAATATGAATATAGAATCTTCAGCTTTACCCTCCGAGCTACTGGTAGCACCCCAACCCTTAATTGGCTTTTGTGGCCTGGATGTAAATCGTATCACGGTTCACAAAACCATCTGGGATGCATTTAGCAGTAATCGTAAATCAGACAGGTAACTTGTAAAGTTTTGATAGTCTTTAGACGGCTTAAAATAAAATTGACTTTTCCTTTTTTGCAGAGCCGCAGTACAATTTAAACTTCTTCCAAGTAACTATGACTTTCCTGTTGCCAAACCCAAGAGAAATTCCTATGAATGGTATCATCCAAAGGGCATTTTAAAACGCAATTGGATGTTAAAGCATTTGCATGTGTTGCCGGCTGTGGTAGTTTTATTTCAGGATATGGAGTGGAATGATGTTAACTGGACAGAAAAACAGATGCAATGTGCCGCTACTATACAATCGCTTAAAAATTCCCTGCAAGAACGTAATACTCGCATTTGTTTGGTTTTATTACAAAAAGCAGCACCATTACCGCCCGGTGAAGATATGTTAGCTTCCGAAAGAGCCGCTAGTCTCACCTCTGCCTGTGGTATCAATAGTAAAATGTTATTTGTCTTACCGCATACAGAACATTTAATGGGTCAGCTATTGAAATGTGTATTATAAATTTATGAAATTATTTGATACCGTATTGTTACAGGTTATACTCTTCGTTTGGAATCTGCATTCTTAGATATGGCGCAATCGTACTACACCCTTATGTCAAAACGTATACGTACCCATAGAGACCAACTGACTGCTGCTCATACCGCTTTGAAAATAAGACATCAATTTAAATTGGGTTTTGTAGCAGAAATGCGTCAAGATTTTAGCACAGCTTTAAAGTGAGTAGAGTACATTTTATATGCAACAAGTTTTAAAAAATTTAATTAAATTTATTTTTCTTTGATAGACATTATACTCAGTCGTATACAACTTTAGATGAAATACGTGTGAATGAGGCGAATTGTTTAGAAATAAAAACTATTGGCGGTTTCCTGAACTATAAAATTTGTCGCTTAATGTTCAAGCTGAAAGTACCCAGAGACTCTATTAATCATTTTAATAGCCACATTGACAAGTATAAAAGCCGTATTGGATATAAGGACTTAGTATTTGAGCATTATGCTTGGCTAAGTAAACAGTAAGTAGACTTGGTTTAAATTTAATTTAATTTGAATACTAAAATATGAACATTTTTATACAGGCCGGATTTCTTGAAATCAAAGTATTTTTTATTTTGTATAATTGTTTTCACAAAGTCTCCATTACACCTTTTCAATTATGCGGGCAAAAATTCTTAAGCATATTTTGGAAAATCAAATGAAATTCATTGGGGTTATTTTTAAATTGTCTTTTCATGCTCAACTATATATTTGCACATGCCAAACGGGAAATCCCCAAATCGGGGAAATTTTTTCGGGACTAGCAAATCCCGAATATCGGAATTCTTTTTAAATAAATCCCAAATTCCGGGATTCTTAAAAATCAATCCCGACTGGCATCCCTTAAATGCACGTGACCATCGTCGTCGTCGTCACTTTCAGAATAAGGACACAATTTAAATTTTTTATTACAGCTGCAGACTTGCAATTTTTGTTGTAGCAATTCTTGAATATGAGGGAGAGTGTTGAAATAGAAATATATACATTTTGCGTTCCTCTCTCGCTATTTTTCACTAAAAAAATTACGAGTCTGGTCCGGGACTTAACTATGTATGTATGTACATTAGCGTGGGCGTTAGTTGTACTTTTTTATTTCTTATCTATCCCCCAAATCGGTTCAGTTTTATGTAATGAAATACAAAAAAAAAAATTCATAGCTAAAGTTACGTTTTAGGGGGTGCGTCCGCCCCTCAAAGTTGGCATTCAAGCCCATTTATTTAATGAGAGATTTTAATTACTTAATAAAATATGTACATATATCGATGGCTAAATATAAAAAAGGTGTATCTCAATATTTTTGAAATCGCGTTTTTGACGTTTTCTGATATATAACGTATAATTACATCCTCCTTAAAAATTTAAGTAGGTTACAGGTAAAAATAAAAGATTTATGACCACTTAAAAAATTTTTTTTTATGTAAATGCTTTATTATTGAAAAATTGAGTTACGCCTTTCTTATATTAAGCCACCGATATGCCTAAATTATAAATTAAAAAAAAATTTATAAATTTTTACCAAAACTCAAAAATATTGCTCAAATCTCTTTTATAGGCACAGCATTTTTGCAGAACTATTTTGTGAAGCCATTAAGAACGGATTGCCTGCCCTTCAAACCCAACACCCCGGTATATATTTTCACAAAGCTGCTGAATATATACAAAAGCGAAAAGAATCATTTATGATATGTAATGGTAAGCAAGGAAACAATAAATTAATCAATAAAATCAATTTATGACTACATTTATTTCATTCTCAAATCACAATAGCAACGTTAAGTCCCACTGAACCCCAAAATAGCTTTAACTCACAATTAAATAACATTTCCTCAATGTACACAGAATATTTTGGCATTATATCTTCAGCATCGGGTGAACCCATTAACGAACAACAAATAAGTTTAATGATAAGAGAAAATGAGAAATTGTTTAATTATTCGGTAAATTGGAATAGTAACTCTTCATTAGCTATAAAACTTACAAAAGAAAATATGTATTTATTTATTTTAGAATGCCATCATTAATTTATTAAGTTTGGCAATGGCTCAATTTAAAATTTACAAATGTTTAAGATTTCGAAAAAAATTGGCAATTGATATGGCTGATGAGTATTTCAAAAGCGGAGACCATGGTAAAGCTTTAACGTAAGTAGTTTATTATTTTATTATGCTGACTTTGTTTTTTTTTTATAATAATAATTGATATTTTTGTAGCTTATATTCCCTGATGTTACCTGACTACCGTCATGATAACTGGCCGGCGTTGTTCTCGGATGTATTATTAAAAACTATGCGCTGTGCATTACTATCTGCCTCGGTGGTTGATTTTATCTCTTGCAGTTTGGAAGCCTTATCATTTAAAATAAACTATACATCGAGTGAAAGGGTTATTGTCTTGGAGAATCTGTGGAAAGTTTTGCAGGTGAATCGAATACAAAAGTTTAATATCAGATTTATTTCAGATGCAGTGAAATAATTTTTTTTACTTTGTGAATAACATCTTTTGAATTTTATTTTAAATAAAAGAACTAATAAGAGGGCAGCATAGCTTAAAGTAATGCATCTACTTAACACAAGAGGCGCTGCAACGATGCTTTACAAATTAGCGAAACGGACAATACAGAGCCTTAAAACTAGTACAGCTTAATAATTTAATACATCACTGTCCTCTCTACTATCCCTTTCCTAAAGAAGACATAAATATCTTCGGGTGGTTACTGGTTTGCAGCACAGTATGTTATTACTGCGGCAAACCAATAACCAAGCGACGATATGTATATTGGTAACGAATAAAGATTTTATTCGGTTATTCGAAGGGAAAAAATAAAAAAATACTGTAATATGTACATAATCGAAAATTTATTATTTGTATATCGTTAGCTAAAATGCAAAAAGGCGTAACTAACAAAAATATAATTTTACAGGAGAAACAAAAAACTGAACAAACGTGTAGTTAAGTCCCCTTGTTATTTGTTAATAAAAGCGTAATTTTTTGATCGCAGAATTGTAATATTTTGTCAAGACATGTAGTTTAATGGCATTCATAATAATCAATAAAAAACTTAATTTTTAATTTTTTGTTAGTTACGCCTTTTTGCATTTTAGCTGACGATATGTATATTTGTTCCTTTTTACTGCAACAAAGTTATTCCATTCAGATCACGCGAACTTCGTACGATCTATACTTGCTGCTTCGGCCTCCAGTTTCTCGTCGAAAAAATAATAAAAGCTTTTATTCGAATGCAGAATAAATAAATAAATTTATCTAAATTATTTTAATGAAAATCAAATAAAAAACTATTCTAATCTTCAAAAGAACAATTAATTTTATTCCATTATTATATCTTATTTGATTTTATATACATATCAGCGAGTGTTATGGATGTAAATTTGTTCATTGATTTTTTTACAGTGTGAACCACCAGTACCACCAAATCAAAATGCTCCCGAAGTACGTTCGTACTGGGAAGAAGCTCTCTCCAATATTAAGAATCCCCTGCAAATAGATCTAGACAAACTAACAGAATTGATAGAATTTTGTGCAACTTTCGAAAAATTCGAATTGAAAAATGATGATATAATAAAATTAAATCTAGTTTTGAGGTAACACATTTATAAAATATAATATTTTATTCTTTTAATATGTATGTATATTTTATTATATTTCCACCTTAGAATACAAACTGATGTTCCGCTCAAGATACGTAATTTACAAATTATAATCACTGATGGCTCTTACAATTACAAATTGCAAGCCTCGCAATACAGTCGACTAAATGATCTCTTGGCACTGAGGAATCACTTTACACATGACTCGGACGCCTTAGAAACTCCTCTACAACAATTTGAGCAGAATTTCAAATTGGAGCCCACTTACTATTATCGCTTTATTTTCACAACAGAGGCGCAGCAATTTTTGGAAAATACTCAACTACGTGTAGTACGCATAGAGGCATTGATTGGTACAGATAAATTATCTGTGATATTGTCTAGAAGCTCACCGTTTCTGAATAAGGCTTTCCGTTATCACAGTCGTATTCGTGATTTAGATGACAATATCATAATTAATCCAATTTGCTATATTACTCCCACGTAAGTCATCGTTATTAGTTTAAAATTAAATAACTTTGAAATTATACAGTTTGTTTATTGTGATTAATTTATAAGGAAGTGCTTTAAATGATTTTGTATAAACAGTTAGTTATAATTATGTATTTCATATTTATATTTATTATTTTATTCTTTGTGATGAGTTATTATATATTTTTGTTGTTGTTTTTTTTCATGTGTTTCGTTACAGATTCCATTTAGTCACGCAATGCAATTTAGGCAGCGAAACAATGCTTGTGAATGAATTTTATCCGGTAACAACGACTGTCAGTAATCCCTACAAAGTGTTTCTAACTGGTATTGCCTTAAGTATAAGTGTACCTAATAGCTTGAGAAATAAAGGTAAGTGCTAAAATTGAATTTAAATAAAAATACAAATTGCCTTTTGATAATTAAGACATACATACATAATTAAAAAAAAGTTGAAATAACAAAGAATAAGTTAAAGATAAAAAGAGCTCAAATAACCATGATGATATTAAAAAATTAAGCACAAGAGAGTTTAATTAACGGCCTGGCTGATGATTCGGAAACGTTCGATTGACAACTTTGATTGAAAACACTAAAATAAGAAAATTTGATTTTGTTTTCAATGTAAGTAATCGATCGAAAGTTTTTGGACGACGCCGTTTGACGGCCTGCGAAATTCCGACTTTCTCATACTTTTCTCAGTGAATTGAAAGTCATTAAAAATCTGTTCTTAAACCAATTTTAGATTTCGCAGTCAACCAAAGAAAAACTAAGAACAATAGTTTTGAGGATAATTTTTGTATAATAGATAATGTTTTAAGTAAATGCTTCGAAACTAAAATAAATGATTAAAATAGTTGAAATTGTATGATAAAGGGTGTCCCAAAATGAAAGCAAGATCTTGGTATGTCACCATGGGTGTCCCAAAATTAACGCAAGGTTTGAAGTTGTCGCCTATAATGAAAACACGTTTTTCTATGGTGTAACGTTAAATTTTTACTAACCCTAAATTGTCAGTTGGCGAATTAATTTTTCTTCAGATTTGCCAATACTTAACTGCAGAAATGCCGACTAATTAAAATCTTGTGTTAGTTTTGTGACCCCCATGGAGACAAATTCAAATCTAGCGTTAATTTTGGGGCACCCTATATATCGTATGCCAATTTATAACATATCGAGCCTGCAACATGCCAGTCCTAAGCTAGAATTTACAAGGAGGCTAAATCACATGAATTTTTATAGCTATGCTATTTATTGTGCGATACATGAGTTAGAACGTGATTTTCGTAACAAAAATAATCGACACTATTACAGTTATAAATTTATTATTGTTTTAATTTCTTTGTACTTAAAAGCAGAGTACGAAAATAAACGAAACAAATTGTTTGATTTTGTTTTGTTTCGTTCTTTGAAGTAAGTGAAACAAAAACAAAACAAAACAAAAACGATGAGAACGATTGCTTACTTTGGTTTTGTATTGTTTTTGCACATCAGCACAAACCAGAGAACACAATCGTATTTCGTAGAGAAGAAAATAATGGGAAATAAATGGAAACGTTTAGAAATATTTGCAGAGAATTTTACTATAATATAATTTTATTGCATTGCTATTTCACACATGAAATTTGTTTTATATAACTAAGCAGCATAACTATAACCGGTTGTCCTAAGACACCTCTCTTCTTTTTTTTCAATTTATAGAATGTTTTGCAAATTATCAAAAGATTTACATAAATCAGATGTTGTCAACTTATCGGGAATAGACTGTATCAATAAAAACGATTTAAAGATTTGAAATAGCCAGACCCGAAACTTTTCGTAAGAATCGGTTGAGTAGACGTTGGTGAAATATTCAGCCTTATTCCAGTTGTCGACATCGATGTGGGGGCTAGTTTACTCGCTCTCAAGAACAATTTTGTGTTACTGACCATCTATTTCCGTTCCCTAAGGTGTAGAAAATAGCATAAACCTGCCAACAGGAGTCAGTTGATTTCGACAACGTGTACACAAGCTCCAATTTTTTTTGGTCGATGACGACAACTGGAATAAGGGTGATTGTGTTAAATATTGGTGATTCCGCTCACTTTTCCAATGACCAGATTGTGTCGTCACATGAGCCCAAGATCCCTGCATAATTGCATATAAATCGTGCCAAGTTACGTAAAAATCGTCAGAGTAGAAATATGTGAAATGTAATAATAAATTGTAAAGGGCGTGGCTCCGTTTAACTTTTTACTTTTCTAAGTCTGTGCCGTTATAAGAGTTCAAAATGTATGCAAAGTTTTGTAGGAATTAAATACATTAAAGTTTAGTGGGCGTGGCCTGACAACAACACTCAGGCAATTAATGCCTACTGCTAATACTAGGTGTTACCTTCTTTAGGAAAGGGATAGTGAGAGAGAAGACATGTGGTGAAAGAAGAGATAGAGGAAGCTTCATTCTTTTTACAACTCTGCTTTTCGCACGTTTTTAATAATGCAGTGTTGCAGCGCCTCCCTGATGTTAAATGGGGCGTATTAATTTTTTGAAGTTGTGTCTTGTAGCCATTTTATTGATTATTTTACTTCGCCGATGATTTTGCTACACAACGAAGGAGGGCGCTCTGATGTTACATTAGGACTAGTATCTGCTGAAGTCGGTATAGTTCAGTGACCAGTGACTATGCTTTCATCACTTGAACTTTCCTACAACAACTGACACAAAGGGACACTAATGCACATCAGAAAAATGCATGGTGTTGTTATTTAATGACTGTCGGATACAGGGATTGAACCCAGGACCTTCGGTTTTGTAGTCAACGTGCTAACTACTTCAGCCAACGCCACCCTCAATTACATCAGAAATGCAAGTGCATGTGGCTTTCACCTGCCGTGTACTGCATGCAAGCTTTAGTAGTTTAGTTTTGCAGGCTAAAAATTTAGTGAAAGTTGTTCAGTAACCAGTAAAATTAATTGCTTAGTGAAATTTCGAATTGTAATACATTTTCTTTCGTTTCGAAATACATGGTATGCCCCCTTTACCTTTTACTGAAATTTCTTTTAATTTTCTGATTTTCATCTACTGATTACTGAAATGTTTAGTGCATTTATTTAGTAACATTATTTTTTTTTTTACATTTTATCTCAGTTTATAAATAAAATATGAATTTTCCAATATTTCGAATTCAACTGTTAATTGCTTTAATTATAAATTGCTTATATGCGCTAATAGACGTATAAATTCTCGGATATCCTGTAGGCGTACAGCCCGTACCATATGAATTAATACCACACAATTGTCCGTGATATTCTAGTGGTCCACCAAGATCACCTTGACACGAATCAAAATCACTTGGTGTATAGGCACACATCATTGTATTTGTTATACTTAGCACAGAATTATAACTTTGTATGCACTTTTGTTGGTCTATCATGAGAAGTGCAGTTACGCTTAATTGATTTGATGCTCCTAGCGTCTTAAAGTTTTTTTTGCTTATTGTGCCCCAGCCGTAGACTTGAACCCAGCTCATTGGAGGTATATCAGTTGTACACAAAGGTATTGTAGCAATATTACTTCCTGTCATTGGTCTACTTAGTTGCACTACTGCAACGCCGTTCGCTATAGTATTCGCGTTAAAGGAATTTGGTCTAAAAATCCTCATAACCGTACGTCTAACACCTATTTCATTTAAGTATGTGACACCGCCATGAACGATTATTTGATTACTTGTCAGTCCTTGTAGACAACGCGCTGCAGTAACGACATAACGATATGTAATCAAGGATCCAGCACAAAACATTTGACCTCCTCTTAAGCGTAGCGATACCAAATATTTGGCACTGCTGATTGTTGTGGTACTGCCTCCAAATATAACACTGAGATCAGGAATTGTTTTTAAAGCCTCTTCTTGTTGGCTTAATGAAATTATAAAAGTAATTAAAAAAAATATATAAAAACGTGACATTTTTTTCGGCGTTTAACTTCCCCAAAATCTCAAGTTACAATGAAGATTACTTATCATTGCGCTTCTATTTTAATAATTCACATGCTACATATCGCACTCTAAATACAAAAGGGGCACAACTCAAAAATTTTCAGATGCTGAGTATTTGCAAACAACTGTTGATACTGTACAAATGACGCAAGTATGTCACATAAAAACAACCATAATGGTATTTTATATTTTTCAAGAAGACTGTATTGCAAAAGAAATTGTTGGGGTCGTTATAAATTTCTTCAATTACCTGTTTTATAAAAAAGCAAAAGCACTTTTATAATTTTGAGTTGTGCCCCTTTTGTATTTAGGGTGCGATATGTATTTTGGTTAACTGAATTTTATTTTATATGTATAACATTGACCCATTTTAGATATTGTATTTGTTGTATTTAAACAACTGTGTAAAGTTGTAAGGCCTTATTTGTAAAAAAATTAATTTGGCTTACAAAATGTTTAACAAACAAATTTTATATTTGTAAACCTTTTGTAAATCAAACTATTTTTATTTATTTATTTATCGTATTTATTTATTTTTTTGATTGACAAGTTAGAAATTATAACTGAAGTGTTGAGAACCAAAGAGGTACGAGAGCAAAAGAGAAAATTCTGAATAATTAACCTTCAAAATTGTTTGGTCCCTGTTAAATTCCTATTGGTAGTAGAATAGAATAGAATAAGGGGAAGATCTGGTCCAAAGGCCGGCACTGCGACACCTGATGGATCTTTTGTGTCATAGATCTGTAAATTAAATTAAATCAATCTCTGTATGACCCTGCTTATGAAAGTCAGTACAAATATTGGAGAAGACCGCTTAATATCATCTGAACACAGAAACTCAGAATGAAAAACACGCCTTCTACTGTCACATAATACGATACACTTACAAAGAATGTGTGTCGTCGTCTCGTCATCTTCCAAGCATAAACGTCACAAGGCTGAACGAACTTGTTTACTTTTCCACAGAGGATAGTTCAGACCAAAGTGACGAGAAAGAAAACCAGTAGGTTAGGTTAGGTAGGGGTGGCAGTCAGAAACCCGGACTCACTTAGACCGTTTTGGTCCATTGTGATACCACGGAGACTGCTTATGCGGAGTCCCCACCGTCGAACCAACCAGAGCTCAATATAAAGCTACTAATACGTTGAACTTCAACACTAGCACCGTCAGAAAGTTCCCTGAACTCAATAGCGCCCATTGTGGTCATTCTCTTTCTTGCAACTCCAGTACAGTGACAAAAAAAAAATGCTCTATGCTTTTCTCTTCATCAATATCCTGTCAGCTACGGCAGTAATCATTGTGTTCAACCCGTAGCCTTTGTGCATTCCTACCTATGAGACAGTGTCCGGTTAACACGGACACTAGTATCGATATTTGTTTCCTATTCTTCAAAATTAAGTAATCAGTACCTTCCTTATTTAGGTGAGTCCATAACTGCCTTGTGATCACGCAATCATTTCTTGTGACCCACCTTCTATTTGTTTCATCTTCTGTCTTGTGCCTAAGTCTGAGTTTGCAAGAGAGTAGGGGTAAACCCACACATTCCAAATCCGGTGGAACCTGTAAGGTTGTCCCAATTCTAGCAAGCTCATCAGCCCTAGAGTTTCCCTGAGAGCCTCTATGCCCCGGGATCCAGATGATCCTAATAAAACTGTTCTGACATCTCATTTAGAGATGATCGGCAGTCGAGGGCTGTTGTTGTTCTTAGAAGCGGGGATTCGAGGGCCATAATAGCTGCTCGACTATCGGTGTATATGTTAATCAAAGTCGTTGATGTGACATTCACTCTCAACCAATCCGCAAATTCTCTTATAGCAAGGATCTCTGCCTGAAAGACACTGCAGTGATCCGGGAGTCGCACCTTCATGTGTTTTGGAGCCGTCCGTATAAAAATCAACTTTTCTACCTGGAGTTCCATTCATCCACAATTCTGTGGATAGTATCCAGAGAGGTACATTGAAGACGGATTGCCGAGGACATTGCCATCTCCTTCCCTACTAGGTACAATGGTAGTAGATGAAGGAGCATTCCCAGTGCATCCGTAAGAGTAGTGCGAAGAGCACTGGATGCAAGTCTCTGCACCTTGTGTAAGATATGTAGGTACGTCTTTTTCTCCAGAGACGGCCACCACACGATGATGCCATACATGAGAATCGGACGTACTATTGCAGTATAGATCCAATAAACTATTTTAGGGGTAAGACCCCAATTTTTCCCTATGGATTTTTTGCCTAGATAGAGTGAAATTGTTGCTTTTTTCACTCTCTCTCTCTCTAGAGTATTAGTTTTGAAACTCAGCTTTGAATCAAAAATAACACCGAGATATTTTGCAGTGTTGGACACTTTTATCTCCGTATTATTAAGAGTGGTAGGTTGGAAATCAGGTATCTTATACTTCCTGGAGAAGAGGACTAGCTCCGTTTTGCCAGGACTAACGGCGAGCTCCCGTTGCTCCGCCCATCTTGTTAAGTACGAAAGACCATCCTGAAGGATATCTCTTAGAGTAGTGAGGAATTTTCCTCTTACAGCTATTGCAACATCATCAGCCTAAGCCACGATTTTGCACCCCCGCGATTCTAGAGATAGCAGCACAGGATTTAGAGCTAGATTCCACAATAGTGGCGAAAGAACTCCTCCCTGTGGTGTACCCCTATTTACAAAGCGGGTCTGCCTAGAAGCTCTTAGAGCCGAGGTTATTTGGCCTGCCTTAAACCAGAAGAAGACATCCACAGTTCCTTAGCGGGCGAAGTGTCATCTTCTTTGATCAGAGATGTTACAGTCGACCGACTTACATCACAAAACGGCTCTGGCCCCATAAAAGGAGCAGCAGAGGCCCTCTCGGCCAGTTCATCCGCTTTTTTTATTGGTAGGTTATCACAAAAGTTTGATTTTTTAGAGAAATATACATACATACTTATATTCGTGTTAAGTGTTTGGCACTTGTATCCATTTCGTTCCCAGCCCCTTAATTGCAAAGAAGTTTAAGAATATTATTATTATAAAATTGTCGTTTGCATATTACATATTCTTTTAGACGACTTTCATACTTTTCAAAGTTTACTTTGCAAAGTCTTGAATTTTTGGGAGAGAAGAGACAATAGCTCCCATTCTCATTTCCTTTCTCTATTATAAACTCAAGACTGCAAAGTAAAATTTGCCTGTGTAAAAGTCGTCTTAAGACAAATTCCATAAAACAGCTGTTTTATTGACATAATAAAAAATGGCTTGTTTGGTAGAGCAGTTGATTGCTATGGCAAGTCTAAATGAACCTTGAAGATAATGAAGTTTTTCTTTGTTTATGCTTTCACCACATATCTTCTCTAAACGAAAATTAAGCCACACCAGCCCCAAAAACTTGTGTTTTCGGAAAAAATCCATACCAAATATAAAAACCGGTTCCGAACCGGATAAAAAATATCATATATTTGACGCTGGTAATGTAGCTTTTCAGGTGAAACAATTTTCAACTTAGTTTGGGAGTGAAAGAGTAACAAACAAACAAACTATCTTTCACATTTATAATATTAATAGGTTAGGTTAGGAAGGAGGAACACGGCTACACAGCCGCAATTTTTGGTATTGTATTAAAGTGACGTCGTCCATGTCGACAACTGGAATGAGGGTGAATCACGGATGGAAATCATGGTACAATTGTACTTTTTATGGTACATTTTTGACCTTGTTGGTGCCATGGTACTACCGCGAGTTACTTGGTACAATTTAAAAATGCTAATGTTTCACTATATGTAACATTAATTTTGCCTATGTTGTCTTAAATTTTTTTCTGTATGCTTTACTTTAGACTGTCAGCGTCTCTGTTGTTGTTACAATGCTGCTGTCAAGGCAAATTCATGTACCAGGTGGTGTCAACTCTGCAACAAAAAATCTGTCTAGTACTTTAACTGTACCTGTTAACTTGACAACATCTGAACTTGACAGTACATGAACTCGCCTTGGCTGTGGTTATATTTATTTTTGTTAACTACATATCGCTCCTTTACTTCAATGGTGTGTTTTAGGTTCTATCGCGCATTTTTTATGCCCATAACTTAGGTTTTATAGTGCATGAAAATAACAGGCCTGTTAATAAGCAAAATTTGTAAAATAACCGATCTCTAACAAGTCTAATCTACGAATGTAATTTTATGAATGTAATGTTTAATATTTTTTATACTCAATTTTTATACACATTTTTGTTCAGTTTCTGTTTTTTATTGTTTACTTCTGAATTTTTACAAAATTTTTTTACGTTTCCGTTCTTATTAATAAATATTTAAAAAAAATGGTACCGTCATGGTCCAAAAAGTACATTTTGTTTTCACAGTTGGTACAAAATCCAAGAAGTCATTTTCCTTCCCTGGGGTGAATAAAACTTTAAGTGTTCTTTGGGAGAAATAAAACTAACAGAATGCATCACGATGTGGAAAGATATGGTTCGATCGATTACTTATGTATTTTGAAAACAAAAACAAATTTGCTTGTTTTCTCTATCGACATCTTGGGCCAAGCAGTAAAACTCCAAATATGTCAAAAATTTATTTCATTACATTTTATTTCTTACATTGTTTCTCACTTCATATAGATACACAGAAAAAATATTCCTGTAATAAGCAACTTGAATTGAATATAAAACCAAAATTCAATTAAAAATGTATATAAGACAATTAAACTTTTCTTTAATTAATTACAAAGTTTAATTGACACAATTACATTTTGAATTTATTTATGGTTTTATTTTCAATTAAAGTTGTTATTATTGCAGGAATATTTTTTTCTGTGTACATACATTTATAATATGAACTTTTCATAATTTCGAATTTAACTCTTGGTTGCTTTAATTATAAATTGCTTAACTGCATTAACAGACGTATAAATACCCGGATATTCCGAGCGAGCACAGCCCAAACCAAATGAGACAATACCACACAATTGCCCGCGATATACTAGTGGTCCACCAGAATCACCTTGACACGAATCCCTTACACCTGGCACATAAGCACACATCATTGTATTTGTTAGATTCAGTATAGAATTATAACTTTGTGAACATGTTTCTTTGTCTACCATGCGAACGGCAGTTACGCGTAATTGATTTGAAAGCTTATTCATGTCTTCGGTTACTATACCCCAGCCGTAGACTTTAACCCAGCTCATTGGAGGTATATCATTTGTGCACAAAGGTATTCTAGCAATATTACTTCCTTTCATTGGTCCACTTAGTTGCAAAACTGCAACGTCTTTCGTAACATTATTCGTATCAAAGATATATGGTTTAAAAATGCGCACAACCGTACGTCTAACACCTATTTCACTTAAGTAGGTGACACCGCCATGGACAATTATTTGTTTACTTATCAATCCTTGTACACAATGTGCTGCCGTAACGACATAACGGAATGTAATCAAGGATCCAGCGCAAAACATTTGACCTCCTCTTGTACGTAGTGATACCAAATATTTGGCATTTCTGATTGTTGTGACTCGGCCTCCCACTATACGATTAAGACGATTAAGATTGGGATTGGGATTGGGATTTGTTTTCAGAGACTCTTGTTGCTGGCTTAATGAAATTACGAAAGTAATTAAAAAAATTGTATAACAACTTGACATTATTCTAACGTTTAACTGGTTCAAAATCTTAAGTTAGAATGAAAAGACTGTTTGTCATTACGATTCTATTTTAATAATTCCCACACTACATATTTTGCTTAATTTAATGTTACAAATCATTGACCCATTTTAGATATTGTTTTAGTTTTATTTAAACAACTGCTTAAAGTTGCTACTATGTATAGTGTCTTATTGACAAGTTAAAAATTGTAATTGTAAAGAAGCATAAGATTATTATTATTACAACTATTAAATAATTGTATTATACAAGGTTTGTTTATACATATAAAATACATATAAGGGGCTGTTCACATATTACGTAACTCTCCTTGGCGGCGTGGGGGCGGGGGTTAAAGATTTATTGTGGTTTAGAAAATTTATATTGAAAATTTTACTCGGAATATTTAAACTACAAGCGGGAAAGTTAGTCGACCTGGGCGGTTGAGACCACCTGGAAGCTTTTTCTTTCATTTTCTAAACAGGCAGCTAAATATGTAAACGATTTTGAGGTTTTATCACTTAATATCTATATAACACAAAACTTAAGGCCAAGACACATAGAAATCGCCGTACGTCTGGATGAATTTCGTTTCCGCTTAGGCAACTCATGAGAGTGGAGTTACTGAAGTAGTTAGCACGTTGACTACAAAACCGAAGGTCCTGTGTTCGAGCCCGGTCTACGGTATTTTTCTGTTGTGGATAAGTGTTCCTTTGTATCAGTTGTTGTAGGAAAGTTCTAGTGATAAAGGCATATACACTGGTCATTGAACTACACCGGCTTCAGCGGATGCTAATCCTAATATAACATCAGAGCCAAATTACATGTGATAATTATTAATGAACAAATAAGGACCAAAGTTAATCGTAAATATTCTGACAAACACCAGCAGAACGGAACAACTAGCTATTTTTGGAGGTCGCAACAGCTTTATCACCAGTATTCTTTGTGCTTTATATACAAAGCGTTCTTTACTAATTATGCACATGTTAGTTAATTTGCTTATTTTTGGTTCCACTTAAGACAAACTTTTTTGGCTTGTTGCTATTAAATATATTATATATTTAATTTTTGCCACTTGCCTCCTCCTCCTTCTTTCGTCGGTGTTGTGTAGCAGAATCATCGGCGAAGTAAAATAACCAATAAATGGCTACTTAACGCAGCTTCAAAATTTAATACGCTTCAAAATTTAATACCAGAGGCGCTGCAAAACTGCATTATTAAGACGGGCAATAAGCAGAGTTGTAAAAGAATGAAGCTTTCCTCTATCTCTTACCTCACCACTTGCCTTCTCTATCACTATCTCTTTCCTATCTCACTATCTTTTCTTCCACTCACAGGTAGCGCAAATAGATCATTGTATTGGACCCAAGTGAGCTGGGGTCTAAATTTCAACCTTCCTTACCAGCAGCTTGCTAACCTAGCCTAACCTAGGCAACCACAGTTCAAAAAAAGCAAATGTTACAAAACTCCCATCCTTATAGAAAATTCCTCATATATTATTGAGAATTACAAAAGTACAAAAAAAGTGTCTTGGCCTACTGTGATTGTACTAGTAGTTTTGTACTTCGCAATAATGGAGTTTGTATATAAGCATTTGGTTCTGTGAGGTACTGATGAGCTGCCTAAACAGCGGGGAAATGCATCTAGACATGCATAACCAAAATCAAAAAAACTGTTTTTAAGCAGCTACGTCCGAACTTTGGACTCCAAACACACATACACACACATTTGAGGTAAAAATCTTTGAAAGCTCTTAAATTTGTTCTTGTTTCTTTGCAAAGTTAAAGCTGCTTGCTTTTTTGTTGTCGCTGAGATCTAATTGGCTGTTGTGCTCTCGTCGGTGTGAAAGCACAAAAGTTCTTTCGTAAAAGTTTGGCTTGGACGTAGCTGTTTTAAAGCACCTTAGAAAATATATTACTTAATTTGCTTATTCATTTTATTTTGAAGCAATTGGTGGCAAATATTTACAGTATATAATATTTTTTATTTTTTATGAAATGATACAGTTGTTCTGGAAAAGTGAGGCAATATAAATTTATTTTCTAATAATTTTGATCAGTCATAATATGTTTGTTACTTACCCCCAGTTTTTGACTGGCTAATCAAACTGTAATTATTTTTAAGTTCTAATTAAATACGAAATTGTGTTTTTGAGTGCATAATTAAATAATAATTAAATACTCAACCTTGTGTAATTAAATACTACTTAAGTTTTATGAACGTACCATATGTTTTTATGCGTGTATGTGTTTATTGAAAACATACACATGACATCATGTGGTCGGGTTGCAAACATCATGTGGTCGGGTTAAGAAGAATTTCGTTTAAATTTCATAAATTATATATACATATACAATACAAAGTTACATATTAAGGAATAAAGTAATAGAAAAATGTATTATAATGTTCGTTTGATTTCATAAAATCAGTTTTTATGCAAATTTAATTTTCAACATGTTTATAACCTAACTTTTTTGTTTATGTTAAACAGCTGTTCTTTAGAAGTTTTGCAGTGCTGCCGCACTTTCAACGTAATTTAATAAGAACTTTAATTAACCACTGAAAAAATGAAATCGTATTTAATTACAACTTAATTTTAAATAAAAACTAGCTAATTACGTACTTAATTATTAAAAAAAACTGCGGGTTAAGCTTGCACCTTCAATGTCATTTATTAATTATATACATACTCTTGCGAGTACATACATAAGTACATTCTATATTTACATCTAATTTGTTTTTTTTTTCAAATATGGTTTTGTTGATTTACTTTAAAACTTATGAGGGTTACTATTTATTTTGTGCGCCTAATAATGAACAAGTTTAAACTTGCTTTTACAGCACTTTTTTCAATTCTGCTTAAGAAATTTCCATCGAATTATCTTTGGCTGGTGGCTCTGTAATTCTTTTTGAACTTATGTGTGTGCATTCAGAGAAAAAATTACACCATACGTGCTCAAACTGATCAAAAGTGTACACATCGTTGTCGTTTGTATTTATGTACATCAGTGATTGGCAATGAATAGGGTTTTCACTATTCATACTGACTCACGAAATTTTAAATATAAGTGAGTAGACATCATTTAAACTCAACTACTCTGATTTACGCGTACTCACGATGACATTGATTTATAAGTATTAGGTTGAAATAAATATGAATGCTACGTCGACATCATATTCATACCAAACTCACACTCATAAATCATCTCAGTTTGATTTCTAATTTCAGGAAAATACTTATACTACTCACATTGATTTAGCTCACTCAACTTATGCATGCATGTTTATTTAAAATTTTAGTCATTAAACAGTTTGCAAGTAGTATACAATAATAGTGAAATTGGGTTGTTTTTCAATTCCTGCAAAAAAGAACTAAAAAAATCAAAAGAGATAATAATCTCATAATAAGAATTTTAGTGTTCGTATGCGAAGTTCGCATTGAGAATCATACTTATTTTGCAGATAGTCGAAATCAACAACGTCATAAATGTTGCTAAGTATGAGTTCGATGCGCACTTCAAACTTTCGAGTGTACAAGAAATTATAAGTCATGATTCAACTCTACTCACTTTTCCACTACTCATTACTGTCCTCTGATGTACATACATACATACATACATACATACATACGTGTAAATTTTTTACCATAATGTAACTTTTATTTCTGTTCGAAAAAGTAGAAGTCAGCAGTAGGGGGTCTACTTTGTAATTCGAAACGAAAGAAAAGGCTTTCGAAATTACATGTTATTAAAATACAAATTCGAAAGTTTTTTCTTCTCCGTTTCGAATTAGAGAGTAGACCACCAGAAATTGATTTTTATTTCTGCTCGAAAAAATAAAAATCAGAAAAAACTTTTCTTTCTGGCAAAAATCAAATAAAAATCACAAAATAACAATCATTTTGCTCGAATGAATAAGAAGAAATAATAATTATTGCTGCTCGAATATTTAAAAATTGTAAACTGATTTTTATTTCTGCTCAAAAATATAAAAATCAAAAAATAACTCACTGTTTAAAATAAATATACAATCATTTGTAATTAATTTGTAATTGTTTTTCTTAATAAATTACACATTTTCTATTACATTTTTAATTTATAAACTCCCAAACGAAAATGTTTATTTCATTTACAGAAACAGTTCACAGTTTCATAGCTCGGTCGATAAAATTTCTTACTGACTTAATATTTGTATAGACACCAGGAAAATTGGTTCTGGCACAGCCAACACCCCAAGATACAACACCACACAATTGATTTTCATAGACTGCCGGTCCCCCAGAATCGCCAAAACAAGAATCTTTTCCTTTTAAGTCTCCAGCACAAAACATTGTATTCGTTATTCTGCTGCCATCTTTTCTATACATATCCGAACATCTTTTGCGTGTTATTAAGGGAACTCTTATCGTACGTAATTGATTCGATTCACGATTGTTTTGTTCGCTCCTCGCGCCCCATCCATAAACATCTACAAAATCTCCAAGCTTCCAACTCGCCTTACACAGTTCTATCGTGGCAATGTTTCCACCAGTCATGTCGCCCGATAATTTAAGTACCGCTACATCTGTATGATAAGTTCTTGCATTATATTCCTTGGGTTTTATAATCTTATTAACGCCACGGCGTACACCCGATTCCGAGAGATAAGTGGCGCCACCTACCACTGTCAATTGGGACGGATTCATATTCTGGACACAGTGAGCAGCGGTAATAACAATGTTTGGCGTAACCAACGAACCGCCACATATGAATTTGCCATTAAAGCGTAAATTAACTATAAATTTTGCACTTTTTATGTTGGCAGTCACACCATTAACTATGCGAGCACTATTTTCACTTCCTTCTACGCAAGTTGGACTATTTAATAGAAATGCGCATAATAAATGTATGATAGTTTTGCCATATAAATATTGCCTCATTTATAAAACTTTATCTTTGAGATTTTTGTACCAAACACTCGTTATTCTTTGTTATTCTTAGTATTTTTAGTTTTTTCTTCTTGCAAATTTTTTTTGTTCGTTTCCTTTTTTTAATTTTCATATCATTTGTTATAATATATTGAAAGTGGCGTAATTTTACGAACAACACGTTATTTTTATATTCTATTTAAACATCGAAATGATTGCAAGTTTTCCGGCGAACGCAATATTTATATGAAAGCTTGATTCACAAAATGAGAAATGCAATTTCGAAGATACTTATCTTTATCGTTAACAAAAAAAATACTGTTATTAAAAAAGTGAAGCATGTGTAAATTAATTAAAATATTTTTGTATGTTGTTTTCAACTTGCTATTCTAAAGCCAAGCATACACGAGGCCAGGAGGCGAGTTCAGCATTTTTTTTATTTGCTTCCGTGAACTAAGCCAGTAAAAGTACAGTACAAAACAAGAGGAAACCATCGAGACTATCAAGAAAAAAATTTACATGTCGCAGTTCCCTTACTGTTCCCTTACTTAAAATTTGGACATTTTCACTTTTTGAAAGAAAACGATACACAGTGGTCATATGTATTTCTATGCACTGTAAAAAATCTTACATTTTCTCAAAAAAAAAAAAAAAAAAAAAAAAAAAGTACAGTTGTATGTCTCTTTGCTATATAAGTGCATGAATCAAGAAAACAAGATTGCGCAGGTCCGTTATTTTATTTTCTGTTTGTGACGTAGACATAGAATTTTTGTTGTAAACAAATTACATACATTTGTGTGTGTAATGTGCTCTCTCTCTCTCTCTCTCTCTCTCTCTCTCTCACACACACACTTTTTACAACAAACAATGATGACGTAGATGCGGAGTAGAAAAATTTTTTACACGGCTAAGTGTTGCCATTTTTTCTGGATCTTATCCCCAATTTTTGATTTGTCATCGCTAAAAATCCCCAAATTTAGGTTGTTTGATTAAAATTTTTTCTTTTGTGAAAAATACAAATTTTTTTTAATTTTATTTAAAAAAAATGACAAAAATAACATACATATTTATTCAATAATATTTCAATATTCATTTATATCGATACTTATATTTACATTCATATTAATTTAATTTGTACATATACTAATGCCCGTAATTTCTACCCATAGATATCTATTAGTGTAAAGATATCTATCGTGTAAGTGAAATTTTATAAGGCAAACTCGTAGGTAAAAAGCTTAGGTAAATTATCTGTCTTTAGAAATTACGGGCATAAAACTTGTAAAGAAAAAATTACTCATAAGTACTTGTATTAAAAAGCTTTAGTTAGCATTTTAGCAGAAGGATTAAATTTGTCACAACAAATTGAATTATTTTTAAAGTGTGTGTTTATTCTAAGAAGTGCTTCCAACAAGTCGTATTACATTAGGTGTGTTCCACAAGATTTTTTACAAGTTCGGACTATTGAGAGAAAAATTAAAATTACTCTCTGAATATGCAAAAGTTATCCAAAATTGCTGGAACGCAAAAAAAACCATAATTGCCCATCTTGAAATACTAGTGCTGCTTACTTTTTAAATTAAATTTTATTTTAGTGATTTTAGTCGCTTAAAACGCATAATATTATAAAAACACAAAATTTGCATCATTGTCAACAGCTGTAAAAAGTAAATGAAAAAAAACTCCAAAAAGTAGAAGCTACGTGAATTATTGAAGAAAATCATAAAAATCCTTTTTCTTCATAGTAAAGAAATGGAGAAATGTGCACAAATGTACTTACAACTTCAGATTTATTTCAAACACATTCCATTATGCTTTTTAATAAATAAAAATTTTTTGCTTTACTTGCAAATTTTCTGATTAATTTTTCAGTTTCATATGTAAACAAAAACAGCTGATTATTCAATTCTTGTCAGAACTTACCCAGAAGAAAAAGTTCGTACTAGTTTGTACAGGAAATGTAAAAAATTACTCTCTCATTCGCTCTCAAAATTGCACAAAAATTTCTATCTGGAACGCTTTTGGATTACTTTGTACAAGTTCGGACTGTTTTGTTATGCATCTGGAACAGACCTATTATGTTGCATATTTTTTTTTGGTAGTGTTCATTATTGGTTAATCTGCCTTGATACTTCTGCTTCATTAGAAACCATTCACCATGAATAGTAACAAACATTTTTAGACTTGCCAGACGCATATTTCTTAGCTCAAAAATCATTCTTGTTACCATCAGTTATAAAAAAATCCCTTAAAATATGGTTGTCATCCACAACAAATCATCAGATCCCCAATACGAAATTTTCATCCCCAATCGCCAAAAAATCCCCAATTTGGGGACAAAAGACCCTAATCTGGCAACACTGGCAAGGCTGAGTGCGCACTATGAATAGTCTTCTTCTTCTTCTTCTTCCTGTTGTGCTGACATACTATGTAGTATGTCAAAAAAGGTGACTTCGGACACTTAGTCCATGGTGTCACCTTTGTGGTGATAATTTTTTGTTGTTGTGTAGGAGCTTCCTTCGGTTGCTGCGAACGACCTATACCTTCGTATAGGAAGTAGGAGTTTCCAAGATCCACTCCTTTGTGGTGATTGTTTTTATAATTGTTTTTGTTTTTGCATGTGGTTAATGGAAACCAACGGGATATCGCGGTGATACCGTTAACCGACGCCAACCATTAATCACATGCGGTGAGACGCAAAACTCTCGAAGGCCAATAAACAACAGTGGCCTGGTTGCATTTAAGAAATAATTGCCAACGACGCGTGATCTTGACTCGCCCAGAGCTGCTTTACGAATCCACTATGAATAGTAACACACATTTTTAGACTTGCCTGACGCATATTTCTTAGTTCAAAAATCATTCTTGTTACCATCAGTTATAAAAAAAAATTCCCAAAAAATCCTTTAAAATTTAAATACGAAATTTTCATCCCCAATCGCGAAAAAAAAATCCCCAATTTGGGGACAAATCCCCTAAACTGGCAACACTGGGACGGATGAGTGCGCAATTTTGTTTTCTTATTCATGATATAAGAGTGCATTAAGAGTTTTTGTCTCTTCTGAGAATTTGTAAATTTTTAGTTGACCACATTTAAAGGAACAAATGCAATCGATATCTTAAAATATTAGACCAGATATATTGGTTGCTTCAGCAATTGCCTTACATGTTCTTGGCAAGCAAGTCTAAATAAAGTTTAAGCAATTAAAAAAACAACATATTTTTAGTTGGATACTGGTAAAAAAACTATTCAATTTATCTATTATGTGAACTTAAGTTTTCTAGTATTTTTTCTGAGGAAGAAGTAGTTTATGTTTTTTAAATGCATGTTCGCACTGCTGGGATAAAAATTTGTTGAAGGAGTAGTTTCAAAAAATAAATCCTACCGAAACTCGTCTGCAAGAAATTACAACAATTGAATTTTGATGATTTTTCTTATACATATTTAATAGTGTTTTGAATTTGGATGAGAAAAATTTACAAGAACTAATTTTTGGCGATTTTATTTCTGCTTTAGGCGATTTTCTGCTAAATTTTTGGGAGATTATTTTATAAAAATTTATATTAAAGGCCGAAAAATTTGACAACCCTGGAACCAACCTAAAATAATATTTTGCTACTCAACTTTCTTGTTCTCAAACCTTTACAATTACAATTTGTTTGGACTTTGTGAAAGAGTTTTCAAAAATTAAATTAAATTAAAATTCAAGATACATATCGTTACCTTAATATGGAAAGGCCCCAACTCATTATTTTTTTTAAATCGAGATTTTTGCATTTTTCGATACATTAGATGTTCCTCTATCGAAATATACAAAAAACTCGATATCAAAAAAAAATAATGAGTTAGGGCCTTTCTATATTAAGGTAAAGATATGTACGCTATTAAAATTAACCTTCCAATTAATACATTTTCCTGTCTTTCTTATACATACATTACTTTATCAATAAAACCTTTAACATACATTATATTCGTATAAACTCCAGGATATTTATTACGAGCACAACCAATACCCCACGAAACAACGCCGCATAATTGGTGATTGTATATGGCTGGCCCTCCTGAATCGCCACTGCAAGCATCTTTTCCCTTTAAATTTCCAGCACAGAACATGGAATGTGTTATTTTACCTTGGTCCTTGTACATATCGCTACACTTTGTCTGCTCTATAATGGGTACATTAACTGTTCGCAATTGATTTGAACTCGATGCAATATGTTCGGATGTTTGACCCCAGCCGTACACCGTCATATGATCATTAGATTTCCATTTTGATTTACACAATTTCATAGTTGATATATTGGCTCCTCTCATATTAGTGGATAATTCCAGTACAGCTATATCCATGTCAACAATATCAGGATTGTACTCCTTGGGAACAACCATTCTTGAGACACTCCTTTTAATGCCTTTATCGGAGAGATAAGTTGCTCCACCTACTACACTCAGTTCAGATGCTTTAAGTCCTTCCACACAATGGGCTGCAGTAATCACGAATTTTGATGTCACTAAAGTACCGCCACAAATAAACTTTCCCTTTCTTCTTAGATTAACAACAAATTTGGCTCTGTTAATCGTTGTTAGGCTGCCACCGACAATACGCGAACTTTCTTCGGTTTTATTTAACCCTTTAAAAGCATTTATTTGATTCAGGTAAGGCAGGACGAATATCAGCAATAAAAAGCATAAAACTGTCATTGTACTATAAAGCATTAATTGATTTTTTTTATTAGCTTCCACTATATAAATAGTAATTTTATTTTTTTAATTTAATTCAGTAAAAAAAATGTTGCAATATTTAAAATTTCTTTGATGATAAAAAAAACCTTCAATGAAGGTTGTTTTATATTTTATAAAGTTATTTTATTGGAAAAATATACATACATATCTATGTATATAAGTACAATGAATAAAATTTATTAAAATATATCGCATTCGTTATCAAATAAAGCAAATATTTGTGCATTGAAATTTGCTTAAATTGTTTTTAACATTTACATATGTACACTACACTGGAAAAAATATTCCTGCAATAAACAACTTTAATTGAAAATGAAACAAAAAATCAATTAAAATGTACTTAAGTCAATTAAACTTTTGTTTAAAAATAAAATATGCCTGCAATAAACAACTTGAATTGAAAATAAAACAAAAAATTAATTAAAAATGTTATTGAGTCAATTAAACCTTGTAGTTAATTAAAATTTTAAGCAAAATCGTAATTGACGTAAATACATTTCTAATTGAATTTTATTTTTAATTAAATTTGCTGATTGTAGGAATATTTTATTTTTAAACCAAAGTTTAATTGACTTTTTGATTTTTGGTTTTATTTTCAATTGAAGTTGTTTATTACAGGAATATTTTTTTCTGTGTAGGGATTTTTGATTTCGATACGACAGAATCCCTAATTTTGAGAAGTTTAAAAAAATGCATGAGCCATGATGGGGGTACATGGCTCCCCATCATTGTCAAAACTATGGGAAAACGAGGCAAAATCCACGAAAAGGTTCACAACTGTCCCTGAGTCGCTTCTTGAGGAGTAAAACTTAAGTAAGTACAACCCCGACTAATATTTCCCCCCTAAATTTGTTATGAACTCTTATACAAAATATTAGTTTAACCAGCCCCAGAGTGTCCCTAAGGGAGTCAAATATATGACCTAGCCCCAATATTTTTGTTACATTTGTTCAGGACATACTTAGGCTCCATCTTCAATCATTAGGGTTTTCCCCATACAAATGTTTTTTATAAAGCTTTCGCTGTTTCTTTAAAAATTATAAATTGCATTTAAACTATTTTGCATGAAAAGCAAAATTATTTATTAAATTACATACAATTTGTCATAACTATTGTTTTTACAAAAGCACTTATTCTCAAGCTGGCAACACTTGTGTATACCCCAGGAAACTCTCTTCGACCGCAGCCAAATCCCCACGAAACTATACCACACACTTGACCATTATAGACAACAGGACCTCCAGAATCACCAGAACAAGAATCTCGTACACCGGGCACAGAAGCACAAAACATTGTACTCGTTAAATATGCCTTACCAGCATATTGATTCAAGCAATCTTCTCTAGAAATTACTTGAACACTTGCAGTGCGTACTTGATTTGAAGGTAATTGGTTAGTTTCACTTGTTATACCCCATCCCGATATTTGAACAAATTCATTGTTGCCAGGACGACTAGAACAGAGTGGTATAGTAGAAATTTGGGGTCCTTTTAAAGCTTCACTTAACTTTAGCACAGCCACATCCATATCGAGAGTTTTGGGTGAGTAAAATGTTGAAACAAACGATTGCTGTACCTGCCGCATTTCTCCCACATCAGTTAGTTTTGAAGCTCCTGCATTAACAGTCAAACTAGATGTTGGCACTTCATGAACACAATGGGCCGCTGTCAAAACACATTTGTGTGTAATTAATGAACCACCACAGGAAAACTGGCCACTGCGTCGTAGATTTATTAAATATGGCACTTGGTCAACAGTAGTTTCAACGCCTCCAACTATGCGTGGCTCACTTGAATGGCAAGAATTTTCCACGACTAATAAGGCCACAACTATGACAAAATATATACAATTTATGATGAATAACATCGCTCTCAGTGAATGGCAAGCAACTTTTTAAAAAATAATACTAAGGAGCATCAGTTGCTATTTTGTTAAACAAAAATTGCATGCCCTTGCAAATTAGCAAATTAAAGTGATTAACGAAATTATTTATTATGAATGCACCCTACTGATCAAACGCAGGGTATATCAAAACAGCTTTAAAAATGTAACCACAGGTATTTTTGGTTTTATTTATCTTATGCCCGTAATTTCTACACACAGGTAATTTACCTAAGGTTTTTACCCACGAGTTTGCCTTATAAAATTCAACTTACACGATAGATATCTAGGCACCAATAGATATCTACTTGTAGAAATTACGCAGCTTAATCGTTTGTTATTCTAACAATATTTTTTACATATGTAATTAAAAATGTGTAAAAAAATCATACTTGTGCAAACGCTGGGATATTTTGAAGAAGCGCAACGCGCAGGGTGGGTGTGTGACGAATTTTTTTGGTACATAAAAAAACTCGAACTTATTTTTCATCATTTTTGTATGTATATTAGAGCACCCAATGTGCCAAAAGTTTTAATTGTATTCGCTCAACCGGCAGTTTCTGGTAGACTGGTCATAAAAAATTACATGTGCCTAAAAATTGCACTGATAGCGTGCAAACCGGCCATGCGCATTGCACTTTTTATCCAAAAAAAAACTTTAAACACTTTTGGCCCCATAACTTTCAAATGCAGCGTTTTTTGGAAAAATTTTGTACGACCATTTTTGTGCAGAATAAATAGCTTAACATTTTTTCTATACTTAATTTTACCCTAACTATGGCCTATCATGGTCCTTTCATGTGATGAAACTAAGTTTTCTGGGAATATTTTTTTTTTCAATGCATCATGTGCTATTGGATAATTTCAAAATACATAACAAAGCTTATAAGCATTTAATAAAAAGGTATGCGATGTTTTCATTATTATATAATATAAATGATATATGTATATTTGGACCAAATTTAATGGAGCTATATAATCTACAGATATTGGGCCTAATTACGAATGTCGTATTACAACTACGACTACGACGATTTTGTAGTAGATTAAAGAAAAAATGTTACAATGTTCTTTAGTATGATACCGAATTGTCGTAGTCATAGTCGAAATACGACACTCGTAATAATGCCAATTACCTTATAAAATAATGAAAACGGATTATAATTATCGCTAACCAATTTTTAGCGAGAGCCGTTGAAAAAAAGTTAGTTTCATCTTATGAAAGGACCATGATAGGCCATAGTTAGGGCAAAATTATGTATAGAAAAAATGTTTGCATAGTTGGGGCAAAATTATGTAACAGAAACTGATGGCGGAGCGAATAAAAGAAATACTTTCGGTATCCCATATATTTTTGGGTGCTCTAACGTACTCGTATATACAGGGTGTTTTTTTTAGAGGTATAGAACTTCGAATTTAAATAAAACACAAGAAAATCGTTTTAATGTCCATCAATTTGGCTTTATTGGAAGGATAATTTTATGCCATTAATGTTTAAATATGATTTCGGGCATGTGGCCGCCGCGGCTGGCTCAAATAAAGCCAATTCTACAGGTCCAATTTTCAACCACTTTTTCGAGCATATGGGGCCGTATGTTGGCAATAACGCCACGAATGTTGGCTTCCAAGTCCCCTAACGTTTCTGGTTTGTTGGCGTAGACGAGCGACTTCACATATCCCCAAAGAAAATAATCCAATGGTGTCAAATCACACGATCTTGGTGGCCAATTGACAGGTCCATTCCGCGAAATTATGCGCTCATCGAATGTTTCCTTCAATTAATCGGTGGCGAATCGATTCATTCGGGTCCTCTTCAACACTTTGCTCTACAGCGGCAATTGTTTCTTCGGTGCGCACTGTTCGACGTCTCTTCGGATGCGTATTATCACATAGAGTAAACGTAGTGCGAAAACGATCCATGGTTAACCGAATTAATTGCTCTGATGGACGATTATGTCGACCATAAAATGGACGGAGCTTGCGGTAAACTTCGCGAACTGAACCATTATTTTCGAAATAAATTTGCACGATTTGCAAGCGTTGTTCTTTTGTCAACCTGTTCATGATGAAATGGCAAACCAAACTAAATATTAATCACTTGACAGCTGACAAAATGGCCGCCAGTTAAAAAAGTGATGCCAACTTAAAGTTCTATACCTCAATAAAAAACACCCATTACATAAATTATTTGCTCTATGCACAACCCGTTCTGGTAGTCGTAGTTCGTTTGTTGGTAATTTCAATAAAAACATTGTTTATAAATAAATGTTTACATAGAAGTTACCAACAACGTTCGTACGAACTACGACTCCACAATAGTTTGTGAATTGAGCAATTGATTTTTGTTTTCATAGATAGTCGCCTATGTTCTGACTTCCTTATCGTTGTCACAAATTTTCTTGTGAGTTCGGATGTTCCGAATTTAGATTTTAAAAAAATCGAAATGAACGCTTTCATATTCTTCTCATTTGAAGACAGTCTTGTGAAAACAAAACAAAACGAGGAAATCAAAAAAATTTAAATCGTCCATTCCCAAAATTTTTTTTTCTAAGTTCGGGTACTACATAGAACACATGCTATTAATTTGTATTTTCTAAAATTCAACTTAAACAGGTGTAGCCAGTGATAGATTTACGTATAGGCCCACGAGGCCCGGGCTGCTGAAACTCAACAGAGAATGGTTCATTAATTATATGATTTTAGAAAAAAAAAAATTTTGCTTCGTAAAATTATAGATATAAGTAATTGAAAACAGTTTTATTTCTTCTTTGTTTATATTTTATAAAAATTTTATGTTTTTATTTTACTATAATGCAAAAAAAATCTTTTACATTTGCAAGAAATTTTGATTCGAAACGCATTCGATCATGAATGCGACGATTTGGCACCAGATCTGTTGTTTTGCGTTGTCAGACTCAAAGCATTTGACAAAAATTGTCAATTATAAATCGTTTGTGCTTGTGTTGAATGTAAAAAGTGAAACTTTTAATTATTATACTAAACAATAAAGAAGCAATTGCAATGATTTTGGCTGCATATACATATTTTATTGCATATATTTTTGCACTTTCTTTCTCCTTTGAAAACAAGTGTGAGTGCAGTGCAGACAATAAAAATAATTCTCGCACTATAATGCCATTGTCAGATGCATAAACTTCGCACATCTGACAATAATAAAATATCTGACAAGTATCTGGCAATAATTTGACAATTGCAACGAAATGTGTTCACACGATTGTCAGAAGTCTGAAAATGTATCAGCTGGTAGTATTGTATTAGACTAAAGGCATAATTAGTTTTTACTTTCTGTTCTGTTACGAATCAGCTGACTCTTTTTTGTTTATAGAAATCTTATACAAGTCGATAGTTTTTCTGTTTCTTTCTGTTCTGTTTCGGTTCAACCTGTGAAAATCAAAAACTGGTTAAGAAATTGTAAGTGACAGCATAAATTAAATAAAATTAGTTTTAAATAAATTGTGATTGTGCTTTTAGAATTAAAAAATATAATAATTTTTACCAGAAAAACATAAAATTATATTCAAACATAACAATGGACGACGCAAAACTCGTCACATTAGTGGAAAACTGTGACCCTTCTGGTCAGAAACAGCTGATAAGTCACTACAGAAAAAGTAAGTATTAAAACTCCTACGTCTCCACTAGCCATCGACTTGGACATGACATGAACATGACGCCGGCAGAGCAACTGAGAAAAAAGCATCAACTTCTTTGTTGTGGTGAATACGTTCGATGTCCATGTTCAGGCATATCAAAGTATTTTGGGCTGGTGCAATAAAGATGGCATATTTACCAACTTTGCTCTGTCTCTTTTCTTTCTATTGCAAATGGTTGCGGACTGAGAATCTCATGGGGAACATTGTTGCTCAGACACATGTTCGGGCGTCCATGTCAGAGCATGGACGAAAGTTGGACATGAGCGGTCTCCATTACCCATTTGCGATGTCCGACATGATGCCCATACCAAGTTCATGGCTAGTGGAGACCGCTATTTAGAAGCAGAACGGCACAGTACAGAACAGCAACAGAAAGTAAAGACTAATGGAGCCTTAACAATATGCTACATATTTCTGGCAATGTTGTGTATTCACACAGTTATAAGATATTTTTAGCACATTTCATTGACAATATTATAAGATCTGACAATCGTCTGTACATAGCTTAATGCATTTGAAAAAAAAAAGAGTTTAAACAAACACAGATGATGCTAATATTTACTTATGTTAACATCTTCATTCCATTCAACAAGATGATCAATATCTACAAAAAGCATTTAAAATAAACAAACATATTTTGTTAAATATTTGAAGGTCGCATCATCATAAACTAACCTTCTTTCTAACAAAAAATTAAATAAAGAATATATACATATGTATGTACATATAAACAATATGCATAACATGTTTGGTAGTTAGTTTTTAAAATGATGTCAAAAACAACAGTTTCAATTTTAATCATTTCCTTCATTGAGTTACAATTCCGTAGCAGATTGGCGGAATCACGAACGGCTCGTATTGTTGGTGGTAGACCAGTATATCATGTAGAAATTCCTTATATTGTTAACATACGTAAGAAGGATATATTTCACTGCGGGGGATCTCTAATAACACGTCAATGCGTTTTAACAGCTGCCCATTGTGTAGATAATAGTAAACCACAAGACTTGATGGTACGCGCAGGCGCAACCTTCATAAATGATAACTTCAATAAAAGAACTGTTGAAGAAATTTTCTTGCCTAAAACCTACAATAGGAAAGACTTTGATAAGGATGTTGCGATACTTGTATTAAATAAATCCATTAATGAGGAATTCATAAAAACAATTGCATTTTCCCAGGACACTCCGCAAAGCGGAGATTTTGTTAAGGTCTCTGGTTGGGGTTTGACTAGAGAAAACGGATATTTATCCCAACAATTGAGATCAGTTTATGTTCAAGTTTTGGGACACGAAGAATGTGGTGAGTTGTATAAAAAATTTCGTAATATTACGGAAAGCATGTTCTGCGCCTCGATACCGGGCCTGAAAGATGCTTGTAAAGCTGACTCTGGTGGTCCAGTTGTTCTTGATGATAAATTGGTTGGTCTTGTCTCCTGGGGCAGAGGTAGCGAGTGTGCACGAATAGATTCACCTGGTGTTTATGTGAAAATTCATACGCTTAGGCCTTGGATTGATAAAATTATGAATGAACGTTGTTAAAAATGGTTAGATAAATAAAAATCAACTTATTTAAACTGAATCATTGCATTTCAATTCACCCGTTTATTGCGAATACAAATAAAAGTTCGACACGCCTTTTTATTGTATATTTTGCTTTTGACTTCCCTACCAGAATCAGTCGTTTAATTTTGTCGTTCAGTGTTTTAATATAATATTAATTAATTTTTAAGCTAAAAATCACTACAACACTCAGAAACAAAATATTAATGTAAAATCACCAAGGGAAAATATTGATTGCAAATCATATTAAATTTATTAGAAATAATATGTTGAATAAAATGACTACATTAAATTAAATTCATGTTGCTTCAACTTGAAATACTTCAATATCAAATTCACGTTACTGCAGTATCAAATTCACGTTATTTCAACTTGAAATAACTTTGATGCAACAGGATTCTTCATTTTGATTTAACAGTAGTGGAATGTTAATTCAACATGAAATAAAATTATTTCAAAAGGAAACGTTTTCTTTAAAGATTACTGTAAATCATGTTGTATTAACATGAAACACATACATATGAAGCAAAATCGTTGCAGAAAAATGTTAAAATAACCTTGTTTTCGTAGATTTTAATATGAAATTTTGCTGTGCGAAAGCTATTGCATTTAGTTATTGTCCTGTAGTGCACTCACTGCGCTTGCTATGATTTATGATTATATGATTTTTGTTGAACTGGGAAACTTACTTTTCCTTATACCTAACTTCGTTAATAAAATATAACACGCTGCTTCTAGTAAGTACAAAAAGAGAGTGAGTAAAAAGTTTATTAAACAGCAAACAGTGTTGCCATGCATATGAAACATTTACAAAAGAGTGTTGACAATATAAGTGAATTAATATTTCATTCTAACATCCTCACTAAATGTTGATTTACTTATTTTGTTTCAGACCCATGCCAGTTATAAAATCTATTATCTTTAGATTGCCAAGGGGTTTAGTCAGAATATCTGCTATCATTTCTCCAGAGCTTATGTGTTTCAATTGCAGGTTCTTTGTGAGTATGTTGTCTCTGATGAAATGGTGTCTTACATCAATGTGTTTCGTCTTGGCGTGGTATGACTCATTTTGGGCTAGATGAATGGCGCTTTGGTTGTCACAGAACAAAGTTGTAGGTCGTAACCACTTGCAGAACAATTCTTCTTCTAACGCTCTTAGCCAAAGTAACTCCTGCACTGCCAATCCCAAGGCCATGTATTCGGCTTCGCACGTTGATAAAGCCGTGGTATGTTGTTTCTTGGAACCCCAAGATATAGCTCCACCTTTCTTTATAAATATATATCCGCTTACCGATTTTCTTTGTTCTGGGTCAGCTGCATAGTCTGCATCGCTGAAACATGTGGTCTCGAAACTTGCTTGTTTTTCAAATGTTAATTTGTAGTCGATAGTCCCTTTCAGATAGCGCAAAACTCGCTTTGCTGCTGTCCAGTGCTGCATTTGAAAATTGTTATTAAAACGACTAAGTAGATTTACCGCAAAGCTGATGTCGGGTCGTGTAACTTGAGCCGCAAATAAAAGGCTGCCAATTAATTCCTGGTAGGGGTATTTTTTCATATCAAAGGTATTATCAGTCTCATCATTCGAAAACAATTTCACATTTGCATCCATAGGTGTTAAAACTGTGTTGCACGAAATCATATCGAATCTTTCCAATAGGGTTTGTATGTATGACGACTGATCGATGAAAATGTTTTCGCCTGGATTATACGTTATCTTCATTCCAAGAAAAGATTTAACTGCACCAAGGTCTTTCATCTTGAACTGTTCCATCAAGCTATTAACCAGGGAATCCTTAACTTCATTATTCTTCCACATTACAATCATATCATCTACATAAATGGCAATAATGATTATATTATCAGTACCTTCATTTAATATATGAACACACTGGTCTGTCTTCAATTTACGCATGCCAAGGCTATTTAATTTTTTATTCAGTTTTTCATTCCACATCCTGGATGCTTGCTTTAAGCCATACAATGGTTTGTTTAACTTCAACATATGACCGGCTGGTACTGAAATGCCTTCGGGAACTTCAATATAAATTTCGTCTTTTAAGTTTCCTTGAAGAAACGCTGTACACACATCCAAGTGACTTATTTTCAAGTCAAACTCCAAAGCAATCGTCAGCAAATAGCGTAATGTGTTGTACCTCATTACCGGTGAGTAAGTTTCCGTGTAATCTATGCCGCTTCGCTGTTCAAAGCCCCTTGCAACTAATCTTGCTTTGCATCTTTTACCACCTTCTTCATTCTTTTTTTTAAATATCCATTTTGTTGACAATTTTGCTACGTTTGTGTCTTCTTTAACAATACTCCATGTATTATTTTCTAAAAGTGAATTTGTTTCGCTTCGAATGGCTTCAAGCCACTTATTTTTGTCTGTGCTTGTTAAAGCATCTGCATAATTTATTGGATCATCAGAACTGGTGCTGGCCATATACGTAATATAATCCGTCATATCTGGGGTTTTTCTTTTTCTGGATGACCTACGTGCTGTTGTGACTTCTGTATTCTGATATTCTTGCCGTTGCTGTTGTTGTTGTTCGTCGTCATCATCATTCTCAGAATTTTCAGCTGACTTAAATTCAATTTCTTCTTGACTTGAGTTAGAAACAATATTTTCACATTCGTCATCAAAAAGCTGTACCAAATTTGTATTGCGTACCAGTGTGGTACTATTTTCCGGATTATTAGTCATATTGATATACATTTGATTTTCTATAAATTTCACATTGCGACTTACGTGTAATTTTCTCTTCTCCGGATCGTACATCCTGTATGCTTTACTGTTGAGACTATATCCAATCATCATACACCTTTTTGATTTTGGATCCCATTTCTGACGTAATTCTTTTGGTATAAATACCATTCCAACACAACCAAATACCCGTAAATGTCCTAAATTTACTTTCTTACCAGTCCAGACTTCTTCCGGTGATCTGTGATTGCTAACTTTTCTTGGTTTAACGTTTAGCAAATATGCTGCGGTGTTTATAGCCTCTGCCCAGTAATTTTTTTTTAAGTTTGCATCAAAAAGCATCGAACGTGCCCTTCCAACCAAAGTCCGATTCATCCTTTCAGCTTTCCCATTTTGTTGAGGGCTATATGGTGCAGATGTCTGATGGATTATTCCATTCTCTTCGCAAATTTGTCTCAATTTTTTGTTACAATATTCCAAGCCATTGTCGGAACGGAGTATTTTAATTTTCTTACCCGTTTGATTTTCCGCCATATTTTTAAATGTTTGAAATATTTTAGGCAATTCAGACTTGTTTTTCAGCATGTATGTAAATAATTTGTTTGAGAAGTCATCTAAAAACAGCACGTAGTAGACAGCACCACCTATAGATTTTTGTTCCATTGGCCCGCAAACATCTGTGTGTACGAGTTCCAAAATTTCTGATGTTTGTGTTGTTGACGACTTGTATGAAGAACGTGATTGTTTGCCCTGCAGGCACGAGGTGCAAACGTCTGAATTTGTACAATTTATATTCGTGGCTTCATCATACTCAATATGCTTATCGCCAGGGTGACCTAGTCGTTTATGCCAAATATCGCTGCTGCTTGCTATAAAATTCTTATGTTTTGTTGCAAAGTTTAGTGTAAACATTCCATTATTTAAATTTGCTTCTAAAAATGTGATGTTGCCCTTCTTTATTAAGCATTTTTCAGCATCAAAACTCAAGGTGAAGCCCTTTTTAGTCAATTGGCTAACTGAAATTAAGTTAGCGCATATACCTGGAACATATAAAACATCCGTAATATTAATGTATTCCATTTTGTTATTTAATAATTGCTGCACACGAATAGTTCCTGTACCAGTGGCTTTAAGGCTTTTGTTATTTGCTATAGTTACGTATTTTTCTTCATCATACAGTTTGAAATGCACAAACAAGTTCTTGTCGTTTACCATGTGTGCTGTTGAACCTGAATCTATCAGCCAGTTGTTTTCTAAGTTCGTTGTTAAGCCTGCCGCCAATGTTTTTTCATTATGAACGCCATTTTGTTTCTTTTTCTGTGCCTTACAGAATTTTGCGATATGCCCCTCTTTTTTGCAGTTATAACACACGACTTTTTTGTATCTTTCATTAATTGGCTTTTTATTCTTGAACTTACCATAAAATGCTGATTCTGTTGACGAAAAATTGTTGTAGGTGTCGAAGTCTTGTAGCAGCTTGGTTTTAATGGTATCAGCGGAGATTTTTATATTGCTGCTCTCAATGGCCATTATCATTGGAGCGAAATGATCCGGCAGACCACTCAGTAATAAACTGCCTATCCATTCGTCGTTCACTTTCATTCCAATCTGGTTTAATTTTTGTGCTGTATCTATTATGGTGTTTACGTACTCACTTATGTCCTCGCAATTCACCAACTGGGTTGTTGTTAACTTCCTTAACAATCCACAGCGACGTGCCAACCCAGTGTCATCATATGTAGACTCTAATTTGTCCCATATTGCTTTTGCCGTAGTCTCATTTTGTATATGTACATATAATCCAGGCGAAATATACAGTACTAACCTGGATGTAGCTTTTTCAACTATCTCCTCTTTTTCCTCAGTGCCAAGTACAGCCTTCCAATACCCCTGCAATTTCATGGCGTGTTCCACAGTAAATTTCCATTGGTGGTAATTATCCCTACCAGTAAGCTTTTCGATTTCCATTATTTTTTCCATAGCGCTTAACTGGGCCCATAACCTGTTGAACTGGGAAACTTACTTTTCCTTATACCTAACTTCGTTAATAAAATATAACACGCTGCTTCTAGTAAGTACAAAAAGAGAGTGAGTAAAAAGTTTATTAAACAGCAAACAGTGTTGCCATGCATATGAAACATTTACAAAAGAGTGTTGACAATATAAGTGAATTAATATTTCATTCTAACAATTTTTTTTTTTGTATATCATTTCATAAGAGAACATAAGTATTAGCATTGCTGTAGTAAAAAGATTTTCAATTGATGAAATATTGGTTTTATTGCAAAAAAAAGCACATACAACTTTTTGTTTTTGATGTGAAAGCCACATTGAAGTACAGTGCTTGAAATTAGTGACTCTACAGTAGAGAAATGTGGTCCGACCAAAACGCACAATGTTAACTGTAAATAAAACAAAAAGTTTTCAGAGAGTTATCTTAATATTTTTTTATTATAATAGAAGGATCTATGACGATTATGTGTGAAATAAAATATCGACCAAATGCTCGGTACGCCTTCAGTGACATATCTCTATCCGATGGTCCATATTTTCAATGAGTCTGAGACATAATTGGGGTTCAATGCCGTTAATGTGCCAGATTATGTAATGATGTAGCTCTTGAATTGCTCTTGACTTATTGATGTACACTTTTTCTTTTAAATATCCCCCAAGAAAGAAGTCCAACGGTGTCAAATCACATGATCGTGGCGGCCAATTAACATCTCCTCGACGTGAGATAACACTGCCATTGAATTTCTCACTTCACTTTAACACAATACCAAAAAATTGGGGGTTGTGTACCCGTTGTCGAAAACAACTGACTCCTGTGGACAGGTTTATACTACGAGTATTTTCTAGGCCTTAGAGAACGGAAAAAGATTGTCAGTAGCACAAAATTTGTTCTCGAGAGCGAAGCCCCAAGTTTTTTGTTTTGTGTTAAACTGACGTCGATGTCGATAACTGTAATAAGGCTGATTATTTCGTTAGCTGTGTGGCAAGTGACACCATCCTCAATATTTTGCACCTCTGAAGATGATTTTCTTTGTAAAGTCACCATTCACTTCTGCCTGGTTAACCAACTATTCGGTATATTGACGACGCTTGAAATGGTCAGTACTCTTCAGCTCTTGAGTCTATTAAACTTTGTAAGCGTGTAAATTCAAAATTCGCGTCAGTGATGTTGGGCACGACGACTAGTCGAGGTTGACTGCCACACTATAGCGAAAAACAGCAATGTTTTCCGGCGAACGAACTGGGCAAGTATGCACAGGTGTTTTCGCATTTTCTACAGAGCCGGTTGGCTGAAATTTACGCGCAATTTTCCCGATTGTGGACACATTTGATAAAAAAAAATTACAAAGTGCACGAAATGCATTTTGATTTGAACGCTCATTTACGTAAAAGGCTTCAACAATCTTGACGCTTTGCTTAATTTTACCTCTCCATGGTTGAATTTGTAAAACACTGAAACAAAGAAATGTCAAATTAAGTTGGGTTTAAAACTTATTGTTAAGATGTGACTCACAATTAACATCTTGCATTATGGTTGGAACACCCTTTACAACAAGTCTTGTGCAGCACTCTAGTATGAACAAAACCCGAGCATATAATATGATATACATATGTACATATAAGTACATATTAAGTTCTATTTTCCTTAGTTACATTCCAAACAATATTTGAAAAGTTTAATAAAAGAATTTGAATTTAAATTTCCTATAACAAAATGTTTAGCCTTACTCAACCGTCACACTTCTTTTTTATCATTACAGTATTCCTTACCACAGATATATCTCCCAATAAGCAAAAACTACATTCTACTATACACATAGACATTGGCGAACTGTCAATGCAAAGTTCCAACAACGCCTTATTTTACATATTCAGTCTCATCGAGACAACGATTACCTTGCAACAAAAAATTTGTTATACAACCGATGTGCTGAAACCAAAAGTAACCACGGCAATTGTGATAAACGATACAACACCCAACAGTACTGATGAATCTCCGGAAGCCATATTGGCTGCCAAGAACTTTACATCCAATCAAGCGATTCCAACACCGCTGCCCATAGTAACACCCATACATCTGGAATTTTTAAATGAAAACAGTTTGCGCAAAACTCAGGATACAGTGTTAAGTGTGCGGTGTGATGGTGAATTTGAATTCAAAGGGCAATTTTATACACTGAACAGAATGCCGCTAACGAAAATCTATCGTGGTGAGAACTTTCTATTTCGTGCCGGCCTCTCAATACAGACAGATGTGGAGTTGGATATATTGGAAACCTATTTTATATGTGTAAGTGAATGCGAAATTAGATGAGTTGCTCAAGTTTTAATATATATTTTTTTTTTTGAACTTGGCTTTCCTAATGGAACCAAAAACGACAAAGACACGTACCCAAAGAGCCAGGTTATCCCACGTGTAGGAACTCCCTTCGGTTGCTGCGAGCGACCTATACCTTCGTATAGGAAGTAGGAGTTTCCAAGATCCACTCCTAGAGTATTTTTTGTGGTCTTCAATAGTTAAATCTTATTAAAAACGTTTGCACTTGATAATTTAAAATACCACAAAATACTCGTAACTTACTCTAAGCGATACAGTTAGTTGCGGTAATTATTAACAAGTGCGAGTGAGACGCAAAACTCTCGAATCCCAAAAAATACACACAAGCCTGACCACACTTAACAAAATAATTACGATGATGCGAGAGCTACTCTCCAGCCCACTGGAGTAGTGCTACACTGCACTACTTACTAATAAAAAATTTATATTTTATAAAAAACTAGCTGAGCCCGGCAAAATTTGTCTTACCCTCAATAAAATTATGTTTTTTTGAACTAAAATTACTCCATGCAATGGTCACTTGCTGGGTCAAAAACAAAACAAAAACCTACCGAGTATTGTTACGAACCTGTGTTGAAAATTTCATCTCCACAGCTCTTATAGTTCCAGAGAGCAATCCTTACGAACAAGCACACACTAGGATTATATACATATATAGATTTATATTTTTATATGTCAAGGTCGTTGAAATTGATTTGGGGGTAGGACGCTTGGTTCAAACCTGATTAGCTATATGAGGCACGGTCTTTACAGATGGGTAATAACATGGGGATAGGCACGCGTGCTAGTGTCAATATATTGTTGATAGACATTAGAAGTTCTTTCAGAGTATCGAATGAATATAACCTTTTCCAAGCTGAGCACTTGACGGTCATCAAGCTGAGCTCGTGGCCGGAAATTTGGCTGAAGGCGAGGAAGTAGCCTTAATTAGCCCTGTTCTGTAAGTGACTGTAGGAGATCCCTCAACTTGCTTATGGATAAATATACTACCAGACTATGTTGGATGCTTGGTCACAGCAGTGTTGACGGAAATAAAATCGCTGGTGATCTGGCGGAAATAGGCTCGGCGTTAGATGAGATAATGTGTGACATATTGGCTATGTTACCGCTGAGTAACTACTATAGGGAACTAAGTAATTGCCCAACCATTCATGGGCGAGAAGAGAGTACTGTCTCGAAGGCTTTATGGCCAAAATTTGACTTAGAAAGATCCAAACTGTTACTGGACATGAATAGGCAGGTTCTATGAGTCTATCAGTTCGGAGAGAGGGCCATAATTTGGGAAACTGCCACTGTTACAGATTTCTGTAATGCCATATGCTTGAAAGCATTAGTTATATCGCAAAGTGCAAACGGGGAGATAAGTTCTTTAGGAAAGGTATAGTGATAGAGAAGACAGGTGGTAAAGGAAGAGATAGAGGAAAGCTTCATTATTTTGCAGCTCTGCTTTTTTGCACGTTTTTAATAAGGCAGTGTAGCAGCGCTCCTGGTGTCAATGAGACACATTATACTTTCGAAACTGTGTTTAATAGCCATTTTACTGGATGCGAAGGAGGGCGCTCTGATGTTACATTAGGATTAGTATCCGCTGAAAAAGATGTAGTTTTACTGACCAGTGCCTTATGCCTGCATCATTAGAACTTTGCCCACAACAACTGATACAAAGGGACAATAATGCACATCAGAAAGTGCGTGGTTATGTTATTTGATGACTTTATCGGTGATCGGGCTCGAACCCAGGACGTTCGGTTTTGTAGTCAACGTGCTAACTACTTCAGCCAACGCAAGGACAGGTTAGCAGGCTGCTAGTAAAGAAGCTTGAAATTTATAGTCCAACTCACTTGGGTCCAATACAATGATTCCTTTGTGCTACCTGTGAGTTGAATAGAAGATATAAAGAAAGAGATATGGAAGTGATAGTGATAGAGGAGACAGATGGTGAAGGAATAAATAGAGGAAAGCTTCACTCTTTTACAATTCTGCATTTTGCACGATTTAATAAGGCAGTGTTGCAGCGCCTCTGGTGTCGATGAGGCGTATTAAATTTTTGAAGCTGTGTTTATTTTATTAGTAGCCATTTCATTTTTTATTTTACTTCGCCGATGATTCTGCTAAACAATTCCGAAGAAGGAGGGCGCTCTGATATTACATTAGGATTAGCATCCGCTGAAGGCGATGTAGTTTTAGTGACAAGTGCCTTATGCCTGCATCATTAAAACTTTTCCCACAACAAAGGACACTAATGCACATCAGAAAAATGCGTGGTGTTGTTATTTAATGACTGTCGGAGACCGGGCTCGAACCCAGGACCTTCGGTTTTGTAGTCAAGGCGGTAACTACTTCAGCCATCATCCAACCTAACGTAAACTACATAGCGTTACCTTCATATAGAAAGGCCCTAACTCATTATTTTTTGAAATCGAGTTTCTTTTGTATATTTCAATAAAAGAACATCTAACTTAGGGCCTTTCTATATTAAGGTAACGATATACTAAAACAACGTCCTAACTCAAAAAATATGATTTTCGAGTTAATGATGTAGAATTAATCTTCACATTGTTATTCATATTGTTTAAAAATTAAATTTTTTCCATTAAGTTGTGTGTAAATTAAAAACTTTGAACTCATTTTCTCGCAAACTAGTTTCTTTGAGTTAAGACGTTGTTTTAGTAAATGAGCGATGTTAAAAAAATATAATAAATAACGCAAAACTTATTTAATTATCACATTAATTTTCATTTTACCTAAAGGATCATAATCTAGTGCAGTCAACCTATAGTTTTAAAAGAAAAAAATTCACCAACTCTTATCAGCGTGGTGAAAGGCTTGAAGATGTTGTAGTTTTGCGCACAAATAACACCAGCGAAGAATGGTTAATGGCCAAAGATTATGAGCGTACTAAAAATGAAGTACAGCCAAACATTTTCAATCGTCTACGAACATCAAGGAGACATTTAGGGAAAACCAATGACGGTACTACGGCCTTAAATGCGTTATCATCTAATCACATGAATAGAAGTCTAATGGGCAAATTACCAACGAATATGACAATAATTAATAATACTGCCTCCTCGAATGCACTCATGGTGTCCAGCCAAAATTCCAATATGAGTACATCAACTACATCCGATGATGGAAAAGCCAACAGCAATAATAATAATAATAATAGCAATAATGTTACGGACGAAAATGTGGCGCAGGCGCCCAAGCAAAATCTGCACACTCGTTTAGTTTACAATAAAACTTTGGATGCTATACAAGCTACAGGCCATTTGAGAGGTTTCCTTAAAGCCTCTCTGCTATTGGATACAACAAATCAAACGTCTCTAGCAAGCAATCAGACCGTTTTTGGTTTCTATTGTATAAAATGGCGTCGTACTGGTGGCAAGGAAGAGAATGAATCGAAATTCGTTATAAGCAGTCTGTCAATTGTGGAGCCACCCCTGAATATTTACTGTACCATTGAAGAGAAGATGTTTGTAAAGATGCCAATGACATTCAAGGTTGTTTTAAAAAATCCCACGCCAAAAGTATTGCATCTAATAGCAACGCTGTGTATAAGTAACACCGACAATTTTATATGTTCAGGTCACAAGCAGGTAAATTAAATTTGATTTAAACAAAATACTTTTGAGTAATTTAATTTTAATTTCATCCGCTTGTTATTTTAGCTGGACATTTCCATATTTGCTTTTGGTGAAAATGAACTTGTCTACAATTTATATCCTCTGTATGTGGGCTGGCAAAATTTACCTGAATTAACGCTGTCGTACAATACGCAAGCTGATCCTTCAAAAGACGAAACACAAAATAATTTGCTAGGGGAACTAGTACAACGATCAATACCCAAAAAAGTATTTGTTTTGGTAAGTTCTTTTATTTTTACTAGTTTTTTTTTAATAAACTTTTATCAATAAAATCAAGTCTTTATTAAATATTTCTTTAAAAACTATTTTAAAACTTTTTTACATTTTAGCCACCATTAAAACAACAAATTAAATAAAAAGCTTTCCTAATGTTAAACGTGTGAACGTGGAAGCTATGCAAATAAGTAATCAGCAATAAATAAAATTTGTTTTAGTATAACTATATACATACATACATAGTTATTTTCCTAATTACAAATTGTATAAACTTAATAACTTTTATCAGTTCATGATTATTAATTATTTAATGAATGAATACTTAAGACATTTTTCTTTCTCATGCATTAATTTTAGTCAAAATTCTTTAATTGCATAACTACATAAGTGCGTATGCAAATAACTCTCGTTTGGAGATATTCCATGGCTAATTTTATTTAGTATTTTTGTTGTTAAATAGTTTTCATTGAAATTTTTATATTAAGATAAATTTTTATTTTAAGGAAGATTGAAACTTTCTAAATTTCGTTAAATGTTGAAAGCGATTTGTTTCAGTAGTTCGTAACCACGTATGCATGTATGTGTGTAGAAACCACAATGCTTTATGATTTTCCCTCATATTTTTCTTCTTGGTGATTTCTAATAATAAAACGTTTATAATTTAAAATTAAATATGTATGTGTATTCAATTAACTAGTTAAAAAATAAATAACCTTGTATGTATTAAAAAACAAACAAAAAAAAACATATTTAGAGAAAATGTGTAGAGTAATTTATTAAATTTTTATTTTAATCCTTAACAAATTAATTAATACACAGCAAAACCAGAAACAGTTAGTTGTATTTTTTAATAAACATAAGAACAGTAAGGAAAAAAACAAACAGTTGATAAATAAATAGAAAATAATTTATTAAATTAATACTACTGTGATTATTTACTAACTTAATTTCAATTTAGAATGAACAAAAATGTAGAATTTTTTAAATGGTAAATAATCTCAAATCGTGCCTTTTGATGTTCTGCTAAAAGTCCTGAATCATAGACATTCTTTTGTAAGGATAAGCGGCTAAATTAAATCTTCTTTTTCACACTTTAAATTCCATATGTATGTATGTATGTATGTAGGTACATATGTTTGTGCTAAATCTCATGTAGCAGCAATATTGAGGTTTGACAAGTTTTTAATTGCACAGTCGTCGGAGTTATAAAAAACTGCACCTAATTGACAGTAATTTTAAGAAATTCTTTTTTCTCTTTATCGCACCATCGATTTTTGTATTCAACAATCAACAGACGTAAAAAATAAATTTACCTACATATGTATGTACATACATACAGATATTGTACATTTAAAACACGCCGACGCATACTTTATTTAAGCTACTTATGTTGTGTGATGACGTCACACACAAAACAAAATGAAATTTGTTTAAAAATTGGCCACGAAGAGATTTCTTAACACCAGGCGCACAGAACAGCAAAAAATCAGCAGGTGTATGATTTTTTTTTTTGGAAAAATTCCTTCACATACTTTAAGGCATTTACTAAAGCAAATACTTGAAACACCTTGTGCAAGTTTTTCACAGCAGCCTGACTCAAATATTTGAACGCGCCGAGAAGTATGCTGCACTTTTTGCGAAATTAACAAACAGCTTGCTGTTTTTTTAAGATTCTGTGCTCCTGTTACAAGAAAATTAATTCGTGTCTAAATTTCGATTTTTGTGTTTTGAATTTAAGCGTGACGTCATCTCATATACACAAGTATGTATGCAAACGAAAGAAAATATATAAATAAATAAATAAATTGATTGGTTATGGAATTTATTAAATAAATAAGGTCTGATTATTCGTATGCATACTTAGGCCAGGTCATGTGCCCAATAAAGTGTAACCACTAATTAATTACTAATGAAAAAATGTTTGATTCAAACATGTATTTATTTATTGATTTAAACAGTTTCCAATCATGTTTGATTCTATAAAATTATCTATTAGTTATGTATGGAACTATTTAACTTAATAAATAGGTGTCTGAATCAAACACTTTTTCATTAGTAATTAGGGATTACGCTTTTTTGGGCACATGGCACACATGAAATGCGAGATGTAAACTCAGCCTTAGACATGGAATAGAAAAGTTTTTATATACATATGTACATACATATAACGGGTGAGCAAATTTAAGGTTAGGAATTAAATTGGCACTTCTTTGACAAATTTAGTTTTATTGATACCAATGTATATTATAAGTATGGGAATTAATAATGGAATATGATGTGGGGCAAATGTCCACCTCTAGCAAGTCGGCAGACTTCCTCTCTTTTCACAAAAGTTTGAACTGAGCAACAAAGTTTCGCTTTTCTGGTTTGTTCACATAAACCCGGTCTTTCAAATGGCCCCAGAGAAAATAAAACACCGGCGTTAAATCACAAGAACGAGGCGGCCTATTGGCAATGTCCAATCGAGAAATTACGCTACCGGACAGTGTCTCATGCAATAACTGAATTGTTTGGCCGGCTGTGTGGCTTGTGGCGCCATCTTGCTGAAACCAAAGGTCACTGATGTCAACATTAGCGAATTGTGGTCACAAAAAATTGGTTATCGGTAGCGCAGAGAATCACGGTGACTGAGTTTCTTTCCTTGCTCATTTTCAAAAAAATACGGGGCGATGATGCCGTCTGACCACAAACCGCAGGTTTTTATAAAAAACAAACAACAATAATACTTTATTTCAATGTTTGCTTCAACTTTTTCTTTTTAAACAATGGAAAAATTAAAAAAAAAAGAGTGAAGAAATATCTGCATGACCATTATTGCTTTTAAAATCACATGTGATTTGAAAAATGTAATTTTCAGAACATGCCTGTATAGTTTCTTCAGGCAACAGATATTGTTTTGCAGATTTTATTTAATTGCAAATTCGAACAGTTTTTTTTCATCGAATCGAATAAAATAAAATAGAATTGAAGTGATTTTGAATTACTTTTACTTGAAAGTGAAATACAGATCACATCTGCTTTTAATTTTATGTACATATGTATGTATGCATTTATTACAAAAACGCTACTGTGAAAAATATGAAAAGAGCTGGGATCTAATCGTCGATTTCGATAACGAGCTGATGCAATCACTTTTTTTCAGTTTGAGATTATGTCATTCGCTATCGAAATACATATGTATGTAATAATGTAATAATATTGATGAGATATCGAATGCCATAATCTCAAACTAAAAAAACATGTTCGAATCATGTTATCGAAAGCGACGATTAGACGATTAACATTTAAGTTTATTATACATATAGCAAAAATTACACTGCATAGCATGCACATACATATAAATAAATAAATATTTTTAGTAGAAACTTTATAAATTCAACATGAAAAATCCTCGCAATTTAAAATTTTTTTTTTTAATTTCATGAAATACTAGCGAAGAGTAAATTACGGCCTAGATCCTTAAATAGTTCCAACAAACAGAGTTTCAATCTTTTGCCATATCTATAATTGAATTTTGAATAATCCGCGATTAAAAGTTTTATAGTTTTCGAAGGCTTATCGTTGCCGTTTAAGTATCCTTCTCCCAAATAAGCGATAAATAGTTGTAAGTAAATATAAATAGATTTAAAATATATGCTTATTGCACTAAAAAGCAGTTATTAAAAACAAGCTAACACGCATTTAAATCCTTATATGCGCAAGAATTTATACACAAGATTTAAAAAAAAAAGAAAGTAATGCGTACTTTGTGGAGGAATATCTACGTTCTCCTTTGTGAATACTGTAGCAGGCTAATTTATTTGTTGCTAGAAGAAAATTTAAACACACCTTTGCGTTGGCTGCGATTTTCCCCCTGCAAGCAAAGTATTAAAAAATAGTAACTATAAATAAAATTATAATAATAATAATAATAATAATAATAGTAATAAGAAAAATATTTACTTACCGCGAAACGATTTCCGAACAGCATTATTGCTTTATCTTCTTCGGGCGGCGAGGAAAATTCACTCTGATTCGTAGTTGGCGGCCGGCGATGTATTTGTAACTTTTGTTTTATTGCTTGGGACAAAATCACCTTACGACTAACGGATTTCATGGCCAACAACAAATCTAACCAGGTCCATGTAACATTGTGATATTCTAATGTGGGTATTACCAATGAAAAATCTGTAATATCTTCTAAATTCTTCTCTTTGTTGCCCTTATAGCTGACACGCACAGGCACCTCCGGTATTTTAATGTAGATAAACAGTTTGTTCTTTTCGGCGCGCTCTTTCATTTTCTCAACATCATCCTTTTCGATTTTGACATAAAATTCGGAATCCTTAGAGGATTTCTTCGATTTAGAAGGCTTTTTCGAACTCTTCGTTTGCAGATTCAAGGAAGACGATGAACTTGAAGAGTTTTCTTCTATTTCATCAACAGCTTCAGTTTCAGATGCGTCTCTATCAGGAAAACAAAACTTCAACATGGTGGAATAAAATTTCTTTGTTATTGCAATAGTTATGGGAGCCACATTGATTTCGAAATGTTCCTTAACCGAAATACCACCCACAGGTGGTTTTTCACGGCAAAACACTCTCAGCACACGCTTGTGGGTATCGACTGGCATGTCTTTTTGTATTTCAGTTGGCACCAAAACTTCTCGATATATTTCTCGTGGTATTAAATTATTCATGCGAATATTCCCTAGTTCCAATAAATGTTCCACGGAATCATCACTTTTGGATTTTTTTGTATACAAGAATCCACTCAATACCAAATCTGCTATACCAATTTGACCATCAGTTTCGGTAAGACGCCACTGAGCGCGTTTGAAACAAATTTCATTGGCCCGTACTATGCTAACGGTCTTGTCCGACCGTACATTAGAGATTTTGCTCAATTGCGACAGCTGAGTCTCTTTGTAGCACAACAACATCATATCAAGTTCTTCGCTTAGTGTATTTAATTCCTCCTTACTATCTCTTATATGTTTTTGCACCCTGTCGTATTCCAATTTCCATTCCATTGTGTCACTTTCATCGGCTCTTTGACTTATGAAATGAATATCTTTCTCTAGCGAACGAATTTTCATGAGTAAGCTTCTTATCAGGGTTTGTTTTTGCTGTATGGGACGTTTCTGATCTTCCGTTGAGTGCAATTGCAGTTGAAAACGCATTCGCGCGAGTTTTTCCAAAGCCTGTTTTCTTTGCGGTTCCACATATAATAGTAAATTATTGACAATATCCAATATCATGGCATATTGCAAGGAATTCGTACAAACATCTAAATCGTGGTGCATGAGGGTAAAGGCATCTACAGGATCATCTTGTCTTTCCCAGGGCGATAAAGTTTCTTCGGAAGGTGGTGGCGGCATATCGGTAATAGTGTTAGGATCAATTGTGTCACCATAACTCACATAGAAAAATTCACATTTACAACGTGAAACTATACGCTGCAATTGTATGGGTTGGTTTTCACCTGTATTTTCATAGGATGATGCTCCCACAGTCTCGGAAACTACACCACCCACACTACGGCCACTGCCCACCAAATGCGGTATATCGGGTAAATCATTTATTACCGCATCGTCTTTGTCTTGTATATTGTCCACAGTTAACCACATTATTTCACGTTCTAAAAGGGAATCGTGTTCCCCAGCACTGACCGTGGCATAATACTGCATGCATTCCAATAAACCTTTCCAAGTGGTTTTCGACACTAGAGAACGATCCCGCCAAACTGGCCGATGTACTCGCTGTAGAATTTCAGCTTTAGCAGCGCTTATTATCACATACCCTGAGGTTTCAGATCCCTTAAGTAAGACTTGTGAATTTACCAAGGAAATCGACCAATTCTCGTGTATAACATCGTGAGCGGAGCACGCTTGCAAGCCTTGTAATTGCAGCTCTCGGGATTGAGTGCTCTGATCATCGCTATAGACATTGAATTTATGATCTGCTTCAGCTATAAGTTGTTGTAACATGGCTGTAGCATGACTGGCCGGTTGAGGTTTTTTTATGGTTGTATTAGCATTTGCAACTGAAAGGGAAAGGTAAATAAATAATTTAACGTTTTATACCATTCCGGTTTAAGTTTTTATGTAGTTTCTGCGCCCAAGTTAGTATTTATCGTTTATTCGTTCGTTAATTGCGGTTTAGCGGTTTTAAACTAATTTAAGATTTTCTTTAAAACGGTTTAACGGTTTTTTTAAACTTGATTAAGGTTAGGAAGGGTGGTGCTATACCGCACCTCCACTCTGAGACCCAATTGGGTCCATTGTGATTTCCTTCTATTGCCCATTACTAGTAATATTTACCCGTCCCATTTATAGCCAGAAGTGACCCTATTATCCGTCATTAAGCCAACGAATCCCCATAATGAAGCCCTGATGTCCTCTAGTTTACACTTCCCGATATCTGTAATGATTTCTTGGAAACGTCTGCTCAGCCATCTAAGGCTATGACGTTGCAGCTTCGGGCAGCGACAGACAATATCTTCAATGGTTTCTGGTTCCTTCCTCTTCATCCCCGCACATCCTACAAAAATCTGGAGTGCCAGTTTCCCAAATGATGGTTCTTGCTCTGACCGAGCAGTGACCTGTCAACGCACGTATCATGACTCGCATCGCCTTCCTGTCCATGTCCAGTAGCAGTTTGAATCTTCCCGAGTCAAGTTTTTGGCCAAAAACCCCTCGGGACTCTTCATTAAACTTTCCCTAAATTTATACAGCAACTTTAATATACCGTAAATCGGTGTTGGGTAGCATTATAAAACTCCTTTTTACTTTAGGAATTGTGGTGCTGCAACACACCTCCACTCGGAGCCACAGTTGTGTTCTTGCTCTACCCGAGCAGTGACCAGTCAACGCGCCTATCGCAACTCTCATCGGCTCCTTATTCATGCCCAGTAGTAGCTTGGATCTTCCTTAGTCAAGTTTTGGCCACATAGCCCTCGAGCCTCTACAATCCGCCCTACTTCCCCATTAACTTTTGGTCCTGCTCACCAGCCAATTACTGAATTCCTTGTAGTAATAAGCTATCATTAATTTAACCAATCTGTCACACCTATTCTTGCCAGCTCATCGGCAATTTCATTTCCCTCAACAGTGCTGTCTGACACTATATTTGTCCATAAGCAAGTTGAGGGCTCTCCTACAGTCACTAACAAGTTTCTATCTACGTAGAAGGTTACCTAATCGCATTCACTTATGTGTAGGAAACCTCCATTTGTAGTGAAAATTACTTCATTTTGAAATATGAAAAACTTCTTAGCGATTACTGTCTGGGACAGTCACAATCGCAAAGGATAGATAAACAAAAACTACAAAACAGTAAGATAAATATATGTATTTCACTTACTCGGCATCACTTCTCCCGCATTACTCGTTAGCGCAATTGTACTATCACTTCGTTTGTTTTTTATAAGACTAGAATTGCCCTCTTTCCGATAACTTTTCACAGCCTCCGTTGACAGATTATTTTTCAATTTTTGCGATTTCATAAATGAATCAAACAAGGCAAAAGCCACATCACGATTATTTTTTGTCCAAGCACCTTTCAAATCATAAACGACCAGTTTATGAGTGGGCGTGGTTGACTTTGTTTTACTCGTTTCTTCTTCGTTGCCTGTTTGTATCAGAGCCTCTCGGCCATACGATACGCGACCAACACTCAAAAAATAAAACCGCACCTTGTTGCAGTTATCAGCGCTCGTAATATTCTCCGATGAACTGTCTAATTTTTCAGTTTCAACACTTTTAAGCCAAATCTCAGCATCATTTAATTCACAATTCATATAAATAGTCGACCAATCGGCTCGCAGTCTATGTATAAGGCCATCGTCTATGGGCGACAAGGACAGCAGATATTCAGAACAGAATGATACTCGTCCACCGTTGAGCTGGAAACCTTTGTGTCTAGCGTGAGACATCCAGTAAAGAACTTGAAAACGATGTAAACTCATTTGCAGATTAGCCTTTCTATAGTGCCGACTCAGTTGCTTCTTACGTGGACGTACATTATTGAAAACTGGGCCCCTTCGTGTGGGTCGTGTCACTCCTGACAGTATAAGCTTTAAGCTTTCAAACCATCTCAAAGTACTGCCATATAAAACCAAACTTGGTATATCACTTTCAATTTCTAGGCCCGGTCTTGGTTTTGTTTCAAATGATATCCATATATTTAAATTAATAGAACGAAAGGCTCTAAATGAATCATGGACTTGATTGGATGAGTATTCCGGTAATTTGTCGGGGGCGCAAGGCATTACAGCATGATGGTCATTGGGATTTGCCAAGCACGCCCAATTCAATTTAAATGTTAATTTCAAATGGGGGAAATGTAGCAAGCGGCAATCATCGTAACGTGAAGCTGTACGAACAGTTACATTTAATTCTCCTTTAAACATGATTTTGGCATTCGTCCAAACAATGCCTGCATTGTTCCAAGTAAGTTCCATTTCTTCGGTAGTGTTGTACGGATCCAAAGAAGCATGCAATAACACAGTGAATTGTTTAACAATCATAGTTAAGCGCCCATGAAATAAAAGACGCATCTTATCCCAGAAAGATAATGGAGGACTGGGATCTTTGGATGGAGCTGATATTTTTTCGAAACTTAGATTACATTGAGCCATTACTGGCTCCCAACAGGGCCCAAATGCATAACTACAAAATTCTAAATCGCAATTAAAATCGTGGTAGAATTTTAAAGTGGCCATGCTTCTTTGCACAATGCCCGTGCCAAACGGTTCTCCCACCTCTATGAAAACATCACGCTTGGCACGCTTGGAGGCAGCTTGTTCAGCACCGCACAGTATGCCAAACAAACGCATGGTCTTAACATAAAACATGGGCTGAGGAAAATCTCTGAGCATAAATTTCCATTCCGAGCAGCTAACGTGAACATTGCGGCACCATAAAGTGGTAAACTCTAAACCCTCCTCTGGCCATGGGCTTTCTGAATCAATTTCCCTCATAATCCTCGTAACATTGGAAGTTCCATGTATGGAAGGATCAGCCATGGCCATGATTTCTACATCGGTCATAATCCAAGCAAGTAAACGAGTGCGTACTGGGCCACTTTCACGTATTTTTTTGGAGCGTTGTATGTAAATTTCTGAATTTTTTTTAACTAAGGTGGCATGCAAAGATTCAATTGTTCCAGCTGGCACCAGCAGAGTTTTGGAACATATTTCCGCAATCTTTTTATCAAAGAGTGTCTTCCTCTTAAGACCCTCCAGATATTCGTCTACAAGTAAAACGTAGTTGTCACGCAGTTTCACTTCGAAAGGGTCGTCACTTATTTCCAAAAGGAATTCTTTGATCTGAAATTCAAATTGAATTGAAATTGAAAACCCACCGACAACTAAAATTTAAATTACTTATGTATTTATTTACCTGAATTACTACATCACTTGGTAGAGGTGAGTCAGCGGTGAAAGGTTTCTTTTTGTAGTTGTGCACCAATTTTAGCCACTTAAAGTGTGAAACAAACTGATTTTGTACCGCATCATAGAAATCATGATCATAAGGAAAAATTGCCTTAACAAAGCATAGAAATTACTTGAAAAGAAATGCATTTTTTGTATTGAATCTTCCCTCACTTACCTTAAAGGTGCCAATAGTTGTTACCCATACTTTATTTGTTGGCAATAAGAAACCCTCACAATTGGCTCTTTCATGTGTTAGCATATCCAATTTCGCCAAGGAATGTACATCCACATCCTTTAAGGTAAATATATGTTCATCATCGATTTTTATGAAAATATTTTCAGCAGAAATGAAATTTCCTTCTTTGTAGCTGAAAAAAAGATTTTCTACAAACCACTGCATGGAATGGCGATCGGATAATTTAATCTCAAGTACAGTACTTCGCTCGGCCGACAATTCAATTACTAATTTCTTACTATTCGGGTCTACATTATGAAATACTGGCGGAGAATCGTTTTCCTTTTGTGGCAAAGCTAAAACACATTTCAGTTCTTGCATATCACGAGCCAAAGTCAAGATATGCATGTGCAGATTGGAATTCCAAATAGCCTCTGTATTGCCCGGTATGTATACCGATAATTTAGGTCTCTTGTTCTCCAACTTTTCATATTCCAGTCGAATTAATTTACAATTTGCAAATATATCTGTGAAGTCTGTTAAACACAAAGAAGAAGCTGTCATAGAACGCATTATGGCCATTTGAAATTCTTCCAATTTCAGATGGGAGATTTGATGTGTTCTGGTAAGTGTTATTTCCGAAAAACTCACTAGCAAGCACGCTCTATGATGATTAATAAAATAAGCTGTTATATCTTTAACTTTCGCCGAGACCAACAAATTAATAGGCGGTTCCGTGGTTTGCAACGGTTTTTGTTTGTTTGAATTACTTTCCGTTTTAAGGCCTCCATATTGTTTAATACAATTAAAAGTTTTAACTACAAAATTTGCCAAAGTCATGCTGTACTCCGTGCGAAGAGTATGTATAGATACCTCCAGCTTAGTGGCATTCGAATAGGAACTTAATTTGACTAAGCTTACGCCCAGAAAGAAGGGAGAACCGGGAGAATGCGATTTCTTGAGATTGTTAGTATCATTTATGGAATTACCCAGTGACCACCATAACGACTCAATCATAAGTTCAACACTCCAGTGACGTTGATTCAGTAACAAATTAAATATTTTAGTCTCATAAAAAGAACTCCTCTTTTCATCAATCTGTTCGAGTACCAAACGTGTATGACTAACACTCATGCCAGCATGTTCATCCTCATCCAATTTCATTAGCATCGATACATTCCATAATTCAGCACAGCCCTTAATAACAATGTGTTTCATTATATTTTCGAAAATTCCACTTTTACTTTCCGAACTTAAGCCTCCTGCTACACCTGCATCAGCATATTTCCGACTACGATGCACATCCAAGCATCCCAGTCCATCAGGCAATGATTTTTGTTTGTAATGCAGCAGCAATGGCTGCTGCTTTTGCCGTTTACTAGACAGGAAGTTGTTGTGTACCCAATCATAAATCTCACAGTGATTATAGATTATTTGGAAAGTTTTCAGTTTCACGTACAAATTTAAAATATCATTTTGTAACTGCAAAGCGGAATGAAATAATTAAAATCACAATCAATAAAATGGTTTTGTCAAATAAGTGGTAAAATTAAGAAAACATATTTTCTGGGTGTGGAATTATGGACTTAAAAGAAATTTACCAGGGACCATAACGGTTATAAGTTCTCATTTAAAAATTACATTTTAATCTTCAGTTTTATTTTTCGCTTAGAAATTAAAAGTTATTTTCTGAGTTTTGTATTATTTTTTATTCCTCAGAAAATAAGGGCCAATCCCACGATGGCGACAACTTACATTCAAAACAAAAACAAATGTTAATATTTTAATAAGTGCGCGACAAGTCGAATGTTGTCGTCTAAAAAAATGAGTAAATTTGAGATTTTTTATGAAACTTACTGCCAGTTTATAGAAGACAAACAAAAATAATCGTCTGCCTATTTATATTGAAAAAAAAAAAACAAATTTGAGCGCTTTGTTTTGAATATAATGTGTAGTTTCCACAATGCAAGCTAGTGACTTGTCTAGAAAATTTGTATAGGGATCACTCAAAAACTTGAGTGCTTTTCATATATTTTTTCTAGACAAGTCGCTTGCTTGCATTGTGGAAACTACATACAACCCAGATGGTCGACTTGAGTATTAAATTTATATGGAAGGCACTCATATTTTTGAGTGATTTTCATACAAATTTTCTAGACGAGTCGTCTGTCTGACTTGTGGAAACTGCACATAAATAGGTGAACAAGAATTTTTGATTGTCTTCTACAAGTTGGCAGTTAAACAAATAAAAGTAAATACATCTAAAGGTAGTCCATGGAACAAGGATTATATTGATATATTCCTTATGCACGTAGCTCTTCTCTTTTAGTTTAATTATTTTTAGTGTCAATTTTTAGAAAATGATCGTTATTTGCGGTCCCTGAAATTCACATAAATATATATACACCCATACATACATACACATATATATGTAAACCGGTTAAATTTTCTAGAATACACACTTAATAGGACCAAACAACATTAACATTGTTTATCTCACAACTTTATATACAAATGTTTAGTAAATTCTCAAAAAGATTAGAGATTATATAGAATAAGAAAAATCAAATAAAAGACTTACCATTGAATCTATAGTAAACTGTTCAATAAATAATAATTTTTCATATTTGGTATCAATATCCAAGTGTTGTAATGTTAGTTTTGTAAACACTGTAGGCAACTGAGCACTTTCATTAAATGATTTTGAATTAAATTCGCCAGTTACCTGAAATTTCGAAATAAAACCTTAAAACAAATACACATTCCATATACATACATAATATGTAAATGATACTTACGCTAAATAATTGCATTTTCGCACTAAAATCATTTTGCGAATTTTCTTTGACAGCTGAGAAAGTAGCTGCTTGTATAATAAAATTAAATTTCTTTGGTATTATGGGAGCAATTTTTTGATATGATTCGTTATTGTAATTTGGGCATGTGGATCGTTGGTATGACGATGCAGATGATTTAGAAGATGTTGAAGTAAACTTATATGTATCTCGGGGAAGTGTACGTTTCTTAGCTTCTCTTAGAAAATCATAAAGGCCACCATGTATAGTAGATTTGGCATTATTCATTGCTAAGGATAATTTCTAAAAGAAAAAAATATCATATGTACTATTTGATAATGTAATTTTAAACATTACTTACATCGACTGATAAAGGTCCTTGAGCAATTAGTGTTGCATCTAAGGCAATATCAAAACTGATTTCGCCCAAACAAGGCCGAATTTTATTTAAGTTTTCCAACGACTGACGTCTTGTGGGACAATATCTCAACATTTTGGCCTTAAAAATAAGACATTAAAAGTTAAGTAAGTTTTTCATAAAATTCAATCGACATATACTATTGACATGAATTCTAACCTGAGCCTCATTTAGTACGGCATTAACTAATAATGTTTTAGCATTATGCACAATACTGCCATCTAAATGTAGTTCTTTAGCTAGAGCATGTATATACCAGCCGGGATCAAAGTCATTGTACATTATTAAAATAGATATATTGTTAATATGCACCGCCATGAACTGGGCAAATGTCAAAATACTCGGTGGAACTTTAGTCTCCCTGAAATCGGGTACATTTTTCACACTTGCTTCGCCCGGTATCTCACTTGAATATCCTTTATGATCTTCCTGTGGCGTGCCATCATTTTTTGATTTGATATCCTTATTAATTTGTATATCTCGTATGTAAATCGACAATAATTTTGTAACTTCTGTATTGAAAAAACTGCTGCGTAAGCAAATTTCTTCGATTTGCTAAAATAAAATACAAAAATTGAAAAGTATTGGAGTTCCTAATGTATGTACATATGTACATATGTATGTATGTATGTATATTAAGATTTGTAATTAAGTTCAAAACTCTTAAGACTTTCAAGCCTAGAGCTACTTTGGGTTCAAGGGTATTACAATGCGCACGGAAATAGCGTTGCGGATGAACTTGACAGATCCGGAGCTCTAATGCACATTTGTGACACAGATAAACAACGGAATTTTGTGTTTTAGAAGTCTTAGCTCTCTTTATATATATGACATGAACTATTACTTTTCGAGTGGATGCCCTGACAGTTTCTGGATACTACTTTGTATATTATTCCTTTTGAAAGTAATACGAAGAAGATGATGTTCGATATTGCAAGCAGACAAGTTACAAAGTACATACATATCGTTAGCTAAAATGCAAAAAGGTGTAACTAACAAAAATATAATTTTACAGGAGAAACAAAAAACTGAACAAAAAACTGAACAAACGTGTAGTTAAGTCCCCTTGTTATTTGTTAATAAAAGCGTAATTTTAGATCGCAGAAGTGTAATATTTTGTAAGGACATGTAGTTTAATGGCATTCATAATAATCAATAAAAAGCTCAATTTTGAAATTTTTGTTAGTTACGCCTTATTACATTTTAGCTGACGATATGTATGTATATGGCATGAATACATACATACATATGAACTCATGCGTATGCACAAAATTGAAATACAAAATAATTAATAGAACTTGTAAATGATTAAATTTTTCAACTTACCACCGAAAATCCACTTTTGCTGACGTTCACATTTTTTAGTGCCAAATACGGTAAACTTATGCGTCCAATGCGTACCTTAACTTTGAATTTCTTAATCAAAAACCAACTAATAGCTTTAGGCAAAGCCCTAAAAATTTCAGACAAGATTTAATTAAAGCAATAACGATTAGGGGACAGTCTCCAATATATTAATCATTATTGGCAAACCGCAAAATGAATAGAAAAAATCTACTCCCAATAATCTAGCGTTAACTCACCAATAAATTAATACGAAGAGTATTAAGCCGAATGTAAACAACTTTAGAATCATTTTCATATAATTATGTATATAAAATTTTTATAATATTTTATGGCCCAATCATTTTTTTTAAATTTTAGTGAAACTAACAAAAAATGTACTGCTAAACTTATGTATGTAGTAACTAGTCTTGTGTAGTTCATGAACGAACTAGTTCAAATGAACGATTCAGTACTTTGAACTATGTGAACTAGTTCAATTGTTTTACGATCACTAGTTCAATTTTTGATCTAGTTCAATTTTTGAACTAAGAACTAAGACACAAAATGAACTAACACAGAGGATATGAACTAAATGTTTTCAACGTTTTGCTTTACTTTTTTACTGTTTGTTTGCTTTGCTTCTATACTCATCCATATGTATGTATGTATGTATGCATGTATAATTAGTTCTTTTTATCGATGGCTACTACCACAAATGCAATAAACAAGAAAACACAAGTAAACACTTAAAATATTTTAAATTTTAAAATATTTAAAGGTTTTCACACTAAATATGTTTTATAAACTCATTATAAAGCAAATTTATTATTAATTAATTAGTTTTCGTAGTTTTTTAATCACAGAGTCTGTTTTAAATTTTTCCAAAACCACACAACATACATATGCATGTAGAATTGTAGATGTAAAATCATTGAACTAAAAAGACCTAACTAATTCATTGAACTAAAAAGACCGATTGAACTAAATGAACGAACTAGTTCATTTATAAATAATGAACTAAAATGACCGGTCACTGAAATGAACTAAATGGCACAAGTCTAGTAGTAACGCAAGAAAAATTAGTGAACAATCTTCTTTCTTGCACTATTCTTAAGAAAAACAAGATCACAACAAAACCAAGAAAGTAATTACCAAATTCGAAATCTGACAACAATTAGTGATGCCACTAATATTTAAATATTGGCACTTAAGGGAACTGCCAGCTCAAATCAAGTTCACACTTGTATAATTTTATCCAACTGTAAGCACTACACTATTTTGCAATTGTGTGACCAAACGAAAAAAAAGTATTTTACTTTTTCTCAGCAATTAGAGATTTTTTCCATATAATCAAAATTTAAAAACAATAATTACATTATTAAATGCCAATGTTCTTAAGAAAAACTATCAAAAATGTGTAAAACAATCGGCAGTAATTATTGAGAAATAAAACTGTGCAAAAAATCTATGAATTTGATCGAAAAATTCGATTGATTGAAAGTGAAATTTTTATGTAGAGTGGCCTTAGTGCTCACTGAAATATCACAGAAAGCAGCAAACATCAATATTACTTGTTCGAAAACTTTGGTTATTGTTGGCGGTGGTGGTGGTGGTCATCACCAGCACAAGCTTTGTAAGCTTATAAAACGTTACGGCTCCATAATTACAGGAACGTGCAATAAGTGAGTGCGTGTAGTTTAAGAACAACAACAATTTCATACAAGGGGTACATTTAATATAAATTGCGAACGATTAATAAGGCAGCGTATCCATAATCGCCAATATTAATAAACAAAAATGATTATTCAGGAACCAGTTCAGGTAATGTTTATAAATATTTTACTTAATGAAATTTTATTAAAGGAACTAACTACTTAATTATTTGTGTAGGCTGCCATATGGCATTGTCTCAATCACTACGATCACAAGGATGCGGTATTTTTAGCAGAACGTCTATGCTCCGAAGGTAAGCACTTTTGCCAATCGATATCCTATTAATTCTATAATCATGTGTGATTTTTGTGGAAAAAAATCACATTGCACATATGTATATACATATAAAAGTGTATATGGATGTACTCGTATCTATATATAAAAAAGTATAAGACTTTACGTGTGAAAGGAATGGATTTTACAAATAAATTAACTAAGACTGGGCGTGAGAAAATATTTAAAAAACAAGGTGTCAACTGACGATGCATATCATATGATTTCTAAATTATCACGTTTTATGTAGATTTTTTTTCAGTACTAATGTAATGTAATAGTTGCATATTATATGAAAACGCCGCTTAATTTATAAATCGATTAAACATGCGATAACTATAATCTTTCCTTATTGGTTATATTCAAAATATGTACATACATATTCCGAAGTTTCAGACCCTACATACAATAACAAAAAGTTATCTATATATGTACAAGTTAAATACTTTTTGAAGGAATTTTCTGCTTTTGAAAAATGTTAAATGTGGCAGTTTGCGGTATCCACGACAATATACAAAGCAATACGTACAATACCTATTTAATATTTTGTTTCCAGAAACTCTTCTGTGTAATATTTATATAAACATATGTACATATTTATGTACGTAACATATCTATATTCTGATGTTGCATTTCATATTATTATAGCATTCGACGTTCCCTTTTTGGATTAATTCTTTCATATTGCAATTGCCGTACTTTTTCATGAAAAAGTTGTATAAGAAGTGGGGTATTTATTTGAATGTATATACAGCATAAAAGTTAAAGTTAATATATCTACTCAGCCGTTAAGCAGCTCTGGGTTGAAAAACATCATTTCGCGTCATCGTAATTATTTCTTAAGTGCGGTTAGGCTTGTGTCTGTGGTTTGGCCTTCGAGAGTTTTTCGTCTCACTCGCACTGGTTGACTGATCTGCCACGGATAACCGTAATATCTTGCGGTTTTTGTGGAGTTTCTTAAACAACCACGTTGCTATTTCCTATGTGAAGGCATAGGTCGTACTGTCATTCACGAAACATTTTTAGAAGATACTGTTAATAACATCTTAGGCATATGGTCTAGTTACTCCGCTCATTTTCGTGCAAAACCATACTATACAAATTTACTTTGTATAGTAAAAAAAAATAAAATATACCTATCAACTATTGTATGGAAATATGTATATGGAAAAAGGGCTTAAATCTAGTTTAGGGGCACCTCCCAAAAATGAAAAAAAAGTATCCTATCCTATGGTAAATTGAAAAATAATAAATAAAAATTAAATAAAAATAATGGCGGCGAGGCTTAGTTTCCGAGTTATAGGCCTCTGAAATTCTAGTACATTATTGTCATTATACGGTGTTTTTCAACGAATATGACCAATATTGGTACTTCAAAAATTAAAAAAAAAGGTATGCTATCCTATAGAAAATTCAAAAAACAACTTTGCAATCCAGAAAATCATTACTAGGCTGCGCCGTCTCGGGAAACACCATGGTGGAGAAAATCCTTAAGCCCGGCCGAAGGCCGGCAATGCAGAAAAATGTTAAGCAGGAAAACTTTGCAATCCAGAAAATCATTACTAGGCTGAGACGTCTCGGGAAACACCATGGTGGAGAAAATCTTTAAGCCCGGCCGAAGGCCGGCAGCGCAGAAATACGCTATTAGGCATGAAAACTTTGCATTATAGGATAGCAATTTTTTTTTTAATTTTTGAAATGCCAATATTGGTCATATTCGTTGAAAAACACCGTATAATCAAAATATTGTACTAGAATTTCAGAGGCCCATAACTCATAAACTAAGCCTCGCCGCCAATATTTTTATTTAATTTTTTTTCTTATTTTTAAATTTACTATAGGATGGGATACTTTTTTTAATTTTGGGGAGGTGCCCCTAAACTAGATTTGTTCCGGAAAAAGTAAAAAACAAAGTCCAGAAATATCTTTGAAAATTAAAATTAAAATTGTTTCAAATAGAAAGAATTAAGAAAATGACAACTAAAGTTTTAGTCAGTGCTTGTCTTATTAGTTAAAGCGTGCTTCAATTTCATGAAAAATTTAAAACTCAGTCCAAACAACAGCTATTGATTATTTTTGCTCATTATTGTTTGTGCAATTTTTATTGATTTTTAATTTGAAGTTATTCTTTTTTTTTTTTAATTAAAAATTAGTCTTTATAAATAATAAACAATACTATGAGATTAACTTAAAGTACTACAACAAATACATCAAATAACAAACTTGAGGAAAATTTGTCACAAAAACCTTTTACAAAAATTGAAGATGTTATAATGAAATTTTATAAAACAATCGCGTGCAAGATTATTTTTAACAAAAGATTCTTCTGTGATTGTTTACTTTATTTCTTATTGTTCCAAAAGCATGTATGTTGTTGTAACTAAATCTATTTGAAAGTAAGTCGCTGGGGTATCTTTTAAAAATACTGTGTATTATTTATAATTTTTATTTCTTAACAATTTGAATCATTTTTGTATGGGTTTTAGCATTTGTGTGAAACTAGACTGGGCAAACGTTGGTTAAAATCTATCGAATACAGCCAAGTGTTTGTTCTTACATGTTTACGTAACGTTTTTGAATACAAGTAGAGCTTTTATAAGTATTCTTTGGAACGTATTTATGTTGTAACCGCATAAACACAGCGCTGAGTGATATTTTTCGTTTGAGCTATTTTATAATATTTGCAAATCAATGTTGTTCCAGTTGTCAACATCAATGTCACGTCAATACATTACAAAAAAAAAGAGCTTGCCTACTCGCTCTTGAAATCAATTTAAGTGTATTCCCCAAGGTCTAGAAAATAGTATGAGCCTCTCAATAGCAGTCAGTTTTTTTTGTGACCACGGCTAGACATGCATAAATTTTTTGGTATCGTATTGACGTGGCGTCGATTATGACAACTAGTCCCAGCTGGGATAAGTAAGGGTGAATAAAATTTTAAATTTTTTGTCGATTTTGCTTTTGGAATTTTATCGAATATTGTTTTACCATTTTGATATTTTCGAAATTTTAAGTAATTAAATAAATATGGGTGTGTTCGTAAATGCATCACTGCTCTGCATCATACGTGCAAACTTTTATTTAAAATGCAATACAAGTTCGCACATAATCTGTTTTAGTAGTAATCATGTTTGTACACCATATGTAACATTTATTTGTGAGTTACCTACTTTTGTGAACCAGTTTAGAACATTAAAATTTCCATTTGCAGCGCAGTGATGGATTTACGAACGCACCCTATATTCTTAATTTTGTATAATTTTTGAAAATTTCACTAAATCAGCAAATAAATTTTCTCGTTTATTTCAGTGGAGACCGATGAAACCATCTTTATTTTAGCCACCAGCTACTATCGTTCAAATTTTATACATCAAACTTATTGGTTATTACGGGAGAAATCTCGACGTTCGCCACAGTGTCGTTTCCTTCAAGCGAAATGTGCTTACCAACTGAAGAAATATTCCGAAGCTGAATGTGCTCTCACTATAAATGGATTCGGTGACATAAAAAATTGTTTTGACGACATTTTGAAAGATTTCGGAGAAATAGCATGCTTTGTATTGCAGTTGATAGCACAAATTTGTGTTAAGACAGAACGTAATAAAATTGCCACAATGGCTCTGCGCAAGGCATTAAAACTGAACCCTTTTATGTGGCAAGCATTTGCCGATCTTTGCCAGCTGGGTGAATGTCCCGACGCGAATAGTATTTTTCAAATTCCTAATACTGATATATTCAATACATGCCAAGGTAATATGAATACAAATTCAATGATACTGTTTGGTGGAAGCAGTGGAGTAGTTGGAAATCTGGTTTCAGCAAATGGTAGTTTCAACGAAAACTGTAGTGTAAATTATACAAATTTTGGTATAACAACCGCAAATGTTTCTACCGACGGTGGTTTTGTTAGTCAATTGAGCAATAATTCAAATTATATACTATCGACACCGGTAGACCAACAGATACAACCACCAGCTAATAACAATAGCCTGGGAGCATTGCAAACATTAACAACGCCAAATAACAATAATAACTTAAATAGCTCCATAACAATGCTGAGAGGCACGAATGGTGGTCAAAGTGTTGGTGTCGGTGGCGTTGGTCAAGGTGCTATTCTGCAAAATTCAAGCATGACGATGTTAGTTGATACTCCAGTAGGTTATACAACCAATTACGAGCAAAATAGCATTACAGCTCAAGGACAACAATTTGATGGTGGTGCTGGTACACCGTTTCGCAAACAGTTCAAATATCTTTCTGCAATGTCGCCGACAACGCCCAGTTTCGGTGTACTTCCTATAAGCAGTCCGTGTGGTACAGATTCTTCATTTCTGAGCAGTTTAAGTGCTGGACACATCCAAGCAAATCTTAATATGACTAATTCCCCTTTGCCCCAAACTTTGGCCGAAGTCAATCAAGAGCAAAAAGTTATAGGAAAAAAGATGAAGGGACATGTTAGTTCTCTAATAAATCGCAAAGAAGTTTCATCGAACACTGCTGGTAGCAATAAACCTTCTGTGTTTACACAAACCGGAAATATAACTCCACGTACACCAAATAATGGTGGAAATGTTTCAAATGGTAAGTGAATAACGACTGCAATTTTGTTTATTTAATTACTTGTCAAAAAACAAAATATATATATATATATTTGTATAGTTCCTCTTATTCCTGCTGCGGTGCGTCGAAGCTCACGCCTCTTTAGCCATAGTGCTTATTCTGTGAAGGAAAACAATAAGTCACCTAATATATCAAATAAGTTTGTTCAACCTCGATCGCCGCCGCGTAAAACCAAAACTCGTATGGGTAAAATTTGCTTGAATAATGAGCTTATCGAAGATAAGTCCAATGCCAACCAGGCAAACAGCGACAAAAGTTTAGAAAAGAACATACGAAAAGAAAAGGAAAAAATTGAGACGATTACTTCACAGACTGGCATTAATCGCTCAATCGATGATGCCAAAGTACAGCTTAATAATAGTCTAAATAGTGCCCAAACAGTGAGCCATCATCTGCTCGCATTAAAAAAACAATCCGCCGATGGATTGATGACACTGCTTCGTGATCTGGGCGAGGGCTTCAAGCAATTAGCACACTTCCAATGCAAAGGCGCAATTAAACATTTAGAGGCTACAATACCAAAACATCATTTTTCTTCCAGTTGGGTGCAATCACTGATCGGCATGTGCTACTATGAATTGCGAGAATATGAAAATGCAGTCGCGATATTCAAACGTATACATGTCCAAGAACCGTATCGCTTGGATTATATGGAAACATATTCTTCTTCTCTGTGGCATTTGCAAAAGGAGGTGAGTCTATCGGCCTTGGCACAAGATCTCATAAATCAAGATAAAACCTCGCCCATAACTTGGTGTGTGGCAGGCAATTGTTTTTCACTGCACAAAGAACATGAAACTGCTATAAAATTTTTTAAGAGAGCCGTACAAGTAGATCCAGAATTTGTGTATAGTTATACACTTTTAGGACATGAGCTTGTTCTCACTGAAGAACTGGACCGCGCTATGGACTATTTTCGCTCGGCTGTTGTCAGAGATCCACGCCATTACAACGCCTGGTTTGGCATTGGTACAATCTATTCGAAACAAGAAAAGTACGAATTGGCCGAGTTGCATTACATAAAAGCACTGAAAATAAATCCCCAGAACTCGGTTATTCTTGTTCATATTGGTGCTATGCAATACTTTATGCAAAAGAAGGAACAGGCCTTGCAAACACTTAACACCGCTGCAACATTAGACCCGAAAAATCCTTTGGCACGTTTCCATCGTGGTTCTATTTACTTCTCTTTGGGAAAACATCAAGAAGCTTTGAAAGAGCTGGAAGAACTGAAAGAAATCGTTCCCAAGGAGTCCGTTGTATTTTATTTAATAGGAAAAATTTATAAAACTTTAGGCAATGTTGACTCGGCTTTAATGCACTTCAGTTGGGCTACAGACCTAGATCCCAAAGGGGCCAATAATCAAATAAAAGATGCCTTCGATTCTATGTCACATCCTTGCTGTCCAACCTCAATGAATGAGGCCGGTTTAGATGCAGATCTCGAACCAATATCTGAGCGATCAGATGAATCAACACAAGCCCAGGATGTCAACTACGATAGTGACTTTTAAGACACCTTTTTTCCATTACTTAATGTCCATTGTTTCGACTGATATTAAAAAGAAGGTGGTCTAATTCATATCTGTAATGACAGTAGAGTTGTAGTAAATTTATAACTTTTTGTAAAATTGTATCTCCTTTTAAATGATTTTTACACTTTCCTTCGAGTTTTGTTTGAAGCTACAAGCTGCATACATACATAAAATATAATGTTACTTGTAAACATATAATCGGAGTTACATTGTTTTTTAATGCTTACGAGACGTGTGTGTTTGTGTGTGAATGTTTGTAATTTATCGTAGATCAACTGAAAAAAAAACAATTGATACAAACCACCGATTTCTTTTTTCATATTCTTTTTTTTTATTTAACAAATTGCAATTTATGGAAAATTTAATAATAAAAAACAATCAGAGCAAATCTGAACTTGAGATCGGTCAATATTATTTTTTTCATTTCTTTAGTTAATAACAAGTCGTTATAGACATGTAACTCCATGATCTTTAATTATTTAATTTTAAATTATTAAGAAAACGAAGAAAACATTTTGCTATGTCTAACATCAGCAAATCAAAAATAGAATCATTCAAATAAAATTAATTGAACTTCTCTGCTTGGTGTTCTCCTTTATAAAAATTAATATAAAAAGCAAAAATCATTAAATATTAAATACAGCCAAAACGAGTTAATGTTAAGGACTGATTAAAAAAAATAGCAGACACAACAAATAGAAATAATTTAAGCTTAAATGGACATTTTTTTAATTATAATTTGCTTATAACATACACAACATATAAAAGAACTTCACTTTGAATTAGTAATACGGTATAAATTTAAAATAATGAATGATAATGCAAACAAAAAGAAATAATTATTAGTAATAAAAAAACAAAACCTGATGTTTTATTTAATAAAATAAAGAGAGAAAAAGAAACACAGTGGAAAAAGCGCATTCTGTACTTACTTTACCATTTCTGCTTATCTCTGTATGTATGTATGTATGTATGTATATGAATAAAATGAAGTTTTAGTTTACTTTCACTGCAAAGAAATATATATGTACATACTTACATACATACCCACGAATTTACACCATAACACTTGTATTCTAAAATATTTTCTGTATACAAATCCAAACAATGTTATCAAAATGCTGGATATATATATGTACATATCTACAAACTCAAGATATTGCAAGAAAACTAAAACTGTTCTTGAACCCGAAAACAAGCTTGTAAAAGGTGGATTTCCGGAATCGATTTTTACCATATGATAGATTGGATATTTGGGTACAAGATGGGCAAACTTTGGCCCTGCTGGTGACTCCCCATGTTAGTCAAAAGTTGCAAGTTAAGTTAATAACCCTTATATCTCCCAGAGTAATTGACATGAGAAATGCGATTGACTTCTGTACGAATCGCGTAGTTTTGCTCTACAAACCTGCAAAATTTCATTTCTCTATGTTAACAAAGTTCGGAGTTATTGAAAATTTTCAGAAAACTGAAACCAAAGCGAAATTGGCGAAAATGCTTGTTTTTACTCAAGTTGTAACTCTCATATCTCGGGAACCGCTGGGTATATTTGGACGAAATTTTTTCTGGATGAGAGATCACAGCTTCAGCTTCAATATAGAGGACTTTTGGACTTTCTAAATACGAAATAAATAAAGCACGAAGTAAAAGCTATTTTAAATTTACCCCCACTTTTAACAGCTTAAAAGTGGGCGTGATTAGTTTTTATTTTACAAAAAATATTTCGCATTATGCTTTCTATCAACCCACAAAATTTCATACAGTTATCTCAAAAAATAGCGGAGATATTACAAAAAAGCAGAAAACTGTAACCAAAGTGAAGTAACCGGAAATGAAAGTTTTTACTCAAGTTGTAGCTCTCATATCTCGGGAACTGCTGGGTATATTTGCATGAAACTTTCACTGGATGCACGGTCACAGCCTCAGCTTCAATATAGAGGACTTTTGGACTTTCTTAATAGGAAATAAAGCACGAAGTTAAAGCTATTTTAAATTTACGCCCACTTTTAGCTGCTTAAAAGTGGGCGTGGCAAGTTTTTATTTTACAAAAAACATTCCCCATTATGCTTTCTATCAACCCACAAAATTTCATACAATTATCTCAAAAAACAACGGAGATATTGCAAGAAAACTAAAATTGTTCTTGAACCCGAAAAAATTTTGAAAAATTTCTCTTTTTTTTTGTAAAACACCAGGTCAACAGAAGCTTGTAGGAGGTGGATTTCCGGAATTGATTTTTTACAAAACGCTATAACTCGATAACTGCTGGACTAATTTGGATGATTGTTTTACCATATGATAGATTGGATATTTGGCTACAAGATGGGCAAACTTTGGCCCTGCTGGTGACTCCCCATGTTAGTCAAAAATTGCAAGTTAAGTTAATGACCCTTATATCTCCCAGAGTAATTGACATGAGAAATGCGATTGACTTTTGTACGAATCGCGTAGTTTTGCTCTACAAACCTGCAAAATTTCATTTCTCTATGTTAACAAAGTTCGGAGTTATTGAAAATTTTCAGAAAACTGAAACCAAAGCGAAATTGGCGTAAATGCTTGTTTTTACTCAAGTTGTAACTCTCATATCTCGGGAACCGCTGGGTATATTTGGACGAAATTTTTTCTGGATGAGAGATCACAGCTTCAGCTTCAATATAGAGGACTTTTGGACTTTCTAAATACGAAATAAATAAAGCACGAAGTAAAAGCTATTTTAAATTTACCCCCACTTTTAACAGCTTAAAAGTGGGCGTGATTAGTTTTTATTTTACAAAAAATATTTCGCATTATGCTTTCTATCAACCCACAAAATTTCATACAGTTATCTCAAAAAATAGCGGAGATATTACAAAAAAGCAGAAAACTGTAACCAAAGTGAAGTAACCGGAAATGAAAGTTTTTACTCAAGTTGTAGCTCTCATATCTCGGGAACTGCTGGGTATATTTGCATGAAACTTTCACTGGATGCACGGTCACAGCCTCAGCTTCAATATAGAGGACTTTTGGACTTTCTTAATAGGAAATAAAGCACGAAGTTAAAGCTATTTTAAATTTACGCCCACTTTTAACTGCTTAAAAGTAGGCGTGGCACGTTTTTATTTTACAAAAAACATTTCCCATTATGCTTTCTATCAACCCACAAAATTTCATACAATTATCTCAAAAAACAACGGAGATATTGCAAGAAAACTAAAATTGTTCTTGAACCCGAAAAAATTTTGAAAAATTTCTCTTTTTTTTTGTAAAACACCAGGTCAACAGAAGCTTGTAGGAGGTGGATTTCCGGAATTGATTTTTTACAAAACGCTATAACTCGATAACTGCTGGACTAATTTGGATGATTGTTTTACCATATGATAGATTGGATATTTGGCTACAAGATGGGCAAACTTTGGCCCTGCTGGTGACTCCCCATGTTAGTCAAAAATTGCAAGTTAAGTTAATAACCCTTATATCTCCCAGAGTAATTGACATGAGAAATGCGATTGACTTTTGTACGAATCGCGTAGTTTTGCTCTACAAACCTGAAAATTTCATTTCTCTATGTTAACAAAGTTCGGAGTTATTGAAAATTTTCAGAAAACTGAAACCAAAGCGAAATTGGCGAAAATGCTTGTTTTTACTCAAGTTGTAACTCTCATATCTCGGGAACCGCTGGGTATATTTGGACGAAATTTTTTCTGGATGAGAGATCACAGCTTCAGCTTCAATATAGAGGACTTTTGGACTTTCTAAATACGAAATAAATAAAGCACGAAGTAAAAGCTATTTTAAATTTACCCCCACTTTTAACAGCTTAAAAGTGGGCGTGATTAGTTTTTATTTTACAAAAAATATTTCGCATTATGCTTTCTATCAACCCACAAAATCTCATACAGTTATCTCAAAAAATAGCGGAGATATTACAAAAAAGCAGAAAACTGTAACCAAAGTGAAGTAACCGGAAATGAAAGTTTTTACTCAAGTTGTAGCTCTCATATCTCGGGAACTGCTGGGTATATTTGCATGAAACTTTCACTGGATGCACGGTCACAGCCTCAGCTTCAATATAGAGGACTTTTGGACTTTCTTAATAGGAAATAAAGCACGAAGTTAAAGCTATTTTAAATTTACGCCCACTTTTAACTGCTTAAAAGTAGGCGTGGCACGTTTTTATTTTACAAAAAACATTCCCCATTATGCTTTCTATCAACCCACAAAATTTCATACAATTATCTCAAAAAACAACGGAGATATTGCAAGAAAACTAAAATTGTTCTTGAACCCGAAAAAATTTTGAAAAATTTCTCTTTTTTTTTGTAAAACACCAGGTCAACAGAAGCTTGTAGGAGGTGGATTTCCGGAATTGATTTTTTACAAAACGCTATAACTCGATAACTGCTGGACTAATTTGGATGATTGTTTTACCATATGATAGATTGGATATTTGGCTACAAGATGGGCAAACTTTGGCCCTGCTGGTGACTCCCCATGTTAGTCAAAAATTGCAAGTTAAGTTAATAACCCTTATATCTCCCAGAGTAATTGACATGAGAAATGCGATTGACTTTTGTACGAATCGCGTAGTTTTGCTCTACAAACCTGCAAAATTTCATTTCTCTATGTTAACAAAGTTCGGAGTTATTGAAAATTTTCAGAAAACTGAAACCAAAGCGAAATTGGCGAAAATGCTTGTTTTTACTCAAGTTGTAACTCTCATATCTCGGGAACCGCTGGGTATATTTGGACGAAATTTTTTCTGGATGAGAGATCACAGCTTCAGCTTCAATATAGAGGACTTTTGGACTTTCTAAATACGAAATAAATAAAGCACGAAGTAAAAGCTATTTTAAATTTACCCCCACTTTTAACAGCTTAAAAGTGGGCGTGATTAGTTTTTATTTTACAAAAAATATTTCGCATTATGCTTTCTATCAACCCACAAAATTTCATACAGTTATCTCAAAAAATAGCGGAGATATTACAAAAAAGCAGAAAACTGTAACCAAAGTGAAGTAACCGGAAATGAAAGTTTTTACTCAAGTTGTAGCTCTCATATCTCGGGAACTGCTGGGTATATTTGCATGAAACTTTCACTGGATGCACGGTCACAGTTCTCAGCTTCAATGTAGAGGACTTTTGGACTTTCTTAATAGGAAATAAAGCACGAAGTTAAAGCTATTTTAAATTTACGCCCACTTTTAGCTGCTTAAAAGTGGGCGTGGCAAGTTTTTATTTTACAAAAAACATTCCCCATTATGCTTTCTATCAACCCACAAAATTTCATACAATTATCTCAAAAAACAACGGAGATATTGCAAGAAAACTAAAATTGTTCTTGAACCCGAAAAAATTTTGAAAAATTTCTCTTTTTTTTTGTAAAACACCAGGTCAACAGAAGCTTGTAGGAGGTGGATTTCCGGAATTGATTTTTTACAAAACGCTATAACTCGATAACTGCTGGACTAATTTGGATGATTGTTTTACCATATGATAGATTGGATATTTGGCTACAAGATGGGCAAACTTTGGCCCTGCTGGTGACTCCCCATGTTAGTCAAAAATTGCAAGTTAAGTTAATAACCCTTATATCTCCCAGAGTAATTGACATGAGAAATGCGATTGACTTCTGTACGAATCGCGTAGTTTTGCTCTACAAACCTGCAAAATTTCATTTCTCTATGTTAACAAAGTTCGGAGTTATTGAAAATTTTCAGAAAACTGAAACCAAAGCGAAATTGGCGAAAATGCTTGTTTTTACTCAAGTTGTAACTCTCATATCTCGGGAACCGCTGGGTATATTTGGACGAAATTTTTTCTGGATGAGAGATCACAGCTTCAGCTTCAATATAGAGGACTTTTGGACTTTCTAAATACGAAATAAATAAAGCACGAAGTAAAAGCTATTTTAAATTTACCCCCACTTTTAACAGCTTAAAAGTGGGCGTGATTAGTTTTTATTTTACAAAAAATATTTCGCATTATGCTTTCTATCAACCCACAAAATTTCATACAGTTATCTCAAAAAATAGCGGAGATATTACAAAAAAGCAGAAAACTGTAACCAAAGTGAAGTAACCGGAAATGAAAGTTTTTACTCAAGTTGTAGCTCTCATATCTCGGGAACTGCTGGGTATATTTGCATGAAACTTTCACTGGATGCACGGTCACAGCCTCAGCTTCAATATAGAGGACTTTTGGACTTTCTTGATAGGAAATAAAGCACGAAGTTAAAGCTATTTTAAATTTACGCCCACTTTTAACTGCTTAAAAGTGGGCGTGGCACGTTTTTATTTTACAAAAAACATTCCCCATTATGCTTTCTATCAACCCACAAAATTTCATACAATTATCTCAAAAAACAACGGAGATATTGCAAGAAAACTAAAATTGTTCTTGAACCCGAAAAAATTTTGAAAAATTTCTCTTTTTTTTTTGTAAAACACCAGGTCAACAGAAGCTTGTAGGAGGTGGATTTCCGGAATTGATTTTTTACAAAACGCTATAACTCGATAACTGCTGGACTAATTTGGATGATTGTTTTACCATATGATAGATTGGATATTTGGCTACAAGATGGGCAAACTTTGGCCCTGCTGGTGACTCCCCATGTTAGTCAAAAATTGCAAGTTAAGTTAATAACCCTTATATCTCCCAGAGTAATTGACATGAGAAATGCGATTGACTTTTGTACGAATCGCGTAGTTTTGCTCTACAAACCTGCAAAATTTCATTTCTCTATGTTAACAAAGTTCGGAGTTATTGAAAATTTTCAGAAAACTGAAACCAAAGCGAAATTGGCGAAAATGCTTGTTTTTACTCAAGTTGTAACTCTCATATCTCGGGAACCGCTGGGTATATTTGGACGAAATTTTTTCTGGATGAGAAATCATAGCTTCAGCTTCAATATAGAGGACTTTTGGACTTTCTAAATACGAAATAAATAAAGCACGAAGTAAAAGCTATTTTAAATTTACCCCCACTTTTAACAGCTTAAAAGTAGGCGTGATTAGTTTTTATTTTACAAAAAATATTTCGCATTATGCTTTCTATCAACCCACAAAATTTCATACAGTTATCTCAAAAAATAGCGGAGATATTACAAAAAAGCAGAAAACTGTAACCAAAGTGAAGTAACCGGAAATGAAAGTTTTTACTCAAGTTGTAGCTCTCATATCTCGGGAACTGCTGGGTATATTTGCATGAAACTTTCACTGGATGCACGGTCACAGCCTCAGCTTCAATATAGAGGACTTTTGGACTTTCTTAATAGGAAATAAAGCACGAAGTTAAAGCTATTTTAAATTTACGCCCACTTTTAACTGCTTAAAAGTGGGCGTGGCAAGTTTTTATTTTACAAAAAACATTCCCCATTATGCTTTCTATCAACCCACAAAATTTCATACAATTATCTCAAAAAACAACGGAGATATTGCAAGAAAACTAAAATTGTTCTTGAACCCGAAAAAATTTTGAAAAATTTCTCTTTTTTTTTTGTAAAACACCAGGTCAACAGAAGCTTGTAGGAGGTGGATTTCCGGAATTGATTTTTTACAAAACGCTATAACTCGATAACTGCTGGACTAATTTGGATGATTGTTTTACCATATGATAGATTGGATATTTGGCTACAAGATGGGCAAACTTTGGCCCTGCTGGTGACTCCCCATGTTAGTCAAAAATTGCAAGTTAAGTTAATAACCCTTATATCTCCCAGAGTAATTGACATGAGATATGCGATTGACTTTTGTACGAATCGCGTAGTTTTGCTCTACAAACCTGCAAAATTTCATTTCTCTATGTTAACAAAGTTCGGAGTTATTGAAAATTTTCAGAAAACTGAAACCAAAGCGAAATTGGCGAAAATGCTTGTTTTTACTCAAGTTGTAACTCTCATATCTCGGGAACCGCTGGGTATATTTGGACGAAATTTTTTCTGGATGAGAGATCACAGCTTCAGCTTCAATATAGAGGACTTTTGGACTTTCTAAATACGACATAAATAAAGCACGAAGTAAAAGCTATTTTAAATTTACCCCCACTTTTAACAGCTTAAAAGTGGGCGTGATTAGTTTTTATTTTACAAAAAATATTTCGCATTATGCTTTCTATCAACCCACAAAATTTCATACAGTTATCTCAAAAAATAGCGGAGATATTACAAAAAAGCAGAAAACTGTAACCAAAGTGAAGTAACCGGAAATGAAAGTTTTTACTCAAGTTGTAGCTCTCATATCTCGGGAACTGCTGGGTATATTTGCATGAAACTTTCACTGGATGCACGGTCACAGTTCACAGTTCTCAGCTTCAATGTAGAGGACTTTTGGACTTTCTTAATAGGAAATAAAGCACGAAGTTAAAGCTATTTTAAATTTACGCCCACTTTTAGCTGCTTAAAAGTGGGCGTGGCAAGTTTTTATTTTACAAAAAACATTCCCCATTATGCTTTCTATCAACCCACAAAATTTCATACAATTATCTCAAAAAACAACGGAGATATTGCAAGAAAACTAAAATTGTTCTTGAACCCGAAAAAATTTTGAAAAATTTCTCTTTTTTTTTTGTAAAACACCAGGTCAACAGAAGCTTGTAGGAGGTGGATTTCCGGAATTGATTTTTTACAAAACGCTATAACTCGATAACTGCTGGACTAATTTGGATGATTGTTTTACCATATGATAGATTGGATATTTGGCTACAAGATGGGCAAACTTTGGCCCTGCTGGTGACTCCCCATGTTAGTCAAAAATTGCAAGTTAAGTTAATAACCCTTATATCTCCCAGAGTAATTGACATGAGAAATGCGATTGACTTCTGTACGAATCGCGTAGTTTTGCTCTTCAAACCTGCAAAATTTCATTTCTCTATGTTAACAAAGTTCGGAGTTATTGAAAATTTTCAGAAAACTGAAACCAAAGCGAAATTGGCGAAAATGCTTGTTTTTACTCAAGTTGTAACTCTCATATCTCGGGAACCGCTGGGTATATTTGGACGAAATTTTTTCTGGATGAGAGATCACAGCTTCAGCTTCAATATAGAGGACTTTTGGACTTTCTAAATACGAAATAAATAAAGCACGAAGTAAAAGCTATTTTAAATTTACCCCCACTTTTAACAGCTTAAAAGTGGGCGTGATTAGTTTTTATTTTACAAAAAATATTTCGCATTATGCTTTCTATCAACCCACAAAATTTCATACAGTTATCTCAAAAAATAGCGGAGATATTACAAAAAAGCAGAAAACTGTAACCAAAGTGAAGTAACTGCTGGGTATATTTGCATGAAACTTTAACTGGATGCACGGTCACAGCCTCAGCTTCAATATAGAGGACTTTTGGACTTTCTTAATAGGAAATAAAGCACGAAGTTAAAGCTATTTTAAATTTACGCCCACTTTGAACTGCTTAAAAGTGGGCATGGCAAGTTTTTATTTTACAAAAAACATTCCCCATTATGCTTTCTATCAACCCACAAAAATTCATACAATTATCTCAAAAAACAACGGAGATATTGCAAGAAAACTAAAATTGTTCTTGAACCCGAAAAAATTTTGAAAAATGTTTTTTTTTGTTTTGTAAAACACCAGGTCAACAGAAGCTTGTAGGAGGTGGATTTCCGGAATTGATTTTTTACAAAACGCTATAACTCGATAACTGCTGGACTAATTTGGATGATTGTTTTACCATATGATAGATTGGATATTTGGCTACAAGATGGGCAAACTTTGGCCCTGCTGGTGACTCCCCATGTTAGTCAAAAATTGCAAGTTACGTTAATAACCCTTATATCTCCCAGAGTAATTGACATGAGAAATGCGATTGACTTTTGTACGAATCGCGTAGTTTTGCTCTACAAACCTGCAAAATTTCATTTCTCTATCTTAACAAAGTTCGGAGTTATTGAAAATGTTCAGAAAACTGAAACCAAAGCGAAATTGGCGAAAATGCTTGTTTTTACTCAAGTTGTAACTCTCATATCTCGGGAACCGCTGGGTATATTTGGACGAAATTTTTTCTGGATGAGAGATCACAGCTTCAGCTTCAATATAGAGGACTTTTGGACTTTCTAAATACGAAATAAAGCACGAAGTAAAAAGCTATTTAAATTTATGCAATTATCTAAAAACAACAGCGGAGATATTAAAAAAAACCAGAAAACTGTAACCAAAGTGAAGTAACAAGAAATGAAAGTTTTTACTGAAGTTGTAACTCTCATGTCTCGGGAACTGCTCGGTATATTTGCATGAAACTTTCACTGCATGAACGGACTTTTGGACTTTCTTAATAGGAAATAAAGCACGAAGTAATGGCTATTTTAAATTTTCGGCCACTTTTAACGGCTGAAAAGTATACGTGAAAAGTATTTATTTTACAAAAAACATTCCCCATTATGCTTTCTATCAACCCAAAAAATTTCATGCAATTATCTCAAAAACAGCAGAGATATTACAAAAAACCCGAACAATTTGTAATTCTCATATCTCGGGAACCAATCAATTTTTCTTTTTGAAAAACGAACCATATAATTTTCATATCTAAAAAATTAGCCATGTACATACATACATATATAGCATATTTAATTTTTCTATATTAAAAATGAACCATGTCTAGCCCATTTAATTATAGTATTACAAAAGTACTGTACCCTTCGAATGATTTTCATCTACCGTTTTTATACGTTTTAAAAGTTAACCCTTCAAAATTATTTGAATAAAAGGATTTATATACATAAGTATCAAAAATAGCGAAGTATATTTATTTGGCGCTGAGTCTTTAAATGTGCTCAACCGACAAAATAAACAAGAATTCGTACGGCCTCATTAAAAGAAATTATTTTGTTTTGTAAAGGGTTTATAAAACAATTTTTTTTATCGAAATCTATTTTATAAACCTTTTATAAATCCAAAATTAATTTGAATAAAATCATTTTTTATATTAAGATTTTTAAATGTGAACTAATAATATTCATAAAATTAGTTTTTGGTTTATCAAACAAAATTTTCATATACATTGTTTTATAAACTTTTTATAAATGAAAAAAGTTTTTACAAAAGGGATCCTTGGTATTTTCTTTATTATTAAAACTGCAGTTGCAATATTGGAAAATGTTTTGTTCATGTTTTATTTTCATTTATTCGCTCTCAAAAAAAATTCTAACTTAAAACTAAATTTACAATGAAATAATATTTGTTTTTTTCCTTGTCATAATTTTAAATTATAATCTTCTTAAATTTATATATGGATGTATATGGATATATGCATGTATGTATTGTATAATTTACTAAAACAACATTTTCAGCAAAATGAGTTGTTGTTCTGTTTCATCCCTTTAAGATGTCAGATGTCAGTTATAAAAAAAAATATTTCAATGTAAATTTTTGTGAAGGAAATTAATTTTATTTAATTTTTTACTGTAAGATTTTGTTAAAATTTTTGATAATTTTTTTTTAATTATGAGCTAATTATGGTTATTTTGGTAATGAAGGTTTTTATGTATGTATGTATGTAATATGTATATAATTTGGCCTACATTATGTATAACTATCGAGTGTTACTGTATAAATTTTAAAATAATTAATAAATTTATTAAAGTAAATATATGATACATTTTTCTTTAATTACACGTTAGTATTCTTACTATTCTTTTTCTTACGATGACTTTAAATTTAAGTTGATTTGTTCTCATTTTGTTTTTTTTTTTTTTAATTAATAATTAAGAAGGTATTTTCAAAATATTAAATAATACATGTAATTTTTTAACTTATTTTTCGATTCAGAAGCCAGGCTTCTTTATAGAATAATTTAAATTTGATAATTAATTTTATATTTTTGTTTCTTTAACCAGCAACTGAAAATTTATGTATATTAATAAACCTTGTTTATGATTTAATTAAATATTTAATTTTATTTACAATACATACATAACTGCTTTCAATTAAAAAAAAATCTGTTCCCTTTTTTTACAAAATTTTATTTGTTATAATTAAAAATTTAAATTTTTACATGAAAATATATGAAAATACATACATATGTACATTAGAGTGACCGTTTGTTGTATGGAGAATTTTTTTCTTGGATTTCTTATACTTTCATGCAACAAAAAAAAATTACATTGACTATATGGGCTTAAGGGCCAACTTTGAGGGCCGGACGCACCCCCTAAAACGCAACTTATCGGTATGAAACTTTTTTTGTATTTTTTTACTTAAAACTGAACCGATTTGGGTGAGTAGAAGAAATAAAAATAAATAAAAAATAACGGACACCCTAATGTACATATGTACATATCGTTACGTTAATATAGAAAGACCCTAACTCAATATTTTTTGAAATGGAGCTTTTTGTATTTTTCGATAGAGGAACATCTAATGGACTCGTATCAAACAATGCAAAAATCTCGATTTCCAAAAAATTTATGATACATTTCAAAATATTTCAAATTTTTTTTAATCAAAAGGATATTTATTGGTTTTCTTTAATGCCGGAAAAAAAGTGTTTTTATTCATATTGGGGCAAAACTGTAAACAAACGTTTTAGTGTTTCTGAAACCAATTCCTTATACTTAAATGTATCAAACTTCATGTAATTTAATAAATAAAAATTATAAAAAACCTCAAATTGTAAATGATGTTTTTTTTTTATTTTTACAAGCTTTTATTTAGTTTCACCTGTCCCGTGCTTGTCTGTAATCAAATCTTGCAAATTAAATTTGATCCACTTCCCGGTTTCCGATTGAGCTGAAATTTTGCATGCATGTATAAATCGGATGACAATGCAATATTATTATGACATAGAGCTGATCTGATGGCGGATAATTTTTTTTGGATATTTAACTTTTTAGTTCATTTTATTAACAAGTAATAAAAGATTGTTTTAAAAAAGGGTTATTTATGTCTCTGTAGTCTTGTTTTTAACAACATTATAAAGGGTCCGATATCTAACTTTTTTTTCAACTAGTGCTTATTTCGTGAATGGTAACACTTAGCTCATGTCTGATTTGACAGATAATTAGTTTTATCCTTCCGCTGAACGAATATGGTTGTGTATACGCTTGAACAACGCTGGGAAATATTGCTTACAGAAGATGCAGATTTTGCCAAAAAAAATCACCTTTTCAGATGAAGCTCATTTTGATCTTGGTGGGTATGTAAACAAGCAAAATTGTCGCATTTGGGGCACAGAAAACCCGCAAGCATACATTGAAAACCCGACGCACCTAAAACGAGTCACTGTTCGGTGCGGATTTTGGTCCAGAGGCATAATTGGGCCATTTTTCGAAAATGAGCAAGGAGTGGCCGTTACAGTCAATGGCGATCGTTATTGGGCCATGTTGAACGAATTTTTGTTCACAAAAATTGAAGAGGAGGATATTGGCAACATTTGGTTTCAACAGGACGGCGCTACGTGCCACACAGCCGAAGCTACACTCGATGTTTTGCATAGCATTTTCAAAAAAAAAGTTATCTGGCGGATCGTTTAGATAACACATATATATTTTTTTTTATTTAACTGATTATAATTTATTTTTATTACCAATTTTTACAAATATTAGTGTCCCCCATTTTTCTAAATTCAAAGCCGCGTCAGTTTCAAGGCTCAAGGTGTGTGCCAAGTTTTGTAAAAATCGGTCAAGTAGTGGCTCGTGAAATATGATATTAAGCTTTGAGGGGCATGGCCCCGCCCACTTCTTTAAGCACAAGATTATGCCATTTCAAGAGCACACAATGTTCGCCAAGTTTCGTGGAGATCGGATTAGTCGAAAAACTTAATCATAATTTAATACCAGCCTTTCATGGGCGTGGACCGCCCATTTTTTTTTAAAGCCAGATTGAGCCTGTGTGCCAAGTTTCCTAAAAAGCGGTCAAGTAGAAGCACATGAAATTTAATAAGTTTTTTCGTTGAATACTTCGAATTTTCTAGTTGTAATGAAAAAAATTCCTTTTAATGGCAAAAAAAAAATTGTTTATGTTATAAACAAAACAATGGAGTCGCTTAGATCGGAAAACAAATATTTATATTTATTAAGTCTAGTAAATTTTTTCAAATTTAATCGAAAATAAAAAAATATAGTTTAACTTGAAATATTTTGGTAACTAGTGACGTTTTTCCCTTTAACTACACTTTCTCTCACATGATGAAAAATTTTTTTCACATCTACAGATTTCAAAATGTTCATTGTGTGAAAAATTAAAAGAGTTTGAGCCTAACTTAAATTATTCATTGAAACAAAAAACAACCACGCATTATTTTACAAGTTTTAAAATATAGAATTATTTCTTAACTCTCACGGCCTGGCCCACGATGTCACTAGAAATCGTTCGATCGACAACTTGTATTGCAAACAACAATAACTTTAGAAAATTTGTTGTTGTTTGCAATACAAGTTGTCGATCGAACGATTTCTCGTGACATCGTGGGCCAGGCCGTCAGATTTTGAAAAAAAAACATATTTGGCAAAAAATTATTTTGAAACGTTTTTTGTTTCTCCTGTAAAAAAATATTAAAGTGTAGTTACGTACGTTTGCATTTAAGGTGACGATATGTAGTTTGTAAATGTGTGTGAAAAATGTAATTAATTTTTATGGGACTAATATTAAGACAATGAGCGAAACACAATGAGCGCCCTAATTTAGCCCAAAAACATATTGCCGAATTGCAGCAAAGAAAAACAACAGCCAAAATATTCCCATATTATTTTGTTTCCCTTAAGCTGAAATTTCCGAACGTTTTGCTTTGATTTGACACCAGAGAAATTAACAGCTGATCATCAGCTGTTTCAGGTGAATTTAGATCAGCTGAAAACAATGAAAGCTAAATGGAAACCTTTTGAATTAGATTTTTTTGTTTGCTTCCTATTGTGTGAAATTGCTCCCCAGGAAAAATTTTTCGCGGAATTATATTCATGATTGCCCTCAATGTGAACGGCGTTGCATTTTGAAAATGACAACATAACAAATGCCAGATGTGTACTCAGCAAAAATAATTAAAAGCATGTTTCGAAAGTCTAATTGCCAGTTTATAGAAGCCATGTGAAAATTCTCGTCTGTCTATTTATATTGAAAACAAAAACAAATTTGGCAGTAAAATAATTTTAAAAATTTTATAACAATAACAAATTTAAAAAAAAATTTACTTACACTTTCATCCCGCATTATAATCAGAAGGCCAGTTTTTATTTCACAAAATTATATAAGCCGCGGAAAAATATATATCTTGTATATTGCCCCTATGGAAAATTGACTGAACGCTAGGCAATGACACAGGTAATGTTCTAATGTTTCGTTCTCTTCTTCGCATGATCATCATCTTCTATCATCAATTCATCGTATGCTTGCTGTTTAGCTCTTTATCTCCTTTCAAAAACGGTTATTATGTTAACCAGTTTCCTGTGTGTTGGCCCATTTAGTTTTAGAATCTCTTTTGTCCGTATACCCTTTCTACTGTTTATCGTTTTCCAATCTCTCAAATGTTGTCATATTTTCCATTTGCTTGAGTCCGGTTTTAAGTTTCTGATAACATCGCTTCCGATTATATATAGTTGACCCGGTTTCACATAGAATGGCGATTCGAAATTGAAAATCCGAAAAGCCGTAACACATTTTTTACTTTATTACGGAAGTAAAAAAACACTACAAATTATTGAGTATTGAGCTTTTAGTGAGCTTTTGACTCATTATTAAAATTGGTATTTTTGAACATTTTCGTTATACATACTCGTATATTTGGTCAAAACGACGATATGGTTTGTTTTTGTTTTATAACTCTTTTAAATTTTATATGACGATACATTTGTAACTTTTTTAAAATATGGTTTGAAGGTCTGCTGGTGAGTTGGTATAAGCACTAACGGAGTGCAGGCACATAGGCTGACTTCCAAAACGTATCAATACAAAGTTTATATACATTTCTGATGCGGTATTTTTATCGTGAAAAGATACATGTTGCGAAACATTCACCCTTATTCCATTTGTCGACATCGACGTCACTTTAACACAATACCAAAAAACTGGGGCTTGTTTAGTCGCTCTCGATAACAATTTTGTGCTAATGACACTATATTTCCGTTCCCTTAATTCTAGAAAATGACATTAGCCTGCCAACAGTAGTCAGTTGTTTTCGAGATCGGGTATACAAGCCCCAATTTTTTAGTATTGTGTTAAAGTGACGTCGACGTCGACAAATGGAATAAAGGTGATTGTAACCATGATGTTTGCGGCGTTCTTAGTACTTGTCGATCACAATGGAACCAATTGGATCTCCGAGAGGAGGTGCGGTATAGCACCACCCATTCCTAACTTAGTACTTGTCGACAACGTTTTGAAAGGGTGTGTATTGTAATTTTTGTACTGCGACGTTATGAAACTCAAAGCGATTGACGTTTTGGAAGTCAAGCTATAAACTCAATTAGCTCACAACATATAGAAAATAGTTTTATGGTATTGGAAAAATAGCCCAAATGTGTAATATTAATAAAATTTTTGTCTTTAAAAGTCAAAACCATGATCTTCATAATTATATATTGTTTTGAGGAGAGCCGCAGCATATGAATTGATGTAATAGTTTTCATCCAACAAGTCGTCGAACAAATCTCCTTTGTTTTCATAAGTCTCTCGCTATTCTCTTAAGGCCCTGATTCAATTCTTTCCTTCATTCCTTCACGATCGCACGATTCAGTCGCAAAAAAATCTTCCAGAAGTCTGACCGACTTTACAAATCGCTTCGAAATGGTGTTTTAAAAATTTTATTGGACTTTTATTATTATTTGTTTAATCTTTATAATAAACTGTGTTGGAACAGGGATTTCATGTAAATATGAGAAGTTTCGTTTGCAGAATGTTGTAGCATATATGTATGTAGAACTCGATTTTTTCTTATGTCGACTTAAGCTGTGATTGCTTTTAAGCACAGATATATTTCCCACTTACTAATGAACTAAATATTTGAACATCATCTGCTTTTTTATCCTAGATGATTTCTTGTATCCAACGGATCTATGGCGGGCTCGGCCTGAAAAAGTGCGTTAATGTTTGAATTGAAGGTTAAGCTAAATCAATGAATTTAAAGATGAAAATAAAATATGAAAAAAGGAAAACCAAATACCATACATCAGGGGACCGTTTCTCAAAACTACAAATTAACAATCTAGAAATAAAATACACACAAAACAACAATAAAATTTGTAAAGTGTTGTTGTTTTTTTGTGTATTTTATTTGTAGATTTGTAATTTAATTACTTACAATTGTAGTTTTGAGAAACGGGCCCCTCCCAACAAACACGCAGGCTTAATTTCAAATTGAGAATGATTTGAAACCAAACCTTTTCTCAAACGACTTACGTTTGAAAATGATTTGAAAATAACTTGAAAAACATAGCATTCTCAACAAAAAAGGGAAATTATTTTCAAATTGAGAAATTCATTTATTCTCAACCTACTTTCAAACGTTATTCTCAATTGTTTTTCAAATGTGGATTGTAATATAATGTGGAATATAAATGAAATACAATTTTTGCTTTGTAAGTTCATGTTTAACATTTAAATATTCATGGAATTCATTATTGGCTGACATATTTATGTATTTGTATGTCCATATAAGGCTATAAGTAAATATTATTTTTTATTCGTGTTCATAATTAATTTTTTACTCACAAACAAAAAGTAACTTTTTTCACGAGCAAGCAGTAATGTAATTTTTCTCCACTTGTAATACACTATGATCGCTATATTTTTAAAATGTTTACAATTTATTTTGCACTTTAAATAGTGTTGCAACCCAGGCGAATTCGTAAATATGCTTTGGTTGATAATGACACTTGACATCAAGTTGAGACAAAATGGATAAAACACTGGTTGACAAATGTTTATATTCAAGTCATTATCAACTTGAATTCCAGTGTTAAACACAAACCATTGAAAAAATTCGAGAATTGTGCTTGATATCACATTATAAAGCAGGGACCGTAACGGTTATAATTTTTATTTTAAAAATCACTTTTTAATCATTATTTCTTGACTCTTATTTATTCCTCAGAATATAACAGTTATTTCTTGATTTTTATTTATCTCTCACAAAATAAGACTTATTTTGTGACTTTTATTTATTCCTCACAAAATAACAGTTACTGTTTGATAAATAAAAATCAAGAAATAACTGTTACTTTGTGAGGAATAAATAAAAATCAAAAAAAATAAAAATCATTGCATCTATAGGTAGTCCATGTAACATGGAGTATCGTGGTATATTTCTTGTGCACGTAGCACTTCTCTATTATTGTAATTTTTTTAGTTTAAATTTGGAAAATAATCGTGATTTGCGATCCCTGTTATAAAGTCATCTTATTTCAAAGGTTTGATTTCGTGTTTGCTGGGCTGATATACATACATATGTATGTATGTATGTATGTAAATTTTTTATTTCATTAAAACTGCTGTATTTTAATGAATACCATGATTACAGAGAGAGAGAGAGAGAGAGGCAGAGAGAGAGAGAGAAAGAGTGTGTTTGTTTTGATAAACGCTAAAATTTAATAATTTTTTCTGATTACTATATACAAAATTAAATAATATATGTACATAATTGTGTTTCATACCATATTACTTTTTTAAACTTTTATTTAAGATTTTGGATGTTGTGATAATTTTTTATGTATGTATATACTATATTTATGTATACATATATATATATATAATTAAATACTTAAACATAATTAAAAAAAGAAAAACAAATCATTTGATTTATTATATTTCATATATTAATACATACATTAATATTAATTACTAAAAATTTTGTTTCTTTACTCTTTGCTAGCTGGCTTATAATAATAGTTAAACGTCAGTGTTTCTTTTTTTTTAATTTTTTTTTAATTTATTTCTTTTAAAAATATATAAAATGTATATTAAATATACTAGGCTTGGCTTATATAGAAAAAATAATAGTGTGTTATAATTGTTATTAGTAAAATCAAAAATTTGCTAAAAATTAATTTAAATAAAAAAAAATCATATTTTTAACGTTATGTTTACATATACATACATATATGGTATATACATATGTACATATATCTACATATATGTATATAAAAATTAGACAATTAATGCATTTTAAATTAAAATAAATTAAATTAACAGATTTAATGGATGAGAAATATAGTTGTGGTAATAGCTTTAATTTAAAATGAATGTTGTTTGTTTTTTAAGAACTGTATTTTTTCATTTTTTTTTTATTTTTATATATTTTTTTTAAATATGTATGTATGTATATAAAAAACTTACAACTATTTTCTTCTTCTTCTTTCTTATTGTAATAATATATTTATAAAAAAAACAAGTGTTGTATCAATTGAATTTTAGCTGTTTGCTTTTTTATAACTTATAACTTGTGTTTTTAGTTTGTTTGTTAGCGAACTTGTGTATTAATTTTTATTTTAAGACTATTTCCAAAAAAAGTTAACTTAAATTATACTAAACTTTTTGTTTTTTTTTTAGTAAAAATGTTAACAATTAATGTTAGCATTATATATTTGTATGTATAATTATGTTAATTTTTATTATATGTATGTATATTAATTTATTTAATTTATTTATTTTTCATTTTTATTTATATGTACTTTACAATCTTGTTTTCCCATTTTTTTTAAATAATGTATGTATTATTATTAATGTTATGCTTCTATAAAATTGTGTTGTTCCTTTTACTTAATTGTACTAAATTTAACATTATTTACTTAATTTTGTATATTGTTTTTTATTAATTTTGTATATAATTGCATTTTCTGTATATATATATATATATATTTATATATATATGTATATGTATATATATATGTTTAGTTGAAAAATTGTTCACATTTTTAATTTAATTTTTTACCTTACATTGAAACTTTTTTTATATCAAATACATATGTATAATAAATTTATATTTTGTTCCTTTTTTTATTCAATGTGTGTTTACAATAGAGTGGACATATGTACGTATGTATGTAAGTTGCTTATCATGTTTCTTATGATTTTTATTTAATTTAGGGATTTTGTTCATGATTTCGTTTATTAATTTTATAAATTTTACATTTTATATATTTACAATTTCTATTTAAAACTCAGAATATTTGTAAGATAATTAAGAATTCAGCGAACAAATTAGTTTAGACTAGACCTAAAGTATATACACATACATATGTGCGGGATTGAGCAGTTGTAACTGAGAGAACAGCCCTTGGGCGTTATTAAACCTTTTACTATCGCAGTCGTAAAACAGGGGTCTAATTGTCGGTTTCGATAACGAGCTTGGGGGGTTATTATGTAATTCGATTCGAAACGAAAACTGTTAGAATTTGTATGTTATTAATACTGCAATTCGAACACATTTCCGTTCGATTCGGATTACATAATAAAGCTAGATTTACACGATTGAAATTTTCTTCAAAAGTGCTCTTCAAAATGCTTTGAACTCGTGTAAACAGCAAAATTGTTAACAAGTTTGAAGAAAATTTCAATAGTGTAAATCTAGCTTTACCCCCCCCCCCCTCCCTGATTCGATCACGTTTTTTCAGTTTGATATTGTGGCATTCGCTATCGAACAATGTAATAATATTGTTCGATATCGAATGCCATAATCTCAAACTGAAAAAACGTATTCGAATCAGCTCGTTATCGAAAGAGACGATTGGACCCCAGCTCTTAGCTGAAGAACAGCTCTCACCTCATCGTTATTTCTTAAGTGCGATCGATCAGGCTTGAGCGTGTTATTTGGCCTTCGCAGAATACAAAAACAAACCTATTCAAAACAAGATATAAATACAAAGTTGTCCAGTAATTCGAACAGAAAACAAAAAAATTTTTTTTTACTGCAATACAGATTCGAATAGTTTATGGAGTAATGCATCCGCCTCTAAGAAAATATGAATAGAGCCAATGTGTATATCGTTACAGAAAATGGTAAACGCCTTATCTAACATTTTGAAATTTCTCCAGAGGAAGCAAAAACTTATTTCAAAGATATTGTTCACCAATTTCAGTGTTCACAATTCACCGCACTTTTTCCAGTGAAAATTTTTGACATTAGTGTTCACTATAACTGTCAAACTAAGTCATTCTCACCGTTGCTGACACACAAATCATCATGTGAATACTGAAATTGTTAAATACTTCAAAATACACCGCTGCAGAATCCAGCCCCAACAGTGGTTTCATAATTATGTGAAAGGATCATAAACCAATTTTCGTTGTATGTATATGAAAAAAATTTGATGAGTCTTCTACTTGACTCCCACAAAAAAATACCTATCTATCTATCTTGGCAGCGGCTTGTTAGCTAATAGTTCCACTTTTTCCGCCTGGTTTCAGTCACACATGTACTGTGATTTGTTCGTCCGGTTTTTTCATGTACATTTCTCTACACAAACATCTCACAAATCATAATATATGATTCGCACGAAAAGCGTTTCCGTACTCGAAAATTGGGTAAATGAGAGAGGTTTTGTGAGGGTAATGGTCTTCTTCTTCTTGCACGAAAGAACCCTTACTTTTTTTTCATTCTAGTATGGGCACACAGAAAATTAATTAGCTATTTGCAAAATAAACAATAAAAATATGTAAAAATTTATGAAAAAATATTTAAAAACTAGTGGTGAACAAAGTTTTATAAGTTTTTATATGAAATTAAGAAAAAAAAACCTTCTATATATCGATGGCTTAATATAAAAAGGGCGTATCTCAATTTCTTTCGAAATCGCGTTTTTAACGTTTTCTGGGAGACAATGTATAATTGTATCCTCCTTGAAGATCTTAGTACGTTATAGTTAAAAATCAAGGACTTATGGCCACTTACCGTACTTTCGTGCATTTTTGTATATTATTGAGAGAAATTATCGGCCTGTCCCACGATGTCACCAGAAATCGTTCGATCGACAACTTCTATTTCAAACAACAATAACATTAGAAAAGTTGTTGTTGTTTTCAATATAAGTATTCGATCGAACGAATTCTGGTGACATCGTGGGACAGGCCGTATATGTTTTCTCTAATTTTACTGGGGGCCTAATCTCTATTTCGAAACGAAAGAAAGTGCTTTCTAATTAGTATGCTATTAACATTGAATTTCGAAAGCATTTGCTTTCTCTTCGAATTATAGAGTAGACCCTCTGAACTTTACCCAAAATTCAAAGAAACAGAGCTAATAGGCCTTATTACGAGCGTCGTATTACCACTTCGACGATTTCGTACTAGACTAAAAAGCATTCTTTAATCTAGTGCAAAATCGTCGTAATCGAAATACAACACTCGTAATTAATCCCATTATCTACTACAGTTTTTAGTATTATAGATGATGTTAACAAAGCTAAATAAGAATGTATGCATTTTGTAGTTGCCATTTTTGAATTTACTAAGATTTACCAAAGCTACAAGATATAAAAAGTCTACAATAGCCAAACGTGTATTTCGCTAATATAAAAAAATAGATCAAGAGCTTTTACCAAGTACCAGGATTTGGGGAGTGACAATTAATTTTTTTACTGCAATTCCAAATACTATAAACACACAAATATATTTCTAGCAATATAAATTATTTAAAAAAAATCGTCGAAACTGTAAAGGTATTCATTTCAGTTTTTTTTTTATTGGAAAAATGGAAAAATGTAATTTTTCTTACAACAAACACAGGTAAAAAAATTCACCAAAAGTTGAAATTTTTAATTCAATTTTTGGTGGAATTTTTTTTCCTGTGTTTGTTGTAAAAAAAATTACATTTTTCCATTTTTCCAACAGAAAAAAACTGAAATGAATACCTTTTGTATGTATGTATATCTACAATTGCAAAATTTCTACATTTACTTTTAATTTTCGCCATTTTTAATAGACCTGAGTAAAATGTGTATATAATAATGAGCTTTTGTGATTGTCGAATTGTATAAAGATATGAGAGGAAAATTACGGCATTCGACATCTAATAGTTTTAGGACATTTCTACTTAATTTCTATCAAAATTTGTTCCAATTTCGCTTAATCATTTACATACATGGTAATTTTCGTACCTCCCCACCACCCTACCCTAGTCATTCACAAATATTTACATTTTAAAATTAATTACACATATCGTTAATTTACTCAAACAACGTCGTAAAGTTTAAAGTTTTGAATTTACACACAACTTAATGGAAAAGAAAATTCAATTTTACTTTCAAGATTTGGGTAGACAACACATTTGTATGAAATTTTTACACAATATGAAGAACGATATGAGGATTAATTCCTCATCATTAACTCGAAAATACTATTTTTTGAGTTATGACGTTGTTTAAGTAAATGAGCAATATTATCATACTATTATAATTAATATTTCAACTGCAATTACATGTTATTAGAATTATCACCGAAATAAAAATCAACTGCAATTGCGATTGTGTACCTGCAATTGATTTTGTCCTTTCAGGAATTTTTATTTAAATTATACATTAAAAAATTTTGATTTTGTTCGATAGAGTTTGCTTTACTTAATTTAATTGAGTATTTTTCGTGACAATTATAAATAATTAATACTGAATTTTTTTTTACTATGATTACAAGTATGTAATTGGAAATAATATTTCATTACAATTAGAATTGTAATTGATTTTATTACATAATTTCTTTCGACAATTATGTAATTGCAATTGTATCAAAATACAAGTGAAAAAAATTTCCAACACCTCAATTTTTGTGTAACATGGATATTGATTTGGACCTTATTGTAACATATACTATATCCCTATACTTTATTTCATTAAAAAAAAACACAGAGTTGAAAGCTTGCGTGAATTTTTGGACGCCTTCATAAACAATTGATTCCTTTTATGGGCCATGTTCTGAAAACCATTTCATTGTGAAATCGCAAAATTTCAAAAACGGAAGACAGAGTTCTTTTTATCGCATAAAATTAAGTTCGGATAAAATATATCAAGCATATGAAACTTTAAAACCAAATAAAAAGCAGCAATGAGAGAGCTTTCTAGTTGAATTTTTTGCTGAAATCTGTCGGTTTCAAAACAAAATGGTTTTCAGGTTTGCTCTAGAAAGCAGCTCTAAATTATAGGCCCCTATTATGAGCAACTTTCGATCTTCGACTGTAGTCGAAAGTACTGAGCGAACGAATTTTCATTTGGTATTATGACGAGCATTCGCCAAAGAATGTCCTTATTGTGAATATCATTAGAAAAAGTTTGCAAAAACCTTACCTAAAAATAAAAAACAATCGTTTATAATAAATTTTTATACTAAAATACGTCGTCGAAAGCTAAATTCTGTTCGATAGAAAACTCGTTGCTCAACGAAATTTTCGATGCTCATAATATGAATTGAACATTAGATTTTCGATGTTCGATAGCCAGCGAAGATCGAATGCAACTCATAATAAGGGCCATAATTCGATTCGAAAGGAATCTAATAATAATTTGAACAGCATACAAATTTGAAGTTTTCTTTTTTAAATATACGGGTATGTTCTGTATTTCACGTGAAATTATAATGCGCGGAATTGCCATAGAATTGTTGTTGGAAATACATAAATATATGTGTACATTTATAACAACACTTCTATGGTACGGGAAATACAGAACACACCCGATAGTTAGGACAGTGTTTGATGTTTGATCCATGACGTCAACCAATTGACCTCAACTAATTGTATCGCTAGTTATGATTTTTGTGGAATTTTTCATTGTCACATGACAATGACCACAAAAAATCTAAGAGCGTATTTTGGAAAATTTCTTATATAGATGTGTAGGTAGATTGGAAGCTCTTACTCGTGGGATGTCCTTTCGATTTATGAACTTGCCCCTTCCATGTAAATGAAACAATTAAATTAATAAAAAATAAACAAACAAAAAATAAAATGAATGCGTACATTCATCGAGAGCAAATGCTTTCGAATTTTAATGTTAATAACATACAAATTCGAAAGCATTTTCTTTCGTTTCGAATTACAGAGTATACCCCCAGGTGTATTATAATACACATACATATCGCAACTAAAACGCAAAACGCCCTAGCAAAAAAAAAACAATTAGATATCGACTCTTTATAAATTCAGATGAGTTCGACAGCATAACATACATCATTAAAAAATATCAGACTCCCACCCAAAAAAAAAGTAGTAGATTTTATTAAGAAAGGAAAAAATATTTAACCAACTACATACATAATTTAACACGTTTTTTGCTTCTCCCCTAAGATGATGAAAATGTTGGTTCAGGTGCTTCAAAAATGTAATTGGCGACCTAAACGATGTTACTTCTTTATATAAATATGCCGAATTCAAGATTATATTTATGAAAGAACTAGATAAAACCCCTGGAAACCATAGCACTAATTATAAATGGATTCTTTGTAATATGTGTTTACATATCGTCGCTAACTTCGAGAATATTTTGTACTGCGAATATTTTTTTTTATTTGCAACTTAACAAACACACTAAATACATAGAAATAAAATAATTTTCGATAATTATTTATCAGACTGCAGTAGCTATTATGTTCAATATTTTATAATAGACACAAACGGACTTAGCAGCTTTATACTCTAAGCCGTCGACCATGTAATAAACAAAATTTTCTACTGGTTTAAAACCAAAACGAAAAATTGTTTTGAGTATAAATTTTAAATATAGTTTTGTTTACTTTAATTTTTTTTCTTTTTTTTTAATTGAAAAACTAAAACAACATTTCAACAACTTATTATCCCTACTCCAAGCTGTTTTATTTAAAATGTCGCTCGCATTTTTTATATACATTCGTATTTAGTGTTTATCGTTAACATTGAAGAACTAATTTTTCTTACAAATGCTCTCTAGTTTTAAATCTTAATATTTCATAGAAAATACTTAACTAAAATCTCTAAAAGTTCTTATTACTCTTTTTGAATTTTTATAATTTTTTATACTTTTTTTATCAAATCACTTTTAATTTACAATTATATTTTAAGATTTATTATACAATTGTTTATTTTACAGATTTTTAACAAACAGAAATGTTTTTAAAATTATTTGTTTAAGACAAAGTGAAAAAGAAAACATTAGCAAATATATGTATGTGTATGTATGTATGTATATAAAATAATAATTTGACAACAAAAAGAAGTGTTTCAAAATACTACGTCAATTCATATTTATCTTGGCTATAAAATCAAACTTAATACATTTTTAATGTTAAATTAATCGATTTCGTTTCGACTGAAGAAGCCTCACTTGGAAGTTCGAAAAAATAACGGAAGCATTAATTTTAGTTTATGTTTTTTTTAATATACAATACTTATCTTTTTCTCTTAGAAACTGTTAGTGTTCAATCTATTTTTTTTTATTTATTGTAATACAAAGCAAGTGAACAATTAATAATATCAGAAGATGTGAGTAAAGAGAAAAGGGAGCACTTTTTAAAATAAACAATCATTAGTTTTTCTGAATATCACAGAAATGAAAATTTAAAAAATTTTATATATAAAAATATAAGAAATTAAAAATAAATTTATCAAATATAATAAATCTTAAACAAAGAAAAAGAACATGCTCTAAATTTAATGCACATGAATGATGTGTTGTTTTTGTGTAAAATAAAAAAATGTGAAACAAAATAAAACATGTATAAATATAATAAAATTAATAGACTTTTTCTAATTTTTGTTGCCTTTTTGTGTTTTTTATTTTTAAGTAATTGCAGCTGTCAAGTAATAGAGATCCATCAGGGTCTGTACATTGATGGGCAGACATGATAAACGATCATGAGTATTCGAGTCTAATGCCAACCATGACAAGGCATTATAACCTTCAAGTACATAACGTAAGACATCGGCCGTCAGAATTGAGTCCAACGGATGATCTGTGGCCGACGAATGGGCATTGGTTGAGTTTAGTATGTCATCGGTGGTTTGTATGTTCGGCACGTGTATATGCAGGGCAGTTTTCAAAAATACCGGACATACATCTTCCAAATGTGGACAAGCTGACCAAAACCATGATGGCATTCGGCCAGTGGGTGCAGTTGAGACCATGTAGCCTACTGCCAAAGGTTGCTGATTAATTTGACCGACCTGTAATTACAAAATTTTAAGTTATAAAATGCCAATATTCAATAGAGATGCCCACAACCGGCATGAAATCAACAAGGACGACATATTATTCTAATGATTATTTCATGATACAATAATATCAAGGTACAACCACATTTGACGTATAAAATTAATTTTGACTTTTGTCCCGATTATTTGATTACTTTTTTTTTTGTAAACATAGAGGAAAACCACAAATGCCACATACATATAATGGCAACTTTTATTTAGGAATGCTTTTTGAAATGTGTAATTTGAGTTTAGAAATTATAAGCGGTATTCACGGTTGGCTATTGTAGATCTTTTACATATTGTAGGTTTGATAAATCGTGGTAAATTTAAAACACGGCAACAACAAAACGCACACATTTATGTATAATTAACTATGCCTACACCATCTACTATATTAAAAACTGTAGAAGCCCTGCAGGAAATGCGAATAGTGACATTGTAGTGATTTACTAGTGACATTGTCAGTAGTACTATTGACCAGGTGTACCACAGCCAATGTAATCATCTATTGACATTTAACATTAGCTTGTCATTGAAAGTCCACCTCTAGACTGTAGAACTACTGACTTAGTAGTTATTTTGGGACCACATGAAGACATTGGCGCCAATGATTCACTAGTTAATTTTAGGGGCTCTAGTTCACAAAAATCGATATTTCCTAGTGACATTATCAATAGTACTACTGACTAAGCCAATGTAATCGCCTATTGACATATAACATAGCCTTGCCATTGAAAATCGACCAGTAGACTTTAGCACTATTATTTTACGACCATATGGAGACATTTGAACTAAAGATTCACTAGTACATTTTAGTGACCCTCGTCTAAAATTTTACAAGGGTTGGGGCAACAAACTTAAATACATACATACATATGTACATATGTACATAAGTTTTTAACGTTAGTGCATAGAATAATAAAAAAGAAAAAAACTGTTGACGCATTCATTGACAATGTCACGAGAAATAAACTAGAACTGTTCTCTCTAACGTATTTCTAATCGCGCGTAAAAGGAAAGTTGTCGACATTTCAACTAGTGCAATAGTATTGACATAGACATATGGTTCTAGGCTGACTAGAGGAAGATGTTGTAGCTGAATTTATTTAGCAGATTTTGTACAAAAGAAGAACAAGGTACATACAAATCCTCTCAGAGATCCTCTGTATCTATCATTGAAATGAACAACCCAGCAGTCCGCAAGTCATTACAAATTGAAAGCCATCCGATTGTAAGCTATTGTCAACATGTAAAATAAAAAATAAATAGTTAAACGCATGATATCCTATTGTAAAATTAAATGTTAATTAGAAGCAAAGAACAAGACAGACACTAATAAAATTCAGCCATTGTATTAGCATCTGTTTTGGATGGATTAGTAAGTCCCGGTTCACACATTTCAACTTTTGTTGATCAACTCGTAATTCAGCTGTAAGAAAAAAGGAAATATTTGTATTTCCGTCTCCGTCTTTCTTACAGCTGAATTACGAGTTGAGCAACAAAAGTTGAAACGTGTGAACCGGGACTAATGAATCCTATTGTTTATTAGCTTCAATTATGAATTTGTTTTATTTTCTGTGGTTTTTGTTCCTTATGTTTTTTTTTTCAGTTTGTTTCAAATTGACCTTAACTGTTTCGACAGAAGTTGCTGTTGTATCTTTGCTGCTGCCATTGTTGATTCTGCTGTAGTTTTTATTTATTTTTTTTTTAATCTGCCTTATATCGTGGTTGGCGTATTTCAAATACGACTACGACAGTTTGGTTCTAGATTAAAGAAAAAATGTGGAAGTCTTCTTTAAATTATTACAAAATCGTCGTAGTCGAAGTCGAAATACGCCAATCACGATAAGGGGGAATGAAATAATTTAAGTATTTTTCAATATTTTTAATGAAATAAACAAAAAAGTCAAAATATTAATAAAAAACTCGGATTTTATAAATTAATAAGGTAGCATTAATTTTGAGAGTAAAAAATAATCGTCACAAATATCAGAAGGTTAATATGGCGACGAAAAGAGATAACGGTTGTAACTTTATATTATTGTATCATGGGTTATTTTATAATAGTTCACTAAGTCCTAAGGAAACATTTCTGTTTCCCTCGTCTCTCTCTCCAACAAACTAATCAGCTTAGCAATAAGACTTGCATAGTGTAAATTAGGACTGATGAAGATAATTTTTGGTTAATTTGGTCTTATGGTCAATGGCAAATAATAACGCTTGGATTTTGCAAGTTATTTTAGGCGCCAATGCTATAGTTTGTGAACAAGTTATTTCTCGAAAAGGTAAATACAATGGCTACCAAAATCTTTTTAGCAACTCAATATATTCTCTGGTATTATTTGAAGTTACTGATTTATGCGAACTTGGAACCAATTAGAAAATACCGCATGCCGACATTATATTCAAACAATAATGGCTTGTGACTTCAGTATATCATTTCAATTCAAGTTTATTAATATTGAAAAAATTAACAACCTAATTTATGTAAGTATAGTGCCATTTTTTTAGCAAGACGGAGCATTATTTCTTCAAAGGTGGTGTTGGCTGCAGTAGTTAGCACGTTGACTACAAAACCGAAGGTCCTGGGTTCGAGGCCGTTCACCGACAAAGTCATTAAAATAACAAGACCTCGCATTATTGAGATGTGCATTGGCGTCCCTTTGTGTCAGTTGTTGTAAGAAAGTTCAAGCGATGAAGGCATACTCACTGGGGGATTATTATGTAATCCGAATCGAACGGAAATGTGTTCGAATTGCAATGTTAATAACAAATACAAATTCAAACAGTTTTTGTTTCTAATCGAATTACATAATAACCCGCCTGGTCACTTAACTATACCGACTTCAGCGGATATTAATCCTAATTTAACATTGGAGCACCCTTCTTCGTCGGCATTGTGTAACAGAATCAAATAGTAATAGCTAATAATAATAAAATGGCTACTAAACACAGCTTCGATATATTAATGCGCCTCATTGACATCAGAGGCCCTCCAAACGTGCAAAAAGCAGTTGTAAAATAATGAAGCTTTCGCATATCTCTTCCTTCTAGAGCTGGGTTCAACTCGTTCAGTAGGTCGGACACAAACATGTGATCAAACCCATTTAAATTACAGACCCAGCTCTGCTTCCTTCACCATCTGTCTTCTATATCAGTATACCTTTCATAATATACCGTTGCCACATGCAAGTGTAAGTGAAAAAACTCAATACACACAGTTTTTTACTAACACATACATACTTTTGCCACAGCGAGTCACCATGCAATGAAATTTTGCAGCAAGTAATTTTGTTAGTCCCAGTTCACACACTTCAACTTTTGTTGATCAACTTGGTAATTCAGCTGTAAGAAAAAAAAGAGATATTTGTATATCCGTTTTTCTTACAGATGAATTACGAGTTGAGCAACAAAGTTGAAACATGTGAACCGGGGCTTACACTTGTCGCAAGTAATATGATAATACGAAAATCAGTGTTGCCGAGTACAGAGTTATTTCATAATTTGGTTAATATTATAGCTGATTTCTTGTATATACATATGTACACTAGTGGCAAAAACTAAAGCAACTGAGCTAGTATTATTAAAACTCCATGGCCGTTTTGTAAAAAATATTTAAATAGGTTTAGAGTGCCTATTACAAACTTTTAGCGCTATATTGACCTTTTACCACCAAATTTTTTTAAAAATTTTATTTAGTTAAAAAAAATAGCACGAAAATAAAAACAATTCATATGTGCATGGCAAAAACTAAAGCAACTCACAATAACTTATTAAAATTTTTAAATCTATTTTAATAATTAATAGCATATCCATTATTTTTCAAAAGAGCATCGCATCTTCTGTGCATTGAGGTGATTAATTGATCAATTTCGCTTTTAGAAATGCTTTCTTAGGCTTCTTTTCTTTCTAGGAAAAAATTTCGTTTATTCGACCCTTGGTCCCGTTTTATCTTTCTGTCGACCGTATCCCACAAGTTCTTTATAGGGTTTAAATCAGATGATTGAGCTGGCCACTTAAGTAAATTAATATTTTGATCTTCAATACAGGACTTAACAAGTTGCGAAGTTGCTTTGGATTGTTATCGTGCTGAAAGATCCATCCAGCAGGCATTTTATCTCTTGCAAACGGAAACATGACAGTTTCTAAAAAGGTTTTGTAGAGGTAGCGGTCCATGGTTTCTCTAATTTCATGCAGAGACCCGATACCATTGAGTAAAAAACACCTCCATACAATCAGGTACATATAAGTTTGAATATAAATTTCATATTTTAATCAAAGAAATATATTAACAATACAATTAAAGTTCAATATTTACTACTTGGCAATACTGCACTAACAACTGAAGTAACGCCATTACTGCTAGAACTTTACTTGTTGACGAAATTTTAAAAATGAATGAAAAAATTGTTGTGGTTTTTTGACATTTCTCCTAATTTTTGATAGTAATACATATACATGTGACAACGTGGGGTAAGGAAGGTAACACCTAGTGCCGAATACACACTATGACATTTTTTGACATCGCAATAGTGTGTACTAGTGGCATCGTTTGTCATTTCCGATATTTTTCGTTGTGTGGCATTGGTTTCCATATAAAAAAACATAATGTGAACGGCGTTGCTCACATTTTGAAAATTCCACCACAAGATGAAAACACAAGAAATGCAGAATACTCGGCATAGTAATGGTAGTAGACATTATAGGTCTGCACAGATATAACTGTTTGCACCAGTTTCACGTGTGTTGGTTCTGGCATGTACAGGTACATATGTTATTCAGTTTCTGTTAAAGTCTGAGTTTATGAAAGAGAGAGCAAAGAAAAAAGAAGAGTGGTACTGATTTGCTTGCAATGATAAGTTATGACTAGTAACAGAAACGCTGAATAACATATCTACCTGTACATACCAGAACCAACACACGTAAAACTGGTGCAAACAGTTACATCTGTGCAGACCTATAGTAGACATTAATTCACAGCTTTGAAGAATTTTAAACAAAAATATGAAAAAATATTTTAAATATCATATAATGCAGAGTTATAATGAAATTTTTTATATGGAAATAATTAATTAAACATTTATTCTTCTTTGAACTAACCTCTTCAATATCTTGATGTTGTGTTGAATTGAAATTATTACCACCAACACTCTGCCAACTTCGGTTATCCTCTATGCGATCGGGACTGTTGTGATTAGACATACCGCGGCCTTAAAAAAATACAAAATAAAACAACAAAATTTATTGTAGAATGATAATATTAAATACAATTATCAGCAACTTGAAACCGATTTAGTAATTACTCTCTATAATATTATAATAATTATATGTAAATAATCTCACCTGTAGTTCCACCATTATCCCACTGGCCTAATAAATCATCCATTAGATCGGCGTCTTTGAAAACATCATTTTCGTCTTCATCATTGCCGAAATTAATGAAATCTTCATCAAGATCAACTTGCGTTTCATTTTGAAATTGACGTGTAAAAGACTAAAAGAACAAAAAAAAAACAGACAGCTCTATTAAAAATCTGTTGTCTTTGGAACAAGCGGTGCAAAAAAAAACTTACCAAACATACAGCACTTGTGGGAAACACTAATATATGGGTGCAAGTAACATCCTGCGGTGTTGATAGAGGATTTTGTATCGATATTTGTGAGAATCGTTCATCTGGTGTAAATTGATCTGGCATAACACGCAGTTTTGCATCTGGCTCCAATGTCACCAAACATGCACTCAATATCGTAGGCGGGTACATAAGCTGACATTGTTTGCACATATCCTTTAGTTGTTTTGTTGCCTTTTGCAGATTCGATTTTCCCAGCAAATATGACCACGACTTGAGTTCATTATGGCCAATGCGACCGATTCGACCTACAACTAGACGCCATGTTTGTGTTGTCTGTGAAATTAGACCCAAAATGTAATCCATAAGCTTGTTTAGACCAATTCGTCTGGCTGGAGCTCGACGGCGTCGGGTGCGATTTGGTACATCAATGTTAATGCAAACTTTCTCCAACATTTCTCCGCGATCATCGGTGACAGTGGCTAAAAGCCAGGACTGATCTTCACTTAGGCAGTAGTTACAATACATAACAGAGTATTTTTGATCAGTGGGATTACCACGCATACCACCCCAGGCAGCTCGGGAGAAGTCGGTTTTATCGTTTTTCTCATGCATGGGTGCGAGAATATAGGGTGGTGTATACATTTTGTAAGGCCTTCGATTCTTTTCATCTTTGGTCTTGAGGAATGCCTCTACATTGGCTGCAGTGCCAAAGCCCGTAAGACTTTTAACTGCCTGTGCATGTACCATATGCCGCTTGCATTGCGAGAATATGTTCAAAGCCAAACACTTTATTTCGTCCGAAAATCTTTTGCGATTGCGCGAACGGCCAAGTTCAAGTATCGACTCCAAGGAAATTATTTGTATATTTATGTGAGATCTCACTGATTCTGGTATTGACTTCAGCAATTCTGAATACATTCGTAAAAGGGCGATGCAAGCAAGTCTTTCCAATTCGGGTGAGTCAGAACCGTATGTAAACGGTTCAACTACATAAAGTACTATAGCTGTGGGATTAACTTCTTCTAAACATTCGGCGACACCAAGAGGATCTCCCAAAACTAAAGGAGGTTTAACATCTGGTTTCTCAGTAGTAGACTTGTTTTCATTTAGGTTTGCTTGAGTATCTGGGCCGGATTGTGTAGAATGTTGAGAATGCTCGCCTTGACTGTGGTCCATACTTGCAGAATGGTCGGATGTTGCAGTGTTGCCACGCTGTTCGCTGCTTTCCTGGCCGGTATTAGAGCAACCACCGTTACCAGCTACTGATGAAGCTGAAGACCCAGAAGAAGACATGTTTCCCGTTGAATGGCGTGTATTATTATCTATGGGATTTAGCAGAGTCTTGTCGTTTGGTACTCGATTAAGGTATGGGGTTAGCTGGTGTTGGAAAGCATAAGCATACAGACGTAATTTCTCCGCCAGCGAGGTGTCGTCCAACGAGCGTAACCAGTTGTCGATGGTAGTTGTAAATGGTTTGTCCGTGGGCGGTCTTTGTTGTACAGTCAACAAGCCATTCCACCCGCAAATTGGTGTATGCTTACCCAGTTTACACATTTCATAGGTGGTACTCAATTCTTTGAAGTAGGTTTTCGTTTTACTTAAAACATAATCGTTATCTGGTGCAATTACCAAGTAAACCACATCCCTGGCATATGAATAGGGTTCGAGTAGAAATTTATCCCAATAGTGTATCGCCAGTGGAGCCACTGAAATCCAGTCTTTATCGTGACCCACTATAACAGAAGGTATTGGTTGGGGCTCGCATTGCCCTGATGCTCGGCCAGCGAGACGGTGAAACTGTCGCCACGTAAGCGGACCACTTACAATGTATGTAGCGTCTTTGGCACCAGCAGCATTTCGAGATTTTGAATGGAATGCATTTTGTAGCATAGGTTGTACGGACTTCATGGTTGAAACTATATCCTTGTTGCTTCGTGAGAACCCTACCGATACATAAGGCCATTTGTGAACATTGACGCGCCCTGCTAATGCCAAAGCCAACTGTGTATTCCCAGATTGCTTGCGGTGCGTGGAAAATTGAACAATTTGATGTTCCATAATATCCATACGTGAACTGTCGAATGCCAAACGGGCTTGTTCTAAGGCCAAAGCAATAATATCATTGGCATCGATGTACTCCAGAACGTTGGCAATGGCAGCCACAGATTGGGGTTTCTGCGATTTTTTCGCCAATTTTCGCCGATGACGTTGCAAAGAGCGATGTATAGCGCTGCTCGATGTTTGCATAATGGAACACTGTTCCAGCAGTAAATCGAATATGGAAAAAGCCACTTGTTCCACTGATTTGTCTATAATACCATTGCTGTTGGTGGTATTGTTGTTGCTATTAATGGCCTTTGAAGTGAGTGTGGTTATTAACGTCAGCAAGGAATGTTTTTTGTGGCGACCAGGATCTTCTGCAATGCCTGTTATTTCCATTTCATCTTCGTAAAATAAGCCTGCGTTACAGGCCAGACGTCGGTTGATAACCGCACTGAAACCGCAAGTGCACTCCACAGCATCGTCGTCCACATATCCGGTTATATATTGTTGTGCGTTATTGCCTGGCGTTGTTGTGGATGGTGTAGTGGAAGAACTGGAGCCAGCTCCAGCCAACGAAGCAGGTGAATCTAGTGAATTCGCAATGCCACCGCCTAAACCCACACATCCACCACCCAATCCAACCGAACCAAAGGCACTTACGGCACGTAATGAAGTTGACGTACACAAAGATGATGATGATGATGTTGGTGTAGGGTTAAATGTAGTTCCTGGCAACGGCACATAAACTCCTGAATCCGATCCACGTATATTGCCGAAATGTTGATTGTCGGCATTACAAACACATACAGTACTACTGTCGAAGTTGTGGTCTCTAAAAACATTCAATGCTGTATCGTACAGTAGAATATTAACAATCACCGAACTCACTTCCGGCAGTTCGCGGGTAATCGTATTGCAGTTGTTATTACTATTACTATTACTATTACTGTTGCCTCCACCGCCGGCATAATAGCCGAGACCGGGGGCTTCACGATTTCCACCTGGTACACTGTGTGGACCACCAATTGTTTGCATCTGATTGTTAACACTTTGTGGCGGCTCTTGTGAATGATAAGGTCTATTGAGATATGCTGGAGTCGATGAAGCAGTGGATAAGGCTGGACTTGAGACGGCAACTTCGTATGGAGGTGGCGGATGTATTGGTGTTTGTCTTTGCTGTTGCTGCTGCATCATGGGGCTAGTGTGAGGGAACGGAACGTGTGCTGGTGAAATGGGAGACATACCGGTACGTTGCATTAGTTGTTGCATTGTTGGTGGGGTGTTGGTTAGAGCAGCCTGCGGACAATTGAGTTGGTTCAGCAACAAGCTTCCACTGGCACCGCCTCCACCGCTACTGAGAGGTGTGGGTACGGTATTGTGCATAGGTGATGAAGACATAGGACCCAATGGGGTTCGAGGTTGTTGCAAGGGAGTTCTCGGAGCAGCTGATAACAGTTCATGCAATTGCTGATGATGATGATGATGTTGTTGTTGTTGTTGCTGTTGTTGTTGCTGTTGTTGCTGTTGTTGTTGATGTAACTGTTGTTGGTGCTGCTGCTGTTGTAATTGCTGTTGTTGTTGTTGCTGCTGATGTTGATGTTGTTGGTGGGAACTTCGCGGCAGCTGCCATGATGGTTTGTATCGACAATTGGGCGGTATAGCTAAAGGTGGCATTGTCAGACTCGGCAAATTGGTTAGTGGTGCGTATTTTGAAGATCCCACAAACTTTGCTTGTTGGGGCGGTCGGAACACATATGACCAATCTTCGATGGGCTCCTCCACCGGACTTCCTAGTTCAATGGAATATTCCTGTTTAATCTTTAACATCCCACTTATACCTAAGCCAGTGTCTAAGGTTTGTCCCATCATAGCAGAAGAAGTAATAACACTTAAATCTGTCATTTGTATATCCATTTGGCAGGGACTAGAATTCGGATGATGCTGTTCGTGGGATGGGGGTGTAGGAAACATTTTGGTCAAGTCCTCAGCCTGTATAGTATTTGCACCACCAACGCCCCCACCGCCTAAGCCTGACAAACTACCGGCACTACTGTTAAGAGACGACACGGCAGCTGAAGATGCATTGGTATTACAATTTTGTAAAGCCGCCATAACAACTGCATTGGCTGCTGCGCTGCTATTTGCCTGGACACTTGATGTACTAACTAAAGTGGCATTTGTGGTGCGTTTTAATTCCTCAATAGTATTGGTTGTAATGGCACAACCATTTGAGGGATTATTGGAATCTGGAGGCGTATGTATTTGCACACTTCCACATTCATCATTAGATGATGTCTCAAACAATTGTTCCAAGTCATTGGGTGATGGATTGAGTCCCTCTACTGTAAAAAGATTTCCCCCTATGCCACTTTTCGTATCTTTACATGGCGACGTCGATGAAGCCCCCATGCTCGACATTATTTCCGTTTTTATATCCAATTCTTCGAAGAAATTTCCGGAAGCAGCAGCATTTACATTACCGCTCATTACATTACCCGTGGAACTCTCATTATTTTTACAATCTACTTGCTGGTTATCCATTGAATTGTTAGCAGCAATACCAACCAAACCTGAGCCCATATTGGCGTTTGGATCAAGATTTTGTGATATACAGGCCAGTGACGCCGACGGATCTATGGATAGCAATTGTGTTCCATAAACTGAACGTGGTGAAGGCATTCGAGGTTTTGTGTGCGTATGACCTTCGTAAAGTTTTTTTGTACACGTTACTCGACATTGCTTGGAGACTTCGTTGGGTTTAAAACGTTTAACAGGATGATTTGCCCTAAAACATTTTTTAGTAAAAACATTAATTCAAGTCAGAATGAATACATAACCAATCAATAATGGTTGGCTGATTCATCTAGACATGTTCAACTTGTTGGTTTAAACTTGAAAACATACGAATTCATAGTATTTTCTATGTAGTATGTATTTTTAACTGTTTTCGTTACTTTTTAATTCAAATCACAAACATTTTTTATTCTAAGAATCAAAGATGACATTAACTAAATGCTTTATAGAAAATATCCCTTTAAAAATTCTACATTGCTTAAAGGATAAATTGTAATAGAAAGGATAACTTGTAATAGAGATTGAAAACTTACCAAGCATCCTGTACGGTAAAATCATAGAGAACTTCTAACTTCAGGCAGTCTTCATTTGCAAACGTGTCAATATCTTTAATGTTGATTTTTGGCGGTTTATATAAATTCAAAAAATCTTGCATTGCATTTGTAGCCGAGGACAGTGCTGATTCATTTCTACTCAAGTTATTATTAGGCAAAACAGAACTGTTCATTATGCAGTTGGGATTGTTGGTATTTGACTCTAATTTAATATCAATTGAATTGGTAGCAGATGCAAAAGTACCAGTTGTATTTGCACCCATATTTAAAGCAGCAGTGTTAAGAGGAGTTAAGGCAGCGGGTTGTAGATCAAATTTCTTAACGGATATGGAGCCACATTGTTGCTGCTGTTGATGTTGGTGCTGTTGCTGAGGTGTGGGCGTACAGCAACCAACACTTGAGGGTGGAGGCACACTTCCTGGACCCATACTGCCACCGGCACCTCCACCACCCATTGTAGTATGTATTCCTTCTACTGAGGGAGGTGGTTCAACACTTGGTGCTGGATGTACATATGGTGATGCTGTGATACTTTTATTATCATGCTGATCTGTAGGCGTGGGAGCTGGAGTATTTTTATCCAACAAATGATCTATTGGAGTTGGAGGTTGTTGCAAATTCGATACTGATGTTGGAGCACGGGGACTCATGGATAAAAGCTTCAATTAAAGAAAAAAAAAATATGAATATATAGTGTCATTTGCCAAATATAAATATTAAAATTCTTTTGGGAACGAATGTAAGAATTTTTTCAAGAAAAAAAAAACAAGTTGACCTACCCAGTTGACCTATTTGTCGCAGAGGACATTGTCATCGACGACTACTCAAGGAAATTTCGACCTTTGTCATGCACGATATTTGTATCTAAGCCTATGGCGTTGCAGTTTCAGGGAATTGCAAATAATGATCCTTATTAAGAGTGTCGTATTACGACTTCGACTACGATGATTTTGTACTAATCTAATACAAAATATTCGTAGTCCTAGTCGAATACGACACTCGTAATAAGGCCCAATATGTTCAATGGTTTCTGGTTCCTCTGCATGCCCGCACATCCTTCAGAAGTCTGGATTGCCAGTTTCCCAAATGCTGGTCCGTGCTAAACGAGCAGTGACTAGTCAACGCTCCTATCACGACTCGCATCGCTTTCCTATTAATATTCAGTAGTAGTTTGGATCTTCCTGAGTCAAGTTTTGGATACATAGCCCTCCAGACTCTACAATCCTCCCTACTTCGCCATGAACTGTTGGTACTGCTATCTACCCAATTACCGAGTTCCTTGTAGTAATGACTTATCGGTAATTTCACCGATCTGTCACACATTCCCTCATCTAACGCCGACCATATTCTTGCCAGCTCATCGGCAATTTTATTTCCCTGAACATTGATACTATATTTGTCCATAAGCAAATTGAGGAATCTCATACATTCACTAACAAGTTTCGATTTGACATTGTGTCCTTTCAAAGCTTTTAGCGCTGCCTGGCTGTCGACGTAGAAGGCTACCTTCTCACCTTCAGCTACATTCCTGGCCACCAGCTCCGAGGGCCTGAGGATCGTCAAGATCTCAGCCTGGAAAACGCTGCATTCATTCGGCAGTCTGAAAGAACTACGAATGTTCATTCCCAAGATATAGACACCAGCCCTGTCTGTAAAGACTGCACTACTCTCATATAGCTTATCGGATTTGACCCAATAGTCCCTATCCAGAACTACCAGTGAGGGTGTTCTACTAAAATCGATTTCAGAGACCTCATAGTCCGTAAACCCAGGGGTTACGGATCCCTGATCATTAAAACTAATCTCATTTAAGATTGATGTGTTAACTGTTATTCCTGTCCTCACCAAACATTTTTGTACCAGTAATATGCATATAAAAATGAAATACACTATTACACTTTTATTTCATGTTTTTAAAATGTTGTACTTAGAGAGAAACTCTGAGAGAATTTTTATTTAGTTTGTTATTTTTTTGTCATTAAAAATATAAAATAAATTAATACACTACACCAAGGCTGTCCAAACTGGCACCAGAGAGCCAAACATCAATCGGCTTCATATACAAATGAATACACATACGCGAATATATTATTCCTGGTGTTCTCTCAGTGGCCAGCCTTGACTACATACAGACTGTTCACAATTAAAAAAGAGAAAGTGTATTTGATAGAAAATACAATGATACAAATTGTTGTGAATTAAGCGCAATTGTTTAATAAACCAATCGTGATTGTTGTATTTCGACTTCTACTATGAGGATTTTGTAATAGATTAAAAAAGACTTCAACATATGTTTTTGTATGTAGTTACTCGACTTTATTTTTAATATGAATTAGAGTGGTTTTATAGATATTGTATCTATCAAGGCTTTCAACAGTTTTTCTTTAATCTATTACCTAACTGTCGCAGTCGTATTTGAAATACGCCAACTACGATAAGGCAGAATATTTACAAAATTATTTAAAATTCAAGTGTACAATTAAACTTACTTGATCTGCTGGGGGAACTGATGTTGGTTGAGATAATGCTGAATTTGGATGAGGAGAAGCTGCGGGCGTGCCCGGTGACCCAACTGATGGTATTGGCATACAATCAATTAATGAACTGCGGGAATAACTAGACACACCACCTTGCAAAGGAGTTCCATGACCAGGTGTCTGTCCGGAAGATGATGTTTGTAAAAAAGTCAATGACCTAAAATTATATAGATTTTTATTTAATATGATTTTAGGTATAAACATTTTATGAAATTTGGTGTAAATTGTTTAATTTATATTGCTTGTATGATATATGTATCTATGTATATTGAGTGCTGTGTCGTTGTTGGTGATATACATAAATTTAAAACAAATGGGATAAAAATGCTCCCTAGACATATTTTTATAATTAAACCATATACCTTTCTAAAGCTAAAAGCATGCCAAATGTATTCCAAAACCTTTTTTAACATACATACATATATGTACGTATACTACAGTTTTTTAAAACTAAAATTCCTTCTAAATAATGTAAAACAACGTTGAGCATCCCTCTCAACAATAATCGAAATTTACACTTCAATCTTTAAATGGTTAATCATGTTTTAATAGAATTTAGATTATATAGGATACGTAGATCTTAAAATCTTATTATTATCTGATCTAAGTAACACTTTGAAACCCCTCTATATAACAACAATATAAGTAGAAGATATCTTATAATTAATGAAAGGATAACAAAAAAAAAAATGGGATACGGTTGACCTTGCAAGCCATCCCTGAAATGTCCCGCTAATTTAAAGATGAAAGCGCTTGGAAATCCAGATTTTTTGAGCAATCTAAGCAAAAAAAAAACCGCCAACGAATTCTTCCGAATCATTTACCCCATTTACATCAAAAAATAAAACGAGTACTTCTTTAGAAACCACTTTTTAATTACTTTCGAAGTAGGTTATGTGTTTTTTTTTTGGTTTAAAGAAGTTATTTGTAATCACATATCTAAAGTAATAATAAACACCTATATTATTATTCTCTAAAATAAAAACTCAGTAAAAAACTGATAAAAAAGAAGTAGAAAAAGCACCACAACGACTGATACGAACCACTTCAAACTCCAACGTTATTTTTTAAGTTTAATAGCTGATTAGATTTTGTATTCAATCGGTTCAGTAGTTAACAATTTATTTAAAAAAAAAATAATTTTACAGCCTAGTCCACGATGTCAACTGAAAACGATCATTCGATTATTTATATTGAAAACAAAAACAAATTTTCTTGATTTATTGTTGTTTTCAACACAAGTAGTCGAGCGAACATTAATTCAATTTAGTACTCGTCTTGTGCCATAACATTTTTAAAAAAAAATTGTGATTCGCAATACGAAAATATAATTGAGTTGTGTGAAAGTAGAGCGGACTTTCAGACGACAAAATTCAGTTGAGTTGAGAACGGGAATAATTAATAATAAATATACTATAAACGAATGCCCCTTTTTCGGGGTTCCATACACCGAAGGTGAAACGGAAAGGGCGATGTCCGTCTATCCGCCACAGGCAGTTTTCTCGAGCACCGTAAGAACTACGGACCTGAAATTTTCACAGAACTACAACAACAAATTACACTGTGTGACAAAAATTAATGAAGTCGAAATAACAGGAATGTGTTACTCTTTTTCTGGTAAGCATTGTCGAGTATAACAACAATCTATCTTTGAAATTTTCCAAACACCTCCAAATCATGAGTTACGGGTAAAACCGGATTTTCGTACCTGTTCGCACTTATCAACCTTTAACTAGATTGAATATTAACCGATTTTAAATTTGTAAATGGATATAGATAGAAGAGATTTAGACCTTTAGAACGATATAAATTCTATTTCAGTAAATTTCAGATATACGTGAGTTTATTCATTCATTCTTTTACCAACTTAATTTTTTCAGATTTTTTGGAATATTGGATCCATTGAATTCCTCCTTACAGAGTATTTTTGTACGGAGTCATACTATTTATAACCTTAGTTATAAAACATAATTGATTACGAGTAAAAAGTGGGTTTGTGCTAAAACATCCGATACAAACTGACTGAGTTATTAAATATTTTATTAGCAGACCCCCATGTGCCCAAAAAAACGTAACCACTAATTACTAATGAAAAACTGTTTGATTCAGACATGTATTTATTGATTTAAACAGTTTCCAATTAAAAGTTTCCAAATTGAGCCTTCATTACAAAACACATGAGCAAATTGAAATGCAATGAATCAAACCAAATCACATATTCCATTTGCAATAAAGTTTCGTATATAAGGCAGACATCTACATCAACTGACACCCAGAGACCTGCGCCGATCGGCTGAGAGCCGGCTTAGCCGAACCGCCGAATGGTTTTGACCTGCCGCCGCCGACGATTATTTTTCGGCTAACAAGCGGCTGGAAATTAGCCGCCGATTGAAATATTTGTTTAATGTTTTTCGGCAGAAAAACTGTTTTTACATATCTTGGATATAATTTATAGTTTTGTATTTATTCATTATGTAAATTTTTGCCTCGAAGTGCAACTCTGCAGAGTTGCTTTGCATATACATATGTTAGTGCAAAAAATTTTAGATCGTTTTGCTTTGCTTGACAGAAATGAGTAGACACAGGAACACATGTCCTTTAACATGTTCCTTCGTGTATGGGCATCATAATTTTTGAGATGGATATCTTATGCTGGGCACAGACGAAGGAACTTGTTAAGAAACATATGTTTCTACTGTTTTATTTTTTAATAAAGACGATGTAAACAATAATGAAACATCAGTTCTGGGCTCAAATCGTCACATCCGTGATCATATCGACAATCGTACGAAAAGAAATTAATTGATACGTCAATAATATCTACAAGAACATATTACACAACTGGAACTATGGTTAAATTTATGGAGAATCAAAGTAAACGAGCAAAAGTGTGTCCAGGTAACATTTACCCTGCGAAGAGATACTTGTTCCCCTATTCGAATCAACAATCAAGTTGTTCTTCAACATTCACACGTAAAATACCTTGGTATACACCTTGATCGACGGCTTACATGGAAGCCCCATATTGACTCAAAGCTAACACAAATGAAACTGAAATTAACTCAGCTACATTGGCTGATTGGTAGAAATTCTTCACTCAGTCTAGATTGTAAACTTTTAATATACAAGACGATTTTGAAACCAATATGGTGCTACGGAATACAGTTATGGGGCACTGCTTCAGCTTCTAATGTCGAGAGAATCCAACGAAGGCAAAACAAAATTTTACGCTTAATAACATTGGCTCCATGGTATATAAAAAATTCAAATATACATCGTGATTTAAATATGCCACTAGTGACTGAAGAAATTGCAAAATACGCTGGCAAATATTTAACAAAACTCCAGTCACATCCTAATCCGCTTGCCCGTAATATTTTGAACTTTACTGGACACATCCGCCTAAAAAAGAGGGACACATGGGCTCTTATTCATAGCACTCCAGATGGGACTTCTTGAAAATACTTTATTTTTTTCCTTTTGACTATCACTACTTATGTATTATATATAACTATTACTAAGCTTATGTCCGACACTGGTCGGGCCTAATTATATTTTTAGATTTAAGATTTGAATACTTATTGTTAGTTCATATATGAAGATACAATAAATAAAAAAAATCATGCATTCAAAAAAAAAAAAAATTATATAATATGAATGGGATTTCAGTACATATGTATGTCATAATCCGAAAATTGTGCCTTTACGTGAAAAGTTCGTTCACGGATTTGGCGATTCGACCCCTGTGTGTTAATTGAAAGAAAGAAATAATTGCTACTTCACAATTTTTATCTATTGAATTTGACATTTTAGCTTCGAAATCACTAGAGGTATGAATGCATGATTGAAAGGAAAATTTTAAAACATATTTAGTTCACTCATTTTAGTATTTATTTATTTCTATTATACTCTTTTCTATTATTTTGGAATTTCTCTGCTTTTATATTATTGTATCATGTTTATACCTGAAGTTGTCTCAGCCGGCTGACAGCCGACTTTCAGCCGCCGGCGATGAATTTTTTTTAGCCAGCCGCTGCCGACAAAATCGCTCGGCGCAGGTCTCTGCTGACACCACACAGAGTGGACCAAAACACAGAAGAACGCTGATGAGGAAGGTTTAGTGGCCTTCGAAAACGGCTGGCTGTGTTCAACTATGTGTTGTTGTCAGAATATTTACAACTAACTTTGATGTTATTTGTTCATTAATAATTATTACATGTAATTTGGCTTAGAAAGCGTTACGAATATTAGCCTGTTCTATTCATAAGAATATAGTTTCCAGTCATGTTGGATTCTACAAAAGGTGTCTTTTATTCGAAACATATACCTACTTAATTTTTAAGCAGCTATAGCTATAGCTACTTAATAAGTTTATACACACTTAAATTTGTTCTGAATATTTATATAAACTTCGAATAAAACATACCTAAAATTGTCTATTATTAATAAATACGAATCTGAATCTGTTTTTCATTAGTAATTAGTGGTTACGCTTTTTTGGGCACATGGGACATAGATATAAACTTGGATTAAACTCCGAGTTATCAATTTTGTAATTTTCGCAACTTTTTTAGTTAGATACCACAATGTATTCAGTTTTGTGACATAATTTTTGCTAATTACAATTCAAGTTTTCATGTACACACAATTTAAGACGACACTAGAAAAAGTTTTTAATACGCAAATATAAAATTCAAATAAGATTTTGTTTTCACTTTCTCACAGACCAGGGAAGGCATTGAGAATTTTAAAAACATACCAACAACTTTCAAAAATTGTACTTTTTTACCTCAATTGTACTAAAAGATTTTTTTAGTTCAAACTACATACATATTTTTATTTGATTTTATTAAAACAATCTACTTTGTTCTGCCTACCGAATCGTTTTCACAAATTTGCTTGTAAGTTTGGATGTTAAAGCATATGGTTACAACTTTCTAAGTTGAAATTTGAAATGTACAAATTAATAACATGTGCTCTAACATCTGAATTTTTAAGAAAAATTATAGAAAAATAGACGAGTTCACATTTTTTGGTTTTCTCGCTGCGTTTTGCTTTCACAATATTGTTTTCAAGTGAGAAGAATATGTATGAGTTTCATTGTTCAAAAGTGAAAATTGATATATGCAATCGTTTGAAAAGAAATGCGGATAGATTCTAGAGATCGACCGAAGGCGTTTTTTTTTGGCCGAAGCCGAAGCCGAACTTCGGCTAAAATCTTAAACTTCGGCCAAAACCGAAGCCGAAGCCGAATGTTTTAAATTTTAAAAATGATACTTGTTTTATATGAATTAAGAAAAAAATTTGCTTTTTTGAGATCACTGAAATAGCTGTAATATCTATTGGATACATAACAAGAAAAATAAAACTATTTTGCAATTTTTAGATTGCTTTTTCATATGATCACTCACAAGAACGTCCAAGTAAAAGAAAATAGAAAGCAACAGGGTTGTATTTCAAAGCAACCCTTTCAAAACGTTAAACACAATAGAAACTGTCGGCGAGCAACGACCAAAACTAATGTTATTTTTCAAGTTTGGAATGAAAAATATTCGGCTTCGGCTAATCGGCCGATTTTTGCCATAGGCCGAATGTTGGCCGATTACCAATTTTTGGCCGAAGGCCGAAGCCGAAGCCGATTAATCGGTCGAACTCTAATAGATTCCCTAAATGTACTAAATTAGTCATTGGTGTACTATTGTACTTTCCGACTTTGAATAGTACCAAAAAAGGTACAATTGTACCAACTTTGCCATCCCTGTCACAGACTAATCAAAATTAGAGAGAGCTGAGCGTTATGTTAAAAAATGTGGTAAAATAAAGAAAGAACAACAACGTAACATATTATTTTTTTTTATGCTTTTAAAATCAATCATCTGTCGCTCAGTTTGTCCCAAAAAACCGTCGATCTCGAAGTTTCGCTAGCAATATCAAAAGTGAGAGAATTTAAAACTAATTTCGATAACCCAAAAAGGCAGCAGAAAAAGTAAAAAAGTAATTTTATTTTTAATTTATTTATTTTAACTTACTTATTTTATTTATTTATTTTTTTAATTCCTTAACTTACACGCTGCAGGCTTTGTACATGGTAGATACCTCTATTCTATCAGACTTACAAAAATCCACTAGGCTATCGCGGCAATTTATTTTTTCTATTCAAGTACTGCACATATCTATGTATTATTGTTTTTTTTTTATTTTTTAACTTACAGTGCTCTCATGCCTCGAACTTGGTACCTCTAGACTAACAGACTAGCACACATCCATTCGACTACAGTCACACTTTCGAAAAACTATCGAGAGAAGTTCGAAGTTCGAAGCTTTAGCGAACATTGGAATTTGTTTAGATTTGCGAACAAATATCGAACAATTTTTTTCGAAATTTCTTCGCTTTAGTCAACATTCGTTTTTATCGAATCTCAGGTCACGTGAGCGGAATAAATCAGTATTCAAGCTGAAAAAAGATTTATGCATGTATATGTATGTACATATTTACATCGATATATGGAGGGAAAATACTTTAAAATCACAATTCTATATATGCATATGTATGCACCATTTGTTCAGGTAGAAAAATGTATATATTAGTTTTATTGTGGTTCAAAGATATACATATGTATGTACATATGTATGTATTTGGGTACATACATATCGTCATGTGAGAACTTAAGTGTCCAATATCCAATAGTTTATAATGGCGTATTGGACACTTAAGTTCTCACATGACGATATGTATGCATATTATGTTGTTAAAACAACTTTTTAAATTTGGAATATATGTATGTAAATATGTTGATGTATTCAAAGTCCATAAATAAAGTTAATTTGCGACTTTTTACAATTTTTATGAATAAACGTGAAATTAGTTAAGTTGAAAGAGTAATGGTTTCAGAGGATAGGGAACATTTTCTTTATAATACAACGATGAAAAATTACAGATCGATTTAACTGATATTGACTGATGTAAAAAAAACAGATATTGCTTCAAGTAAGAAAAATAGAAAAGTTTAAATAAGACAGCACAAACCTTTGCTTTGGTATGGTGTCTGAGGAGCAAGAAGAAGTGTGAGAAAATGTTCCTGAATAACAAGCGGCAGGTTTATTGGATTTGTTTGCAGAATTGGTAGTGGTAGTAGTAATAGAAGTAAATTGAGATGAGGAAGAATTCTTCAGAATTGTACTATTATTAATATTGTGGCTTGTAGTGATGTTAGTGCCAATGATAGCGGTATTAGCGGTGTTTGTTGTGGCTGCATACAATTGATCGCAAGTAGTGCGATGATGTTGTAACCAAGCATTATTGTTTACATCATCAGCACCACCATCATCAATATCAACGTTAACATCCAGATGACGCTTATGGAATGGTATTCTTGGTATTTTGAATGAAGTATTCTTGATACTATCGCCATGTTGGCTTAAGGGTGTGGTATGCCGTATATCGCAATATTGTCGTGTAAGACTGTGATGCATATTAGGCGAACTAAATGAATGTGTTTTATTCAATGCAATTGCCATGGAACTACTGCTTATACTTGCTGCTACCGCTGCTGCCAAAGAAGTCGTTGAGATTGGACTTAATGCTGATGCTCCTGTGCTTGGTGATACACCCATATAACCACTTGAGGAAACATTAAAAAATGATGAACAAGTAATATTGTTGATTTTAAACTAAATTGAAAACTAAAAATAGTTTTGCATTTTTTTTATTTTGCGCATTAGATTTTCTATAGAAACAGATTATTGCTTTAGACGCTTTATAATAATATCCCAAGTTTTTAAAAATGTAAATATTTTGCGATACACCAATATTTTTTCTCTTGCTTTTGGTCTACGGAACACTAATTTTAAAAATTGTTTGTTAAAATAATAACTGGAAGTAAACTCTCTATAAAATAAAATTTTAATGGGCGTGCATCCGCCCAGAGCTCACGGCGTGTGTTACGTTTTGTAAAAATCGGTAAAGTATAAAAGAAACGCGACAAGTGATTTTTTGCCAGTTTTTTTTTAGTTTCTGACATTGCTTGCAATATTAGGTAATTTTAAGCAATTGTAACATAGTGTCTATACCTGATATTAACCCTGATATAATATGAGAGAGAACGTCGGCAGAACGAGAAGAAAAATATATTTATATTAATATTAATATATATATGGGGGAAAATGTAGTCCTGTAAATATCATAATATTTCATAATTATCATGCAGTCGTGCAGTAAACATCTTTGGTTATTGTAATAGTAATGTGTGTTTCATAAAAATTTTGCCATTTCCTTAATACATCGTGTATAATTAAAACTTCTCCGCATTATTTTTATCAAAATATATTAATTTTCATTTTAATACACAAAATTCTATTCACGTATTTATGTATGTGTGCGTTTTTTGACACTCGATATCATAATATTGTTTTCTAAATATATATTATGAAAACAATATTATAATATCTGATATAATAGTAATATAATACTAATATTGCAGTCCACACGTAATATAATTCTCTCTGATTTGAAATTTGGTGTTTGCTGATAGAAATATATTTGATATTTTATCAGGTATAGACGCTATGTAAGGCTTGCTCTTGCTTGCAGTGTTGCAATTTATAGGGAAGTTTCTCTTTTTTTTTGCAATAAAATTAATTTGGACGTTGTTAAATGAATCTAAGGGGTCGTTTCCTTTTTTTCGCGAACTTTAATAATAAAAATTTAATTACAAAAACAAATTTAAAATAAATTTTTGTTACCTACTTTTTTGTAGGTAATAGTTTTATTGACTTTTATTATGATAAAAACGTGTCAGAATACCAATTTTCTGTTTTTATAACTTCCCAGCAAAAAACTTTGCCTACTAGAATGCAAAAAAGTGTATGTACTCCTCAGTCGTAAGTACTTACAATTTGACTAAATAACCCATTATTTTTGTTTGAGAAGTTCAAAAAGTATGCGGTACCCTATACTTTTTGCCTACAAACATGCAAAAGTTAATATATTACTGATTGCCTAAAAGTACTCAAAATTTAATGGGTTATTTTTTGCAAAATTGTATAGATTAAATTTTGCTTAAACTAATTCTAAATTAATTTGCTAGTTTTTCTAATTAAAATAATTTTCACGATCAATAAATTTTTCTCTAGATATATGTATTTCCTTATTAACTGGAAAGCACTACAAGTACTTTCACGTAATGATATAAATAAGTTCTTATTTTATTCATTACAAGGGAGTCATTATTATGCACATAAAATAATTACATAAAAAAGTATCAGTCATTATTTTGTAAGCCATTAAAAGAGTACTACCCATTACAAAATTTCGAAATTTTATTGCTGGGTTTGGTTACAAATTATAACCATGGTGACTATTGTGCCAGAATAGGCCTGTAAGAGAGATCTTTATTTAATTTTTCTATCTAAGGCAATAGGATGTAATGCCAAGTACACACTATGACATTTTGTGATATCGCAATAGTGTGTACAACGTAGTGGCAACGTTTGTAAATTCCGATATTTTCCTCGTGTGGCATTGTTTTCCATATAAAAAAAACATAATGCTAACAGCGTTGCACACATTTTGAAAATGACACCACAACATGACAACAGAAGAAATGTCAGATGTGTACTCAGCATAAAAAAGAGAACGTTCTGTTTTCTTATGAATTGAAAATTAAATATATGTATATATAAAAGAAATTCTTCAGTCGTAAAGCAGCTCTGGGTTGGGAAACAGCTCTCGCGTCATCGTAATTAAGCTTAAATTAGACGTGACATAGTCATAATGCCATAGCCATAACCAAACCAAAATTCAATTGGTTTCTATGGTGAGAGTGAGAGAGACTCGCCATAACGCCATAACTGTCACCATAGAAACCAATTGAATTTTGGTTTGGTTATGGCTATGGCATTATGACTATGTCACGTCTAATTTAAGCTTTATTTCCTAAGTACGATCAGGCTTGTGTGTGTTGTTTGGCCTTCGAGAGTTTTGCGTCTCACTCGCACTTGTTAATTTGTACCGCGACCAGGGTTACCGCTAGGAATTTTAGAAAAGTCGCACGAACAGGTCGTTTTGTAAAAATAAAGTCGCACAAAATAGCCGTTTGAGAAAATAAAAGTTGCACCTCTGTTTTTAACGTTTTTTTTTTATTAATAAAAAGCATAACAAAACAAAAAAATAATTGAAACATAACAAAAAACTTATTGCAGAATCCATTTTTATCATTTTTCATAAGATATACAGTTGGATTATACATGCTTATACATGGTACATGTTTTCATGTACACTGAAGATTTTAGCTAAAACTATTATTTGCAACTTCTAATGAAAATTTTTAAAAATTTCTTGAATACATTTTATACATGACATGGTTGCATAAAAGTGATAAAAGTGTTGCCAAATGAACAATAATCTGTGAAATTATTTAAATTTTGCCGACGTTATTTTGACGATTTTTTTGATAAAAAATAATCAGAAAACTTTTAATTTAATGCAAATTAACTTTTTTTGGAGAAGCTTCACAAAAAAGGGTAAAAAGTAGCAAAAAAATTAAAAAAAAGTCGGAAAAGTCGGTGACAAAAAAGTATCACAAAAAGTCGAAGACCGCTAAAAAAGGGTCAAAATGCGACTGTAGTCGAGTGAACGGTAACCCTGACCGCGACTAACTGTATCTCTTACAGTTATTTAGTGGTATTTTCCATTATCGGATGCAACGATTTGGAATCTCTTCTTCCTATGCAGCTCCCGAAGAAAACACCTAATGTGGGATACCCTGGCAATTTGCGTACTTATTTCTGCCATTTAAACTAAACAACAAAAGAAATTCTTGTATGATCCTGAAAAATTAATTAAGAAGAAGCCTAAATTTCTTTTAATATTTATACGTGTAATTAAATGATTCGCTATTGTAATATATTCCTGTTCTCGATATATGAAAATCTTTGTTCGTTTACTGCGGTCTGATCTTTGAATCCGCCCAACAGGTTTTAATTCAATTTTTAGTGGATATATGAGTCTCAAAAAGTCCAAAATTAGTTTGCTTGTAAAATTTCGGATTTTGCAATAATATAGTCAACTTAAAAGGATGAAAATTTTTAAAATATATTTTCAAAAATGTGAAGAATTTGTTAAGAAATGCGTACGAGATTTGTTCTCTTCAGTGGACTTCTTTTATTATTAAAATAGGTCTGTTTGTTTACCCAAAATTTGCGCAATTTTGTGCAAGGTGAAACAAATTAAAGAATAATAATCGTTAAATTGGATTTTACTGGAAAATTAAACAAACGGACCTAATGATTGAACTAAAATGACAGCCTCTGATGTAAACACAAAAAAAAATGTGATCTTGGCTTCTTATTTTTCTATTTTTTCATTATTTTCTTATGCCCGTATGTAACAAGTATTTCAACTTTTTATAATTTTAGAAATTAAAAAAAGGAACTAATTAAAAATTTACTTACTTTGTGCATATACATGGAGCTTTCTGTGTGGGGTCAATAAAACCCCATATTTGCTGTTGCTGTTGCTTTTGAGATAAAGCTGTAGTATTTGGTTTTATATCAAGACTGTGAGAAGCGTCTGTTTGATCCACACCTTCCCTTGGCGCATTATCATTAGCAGTTACCATCGCCACAGACGAAGAAGTCGTAGTCGTTGCCGACGCATTTGAAGAATTTGAATTAGAGGTGGATAAATTGGTGGTGTTGCTGTAGGAGTTGCAGGAAGCTGAAGTTGTAATTGTGCCATTTAAATTATGTTGCACGTGCAAGACATTTGTGACACAATCTTGCCAGACTCTTTCAGGCATTTCACATGCAGCCTGCGGCGGGCTATGAATATTTGTAGTATTGCATGTGAAATTCCGTGTTTGTATGTCATAGTACGGCTGAACTTTTGTACGATCAATTTTTAAACGTTCGACCACATGGGCCAAAGATGATTTTGTTCCATTAATAGTTGGCGCTGACGCAGTTGGTAATTTATTATTGGAGAAATTTTCCATAAGTGGTTTCCTTGTATCATTATTATTACGATTATAATTTGTGGCATTATCATTTCCTCCAGCTGTTTGATTGGCCGATAGAAGTGATGCCAATGCAGCAGCTTCCGCTGAAGAAGATGTCCCCAAAGCACCTTTTTGAGATGCAGCTGCTTCCATTTCCTCCATGTCATCCAAATCCGTGACTAGTACATAAATCGATGGATGATACATTTTATGACCGCCTAGAACATATTAGGAAATAATAAAATAATAATGAAAAGTAGTCTATGTAATATCTAATAATAACATCAATTTAGAAAAATTAGTAAAACTCATACCTGCTATAACTTCCACGACCGGAGGCACATCACTGTTCTCTTTATTGCACAATGGGAAAAATGAAGCCCAGTCGTCGAGTATTTTTTCAGCCATTGGATCATTAGTTTTATAACTGTTGCCCGTAAGTGTGGCCGCCATTCCAAATGGAGCCAATATTACTTTGCGGGGTTTTGGACTAACGCTTTTGTTACTGTTTGTGTTGCTATTATTGTTGCTGTTGCTATTGTTATTGTTACATGCATTTGCTGAGGCTGAAAAGCTTTCGCTTTTAATACTCTCGCCTGCAGCTGCATTTGGTGAATTTGGTGATGTTTGTTGTTGTTCAGGTGAATTTGCATTCGATGCAGCGGCTGCAAATGCAACTGATGCTTCGGTTAAATGTTCTTTGGTAAGTGGGCGCACTGCTGGATGTTCTCTCAAGTCAATTGATGCACATACAGTATCACCATGCACAAAGAATGTAAACGAAAATGACAAATGTTGAGAGCTGGAAAAACTTTGAAGATTAATTTATCTCAAAAAGAGACTTATATAAAAAAGGGAAATCGGGATTTGTTTTTTTTTATATCTATCTTAGACCTGTTTAAACATTTAAAAATTACAAAATTATTAGAAATTTATAAACCTTTATCACAAGTTGAACGACGAATAAACTTATATCTTCACAATTTATTCACAGAGGACTTGTTTTTTTATCTGGGATTAATTATAATTACACTCAGTTTATTAAATTAATTCTTGTTAATTTAAATGAGTTTTAATCCAATTCGGAATATTGATTGCCATAGTGCAAAAAAAAAATTATTTGTACACTAATTAAAGTCATTCAATTCACATTCAAGAACTAGTGGCAAAAAGTTAGCTTGCCAATGAATCTTATTATTACTCGTATACATACATTATTTTTATTTAAAATTACTATTTTTTTTAACCATTGTGCATATATGTATGTATATACATACATATGTATATTTGTATATCGACGGCTTAATATAAGAAGGGCCTATCTCAATTTTTTCGAAATCGTGTTTTTGACGTTTTCTGGGAGACAACGTATAATTGCATCCTCCTTGAAGATCTTAGTACGTTACAGTTCAAAATCAAGAACTTATGGTCACTTAAAAAATTATTTCTGCATGTAAATGCTTTAGATTTCCTTCAGTTTTTTACTTCTCCTATAAAATATCGAAAATTCGAATCCCGCCTTTCTTATATTAAGCCATCGATATATACATACTTATGTATATTATTTAATTTAGATTAAAAAATGTTTCAAGTTGAACGATGAATAAATCTATATCTTCACGATTCATTCACAGAGAACTTGTTGCTTAATCTAGGATCAATTAAAGCCACATTATTATAAATATTAATATTAATAATGAGGCGCATTTTTAAATATAATCCCGTTTAGATACTTATTTGAAAGAATTATTTACAAACCCAACCATATCGCAGCTGTAATTAGATTACTCCCGATAAAATCAGTTAGAAGATAAGTTTCTTACATTACAACATCATCTGCTAGTATCGCTAAGGATCAATCCCGGTCTATGCGAGGTCTTTTACCACCCAAATTAACCAAACATAACCTACATTTCAACAGTATTATCAGTATTTTTACAGCCTAATATATTACGACTTGGGTACTATGCTCTAGACACATGTTCGGATACAGTGCACCAGTGTTACCAAAATATATATTCAAAATTACACCTCGTAGGAGCCAAAATTACCCGATTTCAAAGGAATTACACCCAATATTAAAATAAATATTTGACACATTTCAAAAATCTTGTTTAAGGTCTACTTATGATTTGGTATCAGCCCCAGTGAAGTGCAACATATTGAGAGCGTGTATTCAAAATACGTCAACTCAAATTTTCTCAAAATGAGCTTCCGATAGCAAAAAATCTCCTATAGAATATTCATCTGTAATATAAATTTCGAATCAAAAAAATTATTTTTTCTTGTTTTGTATAAATTTTTTTTTATTCTCTATCTAAAAGTATAATTTTTTTGGTGAAAATAAATGCTAACTTTCATGTGAAAATAAGTATTTCATTATAAATCTACCTCATATCTTATTGCTTATTATTACAATTTTTTTTTTTTTGTATACCTCCTTTAAATAATAAAATAGCATCAACGGTATCAGACGATAATTTATGATATTTTATTTTATTTATTTATTATATTATATATGTATGTATTCGTGTGTGTTCTGGGTTTCACATCGTTTTCACATGTTTTCTTTTGAGTTCGGATGTTAAAACATATGCTACGCCTGTTTAAGTTGAAATTTAGAAAATACAGATTAATAGTATGTGTTCTAGCATCCGAATTTAGAAGAACACAATTTGCAAATTGACGATTTCAAACTTTTAGATTTTCTCGTTTTCGATTTTGAGCAAAAAACTCATATTTTTTCACTGTTAACAAGCGAAATTCGTATTTTTTTCACAAGACTGTTAACAAGTGAAAAGCAAATCGAAAACGAAATGGGAAACGAAAAAATCTAAAAGTTTGAAATCGTCAATTTCCAAATAGCGTTCTTCTAAATTCGGATGCTAGAACACATACTATTAATTTGTATTTTCTAAATTTCAACTTAAACAGGCGTACCATGTGTTTTAACATCCGAACTCACAAGAAAACTATGTGAAAGCCAGAACACACACGATTTATTATATAAAACAAACGAATTCCAAATTACCCGTAAATTACACCTGAGAGCAATTACCCACGCGCTACACTTGCACATAAAAATTACACTTGATTCGGGTAATTACCCGCGATTCGGCAACACTGCAGTGCACTATACAGCAAACAACTGCCAATGGCTGATATTCAAATTGCGCCATCAGCAAGCATATTTGTTGTTTTTTTAATATATAAAATATTAGCGAAATTCACAGTTGGCCTTGTAGATCTTTTACATATTGCAGCTTTGGTAAATCTTGGTTAATTTAAAGCAAAGCAACAACAATTTACCAAAGCTACAAGACGTAAAAGATCTACAAGGCCAACCGAGAATTCCGCTATTATATGTAACAGGATGACATCCAGTTTAAATTTAATTTTTAAAATTGTACTTGAATTAACATATTTTTAAATTAAAATAATTAGAGCTATCTTATGATGAATATATGTATGTATGTATGTATGTATGTAATCAAAAAGAAACAATTTAAGTACGAGAGATTAATACTAACCTTCTTCCAAATATTCGTTCATTTGAAGTACAAGGTTGTACAAACCATTTACCAAATCGTACAATATCTTTTGTTAGCACAAATCTAAATAAAAATAATAATAATATATAATTAATAAATATATACGAGTTTCAAATAAAATATTTAAGAATTACCTTTCTATAAGATTATGAAGTGCTTTAAAAAGTAATGAACGACATTCATAAGTCAAACCTCTTTCCCAAGTGCCATTCCACATCATTTGATTGCCTACAAATACAAGAAAAATGTTTACAATAATTATTTAAAGTCGATGAAATGTTTCATTAAAAAAACTCTTGAACAAAAACAAGAACATAGATGGGGGCAACAATTTCTATTATTTAAGGCAATAAAATATTTACATTGGATAGATTTTGAAAATGTTTCCTCATGAGGCTTTAGTGTAACTTCTCTTTAAAAAATCACCTATGAAAATGGTCTAATAAATAAAAACATTAACAACAAATATTAAAACTTTTAAAAACCTCCGACGCAGTTGGCGCTGTAGCATAAGTTAAGAACTCTATGTTCCACTAATATTATTGAAGTAACAGAATCGCAAAAAATAAAAATATTAAATTAATAAATAGAAAATGTATGATTACTTCCAATCGACAAGACCGATTTTCTTCATATATTAGATGTTATACGATCACTTCACCTTTCAAACGAAAAAAATCCAAGTTAAAATCGGTCAATCCGTTTGGGAGCTACGTTGTCAAAAACACTCAGATTCAACAGAATATATTTAAAAAAAATGCAATCTTTTCTAAACGGCTGGACCGATTTTCTTAAAACATAGCTAAGAACACTCTCGATCAAGTCACCTTGCAAACATAAAAAACAAAATCTAAATTGGTACAGCCTTTAGGTCTGTACGTGGATTCGTACATACAAACGGATACACAGACACACACTACAAACTTATAACATCCTTTTTTCAGATGTGGGGTTAAAATCCGAAATGAAATTAGTTAAAATGTATAGGTATTTATACACATTTACAAACGTATTTTATTTAATATGTCATTGATTTCTTAAAAAAAATCATTTAAGAACCTCCGATACTCCCATTTTTTGCTCGTAACTTGGTGATGATTCTTTTTTTACTTTTAATAAAAGAACAAGTAGAAAAGTTTCTTTCGCAAATTGTTAATGTTGCTGATATAGTTAAAATAGCATTAAAAAATATATGCAGTTTGTGTAATGTTTTCTTTGATGTTTCCAAATAATTTTAATAAATTTCTTACTTTATTCATAAATTTTTTTTTAGATCAGTTAATAAAATATTATCAGTTACTTTAGAAATGTCATCTAATACTTCATCGTACCTAAGATTATTTGCGATATTTTCGTTACAAAATAATCATGAAAACAAAGTACTTGCGTACTCTTTTTTTAGCCGACTTCAAAAAAAGGGGGAGGTTAACAATTCATCTCAATTTTTTTTAAGTGTAAAATTTTTTTGTTGTCTGAGAGGGTATAGCTTCTCATTGGTCCCATTGTAAAAGAAGTGGGCGGGTAAGCGCCCACAATTTTTTATATTTAATTTTATGATATTCTGCTTATTTGATTGCTGCGAAACCTATAAAACACCTTTGGTTCTTGTAATTACACAATTTGAAAGTTAAAAAAATGGACGGAGTTACGCCCATTAAAATTTATTATAATATTTCATGCGGTTCTACTTAACCGATTTTTAAGAAACTTACCATACAAATTGAGCTCTAAGATAGACAAAATCTTTTATTTAAAGAAATGAGCGGAGTCACACCCATTAAAATTTAATATCTTATTTAACGTGGTTCTACTTTACCGATTTTTTCAAAACTTAACACACATCGTAAGCCCTGAAAAACACACAATCTTGCATTTAAAAAGTGGGCGGAGGCACGCCCATTAAAATTTAATTTTATATTTCACGTACTTCTTCTTATCTTCTTCTATGAGATCTTTGCATTGAAGTCTGTATTTTGTTTGGCAGAAAGTATTATTTAGTATTGCATAGGAAAGCTGAGGAATAATATCAAGGCATTTAATGCTTTTTTACGTCGTTTAATAATTCGATTCTTAAGGCTTCTGGTTAGAGAAAAACAGTTATTTTTTTCTAAACTTTTTATCAGGAATTCCAAGACACCTTCTAATTTCATAAAAGAAGCTTTATCTTTTCCCAGCAAAAAAAGAAAATAAGCGTTTAGCAAACATATATCGTCCCTACCATGTCAAACTATCCAATATGCAAATTTGTAATTATCAACTGGGAAGACACGTCAACTGGGAATTTAAAAACAGCGTATCCCTAAAAGTGCCAGGCTTAAAATATTTCTTATTTCGTCCATGAGAATTTCAGCATTTTGGAACGAGGCTATCGTATAAATTAAGACACCAAGATAACGAATCTAAAAAACGAATTTTGAATATTGGATAGTTTGACGTGGTAGGGACGATATGTACATACAAACAAGCTTACACAAGTATTTATAATTTGGAGTAATTTGATTACTTAACATCCTATTGTTAACAAATTAAAAAGTTATGAAATATAAAACACTTTTTATACAAAGTAGTTAAGGAAATTGTTGGAATATTTGACATACATATGTACATATACATACATACATACTATGTATATGATTCGAATAATTTTTTAATCGTTCAAACAAAATTGATACATAACAAGTTTTTCGAATGTATTCGAAAAATTTTTGTTCGAATGACAATACTAATATACAGTGAACAAAGAAAAAACTTGTACAGCAAACGCTCCGCTCTTCTAATCAAAATATCTCTGTTGCTTTGTAAGATTTTCAGATAAAACCAAAAGCGATTCCAAGGAAAATTAATCAGCTTTCTATGAAAATCTTTAATTTTATTAACAAATTTATTTTAATGCGAAAAAAATAACCTAAAATATAATAACACTATTTTCAAGAGCCAAAAAAAAACTTGTACACTAACTCTTCTTTCAGGAAGGAGCTATGAAATAAGGAATAAACTTAAAATTAGTACTAAATGTGGCCACGTCTAGCATCTAATAGATTATTTTCATAGAATGAACTGGGTTTTCGGTAATTTTGGGAGCTATATGGTCCAATATGCCCTGGAGAGCACTTTTGAGTTAATTTTTACACATAATCTACAGCTCGCGTAATTTTTTGTTCACATACGCCCACAGAATTTCATTTGTACTGAGGCCAAGGATCTAGGGAGGATGTGCCTGCAATTTGTTTCCATTGAATGGAAGCCATTCTCTTATTATTGAAGACGAAAGTTTCGGGTATTTAACTCTAACTAATCAATAGTCTCCACTTACATTTAATTTGGCAGCTAACTGTGCTAAATTATCTCTTAGTATGTTTAAATAATTCATTTTATTTATTGTACGTTCTATAAAAACCCGATTTCATACACCACTCGATCCCATTGGGCCCCATACCATCATATTACACCCCCCATGCTTCACCGTGTTATTCAGGTTATTATCGTTAAGGCTGGAGCTTTTCTTTGCCACGCAAAGAAAGATTATATTAATCACTATGATGACTTTTGGGACACTGCTGAATCCAAATTTAATATATTTGGATGTTATCGTTGTAGATTTTTGTGGCGAAGAGGAATTCCAGCATTAGTGATAAAAAACCTGAATAACACGGTGAAGCATGGGGGGTGTAATATGATGGTATGGGGCTCAATGGGATCGAGTGGTGTATGAAATCCGGTTTTTATAGAACGTACAATAAATAAAATGAATTATTTAAAAATACTAAGAGATAATTTAGCACAGTTAGCTGCCAAATTAAATGTAAGTGGAGACTATTGATTAGTTAGAGTTAAATACCCGAAACTTTCGTCTTCAATAATAAGAGAATGGCTTCCATTCAATGGAAAAAAATTGCAGGCACATCCTCCCTAGATCCTTGGCCTCAGTACAAATGAAATTCTGTGGGCGTATGTGAACAAAAAATTACGCGAGCTGTAGATTATGTGTAAAAATTAACTCAAAAGTGCTCTCCAGGGCATATTGGACCATATAGCTCCCAAAATTACCGAAAACCCAGTTCATTCTATGAAAATAATCTATTAGATGCTAGACGTGGCCACATTTAGTACTAATTTTAAGTGTATTCCTTATTTCATAGCTCCTTCCTGAAAGAAGAGTTAGTGTACAAGTTTTTTTTTGGCCCTGGAAAATAGTGTTATTATATTTTAGGTTATTTTTTTCGCATTAAAATAAATTTGTTAATAAAATTAAAGATTTTCATAGAAAGCTGATTAATTTTCCTTGAAATCGCTTTTGGTTTTATCTTAAAATCTTACAAAGCAACAGAGATATTTTGATTAGAAGAACGGAGCGTTTGCTGTACAAGTTTTTTCTTTGTTCACTGTATACATATCGCCCATTGAGTTCAATAGTATCACAACTCAAAGTTTAAGTTTTCAATTTGCATACCTACAACTCAATGAAGACATGGAAGCATATTCTTCTCTCAGATGATGGTATAAGCTATTTACATGAAATTTTTACAAGATAAAATACGAAATGCCGCACTATTCTGATTAACTCAAAAAAACGAATTTTTTTATTTATGACACTATTGAAGTAAATGAGCGATATGTACCTACATACGTTACAGGCAAGTTTGTATCAACATACATACATACATATGTATATAATTGGAACCTTATTGTAAATTTGAAATGTGGCAGAACAAGTTCATCAAAAATTATTTAACCAAAATTTTTTTTCAAACCTTATCAGTTGAAAAAATAGTGTTGCCAACGGGATACATTTTTTTATTAGCTTTAAAATGCGGGACAGACAAAACAAAATGTACATTCTTGAGAGCAAACTAAACAGCTGCATCTACTATAGGAAACTCCAAATATTAAGGGGTTTATTTGGTTGAAAAAGAGAAAAATTAACAATTTAACAAAAGGCAAAATGAAACAAAGAGAACAAAACAAAAAAAAAAATATGTAACATATGTAGTTATGGTAAGAAAACGCACCACCAGCAGGCCAGTTCTTCATCCAGACTAGGCTACACTACCAAAATCTAAATTCACACCAAACGCAAAAACTCAAACGAACTAAATAAAAAAAACATAAGCCAAAGCAGAAATAAGAAAAAGGTAGAAAAGAAGCACAAAATACATACATATGTAGTACGTATGTCTATATTAAAAAGTTCAATGCAATGCGCAGAAATATCCAATAAGAGAGCTGCAATAACGAAAAACTGCAAAAATATTATCAAACCTATAAAAGTAAACGAATAGATTATAAAAGAAGAGAAAAGAAATTAAAAACCCCAAGATTTACCAATTTTTGCAGTGAGAATATACATGATGCTTATGTATGTATGTAAGTAGGTATATAGGAGTAATATTCCTGGTATATTATTACATTAATCTCAACTTAACCTTTTGTGTTTTTTTTTTCTACTATCCGATATTTTATAATGAAGAAACCTCACAAGAATGCTGCCAGCCAGACAATATAATATTTTGCAGACTTAAGCCTGGATCACACTACACTATCGGCACAATGCACAGAGGAGGATTTTAAGCCAAAAAGCTGGCCATTACTTTTTTTAGTTTACATTGCTTGTGAGAACTTATTGAGTGCCCCTAAATCAATGAAACTTGATAGCAATATATCTTATAGTACTTGGCTGTTTAATTTTGAAAATAAGAAAAATCGGACAAAGGGGGAAAAAGTTCCCTTCATAGGAACTAATCCTACCTCTGAAAAATTAATTTTTTTCTTAACTTTTCCCATATTTTTGTTTAGCAAATGCAACTTTCAATGTCGGGGAAAGTTCAAACCCTCAAACTTGAACCCAGGAGACCGTAAGATGCCATTTTCGCCCCTGCTTCCTTTTGTGGGTGGTGACAAAAATATTATTTGCACAAATAATGTCAATATAAAAAAATGTACCACTTATGCCTTAATATCATAAAAGATAAACTGTAATGGTTTTATGGGCTGGGGGAAGTATCCCTCCCCTCAAAGCAAAACATTTTATGACTGACAAAAATGTTTCTTAATCATATTTACCTATTAGAGTTTTTTTCCGGACTTTTTCATTTTCCGGGAAAGCGGGAAAATTTTTTATATATCCCGGGATCGCGCTCCATAGAAATAATAAACATTAAATTTGCCAGGCATTAGCACAAATTTGATTATAAAGTTTAAAACACTAACTAAAACACATCTTATATACATAAATACCCCTATGTTAATTCAAATTGGGTTTTTCAACAAGAACTTTATTTTACTTTAACTTTTAGTTTTTAAATTCCTTAAAGGTTTTTTCCAACACGAAAAACTTTGTTATATAAGATCAAAAAAGTAAATTTACAAATATAAGTAATAACATAATATTTAATAAAAACAAAAATAAAATAAAAAATAGTCGAGGTTTGAGATCGAAAACAGATCAGTAGATTTGTTCTTAAAAAACGTCCATACAATTGAGTTTCCCATGTAAAACAATTTTATTAAAAACAAAAAAAGAGAATAATGATTTCAATAAATTACTTTAAAACCAGGGACCGAAAATAATTGTTATTTTTTTCTTTCTGAAGAAAAGGCTACTAGAAAATAACTATTATCTACTTTAGGTTATTATTAACCATTATTGTGAGACAAAGACATTTCAATATCTTGCCCTAAAAACCACTTATAAATAATGCATCGATTACATCTAAAACAAAAAAAAAATAAAATAAAATTAATCTCGATAATGGTCATTGGTAACCAAAAAACTTTTTCGGTTGCTATAATACTCGTAGTTATTTATAGCAAACAAATATTTTTCACTTGTATTGGTTACGATTATAACCATTTAAATTTATTAAATTTATTATTAAATGTTATGTTCCTTCTTAAAGCATCAATATATGTGACAAAATATATTTTTAAATCTAAAATTTGTTAGAAAAGTCGCTGCTCGCTATAAATTTTTGCAAATGCCAAAGTTAAAGCAGCTGTTCTATATGTAAAGTTGTCAACATTTTTGTTTTTATTATTTCCCGGGATCCCGCAGAAAAAATCCCGCGAAATCGGGAAATTTCAAAACTGGAATTCCCGGGAAAAAATTATTTTCATACTTTGTTATCGTTTTTTTTTTCTTAATTAATGTGTTAGTTAATGTGTCATGTGTTTTCTTATTCACTTTAAGTACTTTGCAACGCGAAGTGGACACCCGAAGGAATCAGTTTAGATCCGATAATAATATATCCCATTTAAACACATAACTAAATGTAAATATAACTTAGAAATTAACCCACCCCAATGTCTATTTGGTCTAAAGAAAATAAAAAAAAGATAATTTAAAATAAAAATATTTTATAACACCAATGAGGATGTTAAGGCAAAAAATTTTGTAACACGTTAAAACAATGGAAACTTCCCCTCAATGGCCAGAAAAGTTAGAAAAAGAAAAGTAACATGAAAAAGTGAATTTATATTTGTTCTACAGAAAGAAGTGTCCAAAATTCCATCTGAAATAGCACAAATTTTTGATTTGAGGGTGGCGTTGGCTGAAGTAGTTAGCACGTTGACTACAAAATCGAAGGTCCTGGGTTCAATCCCTGTATCCAACAGTCATTGAATAACAACACCACGCATTTTTCTGATGTGCATTAGTGTCCCTTTGTATCAGTTGTTGTAGGAAAGTTCAAGTGATGAAGGCATAGTCACTGGTCACTTAACTATACCGACTTCAGAAGATACTAGTCCTAATGTAACATCGGAGCGCCCTCCATCGTTGTGTAGCAAAATCATCGGCGAAGTAAAATAATCAATAAAATGGCTACAAAACACAGCTTCAAAAATTTAATACGCCTCATTTGACACCAGATGGCGCTGCAACACTGCATTATCAAAAAACGTGCAAAAAGCAGAGTTGTAAAAGAATGAAGCTTTCCTCTATCTCTCCCTTCACCACCTGTCTTCTCTATCACTATCCCTTTCCTAAAGAAGGTAACACCTAGTAATAGTAGTAGGCATTAATTGCCTGAGTGTTACTTCTCTTTTTAAAAAAAAAAAAAAAAAATTTTTGGTCGATTCGATTCCAAGAGGACTGCAAGTCATAATAATAAACATTAGCACATGGTAAATACTAGATTGCAGTTCAAGAGATTTTTCAAAAATATTACTACGAAGTGTGACCACTCACTTTATGCGCTACAAAAATTTAGTTATAAAAGTTAAAAAATTAAAAATTTTGTATGCAATAAATTTAAATTACAAGAACAAAACACATGCATACATACCTACATATGTATGTATGTATGTATGTACGTATGTATGTATAATGATTTTATTTGTGATAAAATAATGACCTGTTTAACGATATCAAAAAAAAATTACCTAATTGTTTTAGGAAATATTTACTTCAAAAATATTAATAGGAGGAAGCTTGGATTGGATAGAATTTTAACGATGTGTGGATATGAGATTTCTCCTTTATACATACATATGTATAATCACTTCCAAAAAACCCCTCATTGAAGTTCTCAATCCAACAGCAAGTAACCACTGTTTTTTTTCTCACATGAAATATATGAGTAGTGAATTTTATTTTACTGTTGCTGCTTTTATCAGTTTCCTGAACAAGTCTGAAAATAAACAAAAACAAATGAGCATAAACACAAAATAACAACAGCAGCAGCCTTTTTCAGTTAATGTATTTTGTGTAGCACGTGTGGTCGTGCACATGTTGCTGTAAATATCATAAAATACATATAAACAGGAGAGATATGAAATAAACAAAGAGTATCTGAAAGATAGCTAGAGAGAATGTTAATGACCAGAAATTCGAAGAGAGATACTTTTAAGGTCATTGCAGTGTTGCCAAGTTTTGGGCAATTAAACGAAATTAGTATAATTTGAGAGTAATGGAGGCCTACTCTGTAATTCGATTCGAAAGAAAATGCTTTCGAGTTTACATGTTATGAACAGCGATGATAACTTAGCGCCTTTTGCGCTAGTTTTAGCGCGTTTTAACTATGCCAAACGCGCTTTTTTTCGTCTTAGCGCGTTTAATAAACAAAGCGCTAAACTAGCGCGTTTTGATTAAAGTCAAAAATATCATTTGAGTTCAATATCTTTTTACTTTTTTTGTATAAATTTATTAAAATGTAACTTTTTGTTTAAATTAGTTAATGATTTAGATGTAAATAAAATTCCCTTCACTGTGGTTAGAATTAAGAACGCATTTTAATATTGTAAATGGCAAATATTTTGAAATTTTACAGTTAAAAATATGTACTCCTAGTCGTGACCCAAAAAATGTATATAACTCATTAAGCATCTGTTCTTTTTGTACTTCAAAAAGCATTTAAATCGCAACACTATTCGACAATTTATATAAGTTCTTACAAAGTTTGAAAAATAAAATTAAAATCAAAACTAAGAATTTCGAATATTTGGAAGGCGAGACTGATTCTGTATTAAATGATTTTAGTTATTTAGGATATAATTTCGAAGAAGAGTTACTAAAAAATTAATTGTACCTTTATTAAAATTTAATTTAGCGCGTAGGAAAATAGCGCGTTTTGACTATAAATTGTTGATAATGCTGTAACTTAGCGCGTTCTAGCGCGTTTTGAGAAGGCGTATAGCGCGTTTGGGTTATAAATAGTTGGCACCGCTGGTTATGAACATACAAATTCGAAAGATTTTTCTTTCGTTTCGAATTACACAGTAGACCCCTGATAACGTCGTTGTTTTAAATAACCGACCTAACTGCAATTTTTTAGAAAATGAGTTATTTAAGTCACAATAACCCCTGTTTAAAATTGTTATGACAGTAAGCATTACTTTTATGTCTATGGGTCTTTAAAAATGTTACGTAACAGAAAAATTAATAAATTAGAGATATATATACATATATGCATGTACATAATATTATATTATATTATAATATATAATATTCAATGAATTTTTCATATTAAAAAACACAATATTAAAAAAAATTTAGAACTAAAATTTAAATAAAAGTTCCTGATACTTTGAATAAATTTATTTATAGATTTTTTTATTCATACACACCAATATCTACCTCACTTTGCGTCGTGGTTATGTTCCAGAAAAACGCGACGCAAACTGAAACGAAGAAAAGTGAATTATGATTTTCTATAGCAGACCATGTAAAGATCGAAGATAGGTTCCAGGGATACGAAAATACTACTTTTTAAAAAGAAAATTAAACAAAGTAAACATTAAAAAACAAATATAATAATGGATTTGATGAGAACTCTTAAAATTGTCATTTGTGCAATTGGGCTAACTTGGGAAACTTGTTTCATGAAGCCCCTTTTGAACTTTTTGCCGCAAACAGTTTATAGGTCTGTTCATTTACTTTCCCAGCAGAAACTAGCAACGAGAGAGTAAGGCAGAAATTTACAAAATTACTCTCTCAAATATGAAAAAGTAAATGAACGCTTTATTTGTAAAAACTTGCAAGAAAATTTTATTCATGATACAATTGTACTTTTTCTGATGTATTTTGATTGATAATTTTTTAAATTGCAAATTTTTTTTAGAAATTGACATTCTTTACACACTTTCATGTATTTTTACTATTTTTATGCATTTCACTCACAGTGAAAATTAGTACTAATTCAGCAGCGACACAACTTCGCAAAAACGCAATACGAAACGGAGCAAAGCGAGGTATTGGTGTACATATGCATGTATGTATGTATCTATGTATGTATGTACTCAGAAAACAACATTGAAGAAAAGGTGCACAGGTAGCTTGTGGGTAGTATCAGTAGGTATCAGGCGGGGGTTTTGGGATCGATTAGCACCAAAGACTGGTCTGATTCTCTACAACGAATGAAGGTCTTTGTTATTATGCTCGTGAAAAACATAAGACATAAATCCTGCATTATGGTATTTACAATTTATCTATGTAAATGTATTTTATTTTTAACCCCCTGCCAAAAAGAGGGTGTTATAAGTTTGTAGTGTGTGTCTGTGTTTCGGTGTTTCGGTGTATATGTGTGGCTGTACGAGTCCACGTACAGACCAAACCCCAGGTAGCATTTTGTATCATAATCCAATCGTTTCCGAATCAGCTTGACGGGAAAAATAACCGTATATGAGCTCATTTTTCGATCATAAATGATACTCCCGTTGTGAGAAAATGGTACCCTATAGATGAATCATACCAAACAATCAGTTATGATACGATTTGCTGATTATTTTTGAGCAATTTTCATATTAAATCATTTAAATCACCTTTTTGCGGTTTGCATGATGTTCCTCTATTTTCAAGAAATCATTATTTGATCATATAGATGAATCATAAGTGAATCCTCTTTCAATCGCCCAAGTGATAAATCACTTTTTAATCATCAAAAGCGATCTGTAGAGAATCATATAAGATATTTCTGCCAAAAATGATCACCCAAATGCTAGCTGGGACGGATGGGCCGATTTTGATTTATTTTTTTCTGTTTGAAAGATGACTTGATAGGGAATGTTCTCAGCTATGTTTTAAGAAGAAACGGTCCAGTCGTTTAGAAGATATCACATCTTTTCTATATATATTCGGGGGTTTTTAACATTTTCAATTTTTGTTATATTTATTTTTAATTGTTTATTAAAAAGCAAACACAAATTTACAGATAAAATATTTTTTACCGATCACAAGGCACTTTTCAATCACAGAATTTGTAAATAAATTTGTAAGCAAAAACAAATTTTGACTATCTGTAACATATACGTACATATGTATGTATGTATTCAGAGCGAAAATAGTCATGTGCGTTGCTCTACCAGCTGATTACCCAGTCAGCAATTTTAAGATTTATTTAATTATTATTTTTCGAACTGTATTTGTTTCTATATTCTTATGAATTGAATAGGCTAAAGTTCGTAACGCTTTTTAAGCCAAATTACATGTGATAATTATTAATGAACAAATAACATCAAAGTTAGTTGTAAATATTCTGACAACAACACATAGTTGAACGGAACAGCCAGCCGTTTTCGAAGGCCACTAAACCTTCCTCATCAGCGTTCTTCTGTGTTTTGGTCCACTGTGTGTGGTGTCAGTTGATGTAGATGTCTGCCTTATATACGTAACTTTATTGCAAATGGAATATGTGAATTTGTTTGATTCATTGCATTTCAATTTGCCAATGTGTTTCGTAATGTATACGCAAGTTAACATCTATATATATATACCATCTTCTATATATATTACCATCTTCTATATATATTACAACAGTCTTACCATTGTCGTTTTGTTCCTTACTAACTATACACATGTTTGTTAATTTGCTTATTTTTGTTCTACTTAAGACAAACTTTTTTGGTTTGTTACTATTAAGTATATTTTTATTTTTAATTTTTGCCACAAGCCAATGACTATTAATTAGTTAATTTAATTATTATTTTTCGAACTGTATTTGTTTCTATATTCTTATGAATTGAATAGGCTAAAGTTCGTAACGCTTTTTAAGCCAAATTACATGTGATAATTATTAATGAACAAATAACATCAAAGTTAGTTGTAAATATTCTGACAACAACACATAGTTGTCTTAAGTAGAACAAAAATAAGCAAATTAACAAACATGTGTATAGTTAGTAAGGAACAAAACGACAATGGTAAGACTGTTGTAATATATATAGAAGATGGTAATATATATAGAAGATGGTATATATATATAGATGTTAACTTGCGTATACATTACGAAACACATTGGCAAATTGAAATGCAATGAATCAAACAAATTCACATATTCCATTTGCAATAAAGTTACGTATATAAGGCAGACATCTACATCAACTGACACCACACACAGTGGACCAAAACACAGAAGAACGCTGATGAGGAAGGTTTAGTGGCCTTCGAAAACGGCTGGCTGTTCCGTTCAACTATGTGTTGTTGTCAGAATATTTACAACTAACTTTGATGTTATTTGTTCATTAATAATTATCACATGTAATTTGGCTTAAAAAGCGTTACAAACTTTAGCCTATTCAATTCATAAGAATATAGAAACAAATACAGTTCGAAAAATAATAATTAAATTAACTAATTAATAGTCATTGGCTTGTGGCAAAAATTAAAAATAAAAATATACTTAATAGTAACAAACCAAAAAAGTTTGTCTTAAGTAGAACAAAAATAAGCAAATTAACAAACATGTGTATAGTTAGTAAGGAACAAAACGACAATGGTAAGACTGTTGTAATATATATAGAAGATGGTAATATATATAGAAGATGGTATATATATATAGATGTTAACTTGCGTATACATTACGAAACACATTGGCAAATTGAAATGCAATGAATCAAACAAATTCACATATTCCATTTGCAATAAAGTTACGTATATAAGGCAGACATCTACATCAACTGACACCACACACAGTGGACCAAAACACAGAAGAACGCTGATGAGGAAGGTTTAGTGGCCTTCGAAAACGGCTGGCTGTTCCGTTCAACTATGTGTTGTTGTCAGAATATTTACAACTAACTTTGATGTTATTTGTTCATTAATAATTATCACATGTAATTTGGCTTAAAAAGCGTTACGAACTTTAGCCTATTCAATTCATAAGAATTTTAAGATTGTTTTTCAAAATACATATCACCAAAATTTATTTTTTAAGACTGCCTTAGGTGACCAAGAACTGATCAATCAGTTGGGCGCTAAAAAAAGAATAAGAAGAATTAGATATTTGGCAGTCATTCTCGTGCAGAAAACTCGCTCCAAAAAAACTCATTCAAAATAGTACCGCAGAGGAGTCAAAATAGACTTGAATTTGATTAAAAGATTCAAAAAATGCTGGCTGGGTAAATACACCTTGGTGAACAGGTTTGTACGTACATATGTATGTATGTATATGTGCATGCATACATACATATGTAAGTACGTGCCTCTCCTAACACAAAACAATGAATGAATTTCAAACTGTTCAAAAATGGCCTCATACAAACGCAATTTATTAAATTATGTTAACATAATTGCTAATTAGCAAACATGACCAATATATATGTATGTATATAATATGCATGTATGTACATATGTATGTACATAAGTATCTATGTGTACATACATATATATGTATGTATGTAGCTATGTACTTAGAAATACAATTTCTAAGCAAAAAATTGTATATACAACGATTTTTACTACAACTACAACTCTCTTGATTTTATACTATTCGCTCTTGTCTGCGGAAAAATACATATGTACATAAAAGTGTTACCACCATGAGGTGAAGTGCCCAAAGAACTGTTCATATTGAGGGCAATCATGAATAAAATTCCACAAGAATTTTTTCTTGGGGAAGCAAGTAATAGGGAGAAAACAAAAAAATTCTAATTGGAAAAAGGAGAAATTTCTCGCGGAATTTTATTCATGATTGCAGTGATTGTGTAAAAATTTCATACAAAGTCACCTGTTGTTGGGAGTAAAATTTATTTACATCTTCATTAAGTTGCACGTAAGTTTGCAATTTTTAAAATTATTTTCTGCAATACTAGATTTTTTTAATTATTCCTATAATAAAAAATAAATGGGCGATATGTACATAGTGCTCATTTACCCAAATAAGGTCATAACCAGGGAAACCGCTAATAAGCAATTGCATGTTTTTTTTTGTGTGACGTGTTAACGCCCAGATAAGGTATTTATCCGTTTCAGATCTTGTTGTTATTAATTTTGGAATCGATTTGTTAGTGCATATTTTTGCATATTTTACCTTTGAGGCATGTTTTTTCATAATTCAGTCTTACACGTATATTTTTAGCATTTATTCGAATTTTTATAGTATATTTGACGATTTTGGGACATATTTTGATATGTATGTACAGTCAAATCCCGATAATTCGTACCCCGATAAATCGTAATTCCCGATAATTCGTAATAAACTGTCGGTCCCTTGAAAAAATCTCGTTAATTCGTAAAATTTCCATACATTTTGGTCCCCTCGCTAATTCGTAATTTTTTTTTTCAAATAAAATCTTCTTTACCTCTTATAAATCGTAATTGTTTGCTAACTACCACTTATAATTCGTAATAAAAACAACAAAAACATGGAAAGAATGATGAAATGAATTTGTCAGTTTTATTTTAATTTTATTGTTTTTTCTTTGCTATTAAAATTACACGTATTTTACGCTAAGTAAATGAATTTGCTATTTTACTTTATGTATTTATTTTATTTATTTTGTATTTTATTTTTGACAATTGTTTTTATGTTAATTTTTTATAGTTTTAGTAAAACGCCCTTTAATTCGTATTTATTTTATTTTAATCCCGTTAAATCGAAACCCCGCTAAATCGAAAACCCCTATAATTCGTAAGAAATGGCCGGTCCCTTGCGATTACGAACTATCGGGATTTGACGTATATGATATAGTATATTTTTTTAATTTATTATGCCTTGTCAAATATTTTACTCAAACTTTCGTATAAATCTCCTTTCCAATGTTCTATGCACGTAGTGCCTAGTGTATACTTTTGGCTTATTTATTACGCCGTACTATATTCAGGACTATCATGAATAAAATTCCACGTGAAATTTTTCCCAGGGAAAAATTCCAACTAATAGCAAATAGTAGGGAAAACAAAAAATTCTAATTGGAAAAGGGAGAAATTCCACGCGGAATTTTATTCGTGATAGCCCTGATTATAATTTTTTTAATTAACACAGTTGCTTTGAATAAAATTTTTCGTTCAACTTTTTGATTCAATAAATATGTATATTGAACGTTAATTTCAATAAAACTTTGGATTTGCTATTTGTGACGGACGTTGTTTACGTGTGGTAGTGAAAAAATGTGATTGTATTGCTACTTTCTTGCTATTAGTTTCATGTGTAAATGGTAGGTTACCTACCTTCAAGAAAGTAAATTTTTGATGTTTTCAGAAAGTAAAATGACAAAGACGTGAACACTGTTACCCACATCAAAAATTTATACAAATATATAGGATTGTGGAAAATAATTATTATAAATTATTCTTATTTTGTATAAATATTTAAATAATTGTAATTTCGTATCTTCAAATATACACGAAGAAGACAATTCGTGCCTATTTAAAACAATAATATTATTAAAATATTAACAATAATAATTATTCCCAACTTATTGCCCTATAAATGTGTGTATGCGATAATCTAGGTAACTCTAATTAAGTAATAAACAAAGCAAAGTTTTGCAACTTTTCGTTTCGACGACATTTTTAAAATGAACTTTCACTTTCCTTTGAAAACGAACAAGAAATTTTCATGAAAGTAATTTTTTTCATTCAAATTTTTATTCATAATACGTATACAAAAATTTCAAGAAAGTACTTTCATGTGTAAATGTAGCGTTAGATGTAATATAAAATTTTCACTGTATAAAAGTTTATTTAGATGTGACAGGCAACAATTTTTATTTGAAAATCTAAATCTGCAAAATACTGTTCCAAAATTTAGTTCTGATATAGGAATCGCTTATAAAGTTGGAGTTATTTTTTTTTCTTTATTAATTTTTTTTTTATTGTTTTTTACTTTTATTTATTACTCTTTTGTCTTATTTTATATGAAAAATTTTATAGAATTGTTGAATTAAAAACATTTTTTTCCAAATACATAAATCAATTTATGTTACTTTTAAAAGCATATGCGCATAAAACAACTTTAGAGCATATTTCTGGATTCCCTGGTCATAACTCAAAAAATGGAGTTTTTGAGTTAGTGGTACAGAATTAATCCTCATTTCGTTCTTCGTTCTGTGTGAATTGAAAACTTGAAACTCATTTTCTGGCAAACTGGTTTTTTGAGTTACGACGTTGTTTGAGTAAATTGGCGATATGTACTTATGAACACATCGCTACTTCATAGCAACATAGACATACATATGTACATACATACATACATAGGTATCTCTAAAAAAATGCGTTTTTGGAGGTAATAATGTAGAAAAATTGTTACATAAAAAGATTTGGATCTTGCGTCAAAAATTTAGAAGAGAAGAAAGTTTTTTATGTAAATAGGAACCTTCATTGAGTTTTATGTAAATTGGAAACATTTTGAGTAATGCCTCTGTTGCAATAAAGGAGCGACATGTTTAAAGCACAAAATATTTTATTTTTTATATTTTCAACTACATATTTAAATTGCCTATCAGACATCGAATACCAGTAACATTTAGTTTATTCTTCTGCAATTATTACAACCAACTCTTTTGCAACAACATATGTATGTACATACGTACATACATATCTATGTATGTATGTATCTATGTATGTACATACATATGTATGTATAAATAATAAATTTGTGGCATGTGTATCGTAGTGTTGAAATTCATACAATGACTTTGGCTTACTGTCAGAGTGATGTCTTAGTTTAGTGTAAAAACCAAAAAAAAATATAGTTCGCTGTAAAATACCATCATCAAAGCAAAATAAAACACAATAAATATGATGTTGAAGCAAACAACAACAACTTTTAAAACGCACACGCAATGTTAGCCATGTTGCCACTTTTCTTCTCTAACATTATTTACATATGTATTTACATATGTATGTACATGATGCAAAGTAAGAAGAAAATAATTAATATCGAACATGTATGTATTTCGTTTATAACAGCAAAACTAATGCAAGTAGATCAACTTAATATATGTGACAGCGCATAGAGAAATGGACCTAAGGGTAAAAAATCTATTTTCACTTTTCACCAAAAGTGTTCCCTCCCAGAGATATGCGCGTTTTATAATTTATGAAATTGAAGTCGACAATTCAAGGTTATGTGAAAAAAATTTCGTACTAACAGAGTGATATTCACGATTTAAAATAATTACATATAACTGAATATATATTATAATTCACAATTAATAATTTCAGAAAATAAACTTGGATTCGAAAAAATGCGAGCAAAATTGATATCAAACTCATGGAAACAGCGCGCTAGGTAGAAAACAGTAAAACCAACTACACAAAACAAGAGGTAGGGACGACCTACGCGCGTTTTCAAGGTTGACCTACACGTTCCTGACGTCATGAGATGTATCGCTTTCAAATGAGACTAATACCAACACGATCAGTGATGGTACACCAAAGATACACGTATTTAAATCTTTAAAATGGCTCTCCTGAACAAAACAGGTTTTTACCCTTAGGTCCCTTTCTATTTTGCGCGTCACATACATGCATAATAAATATATCTACATATATAAATATATATGTATTAAAATAAAAGTTTAACTTTTCTATAGTTAGGTATGTATTAAATTAACTTATTAAAGAAATCCTTCGGCATATGAATGAAGCATGATCACGGATCCTAAACTCAACAAGTAAGAGTGCTATATCTGGCTGTATCGAATCTTATATACCCTTTACCAACGCATGTACATGTAGTATACAGATAGATACATAAGTACATACATACATATGTATTTGTTTTGTGATAAAATTTATATTTTTTGTTATATTGCAATTTTTAGTAAGTGACCTCTCGGTTTTTTTCGACTTAATGATTTGCTTTAGTAGAGATGTTCCTAAAACATGAAATATGTTTAAGTTTTTGTTTATTTTTTTACCCATTTTTTTTTAATTTCCAACCCTGGAACCATAATTTAAATTTATCTGGTTTTAATACTAATTTATTTCTTTCTATAATATAAAATATACTTAATTACTAAAGAAATAACTAGCTTTATTTAATTAGTTTTATTTGTATATCAAAAAAATGTACTTTTCCCAACCCTGGAATCATCCTTCTAGATTTTTTAGTTCCTTATACCAATCTTGTTCTTTAAAAAATATATAAAATATGTTAAATGAAGAAAGAAAAAAGGAAATATGGAAAATACTAATTTTATTTAGTTACTTTAATATCAAAAAAAGTTTAAATTTTCCAGCTGTGGAGCAGTGGTTTTTATTTTTCTAATTTTCTATACCCAACTTTTCTTTCCAAAACATAAAATATATATATAAATTAAAATATAAAAAAAATTATTATATCAAGTTAATTTTATATATCACAAAAATGTAAGTTTCCCAACCCTGGAATAATAATTTTAAATTTTTCAAATTTCTTACACTTAAGAATTTAAGATATTTTAAATTTATAAATAAAAAGGAAAAATTAGTTTTAGTAAGTTATTTTTATATAGCAAAAAAGTTGAAGTTCCCAACCCTGAAACAATTTTTTTATTTTTTTCTTATATTTTTATTTCAAATTTTATTCGTACTGAAATATAAAAGAAGTTTATTTAACAAAAATATAAAAAATGTGTGTTATCTAGTTACTTTTATTTATATGGCAAAATCAAGTTTAAGTTTTCCAGCTCTGAAACCGTCGGCTCGATTTCGCTGATTTTCAATACCAATCTATTTTGGACCATTTCTGATACACCAGTTCAAGACCGAAGTTTCTAGCTGTTCTGGGAGCTTCGGAAAACCGATTTCACGTACACCAGACGGACGAACGGATATCGCTTATTCGTCTTCCCTATTTATAAGGATCCAGAATATATATATTTTATGGGACGCATATGAATATTATGGAAATTACATACCCTTTACCTTTTTTGGTTAAGGGTATAAAAATTTAACACAAAATTCTACAACAAAAAGCTACAAGAGCCTTGTATTGAACTTCAGCTTGCGCCAAGCGAATGTGAATTTTCCCATCTGGTCCAAAATAGTTCTTTTTGTAGATAAAATTAAAAAAAAACGTTGTCTTTGCAGATAAAGTGAAAATAAATAAAGCGTTTTAGCGCAAACCTCATGCTGAAATTTAACACAAGGGTATTAAAAAACACGATAGTAGTCCCCTTATGCCATGGGTGTGTGTCATCATCTGGAGTTGGTAAAATACATTTTGTGATTGGAATTATGAATTTGAAGTATTACATTGACATTCTTAAAGAAAACTTGGTGGAGAGTATCGAAAATCTTGGTATAAAATGAGATTTCGAATTCTAACAGCACAGCGACACCAACAATAAGTCTTGGAACGCACGAAATTAGCTACTTTATAATGGCCCAAAAGTAATGAAAACACCTCCTCTGTCAACAGAATTGAAACTTATAGATTATATGGAGGCAGGCTTAAAAAATGGCGGCTACGCGACGGACAAAGGATTTTGACGCACTGAAGGAAGCCATAACAGAAGAATTGTTATTGAACCCGAAATATAAAAAAAATCTGATTGAAAGTATACTCGTAGCACGGAAATTGCAAGGTTTTAAAATAAAAACAAGTAAGAGTGCTATATTCGGCTGTGCCGAATCTTATATACCCTTTACCAACGTACGTACATATATATAGTATACAGACACGTACATACATATTTGTTTTGTGAAAAAATTTATCATTTTTTTAAAGTTTCCATCTTTGGAGCTATAATTTTCATTTTTCAAATTTCATACACCAAACTTTTCTTTCAGAAGCATAAAATATATTCAATTTATAAAGAATTTTGGATTTTTCTGATTATTGATACCAATCTAGTTCTTTAAAAAATACATAAAATATGTTAAGTGAAAAAAGCAAGAACGAAATAAGCAAAAACTTAGTTTCATTTAATTCCTTTAATATTAAAAAAATCAGTTAAGTGCGACTTTGAATCGCGCACGAAAGGAAGGTTTTTTGCTTTTTTGAAGTTTTTTTCAGTTAAAACGATTTTCTCGTTTTGGCAATTTTGTCTGTTTTTGGAGGTTTTTTTCATTTTGGTGATTTTTTTCTGTTGTTGGGCTTTTCTTCATTTTGAAGATTTTTCTCATTTTGACGATTTTTTCTGTTTTTTTATTTTTTTTCGCGATTTTTTTGGTTTTTTTTTCGTTTTGGTGATTTTTTTCATTTTGGCGATTTTTTTCATTTTGGCAATTTTTTTTCTTTTTTTTATGTTTTTTTCGTTTTGGTGATTTTTTTCGTTTTGGTGATTTTTTTCATTTTGGCGATTTTTTTTCATTTTGGCGATTTTTTTTCATTTTGGCGATTTTTTCTGTTTTTTATTTTTTTTCGTTTTGGCGATTTTTTTTCTTTTTTTGGCGATTTTTTTCTGTTTTTTAGGTTTTTTTTCGTTTTAGCGATATTTTTCATTTTGGCGATGTTTTTTTCATTTTAGCAATTTTTTCGTTTTTTTGCGATTTATTTAAGTCTTAGAAATTTTTTTTTAATTTAGTGCTTTTTTTCATTTTGGCGATTTTTGTCTGTTTTTTTTGGGGTTTTTTTCGTTTTGGTGATTTTTTTCATTTTGGCGATTTTTTTTTCATTTTGGCGATTTTCTTTCATTTTTGGCGATTTCTGTTTTCATTTTAGCAATTTTTCCGTTTTTTGCGATTTATTTTAGTCTTAGAAATTTTTTTTTAATTTGGTGCTTTTTTTCGTTTTGGCGATTTTTTTTCTATTTTTGGTTTTTTTTCATTTTGGCGATTTTTTTTCTGTTTTTGGGGTTTTTTTCATTTTGGCGATTTTTTTCTGTTTTTTAGGGTTTTTTTTCGTTTTGGTGATTTTTTTCATTATGGCGATTTTCATTTTTGCGATTTTCTTTAATTTGGCGATTTTTGTTTTCATTTTAGCAATTTTTCCGTTATTTTTTGCGATTTATTTAAGTCTTAGAATTTTTTTTAATTTGGTGCTTTTTTTCGTTTTGGCGATTTTTTCTTGTTTTTGGCGATTTTTTTCGGTTTGGCGATTTTATAATTTTTTATTTTTTCAGTTTTACCGTTTTTGAAAATTTCAAGAGTTTTGCTGTTACGGTTTCCAAGATACAGCAAATTGTCAAAATTACATAGTCAAAATTGCATTAACTGATGGAACACCCTTTAATTTAAATTTTTTTTAATTTTGTAGTCTGTATAAAAATACACTAACCTTACAAATTTCAAGTGTACAATTGTATATATACTACATGGGATTTTAAAATTTTTCGCTGCTCGTTTTGGAACACCCTTTAATTTCCAATTATCATGTATTTGTTGTTGTAGCGGCCAAAGGTCTACATACTGTGTCCAAATTTCAGGTCTCTAGCTCTTACGGTTCTCGAGAAAATACTAATATAGTTTTAGACATAGTTAATTTTACATAATACAAAAAGTTAAAGTTTTCCAACCCTGGAAACGTCTTTTTAATTTTTTTGTATTTTTTTTATTTAAAATTTCAATTTTAGTCGTACTGAAGTGTAAAATATGTACATTTATTAAAAAATAAATAAAAATTTGTTTTCGGGAGTTACTTTTATATGGCAAAATGAAGTTTAAGTTTTCCAGCTCTGCAATCGTCTGCCCGATTTTGCTGAATTTCAATACCAATCTATTTTGGAAAATTTCTGACACACCAGTCCAAGAACGAAGTCTCTAGCTCTTCTGGGAGCTTCGGAAAACCGATTTCACGTACAGACAGACGGACAGACGGACAGACGGACAGACGGACAGACGGACATCGCTTATTCGTCTTCCCTATGCATAAGGATCCAGAATATATATATTATATGGATCGCTTATTGATATTATAGAAATTACAAACGGAATGACAAACCTATATATACCCTTTTACCATTTTTGTTGGTAAAGGGTATAACAATATTTTCAAATGGAATTTTCTTACTATTATTTATTCGGATTTTAAAATTCTCTTAAAATGTAACCACAAACAGTTTTTCGTCTCTACTTAAAATTTTTTGTTAATACCCTCTTGTTGATTAAATGCGATATGTATGTATGTACGTATGTATATGTATATACATTATCTTATCGAAAATGAAATACATAAATGTATAACCGATTTAAAACAGTGGTCTGTGGTATTATTGCAGAGATCAAAGAATTAACTATGTATGTATGTATGTGAAGTTTAAAATGTTCTCCATTAGCTCTCGTTTTAGGCAGTTTTTGAATACATAATTTAACAAAACTTGTTTTATTAAAATTTGTAGATTATCACATGTTACGCTTATATCTAGTCCAAAATAAATATGAAAATGTAGTCCAGTGAATTTAACACGAACCCATTCTCTACTTCTCAGAATTTCAATGAAAATTTTTATAGGCTATTGGTGTATGTGAAAAAAAGTGTGGACGCTCAAGGAAAAAAGTTTGGCGAACACTTTTGGTAACTTCGTACAAGTTCGGATTGTTTCGTTGCCCATATGGAACAGAGCCATTAACACAATGATGCGACAATTGTAATTTTGTACGTCATTGGAGGTTGCAAAACAACTAAGAAATTTTGGATTTGCGATATCACATACATACATACAGTTACTTACAGAAATATTTTGCATATGTAAATATCAACAAATTTGCAAAAAGAATGCTATATAAAAATGTCTTCTTTGAAAAATTCATGTTTATTTTTTTACATATTAAATAAGAGAAGTCTTAACTACAAATATTTTAATTAAAATTTAAAAAAAAAAAATTATTTTATGAAATTTTTAAAAAATAATGAAAAAATTGCTTATTTATCAGGTCACAAAAGTATTTTGCTTTTTGAAGTTTTTACACAGATTTTTCATTATTAAAGCAGCGTAATATGTTTTAATGTTTTGTGTGATATTCATTGTTAGAGATGACCACTTGCAGACGTCCTAGCATAGATTCCACTAAACTTCGAAAATTTTTAGATACTTTTTTTATAACTTTCTTCTTTCAATACTCGTCCTACGCACACTTTTGACAAAATGCTATTTTCTCCATAGATTTTCAATAGGACTTATGTCGAGACTTTGTGGTTTTATTGGCGGATGTTTGGTATTATAAAATAGCCACAATTTAATGTCCAGGGATATGTGTTTTGGGTCGTTGTCATGTTGGAAGTAATACCCATTGATATATTGATCCATTTGTTCAGCACTGGCATGTAGGTTTTTTCTAATAATGAACAATTATAGATGTTTATTCATTGTGCTTTATATAAACACCAACTTTCCTACTCTTAGTGCCGACGTACAGCCCCACACCATCAGAGAACCACCACCATGTTTTACTGTTGGCCTTATATTCTTAATAGTTAGTGATTTATTTGGCTTGCGCCGCACCATAAGCCGTCTATCTGACCCAAAAATTATAAATTTACTTTCGTCGCTAAATATGATTTTTATCATAAATATTTTTATTTTTCTTTGCATTATGAAATTTTTGGTTATGGATTTCATTTTATTTACATTTAAGTGAACAAATAGTAGTAAGTTATAAGCAAAATTAAAAAGTGAGAGCATAAAAATTACATGAAAGCTAAAAAAACTCAAAAATTTCTCTGTCAAGAAAATGTGTTTACATCCTTGTATTATATAGTAAGAAAATAGGAAAGATTTTAAGGTGTACAAGAAAAAAAAAATTTTTGGGCCCATTGGTATCTATTAAATCGGCTTGTAAGACGACTTCTCATGGAAAAAAATTTTCTTTTCCAAATATTCCGCTGAAATTTCTCATATTCCCCTCGTATTACTGTTTTAAACTCCATTTAGTTCTTGAAATAACCTTTGGAAATACTATTTTTCAAATAAATCTATAAATTTTGAATAGGGCATAGATCTGGACCTTGAGATGGAGTACCCACAACTTTTCCGCAATTGAAAAGACACCATGTTCTTACCGAAAGTGTCTTGTGTTTGGTGTCATTAGATTGATAACAACTGGAATCTTGCATGTTTTCCAGCAATAAACCCAAATTTACTCGAGCTGTCATCCAAAAAAATGCTTCAATATATTAAGGCACTGCCCCACATTCATGGTGTTCTCAATAAAGCAAATTTATCCCACGTTTTACACCATATATATACATATGTACATATGTATGTATATATACCTCCAATCCATAATCAACCTTTTTTAAGTTTTACACATGGGTTTACAGTTTCACTTTCCAATATTTTTAAAGATTTTTTTTCCTCCATACTTTGTTAGATCCATCATTCTAATAAAGCAGAAGTTTGGTTTCGTCGCCGAAAATCACATTATCGTAGAAGCCATCAAGCTTGTAAGCATGCGTTATCACAAAAGACAATTGTTGCTGTTTGGGCTACACTCTAGAAAGCGGGAATTTCCGACCATTTATTGAAGTACAGTCGATTCTTTTGAGCAATTGCCTTTGTCTCATGGGAAACTGTGTGAGTGGTACATCAATACTTTGAAATGGTTTCTCGTTGACAGCGCGAGTAAGGTTGGCTTTATAGCTGGTAAATATGGAAGTTTTAAATTTTTATTAATGTATTGACGTCAAACATGAGGCACTTTGGGTAAGAACATGGTGTCCTTTCAATTGTGGTAAGGTTGTGGATACTTCATCTCAAGGTCCAGATCTATACCCTATTCAAAATTTATGGGTTTATTTGAAAAATAGTATTTCCAAAGGGTATTTCAAGAAGTAAATGGAGTTTAAAACAGTAATACGAGGGGAATATGAGAAATTTCGGCGGAATATTTGGAAAAGAAAAATTTTTTCCATGAGAATTCGTCTTACAAGCCGATTTAATACCAATGGAGCCAAAAAAAAATTATTTTTTGTAGACCTTAAAATCTTTCCTATTTTCTTACTATATAATACAAGGATGTAAAAACATTTTCTTGACAGAGAAATTTTTGAGTTTTTTTAGCTTTCATGTAATTTTTATGCTCTCACTTTTTAATTTTGCTTATAACTTACTACTATTTGTTCACTTAAATGTAAATAAAATGAAATCCATAACCAAAAATTTCATAATGCAAAGAAAAATAAAAATATTTATGATAAAAATCAAAATTTATAACGATTTTAACTATGTCAAAACATTTTCTTGACATACTGTATGTATGTATCTGCGCTTTTTTGCACCTTTAAAATTATTTTCTCTTGTTTGTCTAAGTCGACTAAACATATCACAAATACCTACATATGTATATTGGATTGATTTGTTCTATTATACAGATATAGAATGATCTTATTCGCAGATCAATTTAATTCAGGGACCGTAACGGTTATAATTTTTATTTTAAAAATCACTTTTTAATCATTATTTCTTGATTTTTATTTATCCCTCACAAAATAACTCTTATTTTGTGACTTTTATTTATTCCTCAGAAAATAACAGTTATTTCTTGATTTTTATTTATCCCTCACAAAATAAGAGTTATTTTGTGACTTTTATTTATTCCTCACAAAATAACAGTTACTGTTTGATTTTTATTTTTTTGCTTAACTTTTAAAATGTAGAAAGCGTAATTTTTGCGTTAAAATGAATATTAACCGATTTAAAATTGAATTTATCGCCAGAGTCTTTAAAAAAAACTCTTATATGTTAAATTAAATTTACTTTTTTATTATTTATTAATTTTAAAAGTTAAAATTTTTTTGAGCAAAAAAATAAAAATCAAAAATTAACTGTTATTTTGTGAGGAATAAATAAAAGTCACAAAATAACTCTTATTTTGTGAGGGATAAATAAAAATCAATAAATAACTGTTATTTTCTGAGGAATAAATAAAAGTCACAAAATAAGAGTTATTTTGTGAGGAATAAATAAAAATCAAAAAAATAAAAATCATTGCATCTATCGGTAGTCCATCTAACATGGAGTATCTTGGTATATTCCTTGTGCATGTAGCACTTCTCTATTATTGTGATTTTTTTACTTTAAATTTGGAAAATAATCGTTATTTGCGATCCTTGATTTAATTCCTTTACTTTAGGCATTTTTTTAATCAAAAACTTCACGTGTTGCACTCAATAAAAAATATTGGAAGCAATTATGACAAAAAAAAAAGCATAACAATTACTATTACAAACGAATAGCAAAAAAAACATGTAACAATAAAAGAAAAGGCAAAAAAAGTATAGCAATTAAATTCAAAGTTGTTGTTTTTTTTTTTGTATTTTCCATTTTATAGGCTTTGCTTTCTCAGTTAGAAAAGAAATAAATTTAACATGTTGTCTAATTTTTTTATTTTTAATAAATTTATTTAACTTTTTTGCTGAAAGAATGTAGGCAAAATATTTCTGAGAGTACATACATACATACATATGTACATATGTATGTATGTATATACATATGTACATATGTATGTATGTATATACATATGTACATATGTATGTATGTATGTATGTAGATGTTGTGTCTGAATATAAAATTAGCATTTCTAAAAAATAGTATCACAAAAATTGCAATACAGAAAAAAACTTGTTATCCTTGCTTAAATGCTTATTAAAAATTTTCAATTATCTAATACATACGTATGTATGTATGTATGTATGTATGTATATAAAATATTAAGTGTAATTGAGTTTCATTTTTCTCACTCAAGTCTTCCATTTTATCTTTTAATGTTTAATACAAAACATCAGGTAAAAAAAACAATGCAAGTTGAATAACCTTAAAAATATATACGCTGTAGAGGCGAGACTGACTTGCATACATATGTATGCATGTACCAATGAAATAAAATCTCCATACAAAATACAATGCGAATATCAAAAGCCAACGTGAACAATTTCTCATACATACATCCATATGTATATATAATATATATATATATATATACATATATATGTATGTATGTATATATATATATATATATATATATATGTATATATATGTATATATATATATATATATACATATATATATATACATACATATATATACATACATACATATGTACGTACATATCCACAAAAACGTTAATTATTTTATAATTTTCAAGGTAATTAAAACTTACATTTTTTTATCTACTCTAGCTTCAAATTTTCAATTATACATACAAATTACATTTATGTATGAATGTATGTGTATTAAGCATGCCCGTTATTTTTTTTTTATTTCTTATAATCTCTCCCCAAAATCGGTTCAGTTTTATGCAAAAAAAAAATCCAAAAAAATTTCGTAGCGATAAGTTGTGTTTTAGGGTGTGCATCCGCCCCTCAAAGTTGACTTTCAAGCCCAGAATTTTTTAACAGTACCCTTCTCGATTTTCAGAAGAATCGACTTAACATTTATCGAATTCTATAACCAACTGCAATCGATAAATTTTGTAAAATTTTAACTTTGATATCACTTGGACACCATCAGTTTTATACACAGAGAAAACAGTGCCTACTAAATACCTCATAAAAAAGAACAAAATTAATAAGAAATCTCTATGGTTTTTTTTCAATAAGGAAATCTTATTAATTTCATAGAGAAAACGTTTTTGAAGAAATCAATAAGAAATCTTGTAGTTTTTATGAGGTTATCTTGTTTTTTTTTTCAGTAAAAAAATAAAAAAAATTGCGTCTTTATTCTCTGTACTTATGTATTTTCATACAAATTCTGTACCATATACATACATATGTTTGTATGTATGTAGTATGTTGTAGATGTTATTTATTTATACATAAATACATACATACATACATACACATTAGGTTATATTCTTATATAACTTACTCACCAAGTATTGAACCAGCAAACTTCTGACTGATAGACAAGCACTCTAACCAATATGCTAACAAAGGTCATGAAAAAAAATTGTCTGTATGTCTATTTATAGAAACGAAATAACAAGACACCTCATAAAATCAATAAGATTTCCTTATTAAAAAATCAATATGATGCTTTACACATAATCATATAGGAACCTACTAAAATCAAGAAGACCTTGTTGAAAAAATCAATAAGATAGCCTAATAAAATCAAGAAGAAAACCTTTTTGAAAAAAATCAAGAAGGCAACCTAATAAAATCAATAAGAAATCCCTATAGTTTACAACTTATAAGAAAAACTAATAGAATCAAGTTTTTCTCTATGGATTGTTTTTTTTTTGGTGTGAAAAATAACGGAAATTGAGAAAAAAATTGTGAATAATAAGATTTCTTCTTGATTTTATGTGGTTTTCTTCTTGATAAAATTAAAAAGATTTACCACATAAAAACAATGAGGAATCTCTATGAAAAAATTTTCGCTTCTTTCTGCTGGGATACCCCTTAGCCTAAAAACGGTTCATAGAGAAAATCTTCTTGATTTTATGAGGCAGTTTTTTCTCTGTGTACTAAGTGTCACATTTTTCCGCCTGCATAACTCAAAAATAAAATGGTTTTTGAATTCATAATCCAGAATTAATCGTCATATCGATATTCATACCTCCATATTCATAAAATTTAAAATGAGTTTGAAATGTATTTTATTTCAAATTTTTCATACAAAATTTTCCTAACATTTTATTTTTTTATGAATATGGAGGGTATTGTTTAAAACTTGCATACAAAAAATATATTTTATACTCAACTCTTGAGAGAATACAATTTTTTCTTTCCATTAAGTTGTTAGAAAATTCAAAATCTCAAACTTTAAAATTTTATATGAAGCAAAGCCGCAAATCTATTCGAAAAAATGTTTATTCGTTCTCTGTTTGCATATTCAGATTTATTCGATTGTTTCAACCATTTAATGGTAAAATCACGATAAGTTGGCGTTTTTCAACTTTAAATACGACTATTTGTAGTTGATTAAAGAAAACAAGCTATCACAATAAGTGGGATTATTAAGTAAAGTTGAACATGAATTGCAATAAAAAACTGATCAATATTTATTTATTTATTTATTAAACATACTATACAAAGTAAATTTGCATAGTATGGTGTTGCACGTATATGGGCGGAATAACTAGACCATATGCCCAAGATGTTGTTAACAGTATTTCCAAAAAAGTTCCGTGACTGACTGTACGTCCTATGCCTTCACATAGGAAGTAGCAACGTGGTTGTTAAAAAAATTCCACAAATAACCGCAAGATCATGCGGTTATCCGTGGCAGATCAGTCAACCAGTGCGAGCGAGACGAAAAACTCTCGAAGGCCAGAACAGAACTAAGCCTGACCGCACTTAAGAAATAATTACGATGACGCAAAATGATGTTCGTCAACCCAGAGCTGCTTAACGACTTGTTAATGAATTATTTATTTATTTATTTATTTATTTGACATAACCAGACTTGTTTCCTTTTATAAATATGTACACATCCGTTGCTCTGTTGCCAGAGATTGGATAGTAATACATATATGTACATATATGTAAGTTCTATGGGTATGAGGGTGGCGTTGGCTGAAGTAGTTAGCACGTTGACTACAAAACCGAAGGTCCTGGGTTCAATCCCTGTATCCGACAGTCATTAAATAAAAACACCACGCATTTTTCTGATGTGCATTAGTGTCCCTTTGTGTCAGTTGTTGTAGGAAAGTTCAAGTGATGAAAGCATAGTCACTGGTCACTGAACTATACCGACTTCAGCAGATACTAATCCTAATGTAACATCAGAGCGCCCTCCTTCGTTGTGTAGCAAAATCATTGGCGAAGTAAAATAATCAATAAAATGGCTACAAGACACAGCTTCAAAAAATTAATACGCCTCATTTAACATCAGAGAGGCGCTGCAAAACTGCATTATTCAAAAACGTGCGAAAAAAAGCAGAGTTGTAAAAGAATGAAGCTTTCCTCTATCTCTTCCTTCACCACCTGTCTTCTCTCTCACTATCCCTTTCCTAAAGAAGGTAACACCTAGTAATAGTAGTAGGCATTAATTGCCTGAGTGTTACTTCTCTTTTAAAAAAAAAAAAAAAAAAAAAAAGCACCAAAGTAACGTTAACGGAAAAAGCCACTTTACACCAGATGGGGCACCGGGATTGCCACACCCGTGATCTACTATATATGTACATATAGACAGATGTGCAATAGCTTTCCGTGAGCACCAGCCATATGCCCCTATCTCACGGGTGCCAAAGCACCGGGTGTGGGTTAGACGCCAGACCAACGCCCTCATGCACCCTTTTAGGAATGCAACTATGTTCACTCGACAAAGGCACATAGGTTGCAATCCTTATATATAATTACCTGTACTATATTTATTTATTTATTTATTTATTGTAGTTCAGTCAATGGACAAATAATCCTTACAGACTAAGATAACATTCAAAGATAAGGAACTAATACTAAGGTTGTTTATAAAATTTGTATTAAAAAAGAAATATATCACGGATATAGATATATATATATATGTATATTTATATATATATATACAATATTACTTTGAAAAGTTTACAATTAAATTAAATATTAAATAGTTTTGAGATCACAGTTATTTCAATAAGCTAAAAAGTAGCAATTTAAACTGATTTTTCAGTGCTAAATTCGATAAAAGATTTTGAATCTTTTTGAATATTATAATTTATTTCGTTCAAGAAAGAGAATGTACGTGATAAGGTACCATTACGAGAATAATCTGTACGATGAAATGGAACATCGAAAAGTTTAGCGAACCTCATATTCCTGGGAGGTATATAAAACCGTATGGCATAAAGCAAATCAGGGCAATCAATAGAACCATTGCTGAGGTAATTTGAGCTACCCAAACTCTGCTGCTATGTCCGTGCCCATAGCAGCTTCTGTTGATTGGCAACAGCACCTAGAATAGTGTTTGGCTGACCACATCATACCAACCACTAGCATTGATTTAACACTGGGAATCCAAGACTCTTCTGCCAGCGATTTTGATAGCAACCACAGCCACCACGTTGATTTCTCAAAGCTCCCACGCTAATATGTTGTTTATACACTCATAGCGAGGTCCCTAAGAGAATACCTCATCCATTGCCGGCACAGCTCTACCACTCATCCGAGTTAAACGCATGCCCGTGTCGCCAAAAATCCACTGCCTACTTCAGCTGATCAAAATCATCCTTTTAACCCCGTGGGGTAGGGCGAACTCGACCTTTCAGCAAAGGATCCTGACGACCGCTACATGCACTCAAAACTTCAGAGCAGCACGAGCCACTCTTCGAAGGGCGCAAGCTAGCCGCCAAAATCCCGTGCGTACTTCGATCGATCACAGTGATAGAACGCCCCTTAAACTCAGCAGAGTATGACGCATCCACCAACAAATTCTGGCAACCGCAATGCACTCAACTTGAAGCAGCTCAGCTGTCGGGCAACCGGCACCCGTGGTACCAGAAGTAGCCTCTGGTCAGACCTCGCAGTTCCACCATAAAGGCTTCACCACTACTATCTTTTGAACTCAGGGGCAGTTCTAGGTGATCATGCACCTAGCTGACATCAACAGTATGACAAGGACCTGTCTTCCTTTTATAAATATGTGCACATCCTTTGCTCTGTTGCCAGAGATCGGTTAGTAACACATAAGTTCTATGGGTAATGTACCAAAGGTACGTCAATGGAAAAAGTCACATTACCCCAGCTGGGGCCCCGGAGTTGCCAAGCCCGTAGTCAAAAATAGACTCCTCTGGGGGATGTACATATAGACAATAGTATTTGATTTCCGAAAATGCGAATTTTATTAAAAACTTTTAGTTCTTCTACACTAATCATCCAATGTAAAAAGAATTTTCAGCCTATTAAATCCTAGCAAGACTAAACAAAGAAATCGTTGAGAAAATGAGTAATATATTTTTTTATTGTTTCTTTTTTAATAAAAGCAAAAATATCTTAAAAATGTTTCTTTATTTGGTTATGCCGATTTTTTTGACGATATTTAAAATGAAGTGCCGATTTTGCATCATTAATATCTGGCAACAATGCTTTGAACATAATACCTATAATAAGAGATAGAGAGCGAGAAACTAGGAAACCAATTATTATTTTGAATTTTTTCCTTATTCGATTTTGTTTTCCACCTTTTTACAATCATTTGAGATATCAAAACAAAATAATAAGAATATAGAACAAATAAAACTATCAAAGTAAGAGAAATAATAAATAATCCCATAGATACATATCAATGAATGCATGTACATTAGGGGCATAACCAATTTTTTGGCATAGTACCATGAGGTCAACCATATCCTAGTAACAAAAATATTATTTTACATAATCTAAAATTATTTCGAGGTCGTCTTAATGCAATATTGAATATTCATAATTTTATACGGTGTTTTTTTATTTATTTTTTGTTTTAAATAAACATATGTATTATTAATTTTTCTTAACCAAAAAGAAAATTAAAATATTTCAAAACTCCATCGTGGTTGGTGTGTGAACTTTTCTGATCTTAGCGTTCCTTTATAGTTTTTTATGCTCTATTCGACTGTGCTATGCCAATTTTGATATTTTAAAAAAATGTTAAAAAGTTATATCCCTAATGTAGATGTGTAGATACATACATACATATGTATGTATGCATATGAAAATATAATCAAGAGAGTAGCAGCATGATGGTGCATGTGCAGTGGTGGCTTCAAATATAAAGAATTCCAAACAGGAGAAATTTATAAAAATACAGAAAAACGGTGGGGTATGTACTCATGTTTAACAAATGAGGCAGGAAATATACATATGTACATATCGTTGGTCACAATTAGAAAGACTCTAACTCAAATAACTGTAACTTTACAGGAGAAGGTAAAAACATATGTAACATTAAACATTAGAACTGATTGTACAACTGCTTGTAAAAGCGTTATTTTTTACACTATTGCAATGCATTTTTTGACGAGGTGTATTTGTGTAAAATGTATTGTAATCACTGAAAAACTCAATTTCGTGAAAATACGAGTTAGAGCTTTTCTACTTGTGACCATCGATATGTTTGTATGTACATACATAGTTATGTATAATAAATATTCAGGGCCATCATCAAAAAATTCTAATTGAAATAGGGAGAAATTTCACTCGGAATTTTATTCATGATAGCCCTGATTATTTGGAACTCATGCTATTTTGTAATGACACAAAATGCAATTTTTAATTTTTAAACATTCCATAGTAAGAACCTTTTTTATTTACTTATTTATGTCGCTCTTCATAATTGATTGTTACAGTTAATGTTAATTTAACGTAGGAATTTTTTATAAGAAAACAGATTTGAAGAATGATTTAGCTTTAACGATCGTTTATGAATGCCGGTGTTAGTCTATACCATACCCTTGCATTGAAAATATGCAGTAACTATCAACATAAAAATAATAATAATAATAATAATAATCTTTTGTAGACTCACCAGCAACTTTCAACAATTCAGCATCCACCAAATCAGTTAGATCGGGCTCTTCACCGTACCAAAATATCCATAATTCTTTGGCGGCAGCTAGCGATAGAGGTGGATGCACTTTTGATGTATTGACCACATCAAACATTGCACTTGGATCAGAGTTATCTTGTCTGGTCGACTGGACACGTCTCCAGACACAAAGAATGTCAGCTTGCATGCATCTTGAGTAGGAGCGTAATATGGGATCATCCAGTGGATCGCTGGAAGCATTTGGTCGCTCATTATTAACAAATTTGCGCCATTTGATACCACATAGATCAGTCTAGAATAAGAAAAATAATATAAGCTATTAAACAAATTCTGATGAAAAATTAAAGTTTAATCCCCTTGTTTTTGCAGCACGGACAGACGGTCGATTTGAGTATAAAATTTATATGAAAAGCACTTTCTTTTTAGTAATTTTCATACAAATTTTCTTTACGAGCCGCCTGCCTGACTTGTGGAAATAGGGTGTAAGAATCATTTATTTAAGTAGGATTTGTTATAACATAATTTATAAAAAGTAGGACTTAATAATAAAACGAAATTAATTTTTTCCAATATTACTGCCAATAAAATCTCGATGGCGTTGTGATAAATGGGTCAACCTCGCAACATTTTATATTGAATATTGAATATTTTACACAACTCCATCGATATGTTCACATTAAATTGTACCTACATAAGTATATATGTATGTATGTATGTATGTACACATTTTTTATGATTGGGACTTAATTTATTTTGGTTGGGAGTATATTTTTTGGAGTACCTATTTATGTATGTATGGGCAATACTTAAGGTATTTCGCTGTTTTCTTTCTTTCAAAAAACCGCTAAGGAACCTTGTCAATTTAAAATCTCAAGCCTGGTATTCTGTTCGAAGTTGTGAAAAATTTTCAGCAACATTGATTATTTCGCGAGAAAAATTTGACACGTAACAAGTAATGGCCATTTTACTTTTTCGGAAAAATTTTTCGTATTTATTGGTTTGAAGTAGGCAACACTGATCGACTTTTGTTAACAAAAACATCAGCTGTCAATATTTCGCACGAAATAAATGCCAGTCTCATTATTTCACAGATAGCAAGAAAATTTTGCCAGATACATTTCATACATTTTTCACGAGTTGAACAGAGTGCAACTTTTGCAACATTATTTCACGTAAACTTTTTTTGTATGGATTATGTCAACATTTCGCGTGAAATTTTGAACAGAGTACCAGGCTTAACATTTGAATTTTTCTTTAGAACATTTTATAACAAAATTTTCTTTTATCGTAATTTTCTGGCAACACTGATGTGGATGTCTCCGATTTTCGAACAAACTAAAGTATTGCAAAAAAATTTGTAATAAAAATAACAAGGAAAGAAAACCTACAGAAATACCCCTTTTAGACACGGGAAATTTAGTTTGCAAAGTCTTAATTCAGCTGGAAGACAGAAAGAGATAGTATTTCTCCCTCTGTCTTTCACACAGGTGAATTAAGACTTTGCAAAGTAAAGTTTGCGTCTCTAAGGACCAATAATTGACCTCCCAATTATATGTCATTTAGCTAATTACCACTTAAATTTAGGTGGCACTTAAATGTAGCTTCATTTTTTCAGTGGTTACTTAAAAGTTCTTATTAAATTACGTTGAAAGTACGGCAGCACTACAAAATTTCATAGTATTATGGAAGGCTTTTTTAACAACAGCTGTTTATTATAAATAAAAAAGCTAGGTTATCAAAATGAAGAAAACTAAAATTGCATCAGAATGCATTTTTCTATTTATTTTTCAATGATGTGAAAGTATATATTGTATATGTTTTATATTTATGAATAAAATTGTTAAGCGTGAAATTTTTCCCGGTTAACAATTCCAACTAATAGCAAGTAATAGGGAAAACAATAAATTCTAATTGGAAAAGGGAGAAATTTCCATTCATTTTATTCATGATTGTCCTGATTATTCAAGTAAATATTGAGATTAAAATTTCAAATGGAAACATACATACATACATAGTATGTATTAATAAATATTAGTGTTGCCGATAAGTAACTGTGACGTCTGCTTAAGGCTTTTACCGAGTATTTTCATCAGCGATTCGACTGTAGCGCGTTTTGAGCTAGATTTGGCGCTTTTTAACTATGCCCAACGTGCTTTTTTCGTCTTTGCGTTTAATAAAAAACGCGCTAATTTAGCGCGTTTTGAACATCACTTCAGTTGAATATTTTTTTAACTTTTTTTTATAAATTTAACAATTTTCTAGTATCCAAAACTCTGTTAATTTTTTTTAAATTGGTTAATGATTCAGCTGTCGCAAATAAAATTTCCTTGACTTGGTCAAAATTAAAAACGCATTTTAATACTGGAAATGCGAAATATTTTGAAATTTCACAACTAAAAACATGTGCTGGTATATTTATTTTGTTACAAAGTTTGACAAATAAAATTAAAATCAAAAGTAACATCCTTATTTATAAAACATTTTAAAGCTGTCTTTACATGGTAATATAATGTATTAAATGTCAAAAATACTGTAGAATGTACAAAATATTATCATGTAAACGCAAAATGCATCGAGTAGGAGAGAACACGGGTAGAAAATTTGACAAGCGGTCGGTAAATGTTTTGTTTTCTAAACCATTTTAGAAACTTAAGTATGTATTCTCATCACACCAGAGGTGTATTTCAAAGTAAACATTGGCAACACTAATGGTATCTGTTAAAGGTTTTAACACTTTTGCAGAAGCAACCAAAATCAACTCATGAAATTTTCATTGTGCAACTGCAACCATCAAGTAGCTGATGGTACAGCAAAAACAAACGTATAAAAAATATTTTGTAGTAAAACTAGCTGACCCCGGTCCGCGTTGCTGGCCCTAAGCAAACATTAGTGCTGTATATGGCATTGGTGGTACAATATGAAAATTGGATTTTGCCCACGAATGAACTAAATATTGCGCCATCCGCCGGACGAACTTCAAACTACACAGAAACGCTCCTCACGCCCCATAGAGCATGTATATAAAGTTTGGTCGAAATCGGTGCAGTAGTTCTTGAGTTACGGTGCAAAAACAAAAAAAAAACTAAATATTGCGCCATCTGTCGGACGAACTTCAAACTACACAGAAACACTACTCACGCCCTATAGAGCATGTATATGAAGTTTGGTCAAAATCGGTTCAGTGGTTCTTGAGTTACGTTGCAAAAACACAAAAAAACTAAAAATTGCGCCATCTGTCGGACGAATCACTATTTCTGAAAGGGGCGTAGCATTTACCGGGGTAGAATATATATAAAAACACGCGCCGTTCTTTTACAAATATTTTGTGGGGTGGAAGGCGAAAATCTGTTGGGGCATTGAAGAGTTCACCCCTAACAAATAAACGTGTTTTTGATTTTTATATATATTAAGATAAGATAAGATAAGATTACATTGAAATGATAAAATGTTTTCTCCAATATTCAGTTTCAGTGTGTGTACACACATACACATGGAGAGGATTTCATAATATTTTGATTCTACAAAGTCGTAATACTTTGTATTACCGTGTAAAGACACCTTAAGGCTTTATTAAGGGGTTTTTTTTAAATAATTTTTATAAATAAACCTGTAAAGATTTCTATTATTTGGAGCGATTCAGATGCTGTATTAAATGATTTTAGTTATTTAGGATATAGTTTCGAAGAAGCAATATTGCAAAATCTGAGAAAGAGTTACTAAATAAACAGTTGTACATATTTACTAATACATACATCGACTTTTATTAAAATTTAATTTAGCGCGATGGAAAACAGCGCGTTTTGGCTATAAACAGTTGAAGCACAGCCGCGAATAACGTTGCAAAAGACAATTAAAAAAAAAACAGTTTTTTCACAGATTACCATTAATATAACTCTCTTGCGTTGTTCAAATATAAAACCATTCATCTTATCGCCGTCAAAATGCAATTACAAATCGGTCAGTCAGTGCAAAACTTTATAAGTAACTAATAAAATCATGCAAACGAAATTGTCGAAAATAGTTGATAAATGTAGCAGAGATACAAAAAGAAAAGCTAATGCTAGTTATCATTATTTTCAATAAGCTAAAAAAAATTTTAACGAAAAAAGCAATCTTGCTTCAAAATGCGTTTATTGGCTCTCCTGAAAAATTATTATTTTGTCATTTAAAACGTTATTCGCGGCTAACCTTCAGTTGACAATTCTTTAACTTAGCTCTTTCTAGCGCGTTTTGAGAAGGGTAATAGCGCCTTTGGGCTATAAATAGTTGGCATCGCTGATTCTCACACACTATTTGGGATGCAACAAAAATAAAGATGGGAACAAGTAAAAAGGTAAAACAAGAACAGACCATAATAAAGAAAAGTGAAAAGAGTACAATTTTAAAACGACATATCAATAATATCACAACAAAAACAAGCACTATGGCTCGGATGAAAAATTAATATACACATTTATGTATGTATGTGTGCATATATAACTATAATTGTACTATTTTTAAAGGCTCAGTTACCCGAGAGTAATGTAAAGTAACTGCAACGTAGGAAACAGCTGATCGATATTTTTATGTCAAAAGTAGGTTACGTTACATTACATCTCTATAACAATTTTCACTACTTTTCACAACAATATCGATAAACTGTTTCCTACTGTTGATGTTAATTTAAATTACAGTCGGGTAACTGAGCCCTAATGCATAAATATTTACATACTTACATTCGTGTACATATTGCATACTAAATGATAAGCAATCACAGCTCAACATTATGACAGTTATGGTTTTACATATCGCACACTAACTCATAAAGTCACAACTCAAAATTGAAGAAATCTATAACGACCTCAACAATTTCTTTTGCATTACAGTCTTCTTGAAGAATATAAAATACCGTTATACTTGTTTTTATGTCACATACTTGCGTCATTTGTACAGTATCAACAGTTGTTTGCAACTACATACTCAGCATCTGAAATTGTTTGAGTTGTGACTCTTTATGATTTAGTGTGCGATTTGTAAACCAGTTCAATGAACAGATCTCTATCGACCTCAAAAATTTCTTTTAAAACACAGTATCCTTGAACAATATAAAATACCCTTATGGACTCTTATTATGTTACATACTAGCGCTATTTTTGAAATATCAACAGTTTTTTGCAACTCCTGAACATTTGGATTTTTTTTTAGTTTTGACTGTTTATGGTTTAGTGTGAGATATGTATGTATGTACATATACATATATGTATAAATATTTAATTGATTATCAACTTAACATGCATACCTACAGAGCCATAAAAAAATATTCACACAGTACCCATCTTTGATTTCGACCTCTTAATACATATTTTGAAAAAAAGGCAGAGCCGAATAAGTTTTTAATAAAAATATTTTTTATACATATACATATGTATACATACATATGTACATACATACATTTGTATAATACCTATGAGAAACTAGAATTTAGAATGCTGCTTGAGCGAGATAAAAACAAATTTTCTATACAAGGCTCGAATTCAGGTGGTATTAACACAGAGTGCTGTATTACCTTATGAAATAAAATTTAGAGCAAATTAAAATTTTGTAGGACACTCTTTCTTATTTATAACCTATTGTAACATACTTGAAATGCAATGAACTATTTTTTTTTTTTTGTTACACCAATTCCAATAACATCCCAGTATTTCTTCAGATTTTTTTTCGAGTTATGATTTGAGTATGGATTCGCGTCAGATCCTCCGAAGAGGCTAGATAAAGCGCTGGTTCACTAGCAACTACAAAAAAGTAGATCTTAAATCCGCTGACAGGTAAACGCATTCTCTTCATGCACAACAAATACGATTTATTTCACAAAATAATCACCCTTATTCCATTTGTCGACATAGACGTCACTTTAACACAATACCAAAAAATTGGGGCTTGTTTGCTCGCTCTCGAGAACAATTTTGTGCTAATAAAAATATATTTCCGTTCTCTTAATTCTAGAAAAACGCATTAGCCTGCCAACAGGACTCACGCCCAAATTTTTTAGTATTGTGTTAAAGTGACGTCGATGTCGCCAAATGGAATAAGGGTGAATATCCCACTAACTTCAAAAAAATACAGGTACATATCGCACACTAAATCATAAACAGCCACAACTCAAAATTATAAAAGTGCTTTTGCTTTTATATAAACCAGTTAATTGAAGAAATCTATAACGACCTCAACAATTTCTTTTGCATTACAGTCTTCTTGAAGAATATAAAATACCGTTATACTTGTTTTTATGTCACATACTTGCGTCATTTGTACAGTATCAACAGTTGTTTGCAACTACTCAACATCTGAATTTTTTTGAGTTGTGACAAGGTTTCTAATTTTTACGACTTTTCCAATTCCCGAGAATCGAGAAAAAAATGTTCTATTCCCGGAAATTCCCGGGAATTTCAAAAACGTATGAATTTATTTAAATGGCGTCAATAAAAATATAGTTTTATGAAAAAAGCATACAACAATTAAATTAAAAACAAAACAACTTCATTCGTCCATTTCAAGAACAACAATATTAAAAACAAAAAAGGCAAAAACAAATAAACTCATACGCACTTCTATTACATCTTCTATGCTTATATTATGCATCGTTACAAAATTGTATTTTTAATTAATAAAACAACGAACAGCAAGTAATAAAACAACGAACAGCAAAAAAAAGCAAATTCCAAAAGAGTAGATATGGCATTTTCGGGATTTGTAAAGAAATAATTCCCAGGATTTTTTTCCCGCGTAGAAGCTCTAGTGTAGACTCTTCATGTTTTAGTGTGCGATATGTACATACATACACAGAAATGTATGTACACTAAGTCAAAAAGGATTTTCAAACAAATATCAAGGCGTATGTAACTATTTCATATGATATATTTAATAATAATATTTTATGTGATATTTTTCGTAAAGGATTTAATTTTTTTTTGGATTTGTGCGAGTTTGTTGCAGCCCTGATTGTGATTCAAACTAGGGATGGGCAAAAAATATCGATATATCGAAATATCGATATTTGAGAAAATAAATATCGATATATATCGCCGATATTTCAAAAACCTATATATCGATACATCGATTCTTATTTACGAGTATCGGGTTTCGATACTTTTAAGAGCTATAGCCGTTTTTTAACTGTGACCCAACTAAGGCAGGTGACTTTTTGGATTGTGTGGGTATAAGCCTAAGGGCAGAATTTGTTTTTACTTTCTGTTCTGTTACGAATCAGCTGACTCTTTTTGGTTTATAAAAATCATATACATATAAGCCATTAGTTTTTCTCTCCTTAATTCTGTTATGTTGCGTACACATTCCTCGATGCATGTCGTTATTCACTTTATGAATGCGATGGTAGAAATATAGCTAAAACTTTACAACAATTACGCCCGGGAACTGAAATTGTATTATTTTTTTGGCATGTGTTTATAAACTATAAAAACCGAAAAGTTATTTCCACTTTCCCGGGAAATTAAAAAGTCCGGGAAAAGAAAAACTCTAATAACAATGGACGATGCAAAACTCATCACTTTAGTGGAAAACTGTGACCATTCTGGTCCGAAACAGCTGATAATTTATTACAGAAAAAGTAACTTTTAAAATTTAGAACCAGAACGGCACAGCACAGAGCAGCAACAGAAAGTAAAGACGAATGAAGTCTTAAGGAGCTACAGTAGGTTACATATTACTTAACATAAATAGTTTTTTTTGTATTAAATTTCTTAAAGTAAGTAATTGTGCATTCGAAATTAATGCAGCAAAAATATCGATATATCGAAATATCGATGTTTTCAAAAAATATATATCGATACTGTTCAAAAATATCGATACGATATATATCGATACATTTTCTTCATTTGCCCATCCCTAATTCAAACCATAATTTTGTACGAGTCGAGCATAAGCCGGCTGTAGCTGGCTTTAAGCCGCCGCCGAGGATTTGTTAGTTAGCCGCGACCGCCGATAAAAATGCTCGGCGCAGTGCTCTGATCAAGCCCCAAAAGAAGTATCAAAATATAAATTTGAATTTAATAATATTTTTAAGGATGAGGTCAAGTCAATATCACTCACACAGTAACATTTACACAAACCACGAACAACACTAAAAGAAATTCAGCACCTGTTATTGCAGTTTTTGTTTGTTTTATTTTCACCTTTTAGTTTCTTTCTTTTTTGTGCAACAGTTATATTTATGTACTATTTGACAAACTCATTCATATTTACAATATAAAAAATTAAACACACATACACTAACATCCCTTCCTTATGCTTAATGTACGTATGTGTGTACGTTACTGTTGTCAGTTTTGTTGAAATTGCTTCTACTATAAACTAGACAAACAAGTTTAAAACAAGTTGTACGTATGTATGAGACAACATTAAATATAAAATAAAATTTTTTAAAATACAACACACTTATAAAATACATGCCTACAAATAACAACATCTAACATAAAAAGAAAATAGAAGTACGTACATATGTACATATGTATGTATATGGATGTATTTACATGGTATGAAAATTTGTGTTGCCAGCTCGTCGGTTGGTTATTGGTTTGCCGCAATAATAACGTATTTTTAATATACTGTGTGGCAAACCAGTAACCGACGAGCTGTGTAGTACCTACATATATATGTATGTATATGAAAAAAACTTTTTATTAAATTTTTCTTCTAGGTACGTATTTAACCCTACGTCTACACCTGATATATTTTTATTATGACAAATGTCAAGTTCCATGTAGAAATATGAGAAATTATTTTTCAATATAAGGTTTGACTTTTGTTATGATAAATATACTTATATCAGGTGTAGACGTAGGGTAAAATGCATTACCTGATGTTATTAGCTACAATTATTATTGTTTAACAATATTGTTGTTTCGTTTGACTTCATATTAAATACATATGTACATATGTATGTATGTAGTACATATCTGTAAATAAACAAATTTTGTAGGTATTGTCAATAGGTGTAAGTGATATGTAAAATAAGAACTTTTAAATGTCAGTGATGTTTATTATTCTTTCCCTAATATTTTACGTAGAATTTTAAACGCATTAGCCCCTTTGATCCCACTGTGCTCGCTTTAGTACAAAAAATGCAAGTTTTGTAATGCTATATGTGTGGTTTTCATGAATAACAAACCGCCCATGTTATTTTTATTTATTTATTGTAGTTCAGTCAATGGACAATCCTTACAGACTAAGATAACAAAAAAAATAACAAAATCAGGCCCTTAGGTTGTTTAGAAATTGTCCCGTACTGGCTACTTTGATTACCGCTCGAGAACACAATAAATATTGGTGCATTTTTAAAATTTTTCTTAGGGCATGGTTGTTTATCAACCGTTCACACGATTGCCGCACCAGAGTTGCATTTTATTGCGGCAAATCAGCACAATATTGTTCTCGATTGTCGTATGCGGCAATAAATTGTGAAATCACATGATTGACATATAAAATGGACCAATGAGTGGTGCATTATCAAAATCAAATTGTTTTAATTTGTAGCAGACGAGTTTTGGTAGGATTTATTTCCTGACAAATTTCCAACAAATTTATTTATGGCCAGAAAAATCGCCATATCGGTATGACAGCCCTGGTGCGAGAGCGAAATTTTTTTATCTCCTAAAATATTGTTTGCTTGTATACACATCTTAATATATATAAAAATCAAAAACACGTTTATTTGTTAGGGGTGAACTCTTCAATGCCCCAACAATTTTCGCCTTCCACCCCACAAAATATTTGTAAAAGACCGGCGCGTGTTTTTATATATATTCTACCCCTGTCAATGCTACGCCCCTTTCAGAAATAGTGATTCGTCCTACAGATGCCGCAATTTTTAGTTTTTTTGTGTTTTTGCACCGTAACTCAAGAACCACTGAACCGATTTTGACCAAACTTCATATACATGCTCCATAGGGCGTGAGTAGTGTTTCTGTGTAGTTTGAAGTTCGTCCGACAGATGTCCCAATATTTAGTTTTTTTTTTGTGTTTTTGCACCGTAACTCAAGAACTACTGCACCGATTTCGACCAAACTTTATATACATGCTCTATGGGGCGTGAGGAGTGTTTCTCTATAGTTTGAAGTTCGTCCGGCGGATGGCGCAATATTTAGTTTATTCGTGGGCAAAATCCAATTTTCATATTGTACCACCAATGCCATATACAGCACTAATGTTTGCTTAGGGCCAGCAACGCGGACCGGGGTCAGCTAGTAGTATGTAAAAAGCTATGGATATGGGTTATAAATAAGAGTAAAAAAAATAAATAGGTACCACTTCTTACAATTCCGTTAAAAAACGCTGGTATATAAGTCGCCGAATAGACGCTGAAAAAACATGTTCAACAACGCATCCCTAGTCCCAATGCACACTACAAAATTCTTATTACTAAGCTTATCACTTTTTCTTCTTTGAAGTTTCATCACAATGCAAATCTTATTTTTGACAAAATGTTGTTATGCATAGCTTTGTATGTCATGCGTGATTTTTTAAGATTAGGTATGAGAAAGCTAAACGTATGGACCAGGGATGGAAAAGCTGGTACAATTGTACCATTTTTAGCACTATTTGACCAAAAGTATCATAGCACCAATGACCAATTTAGCACTTGAATTTTTGTCTATTATATTTCATGCCAAAAATAACATAAAAAATATTAAATCTATTAATAATTAGTTTCAAGCGCTTTTTGATCTAAAAATTATTAAGGCCTTAAGAAACGACAACATATACCCCTTTTAGACACGGAAAGTTTACTTTGCAAAGTCTTAATGGAGCTGGTAGACAGACAGAAACAGATAGTATGTCTCCTTCTGTCTTTCACACAGCTGAATTAAGACTTGGCAAAGTAAACTTTCCGTGTGTAAAAGGGGCAATATTATGCATGCATCTTTTGCTAAAATGTATTATAAATGAAAAATCAACCGATGTTTTCCGATATTTTAAGAATTGCTAGAGGATGTTAGATATTCCAAATTCATCTGAAAATGTGAACAAAGTGTATTTTCCTGCCAAGGAGACAAAAGACAACACTATTTTCACCGACGGTCTCCAAATGAATCAAAACAAATGATGGAAAAGTATATCCTAAATGTTACTTTTATGTTCAGATGTCAGGAACTAATAATAATTTTTGTACCTTCTGACCAAGGCACATCAATCAGGTACCCGCATTTCTACAACAAATATTACAACACCAATAACCACATGTACTTTGTTGCTATAAATTGTCATCTTACTTTTCAAAACAGGGTAACATCGTCAGATTTTATGTTTATTATAAGAAATGTCAAACACCATACAAAACTGAATATTCGTTAGGTGTTTATGGATACACAAATAAAAGCATGTTTTTAGGCTTATACCTACACAATCCAAATTTGACATTTGGCTTGGTATGATGACATTAGTCACTTGGTGTAGTGCTGCCACCTAAGAAATGCGCCTTGCTTCTGACATTAAAGAATGTTCAAAAGTCTCGCACTCTCGTAAATAAAATGTCAAAAACTTTATGGAAATCTATTGACACAAATCATTTAAGTTTGCCCAACAATTTTGACTCGCAAACTTAAGCTGTGTAATTGTGCATTTTGTAAACAACTTCTTGATTTTTGGCTACACTTAGGCATTTTAAGACACACACACTTTTTTAATTTTATAGAAATATACATATATGTACATATATAAATATGTATGCATGTATGTACATATTTAAATTAAAAACTGCTCGAAATTTTCTTGTTTTATTTTTAATTAATTAATTTTTTTGACATTTAATTCAAATTGACTTAACTGTTTGCGCAAAAGTTGCAAAGGGGCTTTATGAAACTAGTCTCGCCTATTTGCCCAATTGCACAAATGGGAATTTTAAGAGTTCTCATGAAAATCCTTATTAATTAATAGTATTAATTGATAATATTATAATAATAGAATTTCAAAGAGCCTTTTTGTTTATTTAACTTTTACACATATAATATTCGTAAGTTCTTAGTTAATTAAAACAAAGTATCAAAAAAGTAAAAGTGAAGAATTTGGCACAATCGTACTGAAAAAAATAAAATTTTCTTGAAAATTAGTACAATTTAGTAAAATTTGGACTGTACATGAAGCTGAGTACTCGTTTATTTTCCCCTCGTCACTCTCTTCTACAAACTAGCTAATAGAGCTAGATATCTTTTAGGAATTTTAAATTTCATTTTTCAATACATACCTATCGCTCATTTAATCAAACAACGTTCCGTTTTATTGAATTGATTTTTTGAGTTATGACGTTATTTGAGTAAATGAGCAGACTATCGATAGTTTGCCGACCAAGAAATTTCGGCGGCGGAGGCTGAACGGCTTAACGCATATTAGTTTAAGCATTTAAAAAATTGTTTAACCCAGTCCGTTTCTGGAAAAGTAGTTGAATTATTGAATCACCATGTTGTAGCATTAATTATTTTGTAATTATTTGAATATTGCAGCAATTGATGTCCTAAATGCGAAGAAAAGTAACTTCGTAAATTATTTGTTATACCATAGAAACATATTCTAGACTATATATAAATTTTGTTTAAGCTTTCCGATTGAATTAAAAATTACGTTACTTTATTGCAACACCGCATGAATGAGCAAAAAAATTATCAAAAAAGTCAGGCGACAAAAAGTCTATGTAAACGTGCTTGAATTAAAAAAGAGACTCCATAAGAGAACGTAAAGGCTCAGTTACCCGACTGTAATGTAAAGTAACAGGAACAGTAGGAAACAGCTGATCGATATTGTTATGTGAAAAGTAATGTAAATGGTTGTAGAGATGTAATGTATCGTAACCTACTTCTTTTATTTATTTATTTATTTATTTATTTATTTATTTATGTTTTCACAGCTACATTACCGTTCATATAAACATTATCTTTCTATGTGGATGCAAAAACAACATTCAGGGACTCTCGCTATCATATTCTATAAGAAATAAAATAAAAAGTATACGCAAGTTGAGTAGACACAGTATTAAACATATGTAATTCAAAAAGTATAAACAGTAAAAAAAAGACAAAATACCGAGTGGTTCGGCGGCGGCTCGGCTTGTGCTGTCACTGCTTTATACTCTGTATGTCAGCTCTACCCGCTTAACAAAGACTTGCATGGCGCGAACACGGGCATAGATAGCTACATGGAATAAATGCATAATGTTTGCCCATACATCGTGCTATAAGTACATACATATGTATCTTTTTATCCCAATTTAATAGTATGGATGTATGTAAATAAAATATAAATAAATAACAACACGAATGCAATATACCTATGAAAATAAGAAAATAACATACTACTCACCAAGGCAAAAAAGTTTGTATGGCAATCCTCCAAACTAGCGCCGTTAGTCTGATGTGATTGATGCGTCATAGTTCATAGATTTCACTTGTAGTACAACAGCTCCTCATTTTCTCAATTGTTGATGTAAATTTTTTTTCTTATTATTGTGTTGTATGTCAATGATGGATGATTGCCAAAGATAATACATAAACAATATTTTTTCTTGTTTGTTGTTCCTTTTTTTATGATACTTTTCGAGTTTAGGCGTTTTTTATTTAGTGTAAATTGTCTAAGTGGCAGATATTATTTAACAATTCTTCTTGTTTTTTTTGACATTTGGAAGAAGAAGGCGATTTTATAATTATATACTTTTATTTTGTACTTAATTTATAGAATAATTTTATAACTGCTATTGTTTTTACAAGAGGTAAACAACGCAAACACTTTCAAGCACTGTTATTGAACTGCATAAATTTATTATGTACTCTCATTAGAGTGTATTCAAAAGACATGTGTAATTAGAGAGAGAGGGAGAGATATGAAGGGAACAAGTTTTTTTATATAGGTACATAGGTAGGTAGGTTTTTTCAAATAGAAAATTTTTTAAAAATAATTTTATTCATGTTGCTTTTTCTCCTTGCCGGTCCCTACGTTTTTTTTTAATTTTGTTTAACACTGTTTCTGTTATAGATAGGTATTGTTAGTTTTTGTTTTTGTTTTGTTTCTTATTTATATGTGCATACATGAATTTCACATACCTATGTATATCTAATCAAAACCAACACTGAATTAAATAATCTACATTTTCAATTTTTTCTTTTATTCAATACCTATTATATTTTCACAACAAATGACCACAACAACAGCAATTATATTGTACGTAGGTCGATGGCAGCTTTGCTCTTTTTTTTCATTTTTGTTTATTTCACCAACACAATCATGTATACCTCAACTAATGAATTTACAAATATGGATACAAGCTACATTGTATGTACCTATTTACATTTTATTAAATTTCATCTCACACGCGTACGTAAAAGAAATTTTTACTTTATGTTTTTACTAACAATAAACCGAACCCAACTGGCTGACACATTTGATTACGACTATGTCGTACATATTACAAAATATAGGTATATTTTTTTATTATATGTAGATATGTATACCTATTTATTGCTTTATTGTGATGCTGCCATTGTGGTACCATTTATATATTTGTTTTACACAATTATTTATTATTGTAATTTCTGTTTTACTTATAACTAAGGTATTATTTATTTCTGTTTTTGTTTTGGTCGTTTTTAACATAGTGCACGAAATTACTAAAAAAAAAACACAATATAGTGTGGAGAAAATAAAAAAAGAGTAAATATTTCCCATGAGCAGGGCTGCCGTTTTTGGTTATTTCTAACCAAAAGTGGTTACTTTTTTCTTTAATGTAGAGATGTGAATATTTTTCTCATTTTGGTTATTTTTTTGCCAAAATAATGATACACATGTACATGTTTTTTTATGTTATACTTTTTAAGCTTTTATGTTCTTCAATTTTTAGTATTGCTACCAAAGCAACTGAAAATAAAACAGCTGTGACTATAATCGCTAGTGCAGCCACCTGTTATGAATTCGCCTTGATTGCTACTCACTTGTTTACAATACTTTTACAACACTGTCAACAGCTTTTAAATTTACTAAATGATCGCAACTCTGTACTACAGAAATGGCATATCTTTTGTAATGGCGGCAACATTCAATTAAAAGATTTTACAAAGTAAATTTATATAAAGAATATGCACGTAAGTTGTTGTTTGTGTAAAAATACCGTTCGGCTGTCAAATACAAAAACTAAACGTGTGAAGAAAATCAAAATTCAACAATAAAACGGTAAAATAAACGAGAAAATATTAATCAGCTGCTGACTGGAATATACCTTACAAATGAGCATTGAAGTATTGCTTGCAAGTCAGCTTCATGTACCTTGATTTCTTGTTGTAGTGCCGCACAAAGTGTATGCATTTTGAATGTTATTTAATAAAAATACTACATATTGAAATTTGGTTTTTTTTTCTCATTTGGTAACTTTTAAAGCGAATTTTGGTTGTAAAAATTTTTAGGTTGTGGCAGCACTGCCCATGAGCAAGTGGAAGTGAGAAAGAGCGTACGAGCAGGAATTACACATGCAGCGTTCTTATTATTAGACTGATATCGTTGAAAGTCATCGATGTAGATAGCAAAAATTAAAAAATAAAACGAAAAATTCACAATTTACAATAATGAAGCACATAAATATGTATATACATACGTACAGATGTATATGTACATATTATAATTTTAGTAAATTTGCCTAATAATGAATAATATGTATTTTTTTAGTTTGCCTTTACTACATAGATGACACAATACATCGTCGTTTTTCTTTTGTTTTGGTTTTATTGTACTCGTATGTGCAAATGAAGAAGTAGAAGCCAACCGTAGACATTATTAAAGATGGCATAAGGCAAGTAAATGTGTATGTATGTACCTACATACATATATATTTATATGTATAGGTATATACCGAATATTTTTATATCACTTTTTTGTTATAAACGATTTCTAAACATTCATATACCTAGATAGGATACACCAATTTTAACTTTTATTATTTGTTGTTAATAGCAATTTAACTTTTGAGATTCCTTTAAAATTATTTCTCATAACTTTTTTTTATATGTATAAATACCTATGTATGTAGGTATAAGTATAGTTGGGTATTTATAAGATAATAACAAAATTTTTGAACGAGGTACATATAATTTTTTTAAATATAATATGTATAAACTATAAAGAGAGTATTTAAAGCAAATGTTAACAACCGCACACGACTACTGCAAAACGAATGAACGGCGACATCGATTGTCTACATAATGGAAATTTTGCTGGTTTTGCTTTGTCTTATTTAAATTTAAGTGTTGCCATATTGCAAAAAAAGAGTGACTAATGCAGAATAAGTTTCGAATCATTTTGAGAAGAATATCTATGAATAACGCATTTACACACATTGTACATTAATGTAGATAACTACATAGGTATTTACGTATTATAATAAATGCATTTAACTTTATTCTTGCATATCGTTGGTCACAAGTAGAAAGGCCCTAAGACCTAGGTCAAATAATTGTAACAGGAGAAGGTTAAAACATAATAATAAACAGAACGACTTCTTGTACAAGTGGCAGCTAAAGCAACTTATATTGCATTTTATTATACCTATTTAGTTTAATAAATATCCCACTTTTAAGAAAATCTTAAGATTTATTCAGTTTTGATTATTGTAACTAAAGTACTTAGGATAGGAGACAAGGGCGGAAAGATCCTTATACTCGGAATGTATTAATTATCGTTTTAAAATAGATCTATTAATTTGTTTCATACAAAAATTTTTATATTTAAAATGGCGAACAAATAGGAAGCTAAAATTTTCAAAATGTTACTTTTGTTAGTTCGCTTTAAATATTTTACCCAACGAAAAGCTTTAATTTTGATGCCTCTCGCCGGTAGTTTCTTAGGGTAATATTCTTAAAATTTTGTGTAGATTTCATTTTTGCTACACACCTGTTGACAAAAAAAAAATTTACCCACTCTAATATACATACATATGTATATACACACATATTAGCTTATGTATATGTACATACATATATACAAATATACATATAGCTGTTTTTGGATCCATGTACATTGAAAATGTTATATACTAGTTTTGTTCGTTCTAAATTAGAATATTGCTCTTTTGTATGGAGCCCATTCTATAATGTTCATATAAATAGAATTGAGAGAATCCAGAAAAAATTTCTTAAATTCGCTCTTCGTGGCAATCCTGTTTACTTAGCGTCACCTTCATATTACTCTCGTTGCTTGCTTTTAGGTTTAAAGCCGCTTTATATGAGAAGAACTCTTCATTCTCTTATGTTTATTTTCAATTTAATTAATGGGATCATTGACTGTGAATATCTATTTAATCTGATCAGCTTATGTATACCTTTTAGATCACTAAGGTCATATAATATTTTCTTTGTACCTACGCATAGTACTAATTATGCTATGAATGAACCCATGTTAAGAGCTTTAAATATTTTAAATAAATTAAATAATATTGTTATTTTAGATTTTGCGCTATCTGTAAATGATTTTAAATTGTGTCTAGAGAATAAACAATTACTGAATGTATTATTAGAATAATTTTACTTATTGCTAGCCTGTAAGGACATTGTAATCCATTAAGCTGAATTATTATTAAAATAAATTAAAAAAAAAATAAATAAACAAATAGAAAGGGCCTAACTCGTATTTTCACGAAATTGAATTTTTCAGTGATTCCAATACATTTCACACAAATACACCCCGTCAAAAAAAACACTTGTTCTGATTATTATTATGTTTTTACCTTCTCCTGTAAAATTACAGTTATTTAAGTTAGGGCCTTTCTACTTATTAACAGCGATATGTAATCACAATGGACCCAAGTGGGTCTCCGAGTGGAGGATAAGAACTCCGAAAATAGCGTTACGTAAGATGTGAATAGCCCCATAAAACCGATTTTTAAAATTAAAAAGTGCTTTAACTTTAAAAATCGTTGGACTACCACTGTATTATGTGTTTCCCCGACTGATGAAGCCGCAAGGAGACATCGTTGGGATTTTGTATGTCTTATTAATGATTAAATGCATATAATATACAAACAAACATACATGTATGAATATAAATGTCTATATCGTTACCTTAATATAGAAACGCCTTAACACATTTTTTTGTCTAATCGAGTTAAGGCGGTTCTTTATTAAAAACAGGCTTTGAGATTTTAAATTAAAATAAACTGTACATATGCAATATCAAAATCAAAAATAAAAAAATCCTAATGTGTTCTAAAAACTTAAAAAGATACATACATACCTACATATGTATATTAATGGGTATTTGAGTAACTTCATAAAATTTCATATTGGTCACACTGTTACTTAAAGCAGGCAGAAAGGCAAATGGCCTTTCACACACGAGAACAATTGTGCTGGCATAACATGCCAGTTTGTAGGTGAGAGAGGCAAAGAGAGGAGTTTCGTGTTTGGCATAATTTTTCAACCAGCTACAACCCCGCATCACAAGCACAAAACCAATACACACATAACTTAAAAAACAGCAAATATCAAATGCATAAAAAAAACACTAACACACACAAAGCTATGTATACGTATACATTTTTATGCCGGATGAATTAGTCTCGTGTGTTCTTAAAAGAACAAAAATTGTGCGGCATAAAAATTAGTCTCGTGTGTGACAGGCCAATGAAAACGAGAATATAACAAAAAATCTCACATGAACAAAGAAAAAACAAACAAAAAACAAAACAACAATAAAAAAGAAGCTAAGTCAGCTCATTTGTTCGATTTTACTTTTTATAAATAAGTATATAGATATGTACATATGTAGGTACATAGGTACTGCTGAGCCAAAGAAGCTCAATAAAGTAACCGGCTCACTTCGTTCAGTTTACTGATTCGTTAAATTGCACATTGCAATCGTTCAAATGATGTTTTGATGCAAATAATAAAATCGTTATTCGAACGCCTGTTTGTCATGTTTTACACTCGGCAGTTTTACTTGAAGCAAGTCTAAGTTTATAGGAGTGAAAGGAAAGAAGAAAGAAGAGGGGTACTGACTTGCCTGTACAGAAAAGTTACTTCAATTCTGTTTTGTTATTTCATTCGGTGCATTAAAACAATACGAAAATTGAACAAGAAACCGTCTGAGTGTAAACAAATGGGCAGTTTTAAAAGAGAATTGAAGAGAACTTCTTCAAGAAAAACTGCCAATTGTAAAACATGACTTTGTACTATTTTATTTGATTTTGTACTAATTTTGTTGTTTCTGTACAATTTTTAGGCTCCTTTGTGGCAACACTGATGCAGAGATTACAACTATTAAGACATGAAAATCTTTATAGACAATTTTTTAAATCATGTAGGTACATGCATATATACATACATACATACTACATATCGTTATATTTATATAGGTATACATACATAGGTATACGTTTTCTACTTTGTTTTGATTTGGCTTTTTTTAATTTCTTTCTGTTTTTTATACCCACCTATTCATAAATTTAAACAAATAAATTATACATGGATGTATTAAATTTATAGGTATATTTCACTTTGCTCCATTACTAATTAACTGCCTTTATTTACCTACAAAATACATATGCATATGTATATAACTTATACATATATGCATACATACATCGATAAATAAACACATATTTACATACCTTCTACATGTATTTTTCCTTGCTCTTTATGTTATTGCAAGTTATTTACGTTTCTTTTGTCTAGTTATTTTTATGAGAACTTAAAATCAAGTCGGGGGCGATGCACGCACACAAGAGCTTCGTTTTGAATTATGAAAAGAGAAAAAAATTATATCCACGGTTGCCGTTTTGCCGTACATTCAACCAAAACTGGTAACTCTTTCTATCAGCGATGCCAATTTACCGCCTTTCGCGCTAGTTTTAGCGCGTTTTAACTATGCCAAACGCGCTTTTTTTCGTCTTAGCGCGTTTAATAAAAAAAGCGCTAAATTAGCGCGATCTAGAAGCTTGGAAAATAAGTGTATATCAGTCCAAGTCCTAACAAAAAAGTTTTGTATAAAAATACTTGGCCAATTCGCAGAATTAAGCAATTTTGTTAGTCAAGTCAAACCCCACTTCTGTTTTTTGTAACGTAACGCCAGGTCATATTTTGCGAATATCTTGAAATCCTTAGGTGTGATTGTTATAATTTTTTCACTGAATATAGACCTATTTAATCACTTCTCAAATGTAAGAAAAAATTTTTTCCAACACAATTTTAAAACTTTTTTTTTCAACCTTTTGTCGTGCAAATGGCATGTAACGCCAGAATGGAATTACCCATATGTACATCGACCTTTATTAAAATTTAATTTAGCGCGTAGGAAAATAGCGCGTTTTGACTATAAATTGTTGATAGTGCTGTAACTTAGCGCGTTCTAGCGCGTTTTGAGAAGGGATACAGCGCGTTTGGGTTATACATAGTTGGCATCGCTGCTTTCTATTGTAGACATGTGCAGTTTTATCGAATTTTCATTAGATAATAATTATAGAATAATTTCTAAATCGGGCTTAAGTATTTTTAACCGACTTCAAAAAAAGAAGGAGGTTAACAATTCGTCACTATTTTTTTTTAGGTATGTAGGTCCATAACTCGGTGCATTTTAGACCGATTGTAAAAATTTTTTTGTTGTCTGAGAGGGTATAGCTTCCCATTGGTCCCATTTGAAAAAAGTGGGCGGGGTCACGCCCACAATTTTTTAAATTTGATTTAATGATCTTGTACTCATTTGATTGCTGCGAAACCTAGCAAACATCTTTGGTTCTTGTAATTACAAAATTTTCAAGTTGAAAAAATGGGCGGGGCTACGCCCATTAAAATGTATTTTAACATTACACGTGGTTCTACTTAACCGATTTTTACGAAACTTAGCACGCACCTTGAGCTCTAAAATAGACACAATCTTCTTTTAAAAAAATGGGCGGGGTTACGCCCATTAAAATTTTATATTATATTTCACAGGGTTCTATTTCACCGATTTTTACGAAACTTGGCATACACCCTAAGCTTTAATAAAGGCACAAAATTGCGTTAAAAAAAGTGGGCGGGGCACGCCTATTTAATTTTAGTATAATATTTCATGTGCTTGTATTTAACCAATATTGACGAAACTTGGCACACACCTTGAACTCTGAAAAATACACAATCTTTTAAAAAAAAGGGGCGTAGCCACGCCCCATAAATTTAAAACTTAATTTCACGTGCTTTTACTTTATCGATCTGTACGAAACTTGGCACACACCTTGAACTCTTAAAAATACACAATCTTGATTTAAAAAAGTAGGCGTAGCCACGCCCCATTAAATTTATTACTATATATCACATGTTTTTACTTAATCGATTTTTACAAAACTGGACCATATTTCTAAATAAGCACTAAAAAGCTACAAATAAAACTTTTTAAAAAAAAATTAAACCGACTTCAAAAATAAGCACTAAAAAGCTACAAATAATATAGATCTAGTTAAATAAAAGATTTTTATATATGTTACCTACAGTGCCGTTTGAAGTTGGTGCCAGGAATACAATACTGGTACTAAACACATAGGAACATGACCGGTAAAAAACTGCAAGTAATTTTTATGTACATATGTATGTGCTTAGTTACCAATGTTGCTGGCACCAGCTTCAAACGGCACTGTAGGTAACATATATAAAAATCTTTTATTTAACTAGATCTATATTATTTGTAGCTTTTTAGTGCTTATTTTTGAAGTCGGTTTAATTTTTTTTTAAAAAGTTTTATTATTAATTAATGTGAGTATCTAAAGATGTGAAGAAAAATTAAATTAGACTTTATTAGCTGGTGGAAATGCCGATATTTTTCTGTGCAGCCACGCACTTCATCAGCACCAATGTCTATCTACTTGTGTAGATATTATTATTAACATCAGCAAACACATTGAAGGCCAAAACCAATGAGTTTACACCTCCATGTTTCACAGTTTTTTCCACTTGGTATTGTTTTAAAGTTTCATAAAGGCGGTGCCAGTAGTACTTCTTACCATTTAGTTGGAAATGGTTAATTTTGTTTTCATTTGGCCATATAACAATTTTTCACACACCCATTTTTGTGCCCTTAGTAAAGCTTGAGATGCGCCTTCATATTTTTTTCTTATAGTGCTAATATCGGGTTTTCAAATAGGTACTTGACAACTTTGAACTTAATTTATGAACGCACTGTTTCACTGATAATCTAACTGTTACTTTCCTTTTTTTCAGTAAACATGACATTTTCATCATGGTAAAGTACACGAACGAAAAACGTATGCAAATTATAAAAATGTACTAGCGAAATTCGGAGTCGGTGAGCGCAACTTTAAAGGCCATGTCAGATAAAACTTTTGCTTTGCGTTGCGTTGAAGATTCGCTTTGACATTTAAGATAAAATGTACATGGTTATATGAAACATGTCACATAAAGTACTTTTAACGACGGAGGGCGCTCTGATGTGATATTAGGAATAGTATCTGCTGAAGTCGGTATAGTTTAGTGACCTGACACCTGATACGAAGGACACAAATACACATCTGAAAAATGCTTAGTGTTGTTATTTTTAGTGAATGTCGGAGACCGGGCTCGAACCCAGGAAATTCGGTTTTTTGGTCAACGTGCTAACTACTTCAGCCAACGCCACCCTCTAATACCATGTAACATGGTGGTGCAATCTTAATAGTTTGGGCTTACTTCACTTGGTGCCGTCTGGGTTCATTATTAAAAATCGATAGTTTAATGAGAAAAAAATATTATCTTAGCATCATAACCGAGAATATACATGATTTTGCTTTACAAAGTGGTTACACAGAATCACACGTCCAAAATCTTTAAGAATTGGTTTTCAAAGCAAAACTTTTACACAACGCAATAGAAAGCGCAAGCTTTTGAAAATGAACTGCCTTTCTTAATAAACAGTTCGCCAGTGCGCCAACAACATTTAAAGGATTTTGGTTGAGTAATACCTAAGGGCATTAGAAACGTAATTAAATTAATTAATTAGAAAAAGTACTAAATAATATGAATTAAATAACTTTGGCTTAAATTAAGTTTAGTGACATAACTCCATAATTAATAAAAAATTTGGCATCCGATAGAAAATTAAAAAATAAAAAGAAAATTGGCGGCGAGCCTTATTTTCCGAGTTATGGACCTTTGAAGTTCTAGTATGAAATTGTGATTATACGTAATATTTTCCCCAACGAATGTCTCGAATATTAGTATCATTTAAAAGCTTTGGATAATATCTTTCAGGAGATAATCTTTATTAGGCTGCGCCGTCTCGGGAAACACCATGGTGGAGAAAATCCTTAAACCCTCCGAAGGCCGGCAGTGTAAAAAATCTTTATTAGACAGGAAAACTTTGCCAGGCAGAAAATCTTTATTAGGCTGCGCCGTGTAGGGAAACACCCATGGTGGAGAAAATCCTTAAGCCCGGCCGAAGGCCGGCAGTGCAGAAAATCGATATTAAACAAGAAAACTTTTCCAGGCAGAAAATATTTATTAGGCTGCGCCGTGTGGGGAAACACCATGGAGGAGAAAATCCTTAAGCCCGGCCGAAGGCCGACAGTGCAGGAAATCGTTATTAGACAAGAAAACTTTGCCAGGCAGAAAATCTTTATTAGGCTGCGCCGTGTAGGGAAACACCATGGTGGAGAAAATTCTTAATCCCGGCCAAAGGCCGGCAGTGCAGAAAATGGATATTAGACAGGAAAAATTTTCCAGGCAGAAAATATTTATTAGGCTGCGCCGTGTAGGGAAACACCATGGAGGAGAAAATCTTTAAGCCCGGCCGAAGGCCGGCAGTGCACAAAATCGTTATTAAACAGGAAAACTTTGCCAGGCGGAAAATCTTTATTAGGCTGCGCCGTGTAGGGAAACACCATGGTGGAGAAGATCCTTAAGCCCGGCCGAAGGCCGGCAGTGCAGGAAATCGTTATTAGACATGAAAACTTTGCCAGGCAGAAAATCTTTATTAGGCTGCGCCGTGTAGGGAAACACCATGGTGGAGAAAATCCTTAATCCCGGCCAAAGGCCGGCGGTGCAGAAAATCGATATTAGACAGGAAAACTTTTCCAGGCAGAAAATATTTATTAGGCTGCGCCGTGTAGGGAAACATCAAGGTGAAGAAAATCCTTAAGCCTGGCCGAAGGCTGGCAGTGCAGAAAAACCTTTTTATGTATGAATGCTACAAACACACACAGGTGTTAGTAAATACAAACCGAACTCCAAATTTAGTGTTTTCTTAGAGTTGCTAAAAAGCTTTTAAATTACACGAATATTGGATAACATTTGTTGGAAAATACACCATGTTATCAGAATTTTTTACTACAATTTCAAAGGCCCATAACTCGGAAACTAAGCCTCGCCTACAATTTTTTAATTTAATATGTTTTCCTTATTTTTTAAATCTCAATCGGATAGCATTTTTTTAGAGTTGCCCCTTAGCTTGATTTGTGCCAATTCCACCATATAATCACATATTTATACCAGAACTTAAAAGGCCCATAACTCGGAAACTAAGGCTCGCCGCAAATTTTTTTATTTAAGTTTTTCTTTTTAATTTTTAATTTTCTTTCGGATGCCAAATTTTTATTAATTTTGGAGTTATGTCACTACACTTAATTTGTTCCATAACTTTTTTCAACGTCCACTTCTAAGACTTCGTAAGACTTTTTCACAAAATTGACTCAATCTTAACTTTAACTTTTGATATTCATGAATTTCATTTTGTTTTCTTTAATTGGAGTGTCTTGCCAAATGAGCTTAAATTATTTTCCTACTCATTTTCTACTTATAAACAAAAACTTTTGATTTAGTTCAATAATAATTCGTTCTAATTTAGTTCTCTATTATTGTATTTTTTTTTATTTAACTTTATTAATGTAATTTTTATTTTTAATTACTTGCTTTATACAAGTAAATGGCTTAAATCAAGTTTAGAAGCACCTCTCATAAATTAAAAAAAAAGTCCCCTATCCTATAGAAAATAGATAAATAAAAAAAAAATTAAACAAAAAAATTGGCGGCGAGGCTTAGTTTCCGAGTTATGGGCCTCTGAAATTCTAGTATCAGAAATTCTGGTATCATCTTAAAGCTCTTGACAATACCTTTCATGAAATGGTAAAATGCAAGCAAATTTTATGAGTCAGAAAATCTTTATTATGTTGCGCCGTGTAGGGAAACACCATGGTGGAGAAAAACCTTAAGACCGGCCAAAGGCCGGCAGGGCAGAAAAGCGTTATTAGGTAATAAAACTTTGCAAGGCATAAAATCTTTATGCCATTGTGTAGAAAATACTTAAGACCGCCCGAAGGCCAACAGTGCAGAAAAATGTTATTAGGCAAGAAAACCTTGCAAGGCAGTAAATATTTATTAGGCTACGCTGATCGGAAAACACCATGGTGGAGAAATTCCTTAAGCCCGGCCGAAGGCCTTCAGTGCAGAAAAACGTTATTAGACAAGAAAACTTTGCCTAATACCATGGTGGAGACAATTCTAATTGCCCAATTCTGTCCGACAATTGTTTTGCCTTGTCATTAGGCGAAAAAAAATCGTAGTCGTTGAAAAATACACCATATAATCACAATTTTGTACTACAATTTCAGAAGTCCATAACTCGGAAACTAAGTCTCGCCGCCAATTTTTTATTTAATTTTTTTTCTTATTTTTAAATTTTCTATAGGATAGGATACTTTTTTTTTTAATTTTTAAGAGGTGCCCCTAAACTTGATTTGTGCCCTTGTGTTATTTATATTAAATTAAAGGCCTGACCCACGATATCGATAACGTTCGACTTGTCGCACACTTACATTTGAAACAACAACAAAATAATAAAATTTGTTTTTGTTTTGAATGTAAGTGTGCGACAAGTCGAACGTTGTCGATATCGTGGGTTTGGCCCTAATTTTTTTGGACATATCATTCATGAAACAAGACTCGCATTTTTGTCCAATTGCACAAATGGCAATTTTAAGAATTCTGATGAAAACCCCTAATATTTTTAAACAAAACAAAATAAAATAAAATTTTAGTTAATTATTATTTTTCGAACTGTATTTGTTTCTTAAATTCTTATGAATTGAATTAGGCTACTGTTCGTAACGCTTTTTAAGCCAAATTACATGTGATAATTATTAATGAACAAATAACATCAAGTTAGTTGTAAATATTCTGACAACAACACATAGTTGAACGGAACAGCCAGCCGTTTTCGAAGGCCACTAAACCTTCCTCATCAGCGTTCTTCTGTGTTTTGGTCCACTGTGTGTGGTGTCAGTTGATGTAGATGTCTGTATGGCAGTGATGCCAACAATTCAGAGGCAAAACGAGCCAACCGAGTAGTCAAAAAGAGCTAAAAAGAGCTAAATTTAAAAATTAGATATTTTCCCATTTTAAATCTATGAATGTATTTGTTATTCAATTTGTACTTCAAGATTTTTTAACATTAATTAATAGTAAGAAAAAATAAAAGATCCATTTCTAAAAACGGTGTATGTACTGCTTCATCTAATGCAAGATTTGCTTGCGCAATTTGCGTTTGTGTTGGAACTTCTGATATACATATCTGGCTAGGATATCGTTAAATGGAGCCATACATTTTTTATGCTTTCGAGTCTCCGAACGGCGAACTAAATCAAAATATTTCGCTCTTATAATTAATTTGCAACATTTGCACAAAGCTTAACATGGATCTTTGTTGGTTTAATCCATTTTTTAAACGAGGAATCTGATTCGCAAGCTTTCCTGTTTGGCAGTAAGAATCCATTTCAATAATTTGTCAAAATTTTTTAATTATTCAGAAACGAACACACTAAATACATACATATATATATCTTACATAGTTTCAAAAAAGTATCTGAATTTGAAACAAAACATATTTACAAAAAATGTAAATGCCTCAAAGACGAAACAATAGGGTAAAACGAGAAAATTTACTATAAGATGCGAAAAGTGCTAAGCGTGCCGTTTTTAAAATTGAAAAGAGCTGTGTTAGCTCTTTTTTTTAAAAAAGAGCTAAAGGGAAAAATTTCGAGTTAGAAGCAATCAAAAAGAGCTAAATCTAGCTCCAAAATAGCTAAGTTGGCATCGCTGCTGTATGGGAATTGTTAAAATTTAAGTTTAAAATTTTTTAAACGCACTAATAATCCCAAATTATTATTTTACTTATTACGTAAAATATTTTTTATTAAAAATACATTGAAATTGATTATTGAGGGGTTTAGCTGGATCCTAGGCGCATTTCACTGTTGCTAATGCAGATTACACTAGTTTACACTGAAAATGTACAGTTGACGAGAGGTGATTTTCCTTATGTATTTTCTTTCGCTGAATTCGAAAATCAATGTTAAATTTGTTTTTATGGACCAGTTTTTGAGATATTGTGATTTTTTCAGTTTTTCGACCTTTTTTCACCTGACCCATAATATCTCGTGCTAGACTTGTCCGATTGGGTCGTTGTTGGTACTCAAATGACAGGTATTGAGATGACAAATAAATATGTATAATCGGATCTTTAATTGGTATAGTGGTTCAAAATATATCGATGAAAATAGGGTAAATTTTCAAAAAAATCATATTTTACAGTGATTATATGTTGACAGAAAAGTAGAAATCGTAAAAAATCGTCTGGTTTCTGTTCATGTACGTAAAGATAATACTTTTACGTAAGAACTAAGACCAACTAGAAGAAAATCGACCGAAAAATTAAAAAGTTATAAACAATGGATTGAATAAATCCAAAGTAAAAATACATAAAAATAACAAATAACACAGGTCAACAAAATGAAATTTATTATGTAAGGTCAAAGGTTTCATAGTAAATTTGAATATACTAAGTACTGTGTATCAATCGCTTTAAATTAGTTTTTTTGAATTGACTGTATCTCGAGATTTTCCGTTATGAAAAAAAGAGGATGCTGTATCACATAATTGGTATTAAATCGAGAACCAGTTCTTCGATTAAATAAAAAATTACACAGAAGGCTAGGAAACAAATTGACCTTTAAATTACGTCTTTATGAATTTTTTAACAGTCTTATAGTTTCAGAGATATTCAGAAAGTTTTATACAAAAAAAATAAATTTTTTTAAAAAAATTTAGAAAATCGTTTGTTTCTTAAAAGACTCATTAAAATTTTAAACTGAAGAAAATTTTATATTTTATTATTAATTGTGATACATTCATATGTTATAAATAAAACGAGCCAAATTTATTAAAAATCATTCCATTAATTCTGAATTTATTCACAATTAAGTGTTACCATACGTGTATATTTTACGGAATTTTTTAATTTTTATTTATTTTATTATTATTATTTTATTCTGTAAAATATACTCGTATGCTAGCACTTAATTGTGAATAAATTCAGAATTAATGGAATGATTTTTAATAAATTTGGCTCGTTTTATTTATAACATATGAATGTATCACAATTAATAATAAAATATAAAATTTTCTTCAGTTTAAAATTTTAATGAGTCTTTTAAGAAACAAACGATTTTCTAAATTTTTTTAAAAAAATTTATTTTTTTTGTTTAAAACTTTCTGAATATCTCTGAAACTATAAGACTGTTAAAAAATTCATTAAGACGTAATTTAAAGGTCAATTTGTTTCCTAGCCTTCTGTGTAATTTTTTATTTAATCGAAGAACTGGTTCTCGATTTAATACCAATTATGCGATACAGCATCCTCTTTTTTTTATAACGGAAAATCTCGAGATACAGAGCCAATTCAAAAAAACTTATTCAAAGGGATTGATACACAGTACTTAGTATATACAAATTTACTATGAAACCTTTGACTTTACATAATAAATTTCATTTTGTTGACCTGTGTTATTTGTTATTTTTATGTATTTTTACTTTGGATTTATTCAATCCATTGCTTATAACTTTTTAATTTTTCGGTCGATTTTCTTCTAGTTGGTCTTAGTTCTTACGTAAAAGTATTATCTTTACGTACATGGACCGAAACCAGACGATTTTTTAACGATTTGTACTTTTTTGTCAGTATATAATCACTGTAAAATATGATTTTTGTGAAAATGTGCCCTATTTTCATCGATATATTTTGAACCGCTATACCAATTAAAGATCCGATTATACATATTTATTTGTCATCTCAATACCTGTCACTTGAGTACCAACAACGACCCAATCGGACAAGTCTAGCACGAGATATTATGGGTCAGGTGAAAAAAGGTCGAAAAACTGAAAAAATCACAATATCTCAAAAACTGGTCCATAAAAAAAAAATTAACCTTGATTTTCGAATTCAGCGGAAAAAAATACATAAGAAAATATAAATCTTATCAAATGTACATGAAAAAAATTTTATTTTGTAAACTAGTGTTATCAGGGAACCTTTGCCCAAATTTCTTAGAACAACTAGAGTTATTATGTCATAAACTTTCATTTAAACAAATGAGAAGCCTAACAACAAATAACAAAGTTGAAACAAGAACTCAATAATCAACATGTTTTTTTATTTTATTACTTTACCATTGCTACATTGTCTGACTTTTTTCAGCTTCAAATTGTAGTTGTAAGAGTCAGAGAAACAAGTCGATCAGCTGCAAGTCGGCTAAAAGTCGACTTTGAGCCGCCGCCGAAAATGTTTTTGCAACCAAGCCGCCGCCGAAGCGACCAGCTTGCTCCGGCTCACAAATGTTAGCCGATAAAATTTTAATCGAAATATGATATAATAAAAATGAATATTAAATAGTATATTCAAATGCGAAATTAATTGAAAAAATACCAAGAACGACGTGACTGCACTTCATAAAACTGCGATAAATCTGCACACTTGGGAGCTCTGGCTATGAAGACATTCACACACTGTTTACATACATAGATTAAGTACGGACAACTTACAAATTTTCGTTCGCACATGAATGTGTCTAATGTGAACCGCTGATGTTCATGTTTTGTTCTTATTCGAACATGTTGATGAACGGGAAAGAGGAATGGAAAAAAGTACTATTAAGCTGCAAAACATAAACTTCACAGTGTGGACACGAATGCAGTTTCAAAAGAGAAATCAAAAATGTGTCGCAGCAAATGTTTCACTGTATGGACGAGGACTTATTCTGCCGGATCTATGTTCACGTACGAACTGTTGTCCTACGTACTATTTTTTAAATCGTGACGTATTCGACTATGCTAAGGCCATTTTGATATTTGCAAAAAATTTTAAAAAGTTATTCCCTAATGTACATATAAACACAAATATTTTGTTTTTATTTTCGTCTTTTAAATTCTTTTATTGTTACCCTATGCTGCAACTAATTGGAAAAAGATTGTGAAAAAATAAAAATTTACACAAAATCGAATGAAGACGTTTGTTTTGCAAAATATTTTTGATAGAACATTTAATATGAACGAGCAATAAAAAATAATGTAAAAAAGAACTAAAACTACTGTACATACTTTTCATACAAAATTTTCATAGAACGGCTGAAAGTCTCCCAACGGCTCTAGCCGACTTTTAGCCGCCGCCATTAATTGACCTAAGCCGCCGCCGCCGCCGCCGCCGACATTATTTATCGACTTGTTTCTCTGGTAAGAGTATGTAAAAGAAAATAAATGTAAATAACAACAGCTATTAAAGAATAGAGTGTTGCCACACAAGTATTTTTTGACCGGGTGCAGTTAAGTTAATAATTAGTGTTTTTATGGGAATTGTTAAAATTTAAGTTTAAAATTTTTTAAACGCACTAATAGCCCCAAATTTATCTCATTGAGGTAGTTTACACGAGACTAATTTTTATGCGCCACAATTTTTGTTTTTTTAAGAACACACGAGTCTAATTCATTCGTCATAAAAATGTATACGTATACACAGCTTTGTGTGTGTTAGTGTTTTTCGTATTTATTTACCATTTGGAGTTTTTTAAGTTGTGTGTGTATTGGTTTTGTGCTGCTAATGCGGGGTTGTAGCTGGTTGAAAAATTATGCCAAACACAAAACCCCTCTCTTTGCCTCTCTCACCAACAAACTGGCATGTTATGCCAGCACAATTAATCCCGTGTAAATCAGCGCATTGAGCTGAACAAAGGCAGGGTACATCAGGTATATAAAACGGTACCATATAAAGCAAATCTGGGCAATCATTAGAACCATTGATAATATCTTATACAAATAGTGCCGATTGAATTATTCTACGTGATTCTAGAGTACGTAGGCCTATGAACAGGCATTTAGATTCATACGGAACGGAAGATAAGTAACACTGACCTTATCATATCCGACCAAAACCAAGTTATGCAAGATTAAGTACGAACCAACAGAGTTTTGTTTTTTATTTAGTTATGAACGTTTGTTTGGCAAAATAAGCAATGAAAAAGCCCTATTACAAAAATTACATCATTTTTAGTATAAAAGATGGACTCAAATAAAAAAAAGAAATAGGTATTTACATTATAAAATCGTATAATGTACAAGCAAAAAATAAATAAATTATGTATTAGAAAGAAGTGCATCCCTATAAACAATTTTTTTTCTATTTCTTCAATTTTCTTATGACAGTTAGATAAGTACTGTAGGTATGTATGTAATATATCAAAAGAATTTTATTAAAGTGCGATATAAATATTTTTAGCTTATCTTAAAATTGGCTTACCGACAGAGCGTATCTGCCTTTTCAATAATTTTGCGTAAGCTATTATTGGAATGGGTTTGAATTACTTTTTCACTGCTCCCTAATACAGAAAATCATTGCTATTTTAATTGGGTGCCATTTTTATGTTTTTGTAATCGCTTCCAGTATTTAACCTTAAAATTTATAAAAGCCTCGAAACTTATTTCAACCGCTCAACCTATTTACAATTTTAATAAATAAAATTGTCAACATTAAAATATAGATAATCTACTTATTACAATTTAATTTGTTTTTAAAAATAGAAAAACATAAAAACTTGATCAACAATTGATTTACAAACATTTTGTAGGTAAATATTTTCTATTTAAATTGTGATATGTATGCACATACATTTGTATATATGTACACTTGTGTGCGGGCAAACAAATAAATAGTTTCAATATTTATGGTTTCTCATTTTTTTTTTTTTTTTTGGTATTTTCTCTTAATTTTATTTCTTTCCTTATGAATTCAACAAAGTACAAGAAGCAAAGAACAAAAAGAACGTATGTATAAAACACTATCAAATTTACTGGCTCTGTTGGTGGTGTAAAGGAGCTCGTTTGCTGGTTTGTACATGCATGCATGCATACTGTTTTACTTTTTGTAGTTGTAATTTTTTGCCATCTTATTATACAAAGTTAAAAATGGATGTGCTCCATAGATGGAATCCATCAATACACTGAACCAAAAAAGCATTCTTAAACCAAGAATTTTGTGTTTCGTTTTCAAAATGCTGCATTTTTAAAATAAGTGTTTTTTTTACAATATTAATATATATGTATGTACTATATACCGTTGTTGTTTTCATAACGAAGCAGTTTGGGAACAAAACTGTGCCTTTTTATTTTAAAAATAAAAATAAAAAAGTAACAAGTTTCGTTTTTAAAATGAAATTGTTTCTTCTTTTGGGTGTACAACCAACTCACGAATAAATATCAAACAACCGCACAAAACACACACAAAAATAAAGCAAAGACAGTAAAAATAATAAAAACACAACTGAACTTCTGCTTCATGTTGAATTGCTGCTGCTACTGCCTGTCGCCGTCGCTGTTATTTTTGTTTTTGTCGTTGTCGTACTCAAAGTTGCCTTTTTTCTGCTGCTTTTATGTGATTTTCTTCCCTTTTAACGGAAATAGCAAAAGAGAACACAATAAAAAAATTGCAAAATTACGCGTCATATAGGAATTTTTTCGTTTTCTGATATTTAAAATCGATCGAATTTTTTTTCTTTGTATTACCATTTTGCTTCTTAAGCAAATATCTTGAATTTTTCCGCTATATTATTGCTCTCAAATATACTTGATACATTTTTCTGACTTTTTCTTTAATTTTTTTAAGTGTACTTAATATAGTTTGCTCATTAACTATTTTTGCTCCACTTTCCATTCACTTGTGATTTTTCTAATCGATATTTGTTTTTTAACATTACTTAATAAATTTTCCAATGCACTATATTAAACACTCTTCTATGGAAATTTATGATACAACCTCAGGCGGATACACCACTTTATTTGTTAATTACCGTAATAAATTATTTATTTTAATTTTAATATTAAATAAAATAAAACAGAGGAGACACGATTTTTCTTTAAAACGCGTAGACCAACATTGACGACGACATGACGTTTACGACTGCGACGACTATAGAATTGAAAATGGCGTTGGCGAGCAGAATTATACAGATTTTTTTGTCTTTTATTATACAGTCACACAGTGTTACATTTTTTAGTACTATCCTCTCAAAAACAACCCGAAAATAAGAAAATTATTTAAAAAATTTATACCTAAGGAATCCATTAATTGCTAAATAAATAATTTTTTAATAAACCATTTTCAGATATTGCCGAAAATCTGTTTTATTAATAATTCTTTTTTAGTTTTTGCAACTCTGCGATGTCATTGTTGCCATTTCTTTCGAACCATATACAGTAATCATGTACTCACACTTGCATTACTAGTCAAGCCGTATTTTAACACACACTATGACAAAAATAATTGATTTTCTCTCACTGCAAAACAAAACCTATAAGCTTTCACTTAATTTACACGACACTGTTCCTTTTTAATCAATAAAAAATTAATATTCTATTACCATAATTTTACTTGTTTCTAACTTTTTTCTATACCATTAAAGCAACAATTAGTGCACAAAATTGCGTTTTTTTTTCTTGGTAAATTTTCTATTCTTTATTATCATCTTACTATTTTCCTCTGTCACTCTTCAATATTTTAAAATCCAAGTATTTTAGTTTTGTCACTTTCTTTCATGTTGTCGGCAAAAAACTCCAACACACACTTTAAAAAAATTACATCTATACACACACAATCTACGTACACATTAGCAACAATGCCAAATATCTGTGTATAACCTTGTCAGAAAAAACACAATTATATTTCATCTTTTTGGTTTGATTATTAAAAAAATTTTGTTTTCAAATAACAAATGCTTTTTTCAACTTTTTCCTTTACTAAATTTTAAATTTTCCTTAGACTTTATTTAGTCTTTACAATAGCAATTTGTTTTCAAGTTCACAGAAGTTTGTCTGCTGCAAAAAAGTAAAAAAACGAAACTGATTCGATTGCAACTCTTTCCTTATTAACAGTAATGATAATGTAGCGATTTTCTTATAAATCTAAAGGTATTGGCCATGGTGCAATTCTACAGGTGAATGCACCCTAGGACCAAGGCCTATTTATCAGGTCAATGTAATCGTCCTGATGATATTCGTGTTTAAGCTGTCAAAATTTTTTTGCACCATATACTTTAGTTCATGTTTGTGTGTGTTTCTGACACAGAGGATACGTTTCTGACAACTTAAACATAAAGTTGTTTTTGTATAGCTGTGTTTTTGTAGAGTTGCACAGACCTAATAAATAGGCCTTTGCCTAGGATGATGTTGAAATTTTTGATCTAAATCAAGGCGAATTTATACCAGGTGGTCTCGATTTGCAACTATGATATTCGCCTTGTATATTTGGTAGCATGAAATTTCCAGCTGTCAGAAAATTTCTGAACGTTTTGTTTTGATTTGACAGCAGAGAAATTAACAACTGATAATCAGCTGCTGAATCACCTGGTATGAATTCGCCTTGACCTAAATCTACTTTAATGAAGCACATCTGAGATTTTTGAAATACGATAATGTTCTTTAATAAATATGCAGAAAATCGATAGTAACAGACGACTTTTCATGAAATACCGCAGAAGAAAGAATTTTTATATCCGGCCGAAGGCCTGCTATGCAGGAGATCTTTGGTGTCCGTCCAGGCTTGCATTTTTTGTTGCAGCAATTCTTGAGTTTTTTTACTTGTAACCTACCACTTTTTTAAACGTTAGTTTTTACTTTTCAAAATTGTCAGTAACCGATGGTAAATATAATAAATTAAAATCAGTCGTTACCCTACCCTGACATATTTTTTTCATAACAAAAGTCAAACCTTATATTGAAAAATAATTTTTTTTTATGTTAGCTCTTTTTCCTATATGGAATTTGACTTTTGTCATGATAAAAATATATTATGTGTAGACATAGGGTTAAGGCCACAAAACATACAGAAGTGTCACGAGACGGAAGATAAGGGTATTTTTCTGTTTGTCTCGTTTTCCCTCCTTTGTCGGTGTTTTTGCTTTGATTCTTCTTTGTAGTGCAATAAATTTACAACACTAATACCAAGGCACATTCACAAGGTAGTAGCGGAAATGCAGCTGAGCTATTTTTTTTTTCAAATTAAAGTTCATCCGAAACTTCAAAAATATGAAAAATATTTTATTAAAAAAATTCTGTGAAAACAAATCTAAGAATATGAAAAAACTATTCAAAAATTTTGAAAAGTTCTAATTAAAATTAAATTATTAAATAAAATGAACTCCAAATACAATTTTATGTTTTCTTTTTTGTAGAAAAAAAGTTTTTGTATTGGAAAAAAAGTTTTTTTTTCAGATTTAAGAAGTTTTTAAACAAATATATGTATATGGTAGCGCTGGTAGGGACAAAGCTGAAACCGTGCTATCGACTGACGAAGTTTTTGTAACGCCGGTAAATAAATTCATCGGCACTGGTATCCGATAATCACAACCCAGTGATGCATTTTCAGTTTTTTGATTTAGGGCCAAATTAACGATTTAAAAGGGCCAAATTACCTTTGATAGGGCCACAAAAAATTTTAATGTACTTGAGTATAATCTTTTAATTTAAATAAAAACAAAAGTATGTATTAATGATATAATATACATATGTGATTTATTTTGTTTAGGACAAAAACAGAATATAGCAACAAAAATTCAAAGTTTTTAAAGTATTTATTGTTAAATTAAAGTAAATGCATATTTTACATGTATGTTGCTTAAAAAAATCAATGTTAGTTGAAAATTGAATTAGATTTCATTAAATCTTTTAATTCTATTTACATGACGACGATTTCTTCTATTATGCCCTGTTTCACGATATCGAAAGAAAACTCTCGACTGAAAATTTATATAGAAAACAAAAGCGAATTTTCATATTTTATTGTTGATTTCAATATAAATTTTCAGTCGAAAGAAAAGATTCTTTCCACACATGCTGACGAATGGGAAATAGAAAGAGTTCACTGAATAATTATCTATAAATTTGTATGCAAAGGTTTACCTAAACGATTTTTAATGGTAGAAATCCTTTTGCAAAATTTACTTCTACTTAAATCTTTGAGCTTTTTGCGATACTGCCCTATATTCATTATTTACTTGTTCTGTTTCCTTTTGAAAAAATTTAATAGCAAGTGGTACCTACAATACTATTGCCATTCCCACTCAAAACATGATCTGGCGCAGATTTCAGAAATCAGAGTACAAATCAGTCTCCAAAAATAAAAGTAGTTTTTAAAACGAAGAAAACTCATTTAAAAAGTGTACTCAAAGGTTTGAAGGATTTAGTTAAATATTTAGCTGAAAGGGCCAAAATAGCCTAGAGAGTACCACAGGGCCATCAAACATCCAAAAGTGCCACAAATGGCCCAATTGTGCCACATTTTGCATCACTGTCACAACCACAGAACACATTACAACAGAGGAGTGAACACACCTCGGCATTAACAGAATATATTTTAACCACAATAAAATAAGAAAATGCAGACAAACTTAAGTAGATCTGTGGGGTTTCTTTTACAAAGAAGCGTGAGAATATTACAGTAAACTATAGTAACTATTTAAATCCTTGCTGAGTTTTATTTAGATCACTTTGTCAAGATGTTACTCAACCCAAGTAAAGCCAGTCGGTCAAATTGAGTCTATGGCGCAATCCATCAGTGATAAAGGGTAAAACAAAGCAACTATTCAATACAAAAATCATTAAATAATTGTTTATATAGATTTTTGAGACCATACAAGGCTTATGAGGCTCCGTCTAACATTGAAGAAAAGATTCATGCTATATGCGCAACTTTACAAATACCAAACAAGCAGAATTACATTATGAAAAGCTTGGAGGAAAAATTCAAACTTCTGCAATCTTGCTTTAATGATTTGCGACATTGTGTGCCCAATTCACAGGTGCATGAAGTAAAGACAGTAGGTAGGTAAATAGTTAAATTATGAAATAAACAAGGATTGACTATCTGTACACTTCAAGGCGATGTTGTAAAGTTTTATCAAACTTCTGTTAATACAACTGTACCTTATGATGCTATGAAGCAAATGCAGCTTCCAGAAAACCTGCATATACAGTATGACTATGTAAGATTTAATCCTGAAAAAGATATAAAGTTCAATGGAAAAACCGCATTTCCTAAGAGTTCCACCTTGGTAACAGGTCTGAAATATCGCAGCAAATATGAGGGCCACGAGGCTAAACGCTCGTGGCCGTAAGATACCAAAACTTAGTGATTTGAAAACATATTTTATTTGAGTGTGTTAGAACATATATATTATTTAATTAAAGAATATATTAAAGAAAAGCATTTTCTATTTAAAATTTCATCAAGTTTTCTACCGTAGAAACTAAATTTGAGTCCATTAAGGAATCTAGTGCTTTCTGTACTCTTACGTCTCTGAGCAAATCTATAATCCGATCATCTTGTTGTACGGAATCTAGTGTAGGATATAGCAAGTCATAATGGGTTTCCGCCACTGATGGTTTGTTAAGAATGTTTAGAATTTTTTTTTGCAGTTCTATTTCTGGATCCGGTATGTTTTTAATTTCTTCATCGGCAGCATCACCCAATTCCACTTTTAGTTGCAGTTCTCGTCTCTGCTGTAGGTATTTAATAATGCGATCATATTGCAAAACTGTTAAAGGCATATTTGAAGCCAATAGATTTAATAACATTTGTGTGGCATCTGGATGGCGTTCTTTTAATGGCGGTGCCATATAATTCGATGCATTGGCCGGTATAATGGGTACTGGGTTTGGTAAATGTGACATCTGCTGTACATTCAATGGAACTGGGCCAATATTTCTCTGCTGTTGTGTGTTAGCTACCGCTGCTGTTTTGTCACGCAACATTTTCTTGCGAAAATCGTCGCCTACTAAATTGATAGCATCTTCGACAGGCATATTGCGATGTTCAGCAGGCTGACCATACAGAATATTGACAGTAATGCTATTATGTTCCTCATGTTGATTTGTAACGAGTATGGCATATAAGCAACCGCGAGATGCAATGTTGGAAAGCTTGAAATATAGTAACAATAAAAATGAAGTCATTGTAGTTTCTTTAGTATCAAAATAATATATGGTTTTGATACACATATTTTGTCCACACATACATATGTACGTATGTATGTATGTATGTACATATGAGTATAGTATGAGTTCAACTTGATAATGAAATTCGAGACGAAAACAAAAATGTTTTCTAGTTGTTACCAGGCAAGTTCGGAAGATTTTTCTTTCTCATTGAATTACGGAATAGAGAGTAGAACAATTTTTCGCCTGACAAACTTTTGCAAAGCCATAACCAATCATGTACAAATACATACAAATCTCTTATCTCTCGTATTGAGAGACTTCAACGCATCTTTATTATATTTGTTACACGTTCTTTGCCATATTTAACTTCTGTTCCTTATGAATCTAAGTGCCTTTTTATTGGCTTACGTACTCTAGAAGGACGTAGAAAACTCCAATCCGCCCTTCTGGTTTACGATATTATCAATGGTTACGTTGACTGTCATGATTTGCTTCATGCTGTTCCATTTTTTATACTTTATATAAATTTAAGATTAACTAAGCTGTTTGATGTTCCTTTTCATCGGACTAATTATGGCCGTAATGGCACATTAACCCGTCCTTTCGCGTTTCTCAATGAAATTAACTTTAAATTACAAAGAGAATCAAAGTCTTACATAGAATTCAGCACTGCGAAAAATGAGTTTAAACTTGTTCTTCTAAGCGTAATAAGATAATATGTTATTTGGAATTTTGTTTAATTTCATAACTTTGTTTATACATACAAGTTAGCCTTCATTATTTTTTTGTTTATCTTTTACTATTTATATAAGTTATTTATCCCTAGTTAAAATATTTTACCTTTATATTGTTGTCTGAAAGGACTTTCTGTCCATAGACTGAAATAAATAAAAATAAAAAAAATAAATAAATACATATGGGTAATTCCAGAACAAGACTAGAGCGGATAAAAGCGGATATTTTATAAAGGTGTAACGGGCGACCAGATCTCATAATTTTATAAGAAATATAATACATCGAGAACAAAGAGAAATAATAGTTTAGAAATATTGAAATATAATTAGAAATATCACAGATGTTGTGTCAAAAGAAAAGTTTTTACATAACAGCCCAATTATGAATTTTCCCTTGGAAATTTTAATTCATAATAGGAGGAATGGAAAAAAGGAAAAACTCTCGAGGAATTATTATTCATAATTAACTTTTTCATACGTTTGATTAAATACTACTTTTAACTGATTTTAACTTGTAATAATGGTCCTAAGAGATCTAGCCAATATAATAGACTCCGATTTAAACCAGTTCACATTCTTCTGATTTGGCTTGTTATAGAGAAGTGAAACCGCTTTGTATATACTTTGTGTACGTGCATCATTTCACATAATGTTGTCATTAAAAACTTGATTCCTACGTTTTTGAAATTCGGTGATGTATGTGATTTATGCAAGAGGAGTCGGCAAAAAGTATTTAAAAATTTTATATAAAAATTGGTACATACATATATCAAAAACTACAGCGATAAATATATATAATACCATAATAAAACCACACTTCGAGTACGGGTCTACTATTTTATATACATGTAGCAACACACTCCAATTAGCAAGAATGAAGAAACTTCAAAATAAAGCTATGAGAATAATATTAAAATGTGATAGATATACTGAAATAAATACAATGCTGAATATCCTGAAATGGTTAAATGTGAAACAGAGACTTAAATTCAATACGCTAAGATTTATTAAAAAGATGAAACAAGGCGACGCACCCAAATACCTTTGTGAACAAATAAGATATGTAGGAGAAAGCCAACCGTACGGACTAAGAAATGTGAACGATTTTCGATTAAACAGGGTTATGTCAACGCAGATGCAGAGATCACTGTTTTACAAGGGCTTACAACTGTATAATACACTACCAAATAATATGAAAAATTAAAATAACGAGAATGTATTTAGAAAAAAATGTATTAATTTTGTAAGATTTAGTGTTGATTTATAATGATAGGAAGTTTAAATCATGTACAGATGAATATTGTAAAAGTATTTTTAATACTAATAATAATAATAAATAAATAAATAAAATAAAAAAAATATGTATGTACGTCCGCAACGCTAGAAAAAAATCCGCGCAAAAATATATAAAAACCTATACGCCACCTACGTATGGATGTGGTCCACAAGTAGGTATTCTATTTTCTGAACAAATTTTATTTAAATGAAATAGGGTACGTCTATTTTTGTATATACCTACATAAAAACTACATTGAGAAATATCACATTTAAATTAAAATTTCTGTGCTTTTGTTTAAAATGAAATTAAATTGTGTATTAATAGACAAGTAAATAAACTGTATTCAATGACAAGCATATGTACTTACCACTTTACCTAGTGGAACATCAGCGTTAGGGAATAAGACATCAACTCTCAAATTTAAACACTTCAAACGGTCCTCGATCATTTCGGCATATTTCCTTAAAAAAATGGTTTTTGTTTATTATTATTTATTTAAATTATTGTCATTTATTAATTTTATTTAACGAATGTAAAAATTAATGCCACTGATGCGTGGCCTACAAAGCAAGGCAAGGAAATGAATGTGCCTTAATACAACGCTTATAAATACCGGCGTTAAAAATTAACCATTAAATTAATTTCGGAAATAGTATGATCCCTGTGATGGCAAAAATATCATGGATATTGGGCTATTTTGAATATGCAAATCAAGTTATTGTAATGTGGTTGGCATATTACAGTAAATAAAATAAATAGCAAAAGTTTAAAATTGCAAATAATTGTACACATTACGTGATCTTCTATGTATTAACATTGTAATTCGTGCTACTAACTGATGTTGTCTATTACTTACGTGTTTTTGCGATCGACTACAATAATTTCACAATCATTATAATTGGCATTGTCACCCGTATCCAAACCACTACCCCCTCCGGCAGTTGACGAATTTCCTCCAGCACCAGCTTGTGCCGGCTGGACCCAATTGTTTCCACCATTCTGCTGTCCTTTCTTGTATGTGCCGGCGTTGCGTACAGTAATTGTATTTCCTTTGAAAGTTGACTTGGTCAAAGCAGATGCTACTTTATTAGCGGTTTCTTCACTTTCAAATTGAACAAAACCAAAATTTTTCTGCACCAAAGAACCCAAGACTTTGCCATACGGCAAACATATACTTTCCAATTCTTCTCGAGTGCATTGCGGCAAATTACCAACGAATATACGATGTGATGCCTTGTTGGGATCTCGGATTATAGCAGTATTAGATTTGTCTTCAGACATTTTGTTGTTCTTGAGGATTATGCGGACAAAATGCAAACTCTAGGTAATTAAATAAACAATTCTTTAAAGGCAAAAATCACCTTTTCTTCTTCTTCAATTGTTACCACTATTCATCATGGCTTGACTACAGGTGTTTAGGTGTGACTGCATTGCCCAAGATAATTGATAATAGCGTGAACAGTGCTTACACGAAGGGTGTTAATAGTTTGCGTTGAAGTCACACGTGCATAATTTTTCTTCCAACTTTGTCCCAATTTACATTTTCAATTCTCTTTTGTTCTTGTCTGAAGCTTTTATTTGCTGTCTATACCTGATAAAAATTTATCATAACAACTAATAACACGTCGGCAGAGCCGTTGTCAAATTTTTGTTAATGCAAGCTAGACTTGGGTCGAACTCGTTCACTAGTTCATTTTTGCCACAAACCAATGATCAAACCCATTTAAATTACATGGGTTTGAACATTGGTTTGTGGCAAAAATGAACTAGTGAACGAGTTCGACCCAAGTCTAATGCAAGCATACATGCGAATACGTTGTGATTTTTTTATTATGATAAATCATAATTTTTTTGTCGTAGTGAAGAATGCTTGTCATAATGCCTGTAATATTTTGCTTAATACAGTGGAGGCTCGAAAAAGTTAAGTCATAGAAAAGTTAAGTATATGGAAAAGTTAAGCAGCTTTTATTCACCATTGGTGACTCCAAAAAGTTAAGTAATTCTCAACTTTTCTGAGACAATTTTTTTATATATATTTTTTTCTCTTTCTAATACTACGTTTATACGCAGGGCTTATTTGCAAATAAAACAGTAAATTGTTGCCATATTATTGTTTTTATTGCGACTTACTAATTCAGAAAAATATTCACGATTAACGCACTATTTGCAAATAAAATGGAAAAGGTTGCCACGCTTACAAATGTTTCATAAGAAAAAACAATAAATGGATAAATATTGCACAAAAAACATTGATAGAAGCAAATAATAACAATTAAAACAAATAATTATTTGATATTTTGTGCATTTTACACTATTTTTTTGTCAACATAAGTAAACTTTCTATAGAAGTGCTACCAAGTTTGTGTACTTTTGCTATGCCGTATAAACAGTGAGTTAAATTATTTGCAAATAATTTTATTTGCAAATAGTGCGCGTATAAACGTAGTATAAGATGATCTCAACTTTTGTATGTAAATCTTCAATACATATTTATATATATAGTGAGTCATATACTACGTTTATACGCAGGGCTTATTTGCAAATAAAACTGTAAATTGTTGCCATATTATTGTTTTTATTGCGACTTACTAATTCAGAAAACTATTCACGATTAATGCTATGTTTAGACGACACCTGCTTCGTGCTCTATTCATGCTTCACACCCCAATCATGACCGAATCAACTTGCTTCGCCATACAAAATTATGAGAGCGAATCAAGTAGATTCAATGCGAATCTACTTGCGAAGCACGTAAAATTGGTATCTTCTCTAACTTTTATCGCAGTAATCGCCACTTTATCTGAACTAGCTGTCAAAACAAAATAAGTATATGTGTATGTGTGTGTTTGTAAACAAATGAAAACAAGCCAAAAAAACATAGATGTGAGTTTAATATAAATAAATTTAATTAAGTTATGAATAATATAAAAAGGGAAAATAAGAAGAAAATATAGAGATGCCTTCAAAAACAAGATTTTGCTTGAATCGAATTTATGTAAGTATGTATGCATGTATACACGTGCGTATGATACGTATGAATGTGTGAATATACATAAAAAAATGCCACGCGAACAGTGATGCCAACTTTTTCAGAGCAAAAATCACTGTGTGTTCATAAAAAAACACTAAATGCAATATATTTTTTATTTATATTTTTATATTTATCTATTTATTTTCAATACAGAGAAAGCCCACATGGCTAATTATATATGTATTGAATGAGTAGAAATTAAAAATTTAAGTTAACTACAATTTTAAATTTACTACATTTCATAGGTTTTTGTAATAATTTCAATTATATCGAGCCATATTTCGATTTTGCGTATAAGTAGAACATGAGTAGGAAAATAATTGAAGTTCATTTCGCAAGACACTGCAATTATGGTATATTAAAAAAAACAATTAGATTTTAGGTGTTTCATCTGAATTAATTTTTATATGAACATAGTTCAGTACGTTACATTCTGTAGCTCGTTTCTGTATTTCTCGCGTCGTAAAATTTCCCGCATGAAACAAGGGAATCGTGGAAACAGTGTAAATTGAAACACATAATGGCTTTTCTCACATAAGTGTTTCTGTATCGTTACTTTGCGAGAACTATCTGTCATTTAAACAAATTTCCAGCAATTATTGGAACGATGTGAGAAAAAGTGTTTCTGTAACAATATTTTGTGAATAGTTTCTCGCAATTCTCGGATTTTAAATTGTACAAAAACATGTGAATTTTTGAATTTGTGTGTGAAAATATGAAAAATAAACTAGTTGAAAAGATATGCAACGAATTGTTGAACTAAAATTATTATTAACGATTCGATATGATTATATTTATTTAGAATTTTTTTTTTGGAATTTTCTATAATAGAGACAGTTGCTAGAAAAAACTTATTTCAAGCATTTTACATTCACTTTATATTCATGTTCATTATTCAATTTTATTTTTCTTGAAAATTTTTAATTTTTTTTTTGTTATTGAAATTATATTTTTGTGACTTTTGTTTTCATTCGACACCCGATTACTGGAAATATTCCAGTAAAAACAGATTCAGTGTTGTCTGTTTTCACATTCAAATACAGAAACACTTTTTTTCACAAATCGAGAAACGATGGAATTTTGTGTTTCACACTTCATGTGAGAAATTTTACGATGCGAGAATTACAGAAACGAGTTACTGAACAACATAAGCCTTTTCCTTTTAGACCGTATTTTATATGAATGAAACAATTTGATTTATAAAATCGTTATTGTATTTTTAACTTACTTTTAAAAAAGTTATAAGTGCTAAAAGTTATTTCTACTACAACATTTGAACATGGTAATGTTAATAGTCTTAGAGAAAATATTGGCAGTATTAGAAATGGATTATGATTATTTGAATTTCTATAATTATAAACTTCAATCCAAAATTCATCAGTTCTGAGCAAATTTGTCTATATATCCTTAAATTTCTGATACTTCGTTCTATTTCTTCAATTTCACCATCCCAGCAAAAATTACCGCTTCCCAGAAAATTTTTTGTAAGCCAGCTAGAAGCAATGCACGAGGCACTGTGCCTCGTTTCTGTAAGGAATGTGAGAACGTTTCGAGTCGAAAAAATTGTTATCATCCTGTGAAACACAGGGTGAGTAAGAAAAAAACTGTATTTGTTGATATGTTTTGTAACTTTATATAGGTTTTTATGTGAGTAACCCTGTGTAAAACAGGACAACCAATATAATTATTTAATTTTTCTCGATGCGAGAACTTCTCACAAGTTACAGAAATGGGGTACAGTTTCCAAAAAGCCATTCATTTTTTGCTTTACTAATTCATTTTACAGAAGTAATAATGTTTATTTTTTGTGTACTCAGATGCAAAAGTTACTGGTTTAAATTTTTTTTACTTTTGTCCACTTTGTTAGAGAGCCTTACGTTAGTACTTTTCAGAAGCATTTTTGAAAGCTTTCGTTATCAAGACAGCAATACATTGCTTCCCTCAGTGGTTAGTAATAAGATTATTGTTGTAATTAAGTTATTTTATAACTGTAATTTCTAGAAATATATTCTTTTTTCTCACTATAAAAGATAACGTTTTTCTTCCTTCGTATTTCACCCAGCTGAATTAACATTCTGCAAAGGAAACTTTGCATGTCTAAAAGGGGTGAAAGCAGATAGTTTTTGAAAAGTGAAAATTTCTTATTTGGTGTTTCTTATAAACCACCACACTTTCACAAATTAATATTTAGTAGATATGTAAAACGCACTAAAATCAAAGGTGAAAAGCACCAATTTAGTGCCTTTTTTTTAAGCAACAATTTGAAAAATTCCGCACTATTATAAATTGAAAAACTCTAAATCTAGTACGAAAAGCACTAAATTGGCATGCTGCACACGAAGCACGAATGCATAGTCTAAACAGCATGATTCATAAACATGATTCAGAGAGCGAAGCAGGTGATTCAACTCGTCGTCTAAACATAGCATAACGCACTATTTGCAAATAAAATGGAAAAGGTTGCCACGCTTACAAATGTTTCATAGGAAAAAACAATAAATGGATAAATATTGCACAAAAAACATTGATAGAAGCAAATAATAACAATTAAAACAAATAATTATTTGATATTTTGTGCATTTTACACTATTTTTTTGTCAACATAAGTAAACTTTCTATAGAAGTGCTACCAAGTTTGTGTACTTTTGCTATGCCGTATAAACAGTGAGTTAATTTATTTGCAAATAATTTTATTTGCAAATAGTGCGCGTATAAACGTAGTAATATACGCCTGTATACATGCAAAAATAAAACCGTTACCGTTATATATTTTTTTTGTGAATTTTATATGCATAATGTAGTTGCTCTCATCAGTTGGTTGTAAAAGAAATTAGTCGTAGAATTTGTTCTGTTCTGATTGCAACAGTGTTGGCAGCAGGGAAGCAAAAAAGGTTGTCAGTCGGCGAAAAATGCAAGATTTTAAAAAAATTAGATGTACAAATACACATATAACCTCTTGAATTTTTCATACTACGGAAAAGTTAAGATTTCGGAAAAGTTCATCACACCCAAAACAAACTACTTAACTTTTTTGAGCCTCCACTGTATTTATTAAATAGAGTTTATTTAATAAAAATATCAATATTATTTTTTATTTTTATATTTGCTTACATATATTAGAAATTAATAGACATACAGAAATTTTGTAGTATGTTTACTTAGCGTTCGTTACTACATACACATTCATACTTATAATATGTAATAAATAAATAAATTTTATTGCCTATTACAGGCATGTTATTGCAAGTTGAGATATCTTTTCGTCAACTTATACAATTATCTCTTCCGGAAGTACATACCGGTCTTTATGTTTTGAATAATTAGTGATTTCAAATTTATTTTCTGACGGCGAATACTTCAGTCTCCAACATATCGCTGCTATCGAAATTACTTCTAAGGTATCGAAACATCGCAAGCACTAGTTTTTACAGTTACCGCTTTTACGTGTTTTGTCAGGTCGCGTCGAATTTTTCGTTTATTTTAATGAATAAAATTTATTAATAAAACTAATGTGTTCAAAAAATAATAGTGATACTACTTATTGTTCAGAAGTGGAAGAATTGCTGAAAAGTGAATATAAAAAATGTAACTTAAAAAAAGTTAGTGCAATTTATGGTGCCTCTTCAAAAGTTGACACTGGCGCCATTGATGTGCCAAATAAATTTTGCAAAGAAATTAAATTAAGACGATCTCAGCGATTGTCTCAGAAACTTATGCGGTCTCAGATGTTATGTGGGCAAAATGTGGATACTATCAGCAGTGGAAAAGTAACTAAAATAACAAATATAAAATATAGCAATTATGTGCCAATTGACTCTTCCATCCAAGATGTATGCAAAGAAACTCAACTGGTGTGCGAGAAATCACTCGATCAACCTTGTTTATCATTAAATAAAAATAAATGTCGCGCCAGTCAAATAAAATACATACCGGAAGCAACCGGCGCACCATTAGATTTGTCAAAGAAAAGTAAAGTTTCAAAGGGAGGAACGCAAAGAGGGGAACTAAGCGCTGCAAACGCAACTATTAAATTAAACAGTGAAATTACGCCGTATGTCCCTAAAAGTTATAATAAAGGTAAATGTCGCCAAAATAATGTATATAAATACTTACATATCGATGATTTCAAGTAGAAAGGCCTTAACTCGTACTTTTTACGAAATTGAGCTTCCGAATAAATTTCACACAAATTCACCTCTTACAAACAGTTGTACAGTTTCTGTAAAGTTATACAATTTCTGTAAAGTTACAATTATTTGAGTTAGGTCCTTTCTACTTGAGGCCACGAAAAATACTAATTTTAAGCGTACTAGGGTTTAGAAGATTAAAATGCTTCCCTATGTACATATGTACATACTTATTGCCATAGTATAAAGTTAAACTATAAATTTTTATATACCCACAATTTTTTAAATAGAAAATGCAAATACATCACAACTTCAACAACATTTTGTGCATAGAAATAAATCCAAACGGCAAACGCAATCTTGTAAAACGGCTACAACTGTAAAGGTTTATAGATCTTCAGCAAAAGAACTTGTGAATCCGATTCAAGATGTGAAATATTTCAAGAATAATTTGTCAGCTAATAAATACTCTTGCGAAAAGTCTAAAAAAAGTACTGAATCTTTGAAGAAGAAACTTTTGTCAGCGTCTGATAATAGAAAAAACTTACCTAATAGTTCCACAAAAATTGGAAGCTTTCCAGAAATATGCAACTTCACTTTTATGCACAGCAAGAAATCTACGCAGACAAAAAACCGTTGTGGAAATAAAACTTTCAAACATAAATTAGACGAAACATACGATGACGTCGGTGTCAACTGTTCTGAAAATATACTTTCAGATAAAGGAAATTCTTGCAAAAGAGTTAAGAACAGTTTTCAGAAAAATTCTTTATTTATTTCCGATAAGAGAATAAAACTATCGAATCAAAGTAAAACTTTAGGCAAAACGTCTAAACGAGGATTGGTGCAGTGCTGTCCCAGAAAAGTTTCTGGTAAGGGGGTTCCTGCCTCTGCTGCAATATCCTTTTGTAACGAAATGCCCGTGCATGCAAAGCCGAAAAATGAAGCTCCCAATGAGCATATTTGTTCTGAAAATAAAAAATCTAACAAAAATAATATAAATTCAAACTTAGTTTCGGGCAATAGAAAAAAGTTAACCAATGGACATATTAAAAAATTAATAACAAATACAGAGAAGTTAAGGAAAGCAACAAATTCTAATAATAGTAAAAATTCAGCTGAAAATTATGAAAAGAGAATTATATTAAGCAGCTTGGACATTAAAACAAAAACAGAAACTGAAATTAAAAATATTCCTCCATGTACTAAAAACCAAGCAGTCAGAGGCTCTCAGAAAAGGAAGAATGAATCAGTTGAAAATATATTGAAAACAAACTCGGATTCGTATGCATTGCAACATATTCATCAAAATATTAAATCTGAACCGTTGGGCACAAAAACGTCTAGCGCAATGAAGCCAATAAAAAATGTAAACGAAACTTCTGATTGTTCTGGAAAACTTCTTTCCGAAACTAATTTTACAAGGGAAATTGTAAAAAATAAGTCTCAAAATAATTTTTCACAACTGAAAAATGAAACGTCTGATCTTGGATTGACTTTGTACCCCAAATCTTCCAGTCAGTTAAATTCTAACATATTATTACGAAGCGCAACTAAAATAATGACTGAAAGCAGTGGAAGTCTTGAAAACAAAAAAATTAAAATGGAAATTTTTTCTCAAAAATCAACTGAGGGAAAAGCCCAAACAAAAACTAATTCACAAACACAGTACTCGGCTAAAGCAATAAAAATTCCTTCTAGCCAGCATAATACTAAAGAAGAATTTAATAAAAATGAAGCGAAGAATTTGACTGCAAATACAGCAACTAATTTTAAATCCACTGAGTGCGCAACATTAAAACGGTCCAATGACAGAAGTCAGTTAAAAACTGAAAAATTTGAATCCGAAAAGCCAACGCTGAACAAAAACTATATAAAATCTTTTGATAGAAACCAATTCTTAAATGAAATACAAAAAGCCAAAAATCATATTAATATGATGGCAGCTTACAAAAATAACACTTTCGAAGTTCCACCAACACCAGCGGAAACTCCTCAAGACATATCAAAAAAATCAATCGTATCTGATGTCTATACTTCATATGTCAAACAACAAGTACCTTCTAACCCATTGCATCTTCAGTCACATTCTACACACATTATAACACCCGATGATACTATTTCTTCAGAACTGTTCGACTCGGCATCCAGTTCTCCTTCGTTACCAGAATCTTTATGTGAACTTTTTAACACCAAAGATATAAAAAACATTTTAAATGTGGAAAGAACATCATATCGTCTTCACAATTATCATATACGAGCTTTAGCTTTAGTTTTAAACCTGCGTTTGGAATATCTAGTCAAGGCTTTGGAGAAAATAATTAATATTCACCCCCATGTTTTGAAAGACATAGACAAAGCTGTAAAAATGCCATTTGTTCCCGATAATGACATATTTTCAAGTTCCTCCGCTGAGCTCTGGCCAGGCAGTGATATTGTGCTTAACAGCCAAAGTCCAAAAGAACGATGAATATCAAAATTTAACAACCAAAGAGCTGTCTAAAAGTCGGTAAGTCAAAAATATTTTTATTCGCTTAATTTTAAAACGAAATTACTTGAGTGGCTATAAACCTTTTGTTAAAGTGTTCTAAAAATAGAACTTTATTTACAACTTTGGTATTCACTTAATTATGTACATATGTCATAGTTTAATTAAATACATTGTCCAATGTGAATTCCTTCTAATTACGAAAATTAAATATTCCATAAACAAAGACTCAGTTTCGTGTTAACTGTCGTCGAGTCACCGTAATACCCATGATAAACCCTTTGATATTCAAACAAAAATATACCACATATCACAATCTTGTACTACTATTTCAAAGGCCCAAAACTCGGAAACTGCTTCGCCGAAATTTTTTTTATATAATTTGTTTTATTTTTCAATTCTCTGTCGGATAGCATTTTATTTTTTTATTTGAGAGGTGCCCCTAAGCTTGATTTGTTCTCAATTTAACTATGTATTTATAACCGATGAACAATATCGGTTTACAATTTTTAAAATGTTTTCGTTAAAAAATTTTGTTTTGAAAAGTATTTGAAAAAAGTTAAATAAAAAGAACTCACCAATTATTGGAATGGAAAGATCCTTTAAATGGTAATATATGACGGCAAAATGCCAAAAGTACTCAAAGCGATCTCTTTTAAAAAAAGTTCAGATCGTGTATGTACCTTGTAAAGCCGAAATATGGCTAATAAATTTAGGGTTTTTACATCTTATAAATATTTGTGAAACATTTAAGCGCTTTGCTCGTCATTGTATGTTGTCAACACAAGTTGCATTAAGCAACAGCTGTTGTTGTTGTTTACATTTTCTTGGCCGGCCAAGACGACCCCCAAATAATTTAATTCGCACGTGCTTAAAAAGTTTTTGATAAGTTACATGTTTTGTTAAGTTAAATAAGTTAAAAAATAATGTATTCAGATAATGAAAATGTTGCTGATAACTTATCTAATGAAGTCGAGAGTCCAGATTTTGTAGAAGAAAATGTCAAACGTCGCACTGTGGTGGGACCATGGAAGAATGTGTAAGTGAATTGTAATAAAAAGAAAATAAAACTGATTTATGAAAGATTTTTAGTGATGAATTTAATAAAGTGTATGAGTGGATATTTGGAGCAAACTATTCTTCGGACACACGTCAAAAAGCATTGAGTCAAATACGAATATGGAATCTAAGGCGCAGCACATTGTGCCCAGCTGCTGTTTTAGCTACTAGCGTTATCTTACACGTACAGCTAAAAGATACTGCCGAAAGCAAGCTAGATAATGAAGAATTGCAGATACTATATGCAAACGCTTTTACACGCTTCTTCAATTTCATGTCTTCGATAATGCAGTCACATAATATGCGCACGATGTATCAAACTGCCAAAGAACTGGGCTTGCAATCATTTGTGGTCGATTTGCGACACATCTGTGCTCATGGCCAAGTTTTGCCGCCTCTACAGGTCCTGCGGAATACAGCAGAATATTGTGTCTCATGGTTGCATGACTACTACTGGGCCTCTCAGCGTAATACTATGCGCGATATTGACGCTGGGCATATCGGACGGACAGACAAAAATGAATTTGATGTGAAAGTTTCTGAATTATTTCAAATCTATGATTCCGCTTTGGAAGGTCATATGAAAGGTGCTACCACTATAAAAACACTAAAACGTCATTTGCATGGAAAACGTTTCAATTGTTTGAAGGAGTTCTATATGCAAAAGAACCTAACTTCCCTGGATGCTGCTTTTCATGCTATAGTGCAACAACTTTGCGCTTTGGTTAAAGGTGGTGTGGCCATTAAGGATATGACAGAAAGTTATATCGAAGCCTTTCTAAAAATGAAATTTTTCTTTAACGTACACCAGTCTCACACATCCGATGATGATTTATTATCTTTAATAAGTGCTACACAGACGTTGTTTCGCATGTTGGCTATATATGGTTTTGTGGAAGATTTGTTTTTGTCTCTTATTGAAATTACCGAAAATCCAATAGCCAAGTTATGCAAACGGGCTGGTGCCAGTTTTTGGGCTGTTCAAATAGCCAAAGGATTTCAGGCTTTTCGTCAGTGTAAAAAAATGTATAAAGCCGAACTAGATGCGGTAAGAAGTTGCATGTGTGAGTTTATTTTGAATAAACAGATATTTTGTTAACGTTTTACAGGATACCACCATCCATGAAGCACATTTCGACAATAACGACTTAACGGAAATTTCGGAAGGTACAAGAGAGTTGCTTATCTACAGTGGAATCGATATGCAAAGAACAATTATATTTGCTGATCATTTTCGAAGACCTTGGGTATATGTTTTTGAACGCAGTTTTATAGAAGATCGTTTAACAGCGGTGAATGAGTATACAGCACCCATATTAAAGAAGTACGCATGAAAGTCAAGTCAACACATTTCTAAAACTTAAACTCATTATCTATTCTCCCCTCCCCCAGCCTATTACCCCTTATTGTACCGGACCTAAATAAAAGTGAAATTAACTCATTGAGCCTACTTATCGATTGCTTTTTTGACTCCAACAATGCCGATATCTCACAGGAAATAAAAACAGACAACACCAGTAAAATCTATACAGATTTGGATTTATTAAAGACGGTAAATAAAACTTCTGACATGGAAATGGAATTGGACGAAGACAATATTGAAGTCGCAAAAGTACAACACGGAGTGTGGACTGTAATGCCAGGTAAATAGCACTTGATCTGGTATTTTTATAACAAAAACTAAGGGCCTAATTTTGTAAAACGCAATGGTCGGCTTTGACAATTTTTATATGGAAAAAATTTTAATTACAAAAACAAAATACATACATACATATAAAATTTGTCAAGGGTTGGCGTTACGTTTTACGAAATAATGCCGTAAATGTGCTTAAAGGTATCCATAAATTTAAAATATTATTGTAAAATAACTGATATTGTACAATAAAATTGCCTGTGCGCGTAATTTTAATAGTTGGTGGCATGTAATACTTTGTGATAAATATATTGACTGGATTGTGCATCGGTGCTAAATATTTTAGGCCTTAGGTCCTTATTATGAGTTACATTCGATTTTCGATCTCCGCTGGATATCGAACATCGAAAATCGAATGTTCAACTCATATTATGAGCATCGAAAATTTCGTTGAGGAACGAATTTTCTATCGAACAGAATTTAGTTTTCGATGATTGTTATTTATCTTTATGTACAGTTGTTGCAGATTTTAAAAATTACTTTATAAGTGATATTCACTATAAGGACATTATTTCTCGAATGCTCTTCATAATACCAAATGAAAATTCGTTCGATCAGTACTTTCGACTACAGTCGAAGATCGAAAGTTGTTCATAATAAGGTCCTTATTCAAAAAAAAAATATTTTCATACAAAATTTTTTTATAAAACAAACCGATATTTTTCTTAAATTTTCAAAGAAATAAATTTTACAGTTGCTTTAACATTTGCATTGTTTAATTTTCCATACATAGAAAATTATATAATAAAATTGTAGCCGCATTTTGCTTAAAAACACAGTGATTTTTTTATAGTAGTGTGGAACAAAATAGCTATAATAAAAGCAATGAAATACACAATAATATTGAACAATCTGTGGGTACCTTTAGAATATATACATACGTGTACATATATCTTTCAAAGAAAATGTGTGAAATAAAATATATTTTTCCAACAGATGATGAATCTCATGATTGGAAATCATGTGCTTTGGGCCGTTCGCCGTGGGAATAAAAAAAGTGTTTGTAACATTGGAAATAAAGACTGTTGTGGAATAAATTTTTAATATCACAAAAAATATTGATAATGACATTTTTCTTCTTAACCCCCGACTGTGTATCTGTGTGTCTGTCCGCGTCCACGTGCAGACCAAACGGCTGGACGGATTTCGATTTAGTTTTTTCTGTTTGAAAAGTGACTTGATCGAGATGGTTCTTAGCTATGTTTCAAGAAAATCGGTCCAGCCGTTTAGAAGATATCACATCTTCCCTAGATATATTCGGGGGTTTCTAAAATTTTTAATTTTTGTTATTAATGTAGCGTAGTAATAAATATAATAATAAATATTAATATTCATATGGTGATAAAATATTTAGCCAATTCACAGTCTTCTAAAGTGATAAGTAATAAATTACTATTTAAGGCCAAATAGAACGGCCTATTGTATTACCATATAAAACGTTGTCATAAACATAAACTTTAAATTCAAATGACAGAAAAATATTGAAGTTATAATAAATATAGTCCTCAGCATAAAGGTATCATCGTATTGGACCCAAGTGAGCTAGACTCCTAAATTTTCACTAGCAGCCTGCTAACCTAAATATAGTCCTGGTCCAGACTTGCAATTTTTATTGCAGCAATTCTTGAATATGTGTGAGAGTGTTGGAAGTTGAAATATATACTTTTTGTATTCCTCTCTCGCTCTTTTGCACTAAAGAATAAAAAGTTGCAGCATCAAAAATTGCAAGTGTGAACCAGAACACTTATACAATTTTTTACCGCACAAAATTTTTTACCGCATCTTTAATTAATTTAACTTGTTAAAGAATGAAACCCTTCTAATTGGGCTATAGTATCAACAGGCTTTGTTTAGAGAAAATCTTGATATTGAAAAAATATTGGAGGTTGGTCATACATTTAACTTCGATAGGTACGGCCTAGTGGAAGTTAGAGCCATGCGAGTAAATTTTATAAAAATTTCCCCTTTGTAAGGGAGCCCCCTTAAGGAGAGGAGTTAGGCGGTCGGGGTGTTTAAAAAAGATGTTGGGCGAAGAAAATTAATAGGTGCTGATCATACATTCTTCTAGCGATGACCCCGGGAAAGTTATATGATTTTTTTGTAATTTTTTTTGCTTTTACCCTCAACTTTGAGCGCGAAGAGGCGACCTTTGCCCCCATCTGGCTCAATTATTTTTTTTCCAAACCTCACAAAATGAGGGGTTCTTGCAAGTCGAAATCTCGTTACTAAGAATTCCGATATAACACTATTCCATAGCTAATGTACATATCGTCACCTTAAATGCAAACGGACGTAACTACACTTTTATATATTTTACAGGAGAACCAAAAAAACGTTTCAAAATCAATAATAATAAAGTGCTCTTGAACATTTTCTGCGAAATTTACTTGTAGTATGGATACTTATATGTTTTTAACCATTTATTTCCTTTTTACATATATGTATATATATGTATATATGTGTATATTTAAGTTTTTATGCTAGTTACGTTTTTTGCAATAAAAAATAGATGCATTCGTAATTACTTCCGTTTCAATTTCTTTCATAAAGTCGTCATTTTTGATCGCAGAGGTCTAAATATTTCCGTGAACATGTAATTTGATCAAATGGACCATAATCAATCAAAAACTCGATTTTGAATTTTTGTGTAGTTACGTCCGTTTGGATTTAAGGTGACGATATGTTTTTTTGATTTGTGTCATATTCAATTTGACTGTAATTAAAGTATGGCAGCTTATGAATCCAATGACTGAACCTCACTATAAAAGTTATAGCTTGGATGAACTTGCCTTTAACTTATCCGATAAAATAGTACCTCTAACTAATTCCAAGTTGTATTAATGGCCCTAAGTAACATTTTTTTAACTCTGGCGGTTACTTAAGTAAAAACAAAAATTTTGTACTCAACAAATAACAAAATTTAATTGAGAAATACTTGACAGTTAATTTATTTATTAACATCATTTCCTATTACGGGCTTGTTGTTTTCCAATAACTGCTCATCTTTGGTTTCATTTTCTGGCGAACAATTATTCCATTTTTGCACGGTAGAATCGGCAAATACACAATAAACAATACCGCAGCCAGTTACCATGAAACTGCAAATGAGGAAAACATTTGTCCAGGCTGCAGTAGTTTGCTGGAATTACATAAAAGATTAAAAAATAAGAAACAAATACATAAATGATTGATTGATTTATAAACGTACATTATTCAATGTCAATACTCCAACCAGATAGGCCGATATAAATCCTGGCAAGCAGCCAATTGTGCCACAAATACCAGAAATAACACCAGCGTAATTGGGTGCTATATCGATCATAGATGACAGGGCTCCAGAAGAGCCAGAGCCTTGTAGCATTGTTGCTAATGATATAAAAACAACAGCCCGAATAGCACTCTGTCCAAAATATGCCAATGCCAAAAACACTATACCCATACCAATGCTACCTGCAAGAATGTAAGAGAAGGCAGTTAATTTTTTTAGCTACATACATATGTCAATTGTATCGATTTTTTTTTTAAAGCGTTATTTTATCTCACTTATAGCTGTGGCCAGTTTCCTTATCGCTGTCCGTTCCATTTTATTTGTCCTTAACAAAAAATCGGCATAAAGGGAAAATGCGTACGCAAATATCATTCGCAATATATGAGGAATGCCGGACAATATGCCAGTCTATAAATAAATTAATACAAAATGTTGGTTAGTCAAATATATTATTTAAAAAATAGTTTTTTTTAAAGTGCTAAATAGTTTATTGCAACATATTTGGGGGATTCAAACTGCAGTCTTTAAGTGTCATAATGTTTTAAACTACATATTTTAATATATGTAATTATTTTTGGTTTTTTTTCAAACATAAACTTTAAAACATTATGACACCATGATTAACCTGACCAGACATCCCGCTTTTCTTAGGTCGAACCCGCTTCGAATTTCTATGAATTGTTTATGTTACAAGTGTCACGCTCGCGATTAACCGACTTCAAAAAAAGGAGGAGGTTAACAATTCGTCTCTATTTTTTTTAGGGGTGTATCCTCATAACTCAGTACATTTTAGACCGATTGTAATTTTTTTTTGTTGTATGAGAGGGTATAGCTTCCCATTGGTCGCATTGTAAAAAAAGTGGGCGGGGACACGCCCATTTTTTTAAATATAATTTTATGATATTCTACTTATTTGATTGCTGCGAAACCTATAAAACACTTTTGGTTCTTGTAATTACACAATTTGAACGTTAAAAAAATGGGCGGAGTCACGTCCATTAAAATTTAATACTATATTTCACCAGCACAATCTTGCGTTCAAAAAAGTAGGCGGGACACGCCTATTAAATTTTAGTATAATATTTCACGTGCTTGTACTTAAGCAATATTTACGAAACTTGACATACACATTGAACTCTAAAAAAAAATCTTGTTTTAAAAAAAGTGGGCTTAGCCACGCCTCATAAAATGTAATACTATATTTCACGTGCTTTTACTTAATCAATTTTTACGAAACTAGGCACCCACCCTGAGCTTTAAAAAATAATCAAGAATGTGTTAAAAAAAAGTAGCCGGGGCTACGCCCATGTAAGTTTAGTATTAAATTAAATGTACTTCTGCTTATTAAAATTATGCACTTTAACTTATCCGGTAAAAATAAAACTTTTCAAAAAAAAATTAAACCGACTTTAAAAATAAGCAATAAAAAGCTAAAAATAATATCCATAGATCTAGTTAAATAAAATATTCTTATATATGTTACCTATAGTGCTGTTTAATGAGATTTTAGATGTCATATTAAAAAAAAATTGTATATAAAGTATCAAAATATATCTTAAAACGCTGAAAATATGCGTTTAAGACTGAAAAATGCCAAAACATGCCTTAAAGGGCGAAATATGAAAAAATATGCACTAAAAAATCTGATGCCAAAACTCGTAAAAAGTTTCGAAACTTGAATATTTGCGGTTTCCCTGGTAATAACCAATAAGTTATTTGCAATTTATTTCAAAGTTCTATTTTTTGCGAATAATTGGTTTGATCCCGTACTTTTTGGGCAAAGTTCGGTAAAATGAGAACAAGCTATAATTTCTCTCAATAATACAAAAAATTTACAGAAGTACGGGAACACGAAAAACCAAAAATTTTACCATAAAAGCCAACGCCAAGTACCCAGCTTTAGCTATCTAAGTTTCTATCAGTTTGTTAAGGCCAATGTGGAAAAAGTGATGTAAACTTTTGTATACGTGTGATTTTGCATCTTTGTCTAACTAATTAAAAATATCTACTATGGAACATATCCCAGCTAGCATTTTGTATCATAATCGAATCTTTTCCGAATCAGCTTGTCGGGAAAAATAACCGCATATGATTTCATTTTTCGATCATAAATGATACTCCCGTTGTGAGAAAATGGTACCCTACAGATGAATCATACCAAGGAATCATTTATGATACGATTTGCTGATTAATTTTTGAGTAATTTCTGGTAGTATTAAATCACCTTTTTGCGGTTTCTTTGCGTTTTGTTCCCCTATTTTCAAGAAATCAAAATTTGATCATACAGATGAATCATTAGTGAATCCTTTTTTAATCACCCAAGTGATAAATCCGTCTTTAATCATCAAAAGTGATCTGAGGAGAATCATATAAGAGATTTCTGCAAAAAATGATCACCCAAATGCTAGCTGGGATATATCTGACCTGCTTGCTCTGTCGTATTTTTACTTGGTATTGATGATGCATGCGGTAGTCACGTCTGACTGATCACACTTGATGTATATAACCGTCATAGAAACTATTCAAACCTGCATAATTACATTAATAAACACAATTTGTATGTTGTTTAAAACGTTTATTACTATAAAAAAGATATATAATTAAGTAAACTATTTAAAAATTAAGAATAATTATTAAAAAAACACAAAATAACGTAGATGGTATCTGCCCCTTCATACTGTTTTGAACCACCACCACACTTTGTTTTATAAATCTCTAAAATTTTAAAGAGAAAAGTATGGTTTAAATTAAACATTGTAAATTTATTTTATTCACTATTGTTTTTACTTAACTTTTTTAACACTTCCATATATTTTAGTTTCACAGACCGAACGAATTGTATATTTTACAATAAAATACAATATTTTAATATTTTTGGCATATACATATTAGATGTTCCACTCTTACATACATATATGTATGTTAGATTAGAACAACTAGAGCAATTGAATGTCACTGTTGATTTCAATATAAAATTGTTGCAAATGTGTTAGTGAAAAAATTACGTTTGTGGTAGTTTCAGTCACTCATTTCTTGTAGGGACGTTCTGTTTCGTGCAAGAAGAGGAAGAACATTACTCTCTCAAAAGCTCCCTCACTTGCTCAAACTTTGAGTACGGGAACAGTTTTCGGTAAAATTGGGATCCCGCGGGCTCCCAATGTGGAGTACGTTATCAAACCTAATGCCTCTTTTGAGTAGGTAACTGTTGTTAACAATAAAGCATAGTTGTTCGTAATTTTTTACAAATACAATAATTTACTGACAAAACGTCAACCTTAAACATCTCAAATGTAATGTGAACGGTTGTGTTTATTGCCTTAAACACGTTTAAGACCATAAGTGTGAACATAGTATAAGATCTTGCAGGCAAGGAAAGCCCATGAAAAACGATCTTTTATTGGAAAAATCAGGGTAGTGTCACAAAAGGTACTCAAGAGTTTCCTCCTTCTCTTCATCACGACATTTTCTACAGAAAAAAAACTACGGCATTCCATATCTACCGAAATTTAAAAACATTTGAAATATTTTTTAATTTCGTTCGATATCGCGTGCCTTAGTTTGCCCAATGAAGTCGTTGTACAGTAGAACTAACTATCTCCTAGCGTGCATCCCTGACTGGTGATTTTCATAAGTAATATTAAAATGGATAATTACAGGCAATTTTTAATAATTTTTGGGGCAATGCCCCAGGCAATTCCTCCCAGGATGGCCTTTCAAAGCCTATGTATGTATGTATGCATGTATGTACCCTGCAGGAAATGGAACTGACATTAGACTAGTCAAGTGATCGGTCTTTAATTGATAGGGACCAGTCCGAGTTCTACCACTTCCAATGAAGCGGACCAGTCACTTTTACATGGGGATTGCGTAGGATGTGGTTAATTGATACTTTGTATACGCCTTTTGACTTGTCACTGAACTATCCCACAGGGACCTATTCGGTGTAGAATAATATGAATTATTTAAAAATGTCATTCCGACACTTAACTGTAACAATGAAAACTTATAATTTTTGTTTTTATTGTTACAAATTCAATTATAATTTATTTTTGAGCAGATATTTTTTTCTTACTCAAACTGGCAACCTCGTGCATGACAGGATTGCACACTACCCACTCGACAACAGAGGCACTCATATTTCAAAAGTATAAACTTAGTTTAATATCTAAGTATAGTTACGGGACTTGTTCCAAAGTGACTTGACGACGGTCCATTTATATCGATTCATTGTGTTTCCTAGCCAAGTCTTTCTTATATATATACTACAAAAAAAAAAAATATTCGTAATACATAATACATGCCCTAGCGGAGTCTTTCTTATATAGACATACTAAACCAAAAAAAATATTCGTAGTACATATAATATATAATATTCGTAATAGTGCCCTATTGAACTATGGATGAACTAATGGAGAATAAAAGTAAACAAACAAAAATGTGTTCAGGTAACATTTACTCTATGAAGAAAGAGATACTTATTCCCAACTCGTTCCTCAACATACACCTTGATCGACGGCTTACATGGAAACACCACATTGACTCTAGCGAACACAAATGAAGCTTAAATTAACTCAGATACATTGGCTGATTAACTAGTTAGTAGAAATTCAATCCTCAGCCTAGATTGTAAACTTTTAATATACTTTTGAAACCTTTGTATGGTGCTACGAAATTCAGCTACGGGTAACCTGACCACACATCCCGCTATTGAAATTTTCAATCTCTTCACAGAGAAAAAACTGCCTCATAGAATCGAGAAGATTTTCTCTATGAACCGTTTTTAGGCTAAGGGGTATCCCAGCAGAAAGAAGCGAATATTTTTTCATAGAGATTCCATATTGTTTATTAATTTTATCAAGAAGAAAACCACATAAAATCAAGAAGAAATCTTATTATTCACAACTTATTTGACTCAATTGCCGGTATTTTTGGCACCAAAAAAAAAAGAATCCATAGAGAAAAACTTCTTGATTCTATTAGGTTTTCTTATAAATTGTAAACTATAGAGATTTCTTATTGATTTTATTAAGTTGCCTTCTTGATTTTTTTTAAAAGGTTTTCTTCTTGATTTTATTAGGTTGCCTTATTGATTTTTTCAATAAGGTTTTCTTCTTGATTTTAGTAGGTTCCTATATGAGTATGTCTAAAGCACCTTATTGATTTTTTAATAAGGAAATATTCTTGATTTTATGAGGTGTCTTCTTATTTCATATCTATAAATAGACATAGAGACAATTTTTTCACGATCTTTTTCATTTTTGTGTAAGAATTTTTGCACAATAATTTCAATGGTTATTCAGCCTGCTTGTTAGCATATTGGGTAGAGTGCTTGTCTATCAGGTAGAAGTTTGCTGGTTCAATACTTGGTGAGTAAGTTAGTTAAGAAAATAACAATGTGTATGTATCTATGTATAAATAAATAACATCTACAATATACTACATACATACATATGTATATGGTATAGAATTTAAATGAAAATGCATAAGTACAGAGAATAAAGACGCAATTTTTTTTTATTTTTTTTATTGCAAAAATCAATAAGATAACCTCATAAAAAGTAAAAGATTTCTTCTCTATGAAATTGATAAGATTTCCTTATTGAAAAAAAAACCATAGAGATTTCTTATTAATTTTGTTCTATTTTATGAGGTATTTAGCAGGCAATGTTTTCTCTGTGTACTTCTGAAAAGCATGAACTTGAACTAGATACTCGTATTGCCAAGTTTTCAACTTGACATTTTCCGAAGGATATGCACTTTTTTGGGAGTCAATGTTGGCGGATAATATTGGTCATAGATTAATGTCCAAGTGGTCTTCTAAAAACGTGCATACTCAGAATTTCTTGAAGTTTGAGTTTTCAGGAGTTTTTCAAAAAATTTAAAATTTTTCCCTACCTGTATTAACATTTTTATTATTAATTTTAGAAACTGTGAAATATTAAACATCCCGCTTTCTGAAAGATACTTATCTTTAAATCCAAGTTTTTGATGGATCATGTCCCGCTTTTAGCTTCCAATGTAGAAAAAATCCAAAGAAAAGAAATATATTTATATTATTTGATAGGCCTAGACTCAGGTACAATGCTACAACGAGTTCTGTTGAAACTTTTAAGATGTTTAGTAATTCTCAATTCCTTTATGGTAGATTTTATATAATTCCAATTTTTTTTTTAAAGAATTTGGTTGGACATTTTGTGATAAATTGGTATTAACGTACGAGGGCGGTTCGGAAACTTCTTAGCCTAGCACAAAAAGCGCGGTATAAACAGAAAAAAGTTAAGTGTTTTGGAAACTTCCATCTCTGCTATGAACACGTGTTAAATTTTCGATCTGGCAACTCCTTCATATAGAAACAGGTGTTCACAAAAGACGCATCCGCGATTTTTAACAATGGAAAAATTAGAAATGCGTGGTGTCATTAAATATTTACATAAAAAAGGTTTATCGGGACAAGAAATTCATAATGATATGGTGAATGTGTTAGGTGAAAGTGCTCCTTCATATGCAACAGTAAAAAATTGGGTTGCTGAATTTAAACGTGGTCGTACAAGCATTGAAGATGAACCACGTAGTGGACGTCCAAGTCAGCCAATGTAGTAAAGTAAGAAAATAAAAAACATGTTGATTATTGAGTTCTTGTTTCAACTTTGTTATTTGTTGGACTTCTCATTTGTTTAAATGAAAGTTTATAACATAATAACTCTAGTTGTTCTAAGATTTTTGGGTAAAGGTTCCCTGATGATCTGCATTAGCAACAGTGAAATGCGCATAGGATCCAGCTAAACCCCTCAATAATCAATTTAATTGTATTTTTAATAAAAAAGTTATTTTACTAATTAAGTAAAATAATAATTTGGGATTATTAGTGCGTTAATAAACATTAAAATTAAACAACATAGTTACCTTAATATAGAAACCTCCTAACTCATTATTTTTGTTTTTTTTTTGAAATCGAGATTTTGGCATTTTTTAAGATATTAGATACATCACGAAAATAGTGAATATGTAACCATTTACACCATATATCTTCTTTTCACCATACACTACGCCCTACTTTTGTTAACACTCTCATTTTCTCAAGTCCTACGACGAGTATGCTTGTTTCAATTGTCACCAAAATTTCTGCAGGGTATGTATGTAGTTATGTGTGTTCCTTTGTGGCACTATATAAACCGAACGCGTGGACCGATTTTGATGATTCTTACATCAATCGATTTAATCCTGAGAGTGTCACTGAAGATATGACAGTTGTCAAAACTCAATATGGCGGCCAATAGACGCCATTTTGTACATAAGAAAAAAATAAAAAGTCGGCTAGCTATGTATATCAAAGCGTGTTATTCGACAGGTATTTTAAAATCATCTTTAGGTTTTTCATTTCGAATGACCATTAATGGTTCAAATTTGGTCGCAGTCGGGTTTTTATTTTTTTTTTTAATTAATAATTCCGTTAAAAAAAAAAACGGTTCAGTTCATTGCTTGACCATGAGATCAGCTGTGTATGATGCATCATTGTGAAAAGAGCCTTAGGGCTTGAATAGAATAGTGCATATCGTTAGCTGAAAACCAAAATCACGTAACTACACTGTGTTAAATTTTATAGGAGAGAGAAAGAACTAAACAAAATTACTCTAGACACAAGTAAAATTTTTTTATTTTTATTTTTAATTCAGCTGATTGTTATGATAAAAGTTTGATTATTTCTAGGGACATGTGTTAAGATGTAACACCCAATAATAAATTCAAAATACAATTTTGAATATTTTGTTAGTTACGCGGTTTTGCATTTCACTTGACGATACATTAGTTTAAGCTTCATCAATATTTTGAAGAGTTATTTGGATAGCCATTTGGCACTTATGTATATAAAGTAACGTCACTATCCTACATATTCGTTCCACTTTTGAGAAAATACAACACTGATCTAATAAAATAAAATAAATTTTGGAAATTTTGATAAACTCCATTAGTATGTTCTCAAAAGTCATTGGACTGTGTATGATACTGAATAGCAGCCTTCAGCTTGGACATTGCGGTGGCAATGAGTGAGTTTAAAGTCTAACATATAAATAAATAGATATCGAACAGCTTAACTTCAACTATATTTAATATTGGAAGTGAAACGCCGGTAGCTTCAACATTGTTAATAAAGAGTGTTGTTATATAAAAGTTACACTCCCTTATCATAGTTGGCATATTTCGTCTTCAACTACGACATTTTTGTAATAGATTAAAGAACACTGCAAACATGTTTTCTCTAATCTAGGACCAAAATGTCGTAGTCGAAGTCGAAATACGCCAACCGCGATATGGCCCCTAAATAACTTTATAGGGCAAAATAGTCTTCTAATTAAGATAAAAGTGTCGACGTGTGACTTTTATATCATTTGCAATTTCGAACTTGAGCAGACAAACGTTTTTAGCAGGCAATAACATAACATTATGAAAATATATGCATAAATGAGAGCATTATTTGCTCTGCGAGTTTTTCTTTCTTTCGAAAAATACAATTGGTAATATAATTTTATGAACATGAAAAAAAAAATCAATTCTTACCGCTCTTATATCCCAATAATGTATGACCTTAAAATATGTAGGTGACTGTGTCATTAAAGTGTATAGACCCCAAACACCACTCCATTGTCCTATAACATTCATCCATACGGGTCTTGAGGTTAATATCGCCTTCCAGGGTGTACGATAATTTTCTGATGTCTTCTGGACACTTGAACCCAATGTCTTTTCAATGTATCTTAATTCGAATTTCGAAATGCGTGGATGCTCTGCAGGACTATCATACACCAATGTCAGCCACCCAAGCCACCATATAGTACCGATAATACCACAAATATGATAAACCCATGGCCAGGAGGCATAGTGCATGACATAAGCAAATATGGGATAAGATGCAGCAACACCAATTGAGCCGCCAAAATAGGCGGTTACAAATTTACTACGCTCATTGGGCGGTATCCATTTAGCAATCATTACATGCATAGCAGGCCAAGCCAAACCCTGCAAAAATATACAAATCGTTTTAATTCACTGATTTAGGCCTAAAGGTCAAAGTGACCAAAGTCTTACCGCTATTGCTCCTTGTACTATTCGAACTGCAATAAGGAGTTCTAAACTGAAATATGAGGCCATTGGTATGAAAAAGCAAATCCAACAGCATACAACATTGGATAAACCAAATATCAATTTGGTGCCATATCGTTTTGCCAAAATGCCACCTGGTAATTGGGTCAACCAGTGTAGCCAAAAAAATGAACCCAGTGCTAAACCCTGCTGGTACTCATTCCAATCAAATTTTTCCAGTTTTGGTTTTGTCTACAAAAAAAGAAATAAATCAATAATTGCATAATTGCAGTTATAAGTTCAATTTTAAACCGGAATAATTTCTTAATCGGGCTTAAGTTCAGTAATTTTAATTCTTATTGAATCAAATATATTTTTATTAATTAATGTGATTTTCTAAAGAGAAGAAGAAAAAAGTGCAACCACGCACTTCATCAGCACCAATGTTTATCTACTTGGGTAGAGCTTTTTATTAACATCAGATATTTAAATTTAATTTTTTAATGAAATGGAATATGAGAAATGGTTATATTGTGTATACAATTAACTAACTAACCACTAACTGACTTGGCCAGGTTTGAATGTGTATTTTAGCCGTTGTACTAAGAAATAACTATGACTACAAGGTCTTGTAAGGGCATAGATTTATACATGTCGTATATTGCAGGACCTGGGGCCCGTTGCTCAAAAATACAAATTACAAATCTACAAGTAAAATACACACAAAACAACAACACTTTTACAAATTTTATTGTTTATTGGGATTTATGAAATCCCATAATAATGCTGAATTTATAATTTAACAATATTTGTTGTAATGTAATTACAAAACAAAAACATTTTTGTAGCCAAAAATTTAATGCGAGGAGGCTGAAAGTAAATCTGACAACACTGGTGAGAGCATAAGAAAAAATGCTCTCAAAATAAAATAATTTCTATCTCTCGACTGCTTTCTGGGTCTGCTTTTATGTGTCAAATTTGTATGGAAAATGTGTTCACGACGCAATTCTGTTTCATCATTAAAATATAGTTTAACATTTTTTTTAAATTTATTTAATACCCAGCAAAAAGTAGTTGTAAAAGTTTTTCTTCACGCCTTCCTAGTCCTAGTTTACACTCAGCAAGTCTTATTGCTAAGCTGATTAGTTTTTTAGGAGAGGGAGATGAGTGGTAAAGAAAAAATTTTTCTGTTCCCTTCGTCCTTTAGTAAAAATGAAAATTCGAGAATTTAGAAAAAATTTTTATGATAAACGCAAATGTTCAGGGTTTTGACATCTGAGTATCATAAAAGGGCACAAAAGACATGTTCGTTAGTTCTCCTGAAATTCGTCCTTTAGTGAAAATCGAAATTTGAAAATTTAAAAAAAATCAAAAATTTTTATGAAAACCGCAAATGTTAAGGGTTTTGACATCTGAGTATCATTAAAGGGAACGAAAGACATAAATTCCAAAAAATTTAGTCGCACAGGTATGTTCGTTCTCCTGAAGTTCGTCCTTTAGTGAAAATCGAAATTTAAAAAAAATAAAATTTTTTTCTTGAAAACCGCAAATGTTAAGGGTTTTGACATCTGGGTATCATAAGAGGACACGAACGACATAAAATCCAAAAAATGTAGCCGCACAAGTACATATGTTCGTTCTGCTGAAATTCGTCCTTTAGTGAAAATCGAAATTTGAAAATTTAGAAAAAATCAAAAATTTTTATGAAAAACGCAAATGTTAAGGGTTTTGACATCTGGGTATCATAGAAGGGCACAAAAGACATGAATTCCAAAAAAATTTTGCGCCCAGGTATGTTCGTTCTCCAGGAATTCAAAAATTTCAAAAAAAAAAAAATAAAATTTACTTGATAGTTAAAAAATTATAGTTTTTTTAAAATTTTTTATGACTTTTTTTGTTTTTATAAGAAAAATTTAATAGTCTGCATGTTTAAATTTTTTTAGCTGATTTTGTTGAAAAATATGACCAGAATTCCAGAATATGAGTATATACTGCCAAGATTTTCATGTCTAACAGTGCTCTGTTATCAGGTTAACATAGCTCTGTTAATGCAATTGGTGTGTGTCTTGGGTTTTAAATTTCGAAATTTATATTCACACACGTCAAATAAATAGCGTAAAAAAATATTTGATTTTGTATGATTTTTGTATAGTGATGCTATTGATCGTTTTCATTATTATTATGTTTAAAATGTTTTCTTTAGTAAAATTTAATTCACACCATATTTAAGCAATTATATAATTGATTAATATATAATATATGTATATAGTAATATAATAAGTAAAAAAATTTTCACTTACTTCTGTTGCAATTGTTGTTGTATTAATTTTTACTAATGACTTATTTGCATTATCAAATATTGATAATGAGTTGTTGTGGTTCGGTTCCTGTTCAGATTTGAGAACAACCATATCGACAATTGTTATATTTAGATTTATAGTAAACATGTAGTTAATGACGAATCCCCAAAATGCCATGTGCCATAATATTGTGCGGCTTTTTACTTAAAGAAAGAAGAACAAAAGATATATGTAAGCTATATACATATGTTGTATGTAAATATCCACCAGTTCTAGAGGAGAACACACAAAAAGTGTATATTCATCAGGTATTTGATGGAAATCGTTTTCGATTTAAGTTTTAAAATCTGCCGAAAAATATAAAAAGTTGTGATGTGTACATTTGTTTAAATTTTCAGCACTTGAGGGGGTGTTATTTTGATATGATAAAAAGAATTTTTGCAAGTATATTTTCCTATCCAAGGTTAACATAAAAAGTCTACTACATTTATGAGTTTCCACTTACAATTTGGGAGATATTCGTATTAAAAACATTTAAATTTTTTACCCCCTTTGGTTTGCTGTAGTGCTAATGGGAAAGTCAAATATTTTTCGATTTGCGGAATTTTTTGTGTATTTTTTGTAGCTATAATGCAAAATTCGCAATGATCTGAAAAAATTTGCTTAAAAGCACAACTCAGGTAAAAGTAATACGCAGTTTAAGTTAAGATTTTGAAAAAAAGTAAATTTCCCCCTTTTTTTGTAGGAAAAAGTGCTTTAATTATTCTGTAATTATAAAAATTGTTTTTTTCGAAAATATCTACACCATATTTAAACCTATTTGAAAGCTAATACCGTGAGGCATATCACAAAAACTTTGTTTTTAAAAATTTTTGTTATTGAAGAAACCAGAGAGTTTCCAAATATACCTATTTTTATTGTTAATACCAAATTTAAGGCATATTTTCTCAAATCGCAAAGCTTCAACCAAAAAACTTATCACACCACCTTGATGCCTAAAATGCTCTTAAATATTAAAAAAAAAAATATTTGAGCCTGCAAAAAATAAGAAAACTACTAAAAATTTAATTTTTGGGATTTTTTTGGAATCTTTTTTTGGGAATTGGGGGATTCACAGAAACAAATCTCATTTGTTTTTAAATTTCTCCGCATTAATTACATTATTTTTCAAATTAAGTGAGAATTTTTAGTCGAAAATATTGATAAATAACTATGTATATTATAGCAGCCTTTTGTCGAAGGTCTCTAATGTCTTTTCAATATTAATTTATGTTAGTCCTAATTTACACTATGCAAGTCTTATTGCTAAGCTGATAAGTTTTGTAGGTCAGTGAGACGAGGATAAAAAAACGTTTCTGTCCCCCTCGTCTCCCAAACTAATCAGCTTAGCAATAAGATTTGCATAGTGTAAATTAGGATTTAAAAGCCATTTCTTCTTTCACTCAATAACACCTATCCAAATACTGCATGCATTTTTCTTTCCATTCTTTTTCCAAAATCCCCCATTGTGCACAGGTAGCAGAAGGATAACAGGCGCAACGGCTATCATTTTATAAGTTCATATAAATTTTAAGACGATGTGCATGCAGCAGAACTTTTAACAGCTTGAGTCTCTTATTCACCTCCATCGCGAACATATTTTCCCTCGAATTTTTTTCCCTTTTCACAAAATTGCAATCGGTAATAATTTTTCCCTAGAAATGTTTTTCCTTTTTTTTTTGATTTGATGAACAATATTTTTCACGTGAATTTTTTCACTTTACTGATAGCGGGAAAAAATTTCACGGGAAATTTACGATAGCATTTTTCCCTTCGAGGGGAATAAAAATTTCATGGGAACAAAAACTCCACTTGTTATTCACGATAGGGGTGATTAGGTTTTTGTGTAACGAATTCTTACCCGACTGTCAAGAAGGGCAGTGTTGCCAGTTTTTTTAGAGCTTACCCCCAATTTTTGATTTGTCATCCCCAAAAATCCCCAAATTGAGTTTTTTTGATTAAAATTTTTTCTTTTGTAAAAAAATAAAATTTTTTTAATTATATTTAAAAAATAATGACAAAAATAATATATTTATTCAATAGAATGCTATATTTACATTCATATTAATTTAATTTGTACTTATAAAACTTGTACTAAAAAAATTACATATAGTTTAATATACTCAAATATAAAAAAATTTTAACCAAAGCTTATCATTTCAAAACTTCAGATTCGAAATCTTCCGATTCATCAGCTTCAAACTTTGTTCTACATAGTACTTGTATTAAAAATCTTTAGCATTTCAGCAGAAGGATTAAATTTGTCGCAAAAAATTTTATTATTTTTAAAGTGTGTGTTTATTCTAAGAAGTGTTTCCAACAACTCATATTACATTTTGCTACGTATTTTTGTTTTAGTAGTGTTCATTATTGGTTAATCTGCCTTGATACTTCTTCTTTATTAGAAACCATTCACTATGAATAGTAATACAAATTTTTAGACTTGCCAGACGTATATTTTTTAGTTCAAAATCATTCTTGTTACCATCAGTTATAAAAAAAATCCCCTAAAATTTGGTTATCATCCCCAACAAATCGCCAGATCCCCAATACGAAATGTTCATCCCCAAATCGCGAAAAAACCCCAATTTGGGCACAAATCCCCTAAACTTGCAACAATGAAGAAGGGTTATATCCTTAGCATGAGGATATTGAGCGTAATGGTGGGTACAGACTTTGCAACTTGCTTACGCAACACGTTTTCGAATATTTTGACACAGACACTGCAACCTACAATGCAAACCATAAACATCAAAACATTTTGATATTTTCGAAACTTTGAATGCAACTTCGAACGCAACCATAAACAATACTACAGACTATGCGACCGACAATGCAACCTGCCTGGTTGCATAAAGACGTTGCTAAGTCTGTACCTACCATAAGACAGTGTCATAATAGAGCAAAAAGTATCAGTCATGACGTCTGCAACAACTCATCCGCATTTATCAGTTTACCAAGTCGTCTGCGTCACAACATGCATATCAAAAAAAAAAAAAATATTAATTAATTTATTTATAGACAGATTTTGTAAAAAATTTCGTTTCTAAACGTTTCAAATTTGTATGAAAAATAACGAAAGTTCGTTTCAAAAAATATTTTTTCCATACAAATTTCAAAACGAAAAAAACGTTTCTATTTACAAAATTTGCCTTTTATTATCTTTGTTATTGCAGACAAAGTTTTAATTTCGGAAACACATGCAATAAAATGGTTGACTTTTGCGATCTCCATTATTGATAATAAAAGCTAAGTGAAAAAAATATTCAGCATTATATAATATGGTTTGTTGTGTTTCTAATTCAACTCGATTTGCAGCGAGTTATGCATGTACGTATGTATCTGATTTTTATTTATTTTTTTTTTTTTGCATATGAGACAAAGCGCTGCTCGTGTCTTCAACGTCACAAATTAAAGTTTAAGCTAGAGATGTGCTCGTGATTGCTTTTTGGTCTTATGTCACACACGCTCAACAGCAAAACTATTTCACTCAGGATCAGGAATTGTCGAAATACTTCCTTAGCAAAAGTTTAATGATTTTTTGCAAGCTTACATTTTCTGAAATTAGGGTGGTATATTAAAGTGATAGGAACTGAGATCTGGTGGGTAAATACTGAAACGGGATATTTGCGGTTAATGAATATTGAAGCAAAACATTGGTATCCTCGAGACAAAAACATCGATATATCACACTTTAAGATCCGGCTGTAAATGCCGAAGATGTAATGAAAAATGTATTTTGGCGACCCCTACGCTCGGCAAAAAACTGACTTGCAACAATACTTTATATTCGGTGGTGGTGTATGGCGAACATTTTTTTTGCGAGACACCCTATTTTACGTATTTGTTTTGAGTCAAAAAGTTAATCACCCCTATCGTGAATGAAATGTGAAATTTTTGTTCCCATGAAATTTTCATTCCCCATGAAGGGAAATTTGCTATCGGGAACTTCATGGGAGCTATCGATTCGCAGTGAATGTAAAAAACGGGAAGAATATTTGTAAAGCTTAAAAATTAATTCAAAATCAGACAAATCTATGTTTGATAGTTAAAAATACACAAATTTTTTGTTTCAAATGCAATGTTTTTAAGTTTAAAATAGTATTTTTAAATATTTTGGATGCAGTGAAAAAATTCTTATGTATGCCATCACCATAAAATTAACAGTATGTGAAGCAAAGATGTTCATATTCAATGAAAAAAGGTGTTGTACGGAATTACATATTGTTATTAATTATTTACTGATATTGTACTAAAAATAATTATTTATAATTAAAAGTTATTAGTTGGAAGTTTAATAATGAAATTACGCGATATATTGATTCAGTTCGCCTGCAAAAATAAAGTGAACAAAACCAAGGGAAAGGTGAAAAAATCCATGTGAAAAATATTATTCACGATAAGGGGAATCAAAAAAGGGAACAGATTTCTGGGGAAAAATTAATCACGTTTGCAATTTAGGGAAAATTTAAAATATTTTAAGGGAAAAACTGTTCACGATAGGGGTGAATAACTCCGAAATTAAGTTGAAATCAATTAATAAAATTCTTGTAATATCTACATGCATTTATTTTTTCTAATAAAATTTCCGCAATTTTCTATTGTGAATACGTGAGAACTGTTATGCATTGAAGCACGACACAAAAAGTCCCAACACTTGCACATCTCTAGGTTTAGCTCTAAAAGAACAAAAACAAAAACACCGCGTATGACTTTTTCTGCGTAATCAATCGCCGCGTTATCGATTTCCCGTTTGAATATTTTTGCTTTATGCACATTTAAACTTTAAGTTTTAGTGGTTTTCTACGAAATTATGATTTTTAGCAGTTCAGTTTTTGCAGACTCATCAAGGAGTTTGTGTATGTATGAATGTACATTGTACATACATATATAAATATATCAATAAATTGCACATTTTTTACCTTTCATTGTTATAGACTTATTAATATGTATTTAATTTATTTTAGCACTTATTATATTAACGTTACTTATTATTATTGAGTTTTAATTAATTCGTTTATTTTGTTATATTCTTGTTTTGCAGAATAATTAAATCAAGTTTTTTTTTTAAATTATAGGATCTTTTTTTGATTTAAGAATAAATTTCTCTTAACATATTCACACTTCGGAGTTTAAAATTGATATGCGTTCAACATTTTTTGCTTATTTGAAATGAACTTGTGTTTAGAAGTATAAAAAGACAAGTGATAAGAGTTTATAAACATTTTATGAGATACTTGCACATTGCACGCTACTTTTTTTAGCGCAAACTTTTTGCTTGTCACAAAGTTTATTTTTAACAAAGTGTTTCTTTGATAAAAATCCTTGTCAAGCAATATGATTTTCAAAAATCGACTTAAATTTTTTTATATCAGCAATAAGGAACTACATATGTATGTATATTTATTTGAAGCTCAAACTTTAATGTTTAGGAATTTTTGCTAGTTTTTCCCTTTTTTTTGGTTAAGCAACGTCTATATGTATTTCGTTCGTGCTTAAGTCCTAATTTACACTAAGTCTTATTGCTAAGCTGATTTGTTTGTTGGGGTGAGAGAGAGAGATAGAGAGAGACGAAGCTAACATAAACGTTTCTTTTCCCCTTGTACATCTCTCCTAAAAAACTAATCAGCTTAGCAATAAGACTTGCTGAGTGTAAATTAGGACTTAGGGACTCATTAGTAGACTTCAACTAGGGATGTAACGAATGTTCGCATTCGCTTTCGCATTCGCAAATAATTCGCTTACTTTTGCTATTTGCATTCGCTTTTGCATTCGCTAAAATGTATGCGAATATTTAAAGCGAATACTAAAGACAAAAATATTGGAAATATTTTCCAGTTTTTGAAAAAGAAAAGGCAGTGTGTGAATTGCGCGAAAATATTTTGTACTTAAAAGTAGTCTGTTAAAACTTTTGAAAAATCGTAAGCACATCATTACTTCGTTCAAAAAATTTTAAATGCAAGAATATTAAATATTCCTTCTTTGTTGTAAATTTTTTGCGAAACAAGTGCCACTCATATTATTTCGCATTAAAACTTAAAATGATGAAGATATATTTCATATATTTTTCCCAAGATGAACAGAGTACTACTTCTGGAAAAAAATTTCATGAACAATTCATTCCAATTTTTCTTAATATGTATTTTGGTAGCATTTTACAGGAAACGTTGAACTAAGTACAAGGTCTTAGGGCCAAAGTACAAATGTAAATTTATTTTTAACTATTATCTATACTTATTTTAATATGATTTCATATATCTTTCAGTTTAACAATTTTTATTTCTAATAAATTAATAAATATTTGCTGAATGCAAGACAAGACTTAAGTAGATCTATGTATACAACACAACTTCATGTTCTTAGATACATTTATTTTCATGTGATTTTTTTAACGTATTGTAATATTTGCATTCGCTTTCGCATTCGCTTTCGCAAAAATTAAAATGTATTATTCGTTTTCGCATTCGCATTCGCTAAACTGGTATTCGTTACATCCCTAACTTCAACTTAAAAGTTTTTGGAATAAGCTAAAAAACTTCATCGTGAACATTTTTTCCCTCGAATTATTTCACCTTTTCGCCAAATAGCAATCGCTTATAATTTTTCCCTAGAAATGTTTTCCCGTTTTTGATTCCCCCTTATCATTAATAATATTTTTAAAGGGGTTTTTTTTCACATTTTGCCTTTACTTTTGTTCACTTTATTCTTCCACGCTGAATTATAAATCGCATAATTTCGATAATTTTCTTCGAATTCAATATTAAAATTTATAAATAGTTATGATGCACTATACTACACGATCGCACGATTCATTCATAAGAAAATCTTGCAGAAGTCTGACCGACTTTAAAAAATCGCTTCAAAATGTTGTTTTAGGTGAAACACTATCATACAAAAATTATAAAAAAAACAACATTCTCAGCTGTTTGACAATAAAAATAACTCTGATAGCATGGAATCTATCATTCTATGAAATTTTTCATAAATATTTCTAAAATCGCACGACTTGTCAAAAAAATTTGTCACAAAGTTACATTTTTAGTCCACACTACCACATTTTTTTTAGCACACATATCATATTGGGCAGATCGGGTGATTGTGTAGGATATTGAATCACGGCCTTAAATAAAGTTCACGATTAATTAATTAATTTCTTGCAACACCTTTTTCATGGACTATGAATTTCTTTTGTTCACACGCAGTAAATTTTATGGTGGTGCAGCGCGGTGTTGTACTAAATAACTTTTTTCCACTGTACCTAGAGTATTTAGAAACACAACTTTACAATTATAAAAATTTTATTTGGAACATAAAATTTGTGTATTTCTTATTATTAAATTAAAATTTGTTTGATTTCAATTAATTTTTTAAGCTTTACAAATCTTTTTCCCTTTTTTACATTCACTGGGAGTGATAGCTTGAAAATAAATTTAACGGGAAATTCACGATAGCATTTTTTCCTTTCGAGGGGAATAAAAATTTCATGGGAAGAAAAATTCCACTTGTTATTCACAATAGGGGTAAATATGTTTATAGTAAGACTTTTTAAATAAATATGTTATTGCGAATCATCTAAATATATCGTCGGGTTGTTACTGGTTTACCGCACAGAATATTAAGAATACATTATTATTGCAGTAAATCAGTAACCACCCGACGATATGTATACATACAAAAAAATTTTTAAAACCTCAAATAAAAATCTTTGCAAAACAAGCAACTTTATTCATTTTTGCATCGAAAATAGTTCCCTGCCAAAAAATTCCCTTTTAAAGAGAGTATGTTTTCCAGGAGCACAAAAAGTACACCTAAACGAACGTACTTTTCAAACATCTGGCACTTTTTCCAAATGTTTCTTAAGAAAAAAAAACTGTTTGAAAAATAAAATTTTTAAAAACAGAGCCTTTTCAAGCAGAGCATATTTTTTTTGATCTTGGAAATAAAACTTTTTCGACGATTTTATAACGTTCTCAAGCTTTTTTCGTTTAAGCGAATTTTTTGTTTAGGCGATTTATTTCTTTTTGCAATATTTTGCTTTGGCGATTTCGTTTGAGCAGCTTTTTCTGTTTAAGCGATATCTTCATTTTGAAAACCATTCCATATTAACTAATTTAGGTCGCAATAAAGGAATCGTAAATAAACCGGATAAAAGCTCTAAAGTTTTATGACATGAAAATTCTTGAAATGCTTTCACTTATTTTCGAAAACAAAGTTTTTTTTAGAACTTGGTGGGTGTATTTACGTGCGTGTGCTTTTAACTAAGCCGATCGTATTGCAATTTACTTCACTGATGAGATAGTTAATAGACTGATTCGGTTTTGTAGGCTTCTAAAATTTTCTAAAATAAAATTCCAAAAAAAATTTTTCGACATAAATTTTAAACTATTAACTGTTTGAAAGTGAATAAACTACGTGGATTGTTGCATACGTATTAGTGCTGGGATACTATCGATATTTTCTACTATCGATATCTATCGATAGTACAAATTTCATTATCGATACTATCGATATTACTATCGACGAAATGTTTGTACTTGAGAGAGAAAAATATAACTAATTTTTCATCAGTGCCTCGTTTCTGTAAGGGATGTGAGAACTTTTCGAGTCGAAAAAATTGTTATCATCCTGTGAAACACAGGGTGAGTAAGAAAAAAAACTGTATTTGTTAATATTTATTGTAAGTTTATACAAGTTTTTATGTGAGTAACCCTGTGTAAAATAGGACAACCAATATAATTATTTAATTTTTCTCGATGCGATGTATGAATGTATGAATTAGAGATGCTAAACGGGAAATCCCGAGCCCCTAAATCCCGGGATTTTCGAGACTATTCAAATCCCGGAGCCCGGGATTTTTTAGTTTTAAGGCCCGGGTTTTTCGGGATTATCTGAATCCCGTTTTTTTGCATAAATAATGTTTTTGACTGTCATCTTCTACATCAAAAATTATTAGAAACTCCCTATTACAAAAAGTTAAAATAAAAAATTTCCTTTGAATAATTATTTTAGTAGATAATATTATATGGTATATACATAATATATCTTATGGTTTTTTCTTTTCTAGGAAAAATGTTACATACATTGCACTTTTCAATGAAAATTTGCAATTAAAGGTACTTATACCCTTTAAATATGCAAAAAAAAAATATTTTGTAAAATTAAAATATTATTTTTAATATAACGACGCACATTTGTGGACAATGTTTTCGGGATTTCGTAAGTCCCGAAAATCCCGGGGTCCCGGCTCGGGATTTCGAGACTCCATCACTAAGTCCCGAAGCCCGGGATTTCAAAAAACCTGTCCCGATTAGCATCTCTAGTATGAATGTATCTACGAACGTTATATTAGGTGACAGCTTTTGAAAAATTGTGCTGATGTCAGTTAAAAATTTTTTTTAACAGCTCACGTTTATAAAACTGCTTTTTAAATAATATCGATATCGATATTTTTTCCTATCGCTATTTTCGATATTTTAAAACTATCGATATTATCGATAGTACTATCGATAGTATCCCAGCACTAATACGTATGTATATGAACAAAATCGGTTGAGCCGTTCGAGAGACAAAAGAGATTTGGAACGATTATGCGGCATACCACGAAAATTATTCTAAATTAAAACAAGCCCCGGCGGAAGAAACGTACTCGTACATCACTTTGATAAAAATGCTTTGCTTCAATAATCATTAAGTGAATGTCACCAATTTGGTCTAAATCGGTAAAATGGTTCAAGACGTTTTTTTTATCGAAAAATTCCTAACCAGTGTTTGTTTTTGGTAACTCCAAAAGTTCATTTTACTTTTTTGGACCCAAAAAGTAATAAAAAATTCCAAAAAAATTTTCCACCACTTTGGGATTGAGCTTAGCGAAAAGTTTCAGAGATGGCCAGCAAGGTTATTTATTTATTTTAATTATTTATTGATTTATTTATTTCAATCCGATACATAGGAAGCCTAAAAGGCCAATTATACATGTATCTATAGAATTATATTAATAGTCACTTAAAGCTCCAGAATATAAAAATATAAATTATATATTATATTATATACAAAAAATATAAATTATATATTAATGAAATGAATAAGTCTCAGTGTCAGTTAACCATTAACTGTCTTAAATTCTTTTATTGTATTCTCGGAGAACTTTGCGTTCTTTATGACTTCTAACCGGTATTTTCGGACGATTTTCAAAAGTTTTCTTCTGTTTGAAAGAGTGCTATCCATATTCACTAACGTATTATCAATCAGTAAAATTAAAAAAAAAAAAACAAAATGGAGAAGAACCGGACCGGCTATATATCTATTATAGCCAGTTTTTAGATTTTCAACTTAAGAAAGCAGGACCTTTATATTGGTAAATCTATTTTAGTATATATTTGAGTATATATGCTAACATATTATTTATAGGTTTCCAATATATTGGGCAATTGTTTCGAAGAGCTAAACTAGGTAGCGCACATAACAATATTTTATTTACGGCCTGTCCCACGATGTCACCAGAATTCGTTCGATCGACAATTTGTATTGCAAACAACAACAAATTTTCTAATGTTATTGTTATTTGCAATACAAGTTGTCGATCGAACGAATTCTGGTGACATCGTGGAACAGGCCGTTAATCTCCCATTGTTCTCAGTTAACCAAACAATCACACAACCCAATTTTTTTGCTACATATTGTGAATCAGCACAAATTTTTGCTTGAGATTGTCCTGACACAGAGCAACTAAAAAAACTCAATCGTTAGGCTGAGTTTACATCTGGCATTTCATGTGTGTCATGTGCCCAAAAAAGCGTAACCACTAATTACTAATGAAAAAAGTCAGCCACGTATTTATTAAGTTAAAAAGTTTCATACATAAATATTAGACAATTTTATAGAATCTAACATGATTGGAAACTGTTTAAATTAATAAATATATCGTCGATTGGTTTCTGCTTTGATGTATGGAACATTTAAAAAAAATTTGATTGATTGATTATACTATATGAATAATGTGTCCTTCTTCTTTCCAAATTCGTTATCAGTTTTCCGATATCTTGAATATATAAAAAGATATAGAGCTGCAATATTGCGTCATTTCCACAATTGTTGAAAATTTTAAAATCTGTTTTACGGCAATCGATAATTTTTGGGATATGTGGCACATTTGCCACGTAAAAGTATTAATATTGTTATTCGCATCTGTTATGATGCATATTCTACTTAAAAAACGTAATATAAAGCAAAATACAAAAACTACAAGATCCGTTTTGAAGAATATGTGTGATGACGCTAATAAACACAAGAAACAATGAACACCATTTTTTTTTATTAATAAAATTTCTTTTATTGAATATGTTCAAACTGTCTTTTATTTCTTCCGTGTTTTTTCCTAATGTTATATGAATAAAACTAATATTTTCACCTTTTATATCTACTTAAATATATACTACTGTAACGTACTTGAACAAGTAGTGAACAATATTGTTGTTATGATTGTGACATGCGTTGACAAAGATTTTTGTAATTTTTTCTTTAAGTCCCAATAACTTTTCATGTTGGGTGTAAAAAGTTTATCACCTTTAAGTTTGAATAAAAAACATATGTATCTATTACTTTTATTATTAAACAAAAAATTATATCGTGTATTTTTATAAAACTAATGAACTAAATATTCTTCATCGATTTTCTCGAAAACACATTTTTGTTCCATACATCAAAGCAGAAACGAAACGACGATATGTTTGAATCAAACAGTTTTTCATTACTAATTAGTGGTTGCACTTTTTTGGACATATGACACACTGATGTAAACCCGGCCTTATTTAAGTTATGAGTGACAACACCAATGTGAAAGTTGGTTTGAGTCTCAGACGACCAAACTGAGTTGAGTTGAGAACAACAAATTTCTCAATTTAATTTTCTCAAAAGAACACTTTCATCCGACAATTTATATTGAAAAAATAATACTAAATTATGAAAATTTGCTTATTTGACATCGTTGATTAAAACTCTTTTAGTGTCGATTTTTTCTAAATCGATTTATTTTTTTTCTTTCTATTTATTTTGTTTCTATTGATTGTGTAATTCCGCAATTCATAAAACTTAAAAATTGTTTCTTGTGAGATAAGCAAAGGAATATGATTTTGTTATTATTATAAGATAATCGTTAATCTTGAATGGTAAATTGATATTCATATTTGTTTTATCAAAAGTATTTTTAAATTTGTGATTGAACTCCACTTTTTTTTATAAAATTTTTGCATGAAAACTTTTAATTTTTTTCACTAATGATTAAGTTAGACTAGGGTTTGGGAAACGGGAATTCCCGGGCGGGAAATCCCGGGAAATGTCTGTCTAATATTCCCGGGAAATTTTTGAGATTTTCCCGGGAAAACGGGAAATTAAAAGTGCATGTTATTTCATAAATATATAGAATTTATAATCCAATTTTACTTTAATATAAAAACTTATTATTTTTTTATATATTACAAAAGTTCGTTTGAATGATTGTATGACTAAATTTACACGAACGTTGACACGTTTTTCATCGTCTGTTTAAACACTTACATATACCTTGTTCGAAGGAAATTTTTTAATCTTAAAATTTAAATTGAGTTTTTGTTTTAAATGTAACTGTAAGAAAGAAAGAATTCTTTCGACTCCGATAAACAAGAAGTAAAATTTTCATGTTTTTTTTAATATAAAATAAAAATGTGAACTATTCAAATCTAATCTGAAATTTCATAAAAATTCCATTAAATTGAGGTCATACCATGTCTCCTAAAAAAAGTGGAATAAATGGTATAAGTATCAATGATTGCAATGATATAATCGTTTCCTAAAGTAAATAATTCGATGCTAAGCGAACTTGAAGTGATTTTTCGCCGAATTAGTGAACAAATTTTGAAAGGTGTAGTGAAAATTTTAAGCTGTAAGAACTCTGAGTTGACGAAACTTAAATTGATTACAAGTAGACGCTATTATGGAAACCCTGCAGAAAATATTTTAGGAGAAATAAAATGAACGACACTTAGACATACTGTGGCTCAGGGTCAGTGTGACCAGATTTTAAAATAATATTAAGCTAAATCACGTTTGAAAAAAAGCTAAAATAAGCTAAAAAGTTACATTTTAGGCTAGAAAATAAAGCTAAACTTTTTTCCACTTCTTTGATCACTTTTCAATAGTTTCTTATTGCTAAACTAACGTTAAATTTTACACAAACATATATTTTTATTATACATATAGAATATTTGCTTAATGAAATTATTTATTAATTATTATATTTTAGATTTAATGAAGAACAAAACAAAAACTTCCCCAAAATAATCTTAAAAAGTTTTTAAAAATGTAAAAACATTTATACTAAAATACGAAAGCTTTTTAAGTAAATTAATGCTATTTAAGGTAAAGCATGGATCACACTATCTGCACAATGTACCGAGTTTCGTCAGATCAGTGAAATAAAGTCATAAGTAAAGATTTTGCTCTAATTTATTGACTACTTGAAATACAAGGACATAATTGCGCCACACTGCATTGGTAATAAGCCCATATAGACTTATTCCAGAATTAATTGAGTAATAATGCCATTTTGGCTTATTACTTATGACTTTATTGAGGTGGCCCGACGAAAATCGGTAAATAGTGTTATCCAGGCTTAAGGCTATTTCAGGTTTTTGTTTTAAGTTAATTGATGCCGCTGAATGAACGTTCAACTCAAGTCAAATAATTTTGTACCCAAAAAACTCAAAAAGTGTTTTGCCCACTAATATGAATTTAACTTTTTCCATTGGAATTCTAACCATTCTGCCATTATCTACTATTTTTCTTCTTTCTATTTCTGTTATAAAATTGTCGTATAATTTACATTTTGTATTTTTTGTAAACTATTTTACAATGCTAAAAAATTATAATTTTTATAAGTTGTTTATGTTTTTAATATATTTTTAGAGAACACGCAATTTAGACTAAAAAAAGGCTAAAAAAGCTAAATGAGTTTTTAAAAAAAGCTAAAAAATAAGCTAAGAGCTAAATGAAAATTTTAAGGCTAAATCTGAAACAAATAAGCTAAATTTAGCTCAAAATAAGCTAATATGGTCACGCTGCTCAGGGTATTCAAAATTCGGCGCAGCGCAGTATGGTACTGTAACCTGCTTGTACTTAACGATAAGAAACCGCCTGGAACTTTTTCAAAAAGAATGAGAAACAAGCAAGGCAAATTCTTATTAAAATGAAGGTAGGTCTTATTAGAAAATTGTCTACTAATTGTGGTAACAGTCGTCAATTGGTTTTTATATGATCTTTTGCTGTGTAATAACTTCATTCCATTTGCTTAAATTCAATTAAAAATTCTTAAAAATTTGTCTTAGAACAGCTTTTTTATTAACTTTTATTTCAAAAGACACATGTATGTATAGTGGAATCTCTCTTGAGCGGACACTGAAGGGACCATTGAAATGGGTCCGTACAAGGGGGCTGTCCGGTCAAGAGAAAACTAAACATTTAAATCGAGCGCTGGCGGGACTTGTCAAAAGTGTCCGTCTAAAGGGGGTGTCCGCCTATAGGAAGTGTCCGTTAATGGAGATTCCACTGTATATCGTTAGCTGAAATGTAAAATCATGTAAATACATTTTTTTTATCTTCTGTAGGAGACTGAAAAAAAGCTAAACAAAATTATTCAGGTGACTGTTAAGTTAAGCTTCGAGATTGGATGATATAATACCCAATAATTAATTAAAAATGCCATTTTGTTGTTTTTTTTTTTGTGGTTACGTGATTTTGTATTTCAGCATACGATATACATGTATGACCATATTTCATTTATATTGCTATAAAAGTTACATTTAGGCACAAATCCTTAAATTTGAAACAATTTTTTCTTTTCTCGAAATTGCAATTGCAAGTAAATTTTAACACTGGCATAAAAAATAAAAATTTTCCACTGCACTTGGAATATTTAAAAATATGTACATTGAAAAACATATAATTTGAAACTCAAAATTTGTCTATTTCTTATTATTAAGCTTTAATTTGTTTGATTTTCAATAAATTTGTAAGCTTTACAATTGTGCTTGCCGTTTTTTTTTTGCATTCACAGAGAACTGGCGCAGGATAAAATTTCATGGGGAAATTCACAATAGCATATTTCCCTTCGAGGGGAATAAAAATTGCATGGGAACAAAAATTCCACTTGTTATTCCCGCTAATGGTGAATATTTATTTACATATTTTGTTCTTGGAAGACCATTTGTACAATAATACATTTTCTGTACTTTAATTATAATAATATGGGGTGTTTTTTTTATAGGGGTACATAATTTTTAAATGGAATAAAACAAAGATGCATTTTTTAAATTGACATGAAATTTACTTTATTCGAAAGATAATCTTCTGGCATTATAATTTAAATATGACTTCTGGAATAATGACCGCCACTCACTGGCTGGCTCGGACGTAGTCCAACACTTGGCAAAAACGCGGCGAATGTTGTCCTCCAAGTGGTAAATCGTTTCAGGCTTTTCGGCGTGGACAAGCGACTTCACACATATCCCCACAGAAAATAGTCTAGCGCCGTTAAATCGCTCGATCTTAGAGACGAATTCACGCGTCGGAAACGTGAAACTATGCGCTTACCAAACGCTTCCTTCAGTAAATCAATTGTGAAACGATCTGTGTGACATGTTGGGCCGTGTTCTTGAAACCACAGCCACCCAGCTTTGACTGTATATTGTCTTGCACTGTAGTTTCTAGTTCACTTTTTGAAAGTCAATAATAGTGGTCCAAAACTGATGCTAGACATGGTCTAACGTTTTTATTACACCTTTCCAAAAGGAATCATTTTAAAATCACTGGCTTGTTATCACAGTGAAGCAAATACACATTTTTCATGATATTTTCTCTTCTCTTGTATCCCTTTATGGGTTAATTTTTAAACATGCTTCTTATAAATGCTAGTTTGTAGTAACCGTTTCTAAATTGCATTGGTCAGGCTTATATCATACGAATCTAATTAATGATATATTTAAATTGTTAAACCAAGACTCTCCTACGTCTTTTGTGCTCAAACCACAGCTAAATTCCTGAATATCCATAAAGAAAACATACCAATTCTATTTGTACATAAAGAAAACACAATTACAACAATTGCCTCTTGCTGGATAGAACCAGTCCAATGAATTATGGAAAGTTAATTGTAAACGTGTAGCAAAGGGATTGTCATCAGCCACCACGTATGGTACGGCAAGAAAATAAAACTTTAAAATAATGAAAAAAAAGTTCAATTTGTTTTTTTTTTAAATATATATTGTAAAATGATGGCAGACTTTAGCGAAAAAGGAAACCAAGGTATATATGTGAAAAAAGTAAACTATAAAAAGAAAACATTGCAAATTCGCACAAATTGACGGCAACATACCTTTAATGTTGCTGAGTTTATTTGTGTACTCGCAAGTGTGTTTGAACTTGATATGCCATAAACGCAAAAGTTTTATGGTTGTTACCAAAACAAACCAAATGAAATGAAATGAAACGAAGCGAAATGTACTGGCAATTGGTAATGAATGTGGTAAAGTTGTCAACATGGTCATCTCTATGGGGACTGTGGAAGATGGACGAATGAAAAAAACACTAAAGAGCTAAAAAGGCATAGCGGTCTCTAAAAAAAGCCCTTTTTATTACTTGTTGCTTTTTGTTCAAGGCAATTTGTTGCAAGACACTTTCAAAACTTATAAAAATACTCTGCTGCATGCAGGTCATACGTAACAGCAAGTACAACTATGCACAATGGGTCTATGTTCAGAATTATTACCACTTTAATGTGCTGGTATTAAGGTGCTTAATACCTGCTTAATACATTTTCTTTGGTTTACATGATCGATTGTTGACGGCAATCAATTGAAATCGAGATATTTACTTAATATCGTTTTCACACTGACATGGTTTTAATAAAAGTTGGTTTTAACGTTAACGAAATCAACTGTTAAAACCTGTTTTTACCATACAAAATGACTTTGTTAAAACCAACTTAAAACCATTTTTTGAATTTGTTTTAAGTAGGTTTTATGAAATGCAACCTTGTTTTCGCTGTGAATATTCAGTGGTGCCAACTTAAAATGACCATAAGCAGCTGATAATGTTTTTGCCAGTGAATAAGAACAGATACCGATTGAATGATTTTTAACTTACAAATGCATGCAGCCGCAACAAGCATAAAACAATTGCGGAGAAAAAGAATATTTTTGGCGGAAAACAACGAAAATATTTTTATTGACCTCTTGGAAGTGAAAATAGACTATATGACTGAATCTATCTGTCGATAGAAAAACGTTTAGCTTGTAATGCATTTGTGCATTTTTTGTGTATTGGGGTTTCCAATAAGGACTTGAGACCTTTTTTTTTTGGAGAACGTACGAAACTTTTTTTTGGAGAGCGTACGTCGCGTTAAATGGTCCATTGGCTTCAATTCTTGAGTCAGTTTGATCTTGTATGGGTGTAAACCAAACGCAAAAATTCGCCCTAAAGTGGTCTTGGCGGTGCTCAGTTCTTGAGAACTCCGCGGAATCGACTGATTTGGATCGTTTACTACGGACGCCTGAACGGCAGCGATATTTTCGTCACTTAGATTAACCCGTTGTCACAATGGCACGTCAGCATCACACATTGAATATGTAGACTCAAATTTTTGCATTAAACTTATTATTGCTTGTCTACTAGGGCGAGAATAACGACCGAAAATTGGAGTTAACGTTCTTAAAGTTGCGGTCACCGACTCCGAATTTCGGCAGTAGATTTTTATAATTTGCATACGTTGTTCGTTCGTGTACTTTACCATGATGAAAATGTTGAGTTTACAGAAAAAAGGAAAGTAACAGTGAAATAGCGCGTTCACAAATTAAATTCAAAATTGTCAAGTAGCTATTTGAAAACCATGTTTAATACTTAAGTTGTCTGTTAATTGGTAATTTTTACAGATATGGAAAGTCATATAGATGAAAAGTCAGATGTAAAATATACGAAGGGTAAAATCACTTTTAGGCGCTCAGATAAATTTTACGGGTTGCGTGAAGGCAACCCAACATCTGAAATATCCATCCCGATCAATCACTATCCCTGCAAGAACAGTGCAAGTCAAGTGACTGGTCATTTGACCGACAGTGGTGATGGATTTCTCTATTACTACGTTTATACGCAGGGCTTATTTGCAAATAAAACAGTAAATTGTTGCCATATTATTGTTTTTATTGCGACTTATTAATTCAGAAAAATATTCACGATTAACGCACTATTTGCAAATAGAATGCTTGAGGTTGCCACGCTTACAAATGTTTGATAACAAAAAACAATAAATGGATAAATATTGCAACAAAAAACATTGATAGAAGCAAATAATGACGATTAAAACAAACAATTATTTGATATTTTTACATTTACACTATTTTTTTTTGTCAAGTTTTCTATAGAAGTGCTACCGAGTTTGTGTATTTTTGCTATGCCGTATAAACAGTGAGTTAATTTATTTGCAAATAATTTTATTTGCAAATAGTGCGCGTATAAACGTAGTATATGTGGAAAAAGTGATGTAAACTTTTGTGTACGTGTGATTTTGCATCTTTGTCCAGTAATTAAAAATATCTACTATGGCACATATATATCTGTCCTGCTTACTCTGCCGTATTTTTACTTGTCATTGGTGTTGCATGTGGTAGTCACGTCTGACTGCTCACACTTGATGTATGCAACCGTCATAGCAAACTTACTCAAACAGGGCAATCATGAATAAAATTCCGCGAGAAATTTCTCGCTTTTACAATTAGAATTTTTTTGTTTTCTCTATTACTTGCTTTTGTTTGAAATTGTTCCCCGCGAAAAATTTCTCGCGGAATTTAATTCATGATTGCCCTTATTAATAAACACAATTTTCATATTCTTTTAATTGTTGTTTATTATAAAAAAAAAAAATAAATAAATAAGTAAAATATTTAAACAATAACAAAAACAACCAATACATGTGGTATTTGCCCCCTTCGTGCCTTTTTCAACCTCCAGTACATGTTGCTTTTTATAAATATCTTAAATTTGAAAAAGAAATGCATATACATATATATTAAATTAAACTTTGTAAATTTCTTTTATTCACTATTGTTTTTACTTAACACTTCTATAAATTTAAATTTCTTAGACCAAACGAATTGTATATCTATATATATAAAACAGGATGTATGTATGTATGTAACGTATGGATTTTGATTGAAATTTTTAGGGAATCTTCAGAATATTCAGGCGGGTGACACTGTGAAGTCTGATTTTTGATTTTCGGTCTGCGGGCGGACGGGCGTGGCAAAATCCAATTTTCATATTGCACCACCAATGCCATATATGTATGACATTGTATGTATATGTATATAGTATTTATTTTTTTTGCGGTGGGGGGAGGGGTAGCGAAGCACACCGGGTTAAGCTAGTTTTACAATAAAATAAAAAGTTTTAAAATTTTTGGCATATGCACATTAGATGTTTCACTCTAACATATGTAGAGTAAAGCAACTATAACTAATAAATAAATTCATCATCACTACCGGTAAAATGACCAGTCAATTGACTGTCACTGTTGATTTCAATATAAAATTATTGCAATTGTGTTAGTGAAAAAAATGACGTTTGTGTTGGTTTCAGTAATTTATTTCATGTAGGCATACTACGGCTTAAAATCTAATTCAGTACTATGTTTTGTTTTGATACTTTAATTCACAACCAAACACAAACACTTACATTATTGTAATTTTTGTTGTACCCGCACAACTTTTTGGTTTAGCATGCGAACTGCACTAAAGTACATACAGTACATACTTGGAAGTACTGCACAGTAGTGAGGTGTGATTTATAGCAGATCTTGATGTATTTTATATTTATGGCAAACTAAAATTTTTGTATAATCATATAGACATTTGACCATAGTGCAATAAGCAAATGTAACAAACAACAATTCAGCATGAACGCATAATTTGTTACCTTTTTTTTTGTAATAAATTTTACTGCATTGGTTATATATATTTTCCTTTTTAAACTTGCATTAATTACCATTAATGTTTCGATGGAGGCACCTTACTAAATCTTCATTGCGATCAAACTATAATATGTATAATTTTTTTTATTTTTTGGAAAATTGTCAGTGGAGAAGAAACCAAGAAAAAAAACCAACCACTCAAACAGCCAATCGGGCAACCAACCAGCATCAGCATCATTTATCAACAATTATTGTTTGAGTTGGCGATCAGCAGGAGACGAACATTTAATCGACTTGTTTGGAGTATAAATTTCTTTTAATTTTTGTTCTCTTCTTTTTCAAAATCATCTTGAATTGACGTTGATATCTTTGGATTTTAACGATTGCCAATATTTTGGGTGAAATCGTTGAAAGTGCCACGTTACGTGGTCGCCTTGAACTTCAACGTACAATGACTGATCAAAATTCTTAACAAGTGTGTAAACATTTTTTGAGTTCGTTTTTTTTTACGTATTCGCAGCAACTTTTTGTATTTGATTGAAAGCCTTGGGCTGTTGTGTTGAATTTAATTTAATTTTAGCAAAAAAAGAAAAAGAAAAATTAGTTCAAATACATGATGAATGCATCCGTTTTGCTTTGACTTTGTGTTTAACTCCTTTTGTTTAGGCAAAATATTTCCTATAATTTTCACCTTTGCATGTTTAATGTCCTAAATATTTGAAAGTTAGGAAATTATTTTCTTTTATAAATATTGCAATTATATATTATTTATTGCAGGCAGGACTGTGCAAGCTGAGGCACATTCATTTCAATGATTGCACCAGGCAACAAAATCAAACTTTTTTTTTCGAAAATAACAGGGTTCTAACGACTGATTCTGATATAGGAGACAAAAAATTTATGAACATTTTAGTGGGAGTTTCACCGCCTACTTTTGTAAATAGATTAAATGCTACTGAGCCGAAGTCCTCTAAAACAGAATATTAAAGTCTTATAGACGTGGTTGCGCCCGCTTTTGAAAACTTATATTTATAGTTTTGCATAAGTGCAATGTGCTGACAACCTCCAATTTTAATACAGTAGAACATCGAAAAAGTTAACTCGCGTAAAAACTAAACGCTTGGCTAAGTTAACCGCATTTCAACGCTCATGTGCCGCTCCAAAGGTTAACTTTTCAGTTAACTTTTGAACGCAACAATTTTTTAAACCAACCATAAAATATATGTAAATGGTTCTTGAAGCATCGAAAACGTAATTGAGCAATGACTGATCCAATTTTAAAATCAAGAACTAAGCACTTATTCGCCATATTGTACCTTGGAAAACATTTTAATGCCAGTAATGGATGGCTGGCTGGCAAATTTTTAAGAGAAGACACGGTATTCGCTATTTTGAAATTTATGAACAAATCCAGACATCTTTCATTGATAACACAGTGTGAAAAAAAAATACCTGCGAAGTGTTACTATTTTTCTGGTAGGTACTGTCGAGTATAACAACAATCTGTGTTTGAAATTTTCCAAACAAGCTCTAAATCTTGAGTTACGGGTAAAAAACCGGGTTTTCGTACCCGTAGGCACTTATCAACCTCTAACTAAGTTAAATATAAACCGATTTTAAATTTATAAACGGATTTAAAAAGAAGAGACTAAAACCTTTTGAACCACATATATCTTATTATTATTATTATTATTATTATTATTAAATTTCAGATATATGCATGTGTTTAATTTTTCACCAAATACAATTTTTCGGTTTTTTTCGACACTTTTCTACTTTGGACTCGTTCTGAGGCATATATTTTGGATAGTAAATTTGATTTTATATAAAACTTTTTGTAATATAGATTTTTATAAAATAATCATATTAAAATTTAGCAAAAAATCGATAAAAGCAAAAACCAAATCTCCAAAAAGGAAAAATAAAATCGCCAAAAACTATTTCTTGTAAATTCTTCTCATCCAAATTCAAAATGCATTAAAAACTATACTTAATATAAGAAAAATCATCAAAATCAAATTTTAATTTCGTGCAGACGAATTTTAGTAGGATTTATTTATTTTCAAACTACTCTTTGAACAAACTAGTTTTTCTGATTTACAAAAATTAAAAAAAAATTTAAATTTTGTTCAAAAATGACAAAAAAATTATCGACAAATTTATTTATCGTCATGTCGCTAAATCAATTTTTAACTAGAAGTCAAAAAAATTTAAAAAACTGCCACATTTCGCCGAGAAAACGCAAAATTTGACAACTCTGGCACGGGAGGACGAAAAACCCCGTCAGTAGAAAAATATATCACTCATTAATTTTTTACCTTTTACGAACGAGGCCAAAAAGTAAAAAATGAAATTAAAATAATATCACGCGAAAGAAACAATTTGATAACTGTGCGAACGAGACATTCTGAAATTATCTTCCTTCTCGTGACACCTTGTAAACACTTTGTGCATTATATGTACATAATTTTTGCGTCACCTTGTACTATAAAAGTGTATAATAATGTCTTATATCTGATTAAATGAAAAAAAAAAATTCACCAAATGTCGTATCTGCTTCAAAATCACAAAAAAGTATTTGAAATACAAATAATTGTGCTTTTCTTTATTTAACAGTAGACAAAAAATTCTACACTATGGTGCATAACAAAAATTACAGACTAAACTAGTTCTATACGTGTTTAGGGAGCAGTGTTCCGCTTCCATTTAGAGGGCCTCGTATTCAGCTTATCGGATATATTCAAAAGATGATGTTTTCTTTCAAAGAGCTATCCTTGTCTTACCAAACAGATGGCAAAGTGAATAAACTCTTATTGGTTCTCCATTTTACATTTTACTCTTTGCTGGTGGCCCTCTTTTGATTTTGGTTGCATCAACCTGATTCTATTGTAGTGTAAACGTTTCTCATAAAAAGAAGTTAAATTTTTGAAAATAACTTTAAATCTAATGGACTAGTTTGCTGCACGCAATTCCTAAAGTCTTTAAGACACAATTTTAAATTTTTCTTTATTCCATTTATCAATTAAGACAGTCAAGCAAAGCAGTCCATCAAACAAAATCTTAAATGTGCCAAAACAATGCATAGAAAAACAGTTCGCCTGTCTCGTTCGTATTGATTAAAAGAATGAAAATAATTTGGAAATTTTTGTTTTTGTTTAAATCACAGTGTTTAAAGAAGTTAATTTATGGCATGTTGTAGGTGTTTTGACTTTTTATTAAAACTACCCGACGGATTTTTTTTTTTTTTTGGTTGCCTTGTTTTTTTTTCGCCTTCACTGCTGATTTTGATGAAGTGGTGTCTCAAAATTTTTTTATCTTATTCCGTCAGTTTAGTTTAATTTGGTTTTTTTTTGTAGCTAAATGTAGACAAAATTAAAATCAATGTAGAATTACTTATGAAGCCGGTATTTCATTTTGTTTAAAAAAAATGCTATCTTGTTTATTTTGCAATATGACGACTTTAACGAGTCACGCAACAAAATTTCAACGTCTATAACTATTAGAAAAATATAGTAACTGCAAGGCAGACTTTTATGCACGTTAAGAAATTTTAGTTGAACTGTAGACACTTGGTGAGAATTAATTTTGAAATTTGTGTAAAAATATGAGAATTAGTTCCATGCAAGAGCCCAGCGCACAGGCAAACATCATGTAAATGAATCTTCTTCGAATGACCAAAAACTGATTAGTCACTCCCATCCCCCCCCCCCCTTTTTATAAAAGATTTTAAACTGATTAATAATTGCATTTAAAAAATTATTTAAAAAATACAATAAGAATTATTTGAAAATCAGTCAAAACTTATATGGAAAGCGGGCAATAAAATACTTTAAAAGGAGCATGCGGCTAGAAAATTGTATCCCATATCGTCCCTGTTTTATCTAACTGAGCTATCTAACATTTTTAAAAATTTACAGGAGAGCAGTTTTATGATTGTTTTCTACATGAACTCTTAAGGCTGGTTCACACGATCGGCACAACGTACCGATTTTCGTCGGCTCACTGAAATAAAGTCATAAGTAATAAGGTAAATTTGCTTTATTTCTCCACTAATTGAAATATAATTACATAACTGCACCACACTGCACTGTTAATAAAGCCATATATACTTATTCAAGAATGAATTAAGTAATAATGCCATTTTGCCTTATTGCTTATGCCTTTATTGCAGTGAACCGACGAAAATCGATACATTGTGCCGATCGTGTGATCCGCGCTTTATGGAAACGTCTGAAATATTTTTAATGTTATAGCGTCGAGAGTAATGTTTGCAGGCATAAAAATTGTGGAGAAGGTCTATTGTGACTCATAAAGTCTAGTAGTGGACTTGACTTATTTTTCAAAAAATGTCAGTTAGGTCGGTTAGTTAAAACAGCGACGATATGGGATACAATTTTCTACCGACAAAAATTTATATTTTTTTAAGAACAGGAAATTAGCACTTCTATCATTGTTCTAATGGCGTATTAAGTCAAAAAACACTCTGGCAGGGTGAAAAAACTGCTTTACTGGAAATAACCAAAACCCAATTTTTTCAGATATCCGATTTTTTCTCTAAATCGTAGTTCGGATTACTGAAATTTGTTACAGTTAAGCCCAACTACTTAATACATACCATACACATTCATATGTGTACATTTTGTTGTTGAAATTTTTCACGAATTCCTCTAAAATGTCTAGCCACTTGCATTGACAATATAATAGAAAAATACAATAAAGTACGCAATAGCGAAAAGGACAAATACATTTTGCCATTTAATTTTTAACGGACAAAACATGCACAATTTTTTCAGCCTTAAGTTATGCAATCGATTTCTAATAAATAAATTTGTCATTGTTTATTTTTTCACTAAAGCGAAGTAAGTTTCATACAAAACGTAGTTGTGGGCTTGCTTTTGGTTTTCATTAATAGGATATTTTTAGTAAAGAGAAGTGAATAAGACTAGCTGCATTTAAAATCTGTGCGGCGATTTGTATCGCTTTCAGCAATCCCATTTTTTCAGTAAAGCGTGTTGCGCTAAAGCGGATTCGACTACAAAAGCATATGTATGGGCATTTCCACAGAACAGTCCACCTTTTGTCATATACATACATATATGTACATACATATATATAAACTATAATATAAATAAGTTCATGCATTTTCTTTCCTTTTAAAAATAAAATCGAACAAGTTTAAAAAACAACAAGAAAACTACTTACATTGTGCTTCTTTTTTTATTCCCAAACAAAATGTTTGTGAAAAATCCACAAGAGAATAAAAATCGGCGATGCCATATTTATTTCGAACATGCGAGTTTTTTCAGGTGGAAATAATTCACGATTTTTCACTTTAGGGAAAAGGGAAATTTTTCGAGAGAATACATATTCACAATAGGGGAACGGATAACTCTCTCTACACCGAAAGAATTTTGCTTCATAAGTCCAATGAAACAATTTCATTAAAATTTTTTCACAAATCTAATGATAATTTTACAAATCCAATGAAAATTTCATGAATATTGTGAAAGAATTTCATTGGAGTTTCTTCCTTGATATTCTGGTTTCGTAAGAATATTTTATTGGATTTATGACAACAATATTTTCTAATTATTAAGAAACCCCTTTATATTTAAGTTATTTCTTTATTTTCATGAAATTATTTTATTGTTTCGATGAAGTTATAGCACTTTATTAATTACACTGTTAAATAAATTTGATGAAGTTTTCAATAAAATAATTTTGACGAAACTGGTTTCATTAATCCAACGAAGAGTGACGTTGGTTGAATTTTAATGAATTTTTTATTAGATTATGTCGAAATTCATAGAATTTATGCCGAAAATTCTTTCAGTGTACTACCAAAGCAAATACAAATAAATACAATTTGTTTAAGTGTACTTGCATGCTTTCAAATGCACTTATATGACTTGCAATCTAGTATATTTTGTTTTCGTTAGCAAAAGTAAGTCCACTGGTCTTAACAATTATACACCACCACATTATCGTTCTTTTAAACAATCTTTACTACATGAGAGCAATTAATTTAAAAGCAAGAAATAAAAAAAATTTTGTCAAAGAAAAAAAGTTCAAACTTAGAAAATATTCACTCCATACTAAATATGATGGTTAAGATCTACAAAAGTATAGCTTGTTTGCTTTCGCCACTTCCTTGACTATTAGTAATGTTGCAGTTGTAGTTCTTGTTGTGGTCGTTGATATCGTTATTGCAGTTGCTCTAGTAGCATAACAATTTGCACTTTAAGGTGTTGTCTGCTTGTGTTTATAGTGAAAAAAATTTTATTTTTCATTAAATATTTTAGACTGTTTTGGTTAGACCATTACATTACATTACTTACTCCTACCTCTCTCAATATGATTGTCTAAGTAAAATGATAAAATAAAAGAAAAAAAAATTAATCCTCAAGGCTGTAAATAATTGAATATATTTCTGTTATAATTAATCACTTACGATGGAATTTTCACGCTGGTGATGCCTTTCAAGAACCCCTAAACAAATTTGGCCACTTGAGGTGTAATTTGTTGGTTGCAGAATGTGATATGTTGCAGTTTTGATGTGTGTGAAGATAAATTCGAATTTAAGTAGCAGAGACAGGAACCAAAATTTTCAAGCACATAACAGAGCACTGTTTTAACAGTAGTCGCCAAATGGATTAGGATACCAAATCCTTCGAATTTGTTGTTACTTTTTTAGTGAAATTTTTTGACAAAAGTGGCAATTTTTAACCGACTTCAAAAAAGGTGGAGGTTATCAATTTGTCTCTATCTTTTGAGGGTGTTACTTCATAGCTCGGTACATTTTAGACCGATTGTAAAAATTATTTTTTTCTCTAAGAGGGTATAGCTTCCCATTGGTCCCATTGTGGAACCGCTCACAATTTTTTAATTGATTTTACGATATTCTACTTATTTGATTACTGCGAAACCTAGCAAACACATATTGTTTGCAATTGCACAATTTTAAAAAAATGGGTGGGTCTACGCTCATTAAAATCTATTATTATACATATATCACGTCGTTCTACTCAACCAATTTTTACGAAACTTTCCACACACCTAGGAGCTCAAAAATATACACAATCTTCCATTTGAAAAAATGGGCGGTTCTACTGTACCGATTTTTACAAAACTGAACACACACTTTGAGCTCTGAAAACAAAAAATCTTGCATTTAAGAAATGGGTGGAGGCACGCCCATTAAAATTTAATTTTATAGCCCAAACATTTTTTTCGAAAATGTTCTATCAGATCTTTGCATTGAAGTCGGTTTTTCTTGGAAGAATTGCGGTAAAAAATGGAAGAGCACACGTACTAGATCATGTAGGTGTGCTACTCTGAAGGGTTCTAAATGTGACCCAATTGGTAACGTTTCTCAAATAATTTTAGGAATTGAAATAATCGATTTTGAAAAATATGTTTTTTAGGGAAATTGCTTCACATTTAGGACCCTTCATAGTACCACACCTATATGGTGTAGTACGTGTGCGCTTCCATATTTTACCCAAATGACCACTAATCTTCTCAACAAAATTATGTTTTCTTAAATCTAATTTATTGGCTCTATCAGACATATTTTCACCATCCTCCTTTTATAATTTTATAAACTACATTTTAGAACAATTTTTCAAACAAAAAACTTTACCCATCTCGTTCCAGTTCCAAGGTTTTGAAATACTGTTAAATAGCTAACAGTGCTCTGTTATGTGCTTAAAATGCTGTGTTAAAAATTTTGGTTCATGTCTCTGCTATTTAAATTCGAATTTATCTTCGCACACATGCAGCTTTGGTCTTTAGTAAAAGGACCTGAAAATGGTCATAAAGATTTATTTAAAAAAGAAGACATTAACATAAATTTACAAAAAGCAGTTTGGAAGTATGTATTTTTCTAGACTTATTACCAAATCATGCAATAATTCTAATAGGCAAATAAACTGTTTACAGACAACCAACAAACACTCAAGTAGCGATATCAAGCTCAAATTGTATAACACAAAATTTTGCTCGTGCAAACATATGGAAAAATATCAAAGTACATGATGTAGTTTTATGCATTTGCCAAGTATGAATTAACCCAATCATTTTGTGGCTATAATCCTTTTTTTTGTATATAGTAGTATATATAGTATGTACATGCAGTGCGCAGACCGACTGACAGACGGACAGACAGACAGATAAGCAAAATGAATGTAACAAACACATCTCAGCAGCAGCAGCAGCAGCAACAGGCAGTAACATCATCAACAGCAATATAAAAAGCAACACACTGCATTATAGCAAGTGCAAATAGCAACTTGAGTGGCAGTTTTGATATCGTGCTGCCGAAGAATTTGTTGTTATCCCAGCACTGCTGGTGGGCATGTTCAGCATTTTAATTGACACAAAAGCGGATAAAAGCGAAAATAAAAACATTAACTTCAGCAGAAAATACAAAAAAAAAAAAAAATTATGCTGCAGCAAGCCACAGTGGCGGGCGGGGGGAGGTGGTGTGGCAGTAGCCAACTGTATGTTGATCGGACTGTTGGTCTGTGTGCTCTTCTTTTAATGCAGAAATATTTCAAGAAAAGGAAAAAACAACCTGAACACACACAAAAGTTCCGACTCAGCTCCCAACAATGTTCACAGTTTGGATTAGGATTGTTTTTCAAGGTAATTAAGACATTTTTTCATTCCTTCCGTTGATTATTTTCCACGCTGTCGCAGTAAAGCTCTTATGCTTTATGTTGTTGCTGCTGTTTTTTTGTTTTACAACACGAATGAACGAACAACAGAACAAAAAATAAAACAAACAAGAACTCAGATAATAAATGCAAGATTGTAGGGCGTAATGGAAATTTAATGTTTAATCAAATGAGTTTCATTTCTTTTGCGTTTGCTCTTATTTTCCTTCACTTTGTTTCAGCAAACATTTTCACATTATTTATTGCACTATCTATCATGTATCGAAGTCTTAAAGTAGCTCGTGATATTTTAGTTCGGCTTTGCTGCAAGACCCAGTAGGTTTGGTTATTTAAAAAATATAAAATATGTTTTCCTCTATAGGGAGTGAAAAGATATATTGAAAGATATACTATTCTGCAAGAATAGCTTAATGTTTTGCTTATGCAAAGTGAAGTTTCTTAACATATTGAACCTTTTTTTCCGATTTTATGCATGCAATCCAAAATTATACATTTTTATTGCAATTCAAATTTTATGGCCCTATCCATAGTTTAGCGTGTAAAGCTTTAAAATTTGATTAAGGCCTTTCCAAAGGAACTTTTCCATTAAATGAGGCATCGTAGACGGCAAAAAATAATGCAAATTTATAGACAATGTGTTCCTTTGTTATTGCCCATGAATCTATTTCTGAAAAACATGAATTTGAACAACATATTGTCGAGTTTTCAACTTGGCGTTTTCTGGGGCATATGCACTATTTTTTGGGAAGGAGTCGATATGGGCGGACAAAAGTGGTGACCTATTATATACCACATTGTACTCTAAAAACTTGCATACTCAGAATTTCTGGAAGTATGAGTTTTCAGGAGTTTTTCGAACAATTCTAAATATCCCCTGCTATATTAACATTTTCCAAACAAAATAAATAGTTGCTGTAACTAGTTGCTGTAACTAGTTCGGCTATCTAGTTCCGGTAAATAGTTCCGGTAACTAGTTCCGGTAACTAGTTCCGGTAACTAGTTCCGGTAACTAGTTCCGGTAACTAGTTCCGGTAACTAGTTCCGGTAACTAGTTCCGGTAACTAGTTCCGGTAACTAGTTCCGGTAACTAGTTCCGGTAACTAGTTCCGGTAACTAGTTCCGGTAACTAGTTCCGGTAACTAGTTCCTGTAACTAGTTACGGTAACAAGTTGCTGTAACTAGTTCAGCTATCTAGTTCCGGTAACTAGTTCTGTTAACTAGTTCCGGTAACTAGTTCCTGTAACTAGTTACGGTAACAAGTTGCTGTAACTAGTTCAGCTATCTAGTTCCGGTAACTAGTTCTGTTAACTAGTTCTGGTAACTAGTTCCGGTAACTAGTTCCGGTAACTAGTTCTGTTAACTAGTTCCGGTAACTAGTTCCTGTAATTAGTTCCGGTAACTAGTTCCTGTAACTAGTTCCGGTAACTAGTTCCTGTAACTAGTTCCGGTAACTAGTTCAGGTAACTAGTTCTCTTAACTTTTTCCGGTAACTAGTACTGTAACTAGTACTGTAACTAGTTCCGGTAACTAGTTCTGTCAACTAGTTCTGGTAACTAGTTCTGGTAACTAGTTCTGGTAACTAGTTTTAGTAACTAGTTCCGGTAACTAGTTCCTGTAACTAGTTCCCGTACCTAGTTTCGGTAACTAGTTCTAGTAACTTGTTCCGGTAACTAGTACTGATAACTAGTTCCGGTTAGTTCTGGTAAATAGTTCCGTTAATTAGTTCTGTTAACTAGTTTTGGTAACTAGTTGTGGTAACTAGTTCTGGTAACTAGTTCAGGTAACTAGTTCTGGTAACTAGTACTGGTAACTAGTTCTGGTAACTAGTACTGGTAACTAGTTCTGGTAACTAGTACTGGTAACTAGTTCCGGTAACTCGTTTCGGTAACTAGTTCTGGTAACTAGTTCCAGTAACTAGTTATGATAACTGTTAACTTCATGAGCACAGTTTTTTTTGTAGTTTCTTCGCAAATCACGCTATAGTTTGCTATCAATGGCTGTCAAACATAAATTAAATGATGCAGCTTGTTCAAGTTTTAACAAGAGGCAACGTGACAGTTGCTGTTGACATGAGCAGTGTTATACTTTTAGTTAAGAAGCAGGGAAATTAAAAAAGTCATGAATTCATTGACCCCCCTTGAGATAAAAATTACTAGCAAAACGATACAACATGCTGTTTTCGAAGGCCACCACACGAGCGCTGTTGGTGATGGTGGTTTTGGAAATCAGGATGTTGTTCCGTTCCGCTAGTGTTTGTTGTAATAATAATCTACAATTATTTTCCGTGAAGTTTGTTCCTAGCGAATTATCACATGTAATTTGCCTTATCACCTTTTTAAGGTTTTTGTGAGTGTATTTCATTTTAAATGTGAATAACTCTTTAAAAAAAAGGGGACAATCTTGCTAAGTTACAGAAAGCAGGCACAAACAATATTTTTATAGCTATTGCTATTTATGGCGAGATACAGGGGTTAGAAAATAATTTTCGTAACAAAATTAACCGACACTATTACAGTTATAAATTTATTTTTGTTTTGATTTCTTTGTACTTAAAAGCAGCGTACGAAAATAAACGAAGCAAATTGTTTGAATTTGTTTTGTTTGGTTCTTTGAAATGAGTTGAACAAAAACAAAAACAATGAAAAAGATCGCTCAGTTTGTTTTTGTATTATTTTTTGCAAATAAGCACAAGCCAGAGAACATTGCCGATCGACTGTAAGACGATTAACCGCCGCCGCCGACCACAAACAATATATTCATTTAATCGTGCTCCGCTAGAAAAGATAATAATGGGTTATAAATGGAAACGTTTTGAAATATTTGCGGCGAATTTAAACACATTAAGTTTGTTTTATACTATGTTCACACTTATGTTTTTAAACATGTTTAATACATCGTCAGCTGGTTTCTGGTTTGCGGCACAGTATATTCAAAATACATTATGTCTGTAGCAAACCAGAAACCAAACGACGACATTTTCACAATTGTGTTTAAGACGAGTTTTCTAAGAACTAAACACAACCGTTCACATTATATTTGAGATGTTTAAGGTTGTCGTTTTGTCAGTATTATTGTCAATTATTGTATTTGTAAAAAATTACGAATAATTATGCTTTTCAAACAACAAATGTTTTTGTAAATAATTCACTATTTTTTAAGTAATTACTTTCTTACCAAATAATGTATCAGCTGCCGCCATTTAATAACAAAACAAAGGTGCCAAAATATCAAAAAACGGACTGAACATACTCTATTTACGTGTTTAAATATTAAACACTTCATTTGAGATGTTTAACAAAACAACAATCTCAAAATCATCGTGTTTAAGCTCTTAAACACGAATAAGGTGTTAAACACGTTTAAAAACATAAGTGTGAACATAGTATTATATAGCTTAGTAGCAATTGCTATAACCGGGTGTCCTAAGACACCTCTCTCCTTTTTTTTTTCTTCAAAATACACAATAGAAAGCAGAGAGGATAGAGTTTCTCTATTACTTCACCATCTATCTGTCTTGCCTACAGAATCTTTTTTTTAAAGACACGTTAATTTTTCCCAGTGTTTCTTCTCTTTAATAATAGAAAGGCAATTTAATGATATCCTTGTCTATGAAAAATACTCGATATCTCAAATGCAAATAACTGCCATTATGATTAACAAAGTAGTTTGAAATAATTGCAAAATTACAATGAAATTCCTAGTTGAAATCTTTTAATAAAAATTATATTTGAATCATTCACTATAAATTATCTTATTGTTTTGCTATAATTAGAAAATGCAAAGAAAATAGCTTTTTTTTCAATATTAACTGCAACCTTATATCACTTATCATCGGCATCATTCATTCATCATCAGTGTCATCATTACTCTCCCTACTTGCTAATTATTTCTCATTATTGCATTACTAATTAAAAGGAGAAACTAAAAACATGAATGCATTAATTTTATGTGTAATTATTAATGTAAAAGTACTTTTACAAGTACTTGGCCTGTTAAAAAATGTGCCGATTTTAATTTTTATTTTTTTTTCATTTTCAGCATCATAATATTTTATGTTGATTGGATGTAGATATATTTAAATTGGTATAAAATTATAATTAAGTGTAATTTTTGGGCATTTCTCATTGTTTGTGTGCCGAAAGCAAAAAAAAAAGTAATAAAAAAAATGTGAACATATTTTTTTTTGGTCAACGAAAAATTAATATCACTTTTTAGCTCAAATCATTGGTCTGGTCATGAATTTCGATTGGCAGAGCTTTTCTTATTTTTTATAAAGTTTGCGTGCTTCCAATGGACTGTAACAAGATTTTGTAGGTTGCGCAAGTCAAAAAATGAGTGCAACACTTCAAACAAATCAGAGTCTCTTTAATGTTTTTTTTCGCTTTTTTTGTGACAAGTAATATTTCGTTTAATGGCGCGTTATTGTTAGTTGCTCGTATAGGTTGTGTGCAGTAAGAAAATGAGGAATTATTTATTGACTTAATTTTTTTTTTGATAAACTAAAATCACTCCTCTAACTTAAATTGCCATGATTTTTATTTATTATAAATTTATTATTAGAAATAATTAATTTATTGTTAAAATTAAATTATAATTAAAAATAAACTATTAATTAATTTATTATAATTATTATATACGAGGGTGGATCATTAACACAGTGTCTTTTTGAATTTCCCGCTTCTTGATTGAAATGGCAACACTGCTCCTGTCAAGAGGCAGCTGTCACTTGGCTCCTGTCTAAATTTGAACAAGTGTCATTTAGTTTGTATTTGGCAGCCGTTGATAACGGACTACCTCGCCGTTTGAGAAGAAAATGGAAAAAAGTGAATTTCGAGTGCTCATTAAACACTATTTTTTGCGAAAAAAACCGTCAATAAAACCAAGGAAAAGCTACTATGGGGACTCTGCACCATCGATTTCAATCGTAAAAAAGTGGTTTACTGACTTTCTTTGTGGTCGCACAAGTACAAATGACGCTAAACGTTCTGTACGGATAATTGAGGTCAGTACACTCGAAAATTTCGAGAAAAAAATCCACGATATGGTGTTGGCCGATCCAAGAGTAAAAAGGCGTGAGATTGTTGATGCCATAGGCATTTCATATGGCAGTGTGGTTTCGATTTTAAATGAAAAACTGGGTTTAAGAAAGTTGTCTGCAATATGGGTGCCGCGTTTGCTCTCAATTGACCATAAACATAAACGTGTGACCACTTCAAAGAATTGTTTGGAGTTGTTTAACCGTATTCCGAATAAGTTTTTGCGGCATTTTAGAACTGTGGATGAAACATGGATCCATTACTGTACTCCGGAGACCAAGCAGCAGTCTAAACCTGCTTCAAAAAAGGCCAAGGTGAGTTTGTCGGCCAATAAGGTGATGGAAACAGTATTTTTTTGGGATGCACGCGGGATAATCCACATCGATTACCTTCAAAAGGGAAAAACAATAAACGGCGAATATTAGGCCAACTTATTAGATCTATTTAATGAGGATTTAAAAAGAAAACGACCCCATATGGCCAAGATAAAAATTATTTTTCATCAAGATAATGCACGAGTGCACACGTGTGCAGTCTAAATGGCAAAACTCTATGAACTGGGCTGCGAATTGGTACCCCATCCGCCATATTCTCCGGATTTAGCACCTACACTGAAAGAATTTTCCGCCTAAATTCAATGAATTTCGACATTAATCTAATGAAAAATTCATTAAAATTCAACCAACGTCACGCTTCGTTGGATTAATGAAACCAGTTTCGTCAAAATTATTTTATTGAAAACTTCATCAAATTTATTTAACAGCGTAATTAATAAATAATCAAAACAATAGAATAATTTCATGAAAAGAATGAAATAACTTAAATATAAATGGGTTTCTTAATAATTAAAAAATATTGTTATCATAAATCCAATAAAATATTCTTACGAAACCAGAATACCAATGAAGCAATTCCAATGAAATTCTTTCACAATATGCATGAAATTTTCATTGGATTTGTGAAATTATCATTAGATTTGTGAAAAATTTTTAATGAAATTGTTTCATTGGACTTACGAAGCAAAATTCTTTCGGTGTAGTGACTATTTCCTATTTCCAAACCTAAAGAAATGGCTCGGTGGAAAGAGATTTAGCTCCACCGACCAAATAAATGCCTATTTTAAGGACCTCAAAAAATCATATATTTTGGAAGAGATACAAAAACTGTAGAAACATTGGACTATCCCGATGTTTCTACACGGACGGTTGACTTGAGTAGAAAATTTGTATGAAAATCACAAAAAAAATGAGTGCTTTTCATACCAATTTTCTAGACGAGTCGCCCGCCTGCATTGTGGAAACAGGGTATATGTGTATTAAATTAAAAGGAGATTATGTTGAAAAATAATTTTTTTTTTGCCAAAAAAAACTGTGTTTCATTCAAAAAGTCACAGAGTTATTGATCCGCCCTCGTATATATGTATATATTATAATAATTTTATATATTTATGGCTTGATTAGGGATAAAACCGAACTTTAGTTGCGATAGAAGTTGCTAAAGACTGTGTTATCCATGGCAACTATCAAAAAATGGCTGTCATTTCCAATAACTATTTAGTGCTGTGGTGCATTGACACCAGAGGCGCTCCAACTCTGCATTATTAAAAACGTATTAAAAGCAAAGTGTCTTCTCTTTCACTATGACTTTCCTAAAGAAGGTAACATCTAGTAATAGTAGTAGGCATTCATTGCCTGAGTGTTACTTCTCTTAAAAAAAAAAGAATTCTGCTGCTTGTTCAATCAATATCCGCAGAGTGCTAAATTGGTTAATGCACGATCTGCCCGGGCGGAATCCAGTGTGAGTATTGCGTATATTATCGTTGATTGTTTCCGATATTCTGTCCAAAATTGTCGCAATTAAATATGTATGTAAAAGACAGCAAGTAGTAGGGAAATTTCCCGCCAGTTGTTGCATTTATTTTTATCATCTTTTTGTGGGAGCTTAATAATTGTTGATTCTTTACACCCTGAAGTAAAACTCTGGCTGATCCATGTTCAAGCAGAAGAGAGGATATAAAATTCTTGCCATTGTGTATGGCTCAGCCTTGAAACTCTCTACGGGAAGATCGTCGTTTCCTGCGGCTTGCACCCATTTCATGCTCCTATTTATAAAAGTTATTAAGGCTTTATAAAGGGTTTTTAAGACAAATTTGCATAAAACATTTATAAAGCCTTAATAAGTTTTGTAAATAAGGCTGTCACAGTTTTAATAATTTTTTTTCACACCACATTACTGTAGCGAAGGCAAAATTCTGTTCAACAGAAAATTCTTTAACATTTCTTAACGCACGAATAATCCTAAATTATTATTTTACTTACTCAGTAAAATATATATATTTTTTTATTAAAAATACATTGAAATTGATTATTGAGGGGTTTAGCTGGATCCTATGTGCCTTTCACTGCTGCTAATGCAGATCATCAGGGAAACTTTACCCAAAAAATTCTTAGAACAACTAGAGTTATTATGTTAAACTTTCCTTTAAACAAATGAGAAGCTCAACAAATAACAAAGTTGAAACAAGAACATGTTTTTTTCTTTTTTACGTTACCATTGCTACATTGGCCTTCTTGGCCCTACGACAATTTCGATGGTGTTGCCAGCTAAAGGTTGAATTAGACGTGCCATACTCTTATGCCACACATACCCTTAACCATTGCCATAATCATAAATATATTTGCTTCACCTATTAGTGCTGCCGTAACCATAAACAGCGGTTTATGTTGTTCATTTCAAAAGTGCAACAACAAATATGTCCAACCAGCAAACAGCTGTTTATGGTTACCAACATTCAATTCGTTTCTATAATCAAATATAGTGTTGCCCATAAGTTTAGTGCGAACAGCTGTTTTGTATGGTTATGGTTATGGCACGTTTAATTGAACCTTATAATACGCTATTGACATTTAAAAATTCTTTTATATATTTTCTCAAAATATTCGACCACTACTCTTACCCCAGCCAATAAATTAATTTTTAAATACCAGTGCGCACCTCGTCCAAAAAATGTCTATAATTATTGAAAAATATTGAAAAAGGGAAATTTTAAATTAATTGGCCTATAACCAGTTAACAAGGAGTAGTTAAAATTTTACTTGTTGCAACCTTTTTTGCTAAACTAAACGATCGGTAAACTTAAAAAGTGCCGATCCTTTGGTCTACTCAAAAGCACTTGTGAGCACACGGTTGTACACAGATATAATGCGATGTAAAACTTATTTATTACACAAAATTTCGTTTAAAAGCAAAAAAAATAATAATAATTTTCATTTAAAACTTTATGACTTCGTTGCCCACAACAACAACAACTGGGAAGTGGGAAACCAACAAATCAGTCCGTGCGTCTTTTATGAGAGTGTTTTAAACGACGGCGTAAGTTTGTTAAAATGTGTGTTCATGAAGCTTTTTAGCTTCTGGTTAAAAATGAATGTCAAAAGTATTATTATTGCTGCTGCTGTTGTTCAGTTATTTTGCTGTTGTACTTGCCTTAAGCCGAAAGGGTTGATGGTTGATTGTTCTGATGTTGTTCACATATAATTTTTTTTATATGAACGAAGTTGTTGTATGTATACACTTGTGGATATGCCTGATATTTTAAGGTACTCGTAATAAAGTGTCTCTATACGACTGTGGCTGTTATTTGGAGATGCGCATCCATATTGTGATACTGTCATGTAAAGAATTTGGCTTCTGATTTGATTTCATTGCTTTCAAGTTTATCTTCGACAGAATGTGATAAGATTCTGTCGGTTTGCTTGATTGCACTTACATACATATATTTTGTGTGCGAGCTGATGACGTTGACACTGTGAATAATTATTGGCTGTACGAGTAATAAGGGGTGACCACTTTGCAAAATATTTATAACCAATAGCAAATCAAGTCGAATCGACGAAATGTAATCAAAGGTATTTTCATAAATTGAACTTCAAAATCTTCCTGTTGTTTTCCGTTTCTATCCTCTCTTTCTCTCTTCCTCAAAGTAACGTTCTCTCCCTCAAAGGTAACACAAAGGGACCTAATTGAATGAACATTTTCTCTTTACTCGGCAAGCTGTTTAACCTAACCTAGCCTTTGTTAATTAGTTTTGTTAACGAAATAAATCTAGCAAAACATCATCCTTCCCTAATGCTTTCTTGATACTTACCTTCTCTCCCTCACAAATAACATAAAGGGACCTAATTAAATGAACACAAGTGAACCGAACACTTTCTCTTTCCTCGGGAACCTAACCTAACCTCTGTTAATTATACAACGTTTATACGCGCACTATTTGCAAATAAATTTTTTTTAGCACAAACGACCGCAACTAAAATCTATAAATTGTGTAAGCTACAATCACACGTATGAATACAAAAGTACTCTTACTGTTAATCGATTAATACAGGGCTATTTTATTTACACACACGTAAATCATCTTTCCAAAGATCAACACTCACACACCCACACATTTTACATTCCATTTTATACATACAGATGTATGTATACGGCAACGAATGATAAATAAATATCCCGAGTATCATGCGTATATTTTTTTGTCCGATTAAATATCCCTAGCCTGAGTATAAACATACTCAGACTATAAGTACGACAGAGAGTTAATGCGCTTGATACGCATGTGCATTTTTATTTGTCAATGTAGCGCATTTACTAAAATTAAGACTATTTACTTCCATATGTATGTATGTACAATGCACATTGTACATATATTTTTTTGGAGTACTCATTGTCATGCTCTGGTGTTTACACCGATTCAAACGAAATTCACCCGATAGTTTAACTGCATTATATTAAAATTATTTATATGATTTCAGTGACACTTGACTGTTACAATAGTCGAAATTTTTATTATAAAATTAAGGATTTAAGGGAAATGGGAATGTCCTTCTCCAAGAATTAAAAAATTGTTGTATAAAGTTTTAGAAGCTTTTTGCACACATTTTCGCTATATTCTGTTCATAACTGCTGCTAAAATTAAATTTTGGAAATAAAGGATATATAGGAGGTGAGCAGGTCCTTGCACCAATTGAAATTTGTTTTACCAGGAAACATTAACTGCATAATACATAAACTATTTACGCGCTTTACCTGAGACTTGACTGTTATTACAGTCAAAATTCACACTTTTAAATTAAGGATATATGTGAGATGGTGATATCCTTGTCGGGATTAAAATTAAGTTTTCAGAGGACTTAAATGTACAGCTTGAGAAGGAGTTAATATATTTTCGCTGTAATCCGCTCATAATTTGTGCTGAAAGTAAATGTTTGAGAAAAAGGATATATGGGAGGTGAGCAGGTCCTTGCACTGATTTAATTTTAATTCACCAAAAAACATTAACTGCATAATATAAAAATTTCTCACATAAAAAATTAAAAATTTTAGCCTAAACTAAAGTTAAAAATTTAAGGATATATGGGAGGTGAGCAGTTCCGTGCCCGAATCAAACTTTAATTTTTCAGAGGAACCAAAAGTATAATTTTAGAATTATTTTACACATTTTCGCTGTATTATGCTAATAATTGCTGCTGAAATTAAATGGTTGAGATAAAGGATATATGGGCGGTGAGCAGGTCCTTGCCCGAATCGAAATTTATTTCAATAGAAAACTTAACTGCGTAATACAAAAAAATTTTAAATGCTTTAGCTGAAACTTGCCTGTTATTACAGCCAAAATTCACGTTCTTAAATTAAGCATATGTGTGAGATGGGGATGTCCGTGTCGGGATTAAAATTAAATTTTTAAAGGATTTCACTGTAAATTTTTAGAAGTATTTTACATATTTTCCCTGTATTTTGTTCATAATTGTTGCTGAGTTTAAATTGTTGAGATAAGGGATATAAGTTAGGTGGGCATGTCCTTGCCCAGTTGAAATTTGTTTCACCAGGAAACATTAACTGCAAAATATAAAAAGTATTTATACGCTTTATCTGATAATTAATTATTACTATAGCCGAATCTCAAATTATACGATTAAGGATATATGAGAGGTCAGCAGGTCCTTGCCCGGATAAAAAATTTAGTTTTCCTGAGGAACCGGCATAACAATTTTAGAAGTAGTTTATACCTTTTCGCTGTATTCTGCTTATAATTGCTGCTGAAATTAAATCGTTGAGATGAAGGATATAAGGGAGGTGGGCATGTCCTTGCGCCGATTAAAATGAAATTCACCAGAAACATGAACTGCATAATATGCAAAATTTACAAGAGTTGGCAGAAACTTACTTGAGATTTAGCAGAGAAGTAATTTATACAATTATAGAAGTTGATATACTTTTCTTACTGTATTCCGCTCATAATTGTTGTTGAAATAAAATTTCAAGACCTGAGTATAAATGGGATATACATATCACAATTAAACTTACGAACGATTTTAAATGTATAAACCCAAAATGTTTTCAAAATTTTTCGCTGTATTTTAATAAAAGCTGAATTTCGAAATTAGATGTACACGAGAGCGTGAGTCATGTCCTTGGACCGATATCGCTCTAATTTTTCCGAAGCTTTATATTACATCCTATTCTATACATTTCATCTGTTTCCATTCTGCTAATTCTTTATATGGAGACAGAGAATTGTGTTTTGTATTGGCGATTATTTTAAAAATCTTGTCGGAGGAAAATAATTAGATATTTGTTTTTAAATAATCCGGCCATAAAAAACCGATTTCAATCTAAAGATCTGATAAAACATTTTCGAAAAAATTTAGGAGACCAAACTGGAAGTAAACTCTCTCAAAAAATTAAAATCTGCTGGTTAAGAAATTAAATTTTAATGGGAGTGCCTCCGCCCATTTTTTAAAATTCAAGATTGTGTGTTTTTCAGAGCTCAGGGTGTGCGTTAAGCTTAGTTAAAATTTATAAAGTTTAGCGTCTTAAAATAAAATATTAAATTTTAATGGGTGGGACCCCGCCCATTTTTTAACTGGGAGATTGAGTAGTTTTCAGAGCTCAAATGGTGTATGATAAGTTTCGTAAAAATCGGCTAAATAGAACCACATGAAATATAATAATAAACTTTAATTTATCAACTTTAAAATTGTGTAGGTAGGTTTAGCAGGAATGAAATCAGTAGAATATCATAAAATGCAATAAAACAAGTTTTAGGCGTGTTTCGGCCCACTTTTTTTTTACAATACCACCAATTGGATGCCATACTCTCTAAGAAAAAAAAGGATGTTCGCAATCGGTATAAAATATACATACTTAGTTATGAAGTAACAACGTCGAAAAAAAATCACAGACGAACTGATAACCTCATCCTTCCTATTTTTGAAGTCGGTTAAAACTATATTTGACTGCAGTACTTAAAAATGAAGAAAATTGTATATAAGGAACTAGAATTTAACGCGACTTCGTTCGTATCCAAAAAGAAAGACTTAAAATGGCTGTGGTTATTTTGTGACTTTTTAGATGCAGGTTTGTCTATGTTCTTAATTTCATTTGATGGTCATACTTTTGAAAATAAACATAGTCTATGCGCATTTTTAGACGCTGATCTACTCGTATGTTCTACATATAATTAAAATCGGTCTGAACGTTTTTTTTTTTGAGGGGCAGAAATATTCAACTATCGCCCTCTTCGTCCTAGCCCATGTGACTTTTTAGACACATATATCTGTGTTCTAAATGTAAAATCTGTTCTAACGTTTCGTAGGGGCAGAAATTTCCCCCTATCACGCTCCTGGTCCTAGTTTTTGAAATTTACATAGCTTTTTTGACTTTCTACATGCAGATCTATCTGTTTTAAATTTCATTAAAATCGGTTTGATTGCTTCGGAGGGCAGAAATTTCCCCCTATGGCCCTACTGCTCCTACTTTTAAAAATGTACAATGCCTATGTGAATTTTTAGACGCAGATCTATCTATGTTATAAATTTCTGTAAAATCTGTTCTAAAGTTTCAGAGGGGCAGATATTTCCCCCTATCTCCCTCCTGGTCCTACTTTTAACAAATTACATAGCTTTTGTGATTTTCTATATACAGATCTATCTATGTTCTAAATTTCATTAAAATCGGGTTGACCGTTTCGGATGGGGCAGATATTTCCCCTTATCGCATTCCTGGTCCTACTTTTAAAAATGTACATTGCCTATGTGATTTTTTAAATGCAGATCTATCTATGTTATAAATTTCTGTAAAACCTGCTCTAACGTTTCGGAGGGGCAGAAATTTCCCCTCTATCGCCCTCCTGGTCCTACTTCTAAAAATCTACATAGCCTATATGAAATTTTAGACGCAGATCTATCTATGTTCTAAATTTCATGAAAATCGGTTTGAATGCTTTTGTGAGGGGCAGAAATAAAAATGTACATAGACTATATGACTTTCTAGTTGCAGATCTATCTATGTTAAAAATTTCATTAAAATCGGTTTGATTGCTTCGGAGGGGCAGAAATTTCCCACCTATCGAACTACTGGTCCTACTTTTAAAAATCTACAAAGCCTATGTGAATTTTTAGACGCAGAAATAGCTATGTTATAAATTTCTTTAAAATCTGTTCTAATGTTCCGGAGGGGCAGACAAATCCCCCTATCGCCCTCCTGGCCGTGATACTAGGTTTGTGAATCTAAACTATCCAGGGTGCCACCCAAACGCACACAAAAAATTCATTAAAATCTGTCCAGCCGTTTAGGAGGAATTCAGTGACATACACACGAATTATATATCGCTACCTTAATGCAGAAAGGCCCTAACACGTTATTTTTGTTAAATCGAGATTTTTTGTATTTTTCGATACGTTAGATGTTCTTCCATCGAAATATATAACAAATTCGATTTAAAAAAGACAATGAGTTAGGGCCTTTCTATATTAAGGTAACGATATATAAAGATAAAAATTTCTGCAAACAATTTTCAAACTCCACATTGGTCACCCTAATCTTTGTCTTATTTTGCACAGGTAAAGCAATAATAAATATTTAATGTTGAGCAACGCAAACGAACAACATTGAATTTATTTCAATTCAAGTGTTAAGATCAATGGCAATTCAATGTTGTGTCAATTGTACACTCAATTTAATGTCAGTCTGGCTGCTGCATGCGCATCTTTAAGATGTTGCTGTCGCTGTCTGTCAGCAACATTTTTAGTTGATTTTCTTTATTGACTTTGCAACATTTATGTACGAGTACCCAGAGCAATATTGATAAATATTTGCTAAAGTTAATTTTCAAAAGATTTATAGGAAACTACGAGCATAAGTAAAAGACTACCAAATGGCAACCATTTTTCAATTCAAAGTAAAATAAATTTAGGTAAATAAATATTAAAATATTTCAATGCATACAAATCAAATGGGTGGAGGGGGGCCTTTTTGTTTAAATTCGTGATAAAAGTATGTATTTGTTTGTGTAGCTTATTGTTGACTCTCCAACGAAAAAAAAAACACATGAAATGTTGTTAAACAGTAAATTTACTGAACAAAATCAATTGTTAAAGAAGTAATTTTTTTTGGAAAGGGCTATAAAATAAGCGTTAATTGGTTCAACAAATGTTAACACTCGCACTTGATTTCAAACAATACGAAACAAAATTTCTAAAAAAGAAAAATTTATTGAATACGAGTTTCTTTTGTATTTATTTCAACTTCGTTTCAAGTTTCTTTTATTTTAATTTTTTTCTACTGTTTTTTAAGTTGTTAAAAGTTTTATACCATTGTTTGCTCGATATATTAACAAATTTAATTGTAGTTAGTACAAAGCCGATGTTTATTTATTTGTTTTTTTTTCTAAGCACTAAGAGAAATATTTAGTATGAATTATGCAATTTGAAGAAATGTGTAAATACCGTTACCTTATTAGAGAAAGGACCTAACTTATTATTGTTTTGAAATCGAGATTTTTATATTTCTCGATACATTAGATGTTCTTCTATCGAAATACATATCGTTACCTTAATATAGAAACGCCCTAACTCATTATTTTTTTGAAATCGAGATTTTTATATTTCTCGATACATTAGATATTCTTCTATCGAAAATAATAAAATAATGTGTCGAGAAATGCAAAAATCTCGATATAAAAAAACGAGTTAGGGCCTTTCTATATTAAGGTAACGATATGTACTTCGATAGAAACACATCTAATGTATCGAGAAATACAAAAAACTCGATTTCAAAAAAATAATGAGTTAGGGCCTCTCTATATTAAGGTAACGATATGTATTTCGATAGAAGAACATCTAATGTATCGAAAAAGGCAAAAATATATATTTAAAAAAATAATAAGTTAGGGCCTTTCTACATTGAGGTAATGATACGCATACATATGTATAGCCCAATAGTTCATCAGAAGGGGTGGGGGAGGGGGGCGGGGTTCAACATCTAGCAATTTTCACTTTGCGCTAGAAGACGATATACATACATACATATGTATATCATTTTCACCAATCTTTCGCAAAATAAAACTTTTTAAAAAAAAATTAAACCGACTTCAAAAATAAGCACTAAAAAGCAACAAATAACATAGATCTAGTTAAATAAAAGATTTTTATATATGTTACCTACAGTGCCGTTTGAAGTTGGTGCCAGCAACATTGGTAACTAAGCAGATACATATGTACATAAAAATTACTTGCAGTTTTTTTACCGGGCATGTTCCTATGTGCTTAGTACCAGTATTACTGGCACCAACTTCAAACGGCACTGTAGGTAACATATATAAAAATCTTTTATTTAACTAGATCTATGTTATTTGTTGCTTTTTAGTGCTTATTTTTGAAGTCGGTTTAATTTTTTTTTAAAAAGTTTTATTTTTACCTTTTTAGTGAATACTTTTAAACTCTGGTCAATTCAAAAAAAATTTATTTGTAAGTATCTTTCTTTATTTGGAAATATGGTCCAGTTTCGTAAAAATCGATGAAGTAAAAGCACGTGAAATTAAGTGTTAAATTTTAAGGGGCGTGGCTACGCCCCTTTTTTTAAAACAAGATTGTGTATTTTTAAGAGTTCAAGGTGTGTGCTAAGTTTCGTAAAAATCGGTTAAGTAGAACCACGTGTAATGTTATAATACATTTTAAAGGGCGTAGCCCCGCCCACTTTTTAAATTTAAAAATTTTGTAATTACAAGAACCAAAGATGTTTGCTAGGTTTCGCAGCAATCAAATGAGTAGAAGATCACAAAATCAAATTTAAAAAATTGTAGGCGTGACCCCGCCCACTTTTTAACGCAATTTTATGGCTTTATTAAAGCTTAGGGTGTGTGCCAAGTTTCGTCAATATTGGTTAAATACAAGCACATGAAATATTATACTAAAGTTTAATAGGCGTGCCCCGCCCACTTTTTTAACGCAATTTTGTGCCTTGATTAAAGCTTAGGGTGTGTGCCAAGTTTCGTAAAAATCGGTGAAATAAAACCCTGTGAAATATAATATAAAATTTTAGTGGGCGTAACCCCGCCCATTTTTTTAAAAGAAAATTTTGTCTATTTTAGAGTTCAAGGTGTGTGCTAAGTTTTGTAAAAATCGGTTAAGTAGAACCACGTGTAATGTTATAATACATTTGAATGGGCGTAGCCCCGCCCATTTTTTCAACTCAAGAATTTTCTAATTACAAGAACCAAAGATGTTTGCTAGGTTTCGCAGCAATCAAATAAGTAGAAGATCAATAAATCAAATTTAAAAAATTGTGGGCGTGACCCCGCCCACTTTTTTCAAATGGGACCAATGGGAAGCTATACCCTCTCAGACAACAAAAAAATTTTTACAATCGGTCTGAAATGCACCGAGTTATGGACCTACATACCTAAAAAAAAATAGTGACGAATTGTTAACCTCCTTCTTTTTTTGAAGTCGGTTAAAAATACAGTTGTATCCCTGCTTGATTTAGAAGAGTTGGTCCTCTTTAGAGGAAGTAGTGCGATATATGTATTTAAAGTTTCTAAACCTTTTTATTCCGGGCGCTTAAAGAGAAAATCTGAGCTGACTCGCACATTTTAAAGATATGATAAAAATATGAAATAAAAATACAAATAACAAAAATTAAAAATTTTAAAAACCCCCGAATTATCTAGAAAAGATGTGACATCTTCTAAACGGCTGGACCGATTTTCTTCAAACATGGTTAAGAACCATCTCGATCAAGTCACCTTTCCAACAGAGAAAACTAAATCAGCCGTTTGGGCTGTACGTGGACACGGACAGACACACAGATACACAGATACTCAAATACACAGACACACACTACAAACTTATAACACCCCTTTTTTTTGGTCGGGGGTTAATAAAAATAGATGACAGGCAGGATTGGCAATTATTAGAATTAAAACTTTTTGGTTAAGAAATGGAATAAATTTTAATCGAATAAATATTAGGTTTTATTTGAATATTCGAATCAGTAGCGAATAAAAAACATTATTTGAATATATAAGAAAAGAATCCTTCGAACAATGCAACAAAACATTTTATTAGAATAATGGAATAGAAACAATTGTGAAATAAAATGTACGCATTTACACCTACACAACATCTAGCAGATTTTAATTGAAATCTTTTTGAAAATCTATACCGTTTACACCAACTTTTTTTGACGTTTAGCTAAATTTTTTTATTAAAAACAACACCCATTAACTGAAAATTTTCCAAAACTACAACCAAAGAACTCCAATCTAGCCAATTCACACACCTTTTTACGCAGACCGCAGCTAATTCACTCATCTTCTTTTTTTATAAATATGTTGTACAAGGTAGTAAAAAATTAATAAAAATATTAACACCCTTATTTATAAAAATTATTAAGGCATTTTAAGAAATTTTTTTTATGAAAATTTGTTTTAAAAACCCTTTATAAAGACTTTTTAAGTTTTATAAATAAGGCTGTAGATGTTGATTAGATTTCCTAAAAATCTACTGACAAAATAGAATTCGATTTGTATGGGAAATCTAATAAAAAGCAGCAAGATTTCGCTCGAAATCTCGTAAATGTCCTATAAGAAGATTTAGGACGTTTTTGTTTGAAAATATTTTTGAGTGTTTGGTTTTGAATATAATATAAAAATTTTATTAAAGTATTATATTATAGTTTGGCAATAAATAATAATTGCCTTAAAGAATCACAACTGCAACTTTTTTTCGTCTGTTAGCTGCAGACGATACAATTGTCGAAAAGAATTAGGCCATTAATTTTGATTAGCAGAGACAAATACCAAAATTTTAACAGAACCATTTTAACAGTTAACAGCATACAGTGGGACTTTCGTGTCATAAACCATTTTTTTCGACCGCTCAATTTTAAAAATCTAATGTTTTTTTTTACCAACAACAACAGGAACTGACAACACTGATTTTCTATTTCTATAATTTTGCAATATTCTTTTCATTTTACTACAATAAATATTTTGTTTTAACATTCCATTTCTCCCAGTGCATTATTGTTCTATGTAATTCTTTGGTTAATCATTAAATAAACATATAAAAAATTTCCCAGAAATGTCGTTAATTCATGTACATTCTGCCCCTGATCGCCAAAAAATCTGAACAAACAAAAGTATAATATTTTGTTGGAAGTTTTAAATAGTTTTTTAAACTATTAAAGAATGTTATTGTGTGATTTTTATCATTAAACATGACTACATACATATTCTACATACTCGTATGTATGTTTACAGATCACTAACAACAGCAACAAAAAACAAACGATCGATCGAGTTAACGTGTCAGTCGGGCGGTGTTGTTTGTCTTCATTGAATTTTTTTTCTGTACTTTTTAATGGAAATCTTTTTAGTGGGTTAATTAATAATAAAAAAAACCAAGAGAAATAAACTCATTGTGGTGCTTTTTGAATTGATACTCTTGGTATTCATTTATTTGTAGACTTTGACAACTAATTTCGAAGTCATTGTTATTGATGAGATCATTTTACACCTGCTGAAATTGTGCATTCTTCTGAGATTTGTTTTACAATAAAACATGCTGGCGCTTTACATAAATTTTGTAGTGGTAGAACTGTGAGAAAATTAGTGTAATTGGAAAATTCGAAGAAAAAAAAAATGTGGTAAGATGTTTTGGAACTCTTCAAGTTCTTTTAGAAGTTTAAATAAAATGTCAGTTACCTTTTATGAATAAGCGCGTACGGGAGCTTTATTATATTGTTTTTATAGACAAAACAACAGCAACATGTGACATCAAATAGGGGATTTATCAAAAAAAGGGGCAAAATTAAAAAAAAACGAGAAAACTACACTAAACTTTATATTGTTTATGTTTTTTATATAACTCAGCCTAAAAAAAGTATGAAAAAAGTGGCAAGGAATTCGAAAAAGTGGAAAAGTGGAATCGATATATCGAAAAAGTGGCAATTTGCCACGTTAGTCGGTCAAACGGTCACGCTGGATAGATAGAGAGATAGATAGAGAGATACATAAAGAGATAGAGAGATATAGAGGGTGAAATAGATAGAGAGATATAGAGGCAGTGTTGCCAGAATTTCTAAGGATAAAATCTGCAAAATTCAAAAATTTTTCACGAAAAAATCTGCAAAATCTGAATTTTATTTTTAAACTCTTCAAAAAAATCTTCAAAACAATTTTTTAAACAACTTTTTTATATTTTATTAAAAAAATTTACATAAATATGGATGTACATTTGCAACATATATATTTTTATAGAATATGTTATTAAGAATTACGTACACAAGCGTAATAGAACAAAATAGGTAATATTCATAATAGGTAATATTCATAAATGTTATTTTGGGTTACAAAACGTTTAAAAAAATTGTTTTGTAAAGCTTTCGTAAACTAAAACTATTTTTTATGAGTACGGCAGAATAAGCTTAAAAGCTTAAAGCAAAAATCTTTACAAGCTAACATCTTTGATTTTGAATAAATTTTTAATTTCCCATTACCTTTTTACAATTAACTGCCGCACTGGTTGAAGTCTACTGATGAGGAAAAGCCGCCAATTTTCCACACGCAAAGTTTACTTTGCAAAGTCTTGAAGACAAAATAATATATTCTCTACGATGTTTCCTAAGTTCAAAAATTTTAACTCTCTAAACTATGAGTCGTTCACACATAAAAGAAACAAGAAGTAGTAGCAGTATTAGGAAAATTAAAAAAAAATTGCACTATAATTGGAGTTGAAAAATCTGCGTTTTTAGCCCAAAAATCTTCAAATCTGGATTTCGTGTTTTTGGAGGGTAAAAATCTGCAAAATCCAGATAAATCTGCATTTCTGGCAACCGTGTATAGAGGGTGAAATAGATAGAGAGGGAGAGACAGTTAGAGAGAGAGAGAGAGAGATAGAGAGGGATAGAGAGATAGAGAGGGAGAGAGAGATAGAGAGGGAGAGAGATAGAGATCAGGGATGTCAGATTTTTTCAGACCTATTTCACCAAATTCATTTTAAAAACCGCCAAAAGTCGCCAAAATCAATTTTATGTAGTTTTTCTTAATCACCCATATCGGGAATAAAAGTTCACGTGAAAAGTGTTCCCTAAAATTGTGATCGCCAATGTTTGCGTTGATTTTGTATCGGTATACTATTTCCTAATTTTGTTCACCATTTTTTTTGTTCACGGGAACAAATTGTTCGCCTTTTATTGCCGATAGGGCAATATATATATATATATGAATTTAGCAGAATATCGCCAAAAGTAGAAATAAAATCGCCAAAAATAATTTCTTGTAAAATTTTCTCAATCAAATTTAAAACGCATTACGCATTACTATAATTATTTTTATTTATTGCCTTTACGCCAAATTTTGTGCTCATGGTGCCAAAATTACTATAATGAAAATGATCAAAATCAAATTGTTTTAATTTCTTGCAGACGAGTTTTGGTAGGATTAATTTTTGAAACTACTCCTTCAACAAACGTAACTTTCCTAAATTACAAAAATTTTACAGTCCAATTTTGTTAAAAAAATAACCACAAAAATCGCTGACAAATTTATTTATAGCCAGAAAAATTGCCATATCGCCAAATCAAAAATTTATACGCCAAACAAGTTGATAAATCACCACGTTTGGCGGGAAATCGCCATATCTGACAACTCTGATAGAGATAGAATTAAAGATAGAGATATACATAGACATAGACATAGATTTAAACATAGACATAGACATATACATGGACATAGATTTAAACATAGACATAGAGATAGACATAGACATAAATATAGACATATACATAGACATTGACATAGACATAAACATAGGCATACAGATAGAGATAGAGATAGAGATAGAGATAGAGATTGATAGATAGATAGATAGATAGAGATATATAGATAGAGATAGAGATAGCGATAGAAAGAGAGATAGTGATAGAGATAAAGATAGCGATCGAGATAGAGATAGAGGGAGATATAGCGAGAGATATATAGAGAGATAGGGAGAGACAGAGAGATAGGAAGAGACAGAGAGATATGGAGAGACAGATAGAGAGAGAGAGAGAGAGAGAGTGACAGAGAGAGAAAGAGAAAGAGAAAGGAAGAGAAAATAAAACACAGAGACTTTGTCAAAAGAAATTAACATGTACAATTATGACTGAATATTATAATCCTTCTGTAAAGCAAAAATTTTGACAGACATGCAGAATTACATATGAGCTGAAAAGTTGAGATGTCAGATGTAAAAAAAATGTCATGTACGGCAGGCTTATTTGCACTTCTCAGTCTGCAATGGTTTTTTGTTTGTTGAATATATATACATATATGTATATATACATATATCGCACACTAAATCATAAAGAGTCACAACTCAAAATTATAAAAGTGCTTTTGCTTTTTTATAAACCAGTTAATTGAAGAAATCTATGACGACCTCAACAATTCTTTTTGCAATACAGTCTTCTTTAAGAATATAAAATACCTTTATGTTTGTTTTTATGTTACATACTTGCGTCATTTGACCAGTATCAACAGTTATTTGCCACCACTCAGCATTTGAAATTTTTTGAGTTGTGAGTCTTTATGATTTAGTGTGCGATATGTAAATTAGTGTAGGAAATTTTAATTTCATATAAATTGTTGTTGCTATATTGCAGAATGTAGCATATATGTATATGACATGCACTTGCTACATCCGCAATATTTGCACCAGCAGTTTGCAACGAAAACTGACTTCTGTTAATGAAATAAAACTTAAGTAGAATTAATTTTTAATATTTTGGCATCAAAATTTCATAATCGTTCTAAAAACAAAGATTTTCATGACCATTGTGCATATTTAATTATAAAAAAATTTCGTTAAATTGGCCGGACTTTCGAATCTTTTTAAAAATTTAAGTTTTACTATTTTCTATCACTCACTGCTCAAAAGTAAAAAAGCGATATGGCGAAAAAAAAGTAAAATATAAAAGAAATAATTTACACGAAACTATACAGTGTAAATTAAGGCTACTGCATTTTGACCCCAGACACAAGATTGTGTACACAATGGATTTAATTTAAAATGTTAAAGTTTTTCTTTCAAAAATGTGTTTGCTGAAAATGTAAAACATTGAAAACGCTTTATTTGTTATTTGTTACTTGTTGTTTATATGTTGCACATGGCTTGCACTTAAAAAAATTTTTCGTTCAAATTTAATTGAAAGTTTATTTTTGAAATCTTAGTGCCTAAGGCAGCCATTTAATTATCCTAGATTTTGTTTAGCTTATTCACTCAGCCAAGCAAATTTTTAACTTTTGGAACATTGCAAAGATAGAGAATACTGAGCAAAAAAAAAAAGCTGAGCACCCACCTGAAAAAAGGATTGCACTAGGTATGTAATCCAGTTCTGGGCACCGGGAGAAATGCATTTGTGTATACCGTCGTCTAAAATCCAAAAGTACGTCTGATGAAAAAAATTAAAAATCGAGTTTTTGATTGATTCTTTAGGTTAACTTTTTTAAACATAACAAGCCTTAAATAATAAAATTCAGGGATTATAAAATGGGTGAACTCGTGTGAATTACATAATACACAATTGATGGTTTTTGTTTTCAGTATATCATTTTTTTTTATTAATTTGAATTATTTATTTTGTAAAGCGAGTTTTTTTTAGAGTGTCACAACTTTGAGTTGGCATCACTGCTTTATTTGAGAACCCATTTAACAGCTGATTTACACCAGAGCAATGCGTGCTAATGGTTGAAATTTTTAATAAAAATAATTTTTCTATTCGTCAAACTCATCGTGCACTTCTTCCATATTCCGATGAAGCCCATTTATTTATGCTTGAATGGGTACAAAAATAAACAGAATTGTCGAATTTGGAGTGCGAAGATGGTGGGGAGGGGGCATTATTTGTTTTTGGAAAACGAGAAATTTACTCGGATTCGGTTTACAGAACATGGCCGATTATTTTCAATGTTTACGAGTACACGTTAACCAAACACATCAAAAAAGCTCTTCAGCTTAGCAAACATTAATTTTCCAAGTGTATTCTTAATTATTTTACACACTGTAACTAGATTTAAACATAAGTGCAGGGTTCTGTTTTTTTTTTAAAGAACTTGAAACAAAACATAAATGAATAATAGATTTTATGAATGTAGAATAGCTTATGTGTAACGAGTATCAATAAATTTTGCAAGTGTAGGTGTTACAAAAAAAAAGCTAAAAATTACTTTGGAAAAAAACAACATTTGGGCGTAGTATTTCTTACCCTTTTCGTTGCTACTTTTGTTGTTGGCGATTTGGACTTGGCACAAAAACTACGAGTAAATGACTGGCTGATTTAAACAGAAAAGTTTAAGCAGCTGCATGGATACGGGAGTTTGAGGCCACTTTTAAACGATCTGTAGTTTAATGATTAAGCACGCGTATTGCAGTAATACTTTTTTTATTTTTTTTAATCATGCTAACGCTTATTTAGTTTTAGCTCTAAACACAATATTGCAAAAAAAAAACCGCTTACAGTACCACATTCAATAACGAAGTGAAACCCATTACTCTACCCCAGCAAATTGCAGCGGAACAAAAAAAAAATGCAAGGAAAAACCATGACGCAGCGCCCAGGTGTACGTTAAATTCTCGTTGCTATTGCAAAAAAAAAAAAGAAATAAAAATAAATGAAATAGATACAGATACCTGGATTATGTGCATGTTATATTATATTTTTTAGTATACAGATGCTGGGTCTTACTTTAGTTTAGGAGTTTAATAAAATTATGTTTTTGTCAAATTGATACTAGAAGGCTTGCTTGCACTCGCGCTGTTTTAAAGGTAGACTCTTATTTATACACTTTCGGTTTGGTGGGGCTGCATACCTTTTTTTTATTTTTAATAACAAATCAAGTTTATAAATTGCTACCAGGTATAATTTTAATCAAGTTTGTGTGGATGCAAATGTAGCCAGCCAAGTCTTGGTTAGTGAACGTTAGATAAACCTTGAGTTGTGCCCCTATTTATGAATTTACAATTAGTTTTTTTTTTTTAATAAAATTCAAAACTTATGGAGCGACGACGCCTTTTGATTGTAAATAAATTAAGCTAAATATAAAGATTATAATTTTTTATTAAATTTTTGAGTGGAAAAACTTTTATTATCCATTTGATTAATGAGTCTAGAAAACATACAAACATAAAATATAACCAGAAATCTATAAAAATAAATACATACCTACATAATATTCAATTATGTATGTTTAGCCCATTATATGCTGCTTATGAATATGTATAATGATATGCGGAGGGTACTTTTATATATAGAGGATACCAGAGTTGTAGAAAGTGACTTGTGAGAAAACCTAAAATCAGCTGATTTGCCTACACTGTCGAAAAGGTACACAACTGCAGTGTTTTTGTTATTAAATCTTTAGTTTAATAATCAAAACAAACAGCAGAAAATGTATACTTTGTCAAACTGCCATGTGAAGAGTTTTCAAAATTAAATGTAAAAATTTGTCTTAAAAATTTATTAAAGACTTCATTTTAAATACTTTCTTTGAAAAATATAAATTTTTACCTTTCACTTACAAAAATCTCGCAGAAATTGTTAAAACGTTAAAATATTACCACGATTTGATGTCCGCCTCGTGACATCTCCGGAAGTCCTCTGTGCTTCTATGTGCTAGAAGACAGTGTCCGAGTCCGAAATCATACTCCAACATTAATGTCATGAAGTTGCTATTCTAATGAATCGATTTATATATACAGGTTGGGCCAACTTGGACTGACTGATTTGAAATGCTCGGCAATAATTCTTGGGCCAATTGAATTTTATATGGAAACATCTTTTGATCAACTTTTATAATACGTCGTAGCAATGTTCTGGAGATGTTCAATTGAGTAGCTCGTCGACGAGTAGACACAGTTGGATCCGTTTGAACACTTTCTCGTACAGCTTCTATAGCTTGTTCAGTGCGAACAGGACGAACAACATATCTTCGCAGTTAATTACCCACTGAACCCAAATTCTCAAAACGTGTCATTAAGCTTCTTATCATGTTTACACTGGGAGCCTCTGCAGTATTAAAATGCTGACGGTATTTTCTTTGCGTTGTAACAATTTATCGTCCGGAAACATAATAGCTAACGTGACCAGAAGCTTTTTACAAAAAGCGGGACACGATCGTTCAAAAAGCGGGATTTTGACGAAAATACGGCCATAAAGCGGGATTTTTAAATAAACAACTATTTGAAAGCGGGATGTGTAATACGCACATAAAAAGTTTCGTATGTACTTAGGAAACACAGTTTTTAACTCAAAAGAATCGATTTTAAATAAACAAAAGTTTTTATTAACAAAAATTTTTATTTAGTAACGTAAAATAAATAAAATTAAAGGTTTTTTGACTTCATTTACAAAACAAAATACGATTTTTATACACAACAATGTTCAAAAACTTAAGGCGAATGATAGCAAGTGGCCTTGTTAGTCCATATTATCATCAACTGACTACACCAATGTGTCAAACTCTTTATAAAAAAATAAGCAAGAACTTTTTATTTTATTATTGACAGTTTGGTGAATGTCAGTTGTTATTCTCCTAATAAGCCCTCTTGGTAATAAATTCCTAAAGCAGCAGAATGTCTGCACATATAAAGCACTGTAACAAAAGGATCTTTGAGTGTGTACGTTTGTATTTTTATTTTTTTCATTTGAGGAGCTGCCAGATCCAAAAAAAATAAACAATAACTACACTAAAAAATATTTGGAATAAATTTTTATCAGTTACATATTAATAAAAATATATTAAGAGATAAGAAATTTCAAAACTCTAAAAAGCGGGATAAAGCGGGATAAAAATTCAAGGCGGGATCAACCTCAGAAAAGCGGGATAATCCCGCCTAAAGCGGGATGTCTGGTCAGGTTAATAATAGCCCAATTCACAGTCTTGTGCAAATGGTCTTGCATCGTAGCATGTGCAAAATGGTATGGCATATTGATACTTACCACTAAGAATTGTTAAGTGGTGAGTATCAATATACTACACCATTTTGCATATGCTACGATGCAAGACCATTTTCTCAAGATTGTGAATTGGGCTAATAAAATTCAACAGTTTTTACACGTTCTTCCACTGAGTATGATGACATTATAAAATTTTATATTATCTACAAAAAATAAAATACAAAAATTATAAGCATTTCAAATCAGTCCGTCCAAGTTGGCCCATCCTATAGTTTGAATTTAGCCATTGCAGTTTCAATTAGAGTTGGGCGAGTGTCGTGTTTTTTTCGTGACACGAACACGCACAACCTAACACGAAGTACTCGTGACAAAAAATCTGATTTCGTGCGAGTCTGTGTCTTTTAGTGTTGAGCAAAATTGACACGAAAAACACGAAACGATTTTAGATGTGTAAAATATTTATGAATGAATTTCCTGTAGAGAAAAAATTTAATATTTTGTATCGTCAAACATCCAACACCTCTGAAGCTTAAAGTTCTACCCTCTTGACCTGAGATTCGATAAAACGAACGTTCACTAAAAAAATTTTTTTTTCACTTGCAGAATAACTAACAGGGATTCCTAATTTTTTGGCTAACAATATCTGGCAATATAATTTGAACGTCTCTAGGTAAACTAATAGGTCATGTAGACCACCTTTTAACTCAAAAATTTTCGATATTCACAAATTTTTTTTATCGAAAATCTTATAATTAATGCACACTCCTAGTAAAAAACGAAAATTTAACATCCGAATTTATTTAAAGGAGCAGTCAGTCAAACGGGCAACTATTCGAACATGTCGACTGCTCAAATTCTACGTTGTGTATAATTTTTCGTTTGATGCATTCGCTTTGACTGCGACTGTTTATATTTTTAGAAGCAGAAGCAAAAGCAATTACAATTGCTTGTCAATACCTCCTAACTAGAGTGCGCTCTGGTTTCGTAAATAAACAAATATCAAGTATACTCATCCGAACTGTCTCGTTATTAATTAATTAATCTCAACAATGCACAGTGGTATACTTAAGGTTTTTAGAATACTATCATATAAATCTAAAAAAATTTACATAGCACTGATAAATTAACTGGTAAGGTCAGAATTATATTCTAAATTTTTGCATTGATTGATAAAAATTATCAATATCAAGCTACTATTTAAAATTTTAATTCTTAGGGTTCTTAAAATTTAGCCGCCTCTAAAACCATGCCGCCCTAGGCCCGGGTTTCACGGGAAAATACATGAATCCAGCACTAAATCAGACCACTAGTGCGAAACAGTGATCGGCAATGAATCGCTTTTCATACTGACGCATGAAATTCTAAATATAAGTGAATAGAAATCATTTAAACCAGCTACGTCCACGCCATATGCAAAATGTTTAAACTTTTATAAAGAGCTTTTTGTGCTTTCACACCGATGAGAGTACAACATCCACAACAACAACACAACAGACAGCAATGCTTGCTCTTACTTTGCAAAGAAACAAGAAAAAATTTAGGAGCTTTCAAAGCTGTTTACCTCAAATGCCAATTACAGTGTATGTGTGTTTGGACGTAGCTGATTTAACCCAGTTGGCCACGTCTTTAAGATATCTTTGACGACGGGTACAAGACAATGGTAAGTCGTAGAAGACATATTGAAGACTATGGGGCTGTCTAATCGTAATTTGTGTGAAATTTTCATACAAATGGCGCGGAGGTCACACAACACGAGATGGGCGAAAATGTCGCTCAGATTGTCGTCAACACTGCTTTATTGAAGACAAAACTTATATGACACTGTCGCTCAGATTGTCCTCAACAAAGTCTTATTGAATACAAAATGTATAACACTGTCGCTCAGATTGTCGTCAACACGGCTTTATTGAAAACAAAACGATGAATATTGTCGCTAAGATTGTCCTGAACAAAGTTTTATTGAAGACAAAACGATGGATATTGTCGCTCAGATAGTCACGAACGACGATTTCCTTTAAATTTTCTATTAGAAAACCTAATGAACAGGCGACGTGTCATACATTAATCGTCGAAGACAATGTCGTCTGTGACGATTTGGCCAACTGGGTAGTCATACCACACTAATGCTATAAACACAATCAAAGGCTACCGACCATCGACTACCGACAACAAAAGTAGCTGGCTACAAAAATAGCCAAGTCGCCAGCTACTTAATTCTTTTAACGACTACCGACCACTAACTACAAAAAATAAACATCATTAAATTAAACATCATTACATTAAACAATATAATAAATACATATAAACAATAAAAATGACTAGGTATTATATACTTACCAATTTTAATAAAAAAACCAAAAAATAAATATAAATGAAACAAATGAACAAATGAACAGATGATTATTATTTTTCAATGGTGCCACTATAATAGTTTTTCGCGTTTTTAATAGCGATATTTAATGTATTGCGTTTTTAAAACCACCATTTCATGCATTTATTGTATTGGCAGCACTAATCTGTTTTTTGTAGCCAAGTAAAATAGAAATTAGCCTAAGTTGGCTACGGGCTACAAAAGTAGCCGTGTAGTCGGTAGTCGTGTAGCGGCTAAAAGAATTATTCTCATAAGCACGCATGTATTCTATTTTTGACATCTTGTAGTCGATGGTCGGTGGACTTGATTGTGTTTATAGCATAACACTCATAAATCATCTCAGTTTGATTTTTAATTTAAGGAAAATACTTATACTACTCACATTGATTCAGCTCATTCAACTCATGCATGTATGTTTATTTAAAAGTTTAGTCATTAAACAGCAACAGAGAAACACATAATCACATGATGAGAACTTTAATGTTCGTATGCCAAGTTCACATTGTGAATCATACTTATGTTGCATCGTCCATAAGCATTTCGATTCGACTATCCTTAACAGCAACGTCATAAATGTTGCTAAGTATGAGTTCGATGCGCACTTCAAACTTTCGAGTGAATATGATTCATACACAACACAGCAATAAGTATGAGTGCGCATAAGTACAAGAAATTACAAGTCATGATTCAACTCTACTCACTTTTTCACTACTCATTGCTGTTCGCTGGTGTGAAAGCAAGCGGATACATATACTGTAAAATTGCTGCTAACCATTGGTTAACTATTTGCGGATTTAAAGATTTGTTTATAAAATAATATACATATAATCAAACTTGAAACTAAATTGTTTTAAAACCGTGTTTTTTTTTTTTTTTTGCAAAATGACTGTACTCTGACTTTGTTTTAAAAAAAAAAAGTCCAACTTACTACATTTTAATTGCTACATATAATTTTTTTTTTGTCAATACTCTGACACACCCAATCACCAGACCGACTTTTATTGTAGCAACTGCTGCGATCAGATAATGTTGATTGTGTTGGGGCGCTGGCTGCCTGGTTTTATTTTTTTAAATTGCATTTATTCATTTCTAATTGTTGTTCTTTATTCCAGTTTAGTTTGTTTTCAAAATAATTGTTGAAAACTAAAACTTGTTTTTATAAATTCTTTATGATCTCAAATTATATATAAAACAACAATCGCACAGAATTTATTCATAATTCCCTTGTACATGTGTTTCGAAAAAAAAAAAAAAAAAAATAAAGACAAATTAACTTTCCAATTTAACGTTTTCATTTATAAATTGAAAAATTAAATTGTCCGTTAAATATTGAATAAACTAAAATTAAAAAAAAATGGTTTCCTTTCTAAATTATAAATTTTGAAGTTGTTTTTTTGTGCTTAACATATTAAGGTTAATCAAAGACCCCCTCGGAGACGGTTTTATTGAAAAAAACTCTTCACATATATTTGAAATAAGCTAATTGTCTTGAAATTTTTTTTTCTACTTTAAAAATCTTTTCAATTTTCTTTCCCTTTCCAAGCTCTGTTATCGATTACCGCATGAGTTTGATAACCAACCAACTTCATGCATGATTCCGATTCCGATCAACTCCAACAAAGTTGATGATGGTCATTCATTCATGCAGTTACTTGTTGTTGAAAAAAAAATGTGTTGAAATTATGATGATGAGGCAGAAAAATAAAATTGTGTTAACAGAAACAAAAAAAAAATATATATAGTAGAAGTATATGTGAAAAAGATTTTTTGATTTTTAATTTTCTATTTAAAACGGCATGAAAAATCTTTTAAAATACCATGAATTTTTATAGCATCAACATTGATTGTTTTCAAATGGATATCGGTTTGTTGAACTTGTTGTACTTCATCAAATTAGTTACTTTATTTGTTTGTTGTTTTTCTTATTTTTCTCCGTCTGTTAACAATTTGTTGATTGATCATTGTTTGCCAGTTGTTCACAGTTGGACTTCGACATTACAAATAAATGTTTCTTTTTTGGCTTTTTTTTCTATTCTTCCAATAACGTTTCTCATTAATGAGATTAGATGTTTTGCAGAGTAATGGTTTTTGGGTAACAGGGTGATACCGGAAAAATGGGACAAATTGCTTACTTTCATTTCCGGCATCTTGACAAATTTATATTGAAATGAAAATGAGAAAAATTTAAATATTCAATTTAATATGAAAGTAATCCACTTAAAATTTATAAAACGTGTAGAGCAAATGCCACACTTGATTTTATTTAAAATGAAAAAAGTGCTTCTGCAGAAGTAAAAAAAAAAAAATAACGATATTACCTATTGTGATCGTATCTTATCGCTGTTTTAACTAACCGGCCTAACTGACATTTTTTTTTAAATGATTTAAGTCCTTTACTAGACATTATAAGTCATAATACACATTGTCGACAATTTTCATGACTGTAAGCATTACTTTTGTGCCTATATAATTAAAAAGACTTCTGACGCTGCCCAGAGATTGGCAATGAATCATGTTTTCGCTATTCATACTGACTCATAAAATTTTAAATATAAGTGAGTAGACATCATTTAAAATCAACTACTCTGATTTACGCATACTCACCATGACATTGATTTATAAGTATAGATTGAAGTTAATATGAATACGACGTCAACATCATAGTCATACCACACTCAGGAAAATACTTATACTACTCATATTGATTCAGCTCACTCAACTCATGCATGTATGTTTATTTCAAGTTTTATGCTCTTATGCAAAAACGATTGTTAAAGTTAAAGCATGCTTTAAAACCGGTTTTGCCATACAAAATTCGTTTGTTAAACCAACTCCAAGTTTAACAACCGTTTTTGCATAAGGTGGTTAGTCATTAAAGAGTTTGGAAGTAGTAAATAGGGTTGTTTTTCAATTCCTGCAAAAAAAAACAAAAAAAAAAACAAAAAACAAAAGAGAAACAGATAACCTAATAATGAGGCATTGAGTTAAGGAGAGTCGAAATCAACAACGTCATAAATATTGCTGAGTTCGATGCGCACTTCAAACTTTCGAGTGAATATGATGCATAGACGACATTGCAATAAGTATGAGTGCTCATAAGTACAATAAATTATAAATCATGATTCAACTCTACTCACTTTTTCACTACTCATTGCGCTTCTCTGACGCAGCCATAAGAATCATTGTATAAAACAACCATAAAAGCTGCTCTTCTGTTAAATTTTTAATATGTTAGTTAGGTCAGTTGGTTAAAACAGCGAGGATAAGTGTGCCCTTAATTATGAAAGTGGTCTAAGTCATAAATTTTTCTCTGGGCGAGATATTTAGTAGATAACATTTGAACAAATGAAACCATGTTTTTATATTATGCAACATTTTAGTTTAGAGTTGCTTTATTCTTGATTAATATAAATTTATTTCATATTTTTTAAATATTTATTGAAGTTGTTTTTAAATCTATTTAATATTTCCAAGCAAAAGTGCATATGTCTCAGACCACTTTCATAATTAAGGGCACATGTGTGTTTCTCACAGAAGTTTGTGGTTAAAGATAAACTTTAGATTGCAAAAAACAATACTTAAAAATTAAAGTTTAATCTAAAAAATTATTTTATTCGATAGATCAATACATGACGTTAACACTTGAAAATTATTTCGGGTGAAGTGCATTCTGGTCGTTCAATTTTGGCCCACTTTTTCGTGCACTACTGGCCGTATGTGACAAATAACATGAACAATGTTGGCCTTCAAGGCGTCACTTATTGCTGATTTACCAGCATAAACCAATGACTTCCACAGGAAATAATCGAGAAGTGTTAAATATCATGTCGCAGGCCAATTGACCAGTTTCATTTCTCGAAATCAGCTTATAGCCAAATGTTAATTCCAATGATTCGATGGCATCGGTCGCCGTATGGCAAGTAGTGCCATACTGTTGAAAACACATCTGGCCCGAATCAATGTCATCCATATAAAAAAAAGATGAGAGGTGTCTTATGACACCCGATTAGAGTTATGCGCTTAGCTACATAAAACAAGTTTAATGTGTTAAAAAACAATGCAATAAAATTATATTATATGAAAATTCGCCGCAAATATTTCAAAACCTTTCCATTTGTTTTCCATTATTTTCCTTGTGGCCGGCGGCCGCTATTAGCCAGCTTACAGCACATCGGTTGTGTTCTCTTGTTTGTGTTCATGTGCAAAAACAAATCAAAAACAAATTGAGCAATCGTTCTCAATCGCTTTTAAGTACAAAGAAATCAAAACAAAAATAAATGTGTAACTGTAATAGGGACGATTATTTTTGTTACGAAAACCACGTTCTAGCTCCTGTGTCGTGGCATAAAGAGCATAGCTCTAAAAAATTCGAAGATAGTAGTGTGGTAACGATCTCCATTGACTGTAACGCGTGTTCCAGCTTCAGTTTTGAAGAAATAATGCCCAATTATGCCACCATCATATAAAGCGCACCAAACGGTGCATTTTGCTGAATGCATTGAAGTCTATACCGTCTCTTGTGAATTAGTTTCACTCCAAATGCTAAAAATGTGTTGATTAATAAACCCGTTAAGCCGTCATCGTTAAAAATCGTATAAGTTTCCAACTGCTCTATAGCCCCATTGGCGAAAGAACGACGCATACGATACGTCCCGTAGCTTTAATTCTTGCATCAGCTACACACAGAAAAATTTCACATTAAAAACTACCCAAAGAAGCTCAATTTAACATTTTATGTTTCATGTTAATTCAACATTATTTACAACAGTAATCTTGAAAGAAAATTTTTCATTTTGAAATAACTTGTAATTCATGTTAATTCAACCAACATTCCGTAACTGTTAACTAAAAGTTAAGAATTATGTTGAATCCGAGTTATTTCAAGTTGGAACAATATAAATACTGAAATAACACAAGGGACTCACATTGAATCAAAGTTATTTCAAGTTGAAACAACATGACTTTAATTTAGTGCAGGCATTGTAATTTTTTAAAAGTTTTGAACTTGAGTCATTTTGAATTTAATTGAACTAGAATGATATTTTTAATCAGGAATAATTTCTTAGTCGGGATTAAGATCAGTATTTTTCAATTTTTATTGAAGGAAATATTTTTATTAATTAATGTGAGTTTCTAAAGAATAGAACAAGTGCGTGAAGTCAAGCAAATCATCAGCACCATTGCAGGAGTTTTTAATAATTCTCTAATTCTCATTTCCTTGACATTTCAAAGTTTCCAACATTTACAAAAAAAAATATTCCACTCCATAGAAGAAACCTTTAAAAGGATAAAGCAAGTCAATGCTGCAAACATTCTGCTTTAATGCACTATCAGAATGTAGTTAAATTTGTAATACGTATTTTGTCTAGATTTTTCTTTGCCTATTTTGGGTTACCTTGTTAATATATTTTTTTTGTGATCACTTGAACATGTGTGCTGATTGCGTTGCTTCGTATTCTTTAATTGTTGTGTGTGTATAATTGTCAGTTCGTAGATTATTGGGTACAAGTTTCAAATTAGTTTTATTTTTTAATTAAATTTTATTCCCCTTTAATTTTAAAAGTCATGATCTGTTGCATGAAATGCTTTATAAAAATAATAAAACTTGTTAAACTGTTTGATGGCTACGAATTGGTGCCGATAAATTTGTTGTTCATTAAAATTTGACTCTTTAAAAGAAATTATTTTCTGTGTATAGCTTTTTAATTGTAAATTTTACAGCTAATATTTTTGTAAAATATTTTAAGCCTTAAAAGTAATTACGTAAAAAATATTCATACAAGGGTACAAAACCCTTCTATGCCAATTCACCATAAAAAGTTTTAGTTTGTGAATGTGACAGTTTTACCAGTGGGCAAATTTAAGGTTAGGAAGTAAATTGGCTGTCAAATCATGAAATGTCAAGAATTGCGCTGTCATCCTTTGACATTTATTTAATAAAAAGTTGGGAAATTCTTGGAAACAAAGAATTTTAATTGATATTTTCTCTTTATTTTAAATATACATTTCTTTTATTCAAAAATGTATTTGTTTTATTCTTTTCTTTTCAGTAACAAAAATTTTCTGACCTTAAATACGAAAAACTACATACCAACATCTTCATGCAAACCAAACCAAATGGTGAGTTTTTTTTAACAATAAAACATATACTTAAAATATTATTTATTAAGGGAAAGTATTAATTTAGGAAAATTTTGTTTGTTGCTGGTTAAACACGTCTAGCATTCCGTTGCTGCTTAGGCAACTCAACTGCAGACTTCCACAAAATTAAATTCAAAAAAAGCTTACAAGAGCGCAATGCTTATAGACAAACTCCCAATAAATTGTTGAGAATTACAAAACTGCAAATACAACAAATAAAATAAATCTGTGGCAATATGAAATAGTAGCTTAAGTAGACTTAAGCAAAGCAGTGTTATTCGAAAGTTTTGACGGTACCGCTGAGAGATTAAAAAGGTCTAACGCTTGATTCTACTTTCGTGTGATCCTTTCTTACTTAACTATAGAATTTTTGGACTTGACTAGAATAGAATATCTAATATCTTACAGAACACTTAAAGTACGGACTTGAACTAGGTTAGGTTAGGAAGGATGGTGCTATACCGCACCTCCACTCGGACACCTAATTGGGTCCATTGTGATTCCCTTCTGTTGCCCATTACTAGTAATATTTACCAGAAGTGACCCTATTATCCGTCATTAAGCCACCGAATCCCCATGATGAAGCCCCTGATGTCCTCTAGTTTAAACTTCCCGATATCAGTAATGCTTTCATGGAAACGTCTGCTCAGTCATCTAAGCCTATGACGTTCCAGCTTCGGCCAGTGACAGACAATATGTTCAATGTTTTTTGGTTCCTCTTCATCCCCGCACATCCTAAAAAAACGGAGTGCCACTTTCCCAAATGCTGGTTCTTGCTCTGACCGAGCAGTGACCTGTCAACGCGCCTATCATGATTCACTTCGCCTTCCTATCCATGTCCAGCAGTAGTTTGGATCTTCCTGAGTCAAGTTGTGGCCAAAAACCCCTCGAGACTACAATCCTCCCTACTTCGCCATGAACTGTTGGTCCTGCTTTCTACCCAATTACTGAGTTCCCTTGAACTAACAAAAATATTATTTTATATAATCCAAAATTATTTCTAGGCCTTTTTAATGCAATATTGAATATTCATAATTTTATATGGTTTTTATTTTTATTTAATTTTTGTTTTAATTATTTTTTAATTATTATTAATTTTTCTTAACCAAAAATAAAATTAAAAATTTTCCAAACTCCATCATTGTTGGTGTGTGAACTTATTTGACCTTAGCGAAAAAATAAATATACGTTCCCTTATAGTTTTTTATGCTCTATCGGACTGTGCTATGCCAATTTTGATATTTAAAAAATTAAAAAAAAAAAGTTATATCCCTAATGTACATATTAGAGCTGAGCACAAAATGTTTGCTTGCTTAATCTTCATGATGTACATTATTGAATTGCTCTCTCTTTTTATTGCTCTTGATTTTATGAGAACACTAAACTTGGTATTCAATTTTATCAAAAGCATGCAACAGCATTTGTTGATCTGCCAAGCGAGGGCATAAGTTATTGTGCTCGTAGTATCGAAGCATATTTCACTATTGCACACCGAATGACAATTGTAAAATAAAAACACAAGTGTTAAAATATGTGTATGTGTAAAAGAAAAAACAAAAAACGTATATTATTTGAACGTGTTAGTTCGCATGCGATACTGTTCTAACTTTTATAATTTATTAATTTAATGGGCATGTACATTGTCTACAAATCTAGTACTTACGAGATTTCGAGCTAAATCTTGCTGCTTTTTACTAGATTTCCCATACAAAACAAAATCTATTTTGTCAGTAGATATGTATGTAGGAAATTGATTCATTGTACAACATATTAATAAAAAAGATGAGTGAATTAGCTACGTTCTGCTTTAAAAGGTGTGTGAATTGGCTACATTGGAATTGTTTGGTTGTAGTTTTGGAATTTTTCAGTTAATGGGTTTTGTTTTGGATAATAATAAATCTTGATAAATGTCAACAAAAAGTTGGTGTAACGGTATAGATTTTCATAAGACTACAAAATAAAATAAGTAAATAATAAAATAGAAATTATATCTTTCTCAATATAATATAATATAATATAATTGTAAAAAGTTTTATTATCACTTAATATTTTATGAAGTTTTGAGTTTGTGAAATGAAGTATGGTGTACTATGAAGTGTACAATAAGAATATTGCACACTTGACACAACTGTCTATTCAACTGTTGTACAATGGTTTTGTGTGTTTTTGGTTTCTTGTTCTCTGTTTTTGCTTCACACTCAATTACGATCACCACTACAAACAATATTCGCTCTTGAAAAAAATACAATGCTGTGCACTTTTTCAGGGCTTGCGCTCACTTCTACTACATACATATCTACTCATATATTAATAGACAAAAGCTGGAAATTAGTTTTCCTTAAAGCTTAAAATGAAATTACCTTTTCAAATTTCCTGCGCCTTGTTATAATTTATGAGCAACATGGCAATTTATGATGCATTTTGGCAAAAGCGCCTATTTGTTAGAAATAGTTTAATTTATTATTTATTATTTTAAACGTCAAGTACAAATTTAAATTCTATGGCTGCCTGTGCTAAACGAACGAAGTCTGCGTTCAACATTCAATAATGAAACGCAGGCGACAGCTTCTGCGGCACATGCCTCATAGCACACTTATACTTTGTGTTAGTTTCAGGTTTTTTTCTTTTTATTCTTCTTTTTTTTTTGTTGCCAATATTAGGTATTATTATTACTGTAGTTGTTGTTGCCGTTGATGCTGTTATTTTTACTTGTATTGTTTTGTTGTGCCATCAAGTAAAACATGACATCTGAATGCATCACTGAACATCATATATAAAATCACATGCATTTTCATGCGATAGCGTTTACATACAGGCCCGAACAAACAATCGCACAAGCATGAATTATAAAAATATGAAATACATACACACAAAGAGGTTGCAAACAAAAAAAAAAACAATAAATATATATGTATATATGGAAAAAATTTAAATATCGCAAACGTTGCAAGAAAGGAAAAACAATCGATTTATGAAGCTTCATCGATATCGTCAATATGCAGAATGTGCAGACACACAGAAAAACATGAATGCAGCAGGCAGTCTTCCTGTGCAAGAAACAAGGTATGCTTTTAGTCACTGGCAAACAACAGCAATCAGACGACGACGACGACGACAACTGACTGTCGTCTGTAGTAGCAGCAACTTGAATATGGGGAAGTAAGCAAATTTTTATAGAACTACATACAATACCAGAGGCATTAAAAAGAGCACAACACACACTATTTGACACACGACTAAGTGTATTCCTTTTTGTATAATACTCGTACCTTAAAAAAATTCATTTGTTCTAAAGATAGAAGTTCTTAGTTACTACTTTCCATACTTGTTCAAGCCTTCTTTCCTCCTGCGAGTACACAAAATACAATACGATTTCCATATTTACCTTTTATTTTGATATATGAAGGATAAAATTTAAGAGTTTTGAAAGAATGGAAACTTATTTGAGTATTTTCTAAGTTTGAACCAGTGGAATAGCATGGAAGCACTTTCATATGGGGAAAACATTTATGAGATGCCATCAGTTGAAAAGAATATAAACTTCCATCGTGACTAATCGCGGAACAGAACATTATAATGGTTTATATATTCTTTTCTGTCACATTTATTAAGCCAACAAATCCCAACAGCTGGGCTGACCAAAACTCTGTCTCTTATTACGAGAGATTAGAATAGGGGGAAGATCTGGTCCAAAGATCGGCACTGCGACACCTGATCGATCTTATGTACCATAGACCTATGAATTAGATTCATTCAATCTCTGTATGACTCTGCTTATGAAGGTCAGTACAGATATTGGAGAAGCCCGCCTAATATCATCTGAACACAGAAACTCAGAATGAAAAACACGCCTTCTACTGTCACACAATACGATACACTCACAAAGAATGTGTGTCGTCGTCTCGTTATCTTCCAAGCACAATCGGCACAAAGGTGAACGAACTTGGTTACTTTTCCAGGCCAAAGTGACCAGACAGAAAAACAGTAACAAGCCGTAAATTATTCCTTTTGAAGTTCAGGATGTCTTAAACCAGAAGAAGACAGCCACATCTCTTTAGCGGTCGAAGTGACATCTTCTTTGATCACAGACATTATAGTCAACCGACTTACGCCACAAAACGTCTCTGGGCCCATAAAAGGAGCAGAAGACGCCCTCTTGGCCAGTTTATCCGCTTCCTCATTCCCTGGATGACCGCTGTGGCCAGGTATCCAATAAATGGAAACCTTGTTCCGTATGGATAGCTTTTGTAATCAGTCAAAGCACTCTAAAACTAGCCTGGAACGGAATTCCCATAAAAGGAGAGACTTAAAAGCTGCCTTACTATCGGAAAAGATAGTTATATGCGCACCTCTAATGCCCCTATTCAAATTAATGTCAACACATTTGGTGATTCCCTGCATTTCTGCCTGAAATACCGTAGGCCATTTGCCCATGGGCAAATAGGTTTTTACGTTGGGCCCAAGAACTCCAGCAGCAACTCCATCCTCATTTTTCGATATATCTGTATACCAACATAAACTTCTGGAATCCACAACGGGACCGTTTTCGTCCCATATTGCCCTGGGTGAAATTGTGATATTAAATCTCCTGTCGAACCTCAGTTCACAGTTTATCCTATCACTAGGCATTCCTAGCAGTCCTAAGCTGGGCATTGTACTCAAGACCGTCGAGTATCTGTATGGGTGGTAGTCCAATCAAGGCCTCAATGGCTAAGGTTGGACATGACCTCATTGCGCCTGTTGCAAGAAGACACGCCAATCTCTGAACTTTACAGAGTTAAGTTGTCGCCACAACCTGGCGAGTCTTTTGCCACCAAACTATCGCGCCGTACGTTATAATTGGCCTAACAATCATTGTGTAGATCCACATAACCATTTTCGGGTTAATGCCCGAGTGTCTTGGTGCGAAGTCTTGGTGTTAACACCAAATTTGCTTGTTCTAAAGAAAACGGAAAATTCCAACATTTTGATCTCCCGTTTTTTTTGAAATAAACAAGACAATAAAAATTACAAAAAAAAGGTCAAATATCTCGGAGTGAAACTTGATTGGAGATTATCCTGAAAAGAAAGAGATATTGAATCCAAATAAGGCTTAAAACAAAAACGACACAATGGCTTTACGCGAGTGTATTACGAACAATCATCGTTAGTGTGGTGGATATCTTTAGAAAAGAAGGTTAATGTAGAAGAAGTTCAAAAAATACAGATACAGTGCTGTATTAGCATCTGTGGCGCAATAAGAACCACATCCACTAAAGCGATAGAAAACTTTCTTTCCCGAGAGCAGTCCCGACTTTCGAGATGGCTAAGTCAAATAATTTCGCAAATAAGATTAATGATAGACTCCAAAGAAGATGTCGGTGTTTTGCGATTTCTTTTGTCAAATAAGATTAACTCTAGGTTATAACTACCATCATAGTCTGCAATTTCTTTTAGATAATATCGAGGACCTTTTGGTCCCATGGATCGGAAATCCGACAGAAGATCTCAAGTCTTGGTTTGGTATCGAGACATGTAGACATGCTCTTCTTTCAGGACCTTAACTCTTTGAAGGGGTAGGTGCTCTGGTCCCATAATCCCCAGGACTTTAGGGATATTTATCTAGTTATTGGTGTAGGCAAGGGCCTCTGCTGCTTCGTTTATGGGCCTAGAGTCGTTTGTGGCGTAATTGAAATTGAAATGTGGTAGACTTCCTTTGGTTTAGAACAGACTAAAGCATCGATGCAGCCATTTTCATATGATGGTTTCAAAATGAATGAATTACGACTTGTTACTGGTTTTCTTTCTGGTCACTATCCCCTGTGGAAAAGTAACCAAGTTCGTTGACTCTTGGGTCATTTTTGCTTATAAGATAACGAGATAACGGCACACAATGGTCCTATTTAACAGTAGAAGGCGTGTTTTTCATTCTGAGTTTCTGTGTTTAATTGATATTAGGCGGCCTTCTCAAATCTCTCTGCTGTCTCATAAGGAGAGTCATGCAGAGCTTGACTTAATTTACAGATGATCTATGGCACAAAAGATCCATCAGGTGTAGCATTGACGCTCTCTGGTCTTACCCCTAGTATATTCTATGTCACAACGGGCCCCCAGTATCCTTTTAAACCAACCTAACTTAATTGGTTCCTTCAGCTGCTGTTGCTGTTTTTTTATATTTTGATGAGAAAATGTAAAAAAAATTCTTCTGAGTTTTCTCTTCTGCTGCTCTATTTGTCCTACGGCCCTATGCTCCTTGTAGAAGTTAAAAGGAACAAATATATATCCTACAGAGTAGTGTTATTATGCTAATAGTATTCTGTTAAACTCGATGGTTTGTGTCTGGGGTTAAAAATTTTGAATTTGAGTAAAGACATGATTCAAATATTTATCTTATATTTAACTGCCAATTTGTACAATCACTATGACGTTGGATTATTTTTGAAGATATAATTCTTTGCTATAACTGTTATAAAACTTTTCATACTCTTACTTTACATTCAAATTTATTTACAAAACTATACGTTGGTGAAGTGAAGTTATTTTTATTATTGTTGGGTGTTCGACAACAGCAACAAACACAAGTTAAAGCAAAAAAATAAAAGAAATCTCTGTAGGCTGATTGCGTAGATGGTATCCATCCGGACAAACATGAAATATGACAGTAAAGAGAGCACAAATATAAAAGGAATTCAAACTGTAACACATCCATCCATCTGTATATACTCGTACTACAAAAAAAAAAAAAAGAAAAACTCTTTTTTTCCATACGCCATAAAAGAGAACAAAATGATGATGACGATTATTCCACACACAGTGCAAAATTTGGTTGCCCAAGATACGAGCATAAAAAAAATGTTGGTACATTGAATTTGCCATAATATTAAAGCCTGTACTCGTATCTTAAGTAACCACCAACATGTAGCGCAAATAAAGGGACAATGCATTAATTCACGTAAGTATGCATAAAAGGAAATAAGACAAAAAAAAAAAAGTTTGCTGTTACTGCCGCAATATGATTTTTATGTTGAACGAGGACAATGGCGACAATAACAATATGATTGCGCATGAGGCAAACAACCACAGATAAGCTGATGCGCAGCAGCTCTTTATTTCTACTTTATTTCAGAACATATGAAAAAAAAAATCTCCTGTTGCATTGTCAACGACATTTGGCAAGGGAGATAGATGGTGTTGTCATACCTACATGTATGAAGATACATTTATTCAGGGTTCGCATTGTGTGAAAATTATTGGCAAGAAATGTGCTTTAAAATGAATGCAGAAAAACCTCCTTTTCACACGGAAGATAAAAATTTCGAGGTCTCCACGAAAAAAAAGCAAAAAAAATATTTAGTTTGCGGTTGAAAACCATCACCAGCATACGATTCTTTATACATATACATATATATTGGATATTTTGGATCCTTTGGCTTTTATGAGGGCCCAAATTTTTATTTGAGGTTTCGTTAATCTTCGCTTAATTTAAGATGAGTAGCTGATTGGGCATCTGCATCCGATGCTGAATCTGGGACTGCCAGTGCGTCTGCAGGAAGTCAGTTGAAAGTAAAGATTTATCCGCCCATGGTAATCGTCAGAACTTCGTCAGGTAACAACAGGGTACGTCGCGTGTAGATGAGGTTGATAGTTGTGCAGGAGAGGTTGTCGGATCGCATCAATACATCTCTCTCTCTCTCTCTCTCTCTCTCTCTCTGTTATTTGGGTTTAGCATTAAGCTATAGAAAAGTATTATATTGTTACGAAAATGTTCGCGAACAGAGTTAATGCAAATGCTTTTATAAAGAAAACATTTGGTAAACAAAAATAATTATCCGGAATCGTAAAGAACTAAATCCCTGCAAATAATATTGTACTACGTGGTCCAATCTACATGAAACAGACTAGTTACAACATGGTCCCATGTAATGCATCCAAGGACCAGCATTCAATGCTGTACGATATGTGTTCGTGTTTAAACGATTATGATCGTTCTTCTTAGGCACTTACGAATTGTATGCTAGTAGTCTATAACTATTCCATATGGGGTAGTTTTGGGGGTGATCTAATGTAGTGCAAATTTGGACCCTGTGGTCCATCCCTAGGACATCGCAATGTTAAATCGACCATGTTTTATCCATACATTTGGAGTAGTTTTGTAATAGTCGTGGTCTTTTATGGAGTAGTCCTTACATGTATGTATGGACTAGTCGCGTTATTTGCAGGGATACAGCTGCGTACGCACTGTAACAACAATAATAATGAAATAGCTTCTGCTTGTTAAGACACACACACACATAGTAGTGCAGATAAAATAAATATACACCAGTAAGCAACCACCATGAGTTGCTTTTATATTGTTGTTTGTATGAACATACATACGCACATGTTAACTATGTTACTGAGATTGTCTAGACGTTGCTGCCACATTCTGTAAGCCTTTTGTGAAGTAAAAAAGGGCGATGCATCTGCTGGCAGATCAGTCTATCTCAAAGTCAGCTTGAAGTTCAGTCGTCTAGTAATCGATCATAAAGTTGTTTATTGTGAAGTTTTGTTGTCTTGAGTGAAAAGTAAAGTGATCAACGCAGCTGATAGTCGTGTAAAAGTCATTATTGTTGTATCAACGGTGAGCGTCGGCAGAGTGCGTATTGTGCAGAGAACATCAGAGAAGGGCTATTGCTCCAATACCAGCGCAGCCAGTTTTAAGAGACGCGTATATACAACAGCGGATTAGATGGAGTGGTATCCAGTTGTAAATCATTTAAGTAATTTAAGTAGTGTGTGTTTATTTGAGCTCTTGATTAGTATAAGTGTATTTATTTAGTAAATAAATTGTTAATCTTAATCCTAATTAATACACTGGGCTTATTTATTCTTTTGCAAATCTTCAAGTCCACGAAAAAGTGTTTTTAAAGGGTAAAAACGTAAAAATATGGTTAAAAAAATTGCTAATAGCATGTATTTTCACGGATAGTAAAGCTGTTGTCAAAGTCTTAATAAAGAAGGAAGCTGCATCTCAGATCACCCTTCAATGCTAAAATGAGATAAACTCATACGCATCCTGTACAAGTGTATAAGTAATATGGATATCGCGACTTCAAGGCATAACAGGAAACAAAGAGGCTGCTAGGTTTGCCAAGATAAAAGCATCTTCGAATAACAGCACAGATCTGTCAAAAAACTCAAAATTTAACTCAAACAGTTGGCGTTTAAAGAAAATGAGTGAGTTAGGCAAAACGCAGGTCTGGGAAGAATAACCAGAAACTTATGAAGACTGTTTAGGCATAATAACCGGCCCAAAGAAGATGAGGCCTCCTCTAGCTCGCATAGAACTGATGGAGGAAGGCACATGCAGAACATGCGAGGAAGGGAACGAAGCGTTAGAACACCAACTATGTCTTTGTCCGTTTAGCGACATTAGAAGACAAATTTTACATAGAGGCAACGTATCGGGACATGGAATGTCTTAGAGACTCGGATTGGACAGACCGAAAACAATATATAACCCAGACTGGATTCTTGGCGTAACCACTTCACCGAATAGGGGTATATGTATATTAAGAGTGTCCGTCATTATCTGATAGAGCGCACAACCTGCCTTATTGGGCTTAACCGTATTCTCGTATGCGATTGGGTGAACCTAGTTGCCTCTCTTTTCAACCTAACCTAACCTCACCTAAGCAGTAAATTCTACATAAAACTTTATTTTCCATATTCCCATGCACCCGCCAATGTTAAGTGTTAATGAATATTAAGAGAAGTAACACTCAGGCAATGAACGCCTACTACTATTACTAAGTGTTAGCTTTTTTTTAGGAAAGGGATAGTGATAGAGAAGACAGGTTATGAAGGGAGAGATAGAGGAAAGCTTCATTCTTTTACAATTAGGTTTTTGCAAGTTTTTAATAATGCAGAGTTGCAGCGCCTCCAGTGTCAATGAGGCGTATTAAATTTTCAAAGTTGTGTTTAGTAGCAATTTTATTCGTTAGTTTACTTCGCCGATGATTATGCCACACAATAGCAACGAATAAGGGCGTTCAGAAGTCGACTCTGTAATTCGAAATGAAAACAAATGCTTTCGAAATGCAATGTTAATAACATACAAATTCGAAAGCATTTTCTTTCCTTTCGCAATACAGAGTAGACCCCCTGATATTATAGTATCTGCTGAAGTCCGAATAGTTCAGTGGCCAGTAACTATGCCTTCATTATTTAAACTTTCCTACAACAACTGATGCAAAGGGGCACTAATGCACATAAGCGTGGTTCTGTTTTTTTTAGTCAACGTGCCAACTCAGCCAACGCCACCCTAGAAATGTTTGTGATCTGAATAATTTCCTTTTTTAGCCGAATATATTATATGTTAGACTCCCAAATATCCGAATCCTGGCCTTTCGTTCTTCAATGCCCCCGCATATTTGAGCCGCAAAGACTTTTAAAAATGGAATTGTTATACTTAAGTGACAACATGAAAGAATACCTAAAACAAAAACAATAAAACACACACTTAAAGAGGACAAGAAAATTATTGCAAATTTTATTATTTATTAAAACAGATCAAGTTACAGATTAAAGAAAACTTTAAGTTTAATGTTCCAAAGAATACAAGGCATAAAGATTTTTGACATGATAAAAAGCAAAATTTATCAAGAGAGCAACACGTTAGTTATTTGCAGAAAGAAAATCGGGAATATCTTCTTCAAATATTTTCGATAACAAAATTCAATTGAAATAATAATGCTTGTCCGCAAGGAAAACAAAAAACAAAAAAAAAAAAAAAAAAATTCAATTATACTTTTTACGGCTCGATTTGCACAAACAATAAGACAGATAAATAAACCTTGCCCAAAATAAGCATAAAAAAATTATAATAATTTAAAAGCTCTGAAAGCAAAGGCAACCATAATTTCATAAAACAATTGTTTAAAAAAAAAGGAAGAAAAAGGAAAAGAATACAAAGAACCAACCACGTCGAAAAGGGCTCTCATGATTATTTTGGAAATTTTACTTAGATGAAATCTCTTATTGGGAGCATATTTGGCCAAAGCCTAAATACATAAACCTTAACAAAGAACAAAAATTAAACAAATAAAATTCACCAGACAGGTAGTGAGATGTGGCTGCATTATTTTTGTACTTTTGCTAAAGGTTTATGTACGCAAATTATCAAAAGAAAAAAAAAAACTAAAAAAATATAATGCATATTGATTAACCGTGTTTTAGGAGCAGAGAAAATGAGGTTGGAAAAAGAGTTATTGCCGATGAAACTTTGTGTATGCTCTTGGCTATCACAGCAAAAGTTTAGTAAATTTCAATTTTTATAACTGCTAAAGGATCTTCCAATAAGAGGTTTCATTTTGATATGAAACCAAACCAGTACTACATATTTTTAGGCAAAATTAATCAGCTGATTATTTAATTGTAAAGAGCAGGGTGTGCCATCAGTAATATAAAACAATTGAAGGACCATATTTTTGTTCATGAAATTTTCCACCACCAATTCGCTTCTTTGCTGCTGTATTTCCCAGATAACTTCATGTATTTCATCGTTGAAGTGAAGGTGTAAAATTCACAAGTTAAGTGAAGTGAAGAGAAGAGAAGGTGTTAAATCACAAGATCTCGGTGGTCAATTGTGACAGCCTCTTTGAGAAATCACGCATGCAGAAAAAAGTTTTCTTGCAAAAGAGCCGTGGTGTAATCATTGGATATCCCAGCAAAAATATCCGTCTACTTGGAAGCAGGTTGGTAAGGGAGAGTTGGATTCTTCTTCAGTATCCCATAATTTTTGTTCGTCGACAGATATGATCTTCTTTCTGAACATCCTAGATGCATTAAACCAGCTACGTCCAAACAAAAATACACTGATATTTGCATTTGAGATAAAGAGCTTTGAAAGCTCTTAAATTTGTTCTTGTTTCTTTGCAAAGTAAGAGCAAGCATTGCTCTCTGTTGCGTTGTTGTTGTGGATCTTGTACTCTCGTCAGTGTGAAAGCACAAAAAGCTCTTTGTAAAAGTTTGCACATTGTGCATATGGCTTGAACGTAGCTGCATTAAGCTCATGTCTTTTTTTTTTTTTTAAATTAGCCCTTTACATTTGAATCAGCAAATCCAACGATTTCCGTATGGTAGGCTAGAACACTATCCACTGACCTACCGAAGCACATGTTTATAATCAAACACACTTCAATGAAAATATAAAAATCCGCATCTCCGAAGCGCATCTTTTTGTCTTGGTGCTTACTTGTACCAAATGTATTTTTGCTGGGACAGTACGATTGCGGTTAAATCGCTCCATGTTTTATATACGATACTAAATTTAGTTTACGAATACCAGATGTTTCTTAACTAGGTGAGATATTCAGCTGGGTTATGATTGGTGTATTTCGACATTAGACCGTATTTTGCGAAAATATTTAGGTCTGAACGCATTTTAAGTTCAGCTTACACAAGAAGTCTTCGTCTACCGACCATTATAATATTGTTTCATTGCTGATGAAATCCTTGAAATGAATCAAACTGCTCCGGAATTTCATCAAAAAATCATTTTGGGACATGAGGCCCATTTTCACCTCTGAGTTTACGTTAACAAGCATACTTGGTGCATGTGGGGAAAGGAAACCCCCAGAATTATTGTTGAAAATCCTCTCCATCCTCAACTTGTTTATTGAAAAACCTCTCCAGTCTTTTCTTTTTCGAAGAGATGATGCTGGAGCAACTGTTTCGTTGATTAATGACTTTGTATGGTAAAGAGGGAGGGGGGAAGATATCCAGCCAGATTACGGTTGACGTATTTTGACTATGCCTTGTACTAGATTAAAGAATAACGCAAAATTTTTCTTTAATCTAGTACAAGGCTTAGATGAAATATCCCAAGTGTAATCCAGCTGAATATCTCATGATCTAAGAAATATCTGGAACAGACGGGCTTGTTAAATGTGGAGCTTGTTTGCCAAATAGGCAAACCAGCCAACTGTTAGGAGACCGCTGAAATCAAATCCAGCAAGAACTTTTCGTGGCGTTGGCTGAAGTAGTTAGCACGTTGACTACAAAACTGGGCACGAGACCGGTCACCGACAAAGTCATTAAATAACAATAGCACACATTTTTCTGATGTGCATTAGTGTACCTTTGTGTCAGTTTTTGTAGGAAAGTTAAAGTGATGGGGGCATAGACTCTGGTCACTGAAATTGTACAGGCTTCAGCGGATACTGATCCTAATGTAACATCAGCGCTCCCTTCTTCGTCGGCATTGTGTAGCAGAATCATCGGCCAAGCAAAATAACCAATAAAATGGCTACTAAGCATAGCTTCAAATATTTAATATGCCTCATTGACACCAGAGGCGCTGCAACACTGCCTTGTTAAGAACTTACAAAAAGCAGAGCTGTAAAAGAATGAAGCTTTCCTCTATTCCAACCATCTATCTATATGTCTATTTATCTATCTATCTATTTATCTATCTATCTATTTATCTATCTATTCCTTCACCACCCGTCTTCTCTATCACTATCTTTTTCATAAAGAAGGTAACACCTAGTTATAGTAGGCCGACGATTCTGCTACACAATAACGACGAATAATGACTCTTTTATGTTCCATTAGGACAAGTAGCCACTGAAGTTTTCATATTCAATGGGTTTACAGTTAGCTATCAAGATCAGTTGATAATTTGCGACCCAATTCGGTCAGAAAAGGGGTAGAGTTTGCTTTAAGTGTTTGTTGTAAAATATTTGTAGTCTCCTTCAAGATAGCGGTCGTCAGGATCCTTTGCTAAAAGGTCCAGTTTGACCTACCCCAAGGAGTTAAAGGGATGATTTTGATCAATGTGGAGTAGGCACTGGATTGTTGGCGATACAGGCTGCGTCCACCTCTGATGAGTGATTGGGCTGTGCCGGCAATGGTTGAAGTATTTTCTTGGAGACCTCGCTGTGAGTGTAGGCAACTACACTCGCGGTGTGAGAACTTGGAGAATCGTACGTGGTGGCTGTGGTTGCTACCAAAAACCCTGGGAGAATAGTCTTGCCTTGCCAGTGTTAATTCAATGCTAGTGATTAGCTATTCTAGGTGCTGTTGCCGTACAACAGATATTACTGTTTTGACAAAGTCATTACGGCGAAGAGTTTAGATAGCTCAAAGTACCTCAACAAGGTACTTGAAAATAGTACAGGGTTAACTATATTCAAAGACTGCAACCTATGTGCTTGAGGAATGGTCACATTGGTTCATTCTAAAGGGTGCATGGGGACGATGGTTGGCATCTTACCTACACCCGGTATTTAGACCACCATGAGATAAGTTCGTACAGGCAGGTGCTCACGATAATCTGAAATACATCTGCCTCCTTCGAGAGGTTTGGGTAGCGAGGTGGTACAAATATTTAGAAGTATAGATTTAATGCTACAGTTAAAGATGCTTAGTTTTGTGTTGGTCGAAATGTTGCTTCCGCGCCATATTCTCTGCAGAGAGCGTAATGTGGTCCGAGCTTTTTTCATTCAGTCCGTTATATAGGCATAGGAACCAAAGTATATAGTGATGGTGCTGCGGAGATATTAGACGGACTCTACATCTTCGATTATCTGGTCTAGTTTTCTTTGCGTTATCCTTATTTTATTGGCATTTTCTGAAAGGACGAGTAGTGTTTTCTAAATGTCCTCAAATCGGTGTTCGAAAAGGCAAATATCGTCGGCATAATGGATATTGCGTAGCAGCTCTCTCATGTTCCACCGACGCCATAAGGTGCTTTGGAGTTTCAACTCTCAATTACGCAATCTAGCAGAAATAAGAAAAGTGTGCGTTGTTCTCGAAGGGAAGCAAGGTTTTGCTCCAGTTAAATGTAACCTATACATTGCTTCTTCTCACTATTAGGTGTTTTACTTCAGAATCATGTTATATATATATATATATCTATTATTCTAATTATATATATTATTCTAATGATTCGCTTCTTTTCTAAACAGATGATGGAAGCGGATTTGGATTATAATCAACAACGCCAAAAAAATAGGAAAAAGTTGCAATAACATTTACGTGCTTTCAGCAATGAGAGATTAATGTGGTTCTAGTGAAATTTTCTATATTCTTTATTGCTAAATTAACAGGTATGCCTACAAACATTTTTAACCACATATATAACGACCGGCTCTTTTTAATGTAGGCTGCAAGTTTTGAACTCTTAGATACCCCTTTAATCATATTTATTAACCTCAAATCTAAATAAACTCCTAGAAGCAATAAGCAGGCGCATGCTAAACCGGATTTCCAGCGACAAAGAATATCAGCTTAATAAAGCAAAAAGGGCTTAAAGAAATTAAAAAAAAATATAAAGTCGTGCCACAAAAGAATATTGAGAGAAATTAGTGCAAAATATACACGAAGTTGCAAGGCATGACATGATTGCAGCAGCAAAGATTGTGGCAAACACAGCTAAACGGAAAGAGCTAAAATATTGAGAGCATTAAAAATATATATCACATTTTAATGGAATAAGGAGGCAGAGAGAGAGAGAGAGAGAGACCTTATTGGAAAATTGCAGTTAAGATAAATATTATTAGCCAAGAAGCAGAGAGCAACAATTATCTGGCAAGAGAGACTGGAACACAGAGAATATTCCAGCGAGTGGAAGTGCCAGCAAAAAGAGTAGGAGAATGATTTTTTTTTCATTAACTGCAGGTATCCGTAAGATACAATATTCAAATAGGCAGTCAGTAGCGTTTGTGATGTCGTGCCATTCATTTACAAAGTCTGCTTGGTTAAATGGGGATTTTTGTTTTTAAATTTTATTTCTTTTTCAAAGTTCTGAATTGCTTTTATTAAGTACTTTTTTAGATTGTATCTTTTTCTAAGCATCTGTAATTTTGTTTTTTAAGCATTTTTATTTGCCTTTAATATAATTTTTTAGTTGGTATTTGTTCAATGATTATATTTCACAATTCAATCAATTTAATGTCCTGATTTTATTCTGTAATAAAAAGTGAATTATCACTTTGTTATCAAAGTGAAATAAACATCAATATGTCTTTGCTGTCCCACAAGAAAAAAATAAAAAAAATAAAAATAAAAAAATTAAAAGTGTGCTTTTATCGCACTTACATGCATGTTTGCCTTTGTACTTGTAAATACACACAAATAGACGACATCCATCCAAACACTCTTGCATCAATAAAATACTCAAATAGTTTTAGTACAACCGTACAAACCTTGATCAATACTCATGCACCACAATTGTATACAACTCGAACACATTAAATAAAGGTGTGTTGTGTAGGAGTGACAGTTTACAGATAAAGTGATATAATGTCTGTAGTTAAAACCAACACAACATACACCATATAGCCGGCTAAACAGCCCGAGAGTCAGGCAGGCAGCCAGACATACACCTCTTATTTTTGTATGTTCTCCACACAAAACCGATTTATACTATAAGTTCCAAGCACATTTTATTTGTATTTTTTATTTATTTATTTTCCCTTTTTACAGATTTATATTTTTACTTTTAAATTTTATTTGTAAATGACAAATCTTGGTAAGTGCTGTGGCACAGAAGTGGCGGCAAAAATAGCAACGAATATTTTCAAATTAAACCCGTCGTTTGAGTTTGTAAAATTAAATTCCATGTAATAGTGCTCAAAACTAAATTCAGTAAAGTGCGGCTTTGACTCGCGCACGAAGGGTTCCGTACGTTGGGCTTTGAGCATTTTTTAATATGACGTTTTTTTGCGTTTTTTCAGCAGAAATGATTTTTTTTTGTTTTTTCTCTTTTATCTCGTTTTGGCGATTTGTTTTTTTCAGTTTTTAGCGTTTATTCCATTTTGGAGCTTGTTTTTCTTTTTGGCGATTTTTTTTTTCATTTTGGCGATTAATTTCATTTTGGCGATTTTTTTCATTTTGGCGATTTTTTTATTTTTGGCGATTTTTTTCAATTTTTTTTTTAATTTTTAATTTTTATTAATTTTGGCGATTTTCCGGTTTTTTGCGATTTATTTTCGTTTAGAAATTTTTTTAATATAGCGATTTTTTTCGTTTTGGCGATTTATTTTTGTTTTTGGCGTTTTTTTTTTATTTGGCGATTTTATAGTTTTGGGATTTTTTTGTTTTACCGTTTTTGAAAATTTCAAGAGTTTAGCTCTTACGGTTTCCAAGATACAGCAAGTTGTCAAAATTACGTACTCAAAATTGCATTAGCTGATGGAACACCCTTTATTTTAAATTTTTTGAAATTTTAGTGTTAATTGTTGTAGTCTGTATAAAAATACACTAACCTTACAAATTTCAAGTGTATATACATACAATTGTATGTATATTACATGGGATTTTAACATTTTTCGTTGCTCGTTTTGGAACACCCTTTTATTTCCAACTCTCATTCCTTTTTTTATTGTAGCGGCCAAAGGTCTACACACTGTGTCCAAATTTCAGGTCCGTAGCTCTTACGGTTCTAGAGAAAATGCCCTGTAACAGACGGACAGGCGGACGGACAGCCGGACAGCCGGACAGCCGGACAGCCGGACAGCCGGACAGGCGGACGGACAGCCGGACAACCGGACAGACGGACAGCGTAGCGAAAACAATAGGTTTCCTTTTCACCTTTGGTGTACGGAACCCTAAAAATTATTCGACAACAAAAGTCATAAACTATTCAGATTTTGAAACGATTGAGTCTTTTAAGGAGTAAATGCAGTAGAGTTATGTTATAACGAACTTCTCGTTGTGCATGGGGGAAGCAAATTTCCCCCTCCGATTTGAAAAATTAGTTATGGGACCAAACTGCATGCAAACTCTTTCAGAAAAAAAAATAATTTTGCAAAAAAGCTTTACAAATGACAGAGTTATGTACACGCAAAAAAGTAAAAAAAGAGAAGAGAGGTGTCTTACGGCACCCGGTTAGAGCTATGCTGCTTAGCTGTATAAAACAATCTTTATTTTTTAACATCAAAATAAATATTAAAGTAGTTTGTATACAAACACAAACACACACATGTTTAGTTTCTTTTTTAATTGTAAGGTAATAAATGTGTATTTTATTTGCATGTAGTAGTAGCAACTTTAAACGTTTATAGCTCCCACAATACTGAACCGATTTCAATCAAATATAGATTCTGCACATCTGTGTAGAAAAAGCTTTGAAACCTTTAAAACGACTACTATGGACTACGTTGGAGAACAGCAGCATAGCTGAAATCGCTATTTCCAAAAATTAATGTGTCTTATGATGTTACTGCAGAGCAAACTTAAACGATTTCGAAACACGCGCTTAACAGAACACCTCTGGTAAACTAACTCATTGAATAATTTCTGCAAAATTTCTTCATCATTGTGGCTGTTCAAATTGTCTTAAGAAATTTTTTAAAGCAAAAACATCATACATAAGCCATATAAGGTAAATTACTAGATTTTTTGTGCAATAACATCATAAGCACCCGAAACTAAAAATAAATTATATATTTCCAGGATTTTTAAGATTTTTCATCATTCCTTGACAAAAAGTCTTTGTATACCTTTCATGGGTAATGCCGGGTACACACTATGGCATTTTGTGGCATCGCAATATTGTGTACTAGTGGCAGCGTTTATAATTTCCGTCGATTATTTTTGTTACGCAAATCGCGTCCTGTGTCGTGCCATAAAGAGCATAGCTCTAAAAATAAAATTTTGGTACACATTTTTTTTGAGTATTTTCTTGAAAAAAAAAAAATTAATGTACTACATGCGGGTGCGAAAGCATATTGTTACCTTAATATAGAGAGAAAGGGGATAACCCCTAATCATGCAATGCATTATGCTAGAACTAGGAAAATAGGTTATGGAAACAAGGATAGAGTGAGTAGTGTCTGAGGATATTAGATTTAAACTTTCCCATGGTGAAAGTGACAGGAAAGACTACCGCACGTACGAACAGTACGGCTAAAAAAGGAATTCTCTCTATAATGCGTAGGGCGATTTATTGGCCAATCGACCACAAAAGGATGTGCCCTAAATGAATCACGTGTTGTGCGTAACATTTTTCGGGTTCCGGGAACAAGTTCCCCAATTTTATTACAACACATTCCATTGTAGTAGCGATAGAACAAAGGAAATGCTCCCCACATTGCGTCGATGCTCCAATTAATCAATAGAATTGGATACCCTACTGTCACCGATGAGCTTCTTCGCCCTCTCCTGTACGCGATGGAGCAACCCCAAAATAGACTTTGAAGGGCCGGCCCATATATGAGAATTTTATGCCATTTTCGGTCGGATATAAGTGTTATAAATAGTAAGAATACCAGATGGGGTGAAGTATTGCTTGCACCGTTTCAAAAATCATAGGCACTTGAATGCTTCTTTTGAGACTTGAAAAATGTGTTCAGTCTATCGAACATCACACTATATTTTCATGCCAATAACATCAAGAGCTTCCGATTCCTTAAATTTTATGCCTCCCCCACCCCATAGTTACAGAGGGAGCAGCATTTTTGGTCAGGCGTCTATGAGTAATCGTACATCATTGGATCTTACGGGCGTGAAAATCGATCATATTCGCATGCTAAAAATAGTTCAAAGGTTCATTCATTGTTTGTTACATAGCCTCAACCTCCGGCAGGCTTGGCCTATTGCTGAGTGAGAAAGAATAGCAGATGCTGCTGTATGTAGTCCACGAAAGAATAGATAGGTTTGAAAGTTTCACATAGAAGGTAATTTAGAAAAGTAAGGAATATAGTTGGTGGAAGAACGGAACCTTGCGGTAGCCCTGAATTTAACTTGAACTCATTTAATGAGATTCCATCTATAACAACTCTTATAGTGCGATCCCTCCCGAGGAAACTTGATAAGAATCGAGAGAAGTTATCACCGACACCAAGGGCAATACATTTTAACAAAAGTGCACCATGCCACACTCAATAAACGCCACCACATTAGGTTAGGTTAGCTTAGATAGGGTTGTGCTATACCGCACCTCCACTCGGAGACCCAATTGGGTCCATTGTGATTCCCTTCTGTTGACCAAGTAATATTTACCCCCATTTTTTTTTTGCCAGAAGTGACCCCATTATCCTTCATTTATCCATCGAATTCCTCTAGTTTACACTTCCCGATATCAGAAATGCTTTCATGGAAACGTCTGCTCAGCCATCTAATCCTATGATGTTGCAGCTTTGGGCAGTGACATATAATATGTTCAATTGTTTCTAGTTCCTCTGGATCTCCAGTTCTTGCTCTGACCGAGCAGTGACCTGTCAACGCGCCTATTAAGATTCGCATCGCCTTCGTATTCATGTCCAGTAGCAGTTTGGATATTCTTGAGTCATTGGCCACATAACCCTCGAGACTCTACAGTCTTCCCTACTCCGCCATGAACTGTTGGTCCTGCTTTATACCCAATTACTGAGTTCCCTATAGTAAAGACCTATCGGTAATTTCACCGATCTGTCCGTCATTCATTCAGCTCATCGGCAATTTCATTTCCCTCAACTCAACACTGTTGTGGTCAGGAACCCAAAATAGTCTGACACTATATTTATCCATAAGCAAGTTGAGGGCTTTCCTACAGTAACTAACAAGTTTCGATTTGACATTGTGTCCCTTCAAAGCTTTTAGCGCTGCCTGGCTACCTTCTTACCTTCAGCTACATTCCTGGCCACCAGTTCCGTGGCCCTGAGGATCGCCAAGATCTCAGCCTGGAAAACACTGCATTCATTCGGCAGTCTGAAAGAACTACGAATGTTCGTTCCCAAGATATAGACACCAGCCCCTGTGCCTTCCCCCATTTTTGATCCGTCTGTAAAGACTACACTACCCTCATATAGCCTATCGGATTTGACCCAATAGTCCCTATCCGGAATTACCATTAAGGGTGTTCTACCAAAATCGATTTCTGCGACCTTATAGTCCGTGAACACAGGGGTTACGGATTCCTGATCACCAAAACCGATCTCATTTAAGATTGATGTGTGACCTGTTGTTCCTACCCTCACCAAACCTGTTTCTACGAGTCTAAAGCTAAATTAGACGTGACATAGTCATAACGCCATAACCATAACCAAACCAAAATTCAAGCGAGAGACTCGCCATAACGCCATTACTCTCACCATAGAAACCAATTGAATTTTGGTTTGGTTATGGTGTTATGACTATGTCACGTCTAATTTAAGCTTAAGGAGACTTATAGTCGCCGTTTTCACCACAAAGTACTCTATAGGAAGTAGATGAAGAATGACGTCCAAGGCAGCCTGAGGAGTGCTCCTCTGAGCACCTGTGATGCCCATCGTAGCACATATCTGAACCTATGCTAGTAGTCTCCTGTGTCTTTCGTTCCTCAATGCCTCCCACCATACCACACAACAATAGGAAATAACCGGCCTGACAACCGATGTGTAAATCCAGTTTACTATCTTCAGTTCCAGACCCCAGTTTCTTTCTATGGAGTTCCCGCATCCGTAGTAGGCATTGGGCCCTTTCTTTAGCCTTTCCTGCATGTTCCTTTTCCAAGAAAGCTTGTTATCTAAGAAAACACACATGTATTTCGCTCTCTCTGCTATCCTCAGGTCTACCCCTCCCATCCTAGGCAAACTTGACTTCACTGATAGTGGGAAGAAACTCCCGTCATCCGCATAAGCAACTATGGGACAAAACGCCCTAGTATTGCGCTCATTGCCAGCATGACACTTCACTTTTCTTTCATTTATCAAGTTTTAGAGAAAACTGCAAACATAGCTATATTAAGAAAAATTAAATAATAAAAACAAAAATATAGTGAGTAGCAAAAGTATATACATATGTACATATCTTTGTGCTACCAAAGAGCTCACAAGTGTAAATGTTTGCATAATAAACTCGTAAATACCTTTTAAAGTATTTTTTGTCCGTCTGCCTTGCTGTCTGTCTGTCTGTCTGTCTGTCTGTCTATCTTGCTGTATAATTTTTTGTTTGTCGGGTTATATGAACCCACACCGGTACCAGTACTATATTATACCGCAGTCCAACATTGTTCTCTACATGATTATTGTCTTGGCGAAAACTTCTTTTTTACTTCAAAATAAATTTATTCTTGTTTTGACTGGATGGTTGCCTCAGTTCAGTTCATAAATGGATGGATGGACTGACTGACTGTATATATGTATGTATATGTATGTATGTAAGTTTCTGAAATCGTGAATGTTCTTTCTCTATGCTATTTTTTTGGTGGCACGTTGAAAACGCTAATGATCATTATCGTCATCATTATCATTATAATAATAATTTTTTTTTGGAAGGTTTTCACCTCTGTGTTTCAATTTCATGTGCATTCAGCGCCTTTCTTGCAGCTGTTTTCGCTTTTAGACTTTTTATTTTCAATTATTCCATTCGTCACTCATACTCACCCGTTTTCGTGCAACAAATTTGAAATGTACGAGCATGAGTAACTGTGTTTTATTGTTCACTAGTACTCGTATATATTTATATTGTGATGTTTGGTGTTTTACGAAGTATTGCACTGCGCCTGCCTGCGTGCTATTTCTTTATTTTTATTTTGTCAGCTTTTGTTTAACAGTTCTGCCGTCGGCCTGTCGCCAATGTCAAGTCTGACAAGTTTTTGGCAATAATATTTTTTAGTGTTCATTCTTTTGTTTGTTATTTAACAAATCCATGTTTTTATTTTGTGGCTTCAAAAAAAAAAAAAAAAAAAAAAAAATAGAAGAAAAATTCAAGGACTTCAATAATGCATTTTTATTGTGGGTTTCATTTCCATAATACAAATAAATAAATAATAAAAAAAATGTAAAATGTTTATTTACTAAATAAATGCTTGTAAGAAAAAAGCTTCATATCAAATTTTAAACTGACAGTTTGCTAATTTTAAGTGTCAAAAGATGTCAGAAATCTTCCTTTTTTACAGTTTAAAAATATGATACTCGTATTTTTATACGACCATGAACTTTATAATGAATACGTATTTGTAAAGATTTTTGAAGTTTTGAAAGATTTTGATTTGGACATTTTAGCATCTTTTGTGTTAAATTTTGGCATGCAAGAGATCACTTTACAGAAATTAAAAAAAAACCAATCTATTGTAAAATTTTGCTATTGTCTCGAAATGGCCTGTTTATGTTGATCGCGAGGCATACAAAAACCGTACAAATAATATTCCGATCAATTCGAAGTTATGATTAGTTTTCATAATAATACTGCTTGCTAGTTGGCTGACTAAAAAGCAAATGACGGTCTCCGAGAGCCCGTGTTTGATACTTGGTCAATCGCAGTCATATGTAAAGGGTGGCCCAAAAGTTGCCATGGGGTTTAAAAATTTCATAACTTTTTCGTTTATTAATTTTTTTTCTCAGATTATATAAAATGGAAATTTTTTTTACACTGAGTATGAAAAATAATGTCTCTTAAATGACCACCGTTGTCAGCTTCGCACTGATGGCATTTTCAATAACATCTTTCAAAATTTGTGGCTGTAGCGTTCGAATTTCTGCAACAATGTTTGCCTTGAGTTCAAGGATTGTCTCTGGCTTGTTCACATACACCCTCTCCTTCAAATAACCCAAAAATAAAAAAAAATAAAAATAGTCGGTTGCTGTCAAATCTGGCGATCGCGCTGGACAAATTATTTCCGAATTTCTGGCAATTATTCGCTCTCCAAAATTTTTACTTAAAAGCGCCATTGTGTCTTGGGCAGTGTGGGCAGTGGCTGCGTCCTGCTGAAACCACATACCAGGTCTGTTTTCAAGAGCAGGACGTAAAAAATTTTCTATCATAAACCGATACCGCTCTCCATTTACGGTTACAGGACTCCCATCTTCATTGTCGATGTGATCCCACACCATATTGTACACCTAATGGGGTGCAATTGGCGTTGATGAATGGCTCTTGGATTTTCAGAACCCCAGAACCTACAGTTCTGCTTATTAACAAAGCCATTCAAATTAAAATGAGCTTTATCACTCATAATCGAATTTTCAATAAAGTTGATTCTGTATCTTTTGGCCCACCCTGCATAAACATCATAGATTTTTCTGATATGCATTAGTGTTCATGTTAATGAACGTCGCAGTGCCACAGTGCATCGTCGCCGAAGTACAATAACTAATAAAATGGCTAATAGAGGTGGAAAACTATCGATAGTGTGACTATCGAAATTTTTTGGTAGCTTAAAAAACTTTATCGATTTATCCATTCGACGATACTATAGTGATAGTATCAAAGTTGTATGATTCTTCTATAATGTATTTAATTACATTAAAAATTTCAAAGCAAAATATTTTTTAAACAAAACAAAACATAACTTTATTTCTCAGTTCAATAAATAACAAAACTAAAATAATTCTATGAATAATAAGTGAGATCAATGGAAGAGATTTTAAGTCATTAAATTATTTTTGTTTATGAAAAGCAATATATTTAAAGTTTTTGCTTTAAGTGGTGTAGCACATACTATCGATAGTGACCAAATAATATCGATTGTTTCCAAGTATTAATCGATTGCAACATAAAAATAGTTAAAAAAACCAACTACCGATAGTATCCATAGAGTCAACGTTAGTTTTCCACCTCTAATGGCTACGTGGCTTTAAATAATGTGTCGACTTAACACCAGAGGCGCTGAAACTGTGTTATAAGCGAAGCGATTAGGTTGTATGCGGAAAACACCCAGGGTCTATGGCGGGAATCGAACCCACGACATCTGGACTGAGAGGCTAGCATCGCTACCACTCAGCCACAGGGGCACCCAAACAAACCCCAAAATAGTACAGTGGTTCCAACGAACATAAAAATTAATTATCCTTCCTTTCTCACCATATATCTGTCACTACACCATATGCATTGGCACTTTTCGCTTTCATAGTCCCAGGTAATACAAAGTTAGGTGAAAGCTTACTTTATTTTCTTAGCAATAAAGTCCTGCACAAGACCATTTATAAGACCTTTCAAGACATGCGACATTTTTCGAACGCTTTACTACAGCGAAAAATTCTAAAGCAAACGCTAAACAACACTGTTGGCAAGACAAACAACTGAAAAAAATCTTGCCAACAGTGTTGTTTAGCATTTGTTTTAGAATATTTCGCTGTAGTAAAGCGTTCGAAAAATGTCGCATGTCTTGAAAGGTCTTATAAATGGTCTTGTGCAGGACATTACTTAGCAACCTGTCAACTTAGTCTGTTAACGAGTCAAAAAATTCAGCCAAACTGTACTTTTTGCGAAATTTTTGATTTTAAGAGCCCATAAAATTAATCGCTCAAAGTTTAAAACACTTAAAAAAATTCTTTTTAAAAATTCGATATCGACAACGTGTCATTTAAATCATCCAAAAATGCCTTATCTCTCCATCCGTGTGTGTGCTGTATGGGTAGCTGATATAATCGCTTTGATGTCCTAATTGAGTAAGAATAAAACTTCTTTTTGTTTATTAATCATTTAAATAATTGTCTTCAAAAATGGTTGTTGACTTTGCTAGTGACAACTGCGACTTTTTTTCGTCTATGGACAAGACGAAACAATTGAAGCACATCCGCGAATAACGTTGTAAAAGACATTTTTTAAAAAACCAGTTTTTTCACAGATTAACTCTCTTGCGTTGTTTAAACATCAAACCATCCAAAATTATGCATCTTATCGCCGTCAAAATACAATTACAATCCAATCAGTCGGTGGAAAACTTTGTAAGTAACTAATAAAATCATGCAAACGAAATTGTCGAAAATAATTGATAAATGTAGCAGAGATACAAAAAGAAAAGTTAATGCTAGTTATCATTATTTTCGATAAGCTAAAAAAATTTAAACGAAAAAACCAATCTTGCTTTAAAATACGTTTTTTGGCTCTCCAAAAAAATTATTATTTTGCCACTTAAAACGTTATTCGCGGCTAACCTTCAATTGTCTAACATAATTAGGGCATTAAAAAATAGAATGTTTCAAGTCGTATAATCGGTTATTAGAAGAGAAAGCGATTAAAAAAAGTTTATTCGAATAATACCAAAATACAAATAAGACACAACAATTGAAAAAAAAAAAATATATTATTTAATTTTTTTCTATTCTTGGAATAGATAAATAACAAAAATTAAAATTTTAAAAACCCCCGATATTTCTAGAAAAGATCTGATATCTTCTAGACGGGTGGACAAATTTTCTTCAAACATAGCTAAGATCAAGTCACCTTTCAAACAGAAAAAACGAAATCAAAATCGGTGCAGCCGTTTGGGCTGTACGTGGACACGGACAGACACACAGATACACAGATACACACTACAAACTTTTTTTGGTCGGGGGTTAAAAAGAGAAAGTAGTTTTATTCGTTTAATACAAAAAATTTAACGTTTACTCTTCTATTCAAATAAATAAGGAATAAAAAAAATTAATAATTTTGTTATAATTTTCTACATTAATAGACAGCCCGCCTTATAGTGTTTTCACACTGCAAGTTAAAACCTGATTTTAACGTTAAAACCATAAACAGCTGATTTTGCATTCACACTGCAAGTTTGTTAAATTCAGGTTTTAACTCACAGACTGTCTAATAACTTTGCTCAAAATAAAATAGATCTCCTGCAGAAATGCGTGTGTTTGTTGTTGTATTTTTTTCTGCTTTTTATAACACTTATTTGACAAACTGTACAACTGTTTTTGTTTGTATGAAAAACTAAGAAACTTTACAATGCGCTCTAAAATGGAAATTATTTTATATTTTGTAAATTAATATTTTAAAATTATGGAACTAGTAATACAAAGTGAAGAAGTGCTTGGAAATCAAGTTATTGTATATAAAAAATGTACAAATAAATCAGAAAATACAATTTTTTTTATCAGTGGTTCGATATGTCATATTGTTTATTTTCACTTTCCAGAGGTCAATGAAAATATTTTTGTTGTTTTCCTTCCAAAGAACTCTTATTTTTCCATAATTTTTTACTTATTGTTGCTGCTGCATCCATTTTAAAGTTCAAAATCTTTCAAGCGACATCTCTTGTTATTCACTGGCATAAACACTATCAGCTGCTGCCGATCATTTTAACTTGGCAGCACTAAATTTACCACAGCGAAAACAGGGTTTCATTTCATAAAACCAAAATAAAACCAATTCAGAAATGGTTTTAAGTTGGATTTAACAAAAACAATTTGCATGGTAAAACCAGGTTTTAACAGTTGGTTTTAACATTAAAACCAACTTTTATTAAAACCAAGTCAGTGTGAAAACACTATTTCGTTAGTGGTTTTCAGAAGCATTTTTTGAAGGTTTTGCTTTTTTAGTGCTTCCAAATCAGATTTTTTTTGTTGGGAAATTAAAAAAATATTTTTTGTATTATGCAACATTTTAATTTAGAGTTCTACTACATAGTCTCGATTAATATACATTTCTTGAAATTTGTTTAAAAAATTATTAAAGTTTTTAAGATTTATTTGACACTTCGAAGCGAAAATTCACATGACTTAGACCATTTTCATAATTATATATTTATTTTATAAGCATTTGAAAAAATCCAAGTTACCTTCGTAGTTAAATAATTTTTTGTTACCTTTATCTCATTTTCTGTGCATAGAAAGTAGTTTCTATTTAATTCTTAATTAAAAAATTTTATTCAGCCGAAAAAAAAAATTATAAATAAATTTTTCGATTAATCGAATAAATTCTATTCGAATGAATTTTTTTTTGCATATAAAATTTGTCTCATGAGTACTGTTTGCATAAATTTTAATATTATTCAAACTAGTAATGTTCCATTATTTTGTATCTACCAACTTATTTTTTTTTATTATAAAACCTTATTAATTAATTTTTTTCTATTTTTCAGATATACAAAATATTAATATTTCAACGAATCTGTTTTGAAAATCTATATATTTATATATCAACAAATCTTCAAAAACAAGCCATAAAATGTGAGTATATAATTTCTATATCTATATTTAGTCAAAATACTCGTAACTATATTTACATATAAAGAAAAGGCACAGCCTGTAGATAATCTTATGTTGCAACGGAATGGCCACGGAATACCGTTTCTGAAAGCTTCGATTCTGAGCTAATTTTTTTTTTGAATTAAATAAAAATCAAATATATCACTGTTATTTTTGTGTCGGGCAACATTCTGCGACAGCACACCGTCAATAGACGCTATTGGGGAGTACAAATGCGAAAAAATGCAGTGATAAACAATCATAGGCCCGATAAAAAAAAAAAACACTGTGAGCCCGATCACAGGAGAGATGTGTAAGAAAATTTGTTTTTGTTTTCAATATAAATAAGCGAACGAAAATTTCTTGTCGACATCGTGAGCCAGGCAGCTAGTAATGATTTTTTTTTAATATTGGCTTATGGTAACTAAAATAAGCTACATATATAAATTTTTGACTCTACTGTATTTACAAATCTATGGAAAACTGCATCTGTAGTAGTGGAATTATTAGTTGTGGGGGTTTGCTCATATGCAAGTGGAAAATGTGAAATAAAAATTTTGATAAAGCTTGCGACTGTGGGTTTGCAAAATTTGTATTAAAATCTCCACCAATAATAATTGACATGAGATGGAGATTGTTACCCAATTGTCGTGCACCAGCTTCAGTGTAAGGCAACAGTATGTAATGAATATATGTTATAATATAATATTATATATATGAATTCTTTATAAAAACTGCTATATATCTTTTAAACAAATATGTGACATTTAAAACGCTCTTTTGCTTAAAAGTTTATATTTATTTTATATTTTTCAACTTTTTAACCAAATTATCCCCACTGGCAACACTATTACACTTCACAAGCAATTTCTATTAAAATTAACATTGCTCCTGAAGGTATGCTTTAAAATTCGGTTGAGTGTATTTCTATGCAGCTGTTAAGTTTCTCTGTACTTCTTGTCCGTATCATTACACTAATACACTCATACATAGTTCACACCGATTTGATAGCGCATCGCGCATCTTACTCAAAATTTGTGAATGTATTGTGAAAAAGATATTTTTTAGGGCTTAGGGTGTGTGTTAAGTTTTGTAAAAATTGGTAAAGTAGAAAAACTTAAAATAAAATATAAAATTTTAATGGGCGTGACTCCGCCCATTTTTTAAACTTTCAAATGTAATTACAGGAACCAAAGGAGTTTTATAAGTTTCGCAGCAATCAAATAAGTAGAATATCATTAAACTATATTTAAAAAAAAATTTTGGGCGTGTCTCCGCCTGCTTTTTTTTAAATGTTACCAATGGAAAAGCTATACCCTCTCAGACAACAAAAACTTTTTTTCAATAAGTCTAAAATGTACCGAGTTACGAAGTAACGCATCTAAAAAAAAAATAGAGACGCATTGTTAACCTCCTCCTTTTTTTCGAAGTCGGTTAAAAGGAGGGCGGGTACATGCTCACTAATTTGTTCTTTGGTTTTATAATATTTTGCTGGTTCTATTGCAATTTTGAGTCTGTTAAAATGGGCAAGTGGGGCACGCCCAATAATATTTAATATTATATTTCACGTGAATTTAGGAAAGGGGAAATACATTAATATTTGCCAAATTGGGCGTGACCACGTGGCACTAATATTTAAAATTAAAACTTATAAAATGTTTACCTTCTTCAAAAATAAAACATTTTTATACGTGTTTAGAAGACACGGTCGGATCCAGCTAAAAAAAATTAACTGCCTGGCTCACGATGTCGACAAGAAATTTTCTTTCGCTTATTTATATTGAAAACAAAAACAAATTTTCTTATTTTGTTTTTGTTTTCAATATAAACAAGCGAACGAAAATTTCTTGTCGACATCGTGAGCCAGGCAGTAAGGCCGCATTTATGACAGCAAACGTCACATTTTAGACAGCGGATATGTTAAGAATTAAAACAAAGTTCCATACAAGCTGCGACCAGTCTAATGTAGAACAAAAAACCCGTTAGATGCCATTCGCAAATATAAACAATCTTTCAAAGTGAACAACTGGCTTGGTTTGAATTTGTTCATATTATCGAGAGTGCACTGTGAGTAAAAAATATAGAATTGGCTAAACTAATGGCACCGAATTCGAATAGCGCTATAAGTAACGCACACTAAGTTATTTTAAACTTTTTAGTGCTTATTTTTGAAGTCGGTTCAATTATTTTTTAAGTTTTATTAAAAAAAAACTACTTATTTCTAAAAAAACTTTTTAAAAAAGAATACTTTTTCAAAATTTGAAAAGAAATTTATTTCTGATAGAGGATTCAAAGCACTAAATTAAAGCAGACTAAAATTCTTCAAGGACCTCCATAAATATTCATACTTACTTTTTAGGGTTTCGTACACCAAAGGTGAAAAGAAACCCTTTGTTTTCGTTACGCTGTCCGTCTGTCCGTCTGTCCGTCTGGCCGTCTGTCCGTCTGTCCGTCACAGGGTATTTTCTCGAGAACCGTAAGAGCTACGGACATGAAATTTGGACACATTGTGTAGACCCTTGGCCGCTACAACAACAAATACATGAGAGTTGGAAATTAAAGGGTGTGCCAAAACGAGCAACGAAAAATGTTAAAATCCCATGTATTATACATACAATTGTATGTATATGCACTTGAAATTTGTAAAGTTAGTGTATTTTTATACAGACTACAACAATTAACACTAAAATTTAAAAAATTTATATTAAAGGGTGTACCATCAGTTAATGTAATTTCGACTATGTAATTTTGATAACTTGCTGTATCTTGGCAACCGTAAGAGCAAACTTCTTGAAATTTTCAAAAACGGTAAAACAAAAAAATCTCAAAATTATAAAATCGCCAAACCGAAAAAAAATCGCCAAAATAAAAAAAAAATCGCTAAAACAAAAAAAGCACCAAATAAAAAAAAATTCTAAATCGAAAATAAATCGCGAAAAACCGAAAAAGTCGCCAAAATGAAAAAAAAAATCACCAAAATGAAAAAAATCGCCAAAATTAAAAAAAAAAATCGCCAAAATAAAAAATCGCCAAAATGGAAAAAAGCGAAAAATAATAAAAAAAAAATTATTTCAGCTGAAAAAACGTAAAAAAACTCTGTATTAAAAAAAATGCTCAAAGCCCAACGTACGGAACCCTTCGTGCGCGAGTCAAAGTTGCACTTTACTGAATTTATTTTTATCATAATTATGAACTAAATTTCCTAAAATGTTCGCTTATTTACACTCAATATTCAATTAATGTTTATTCTTTCTTGGTTTAAGATAAAAGTATAAATCAAAAATATAAACGGCGCGTAACGTTTGAACAATTTTATAATAAACCATAAAAACTGCACTTCAATACTGACCAAAATTGATGGTGTTAAAAGCAACAAAAACATTTTCAATATTTTGTTTTAACACTTTAGCTACACGTACCACAAAACAAAACCGATATTTAAATAAGAATAAAAAGCCATTCATTCCGCCGCTATAAGCATTTTATGATGACCCGTTTTAAAGCAGCTGCAATTCCATAACAAATCTTATGGATTTACACGACCAAAAACAATTTTGTACTTGCTGCTTGCTCAGTGGCTTTTTGCTGCATCGGTGACTGGCGGCTTAAGTCCATTTCATAAACTCTGTCAACATTTAAAGCTTTAAAGCCAACAAAAGCAAAATAAAACGGGACAGGAAAAAAACGTTATGAAGGAGTGAAGAAAAAAAACTTAATTAACAACAATAAACAGAATTTTTTTTAAACACACAACAAACCAACGAACCAACGAAATTTTTGCAATAAAATAAGAAAAAGTTGAAGAAGAAAAGAGTGCCAAAATATAAAACAATTGCGCGAAAAATTCAAACAAACAACGAAAAAAAAAACAAAAACATATTGACTTCTTCATCAGCTGGCTCCTTTTGGTTCGGTAGCGGCAAACATTTACCAAGAATTAAAAAGCCATTTAAGCCATAAAAGCTTAAGTATGGATAAAGATCGAATTGAGAAATAAACAGAATAAAAAATGAAATGGAATAATATTGAGCTAAATATATTTGAACAATGCTACCCACTGACTGTCAAACTATAAAATCAACAAAGGATTTTTTTTTTTGCACCGAACTAGTGTAGCTGTGGTAGAGCAGCATAACAAAAGGTATCTTTTGTGGCTTAAAGGTGACACAATGTACAAAAATGTAAGCGGCACCCGGAAAAATTAAAATACAAATTTTCTGAAATAGAAAAAATTAACACTGCAAAACAATTTCACAGTTTTGGCAAAATTACGGGGTTTTGACAATGGATTCTGGTAGAGGAGATAAAAAACTATACGTTTATTATATGTATATTAGGGTTAAATTCTCCCCCCTTTAGCCTGTTCGGTATATGAAACTAATAGCCAAATCATGAATATTTCCTCGAAATTTATTTCTCACGGAAAATAAGTTTCTCAAGAAAAAGCTCCTTCCATCATAAATTCTTTTGGGATCAAAAAACAGTAATAAGTGGCAACGCCGCTTTTCACAGTCAGCTGTTTGGCTTGTTGCCATTTTGTTTTCTTCCCCTTTCTTGCGTGCAAGCCTAAACAATATTCAGCCCAATTATGAATAACAATTAACGGGGAGTTTTTTTCCTATTCCTATTCTATTCCTCCAATTATGAATCAAAATTTCCCCGGAAAAAAACTCCCCTGGAAAAAGGAGGTATTCTAAATATGAGGGAGAGGGAGAATTTGTTGAGAGTTTTCTCCCCAAACATTTTGAAGGGAACTAATGGAAAAATTAAAAAATAATATTAATAAATATTGTAAAACAATAGCATAAGCATTTATTTAGAACAAAAATTTTAAATAAATACCGAAATGTTATATTTCCCTTTTGTTTTAGGCATTTTTATCTAAACCCTGCGCACATGCACTTCAAATACTTAAACACTTAATATTGTATGCCTCCTTTAAGTTCACATAATAGGTAAATGGAAGATTTGTTTCCTTATTATCAAGACCGATAAGAAAAACTTTTTAAAATTTACAATTTCACTTGGGAATTTAATCCATTTGCATATGGACCTGACTCAGTTTTCACACCACTTTCTCAGCACAAAGTTATTCCTCATGCCTGTCAATGGTTACACTGTTTATTTAATTTTTATTTAAGCAAAAACAAATATTGTTATTGACACACAATCTTATTGGCAATGAAACTTAAAATTTTATTAAATTTCTATTGCTGAACTCTTGCGTTAGTGCAGAATAAAATGAAAACAGCTGATGCAGATTTTAGTTACTCTCTACCGTATTTGCTTATTCCCCGGCTATTTAGAATAGGAGGATTATTCCCCGGGAACAAATGATAAGGAAGGGAGAAAACTCCTCGGGAAAATTCATAACAGGGCTGATTAGACTATGCAACAAAATATTAACCTTTAAAATAAAGGCCGTAACTGAGTAAATTTTCATCCGATCAACACACTATAAATAGGGGGGTATAAAAGAGAAACATATCTTTTCGAAGGTGTAACATTTTCTCAAACTGAAAAACGAGATCGAATCAGCTCGTTATCGAAAGCGACGATTAGGCCCCAGTATTAAGTAACTAAGCCTTGCTATTTTTTTTACTCCTAGTACAATAAAAACTATCTTTAAGGCCTTGTTAACACTCCTAAGAAATTCGTTTTCCACTTTTCCCTTTGTGAAATATTTTTTATCATTTGTTTTTCTGCCTTCCTTTTTGAAGATGTTAATCACGTAATGTTTCTTGCCATGCAATAGTTTGCCATATTTGCCGTGTAAAGTCAAATGAAAACTTGCGTTTTTTTTAGTTGTTTCCAAGTCATTTTATGCAAACACCTTTGATACTTCTAGACAATATAGACGAAACTATTTTTAAAAATATTTGCAATTTTAATTTTAAAACAACATTTTTTTTCCTCTTAACTTATTTTTCTCTTACTCGTTTCTTTCCTATTGATTCTTTTTTGTCTCATTATTTTAAGTAGCAAAAATTCACATTACAAGTTGCTCTTTTGAGTTGCTTTCAATACGCCCATCATTGTTATCGGTGTGATTATATGACAAAAATTATTATATTGTAAAAGGAAGCAACAGAAAAATACGGCAAAAAATGTAAAGAGTTCGCAGAAAACAAAAGTTTGGCCTTAAAGTTTTATACAGAAAAAAGTACACACCAAATAAAATTTTTGACTAAGAATTTTATCGATTCAATTAAAATTTGCATTGCTTTAATTTTTTTTAAGAGAAGTATCACTCAGGCAATAAATTCTTACTACTATTACTAGGTGTTACCTTCTTTTAGGAAAGGGATAGTGATAGAAGAGACAGGTGCCGAAGGAAGAGATAGAGCAAAGGTTCATTCTTTTACAACTCTGTTTTTTGCACGTTTTTAATAAGGCAGTGTTGCAGCGCCTCTGGTGTCAATGAGGCGCATTAAATTTTTCGAAACTGTATTTAGTAGCAATTTTATTGGTTATTTTACTTCGCCGATGATTCTGCTACACAATGCCGATGAAGTGGGAAGCTGTGATATTATATTAGGATTAGTATCTGTCCATTCAATCTAGGACAAAAATTTGCGATAAAATGGTACTTACATTTTTAATACGACCTTGCAGTCTCATAGTAAGCACTAAAAGTCAGTGCGAAAACTTAAAATAGTTAGATTAATTTCAAAGTGCACCAAATGAGAATTCTACAATACATTGTTTGCACACATTGAGCTTTTTATTAAAATACTTGAAAGTTGTCGATAAGAATTCGATAATATGCCCTTGTTGAAGCTGTGCGAGTTACGCAAGTGTCATTCCTTAAACTTTTTCTGGCTACAGCTAAAATTCTTTATTATTTATTATGACAATACGGACTTTTAGATTTCTCAATTTTATTTAACGTTTAGCGAAACTAAGCAGATCCTTGGATCCTTTTCTTTTCCCTTTATGTGACTTTACAAAATCGCACAAACTTTAAAGTGTTTAAATTAATTTTTCCAGGAATATTTATACTTGGCTACTTTTATTTTAGTCTTTCTTCTTTTAGTCTACGTTTATGTTGCCAGTTTTTAAAGCTGTATGCAACATGCTTGTACTTTAGTTTGCTGTTGTTGTACAATGTACTTGGCTGGCAATGGGTAATTTGTTGCATGCAAGTTGCTAACAATGTGTGTAGGTATTCTTTTTTTTTTTTTTTTTTTTTTTTTTGTTGATAGTTGGTAGCATCAACAAAATAACAAACAAATATTGAAAATACAATAACAAAACTGGACACAGAAACAGGCAGAAGCATTAACAATCATCGCGTGCGTGCGTGTGAGCGCACACCAATGATTTACTCCGTTCTTTTGTGACAACTTGCTGCACGTTGCAATGTCTGCATGGCAAAGATGCAAATTTTAATTTCTACACTCAGTGCAACACTGCAACACACATACATATGTATGTACATTAGGGCGGGTCTATTTAAAAATCGCACAAATTACAAGGAAAATCGTATTTTAGGGATCAAAATAAGAAACTTTGCCGAAGGAACCATACGTCTAAAATGTATTTTGATGTTCCGACTTTTGATCCGAAGGGTCAAATTTTCTTGAAGGGTCAAATTTTTAAAAATCTCACTTGGACCCATCCTCAATCGAGTGAAAATGTATGACCGAGCCCCACTAATTTTCGAGGGCCGACCCACCTGTGCCAGAGGCACACCCTCTGGAACCACCCCGGGGGGGGTTCCCCATACAAATATTTAAAAAAATCACAAATGTTTGTATGGGGAACCGCCCAGGGGTTATTCCAGGGGGTGTGCCACTGCCATAGGTGGGTCGGCCCTCGAAAATTAGTGGGGCTCGGTCATACATTTTCACTCGATTGAGGAACTCTAAATGGGTCAAAGTGAGATTTTTCAAAATTTGAACCTTCAAGAAAATTTGACCTTTCGGATCAAAAGTCGGGACATCAAAATACATTTTAGATATATGGTTCCCTCGGCAAAGTTTCTTATTTTGATCTCTAGAATGCGATTTTCCTTGTAATTTGAGCGATTTTTTTGCCTCCATACAAATCGACCCGCCCTAATGTACATGCATATAAAGTGGATGGCTAAAACAATATTTACCAGTACTTAAGCAGACTGTAGTAAGTACGTCGTTTTTTCGGTGTTGCCTGTTGTGTTCATACATCAGTGGGCGATAGATAAGACTTTGGATATTCGTGCAACTACTTGTAGTAGTTGAATGTTGCAGACACACACTCTGTTCACTTCATTAATTTTCAATATGCAAAAAAAATGTATGTATGTTCGTGCCACAAGCAGAAAGAAAGAAACGAAAAAGTAATTTCCAATAAATTCTTACGTATGTTTTAATTGTTTTCAAACTTACAACAACAAGATTAACGTTAAATATGCCACAAAGAACTTCAAACAAAAAAAAAAAAAACTATATGGACACAATAGGTTTGTTCATTTACTAAAACTTGTTACGAATTTGTAATAATTGTTACTGGAAAGTGTTCATTAACTCAGAAAGTTTACAAGAAGAGAGCGTCAAAAGAGAGAAAAAATTGAGAGACAAGAAAATTTCTACAAATTATTGCTAGCAGTGTTGCCAGTTTTTTTCTAGAGCTTATTTATCCCCAATTTTTGATTTGTACTCCCCCAAAATCGCCAAATTATACATAGTTTAATATACACAAGTATAAAAAATTTGTCAACTAAAGTTTACCATTTCAAAAGCTTCAGAATCGAAATCTTCTGATTCATAAGCCTCAAACTTTGTTGCTTTAGCATTTTAGCCGAAGGATAAAAATTGTCACAACAAATTGAATTATTTTTAAAATGTATGTTTATTCTAAGAAGTGCTTCCAACTAGTCGTATTGCATTTTGTTGTGTATTTTTGTTTTGGTAGTGTTCATTATTGGTTAATCTGCCTTAATGCTTCTTCTTTGTTAGAAACCATTCACTATGAATAGTAAGATACACATTTTTAGACTTACCCGACGCCTATTTCTTAGTTCTTAACGTAGTAAAATAAAAATCCGCCAAAAATCCACTAAAATTTGGTTATCATCCCCAACAAATCCCCAGACTCCCTATACGAAATTTTCAATCCCAATTGCGGAAAAAATCCCCAATTTAGGAACAAATCCCCTAAACTGGCAACACTGTATAGTATTATAATAACTTCAGTAAAGTGCGACTGTGACTCGCACACGAAGGGTTACGTAATGACTAGTGTTGTTAATTATTCGTCTTTTATATTTGTTCGAATGATATTTCATGATATTTTCCTTGTTCGAAGATTTTGAATAATTTTGAAGTTTTGTTTGAATATTCGAGCGAACAAAGAATAAAAAAATTTATTCGAATAATTTTAAAAACGTTTGCAAAAAACGACACTTACTTACTTACTTACTTACCCGCTCGTTGCAAGTTTCTGCTAGTAAAGTAAATGAACAGACCTTATGTAATAAGTTTGTTTTAAATAATTTCTGCAAGTCTCTTATGTGGTTTTTAATATTAAATTTTGCTTAATCCAACTTCTTTCGTGCCATTTTTATTTCAACATTATGTTAATAAGTTTCTTGGAATACAAAAAAATAAATAATACTTTCTTGCTATACAACTTAAAGTTGTATGCCGGCCGTAGTATCTGTTGAATCGTTGTCCTGTGCGATAAGCTTCCGTTCATATTTAATGATTTGTTCTGTCAAACAGTCAAGTTGTCATTTTAAGAAAACGATTACATATAAAGTTGCATTGCATGAGAATTTGTAGAAAGCAGAATATATATAAATATATATTTATTTATTTTTTTTAAACAAATATGTTAAAATGTTTAAACACTTCTCTCAGCACTTATTCATCAATCATTAGTTTTCAATGTTAAATATTTTGTATAGTATAGTATTGTTTTTCATCACATAACTTTTAATATTTTTGAAGGCATTCAAAAAAAAAAGGAAAAGAGTTTGTACAAATGATCGTTTAAGATTGCATTTTACTAAATATCACTAATATTGCATTTAGCAAATATTTCATTAGCCCAATTCACAATCTTGTGCAAATGGTCTTTCATCGTAGCATATGCCAAATGGTATACCATACGAGTATATATACTCACCACTTAACAATTCTTAGTGGTGAGTATCAATATACCATACCATTTGGCACATGCTGCAATGCAAGACCATTTGCACAAGACTTGGGCTATTGTTTTCAATCGGTTTCCTATCGCAATATTCTGTGTCTTAGGACACCCGCATATAGCTATGCTGCTTGGCTATATAAAACAAACTTAATGTGCTAAATAACAATGCAATAAAACTATATTATATGATGATGTCAAATTTGCCGCAAATATTTCAAAACGTTTCCATTTATTTACCATTATTTTCCTTTCTAGCGGCGTACGATTGAATTAATGTTTTGTGTGTGGCCGGCGGCGGCTGTTAGCCGTCTTACGCCGATCGTCTATGTTCTCTGGCTTATGCTCATGTGCAAAAACAATACAAAAACAAATTGAGCAATTCTTCTCATTGCTTTTGTTTCACTCACTTCAAAAAACGAAACAAAACAAAGTCAAACAAGTTGTTTCGTTTATTTTGGTACTCTGGTTTTAAGTACAAAGAAATTAAAACAAAAATAAATTTATAACTGCAATAGTGTTGATTATTTTTGTTTAGAAAATCACTTCCGAGCTCCCGTGCCGTGACATAAATAGCATAGCTTTAAAAACATGTGAATTCTCAGAAAGCAGCGCTTATTAAACATTTCTACATTTCTCTATTCCTTGTTCTCTTATTAAAAAATTAATAACTTTACATCTTTCAAGTAAAACATAACGGACTTCGAAAATTCGTACTTAATTAAAATTTTTTTTTTCACAATTAACGAAATATAAATTTTTAAGGCTGTTATTTTATTTAAAATCAAATATATACACGTATTATAAATAATATTAATATTATTATTTTTTATGTCACCTCTAAACTTTTTTTCTTGATTTTAAAAATTTATAAAAAAAATATTTTTGATAGTTCTCACAATGTATTTTTAAACCCAAGCTTACTTAAAAAGAAGGCGTCTTTAAGGGTTGGAGTGATCGGCAATAATAGAGAAATATCCTTTATTAATATCCTTTATAAATATCCTTTATAAATATCCTTTATAAATATCCTCTGTATCCTCTAAATTTTCTTAAGCTGAATAATTTTTATAAAATTACTGAATTGATTTTCACATTATGATTTTAATTTTTTAAAAACCCTATTGTTTTTGCTACGCTGTCCGTCTATCTGTAACAGGCTGTTTTCTCGAGAACCGCTAGAGCTAAGGATAGGAAATTTTCACAGAATATGTAAAACTTTAGATGCTACAAAAAAGTTTGTCTTAAGTAGAACAAAAATAAGCAAATTAACTAACATGTGCCTAACTAGTAGACTTGTGTCCAACAGTTCATTTTGAACTAGTTTGAGAGCGTTTGAATCAAAAGTTGCATCAAACCCATTTAATTTACATTGATGTTTTTGGCCGAACTTGTGTCCAACTGAACGAACTAGTTCAAAATGAACTATTGGACACAAGTCTACTAACTAGTAAAGAACAAACGACAATGGCAAGACTGTTGTAAATTTAGAGATGGCAAAACTGATGCATTAAACACATTCACCACAGCAGGCTACACGAACACAGGACTTCAAATGCCGCTAGCAGCATTTGTCGCCTCGTAGCCAGCTACTTAATTATTTTGGAGACGACAGCAGCACCATCTGCACCTGATATTCAAATACAAATACATAGTTCAGTATTGCCACTTTCATATATTTTGCATTTATAAAAATTAATTTTTCTTTTAAAATGTACTTATTTCACGTAAAAGTACAAAAATGAATAAATTAATTCTTTACATCAATTTTTGGATATTGTTTCTGATAAATAATATGAAATAATTGTACGATATCATTCATTCAACATTTTGTATTACACTGGCAACACTGCATTTGCTCATTGTAGTCAAAGAAATAGAAATTAGTTTAATTGGAGTACAACGACAAAATCAGCATAGACAACAACCTGTCGCCGTGTTGCCTTGCTGTCTTCAAAATAATCATTCTCATATAAACATGTGTATTCTATCTATCCTTGACATTTGGTAGTCGGTAGCTTGCTGTGGTGAATGTGTTTAATGCATGAGCTTTCAGTACAGAAAAGCTTTTAGCAAATTAAAATATGTACGATGAATCAAAACAATTCACATTCCATTTGCAATTATGGCTGAGTATACAAAGCAGAAATTTACATCAACTGACACCACACACAGTGGACCAAACACAAAGAACGCTGATGATGTAGGTTTTGTGGCCTTGAAAACAGCTAGTTGTTCCGTTCTGCTGGTGTTTGTCAAAATATTCACATGTAATTTGGTTTACAGAGCGATACGAAATTTAATCTAATCAAATTATAAATATAGAAAAAAATAAAGTTCGAACAATAAACCCCCTTATTCCAGTTGTCGACATCGACGACACTTTAACACGATACTAAAATATTGGGGCTTGTTTACTCGCTCTCGAGAATAATTTTGTGCTATTGACAAACTATTTCCGTTCCCTAAGTTATAGAAAAAAGCATAAATATAAAGCCAAAAAAGGAGACAGTTGTTTTCGATAACGTGTATACAAGCCCCAATTTTTTGGTATTGTCTTAAAGTGATGTCGATGTCGACAACTGGAATGGGGGTGAATAATTAAAATTAACTATAGTAGTTTTTATTTACATTGAAAAATACAAAATAAAATAAGTTCTATGTCGATGTCGACAACTGGAATGGGGGTGAATAATTAAAATTAACTATAGTAGTTTTTATTTACATTGAAAAATACAAAATAAAATAAGTTCTATAACAAAATATGCATCTTAAATGTGTATTTATTATAAAATATGCAAAAATATGTATTTATTAAAAAATATGCAAAAATATGCACTAACAAATGGATGCCATTTGTTTGCAAATTCTTCAATTCGAAAAGTAAATTATTAATTTTGATTTCATGACTAAAAATATGAATTTGCATGAAAGTATTGACCTGCTTATCACAAATTTTTACCCGTACAATTCAAAAAAATTTGATTCTATCTAAAAAAAAAGTCGAGAATTAAATAAATTTATATTTGAATTTACAATTATTTTTATAAGTTTATAAAAATTATAATAAATCTAAACTTCATTTATTATATTCATGTATTGTATATATTTGCTGCAATTATAAAACTAAATGTAAATTTGTCTGTTATGCTGGAAAGTGTTTTTTTTATATCAATTTAAATGAGACCCGTTGATCTCAAATCACCATTGCGTACTTCGACTGGAGGCTGGACAAGAAGCGATAGTGAGAAAGGTAACTTATTTTCTGAGCATTTAAAATCTGTATTCATTCCCAATTCATGTACGGCTGCTGCCGATTTACCGAGTGTAGTCTCTACCCCCTCGTCCCTTAAGGTTTAAGATGCGTGAACTACAAAAAATAGTTGCTGAACTCGACCCTAAGAAAGCTCCAGGTATTGATGGTATTAGTAACAAGATGCTGATGAACTTGCCTCATATTGCAATAAGAATTTTGCTATTTATTTTTAATGCTATTTTACGAATGCAGTATTTTCCACATAACTGGAAACTTGCCAAGATTAAAATGATTCCAAAGCCAGGCAAAGATCTTACCAAGGCTGAGTCATATAGGCCTATAAGCTTACTTTCAACCATTTCAAAGCTTTTCGAAAAGCTGCTCATGACTAAATTGTCCACAATTTTAGCTGATACTGGGTGCATCCCGGACCATCAATTTGGCTTTAGAAGTCAGCATAGCACTATTGAGCAAACGCATAGATTGGTTCAAATTATAAGGAGGACTTTTGAAGAAAGAAGTATTGTTCTGCCCTTTTTATTGATGTTTCTCAGGCATTTGACAAAGTATGGCACAAAGGCCTAGTTTTAAAATTGAGGACATACCTACCAATAAATATACAAAAGCTTTTGGAAAGTTATATTCTTGATAGAAAGTTTACTGTTGTGGAAGGAGACTTCATGAGTGTACCCGAATCTATATCTTCTGGTGTGCCACAGGGTAGTATTCTGGGGCCAGTCTTGTATCTAATATATACTTGTGATATGCCTGTGAGCAATAACATCCACACTTCTACATTTGCCGATGATACAGCCTGTTTGAGTATTCACAAAAATCCTGATGAGGCATCCCGCAATCTCCAAGCACACATTACCCAGCTTGAAATATGGTTGAACTTATGGAGAATTAAAGTCAATGAACAAAAGTGTGTTCATATAACGTTTACCCTAAGAAAAGATACCTGTTCCCCCATTCGAATCAACAATCAAAATATTCCTCAACATTCTCAAGTCAAATACCTTGGCATACACCTTGATCGAAGGCTTACATGGAAATATCATATTGACTCTAAGTTAACCCAAATGAAACTTAAATTGACTCAAATATATTGGTTAATTGGCAGAAATTCAACACTCAGCCTAGACTGCAAACTTTTGATATACAAGTCGCTTTTGAAGTCAATATGGTGCTATGGAATTCAGCTGTGGGGCACTGCTTCAGCTTCAAATGTCGAGAGAATCCAACGAAGGCAAAACAAAATTTTACGTTTGATAACATCTGCTCCATGGTACGTTAAAAATTCAAATATTCATCGTGATTTAAATATGCCACTAGTGAGTGAAGAAATTGCAAAATACGCAGGCAAATATTTAACTAAACTCGAGTCACATCCTAATCCGCTTGCCCGTAATATTTTGAGCTTTACTGGACACATCTGCTTAAAAAAGAGGGACACAAGGGCTCTTATACCCAACACTCCAGATGGGACTGCTTAAAAATACTTCTTTTTGATTATCACTACTTATGTATTATTTATAACTATCACTAAGCTTATGTCCGATATTGGTCGGGCCTAATAATTATATTTAGATTTAAGATTTGATTACTTATTGTTAGTTCATTTTTGAAGATACAATAAATAAATATGTATATGAAAAAAAAAAAAAAAAAAAATTTAAATGAAAATTTTTTTGCCTTCTGATGTTTATAGTTTCCATAAATGAGTCTTTCTTTCTTTTTTTTTTTTTTGCAATGTTTTTGTACTTTTCGTTATTGTACTTAATTTTTTTTGTTATGTTGATTGCATTTGTATTGTATTTCAACCGGAAACTCTTTAATAAATTATGTTCAATTGAGATTGTGCAAAAAAAAATAAAATAAAAAAACTTAAACTAGAATACGAAGCCCTGACGCAATATACGGTCGGTGTCAGTGACTTGTGCGCCGAAATAATGTCAAGAAATTATTGAAATCGTGCTGAAGTAATGAATAGTTTAATGGATTTTATAAAAAAAAATTTAAACTACAGTTGCGTAAATAAATATACAAACACTTGTAAATATATACACATGTATGCATGTGTTTACAGTGACTTCTTAATAGCTTTAATTGATTTCACTTTAGCTTTTAGACTTCTTTTTTTTATTAGTTATTTATGTTTACTTCTATAAAGTTTAGTTATTTGATTTAGTTGCAATGGAAGCAACTCCTCTCATGCAAAACATTCACATCATTCAAACCCCAGCCACATATGTTTTGTTTATTGACTTTTACTTGAAATGTCTCATTTGCAGTATTTTTCCTTAAAATAGTTTACGCTACTTGATGATTTTGTATTTTTGTATATTTTTTTTTCTCAAATCAGCATTAAACTGAAGTAAAATATCGCATGTTGACAAAACAGAAATAAGAGCGAAAGAAGACGCAGCAGACCACCCTGACACAAATGATGCTGACACTGCAGCAAACTAAATTGCTCTGCCAATTGTTTGTTAGTGGTGGAATCAATTTATTTTTATAGAGTATTTTTTTTTTTTTGTTCTTTTTCATAAAATTTCTTGTTAATTTAAAACGATCTCAATAAATAAACACAAGTCTAAGATGAGTGTAAGCATATGGCCAGGTCGAATTTGCCTGCACTCTACATAGAGGCAAGATCCAGCGGACTACATTAGTGCGCTGTTAATACTTTTTTTCCAAGGATACAAAACATTTAGTTGTAAATATTGGTGGATGTGCCCTATTTTGATAGCTTTGAAATACTTTGTATTGCATTTAGTTTATTTCGCAGTTTTATCAATAATGGACCAACATCTGCACAACTCCAGCGCATTTCGTTAATGTCCTTATGCCTATTTTGAAATTGATAAATGAGGAATCGAGAATGAAGACGTCACGAGTATAGTTTCATGTTTTCTAGGCAATGCAATAGAGTTTTGACATAACACTGAAATTTTTTATCGCTTACTGGTTTCATCACATCTTTTATAATCACCTTAAGACTGAGCCCATCCAAACAGGAATTTAAATTGTGACGATTCAGTCAAAGAAATGATAGCTGCAGAATCAATAGACTTATTTGACGAATGATAAATAAAATATTTAAAAAAAAAAGATTATCTATAATTGGTATGGGTTTCATGGGAACGACCATGAAACCCATACCAATGAAATGATGAAACCGGCATATGTCAATTTGTTATCCTAAAAAAAAAGTATATGTACAACCGAAATAATCGATTTCGATAGAAATAACATTTTTATTTTATTTTGCTCAATATAATTCCCGGTGAAAGCTTTCTTATAATTTTTGCACAAAAATGTATGAAGGCATCCCACTGTGCGCCACCATTAATGGAAACCTTTATAGTGCCATATTCACGGATTTCTCTGTAATTGGGGTTTCATCAAGCGCTTTCTATCTTCAAATTCGAATAAAACAAAGTGTGCGTAAGATATCTTCGAATTTTTTTTTTATTGGTTTGAAATATAACATCGTAGAAATGTTCGTCGCGGCTTCTCCAGCTCATCCGAAATCTCAAATTTTCTATGGCTCTATTCGTCTACACCAACGACTTAAGAAAAACCCATAAGAAAAAATCGAACGTGGTAAACTCGCACGGTGTCGGTGGCCAGTTCTCATTACTTAAACGTGAGATGAACATGTCCTCAAATCGCTAGTGCAATATGTCCAATGTGGCCTGATGTTGTGTGTGAAACGTAGCGCATTTCTATTGAAACCAGTTATTGTTGGTGTGCTTATGATTCAGTTTTGACCGATGACGCCACCAGCCCGAGATTCATACGAAAAAGTAACGTTTTTTTTGGCATGCCTTGCACGCTCTTTGATCTCATGATTCGATAATTTTGTTTGTTGGCGTACCAATTCTTCCAGAAATGGTCGTTATCGTAAAACGAATAACACAAATGTAAAGTGGAATGAAAACTTATATATTTGCATATTATTTTACAAATTGTTTCAAAATGTTTATCGTATTACGGGAAAAAAAAGATTTTTACTTAACTCGGCTTAACTCACAACTGTTTATTCTGTTCCCGAAATTCACTAAATTATAGGGTTACGATTGAGAATAGATTGTGAAAAATAACACACGCAGTTGTCTTAGGACACCCGGTTATAGCCATGCTGCTTAGCTAAATAAAACAAACTTAATGTGTTAAATTAAATAACAATGCAATAAAATTATACTATATGATGATGTCAAATTCGCTGCAAATATTTCAAAACGTTCCCATGTACTTCCCATTATTTTCTATTTTAACTGCGTACGACTAATGTGTCGTTTGCGGCCGGCGGCGGCTGTTAGCCGGCTCACAACCGATCGGCTGTGTTCTCTCATGTGTTTGTGCTCATGTACAAAAACAATACAAAAACAAATTGAACAATCCTTCTCATTGTTTTTGTTTCACTCACTTCAAAGAGCGAAACAAAACAAAATCAAACAATTTGTTTCATTTACTCTGGTTTTAAGTACAAAGAAATCAAAACAAAAATTAATTTATAACTGTAATAGCGTCGATTATTCTTGTTACGAAAATCACGCCCTTTCTCCTGGAGCGCGCAATAAATAGCGCGATACACTGAAAACTAATTCTCGAAACACCAAAAATTGCAATTTTTATTGCAGGCAAGAAAAACATCAAATATCAATGGAAATTTTTTTCTATTGATAGTACATTTAATCGGTTCTCAGAAATTTTATTTTTCAATTAATTCCCACTTTTGATATCGGAAACCCCAATTTGCAACGTGGCGGCAACGCTCCATAATTGGAAAATCTGGGGTCTAATCGTCGCTTACGATAATCTCAGTTTGAGATTATGGAATTCGCTATCCAACAATGTAATAATATGGTTCGATATTGAATTCCATAATATTAAACTGAAAAAACGTAATCGAATCAGCTTGTTATCGAAAGCGACGATTAGATCCCTGATTTTGACAGAGTGTTAAGTTGTGAAGTTGGCTGCAAGAAAATAGTGTTGTTAACGTTAAAGATAAATAGTATTTTAGATAGTTTTAGGTCAATATATCAGTTTTATCTTCTATTTTATAGGTTTTATTAAACATGACAAGTTAATATAATTATTTATGACACAACGTTGACGTTCTTATTTAGGTATGGAACTTGAGCGTTAACGATAAGCGGCATCAAAATACAACTCTTGCCCCTTTTATTTAGGTATTTCTGTTATTGTGTTGCTTATCTACTAGACAATTTAATATACCAACTTAAATGTACACCAAAAAAATAAAAATAAAAAAAAGTTTGCCTCAACACAAACGAGAACGAATAAAGTATCTAGTTAATTTAAATTTCAGTTTTGCGTCCAACTGATCGTTGACAAAACAATTTTATTTCATTTATTCAATTCGCCAATAAAAATTATACTTACCAGTGTATCAATGATGCTGTTGATTATTCATTCAACCGAAGCTTTGGATGCAGTAGTTCAGTATTGCGCGAATAAGCAAGAAAAGAAAAAATATATATACAATGTGGAATGTAGTGCAGCTACTTAATTAAGAACTAAAACAAGCCAAACCAACCAACCACTTCGTCAACAACGCCATACATAATTTTATATCTTTGGAGGGGAACTCCCTTTTTATTAAGAAAATTTCCTAAGAAATCGCTGTTGCTGTTGTTGTTGTTCCGTTTTCTTGTTTGCTGACAATTTAATGCTGGCGAAGTAAAACTTGAATGCAGAATTTTAATTGAATGACTCAATGTTGAAAAAAGTAATTCTTTGTTGCAAAATATATATTGCATAAATATTTATTTATGGATAAACAAGCAAGAGATATGTATGATACGGGCTCAAGTATATTTCATGTATTTTTAAAGTTAATTTTTTTTTAACACCCGCTTGAAATTGGAAATATATAACAGAAAATTTTTTGCTTTCAACAACAATTGGTTTTGTTTGAATGATTTTTAGATATTTTACCATTGTTAAAATGATTTAAATCTTTGCTAATTAGTTTGTCATTAGATAATTAAATAATTTTGAATACTCAAGTATTTCCAACTCGCAAGAAATTTTTTGATTTTGCTTGGTTTTCTGGTAAGTTTCCTCTCTAAGATTCTTTCTGCTAAAAAAACCGACTTCAATGCATAGATCTGATAGTAAAAGATAAGAAGAAGTACGTGAAACATAATATTAAATTTTAGTGGGCGTGACTCCGCCCATTTTTTTAAGTAAAAGATTTTGTCTATTCTAGAGCTCAATTTGTGTGGCAAGTTTCGTAAAAATCGCTTAAGTAGAACCGCGTGAGGTATTATAATACATTTTAATGGGCGTAACTCCGCCCATTTTTTTAACTTTCAAATTGTGTAATTAGAAGAACCAAAGGTGTTTTATAGGCTTCGCAGCAATCAAATAAGTATTATATCATTAAATTATATAAAACAAATTGTGGGTGTGTCCCGGCCCACTTTTTTTTTTGCAATTGCACCAATGGGAAGCTATAGCCTCTCAGACAGCAAAAAAGTTCTTACAATCGGTCTAAAATGTACCGAGTAACACAGCTAAACAAATAGAGACCTCCTCCTTTTTTTTGAAGTCAGTTGAAAACAAGCAATTGGTAAGAAAGCATCGGTGTTACCACCGGACACGACTGAAATTACATCTGATGAGAAATTAACGATTTATTTTATATAAATATTTTACAAGAAAGAAAAACACAAAAAATTCATTTAACGGAGATTAATATCAGTCATACTAAATTTGGTTGCGTGTATCTCTAGGAAAGGTTCACTGCCGTTCCTTTGAATAATCACTTTTAAAACTCCTCGCAATGGTCTTAGACGATACTCTGTTTCTCAAATCAGTTTTACAAATCTTAAGGGAAGTAAATAATTCCCAAAACTAAAACATTTAAAAATTAAATAAAAATTTAATTTATTGCTTTTTGTAATATTTGAAACATATGTATGTATCTTCTCCCAGGTCCACAATGAAGCCCATATTTATCGAAATCGAACCTTTTATAAATCTATATTAAACGGTGGAAAAAAGTGACTTCGTTTGAGAAGACCAACACTATATAATCGGGCCTGTTCTGCAAATTACGACATGCCAAATCACGGTGATTTGTAAAAATTAATAAAAGCTAAATCATTGCTTTTGTATATTTTACGCTTTATAGCTATGGAAGTTGGAAGAAAATATGCTATTATAAATGAAAAATACTTAAAACGCAATAAAATCCCATTGCCAAGTCAGCTATTAATAGTTTACTTTTGAAATCACGTGATTTGAAATCACCGTGATTTTCAGAACAGGGGGGAATACTATAAATTTCGAGCATGATATGACATAATCAATAAAATAAAATCTTGATTTTATTTGGGAAACGTCTTCAGCATAAAAGTTTGTCTACAACTTTCAAGTATAGCTTCTATATTGAAATAGAATGACAGAGAGCCATATGCCGAAATACTAATTAATGTATGTATATTTTATTTGGAATCATACGATTTTAGAAAACTAACTCTGCCAATATGAAACTTTTTTAAATTTTTCTATTATATAGGAAAGAAAATTATCGTATGTGCCTTTAAAAACATCAGTAGTTCTATTATACATTTTGGAAATGGTACGATTTCAAATCAACTGGATTTACGGAACAGGACTTTAGGTTAGGATGGTTAGGTTAGCAGGTTGCTGGTAAGAACGAGTGAAAAATTAGAGTCCAGTTCAATTGGGTTCATTACAATGATCCCTTTGGGCTACCTGTGACTTGAAGAAAAGATAGAGAGCGAGAGATATTGGTAGGACGGAAAGGGATGAGAAGGCTAGATTTCTATATAATATATAGATAAAAGTTGTTATTGAGAAGGTGTGAGTGGGTCGAAGATTGGATAAAGGGGGAGTCAGCGGCTATACCAGCCACTCTTCGTAATATAAAGGCTCACATTTTTTAGTCCTATTTGCGATAACTCGGATAGGCTGCTGAAGGATAGTCTGACAATGAGGTGCAGACGGAGATCCTCCCGAGCGGGATAAAAGCGGAGGAGATGCAAGATACGTTACTCCTCATCCTCATCATTGCTTCTGAAGCAGTAGTCATTATACGGGTGACCCAAACTCTTAGCATGGGTTCCGAAAGCACTGGTCAAAGTGGCCACGAGGTTCCTCAAGTGCTTTCTAGTGAAGTTCATAAGGGTTTTCATTGTGTGGGCGCTTAGGCGACGCCAAAGGGTTCTTGCTATTGTGCAGGTGGGCCCATTGCGCTATCTATCTTAAACTAATTCAAGAAAGCACAACATCAAAGCTTCTCCAGATGGATGAGAGTGGAGGCCCACAGAGATTATTGATATCGACTTCTCTTAGTAAGGTTTCTCTCCTTGCCAGGTAATCGCCAATAATACTGCCTGAAATAGGCCAGTATCCACGCAACCAGTTTAATACGATATATGAGTGCTGGACAAGAAAAAATATGGTATACTCACCTATGAGGGACTAATTGCAGATTGATTGTCAGTTATAATGTGGATATCTCTATAGAACCTTAGCAAGTGTATCGCTCTCTTACACAGAAAAAAACGAGATAAGAACTATGTCTAACAAAACCATGTTATTGAAAAAAATTTTAAATTTCAATAATATTTGTCATTAACTTAATATAATATATATCAAAGCAGTTAGCACGTTGACTACAAAACCGAAGGTCCTGGGTTCGAGCTCGGTCTCCAACAGTCATTAACTAACAACACCACGCATTTTTCTGATGTGCATTTAGTGTTCATTTGTATCAGTTGCTGTAGGAAAGTTCAAGTGATGAAGGCATAGACAGTGGTCACTAAACTACACCGGCTTCAGCGGATGCTAATCCTAATGTAACGTCAGAGCGCCCTCCTTTGTCGGTATTGTGTAGCAGAATCATCGGCGAAGTAAAATAACCAATAAAATGGCTACTAAACACAGCTTTGAAAATTTAATACGCCTCATTAACACCAGAGGCGCTGCAATTATGCATTATTTAAAACGTGCAAAAAGTAGAGTTCTCCTTATTAGAAATCTCTTATTATTTCTCTTTGTTAAAGTTTTGTGAACTGTTTCTTCCAAAAAAGCAAACTTGAAAAAATCAAAAATTAATTTACTTATGTCAAAATTATTTTTTAAGCTTTTTTTTAACTTGTGGTTGCTTAAAATTAAGTTACATTAAAACAAATGAAAAATGGCGCAAAAATTCTGCACCAAACTAAAAATCATAGTGTAATATTACAACAAAAATTAAAGGAGAACTTGATACTCTACAATAAATATCGTTAAGAAAAAGATGAGAAGATAATGATTTTTTAAAGGCCTGTTGCACAACTTGCAAGTGTAAGTTTGCACATATCAACTAAATTGAGAACAACAGCCTGGAGGTAATGATGCTTGAAGTTACAAAGAAAAAGTCACAAAACCTGCAGCAGCAAGAAAAATTCCATAAACAAGTATCAGATCTCGAAAGTAACCTTAAAAAGAAAAAAAAAGAAAATTAAATCGTTTATATTGGTATGAACGACAAGAGTAATAACAGCAAAAAAAAAAAAAAAAAAAGAACTAATAACTACTTATGTATGTTCCTCAACTGGAAGCTGTAGCTACTGACGCTACAAGCAGCAGCATGCAGCAGCAACAGTAAACTTGTACTTAAAATTGTTATCCTCTTTTAAGCTGGTGTTACTGTTACTGTTTCTGTTGCTGTTATTGCTGCTATTTATTTTGTGCCTCATCTATAACTGATACAATACCTCATTCTTAGCAACAAATGCATCGCATATACCACTTACATACATATTCGTATAGTTTTCTACTCGTTTACGATGCTGATTTTGAACTGCACGAAGTAGAGAAAGAAACACCTGCAGGTGCAGGCAAAAAAAAAAAAAGACTAAAAGCCTCTGTCTGTCAGTTGTAAACTTATTTCTTTTGCACTTGTTTTTTTTTTAAGGTTATAACAGCATTCAATATGTTTTATATTCATGTGCAAAGAGCTTCTAGCGACGAGGATCGTTGGTGAATTTAAAATATTTACTATAGCTATGCTATTTATTGCGCGATACAGGATTAGGACGTGGTTTTCGTAACAAAAATAATCCACACTATTACAGTTATAAATTTATTTTTGTTTTGATTTCCTTGTACTTACAACCAGAGTATAAAAATCAAAGAAACAAATTGTTTGATTTTGTTTTGTTTCGTTCTTTGAAGTGAGTGAAATAAAAACATAACAAAAACAATGAGAAGGATTGCTCAATTTGTTTTTGTTTTGGTTTTGAACATGAGCACAAACCAGAGGACAAAGCCGGCTAACAGCCGCTAGAAAAGAAAATAATGGAAAATAAATGGAAACGTTTTGAAATATTTGCAGAGAATTTCACCTCATCATATAATATAATTTTATTGCATTGTTATTGCACACATGAAATGTTTTTAATATATGTAACCAAGCAGCATAGCTATAACCGGGTACCCTAAGACAGCTCTCTTCTTGTTTTTTTTTCACAGTTATTCCAGTTCGTCAATATTTTTGTCTTGACTAGACTTTGATAATGCTTGGAAATCATCATGAACATTTTAAATGATATGTATAAGTTTCTCAGGCAACCCTCGTTTATCTTGCTGTAACATTTAGTCTTGTTGGTGCTTTAATATCGTTTACTATAGATTTTTTTTAATTTGTTCTATTATCTTACTTTAAAGGAGAGGAAGGCCATAAGATTTTATAAAAGTATAAAATTGGAATATTTTTGCTTCATATCGTACTTGCGCCCACAAAAAGAATGATTACATAAAATATGTACATATCGCTCCTTTACTGGAACAACGTCATAACAGAAAAGAACGAGCTTGCCCAAAAAAAAAAACAGTTTACACACTTTAATGGAAAAAGAAAATTTAATATATCTCTCAAGAGTTAAGTAAACAAGATATTTGTATGAAATTTGTATACAATATGAAGAACGATATGAGGATTAATTCTGCTGCATCACTAACTCAAAAAATCCATTTTTTGAGCTACGACGTTCTTTGAGTAAATGAGCGATATGTATATGCAGTCCTTGCTTTCAAAAAGACGTAGCCCCGGTACGTTCTTGGATCTTGAAATTTTCTCACAATCGACAACTTACGACCGAAGCAGTAATGCTAATAAATATAGCACAAAAAAAATTAATAAAACTTTGCTTAGGTCTCACGCAGATTTCTGTTAATTGAGTCGAAATTCATTCAAATTCGAGGGTGGCGTTGGCTGAAGTAGTTAGCACGTTGACTACAAAACCGAAGGTCGTGGGTTCAATCCCTGTATCGAACAGTCATTAAATAACAACACCACGCATTTTTCTGATGTGCATTAGTGTTCCTTGTATCAGTTGTTGTAGGAAAGTTCAAGTGATGAAGGCATATTCACTGGTCACTGAACTATACCGACTTCAGGAGATACTAATCCTAATGTAACATCAGAGCGCCCTCCTTCGTTGTGTAGCAGAATCATCGGCGAAGTAAAAATAATCAATGAAATGGCTACAAAACACAGCTTAAAAAAAAAATTTAATACGCCTCACTTAACATCAGAGAGGCGCTGCAACACTGCATTATTAAAAACGTGCAAGAAGCAGAGTTGTAAAAGAATGAAGCTTTCCTCTATCTCTCCCTTCACCACCTGTCTTCTCTACCACTATCCCTTTCCTAAAGAAGGTAACACCTAGTAATAGTAGTAGGGCATTAATTGCCTGAGTGTTACTTCAGTATCAATATCGTTTTAAAATGTCACATATATGCCATAATATTACAGTGAAAAGGTACCTTGCTGCCCTAATACAGCATTAAAATTTCAATCTAAAATAATTCTCGTTTTCATGCGGTTCTCAAATCAGAAAATGCTGGAATGTTTGTTTTGCAAATTTGGCCGATAAGATGCACCTATTTGGCACAGACTTGTTTGATCTCTAAGGCTGTCGGTTAGACAGTATTCATGCTTAAAGGATGGTGTTACAAAAACAGCCGCTCTACGTGCTCGTGGTTCACGATCTACTTGTTTGGCCTCTTTGTCTAAAAGTCCATAGCATGCGTTCCACGCACTCTCCCATGTAAGTTAAATGCGACAATTTGGTTTACTTTCCACTATTTTGGGTTCCGTACATCAAAGGTGAAAAGGTAAAACGCAAAATCTTGAAATGTTCAAAAACGCTGAAACTAAAAAATCACAAAAGAAAAAAGATCACAAAAAAAAATAGATAAAACCGAAAAAGCGCCAAAACTGAAAAACCCCTACCAACCAAATAAATCGCCATAAACCGAAAAAATCCCAAAAACCAAAAAGATCACCAAAAACCAAAAAAAAAAAAATCACATAAACGAAAAAAACGCCAAAAAACCAAGAAAAAGTTTTCCGGGTACTTAATTTTTTTTTAAATTTCTGCATCAGGTAAGATATGGAAAATAAAATAAAACTTGGCACCACTGAGTATGGAAATCAGCTAATTTTTGCGAACGCCTCTTAGTCCTAATTTACACTATGCAAGTGTTATTGCTAAGCTGATTAGTTTGTTAGAAGAGAGAGACGAGGGGAAGGTAACTTATCTGTTGCCCTCGTCTCTCTTTTCAACAAACTAATCAGCTTAGCAATAAGTCTTGCATAGTGTAAATTAGGACTAAGAGGCGTTCGAAAAAATCAGCTGATTTCCATACTCAGTGGTGCCAAGTTTTATTTTATTTTCCATCAGTGCTGCTTAAGTAGCGTGGCATGTCACTTGAAACGCTAAAAAAAACGTAGAATTCTCAATGCTTCTCCAGATAAGACAAGAAGGATATCTCCCTTACCAACCTGCCACGATATCCCACGACTTTTGTTCGTGATGCCCCTTTAGGTAGGCGTCCATATATGTGCAGAACTCGTATGTTAAATACAATATTAAATCAAATTCTTTTTGCCCGCGCGTTGAATCAAGAGTCGATCCCAGGATCTCCGTATGTTAGGCTGGAACACTACCCACTGAATTACCGAAGCTCATAAATATTTATTTTCGTACACAATTCAATTAAGAAATAAAAAATCAAAACTTTAAGTAAAAATTTCATTCGCATCCAAATTTGTATCCAGGCAGGGTGACCGATGTAATTTTTCAAAAAGGCGCCAAATAGGGGATTTATCAAAAAAAGAGGCAAAATTAAAAAAAAACGAGAAAACTACACTAAACTTTTTATTTTTAATGTATTTTTATATAAGTAAAAAAAAATGGCAATTTACCACTTTAGTCGGTCAAACGGTCACGCTGTATCCAGGCAAGCGAGAGAGGATGCAATATAAAAAATTTTGAGAATTTGAGTCAGTGTTGCCGAATTGCGGGTAATTACCCGAATCGGGTGTAATTTTTATGTCCAAGTGTAGCGCGTGGGTAATTGCTCTCAGGTGTAATTTACGGGTAATTTGAAATTCGTCTGTTTTATATAATAAATCGTGTGTGTTCTGGCTTTCACATCGTTTTCACGCGTTTTCTTGTGAATTCGGATGTTAAAACACATGCTACGCCTGCTTAAGTTGAAATTTAGAAAATACAAATTAATAGTATGTGTTCTAGCATCCGAATTTAGAAGAACACTATTTGGAAATTGACGATTTCAAACTTTTAGATTTTTTCGTTTTCTATTTCGTTTTCGATTTTCTTTTCACTTGTTAACAGTCTTGTGAAAAAATACGAGTTTCATTTGTTAACAGTCTTGTAAAAAAATAAGAGTTTTTTGCTCAAAATCGAAAACGAGAAAATCTAAAAGTTTGAAATCGTCAATTTCCAAATAGTGTTCTTCTAAATTCGGATGCTAGAACATATACTATTAATCTGTAGTTTCTACATTTCAACTTAAACAGGCGTAGCATGTGTTTTAACATCCGAACTCAGAAGAAAACATGTGAAAACGATGTGAAAGCCAGAACACACACGAATACATACATATCTAATATAATAAAAAACAAAATAAAACATCATAAATTATCGTCTGATACCGTTGATGCTATTTTATTATTTAAAGAAGTTATACAAAAAAAAACAATAATAATAATAAGCAATAAGATATGAAATAGATTTATAATGAACTACTTATTTTTACATGAAAGTTAGCATTTATTTTCACCAAAAAAATATACTTTTAGATAGCAGAATAAAAAAAATTAATACAAAACAACAAAAAAAATTTTTTTGATTCGAAATTTATATTACAGATGAATATTCTATAGGAGAGTTTTTTGCCATCGGAAGCTCATTTTGAGAAAATTTGAGTTGACGTATTTTTAATACACGCTCTCGATATGTTGCACTTCACTGGGGCTGATACCAAATCATAAGTAGACCTTAAACAAGATTTTTGAAATGTGTCAAACATTTATTTTAATATTGGGTGTAATTCCTTTGAAATCGGGTAATTTTGGCTCCTACGAGGTGTAATTTTGAATATATAGCTTGGTAACACTGATTTGAGTACAAACAGCCGACCAACGTCGTAGTGTTCGTGTTAAATTTCGTCATTCGCTTACGTTATTGCATCCTCGTAGGGCAGAGTGAAAGACAGTGCATCCCTCTCTGCTTTTCCACGCTTCCGAAGCGCTTCTTTTTGTCTTAGTGCTTACTTGTACCAAATTAATTTTTGTTGGGTTAAAATAGCTGTTTAAAGGCCTATAATTAATTTTATAGGCACAGCGACGATATTCCTGCACATTATCTGTTGTAATTATTTGCCAGCGTTTATAAGATTAATTTTTATGTTACAAAGTAAGTAAACGTAGTTTATTATTACTGAGGACCTTCAAGGAACCCTATTGGAAATTGCATATACTGACGGACAAAATAATCCTAGCAAGAAGAGTACTTAAATGCTCTTAAAAACAGATACACATTGACGCCACAATTCGATAAGCTATAGTAACATACGAGTAGTCTACACCCCTGATGACTTTATATCATAACTCGTATAATGACGGCGGCAGAGCAACTGTCATTAGGGTTCCGTACACCAAAGGTGAAAAGGAACCCTATTGTTTTCGCTACGCTGTCCGTCTGTGCGTACTTCTGCCACAGGGTATTTTCTCGAAAACCGTAAGAGGTACGGACCATTACATTTATGCACTTCAACAACAACAAGTTAAAAATTAAAGGGTGTTCCAAAACGAGCAACGAAAAATTTTCAAATTCCATGTACATACAATTGTATGTATATACACTTGAAATTTGTAAGGTTAGTGTATTTTTATACAGACTACAACAATTAACACTAAAATTAAAAAAATTTAATTTAAAGGGTGTTCCAACAGTTAATGCAATTTTGACTATGTAATTTTGACAACTTCCTGTATCTTGGAAACCGTAAGAGCCAAACTCTTGAAATTTTCACAAACGGTAAAACCAAAAAATCCCAAAATTATAAAATCGCCAAACCGAAAATAAAATCGCCAAAAGCAAAAACAAAAAATCGCCAAAACGAAAAAACGCCAAAAACCGGAAAAAAATCGCCCAAATGTATGCATGTGTGTTCCTTTGCGGTACTATATATTGATAATTATTACATCAATCGATTTGTCTTAATCCCGAGAGTGTCACGAAAGATCTGACAAAATTCAATATGGCGCCATTTTCTGAATAAGAATAAAATAAAAAGGTTGCGAACTATATCAAAATGGGTATCATACGAAAGGTATTCGAAAATCATCTTTAGGTCTCTCTCATGATTTTTTATATCGATTGATCATTTAGGATATTTAACGGTTTAAAGTTGGTTGCAAATTTGAGTGTGGCGTTGGCTGAAGTAGTTAGCACGTTGACTACAAAACCGAAGGTCCTGGGTTCGAGCCCGGTCTCCGACAGCCATTAAATAACAAAACCAAGCATTTTTCCGATGTGCATTAGTGTCGCTTTGTGTCATAAAGTTCAAGTGCTGAAGGCATAGTCACTGGCCACTGACTTCAGCAGATGCTAATCCTAATATAACATCAGAGCGCCCTCCTTCGTCGGTATTTATTCTATTGGCGAAGTAAAATAACAACCAATAAAAATGGCTACTAAATACAGGTTTGAAAAATTTAATACGAATACGCCTCATTGACACCAGAGGCGCTGCAACTCTGTATTATTGAAAAACGTGCTAAACCAGAGTAGTAAAAGAATGAAGCTTTCCTCTATCTCTTCCTTCACTCAGTATCCCTTTCCTAAAAGAAGAGAACACCTTTTAGTAGTAAAAATAATAAAAAGTATAATTTTTTTCGTACTATTCCAAAAGTCTCAAAAACTTCGATTTTCGGTACCAATTTTTAAACTACTTATTTTTTTGTAAATCCAACTTCATTGGGAGTTATTTCATTTAGACTAATTTCTTTGGAAATCATTTCCATTTAGCCTACATTTTCTACTAGACTTTAAAGTCCAACTTTAATTGGCCTTCATTCATTTGCACCATAAAATTTCGAAATGGTCATATAAATACGTACATAAATTGTGGTTTCTAATTTGAAAATTCTCTGGTCAAATCTACTTGTAGCAGAAGCATTAAGTAGAGTCCTATTTACAACATGATCCCTAAAACACATGATAGAACACGTCGACCAAACAGCCTCGATTGGTGTGTCAGTACTAGGGATGCCAATCGGGATCGATTTTTGGAAATCCCGATCCCGAAAATCCCTGGATTTTTCGGGATTCCGGGGTTTTCGAGATTTCGGGATTTAAAATTTTTTGGTAAAATAAATATTTTTTTTAATAAATATTACTTTAATAACAAATTGTATGCATTTTAAAAGTTTTTATGTTGATAATATATCATTAAACATTTGTCTTTAAAGTTAACAATATTTTAATACTAGTATGAAATAAAAATCGAAAGAATTTTTGTCATCTATTTTTAAGTTGATGTTAGAGAATTTATACTGAAAACAATAACTTTCAATATAAATGTTTTTCTATAATCTAAATCAAAACGAATGTGCATATCTGTGGACTTTTAACACTATCGCTTAAGTTGATTTACGAAAATTTTAGATGCACTTTCATACAAATAAGCTGCAAAAACATTATTGTTTTTTTAAATATATCTATTAACGTTTTTTTAATTGCGATTGACCAACAAGTAGCCATTACGGTTATTACATATACCAGGCATTGCCTATTTTTTTAATCGATTTCGTCACTACTATGACAAAGATAAAAAGTCTGAACATGTCGAAAAATTAAAAGAAATGTATACACAATTCTAATCAAATTCTATAAATTACGTCTAATGATCACATTTTTGTAGGCACATACATTAACGGCCGTATTCATAAAAAAAATTTAGGTTTATTACAGGTTTATTTGACAAATTTCCCAAAGAAATACGTCAAATAAGCGCTTAATAAATTTAATTTTAAATTCATACATAAGTTGTTTTCTGCAAGTTCAACAGATACATATGTAGTCCTAAGTTCGCTAAGAGGAGTATGGTTTATTAGTGTGCTGTCCTTCTACTCTGCAACTCGAATAAAACTATAATTGAGTCGAAGTCATTCAGTCGGTCATTTTTGACACAAACCTTTGATCAAACCCATGTAATTTAAATAGGTCATAGGTTTGTGTTAAAAACGACCTAAACGGTCTAACGAAAATAATTTTGAACTGCAATGTAAAAAAACATACATTCACACTAGAGCAATTTTTTAGACAAAATAGTACGCATTATTCTGTAAATATTTCTCGCTTTTACGTCAACCCGACTTTTTATTTTCTAGTTAAATTGTAAGGAGCTGTCAGTAGTACTCAATTGTTACCGAAAAGTGGATAAGGGTTGAGGAGTCGATATACAGAGTTATACACTGCAATTATGAATAAATATCCGCAAGAAATGTCTCCCTTTTCCATAATTTTTTTTTGTTTTCCCTATTATTTGCTACTGTTTGAAATTATTCCCCGGGCAAAATTTTTCATGGAATTTTATTCATAATTGGCCTTATAATATAGAATAAGACGCAATAAATTTGTCAAACTTATTGAATTTTCCAAATGTTATTTTCCTTCCAAAGCTCGTATGCTTCTTTTTGTTTTCAAAATAATTCTTAGTTGTATATTGTATCACCTTTGATAAAAATAACCGTGAGAAAGTAGTTAATTTATTTTGCACTTGTTGTTAATTTATAAGAAATATGCCACGAATAGTCATTAAATTGTTAAAACTGCACGTACATATAAAATTGTATGGGACTTTTAAATATTATAAAAAATACCATAAAATCAACGAAAATTTTAATCTATTAAGTTTTTTATATAAAAATTGCTAAGAAATCCCGAAAAAGAAATCCCGGGATTGAATCTTACAAATCCCGGGATTCGGGATTTGCCAAATCCCGAAAATCCCGGGATTTCCGGGATCGGGATTTCCCGTTTGGCATCCCTAGTCAGTACATAAGTATGTGCTCGTAGTTGTTGGCAGACAACAAATAATTGTATTACATGTTAGTTGGCAGGCAGGAAAGCAGGCGAGCAGGCAGGCTGGTAGACAACTTTTGCTTCACTACAATTTGACCACAATTATGATTGTGTTCTGTTTTTTCGCTTTTGTACAAAATAGTTAAAGAAGACACAACAGAGTTTTATTTAAGTCCCTTCACTTCTCTTGGCATGGAAAACATTTTGTTTTAATACCATATACGCCCATGCCGTGGAATAGTTTCCCCTTTTGGTTTTCCATTTAAATGAAAATTCTGGACTTGAAAACTTTATCGCTTATTTGCTGTTTTCCGGTTCTCCGGGTGTAGTGCGTATGAGTTGTTGCAGCTCGCACTGTGTTTATTAGTATTAATGTTGCAATTTGCTTCTTCTTCTTTATTGTTGCTGTTGTTGTTGTTGTTGTTGTGTATAAGAAGTTCTTAACTTCATAAGTCTTGCTGCAAGTATTTTTAATGCCTTCGTTGCATCTTCTGGTCAATTTGAGTTTTTATTTCATTTTATATACATACTTATATGTACATATTTTTTTAAATGTGTGTAGAAGTAGAGTAATAAATAAACGTTCCTGTAATGTTAGCAGGAAGCTATTGACTGGTTTTGCTAATTGGATGAACTACATGCAATTTTTAACCAACTGTGTGGTGCGTTAAGACTGCGCTTCATGCAACATTGCAGTTAACTTAACCGTAATGTCCAGCATGAAGTAAGTGTCTGTTCATTGGAGAAAAATTTAAATGTAATAAATATATATTTTATAAGCAGTTGTGAGTGGAATAATAGAGATGAAACAAGTAAATATGTATGTAATATGGGAATTTCTCCGAGAAATTGCACTTTTTTGTCGCGTGCGACAGCAAGCAATTAAATTTGTATTGCTGAACAACGTGACTCGATTTTTTTTTTAAATTTTGAATAACGTAAAGCTGCTTACGGTCTACACAAATATATAAATAAGTAAAAAAAAAAGTTTCGTTTTCTTTGAAAACAAACAAGCATATTTGCTTGCTGTCGCACGTGACAAAAAGCTCACATTCCTGTGGAAATGCCCATATGTTAAATAAATACATACGAGTATTTTCAATTATGCGCTTATGACAATGCGGAACATTTCGATTTCGCCTGAAGTACAAAACATGCACATTGCCCAAAAATACACAAAATTTTTATGGGGACTCGTCTACGAGTATTCTTAGAGCGACGGGATTAAATTTTGTAAAAATTTCATTTTAGTATAGTATAGGTGATACTATAGTCACGGAGTAGTGAAGAGGATTGTATTTTTTGTGTGAAAAAAAAAAATAGAAGGGACACTTAGGCAATTGATATTATGCCCCTATTACGGTTTACAACACAAAAATGTTTACAACATTAATCCTTTCGGCGCTTATAGCTTACAACATCTAGGTGTTGTGTATGCCACATCGTTGTATTTTAATTGTAGTAGATATTTATATAATAATGCAAAGCTGTCTGTCAAATATAATGAAGTTGAAAAAATATACACAAAAGGTATGTTGGTAGAAGAAGAAACAAAATTACGAATGTTAAGGTCGATACATTTTTTTAATGCTTGCATTTTTAAATAAATATTCTGTATTGTTTTTAACCCCCGACCAAAAAAAAAAAAGAGGTGTTATAAGTTCCCTGTCGGAAATTACGTTAACTTTAAACTAACTTTAAGCTAACTATTTCGCAACTACTACTGACTGACACTTGAATTACTTTGCAATGTAATCAACTGACTATTTTAACATTGCCATGTCCTAGACGGTAGTCAATTGCCTCACTCTGCACTACTTGAGCAGTTGTCAGTTTTTCACAGCTCTAACATCACATAAGAACACATGTTGTAAGCCATAATCGCCAGAACTTCAACGTAGCCAACTAAAATGACAACACTCACATAAGTGTTGTAAACCATAATCGTAATTTGAAACATACAACATTAAAATAACAACTGTTGTAAACCATAATCGGGCCCTTAAATTACTGAGCTTAACTCTGCTATTGCTTATGTTGTTAATTTTTATAGCATCGTTGGTGCGCCTCCAGTGCTAAGTAGGCGCATTAATTTGTGATATATATATATACATTTTATTATCGCCGACTGTTAATTACCACAAATATCGGCGCAGCAGGGCGCTGTAATATGCATTATCATAGGCAAACTGTTCCAATTTGAAAATAACATTGTTTTTGTTTGAGTAATAGAACATTTCTTATTTTATTTAAATAAAATACCGAATGATTATTTTATTCTAATTTTTAAATATTTTTTTTTTATCATTTCAGGGTGAGTGACTTTTATGACAATCATATCAAATATGTTTGCGTTTATATTTAGGTGAGTTATTACTACACAAATAAATTATGAAAAAAAGAAAAATCCAATCGAAATTCTGATACTCCGTTTAGATTTCCGTTCGCAGATTTATTACCATAATTTTTGCAATCGAGCCCACTGTGGTCTATTGTTCCTGTTCCTTTATTTATGTAACTCCAATTGTAAAGCCCAATTAATTGGCATGATCTACCTCGTTATTCTTCATCACCATTAAAAATTTATAAAGCAATTTTAGCAATTTATGGATATGAATTCGATTTTGTAATGTCTATTAATGTCCTGCACAAGATCATTTATAAGATTTTTCACGACATGAGATATTTTTCAAATGCTTTGCTACAGCGAAATATTCTAAAGCAAACGCTAAAAAACACTGTTGGCAAGACATTTGTTTCAGTTGTTCATAACTCGGTACATTTTGGATCGATTGTAAAACTACTTGCTTTTATGTCTAAGAGGGTATAGCTTCCGTTTGGTCGCATTTTTAAAAAAGTGGGGGGAAATACGCCCACTAAAATTTTCTTAAATTTTATGATCTTTTACTGATCCGTTTGCTACCAAACCTAGCAAACACCTTGGGTTCTTGCAAATGAGACAATTTCGAAGTTGAGAAAATGGGCGCAGCCACGCCCTTTATTTATTTTTTTTATTATAGTTCACCTGCTTCTATTTGACCCACTTTTACAAAACTTGACACACACCCTGAGCCATAAAAAAGAGACAATATTGCATTCCAAAAAGTGGGCGGACCACGCCATTAAAATTTTAATATATTTCACGTGATTGTAATTAACCGCTTTTCACGAAACTTGGCACACAATCTTGCATTAAAAAAAGTGGGCGGGGCTATTATATTATACATATATTACATACTTCTATTTGACCAATTTTTCCGAAACTTGGCACACACTTTCAGCTCAAAAAAACATTTAAAATTTTGTGCTAAAAAAACTGGACGGGGCCACGCCCATTAAAATGTAATATTGTATTTCACATTCTTTTACTTTATCGATGTTTATGAAACTTGGCACACACTTTGAGCTCTGAATAATACCTAATTTTGTGTTAAAAAAAGTGGGCGGATCTACGCCCATTGAAATTTGTTATTATATTTCACGTGCTTTTACTTTATCGATTTATACGAAACTTGGCACACACTTTGAGCTCTGAAAAATACTTAATCTTGCATTCTAAAAAATGGGCGGGGTTACTCCCACTAATATTTTTTATTATATTTCACGTTCTTCTTCTTCTTTATAGATTTACGAAACTTGTGACAAACTTTGAGCTTTGAAAACTATTTAATCTTGTATTCAAAAAAGTGGGCGGGGCCACTGCCATTAAAATTTATTATTATATTTCACGTTCTTCTATTTTACCGATTTATACGAAACTTGGCACACACTTTGAGCTATGAAAAATATTTAATCTTTTATTCAAAAAAGTGGGCGGGGCCAATTCCATTAAAATTTATTATTGTATTTCACGTTCTTCTACATTATCGATTTATACGAAACTTGGCACACACTTTGAGCTCTGAAAAATACTTAATCTTGCATTCTAAAAAATGGGTGGGGTTACTCCCACTAATATTTATTATTATATTTCACGTTCTTATTCTTCTTTATAGATTTACGAAACTTGTGACAAACTTTGAGCTTTGAAAACTATTTAATCTTGTATTCAAAAAAGTGGGCGGGGCCACTGTCATTAAAATTTATTATTATATTTCACGTTCTTCTATTTTACCGATTTCTACGAAACTTGGGACACACTTTGAGCTCTGAAAAATATTTAATATTTTATTCAAAAAAGTGGGCGGGGCCAATTCCATTAAAATTTATTATTGTATTTCACGTTCTTCTACTTTATCGATTTATACGAAACTTGGCACACGGTTTGAGCTCTGAAAAATATTTAATTTTGTGTTCAAAAAAGTGGGCGGGGTGACTCCCATTAAAATTTAATACTTAAATGCACGTTCTTCTATTTTACCGATTTTTACGAAACTTGGCACACACTTTGAGCTCTGAAAAATACTTAATCTTGTGTTAAAAAGAAGTGGGCGGTGCTATGCCCATGCAAGGTTAGTATCAAGTTATACATACGTTCTTCTATTTCTCCGATTCCCACGAAACTTGGCATATCAGTTTCGTTTCTTACTATGATAGAGTTTTGTGTTTAACGAAGTGGGAGCGGTGACGCCCATTAAGAATTAATATTTAACCTTACCGATTGTTACGAAACTTGGCATACACCTTGACCTTTGAAAGTGACGCGACGTTGATTTAAGAAGAGTGGGCGGACTCCAGTATTTGCCAAATTAGGCGTGACCACGCCTTTAAAAATATAAAATTTCCACTTAAAACTTAAAAATAAAACTTAAAGAAAAAAATTATAATGACCTCAAAAATAAGCACTAAAGGAATTAAAAATAATTTAGATTCAGTTAAATAAAGCATTTCTGTATGTGTCACCTGTGTATCCCAGCAAAAAATTAAAAAAAAAGGTAAGGAAAGGGTTTCGAATTAAGCATTTTTGGTGGAAGCTCTTTCTTCCCTACTGGATTACCAACTTAATGATTTTAGCAAGGCGTGATACTAAAATAATCGATTCTTGAGAACTACTTAAATTTTTTATTTGGCAACATACTCGTATTTACGTAATCTATCAAGACTAAAAGAATCATTCTTCTCAGCATTCAACTTCTACAAATTTTTCTTAAATTTTATATGATGTGATTTATAAGCGAGTAATCAAATTTGGCAATCATAAAAGTAAGTCATTATATGGCAAGTAGTACTGATGGGAATGTCTAATTTTTTTGCTGGGTTGCTATTTATATACATGCGAGGGCGGTTCGGAAACTTCTTAGCCTATCAATGAAAGAGAATAGTTAGTTTTTTAAAAATATTTTTATTTTTCAATATAATCTCCTGAAACTTCAATACACTTAGTCCAACGCTTTTCTAGCAATTCTATCCCTTGATTAAAATAGTTTTCCTCAAGGTCTTCAAAATAGTGGTTTACAACTGTAATTGCATCTTCATTTGAGGTAAAGCGCTTGCCAGCAAGGAATTTTTTTAGATTTGGGAACAGGTAAAAGTCACTGGGAGCCAAATCAGGAGAATAAGGTGGGTGCGCTGGTGCGTTGTCTTGATGAAAAATTATTTTTTTGTGTTGTAAGCCAGGACGTTTTTCTCGAATTTGTACATTTAATTGATCCAAAAGGTTGCAATAGTACTCTGAATTTATTGTTTTACCCTTTTGCAGATAGTCAATCAATAAAACTCCTTTGAAGTCCCAAAAAACCTTACCAGCCGATTGAATTGTTTTTGCCTTCTTTGGGGCACTTCCTCCAGCTTCAGTCCATTGTTTGGATTGTTCTTTTGTCTCTGGAGTATAGTGGTGGATCCATGTCTCATGAAACGACGCTTAAAATCCATTTTATTTCGCTTAAAACGATCCAAACAAGCTTGAGAAATGTTCATTCTTATGCGTTTTTGGTCGACTGTTAACAAATGCGGCACCCATCTTGCAGAAAGCTTTTTCATCTGTAGTTCTTCATGCAAAATTAAATGGACTCGATCATTTGAGATGCCCATGATATTAGCTATTTCACGCACTTTTATTCGTCGATCATTTAATACCATATCATGCACTTTGGCTACAATTTCTGTTGTTGTTGCTGTTTTTGGACGTCCACTAAGTGGTTCATCTTCAATGCTTGTACGACCACGTTTAAATTCAGCAACCCAATTTTTTACTGTTGCATACGAAGGAGCACTTTCACCTAACACATTCACCATATCATTATGAATTTCTTGTACCGATAAACCTTTTTTATCTAAATATTTAATGACACCACGCATTTCTAATTTTTCGTCTTTTGTGAACACCTGTTTCTATATGAAAGAGTTGCCAGATCGAAACAAAATTTAACATGTGTTCATAGCAGAGATGGAAGTTTCCAAAACACTTAACTTTTTTCTGTTTATACCGCGCTTTTTGTGCTAGGCTAAGAAGTTTCCGAACCGCCCTCGTATATTATGATATAACTATAGAAAATGGTTCTATAATTTTCCATCCCAGTGTACATAAATTTATTGAACTGCTTGATTTTATTTGCCTGCACAAGTATGTATTTGTAAATGAGTAGAATTCCAAATCGAAACCACATTAAATATCATTGGGTGGTAAAGTATTTGTAGATGTTTAATAAAAGCAAAAACAAAACTACCAATTTATATTGTAGTAATATAATCGATTGGATGTATTCAGCACTTCCTAACTTTGTACAGACAAACTTATTAAAGCAATAGATACTCCAGTTGATTTTACTACATTAAGATTAATTTACAATCTCTGATTGAACGTAAAGTATTCGTTGGTAAACCGAAATTCTATATTTTGATTTTGGCTTAACTAGAATTTCATGTTGCTTCTATGATTGTAACTAATGGAAATTGTAACAATTTTTATGTGTTGCATGCAGCAGCTTCTCTTAATGGGTTTGTTTCTATGTTGCTTTTATAGATTTTGTTCTTAAAGATTTATTAGCACTACCATTCTCCCTCCCACCATATTTGCAAATAATAAAGTTCGACATGTTTATATTTTTAGCTAAAATTTTAAAAATTTCTCTTAAATTTATTGTGCAACAGCAAAAAAAAAAATTAACTATAAAAAATATTATTTACAACAGAGGTCATAAACAATTGACTGTCATGTGAACTTTGCGAGAGATGTTGTGCGCATCAATGTCAAAATGTTTAGTTCCAAATCATCGAACTTCTTGTAACGAATTATGGCCATGGCCAGCAGCAGCATCATCAATATCTTCTAAAAGGAATATGAAATAATACAACAAATCAGTTTGTGTGCAGCAGCAACAGGCTTCCTTATTTGTTTTTCAGCTACACATGGGGAATGTTGCATTTAAGCTTTAAAATTCTTGTAAGATTGTGTTTTGTGTTGTTGATTTTATTATTTTTTTCTTTTTTTTTTTCTATGCAATAATTTTTTTTATATACTCGTGTATATGTTTGTTTTACACAAACAACAACAAATGCAATAATAACAGTCATCACATATTTTCATCTTCAGATCGGTTGTACAACATGTTGCAGCAGAGTAACAAAATGTTTACATGCATTTAGTTAGAAGAACAGTAACATCGAATGCAGAAGAAAAACAAATAGAAAAATGTGAATGAATGCAAACAAAATAGTTTTTAACAAACATAATTTACACAAGAATAAAAAAAAAAGAATTTTTTTTAAAAATCTTTTTGAGGGAGAAATACGAATTTTGAATGCCTTATGAATAGATTTGGGTGGAACTGAATTCTCACTAGTTCATCTTTTACACAAACCTATTTAAACTACATGAGTTTCATCATATCGTGCCTTAACAGACAAAAAAGTTTTAGCCACATAATTTTCGAACTTAATTTTTTTTTTACCAAAATCGATTACTTGCGATCGTAAATAATCAATTTTCGTCAAAAAAAAAAAAACGAGGTCCACAAAATGTGTGGGTTAAGCTTTTTTGGCGGTTATGGTTGGTTATATTTGCGTAAAAAAGAAGCTATTGAACGAGTTCGCCCAAAGTCTACCTTATAGACTTAGATCGATCTCATTCAGTCGGTCGTTTTTTGACACATTTAAATTGAGATCATAAATGACCGAGTGAATGAGTTCGACAAAAGCTTACTACCTTATATATATGTAAATAAGTTCAGTAAAGTGCGACTTTGACTCGCGCACGAAGAGTTTCGTATGTTCGTTTTTTTAGTTTTGTAGCTTTTTTCTCGTTTTGGAGATTTTTGTAATTTTGGCGATTTTTAGGGTTTCGTACACTAAAGGTGAAAAGAAACCCTATTGTTTTCGCTACGCTGTCCGTCTGTCCGACTGTCCGTCTGGCCGTCTGGCCGTCTGTCCGTCACAGGGTATTTTCTCGAGAACCGTAAGAGCTACGGATCTGAAATTTGGACACAGTGTGTAGACCCTTGGCCGCTACAACAGCAAATACATGAGAGTTGGAAATTAAAGGGTGTGCCAAAACGAGCAACGAAAAATGTTAAAATCCCATGTAATATACATACAATTGTATGTATATACACTTGAAATTTGTAAAGTTAGTGTATTTTTATACAAACTACAACAATAAACACTAAAATTTAAAAAAAAAAAGTTAATTACATTAACTGATTTTGATAACTTGATGTATCTTGAAAACCGTAAGAGCAAACTTCTTGAAATGTTCAAAAACGGTAAAACAAAAAAATCTCAAAATTATAAAATCGCCAAACCGAAAAAAAAATCGCCAAAATCAAAAAAAAAAAATCGCCAAAACAAAAAAAAGCACCAAATTAAAAAAAATTTCTAAATCGAGAATAAATCGCAAAAAACCGGAAAAATCGCCAAAAAGAAAAAATCGCCAAAAGGAAAAAATAACCAAAATGAAATAAAAATCGCCAAAATGAAAAAATCGTTAAAATGAAAAAAATCGCCAAAATGAAAAACAAATCGCCAAAATAAAAAAAATCGCCAAAATGAAAAAAATCGCCAAAATTAAAAAAAATCGCCAAAATTAAAAAAATCTCCAAAACGACAAAAAAGCGAAAAATAATAAAAAAAAAAATTATTTTAGCTGAAAAAACGTAAAGAAACACTATTAAAAAAATGCTTAAAGCCCAACGTACGTAACCCTTCGTGCGCGAGTCAAAGTCGCACTTTACTGAATTTATTTTCATTTTGGCGATTTTCATATTGTCGATTTTTTAATTTTGGCGATTTTTTCATTTAGGCGACTTTTCTCATTTTGACGATTTTTCGGTTATTGTGGATTCATTTTAGTTTTAGATTTTTTTCATTTTGGCGATTTTTTCATTTTGGCGATTTTTTCATTTTGGCGTTTTTTTTCATTTTGACGATTTTTCGCTTTTTATCGATTTATTTTAGTTTTGGATTTTTCTAATTTGGCGATTTTTTTCGTTTTGGCGATTTTATAATTTTGATATTTTTGAACATTTCAAGATTTTGCCTCTTATAGTTTCCTAGATACAGCAAGTTGTCAAAACTACATAGTCAAAATTAGATAAACTGATAAAACACCCTTTAATATAAATTTTTTTAAATTTTAGTGTTAATTGTTGTAGTCTGTATAAAAATACATTAATGGCCTGTTTTACAATAACGAAACGAAACCTTCGACTGAAAATTTATATTGAAAAAAAACAATAAAATATGAAACTTTTTCCCTTTTGAAATAACTTTATTTCATGTTAATATAATATTCGAGTACTGTTACATTAAATACATTACATTACATACACGATCTCGACAGAAAACGTTTTATTGACTACTTCCTAGTAAAAATAGACACTTCAAAGAGGTTATGAAAAGTGTAGAGTTGCGATCCGGAAGTATTGCAAATTAGTATAATTTCTAATGATTTTTAATTAGGTTGTCATTGCAAGAAGATGGCGTTGGCTGAGGCAGTTAGCACCTTCAACAGTAATTAAATAACAACACCCACGCATTTTTCTGATGTGCATTAGTGTCCCTTTGTGTCAGTTGTTGTAGGAAGGTTCAAGTGATGAAGGCATATACACTGGTCACTGAATTATACCGACTTCAGGAGATACTAATCCTCATGTAACATCAGAGCTCTCTCCTACGTCGACATATTGTGTAGCATTATAATCGGAGAAGTAATATAATCAATAAAATGACTACTAAAGAAAGCTTCGCAATTTAATACGCCTCGTTAACACCAGCGGCGCTGTAACACTGAATTATTAAAACATGCAAAATGCAGACTTTTAAAAGAATTAATCTTTCCCCTATCTCTTACTTCACCATCTGCAATCTCTCTATCACTATCCACTTCCTGAAGAAGGCAACACTTCATTGTCTAAAAAGAGGAAGTTAAGAAAACTTTTCTTTTACGCGTTCTATAAAAATCTGTTCTTTTAGAAAAAAAAATCGTAAAATATTACCAATTTTCGAAATTTGTTTCTTTTTATACGAATTTAAACGCAAAGAAAATATTGTTTTCTTATACGGCCATGTCACAGAGTTCAATTCCGTTCGGAATCGGAATTGAAAAAACCTCAAAATGTCAAGCCCTAGCCAGAGCATGCCCCAATATACCAGCGCCTCCGACAGTCTGGAGACATCTGACAAATTTCCGTATTTAAGTTTTCTTTTTTAGACACCAAGAATGGGGTGGATTGAATTCCGATTCCGAACGGAATTGAACTCTGTGACATAGCCGATAAATATCAAAAAATTACTACATATTAATTTTTAGACAAAAGTGAATTCCTAAATTTTTCTAAAAAAAATCAATTTTGTAAAAATCATGGTGAGTGTATTCTAAAACTATTAAGGAATTACAAATTTGTGTATGATTAAAATATATGCGTACTTGTTTTTCTGCTATTTATCTTCATATTAAAATTATAAATTTTTTGGAAGCACTGAAAATGTAGTTCCTTAAGAATGACTTCCAATTTTTTTACGGGGTTATATTGCAAACAAAAACAAGTTTCCTTTTTCTTATTGTTGTTTTCAATACAAGCTGTCGATCGAAAGTTTTCTGCCGATATTAAGAGAGAGGCTATAAGAATCGCGTTGAATCAAAGTGGTTTCAAGTTGAAACAACATGAAATTTAATTTTAGTTTCCTTGGCACAGGTATCAAAATGAAACTAAAATTCAGCGCTTTTTGTAAATATTTTTCAATTGTTGAAAAAAAAGGCAAAAGTATTTTCTACTCAGAGAAGCACAAAAATTCTGCTAAATTTTTTTCTCCTATTTTTTTTTAATTTTTAGGTCAGCATATGCGTGTTGCTTAGGCTGGGTTTACATCTTTTGATTCGTTTGATTCGTCATAATTTTCGAACTTAATTTTTTTTACCAAAATCTATTATTTACGATAGCAAGTAATCGATTTTGGTAAAAAAAATTAAGTTTGAAAATTATATTGTATGTACATATGTCGTAAATAATATATTTTCGTAAAAAAAGAGTTCCAAAATATGTGTCGGTTAAGCTTGTCTTACGGTTATGGCTCGATAGCGCCGAAAAGTCTTCTTATTTCCTTCAGCAAATCTTTATACATACTTGTTTCTTTTTAAATTTTTACACTTCTAAATCAACATTGATTTTTATTGTTTCTTTACAAAGCAACAAAAAAATCAACATCAGCTACAAAAATTACAACAAACTCAATATTTGTCAAACAATTATTGCATGTAAGTTTTTCATTGCTTTGACGTACTATTTATGTAGTTATGTGTGTATCTACCCTCTAGTCAGCCTAGAACCATATGTCTCTATGTCAACACTATTTTATCTAGCGACAATTGCACTAGTTGAAATGTCTAGTGTATTTCTTGTGGCATTGCCAATGAACGCGTCAATATGTAGTTTGTGTTTCTTTTTTATTATGCTATACAATAATGTATTTAAGTTTGTTGCCCAACCCTTATAAAATTGTAGACGAGGGCCACTCAAATGTACTAGTGAATCTTTAGTTCAAATGTATCCATATGGTCGTAAAAGAATAGTGCTAAAGTCTATGACTAGATTTTTAATTACAACCCTTTGTTTTATGTCAGTAGGCGATTACATCAGTAATACTATTGACAATGTCACTAGTAAATCACTACAATTTTACTATTGACGTTGAGCGCGGAAATATCGATATTGTAGACTAGAGCCCCTAAAATTTACTACTGAATCTTTGGTGCCAATGTCTCCATGTGGTCCCAAAAGAACTACTTAGTCAGTAGTGCTACAGTCTAGTGGTGGATTTTCAATGACAAGCTAATGTTAAATGTCAATAGATGATTACATTGGCTTGGGTACACCTGGTCAGTAGTACCACTGACAATGTCACTAGTAAATCACTACAATTTCACTATTCGCATTTCCTGCAGGGTACAGATGTAAGTATGCATGTGTATTTGTTCAGTGCACACACACACACACACATACAAGCACAGCAAGCAAGGTAGTTGCTGCCAATTTGCCAAATGCAACTTAAGATGAAATACTTTTCTTTAAACTTTTGAAATTGTTTAAGGTTGCACTTTAGCTGAAAGATGCAGCACAAACACATGAATTAATTGCATGCATACAATTCTTCTGCACCAACACCAACACCACACCACTCTCACTTATAACCCAGCAAACAAACACAAGGTCAAACGTTGGTTGTATATAATGGTCCCTTACTTACCTAAGGCCTTTAACTCTCTTTATTCATTCGCTCGTCACGACGCACTTAGGGGCCACAGGAGGAGATTCCGCTGATTAATTAAAAAAAAATGTTCAAGTACCCTGAAAGCTGAAAGTGCTCCCCTAAAGTGCACACACTTCTACATCTAGTAATATACAAAAATAAATGTCACAATGACGCGTTACAGTTAAAAATTGTGAGGGAAAACTGGCAAAATAAGCAAAAATAAAAAATAAAACCTTTGTATAATTAAATATTATTTAATTCAAGTAATTTTGGAAGAAGGTGGGGTACCCCTTTGCTAGCTCCTGTACTACCAAGATTTTCTCGAAACATGTTCTTTGTCGTGAGATTTATCCACATTAAATTTAGTGACCCTTACTATAATCGTTGGGAGATATAAATTAATCCGTGTAAAAAGTGGGTTTGGCGCCACTGTGCGATGTGACCAATCCAGCGCCATCATTGGATCTTTACACGTTTTACTATGTAGATCGATGTCGACGTATAGATTATACACTTCTTGATTCGTATGACACCGATATTCTCAGCTTACGCAGATTGGTTCATATATGTATGTATGTTGGGAAGTACTATTCCCTCGAGCACACCAAGAAGAATTTCATATGCTTAAGTAAGTGCCCACGCGTCTACGCCGTATGATAGCATAGTACGAAAGATAGCCTTGTTCTTAAACTGTTTGCTTTGCCCAAAGTAGCATTTCTTTGGAAATATGACTATTGGGCCATGTCACAGAGTTCAATTCCGTTCGGAATCGGAATTCAATCCACCTCATTTTTGTAGGAGATGGTGTCTAAAAAGGAAAACTAAAATACGGATACTTGTCAGGTGTGTCCAGACTGTGGGAGGCGGTGCTATGCTGGCGTATGCTCCGGCTAGGTCTTGACATTTTGAGGTTTATTCAATTCCGATTCTGAACGGAATTGAACTCTTGGCTTAATTTCCAAACTGATGGCATTAGGTTTATTTATGGTGTTCGACACACTATCCACATTCATTTACCACTTTGAAGTTGAAGTTATTCTCATGGAAACCATTAATATAGTTTTGTCTTGATTTACTGCCAATTCCCGTTGTTGTTGATTATTTGTGTACATTGTACGTCTGGCAATGTTCGTCGGAATTGTATGGCAAATATATTTGTAGAACATTTCAACCCGTGATATCCCAGCTTAGAGGTACTATTAAAATGTCCGCTATATACTCGTAGAAGGAGGCTAAAAAGTTCCGTATGGAGAGGAGTTGGAGTTATAAAATCTTTTACAAAAATTTTCCTATTAAGATTTAACATAAAAGTTCTGAATGTTTTCTCTTACAAAAATGTAAGAGTTTCATGGTTTCTTATGCAGATCCAAACCATTTTTTTTTTTCGAATATGTTCTTCACATGTAAACTTTCGAAAAGCTGATGCGCACGTACATGTGTTGTTTGTTGGTCTCTGGCAGAATTAGTCAACTTCTTATTTTCAAAACATGTTTTCACAAATAAAAACAAAAATACCCAGTAACAAAAAAACTTGTAAGGAAGTCAATAAGATCCTGAAGTTGCATTATTTCTAATGATGGTTACATAGAGTTGTCAGTGATTACGAAGTCATGTTCATGATGTTAAGTAAATCAGGGGCTCTACTCTGTAATTCGATTCGAAAGAAAATGCTTTCGAATTTGCATGTTATAAATATACAAACTCGAAAGCTTATTCTTTCTTTCTTGATTTTTCGTATGATCATTTTTCTTTTTCCTAAATTTATTTATAAATAAAAATCTAATACTTCGTGACATGGATATTATTTTCTTAAAAAAATCTACACATATCCTAAGTATTTTAATTAATTATCTGAATGTTGTTAATAATTCACTACTGAAAAGTCAAAAATTCACACATATTGATATTTTGGAATTAGAGAAAAAGTAGTTCCCGAATAATTACTTCCAATTTGTTCACTGGGTGTCTACTGCTTAAATGCAGAAATATAAATTATTATTTGAAACTGTTTTGTAATCGTTATCAAAAGTTTTAATATTGCAAATAATTTAATAATTTTCAATTGAACCTCAAGTGAACTTGCTTATTGGGTAGTTTGTGTATGTGTGTGTTTGTGTATGTGTGTGTGTTTGTGTCTATGTGACGTTTTGTATTGGAGTTCGTCTGGATGTTCAACAATTTCCTTAATGTTGCTGTCATGTTTAAACATCATACGAAACTTGTTCAACAATCTAAATGACTAATTTTTCTTACTTTAAGTCAAAACCTTTGGCTATGTGTCTGTATGTATGTATGTATGTATGAATGTGTTTGTGTGTATGTGTTGCTTTTGCAAAATGTTTTACATGACAATCACTATTAAATTTTACATGACATTTTTATAGATTGTCTAAAGTACTGACTAACAAAGTAAATGAACATTATTTAATTAAATGGAACAAAATTTATTAACAATAATTAAAAGTTAAAGGCTCCGACCATGTGTCCTCTGGCTTGTTATCGAATGTGGTAGAATCCATTAAATTGTTAACAAGTTGTGGAGATTGTTGCAGCCAGTAATAAGTAATTTGAGAATGTTGTTGTTCAGAATATTGGACGATAACTTTTTAATTATTTTCAGGGATATATAATTAAGTATGCCTTACTTTGGTGATGGACAACACTTATTGTTTTCTTTTGTGTGGTAGTAGATTGAGGGTATCTGGATTGTAGTCGAAAACTTCCTCAAACAGATCGACTGTTGGAACTAGATTGGCGCTAATTTAAAAGAAACACACAGAAAAATTTTAACTTAAAATCCACTCAAACTAGGTCAAATTCACCTTTTTCTGCAACGATTTTGCTTTATATGCGTTTCATGTTAATCTAACATGATTTAGAGTTATCTTCAAAGAATATTTTTCCTTTTGAAATTACTTTATTTCATATTAATTCAATATTCCAGTACTGTCAAATCAAAAGGAAGAATCATGTTAAATCAAAGTTTTTATCAAGTTGCAACAACGTAAATTCGATACTGAAATATGTAGCACAAAGAACCATGTTGAATCAAAGTTATTTCAAGTTGAAACAATATGAATTTAATTTTCTCTGATTTTATTAAGCTTAAGGTCTCTGGGATTTTTTAATTTAATTTTCTATGTATTTTTCGATATTTCGCCACTCCTTTGTGTGGCTTCGTCAGGAAATTGTTTTGTTTTGATTATTTTTTATATAAAAATTATGAAACAACAATATAATAAAAAATAATTTGTCAACAAAGGAGTGGCGAAATATCGAAAAATACATAGAAAATTAAATTAAAAAATCCAAGAGACCTTAAGCTTAATAAAATCAGAGAAAATTATAATAAAAAGAGGTCAAAATATTAGACGAATTATTCAATATGAATTTAATTTAAGGTAATCATTTTATTTTATTAATTATTTAACTTACGTGTGTATATTGGAATAGGCATAAGTAAATATGTTTAAAATTGGCTTCGCCAGCCAAGATTTGAACTCGAAACTCATCACGTGGCAGTCAACGCGCTTACCGCGCTACAACAACCTTAAATATTCTTTAGATGCATATTAAGTATATACCATCATGATTTAAACTTTAATTCGACATGATTTAAAATCAAAAATTTTCCATGGTGATTTTACATTGACGTTATTTTCTGTCTGCATTATTTCCAAATATTATAATTAAATAAAATAATCATCCAAATCAAAGCTTTTGCGTGTATTTTTTTTAATTTATTTTACCGAAATAAGGATAACCCTGTACTTCAATGAGTTCTAGAACTATTTTAAATTAATTTTGTACACGTTTATTCTAAATTTCAAATGGTGAGTTCACAAGAAATGTCATAAAGCAACTCATCATCATCATGATGATAAAACAATAAAAAAAGAACAAAATTTTATACAGAAATGCCGCAAATGCAAATCACACTGGGCATGCGTTTAAGGCCAAGGACTACTATCGTGTACAGAGAAAGAAATAAAAAAAAGCTAATCCATTAAAAACCCACACACTCACTTCAGCCGAAAGCACTATACCTTTAAAGGCAAAGCAAACACTCTTAAATACAAAAAAAAAGTTAAGCAAAAAATGAAAAATGTACCTGCTATCAGATGAAATTAATCAACAAGTTGATGTTAAATTTACAAGCATTAAAGTTGTTAAGAATTAAATACACACAAATTAAATAAACAGAAGAATATTTAAAAGGGTCGGAGAAGAGAATAAAATAAATAATAGCTTGATTTGGTATCAGCTATGCCAAAGTTGGTACAATTGTATTGGTACTATTCAAACTCGGAAAGTTTGAATAGTACCAATACAATTCTCAATGCCGTCCCTGTTTGGTATGTACATATTAAAGGGCTGCAGGAGACATTCACTTTTTGGGCGTCTTTCGAATTAAACAACATTATCTTAAATATTTAAAATTCGAAAAAAAAACAGTAATAGTCAATAAAACACAAGTGACACATTTAGCTTTAAAGTTTGCTTCAAATATTTAAGAATTCAAATAAACAAAACCGAATAAAATAATTTTAACATTGGGAATGTGATTTGCTCAAGGCCAGTGTGGCCCACATCTTAAGTTATGTGTTTAGTCCTTTAATTTCTAGCAGGAACATAGGGCTGTAATATCTTAAGTTAATGTAAGGTAAAATTTCTTTTGAAAAAGAGCTAAACAAACTAGTATGGTATCGTTTTTTATACATAACACTAACAAGAGTTTTGTTTTGTTTAATCACGTTGAAAAAAAAAAAACAACAAGCAAGAGCAGCAACAGTGGCACATAAAAGGTGTTTTTTTAGAGGTATAGAACTTCGAATTGAAATAAAACACAAGAAAATCGTTTTAATGTCCATCAATTTGGCTTTATTGGAAGGATAATTTTATGCCATTAATGTTTAAATATGATTTCGGGCATGTGGCCGCCGCGGCTGGCTCGAATAAAGCCAATTCTACAGGTCCAATTTTCAACCACTTTTTCGAGCATATGGGGCCGTATGTTGGCAATAACGCCACGAATGTTGGCTTCCAAGTCCCCTAACGTTTCTGGTTTGTTGGCGTAGACGAGCGACTTCACATATCCCCAAAGAAAATAATCCAATGGTGTCAAATAACACGATCTTGGTGGCCAATTGACAGGTCCATTCCGCGAAATTATGCGCTCATCGAATGTTTCCTTCAATAAATCGATTGTGACGTGCGCTGTGTGGCATGTAGCGCCGTCTTGTTGAAACCACAACTCATCCACATTCAAAATCTTCCATAAAGTTGATGGACAAAGCTCCAATTGCTGTGCACGGTGGCGAATCGATTCATTCGGGTCCTCTTCAACACTTTGCTCTACAGCGGCAATTGTTTCTTCGGTGCGCACTGTTCGACGCCTCTGCGGATGCGTATTATCACATAGAGTAAACGTAGTGCGAAAACGATCCATGGTTAACCGAATTAATTGCTCTGATGGACGATTATGTCGACCATAAAATGGACGGAGCTTGCGGTAAACTTCGCGAACTGAACCATTATTTTCGAAATAAATTTGCACGATTTGCAAGCGTTGTTCTTTTGTCAACCTGTTCATGATGAAATGGCAAACCAAACTAAATATTAATCACTTGACAGCTGACAAAATGGCCGCCAGTTAAAAAAGTGATGCCAACTTAAAGTTCTATACCTCAATAAAAAACACCCTTTACAAGGAACCCTCCTGTGACGCGGAAAGGATGCGTGCCACAAAAGTCACGGTCTGTATGAAACCGGGTTATATAATAAAGAAAAAAAAAAAAACGAAACGAAACTAAAATAAACAACAAAAAAACGCCAAAATGAAAAAAAACGCTAAAAACCACACATATCCCAGAAACGAAAAAAGCGCTAAAACTAAGAAAAAGCGCCAAAATAAAAAAACTTGCCAAAACCAAAAGAAGATTACCGGGTATTTAAATTTTTTAAAAAAATGTTTACATCGGGTGAGGTATTCCATATTGCTCATTTACTTCCATAGTGTCATAACTCATTTTTGAGTTAATAATGCAAAATTATTCAGCATTTTGTATTTTATCTTGTGTAAAAATTTCATATAAATAGCTTTAACTACTACCTCATGAGAGAAGAATACGAGTATTTTTTCGTTTCTTCATTGAGTTTGTAAAGGGTGTTTTTTATAGAGTGACACAAGTTTAAATCATAATAAAATAAGGAAATATATGTTTAATATCAATGAAACGGGCTTTATTGGAAAGAACATTTTATGAAATTAATGTTTAAATATGATTTCTGGCACGGATGGCGCGAAGAAGGAAGGCGCACTCAGGAACACCAATTTTGAACAACTTTTTGCAGCATTTGCGGCCGTATTTCTCCGATAACTTTTCCAATGTTGATTTCCAGGTGTTCAATTGTTTGTTGTTAATCGACATAGACAAGTGACTTAACATAACCCCAAAGAAAATAATTCAATTGCTTTAAATCACACAATCTTGCTGGCCAATTAATTGGGCCATTACGTGAAATTATTTTTTCATCAAAAGTTTCTCTAAGTAAATCAATTATAGCGCCCACTGTGTGGCATGTGGCTCCGTCCTGTTTGAACCACATAACAGCAAGATTAATGCCACGTAATTGAGGTAAGAAAAAATTTCAAATCATGTTCCTTTACCGTTCACCATTGACAGTAACATTCTGACCATCATCGTATTTGGAGACATATGGGCCAATGACTTCGCCAACCCATAAAGCGCACCAAACAGTAATTTTCTGTGGATTTTAATGCGTCAATTCTGCTTATTTACGTACCCATTCAACCAGAAAATGGGCTTCATCGGAAAATGGAAGAAGTACACGATGACTTTGACGAATAGAACAATTATTTTGATTAAAAATTTCAACATTTTGCCCGCGTTACTCTGGTGTAAGTCGATTCATAATAAAATTTCAATACAAACTAGACCATAAGCAACTAACAGCTGTTAAATGGAATGAAAAATATTGATTTAAAAAGTTTAAATCGTCCGTTTCCAATATTTTTCTCTTCTCAATTCGAATGCTAGAACACATATTTTTAATTTGTTCGAAGACAAAGCAATTGATATTTTGGAAGTCAGGCATACCCTTACTAATCCATCATAAATTTTATAACAAATAAACATACACCGAAAGAATTTTGCTTCATAAGTCCAATGAAACAATTTCATTAACATTTTTTCACAAATCTAATGATAATTTCACAAATCCAATGAAAATTTCATGAATATTGTAAAAGAATTTCATTGGAATTGCTTCGTTGGTATTCTGGTTTCGTAAGAATATTTTATTGGATTTATGACAACAATATTTTCTAGTTATTAAGAGACCCATTTATATTTAAGTTATTTCATTCTTTTCATGAAATTATTTTATTGTTTCGATTATTTATTAATTACACTGATAAATAAATTTGATGAAGTTTTCAATAAAATAATTTTGACGATACTGGTTTCATTAATCCAACGAAGCGTGGCGTTGGTTGAATTTTAATGAATTTTTCATTAGATTAATGTCGAAATTCATAGAATTTATGCCGAAAATTCTTTCAGTGCAGTAACTAAATTCTTGTATTTATTTTTTAATCACCACTGTAATTATTAGTATTATTGATATGAGCACTGCAGTATTGTTGTTTTTAATAGCTATGCTATTTATGTCAGGACACAGGAGCTAGAACGTGATTTTCGTAACAAAAATAATCGACACTATTACAGTTATAAGTTTATTTTTGTTTTGATTTCTTTGATATTAAAACGAAAGTACGAAAATAAACGAAACAATTTGTTTGACTTTGTTTTGTTTCGTTCTTTGAAGTGTGTGAAACAAAAACAAAATAAAAACAATGAGAAGGATTGCACAAACCAGAGTATACAGCCGATCGGCCGGTTAACAGCCGCCGCCTGCCACAAATAATACATTAATTTAATAATGGGAAATAAATGGAAACGTTTTGATATATTTGCAGAGAATTTGACATCATCATATAATATAATTTTATTGTATTGCTATTTAATACATTAAGTTTGTTTCATATAGCTAAGCAGCATAGCTATAACCGGTTGTCCTAAGACACCTCTCTTCTTTTTATTTCAATATTTGAAGAGGAAGTTTTTGCTGTATGTTTTTAACATTTCCTTTGCTGTGTTATTGAAGTTGTTTACTTTATCATTTTTATTTTATTTGAGTGCTCAATAATGAAAATGAACGAAAGCAAAATATATATATCGAAAAAAAAACGTGAGTTAAGTGTATTTGCTGCCAAAGATAAGAGGACACTTGGTATGTTTAAGAGTATATGGTAACCATAGAAATAGCCAAGAGATAAAAAGCTAATAAAAATTATTAATAAAGAAATGATTAAGAAGTAAGAGTATGAACGAATACCAGAATGAAAGACAGCAGAAGCACAGAGACAAGTAAGCACTGTGGGCAAAATCCTGGGGGCAAATCACGGCATTCGATACGACTCGTAATTCGCCCCTGCACTCGTGACAGAAATTCAATTCGAATATTAATTAATTAACAAGAAATTTTCTGATGATGTTACTCGATACCAATCGAATCGAAAATTAGGCTGGCCGGCCATGCAGGAAAACATTATGAAGCAGAAAATATTTATTAGGATGCACAGTATCGGGAAACACCATGTATAACAAATAAGTAAAATATTGAACTTAGGCCGGGTTTACATCGGTGTGCCAAATGCCACACAAGCGTAAAAAAAGCGTAACCAACTAATTACTAATGAAAAACGGTTTGCTTCATACATGTATTTATTAAGTTAAATAGTTCCATATAGTTATGTAGACAATTTTATAGAATCCAACATGATTGGAAACTGTTTAGATCAATAAATAAATGTCTGAATCAAACAGTTTTTCATTAGTAATTAGTTGGTTACGCTTTTTTGGGCAAATGACACACATGAAATGCCAGATGTAAACTCAGCCTTACATTTTCTTTTCCTTCGCTTTGTCTATGTTAAACGTTATTTCGAATGCCCTTTTGATTGCGAGTGAAAACACGAATGATTGCATTCGAATGCTGTCATAAGAAATTTCGATATATGTTATTCTAAATCGAATGTTAAAATGCCAAAAGTTAAAAAATTCACACTTTCGACTAATAACCGAGTTATCGTAATCGAATGCGGGAACTAGGACCCTGAATGTGTTCTTTAAATGTTGTTAATGAAGTTTAATGCTGCGGATACATGGAAATCAAGAATAGGTAGAAATGTTTTATTTTTTAAATATATTGTTAGTCAAGTGGTGGTATTATTAACAAAATTATGCAGAATAATTCGGTAATTCGTATTTTATGTTGTGTAAAAATTTCATATAAATTAGCTTATGCTAATACCTCTTGAGGGAAGAATATTTGTTCAGGTCTACATTGAGTTCTATGTATTTGTAATTGAAAACTTTACAGACGTGTTCTGCAAAACTATTTTTTTTTTTTTAAATGGAACACTATTTAAGTAAATGAGCGATATTTGGTTTACGACTTGCGTTAAAATACAGCAAGTCATTTTGTGCTCAGCACATTTGCATGGACTTCAGTTAAATTAAAAAAAAATAATAAAAAAATTAAATAAAAAAAAAACATAAATGTTTATTAAAAAAGTTCCAGCATTATTCGTTTTTGTAAAGCGAATGGTCGAAAAATAGTGATTTTGATACCCACTGTGCAGGTTACTGAGGGCTAATAAACCAGTCAAAGTTTAAACGCTGGTTTAGTTAAACTAAGCTCAAATTCATATGTAGCTTAAACTCAACAGGAGTAAATCAGTGAACAATATCTTATGCGTAGTTTGAAAAATAATATTGTGGCAGCACTAGAATAAATGTCAAAAGACAGCTGTTTTGCAGCAGGCTATCAATTCTTTGCACAATCAAAAAGGCAAAAAAGTTAAAAAGTTTTAATTAAAGGTCGCCAAATTTTACTGAGAAAGGAATTATATTTATGCTTGGCGAAGTAGAATAGTATAAAAGAATAATAGAGTGTAAGAAAACAGGTCGAACAAGATCTGAAGAAAAAGTAGAAGCTTGGAAAAAAGTTGAGTGTTCTTGTAATGCAAAACATATGGTCTGTAAATAACAAAACCATATGGCCTGTATTTGTAGTTTAAACGCCCAACCTTATGCGTTTACAGATGGTTTAAATACTGTATTGATTTATAGATTTGCTAGTTCAAAGAAATTTTAAACCAAAAATAGGGATTAACTTGCACTGAGTCTGTCATATTAATAGGCAGCTGTTAAAAAAATAGTACATAATTTCTTCCGATGGAAGTTTATTCAATATATCGTATTAGCAACTTTGACTACTATATATTTCTCCAAGAGCAAATCAAAAATTAATCTAGTGCAAAAACGTCGAAGTCATGTCGAAATACAACATTCGTAATTAGGGCCAATATTCTCAGACATGTCTTCAAGAAACCAAATACAAAGTTCCACCCGCAATCTTATTAAAACAGAATATCACGTTGCTGTTTGATTGCTGAAAACTAACAAGCAACCACTTAAGGGCCACTCAGACTATTATACTTTGTATTAATACATGTCAAAAATTCAAATAATACGTGCAAGTGCGATATTGTGAATGCAAAATGTCATAACGAATGGTAAATAATACGATAAAAATTTGACATCCCATAATACTTGACCATTTTTTGAAAATTTTCTAAACGATAATACTTTTCATCTGATCAGGGTTGCATTATTACAAAATCCAAACTAACAAGCCGTCTGTTTCGACGCCGATGCCGTGCCGTCGTTTATGTTATATGTCTTTGTATTAAAACGGATCTAAATATTGAATGTGCTTATCGTATTGAATAATTTTTCGTGTAAGACATGTCTGAAAGTTAACGAAACTATCGTACTTTCTTTTTATTTATCTTATTAGAATCAACTACTTTAACCGCCGTCTATTTTCAAAGGCCGGCACGACCACAGCGTGTATGAAATTGCTCTGCCGCCGGAAGTCAACGATTAATGTAGGCATGTTAATCTTCAACAGCTGTTTGCTTTATACTTGTGTTTTTAATGTAATATGAGGTGTGATGGTGTGAACATAAAATGTCAATTTACGTTAGATTTTTTGATAGTCGAAACAAATGTGTTTAGATTTCTTTTTCGTAAAGTGTGATGAAAGTCTTTATACATGTATAATAGTCTGAGTGGCCCTTTAAGCCAAAACTTAGTTTTTTTTAATGAAACTTCTGCAATTACATTAACATGGTTTCTTAAAGAGTTTAAATTGCAAAGCAAACTCCTCAAAATTATTTAAAATTTTTTCTTTCTGTGCTGAGAAGTTGCATTTTTTTCTGTCACACTTGAAAATTTTCCTGCCAACACTTTTTTCTTATTTGTTTGTAGGCGTTCTTCATCTTCACTCTTATTTCTGTCAAAATTGTTCGTGCTGATATGAGAATGTGACAAAATTAAAACGTCCACGCATTTCGTGTCGTTATTATTTGTTTATTTTTTCATTTCATAGTTATAATTTAAATTTTGTATAACTTTATTTTCCTGAAAACTTCATAGCAACTTTATTTTCCGCAAAGAAGTGCCTTTAAATCGCTTTAATATCAAGATACACGTTTTGCCATTGTTTTTTATGATTCTTATTTTATTTTTAGTTTCAGTTAATCTTCGTCTGCTGATTAAGCTTTTTACTTTGTTTTTTTTTTATTGGCTGGAAAAGAACTTTTCTTTTTTGCAATAACAATTTACGAAATTGTCAAATTTGATTGGATTTAATCTTTAGCTTCGATAAAATTCAAAAATGTGTGACTTGCTCGATTAAAATCAGTTATTACTTAATTTAAATATCGTACGTCTGTCTTTTGTTGTTAATTCATTTTTGGCACCAAGAAAATAAAGAAAAACTTCTTTGCAACTTCTACAGGTTAGCTGGAGATTAGCTCATTTGCTCAAAGAACGTCATAACTCAAAAAATTTAATGATGCAGAATTGATACTCATATCGTCTTTCATATTGCGTTAAAATTTCATATAAATATCATGGTTAGTCAGCTCTTGAGAGAAAAAAAAATTAAAACTTCAAACTCGTTTTCTGTCAAATAGGTTTTTTTTAGAGTTATGACGTTGTTTGAGTAAATGAGCAATATGTAAATTTTTTTTTTAATCAGGCTTAAGATTTTATTAGATTTATATTAATATTCGTCTTTGCTAATATTTTTGCGCATTATGCGAATAAAGTTTTAGTTTTTATTTAATTCGAATAATCGCCTGTACTCAATTATTCGTATAATAAATATTTTATCTGCAAAATCGTTGCTGTATTGGAATAAACTTTTTTATTTGCCGTTGATTCGAATATGATGGTTAAAACTTACTAGTTATTCGATTAATCGAATAAAATTCTTTGTTGAATATATAATTCATTAAGAAATTAAACTAATTTTAGGTTTTATTTGCAGTTTATTTAATTAAAATAAAATAAATCAAATATTTTTTTTTCACTACTTAGATACTAGTGGTCACTTATACGAATAATTTCTTATAACTTAAAATATATTCGATTATTCTAATATTCCCTTTTATATATTTTAATAGTAAAACAATTTTTTTTAATAAAGTATTTGTATTTATCTGCAGCGCAGTGCAAGTAATCATTCGATTAATCGAATATTATTTTCAATTCCTTTTCTCCTCGATCTGATATGATAATTCAGTCCTTTCAGTTATTATATAGTAAATTATACGAATAATCGAATAAAAACCGCATAACTACCCAGATAATATTTTTAAAAATTAAAAATAAACAAACTAATACCTTTATTGGCCATTTTTTATTCGAATTTTATTTGAACAATCGATTAAAAAAAGTTTATTCGATTACTTAAATAAAATTTATTAGTAATTAATAAATATAAAATTAATATTAATTCCAATCGATTAAAATTTGAAAACTATTTGAACTCTCGTATAATTTTTTTTTAAAGTTATTAATATTAGTTCTTTTTTTTTTTGCTTTGTATTTCTTTACAAAAATATTTTTTTTTATTAATCATTCGAACTGTCGACTATTCTGATATTAACTTTTATAATTTTTAGTAAATAAAACTATAAAATTCGTTTTTTTCTCTAGTTTCTTCCTTTGTTTGTACATAATTGTCAAATAATCGATTCGATTAATCGTATAATATTTTTAATTAGTTTTTTCTTTGATCTCTTTCAGTCCTTTCAGATATTATATAATAAATAATACGAGCAATCGATTAAAAAGCTATTCAACTACCCAAATTGAATTAAAAAAAATTAAAAATTAAATAATCTAATTCGTTCCAAAGGTATTCGCTCAAATAGATGAGCAATCGATTAAATAAGAAAGTTCGACTACTCAAATAAAATTTATTAATCACTAATAAATATAAATATATAAATTAATATTAATTTCTTTATTCAAATATAATTATTTATTCGCATTCCAATCGATTAAAATTGAAAATTAATCGAATTCTCGTATAAGAATTTTTATAAGTAATTAATATTAGTTCTTTCTTTTACATTGTATTTCCTTATAATTTTTTTTAATCATTCGATTAATATTATTCGATCGATATTATTCGATTACTCTTCTATTAACTTTTATAATTTTTAGTAAATAAAAATCTAAAATTCGTTTTTATCTCTATTTTATGTCTTTATTTGTATATAATTGTCAAATAATCGATTCGTTTAATCGAATAATATTTTTAGTCCCTTTTTCCTTTGATCTCATATATTATACAGTTCTTTCATATATTATATAGTTAATCATTTGGATAATCGTTTGAAAAGCTAAATAAATTAGTAAAAGTTCTACAACTTTATTGAAAAATTTTTATTCGCTATTTATTTGAGTAAGCGATTAAAACAAAAGCTTGTTCGAACTCAAATAAAATTTGTTAGTCATTAATTCACGTATAATTTTTTATAATAATTAATATACATATGTGTTCTTTTGTTGCTTTATATTTCTTTATAAAATTATTTTTTTATTATTCATTCGAAATATCGACTGAAATTTTAATATTTTACGATTAATCGAATAAAAATTTTTTTTAATTTATTAATTAATTCTTATATTTCTCCCACTATTTGAAACAACTCTTCTATTCGCCAAATCATTTCAAAATGTGACTAAAACATAAAAGTTATTCGTATAAAAATTTTCATTATATGTGAAAAGAATAATCGATTAATTCGAATAATAGTTGAATACTTAAAAGTTATTCGATGAAAGTTTTTTTAGTCCAGTTTAAATGGTACTCGCAATTAGGCCCAATAATTTTTTATTTGCCCGAAGTTACGAAACCTTATTCGAACGAATTTTTTTTCATTTGCGGTTCATTCAAATAATCCAATATAACTTTAAAGCTTACCGATTAGTCGATTAAAATATTTTTAATATTTATTAATATTTAATTAATGTCATTAATATTATTTCTTTATTTAAATACATAAATACAATTTTCCAGTGCTAATCGAAAAAAAAATTTTAATTTACTCGATAATGCGAATATTTTTGTTTAATTTTTGTATAATAAATTTTTTATCTAACTTTTCGACCTTTTTCATATGTTCAGTGAAATAAAATATTTTGATGATTGAAAGCAAAAATAAAAAATTAAATAAAAAAAAAAAAAAATAAAAAAAATATCAAAATACAAAAATAATAACAAAAAATTGAAAATTTTAAAAACCCCCGATATATATAGAAAAATTGTGATATCTTCTAAACGACTGGACCGATTTTCTTCAAGCATCGTTAGGAGCCATCTCGATCAATTCACCTTTCAAACAGAAAAAATTAAACTAAAACTAAATTAAAATCGGTCCAGCCGTTTGGGCTGTACGTGGACACGGACAGACACACAGATACACATATACACAGACACACACTACAAACTTATAACAGCCCTGTTTTTGGTCGGGGGTTCAAAATATGTAAAGACCTAAATCCTAAAAATAAACAGTTAAATTTTTTTATAATGTACACTGAAAGAATTTTCGGCCGAAATTCTATGAATTTCGACGTTAATCTAATGAAAAATTCATTAAAATTCAACCAACGTCACGCTTCGTTGGATTAATGAAACCAGTTTCGTCAAAATTATTTTATTGAAAACTTCATAAAAATTTATTTAACAGTGTAATTAATGCAGTGCTATCTATAACTTCATCGAAACAATAAAATAATTTCATGAAAAGAATGAAATAATTTAAATATAAAAAGGTTTCTTAATAATTAGAAAATATTGTTATCATAAATCCAATAAAATATTCTTACGACACCAGAATACCAATGAAGCAATTCCAATGAAACTCTTTCACAATATTCATGAAATTTTCATTGGATTTGTGAAATTATCATTAGATTTGTGAAAAATTTTTTAATGAAATTGTTTCATTGGACTTACGAAGCAAAATTCTTTCGGTGTAGTGACTATTTCCTATTTCCAAACCTAAAGAAATGGCTCGGTGGAAAGAGATTTAGCTCCACCGACCAAATAAATGCCTATTTTAAGCACCTCAAAAAATCATATATTTTGGAAGAGATACAAAAACTGTAGAAACATTGGACTATCCCGATGTTTCTACACTGACGGTTGACTTGAGTAGAAAATTTGTATGAAAATCACAAAATCATACCAATTTTCTAGGCCTGCATTGTGGAAACAGGGTATATGTGTATTGAGTTAAAAAGAGATTATGTTGAAAAATAATTTTTTTTTTTTGCCAAAAAAAACTGTGTTTCATTCAAAAAGTCACAGAGTTATTGATCCGCCCTCGTATATATGTATATATTATAATAATTTTATATATTTATGGCTCGATTAGGGATAAAACCGAACTTTAGTTGCGATAGAAGTTGCTAAAGACTGTGTTATCCATGGCAACTACCAAAAAATGGCTGTCATTTCCAATAACTATTTAGTGCTGTGGTGCATTGACACCAGAGGCGCTGCAACTCTGCATTATTAAAAACGTATTAAAAGCAGAGTGTCTTCTCTTTCACTATGACTTTCCTAAAGAAGGTAACATCTAGTAATAGTAGTAGGCATTCATTGCCTGAGTATTACTTCTCTTAAAAAAAAAAAGAATTCTGCTGCTTGTTCAATCAATATCCGCAGAGTGCTAAATTGGTTAATGCACGATCTGCCCGGGCGGAATCCAGTGTGAGTATTGCGTATATTATCGTTGATTGTTTCCGATATTCTGTCCAAAATTGTCGTAATTAAATATGTATGTAAAAGATAGCAAGTAGTAGGGAAATTTCCCGCCAGTTGTTGCATTTATTTTTATCATCTTTTTGTGGGAGCTTAATAATTGTTGATTCTTTACACCCTGAAGTAAAACTCTGGCTGATCCATGTTCAAGCAGAAGAGAGGATATAAAATTCTTGCCATTGTGTATGGCTCAGCCTTGAAACTCTCTACGGGAAGATCGTCGTTTCCTGCGGCTTGCACCCATTTCATGCTCCTTATTGCCGCGTAAACCTCATTTACATCGGGAGTATCAACATTGATTCCTCTGTCGGAGTTCAATGTTCTTCTTATTACGAGGCTATCAACTTCATTATGTATAATATAGTGAGCATTTGGTGTTTGAGTGCCTAATTAAAAAAAAATTATCGCTAAACACTCACAGCCCTATTTATAAAACTTGTTAAGTATAAAGCCTTTTAAAAGGGTTTTTAAGACAAATTTGCATAAAACATTTATAAAGCCTTAATAAGTTTTGTAAATAAGGCTGTCACAGTTTTAAAAATTTTTTTTCACACCACATTACTGTAGCGAAGGCAAAATTCTGTTCAACAGAAAATTCTTTAACATTTCTTAACGCACGAATAATCCTAAATTATTATTTTACTTACTCAGTAAAATATATATATTTTTTTATTAAAAATACATTGAAATTGATTATTGAGGGGTTTAGCTGGATCCTATGTGCCTTTCACTGCTGCTAATGCAGATCATCAGGGAAACTTTACCCAAAAAATTCTTAGAACAACTAGAGTTATTATGTTAAACTTTCCTTTAAACAAATGAGAAGCTCAACAAATAACAAAGTTGAAACAAGAACATGTTTTTTTATTTTTTACGTTACCATTGCTACATTGGCCTTCTTGGCCCTACGACAATTTCGATGGTGTTGCCAGCTAAAGGTTGAATTAGACGTGCCATACTCTTATGCCACACATACCCTTAACCATTGCCATAATCATAAATATATTTGCTTCCCCTATTAGTGCTGCCGTAACCATAAACAGCGGTTTATGTTGTTCATTTCAAAAGTGCAACAATGTAGATCATCAGGGAAACTTTACCCAAAAAATTCTTAGAACAACTAGAGTTTAACGAAATATTGATTACAAGGCATATATTACAACTAATAGGGATATTCACTATTATTGCTTACAAATATAATTGATAATGATATTCACATCTGTTGCTAACTTATATACATATCGAGCCATAAGCGCTAAAAAGGCGTAAGCGACAAATTTTTTTTACTTCGTTTTTTTTTTTTTTTTTACAAAAATCGACTAACTATTTACAATCGCAAATAACCGATTCTGGGCAAAAAATTTAGCTCGAAAATTATGTCGCTTAAGCTATTTTGGCGGTTATGGCATAATATGTTTGATCTTTTTTGGAGTCAATCAAAAACTTGAAAAAATGCCACCGAAATATGTTTGTACGTTCTTTATAAAAAAAAATTTTTAATGGTCGACCTAATCAAAACTAGATTTCTTTGAAATGATTATTGCTGCGAATCTGGTGTTAAATAAACAAATGGGAAGACAGACGACGGACAGAAACATTAAAAATTTGTTGCACGCATTCCTCCTTCTTCTATCGCGATACAGAAGTGTTGTGTTTTTTTTTAAACAAATTAATCGCTTTGAAGAGTGTGTAAATAGCCGCAAGCATTTTTTTTTGTTTGTTTTAAAGTACGCCTTCTTAATGATGCTCTTTCGAATAAAATAATAAACCGGCAACCAACTTACACAAACACACACTCTTCTTCCTATCTCGTACGAGTATCTTTTATATCTTATTGATAATTACGATGATTTCGTTTAAGTATCTTGTATACAAGAGAAATACAAAAGCTTCAAGTTTCAATTAGTTCAAAATAGGTGGTGTTTCCACTGACAAGTAGAATTTAAAAAGCTGTTAAAATTGTTGTTAAAAAAAAATAAAAAAATATCAAACAAACAAATGTTTGGCGCATTTAGGAGGTTTCGTTAATAACATGTTGCTGTCATAATTATTTAATGGTTTACTTAAGCTTTCGTTCACTTGATGTGTGCTGTCATATGAGAACTAAATTCTAATTTTTGCAATAATTAATTTATGACATAATATAAATTTTATGGAGTTTTTCCATTCATTTCCTTGTATATACGAGTACATATATGTATGTATAGATATAGAATAAATATAGATATAGAATAAAATCAAGTAACCAAGACGATCCGTAACGTATAAACTTATTAAAAAAAACTCATACTTTGGAGGGTTCCAATGTAGAGGAGAAGTGTCTCATTAGGATTTTGCATAAAACTACCAAATACTCCCTTAACGTAAAATGTAATGATGAAGAAGTTTGAAAGTGACCCTTAAAACGTATTTCATTTTAAAACGACTTCGTAAGTTAACAATTCATAACTTTTTAGACGTTGTCTGAGAGGGTATAGCTTCCCATTAGTCCCATTGTAAAAAAAAGTGGGCGGAGACATGCCCACAATTTTTTTTAAATGTAATTTTATAATATTTTACTTATTTGACTGCTGCGAAACTTACCCCCCTTCTCGACTAGCAATAAATATGTTGGCAATATAGCAATAACGCCGGCAGAATAACAGAACAATATTGCTGATTGCTTTACTTATGTTAAGGCTGTGGGAAATCGTAGCTCACAATATGGGAAAAGTCAACAGGAAAGGTGCAGAACAAAAATACAATTCACTTGTAAATATCTGGTTAATCGAACGAATTTTTATGTTTATAAATTTATAACAATACAAATTATTTTACTACACACGTTTTTAAGAAACTATTTTCCTATTTTATTATACATTCATATGTATATTTTCCCAATTTCACTAATATTATATAAATGTCAAATGTAATACAGAAAAGTCGAACATAAATTAACAACGAGTTTGACGTTTCACGCTTGCAATAATTGTTAACGAAAATGCGTTGACAATTATTGCAACATATATTGCAAGTTCCTGCAATGAGCTGTCTCCACTAGCAATAATATAATTTTGACAAATTAAGCTCTAAAATAGACAAAATCTTTTATTTAAAAAATGGGGTGGAGTCACGCCCATTAATATTTTTAATATTTAATTTTTTACGTGGTTCTACTTTACCAATTTTTACAAAACTTAACACACACTCTAAGCCCTGAAAAATACAGGGAGGCACGCCCATTAAAATTTATTTTTATATTTCGCGTGTTTCTTATCTTCTTTTCAAAAACTTCAAATCAAAATCTTCGGATTCTGCAATAAGTATTTGCAGCTATTGTTAAAAACGTTAAAAATTTGTATTTGAAATTTTTTCTTTGGACTTGTACACAAATTCAATAAAATTGTGTTTTTTTGAGTTAACATTCAGTATTTTATTCATAATAAGTCCTAGTTTACACTATGCAAGTCTTATTGCTAAGCTGATTAGTTTGTTAGGAGATAGAAACAAGGGGACGTCTCCCTCTTTCTCTCTCCTAATAAACTAATCACCTTAAGAATTAGACTTGCATATTGTTAAACACACCAGTTTTGACTTGCCAGACATACATATAGACATACATATATTTTTATATATTGAGATTTTTTCGATGTTACCACCATCAATAAATAAAATATGATTACAAGAATTTTAAACAAACAATACAAAAAAATATTTGGACGTTCCATAAGAAAAGTGTACCGACTTTTCCATAAGAAAAGTGTATTGTGACACAGTCGACCGACTTTTCCATAAGAAAAGTGTACTGTGACACAGTCGACCGACTTTCCCATAAGAAAAGTGTACTGTGACACAGTCGACCGATTTTTCCATGAGAAAAGTGTACCGTGACACACTCGACCGACTTTTCCATAAGAAAATTGTTATGTGACACAGTCGAATAACTTTTCCATAAGACTGTGATACAGTCAACCGACTTTTCCATAAGAAAAGTGTACTATTTTCCTTCAAGGTCTTTTTCATTTTGGATATATTTCCGGGTTTTTTTTTTGGCGATTTTTCGTTTCTGCACTTTTTTAATGATTTAGTTTTAGCGTTTTTGAAAATTTCAAGAGTTTTCCTCTGACGTTTTCCAATATACAGCCGGTTGTCAAAATTACACTAACTGATAGAATACCCTTTAATTTTAAATTTCAATGTTAATTGGTGCAGTCTTTATGTTACATAAGGATTTCAACATGTTTCGTTGATCGCTTTAATTTTTGTCAGGTTGTTCTACCGGCAAAGTTTTACATATTCTGTGCAAATTTCCGGTCCGTAGCGCTTACGGTTCCGGACAGACAGCCACACGGACATCGTAGCGAAAACAATAGGGTTGCTTTTCATGTTTGATGTACGAAACCCTAAAAATTACATAAAATAATTTTTAATTATATAGTATCCCCGAAAATCTCCAACGAAAAGTGCCGTTTTGCCAAAAAATCCTCTGGGGTTTTCCCAAAATTACAAACTAAAATCCCCTATTTGGGGAAAAATTCCCAAAACTAAGAGCACTGTCTCCATTTGTTTGGAATAGGAGGGGTTTATTCTCAGAAAAAATTGATTTCTGGGAATTGTTTTCGGGGGAATATTTATAGTTGGGGTGATAGTAGAATTTTAAGGTAAATATTTTTGTAGAACTTTTAACCCCTTATATACCCTTTTAAGTGAAACTTTTTAAGCTCTTTTCCAAAATTGATAAAAAGACCCATGAGAAGAATATAACTCTTCTTCTCATGGGTCTTTTTTTTTTTGTCAATTTTGGACAATTGTTGGAGGAAAAAGTTCAACAATAGCGCATTTGGCAAGCTTTGGATAAAAGTGTTGTATATTTTTTTTAATATAAAATGTCAAGAGTTCATAGCTTTTTAGCCCGATTTACCATAAAGAATGTGTAAAAGTGATGAAGGGAACTTCAATCCTTTTTTTTCATTAGCTTTAAAATGTTAAAACTTTCATAATATTATTTGGTGTCCTCTGCTAGAATCAATTGTTAGAAACTCGATACACAGAGAAAAAAAGTACCTACTAAATACCTCATAAAATAGAACAAAATTAATAAGAAATCTCTATGGTTTTTTTTTCAATAAGGACATCTTATTAATTTCATAGAGAAAACCTTTTTGAAAAAATCAAGAAGAAATCTTGTAGTTTTTATGATGTTATCTTATTGATTTTTTCAATAAAAAAAATTGCGTCTTTATTCTCTGTACTTATGTATTTTCATTTAAATTCTATACATATGTATGTAGTATATTGTAGATGTTATTTATTTATACATAGATACATACACATTGTTATTTTCTTAACTAACTTACTCACCAAGTATTGAACCAGCAAACTTCTACCTGATAGACAAGCACTCTACCCAGTATGCTAACAAGCAGGCTGAGTAACCATTGAAATTATTGTGCAAACATTCTTACACAAAAATGAAAAAGATCGTGAAAAAATTGTCTCTATGTCTATTTATAGATATGAAATAACAAGACACCTCATAAAATCAAGAATATTTCCTTATTAAAAAATCAATAAGATGCTTTAGACATACTCATTAGGAACCTACTAAAATCAAGAAGAAAACCTTATTGAAAAAATCAATAAGGCAACCTAATAAAATCAAGAAGAAAACCTTTTAAAAAAAATCAAGAAGGCAACTTAATAAAATCAATAAGAAATCTCTATAGTTTACAATTTATAAGAAAACCTAATAGAATCAAGAAGTTTTTCTCTATGGATTGTTTTTTTTTTTGGTGCCAAAAATAACGGAAATTGAGTAAAAAAGGTTGTGAATAATAAGATTTCTTCTTGATTTTATGTGGTTTTCTTCTTGATAAAATTAATAAGATTTACCACATAAAAACAATAAGGAATCTGTACGAAAAACTCGTCGCTTCTTTCTGCTGGGATACCCCTTAGCCTAAAAACGTTTCATAGAGAAAATCTTCTTGATTCTATGAGGAAGTTTTTTCTCTGTGTATCTTTTTATGTTTTGTCTAGTGTAATAAATACATACTTTTACTTATATTATTAGATGCTAAAAAATCTATATCTTTTTAGTTAAAAATAAATAAATTTACATCATTCATGCATACATTTTGTACCTGCAGAGATATAGTTTTTTAATCGCAAATCAGACAGTTAAAATTTAATACTTAAAATGAAGCCTTAAAAGTTAAGCTTTCAAACTAAAATCCATACCATTCATTTCTTTTCAATTTGCATAAAAATATAGTTTAAATCAATATAAATTAGTTTTTGTTTCTTTGCATTTAAGACAAACTGCTGCTGCTCTCTTCAAAATTCGATTCATTTTTAATACAATTTAAAGTAAATAATAGTATTTTTGTAAATAGATTTGTATGGCTGTATGTTCAAATGTATGTATAAAAAAACAACAGATTTTCTGTCTTTAATCCTCTTGGGTCGTCGTTTTTGGTCTGGTCTGGTTGTAGAAAAATTTTATATAAAAAAAGTTTAGTTTAGTTAAGTTTATTACATTGTAGATCCTAAAATAACAATTTAAAGATTTACTATACTTGTGCAGAGATACTTAAATAAAACATACACTCACTCGTTCGTATGTTTTGCGATTACAATTCATGTATCGGATATGTTTGTCGAGATGTTTGTGTTGTATAAAGATACTTTTATACATCTGGACACTGCACACTAAACATATGGCAGCAGCAGCATTCATTGTTATCCTTTTGAGGAAAAGAAGAAATCAAACAATGAACACATAACATCAAATAACAAATGGAATTGGAATTAAAATGATATGCTTTAACAAATAAAATAAATATAAAACTAAAAGAGTATTACAAAAGATATTTCGTTTCGTTTTTGGTCAAGAATAGTTTAGAAGTCATGCTACATTTGGCATAAAGACTTTTTCAAATGTTGTAAAACATTTGTTATACTTAAAAAAAGTTTTATATCATAGTAGTCGAATATCCTAAAGGATCTACTAAGGTATGCGGATCTAGATAAAAAATTTTAGCTGAGGTCTAGCAAGCTTTACGGAAAAAGTTTCTAAAATCGAGTTGATGCGTGCAATCAGGCGAAAATATTTTCACACTTACAAGCCAATGGCATTTTAGGGAAGATACTCTAGGTTTTATCTCTTTAACTTTAAGAACAATTGGAAAGTGCACTACAAATATACAAGACAATGTTGAAGGAAAACAAAAAAGTTTGTCAAACAATTGTAATGATATATCTACTGCTTATTAAGAAATGTACAACCACACAAACACATAAGCCAACGCAGATGAGAAACACAAATAACACAATTATAAAGATTCTATACCAGTTACCACTTGACCAGGTCTTCGTTAATGATATCGATTTCGAATATATCTCGAAAACTATCGAGAATGACACTAAAAAATTACTCGAAAAAAGTATACCTGTCGCTCAATTTTTTGTTTCAAAAAACATTTGATTTCCACGGCAAATGTGTGTTCATTAGCAACAATAAGGTCTACTCTATTGTGTCCGCCCTTCTGTCCATATCGTCAACCAGTGTTATGGTTTGGATGATGTAAATAAGTACTACTCCTTACCTTGTAACCCATTAAAAAACTGCTACCTATTAACAAAATTCTTAAAATTTTAGCTGGAATTAAAAAACAGGCATAGCTGCTCCAAAAGTGTAGCTCTTCCAAATAAAACAGATTTAAAGTGTACATTCATGGAAGCCTAAATCTTTAGTTTGTTCATTTGTATGTTATTTTTTTATATCTGGTAGAGTAAAAGAAAAATAATAAAAAAAAGGATTGCAATCATTTTGAAAAAATAAAACATTTGGTAGTTGATTTGATGATAATGCCACTTGTACTACTTTTAACAATAATACTTTTTACTCAGCAGACAGATACTCAAAAATTGTTGCTTATATTATGATTATTTTCAAAAGTTTTGTAAAATTTAGCATATAAAGGCGATTTATTTAAGTAACGAAAGAAAACCTTATAAATGCTTAAAAGAATTTTGCTTGTGATTGAAATTCCTGCTTGTCACAGCTAAAAGGTTTCATTATTTTGTCCTTTTATTTGATAAAGTTGTGGAGGTGGCCATTGATAATCCAAGAGCAACATACTGTGATTAAATTACTTGGTTATAAGACTGTACAATAAAAATAAAAAGTCATACATACATATATAGATTTTATTGAAGGATTTGAAAATGTACATCTGGTTCTTTTACTAAGGCTTGGAGGAGTAAGGGTTGAAAAGTTCCCACTTTCTTACGGGTCAACGACAACGTGGTCCTTCCTGTCAACCCTTTTAAATCATGAGATTTTGTGAAACTTTCAAGCTTCTAACTTCTCATGTAGAAGCTCCTGTTTATGGTTCTGGAAAAGGAGTCTTTCTATACACAAAATTATGAAATGCAGGCGTCTAATCACCACATATGACATAGAGCAAAATTAATAGAAATTTTTCAATTTGGCATCACTGCAATTTAAGATCATAGCACTCGTCCTCGTGTAAGCAAAGATCTACATCTATCGAGTAGTAAGAGCCTATCGTATACATAATACGACAGGCCGATATGTACATACAAATATAAGTTTAAATAATCTAGAATTAATATTTGAATACTTATTGTAAGTTAATTTTTGGCAATACAATAAATAAATATACACACATTATATAAATTAAAATAAATATATATTTAAAGCTTAATAACACTATACAACAAAATAAGACGCAATAATTATATCTGCAAAAAAAATCAAACCTTATTAGGGTTGTCAAACATTTAGTAGAACGGAACAACTAGCTGTTTGCGACACCGCCCACATTGGACCAAACACAAAGAACTCTGATGATGAAGATGTAGTGGGCTTCGAAAACAGCTAGTTGTTCCGTTCTACTAAGTGCTTGTCAGAATATTTACAGTTAAGTTTTTTGTTATTTGTTCATTAATAATTATGACATGTAATTTCGCTTACACAGCAATACGAACTTTAGCCCAAGCAAATCATAAATACAGAAACAAATGAAGCTCAAACAATAATAATAATAAAACTAACTAAAAATCTATACCGCTTACACCAAGTTTTTTTTACATCTATCAAGATTTTTTTTACAGAACCCATTAACTGAACATTTTCCAATACTACAACCAATCAACTGCAGTCTATCCAATTCACAGACCTTTTTGAGTACATAGGCTGACTTTTTAGTACAAGTTTGAAAAAACCATAGTTTAAACAAAATCTAGTGAAGAAGTAGATTTTATTTTGTATGGGAAATCTATTACACTTTGCCTGAAATCTCGTATAAAGACTATATTTTGCTCTAATGTAAACCTAACAATTTAATACAAACTGTATATAGTCGATTCAACAACCGATGTAAAACAAACTAGCGAAACTTTTTAAAATGTCGATACGATAGCCATCGAATACAGTGACTCATCCATTTGATGTGTGACAAAGTTTTATTCGATAGGATATCCCAGTCGATCTCGAATGCGGTAATTCGGCCAAAGATAAGACGCATGCAAGTTTTTTTTCTACTTTGGAGTAACTATATCTTATTCTTAAATGGAGCTTCGAACTTTGGTATGTCCAGTAGCTTAGAATTGAATTTTATGTAGATAATTGTTGCAGAATATTTTAGCCGTTACAGACCTTATTTACCAGCCCTTTAAGAAAGGGGCAAAACGCACCCATAGCGAGTGCTAAGAGTAAGAGTCAAACCTGAATCAGCGCTATATGTTTTCCAGAATACGTGCATTTTTGCGCTGCATAAATTCACAAATATTATTTATTAATGCATAATCAGGAATACGTTTCGGCAAAGTTTGTGGAATTTTAAAGTGTATGTTGTGATTTCGGAATATTTCCAGAAAATACTACTGCGCCATTTTGCAAGGAAACTTTCAATGGCGTTCAAGAAATTTTCGTGTGTAGGTCAAGCAACGATTGGCATTAAATTAGTAGTAGTATTCCTGTCTTTCTTGCCCCAACCACAAAGCATGAAAACACAAGTAAAAGTGTCATATTCCATACACAAATAACAAATAATTTTTATTTCGACGCTTATTTTCTAAAATTAAGTGGAACGGTTTAGCATGCTTAAAGGCAACGGAGAAGGTTGGTACAATGAGTACTTTATTGACGGAAGCATTTGAACAGATTCTATAGGTCAATTCTCCATTTTATTTATTAAATTCAACTTTTTGTATTTATTTCGTTTATTTCTTTTGTTTAATTTTATTTTTGCCGCCTCAAAACACAAAAATCTAAATCAGAACATCCCTGCAGGAAATGGAACTGACACAAGACTAGTCACGTGACCGGTCCCCAGGTGATAGGGACCAGTCCGAGTTCTAACACTTCCTGAGAAGCAGACCAGTCACTTTTACATGGGGATGGCCTAGAATGGGGTTAATTGATACTTTGTATGTACCTTCTGACTTGTCACGGAACTATCCCATAGGGACCTATTCGATGTAAAGGGTGTTTTTTTTAGAGGTATAGAACTTCGAATTGAACTAAAACACAAGAAAATCGTTTTAATGTCCATCAATTTGGCTTTATTGGAAGGATAATTTTATGCCATTAATGTTTAAATATGATTTCGGGCATGTGGCCGCCGCGGCTGGCTCGAATAAAGCCAATTCTACAGGTCCAATTTTCAACCACTTTTTCGAGCATATGGGGCCGTATGTTGGCAATAACGCCACGAATGTTGGCTTCCAAGTCCCCTAACGTTTCTGGTTTGTTGGCGTAGACGAGCGACTTCACATATCTGCAAAGAAAATAATCCAATGGTGTCAAATCACACGATCTTGGTGGCCAATTGACAGGTCCATTCCGCGAAATTATGCGCTCATCGAATGTTTCCTTCAATAAATCGATTGTGACGTGCGCTGTGTGGCATGTAGTGCCGTCTTGTTGGAACCACAACTCATCCACATTCAAAATCTTCAAAATCTTCCATAAAGTTTATGGACAAAGCTCCAACTGCTGTGCACGGTGGCGAATCGATTCATTCGGGTCCTCTTCAACACTTTGCTCTACAGCGGCAATTGTTTCTTCGGTGCGCACTGTTCGACGTCTCTGCGGATGCGTATTATCACATAGAGTAAACGTAGTGCGAAAACGATCCATGGTTAACCGAATTAATTGCTCTGATTGTCGATTATGTCGACCATAAAATGGACGGAGCTTGCGGTAAACTTCGCGAACTGAACCATTATTTTCGAAATAAATTTGCACGATTTGCAAGCGTTGTTCTTTTGTCAACCTGTTCATGATGAAATGGCAAACCAAACTAAATATTAATCACTTGACAGCTGACAAAATTGCCGCCAGTTAAAAAAGTGATGCCAACTTAAAGTTCTATACCTCAATAAAAAACACCCATTATAATAATATAAATATAAATTATTTATAAATCTAATTTCGACATTTAACTGTAACAATTAACGCTTATAAATTTTTTTATTGTTACAAATGCAATGCCATATTATTTTTAATCTGAAAATTTCTTGAGATTCGAACCGACAACCTCGTGCATAACAGGCTGGCACACTACCCACTCGACCACAGGGCCACTCATATTTCAAAAGTATAAATACCATTTAAGCTTAGGTTAATATCTAAATATAGTTACGGGACTGGTGCCAGAGTCACATTGAAGGGAGCAATTAACATTATATTTACACTATTTGATAGGTCCTGTATTCGATCACATCGAACATGTTCAGTGCAGTTTACTACAATACTAGACCGAGTCCGAATTAAATTGGCTCAAGATCAAGACCATACATCACGAAAATGGTCAATATCTCACCATTTAAACGATATGATATTTTTCACCATACACTACTACGTACTTTTGATAACACCTACATTTTCTCCAGTTATAGGACGAGTACGTTTGGATCAATTGTCACCAAATTTTCTGCAGGGATACCAAAAAATCCAACCAATATCTATCAAACTGCACAACGTATGCAAAATGTTAAAACTTGACCAAGTTTTGTACGTTGCGTTGACGGACACGTACTGAATATAACCGACCTCATAAGAAACGATGTATTTCAATTTGTGTATTTTATACACAATGTTGACTCTCTCATTTAAGTGTTTTCACTTGGCGATTTTTTTTAGTATTGACGCTTTTTCAGTTTTAAAGTTTTTCCGTTTTTGGCGATTTTTTTTTTGTTTTTGGCCATTTGTTTTCGGTTTTTGGCGATTTTTTAGTATTGATGCTTTTTTTTAATTATGGGGCTTTTTTAGTTTTTGCGATTTTTTTATGGCTATTTTTTTACAACACATACATATGTATGTTTACAGGTATATTCATGTTAGTTTTAGCGTTTCTTTTAGTTTTGGCTCTTTTTTCCATTTGGCGTTATTTTTCGGTTTTTGGCAATTTTTTTTTTTTTAGTTTTTAGCGATCTTTTTACATTTCAGCGATCTATTCTATTTTAGGATGATATTTTTCATTTAAGCGCTTTTATCGTTTTGGCGATTTTCCGTTTAGGCATTTTTTTTTAACTTTTAGCCTTTTTAAATATTTCAAGAGTTTGCCTCTCATGGTTTCCAAGAACAACAAGTTGTCAAAATTACATAGTCAAAACTATTTTTCAATTTCAGTGTTAATTGATAAAGTCTGCATAAAAATACACTTTGAAGATTTCAAGTGTTTATAGGTTACATTAGGATTTAAAAATTTTTCGTAGCTCGCTGTAGAATACTTTTTAATTTTTAAAGGTCATAAAAAGTTTTCCATATTCTGTGAAAATTGCTGGTACGCGGGCAGCTCTTACAGAGAAAACACTCTGTGACAGAGAGACAGACAGACGGATGGACGGACATCGTAGCAAAAACAGTAGGGTTCCTTTTGGTGTACGGAACCATAAAAATAACCTTTGGAGAAAAACTTTTAATTAGGCGACTGAGATGTTTTCCCAAAAACAAGCTAGTGTTTGTCCATACATATTTGTAGACTAGTAACATGATATATGTAGTTGTCGCAACTATCTCGTCGCTATAAAGTTTCCTTTCTAGTTGTATATATATATATATATATATATATATATATATATTTATATATATTTATATATATATATAGGCTTCCGCCGTTCCTACAAGGAGCATAGGGCCTCTTGCAAATTATTTCAGGTTTCATTAATCAATTAGTTTCAGATAAGCAGGCGATTGGCAAACTGTATCCTATTCTGATGATGGGGCTACCATCTAAGTCAACAGACTGGACGAGTAATGCATTAAACACATTCAGCACAGCAAGCTACCGACTACCAAATGTCAAGGATAGATAGAATACACATGTTTATATGAGAATGATTATTTTGAAGACAGCAAGGCAACACGGCGACAGGTTGTTGTCTATGCTGATTTTGTCGTTGCACTCCAACTAAACTAATTTCTATTTCTCTGGCTACAATGAGCAAATGCAGTGTTACCAGTGTAATACAAAATGTTGAATGAATAATATGGTACAATTATTTCATATTATTTACCAGAAACAATATCCAAAAATTGATGTAAAGAATAAATTGATTCATTACTCGTATTGTACTTTTATGTGAAATCAGTACATTTTAAAAGAGTAATTAATTTTTATAAATGCAAAATATATGAAAGTGGCAATACTGAACTATGTATTTGTACTTGGATATCAGCTGCAGATGGTGCTGCTGCCGTCTCCAATATAATTAAGTAGCTGGCTACGAGGCGACAAATGCTGCTAGCGGCATAAGTAACACATTTATATAGCGAACCGCTTCAACTTGCAGAACAGATGCTGCAATCGCCTCTCACGACTCACTGATGCTTGACGGTTGTCAAGAACATCGCCCAGTGGCCACCACGAGGAGGTTCGTGAGTCAACTTGATGTACAATTAGTAAGGATCACTCTGGATCCACCGAATTGAACCGATCAGAAGTTTTGCCTCATCATTGCACCATTCATGTCATATATTTATTCGGCGAAATACTAGCAGCCAATGTTGCCAACACCATACATTTGTATAAACTCTAATAGAGAATACTTGTAGCTGAACACCAAGTACTCGTACTTATAGTCATCGTACTGTATTGTCGAAAAATTTTGAAGTTGTTATTTGTTGTTCAACATTGATCGATTGAATTGATATATAAATTTTAGAGAAATTCCCAAAAGAAAAAAAAAAAAAAGATTTCAATATAATATTGATTGTTGTTGCTGATATTAGTTGTGGGTATCAATACGAATTTATCTATTTGTTCCATTGTTTTCTTCTAACAGGGGTTTGTCTTGCAATTCAAGAAGGTGGACAACAACAACAACAAAATGGTTCATATGCAAATGATGCTTGTTTGTCCCTGTAGTTGTTCCACATATGTTGTGCGGGAGCAGGATGACATCTCTGTAGGATTTTACATACAGACGAACAAATTCATTTGATTTTTTTTATTCACAAGTACATTTCTCCATTTGCAAGACGAAATCTACAAAAAAAAGAAAGAAAACTTTTTAAATGACAGTCTAAATATTTGTATTTGAATTTCTGGTGCTGCATAAACAAAATTGTTACTGGTTACGTTTGTATGGTTTTGATGTTGCTGTTGCAACTGTAGCAAGTACGAGTAGTATTTAGATTTGTTGCTGATAAGCAACATCAGTTTGTTTTTTTTTTGCTGGCAAAATGTCATTGTTACTAAAAGTAATAAATCACCGTGTTCAAGTTGTTTGTACTTAAATGTTATTGATGGATAATTTTTGGTTGTTGTTGTTATTTGATTGTTTTCCTTTCAATGCTTCAGCTGGTTGTGTTGTTGTTGTTGTTGTTGCTGTGTTTTGTTGCAAATTTATACATTCATTTGATTTACAGTTAATAAAACTTGCATTAATTTTTATTGTTCAATGAAGCAGGGGTTAAAAGTCAAGGATTGATTTTCCTTTTTAAATAAAGCCATCCTGAAATGAACATCAGGATTATAAATGAACTAGATCAAGGACAAATTGAGTTTTTCTTGCTTTTGCTGCTTGCATAAGTTCTGCCCCATAGTTGTTGTTTTATTTGAAAAATTATTCCCTAAATGTTTAGTTATTTCAGTCATGGGATAAAAATATCTAAATAATTATAGTTTTATTGTTTTTGAAATCAGAAACAAACTTTCATATTGTATTTTTCAATATCAATTGTTGAAAGGGTGCTTTTTTTCGACACCGCACAGTGGGATGAATCCCGAATCTAGCTGGACAAAATTATTTAATATTCAGTCTACATGGTTTTAGGTTGCTGAATTCGAAAAAAAATAGTTAACAAATTCTATCTGCATTTTTTTAAGGAATTACGTTGGAGTTTCGCTATTGCGAACTTTGGTATTACATATATTTATTTTTTATATAATATTAAAAAATTCGCATTAGCTTTTAAAGAAGTTTTAGTGATTTTTGTATGTAAAAAGCTATTTTAAAATTACTATATCAATTCAAAAACAGTGAAATTCAGGTATTGCGAACTTTATATTCGAGATTTTTTGTAAACAAGTAATTAAATAATTTTTTGTTTGTTTGAAATCAATCAATTTCTGGCTACATTTTCTAAGGAAAACACGATATAGTTTCGCTATTGCGAACATCGATAGTATTAAGTTTTTATATTTAATATTACGTAGGGGGTCCACAGTGAATCCCACATCTATCTGCACAAAATTATTTAATAATCAGCCTATATGTTTTTGGGCTGCTGAATTCTAAAAAAAATAGTTAAAAAATTCTACATAATTTTTTTGAGGAAATACGTTGGAGTTTTATATGAGATAAAGAAATTCGCATAAGCTTTTTATGTTTTAGTGATTTTCGCTAGACTGGGAAGTTTTAAAGAAGTTCTATATCACTTAAAACACAGTGATGTTCAGGTATTGCGAACTTTATATTCAAGATTTTTTTAAAGATAAGTAATTAATTTAATTTTTTATTTTCATTTTGTCTAAATAACAGAAATTTTTTAAAGTATAAGAAATTTATGATTTAATATTAAGTAGGCGGCACACATTGGGACGAATCCAGTCTAGTTTCAGTTTAGGCTGCTGAATTCGAAAAAAATAGTTTAAAAAAATTCTGGCTACATTTTTTTTGAAGGAAATACCTTGGAGTTTTGCTATTGCGAAATGTATTAATTTTTTTTATATAAGATTAAACAATTCGCATTAGCTTTTAATGTTTTAGTGATTTCTAATTTGGCAAGTTATTAAAAAATTTCTATATTACTTAAAAAAAAAACAGTAAAGTTCAAATATTAAGAACTTTATGCTCGAGATTTTATATTTGTTTTGTAAATAAGTCATCAATTACACTTATTGTTTTCATTGTTATCTAAATAACAGAAATCTTTTAAAGTCTAAGAAATTTATGATTTAATATTAAGTAGGCGGCCCACAGTGGGAAGAATCTTAAATCTAGCTGGACAAAATTATTTAGTGGTCAGTCTATATGGCTTTTGCGCTGCTGAATTCTAAAGAAAAATTCAAAAATTTTAACTAAATTTTTTAAGGAAATACATTGGAGTTTGGGTATTACGAACTTCGGTAGTATTAATTTCTTATACGAGCTTAACAAATTTGCATTAGCTTTTAATGTTTTACTGATTTTTGTATTCGGGAAATTATTTGAATATTTCTATATCACTTCTCACAGTGAAGTTCAGCTATTGCGAACTTTGTATTCGATATTTTTTTTTGTAATTAAGTAATCAATTTATTTTTTGTTTTCATTGTTGTCTAAATGACCGAAATCTTTTAAAGCTTAATATATTTATGATTTAATAACAAGAAGGCAGCCCACAGTGGGACGAATCCCGAATCTTGCAAAAAATTATTTAACATCCAGTCTATATGGCTTTCTGCTGCTGAACTCGAAAAATATATGTAGTTAAACAATTCCAGCTAATTTTTTTTTAAAGGAAATACGTTAGAGTTTCGCTATTGCGAACTTTGGTATTATTAATTTTTTATATAATATTAACAAATTCGCATAAGCTTTTAATGTTTTAGTGATTTTTTAATTTGGGAAGTTATTAAAAAATTTCTATGTCACTTAAAAAACAGTGAAGTTCGGCTAATGCGAACTTTATGTATAAGATTTTTGTTTGAAGATAAGTAATCAATTTAATTTTTTGTTTCATTTTTGTCTAAATAACAGAAAACTTTAGAAGTCTAAGATATTTATGATTTACAGAACACTCAAGTTTTAAAGAATAGAGAATTTAAAAAAATTTAAATTGGTTTATGCTCATTTTTATTGTATTAAATGTTTTTTCAATTGGCAATTGTCTGTCATTATGCTCTGGTACGGAGAGAATTTTGAAGTAGTTTAGCAACATTAACTTAATTTTTATAAACAATTCAAATATATCTAAAATTTCTAGCTTGGCTATGCATATAAATTAGATGCTTGGCACTCTATAATAAAACCTGAAAACGAAAATAAAAAAATTACAAAAATCAATTTTTTTATTTTATGGAAACGCTAACATATCTGCGACAATTAGGAAAAAGTGCTTAAGTCATATTTCACTGTTTTGCAGGAGAGCACTTTTAAACTTTCAACACGATTTTCAGAAATTTATTTCTTTTGCAGTTAAATTATAAACTTCGATTTTAATTTTATTTTTATTAAAGAAAATATCGTTCTTCACAATATAAATAATCAATTAAATTTGAAATATGTTAAAATATGAGTGAGCTAAATTAAGTTGTTATTCTGTATGAGATTATAATTCGAAAAAAGAGAAGTAGCAAGGTATTGCGCTATAATTTTTTGAAAAATCGCACAATATAATTAAGATTTTGTGCCGGGGTACTTTTGAGTCTGAAGAATACAGGGATGATATAAACGCAAAATCAGCTTATCTCAACTTAAGCACCTTTTCTTCTTTGCCACAGATATATAATTTTCGTTAAGCTGGATTCTGGATTCGTGCCAATGTGCACCGTGGGACTGATAGTTAATTGCTGGGAATTTTTTTTTACATTTAATTGGAGTGAAATATTTATTTCTAGTTTGCAATTATATTTCGTAAAAATTCACATTGAATTTCTGTGGTGGTGGCACCACCACAATACTTCACTGCATAATAATGTGGGAAGCGTTATGCATTTTGATTTTAATTTCCTTGTTTTTTTTTTTTTGTAATGTTCTTAAAACAATATGTATTTGAATTTTTAAATTTATAGAAATGCTAGCAAGCGTAGCAAGGGAGTACTTAAAGTACTTTTCTACAAACTCTCACTTACCACCAACTCAATCTTTCACTCGCATGCACAAGTTGCACCCCTCCTACATGGAATCAAACAAATGTCTTCAATAGGTTGCTGACTTAAGAAACTCACTTATCATTTTCTTATAAGAAAATAAAATACTTTGTGCTTGATCTAGAAAATCAGATAAAATGTTTTGGGATCTGAAGACGTAAAAAATTTCCCACAACTGAAGTAAGTGAAGAAGTTGTTTGAAAAAGGTGGTGGTGGTTGATGTTAACAAAAAAAAAAAAAAACAAAAATTAAATAAACAAAAAACTCAAGAAGGAAATATTATTAAGCGTAAGAAAACAATAGAGTTTTGTAATGTAATGTTCTCAAGAAAGTTTATGGTTGGGTTAATTTAATGGCAACTACATACATATGAATTTAAAATATTTCTCTCCCTCTCTATCTTTCTCTTTCCGCCTTTCCATTTGGAAAATGTTTATGGGGGCCTTAATAGTTTGGAAAAAATTCCCATTCAAATAATTCAAAAATAAAAAAAAAACCTGCATGTGGAATAACAATTATTATTTCAATTACATGCGAGTACATCGACCATAAATTAATGTTAATATTGTCAATATTTTGTTGTATATGATTATTAAAACTTTATTTATGCAGATTATTTTAATGCCACATCGCTCCTTAGTCGCCATCGTCTACTGTTGGCTTGCTTGCCACATTGCAATAATCTGTTAACATGCCACTACTCTATGATTAATAATAATTTCACTTGGAGCTGGCTGTAAAGCAACAACCAACCATTTGAATGCGACTCCGACGTTGTGTTAAAACTAAATCTTTTAACGAAGAAAAATAAATATATAAATGTTGCTAATAATACACAAAAATATATAATTTAATATCACTTTTTGGTAAATTGCATTAAAGAAGTTTGCCTGGCCCAACAAAAAACTTTTGCATTTAGCAAACAGCAACAGCATAAACACGCTGGCGGTTTGTAAATATTTCGTTGAGCACGTAAATCATAAACAAAACTTTAGTCAAGGTGTAAAGAATGTAAAATTAAGTCAGGCCGGAGAACTATAGTTGGTAAAGGACGACTGGATCGTTTCTGTTTGATAAATACACTTAAATTTTTGAGCAATAAAGTCTCTTAAAATAAAAGTTGCAATTTTGGTTTGTCTTAATTCTTATCTATAGCTCTGGCATCGCCAACATATAGCACACCCTTACTATTTTTCAACTTTATATAAAAACTAAATTGAGAAGTATTAAAAGAGTGTTTTAGCAAGGCCTAGTCTATATGGACTTACAAGCAAATACGAGTAAGTTATCATTTTAATGGCTCAAAATAGAGATATATGTATAATAAAAAAAAATCAAAATCCCCAACTCCGACCAACTTTGAACAGTTAAATATCCTAAATGGTCATTTGAAATGAAAAATCATAGGAGAAAACTAAAGTTGACTTTTTTAATACATGTCGAATCATACCCATTTTTATACAGTTCGCCGACTTTTTATTTTTTTCGTATTTAAAAAATGGCGTATTTTGGCCGCCATATTGAATTTTATTTCTTTATATATATACATATCTTTAGTGACACTCCTAGAATTAAGACAAATCTGTTGATGTTAAGTGGCCCATACACTACAACAGCATGCACGCTCAATCGACGATTTTGTACTAGATGAAAGAAAAACTGTTGTACGAAACCGTCGAAGTCGTTATACGACCCTAGAATAGAATAGAATAGAATAGAATAGAATAGAATAGAATAGAATAGAATAGAATAGAATAGAATAAAATAGAATAGAATAGAATAGAATAGAATAGAATAGAATAGAATAGAATAGAATAGAATAGAATAGAATAGAATAGAATAGAATAGAATAGAATAGAATAGAATAGAATAGAATAGAATAGAATAGAATAGAATAGAATAGAATAGAATAGAATAGAATAGAATAGAATAGAATAGAATAGAATAGAATAGAATAGAATAGAATAGAATAGAATAGAATAGAATAGAATAGAATAGAATAGAATAGAATAGAATAGAATAGAATAGAATAGAATAGAATAGAATAGAATAGAATAGAATAGAATAGAATAGAATAGAATAGAATAGAATAGAATAGAATAGAATAGAATAGAATAGAATAGAATAGAATAGAATAGAATAGAATAGAATAGAATAGAATAGAATAGAATAGAATAGAATAGAATAGAATAGAATAGAATAGAATAGAATAGAATAGAATAGAATAGAATAGAATAGAATAGAATAGAATAGAATAGAACAGAATAGGGGGAAGATCTGGTCCAAAGACCGGCACTGCGACACCTGATGGATCTTTTGTGCCATAGATCTATGAATTTGATTAACTCAATCTCTGTATGACCCTCCGTATGAAGGTCAGTACAGATATTGGAGAAGTCCGCCTAATATCATCTGAGCACGGAAACTCAGAATGAAAAACACGCCTTCTACTGTCACACAATACGATACACTCACAAAAAATGTGTGTCGTCGCCTCGTCATCTTCCAAACACAACTTGGTGAACCAACTTGGTTACTTTTCAGTCCAAAGTGACCAGACAGAAAACCAGTAACAAGCCGTAAATTATTCCTGTTGAAGTTCAGGATACCATTATATGTAAATGGCTGCATCAAAGTTTTGGCCTGTCTTAAATCAGAAGAAGACAGGCACATCTCCTTAGCGGTCAAAGTGACATCTTCTTTGATTAGAGACATCACAGTCGATCGACTTACGCCATAAAAAGGCTCAGGGCCCATAAAAGAAGCAGCAGAGGCCCTCTTGGCCAGTTTATCCGCTTCCCCATTCCCTGGATGACAGCTGTGGCCAGGTATCCAATAAATGGAAACCTTGTTCCGTTTGGATAGCTTTTGTAATGAGTCAAAGCATTCTAAAAATAGCCTGGAACGGAATTCCCATAAAAGGAGAGACTTAAGAGCTGCATGACTATCGGAAAAGATAGCTATATGCGCACCTCTAATGCCCCTATTTAAATTAATGTCAACACATTTGATAATTGCCTGTATTTCTGCCTGAAATACAGTAGGCCATTTGCCCAAGGGTAAAAAGGTTTTTACGTTGGGCCCAAAAAGTCCAGCATCAACTCCATCCTTCGTTTTGGATCCATCCGGGACCGTTTTCGTCCCATACTGCCCTGGGTGAAATTGTGACATTAAAACTCCTGTCGAACCTCAGTTCACAGTTTATCCTATCACTAGGCATTCCTACCAGTCCTAAGTTGGGCATTGTACTCAAGACTGAAGAGTGCCTGTTGCCAACACAACGAGCAGATGTCGCGAGACCCATCCTATAAGCGGATTTCTATGGGTGGCAGTCCAATCAAGGCCTCAATGGCTAAGGTTGGACATGACCTCATTGCGCCTGTTGCAAGAAGACACCCCAATCTCTGAACTTTACAGAGTTTGGTTGTCGCCACAACCTGACGATTCTTTTGCCACCAAACTATTGCGCCGTACGTTATAATTGGCCTAATAATCATTGTGTAGATCCACATAACCATTTTCGGTCTCATGCCCCAGGTGCACACAGCACAACTCTTCAACGCCCAGATCGCCCTAGTGGCTTTCTGTGTTACGCATTCAACATGTCGGTTCCAAGTTAGCTTACTATCAAGGGTAATCCCTAAGTATTTGACATCGGTTGAATAAGGAATATTACATCCATTCAACGATACTGTCCCTAGACCAAGTTTTCTTCTAAGAGAAAAAGGTACCAGAATGGTCTTATCAGAGTTGACCGCCAGGCCATGTCTCCCACACCATGTCGTTACAGTGCACATAGCATTGCCCATGATCTCTGAGAGAATGTTGCCGAATTTTCCAGTTGCCATCACAACCGGGGCATCAGCATACCCTATAACTTTGTGTCCTTGTTCACTAAGAATGAGGAGAAGTTCGTCAATCAACACTGACCAAAGGAGTGATGATAAAACACCACCTTAGGGACACCCTTTGACTGCCCTAATAGTAACCATATCATTACCCATAGAAGCAGTTATGTCCCTGCTCTCCAGCATAGACCTAATCCATTTCACAGACGCGTGACGACCCTAGTAATAAGGCCGATTCTGTTATTCGAATCGAAAGACGCTTTGAAAAATTCATTTCAATTCGAATTATATTAATAACTCTCTTAATACTATCCAAAGACCAATAATTAATTGAAAATGCGATATAAATTTTGTTGTTAGTTACGCGGTTTTGCATTTCAGCTAACGATATGTAATATAACATACTAGAATATATGTATGTATGTACATTTTTTACAATAATTAAGCCTCGACTGTATGTAGGGTACCCAAAACGGAGTTTTTTTTTAAGATCAAACGCGTTAAATTTCTTTCAATAATTGCAATAATTCACAATAGTGACAAAGATCTGCAACAACGACTGCAACCATAAAGATCCAGTTTATAATTTGCTGCTGATAAGCAAAATTATGAAGTCTAAATCAAGGCAATAATATTTTTAGCCTTTGCTATACCATCAACGTATTTTTTTAGATTAAAAAAATGGGCGAAAGAAGAAAAATTTGCCTTACTATATGCGGTAAAAGTTTATGTACGTTTTTATGCTAAATTATGCTAACGAAAAATCTCATTGTTTTTTTTTTAACATAAATTGAACATAAATTGAACAAGATACTCTCACTCTAGTTTGGTCAGTGTGCTGTATGTGCTGGTGGCAGGTCGGTTGGAAATTTTTTAAGAACCTGTTACAGCGGTAGCTCGAATAAATTAGAGTAATACAAAATAGTTAAAAATTGTTGTTTCAATCAAAAGGTTTTTCATTACTATTTATTGGTCATGCTTATTTGGGCATATACATATATATTTGCCAAGTGTGACTGTACCTTAATTTTCTTGCAACTTTAATTGATTACTCCGAATAAATAACGAATAACAAACAAAATTTAATAAATTAACCGTATAAATAAAGCATAAGAAATGTTATCCGATAATTCGTGTGAATAACAAATAAAAAGTATTTTTTTTTTCAATTATTCGAATAAATAACAGAAAAGTTTTATTCGATTATTCATTCGGATGAACTAATACTTTTAGATTATTGTAATGTTTAACTAATGAATAGTTAGTACTCGTATTTTCGAATAAAAAATTTCTTTTGGCTATTCGGGAGAAAAAAATCGTTACAGAACGTTTTCGAGTAATCGATTAAATTTTAATATTATATGCGAATATTCCAATTATAAAGTTTACTCGCTTATTATAAATATTTGTGATTAGCAGTCGTATTAGACTACCTTAAATCGAGCCATAACCGCCAAAACACTTAGCCGACAAATATTTTGGAGCTATTTTTTTACGAAAATCTATTATTTACGTTCGCAAGTGATTAAGTTCGAAAATTATGCCGCTACTAATAGTTTTGTAAGCCACATTTATGTTTTATATTTTTAAACTATAAAGTACATTCGACTAATTTGCTTATTATCATATTATGTAATGGTAGACTACTACAAAAATTATTACACTGAAAGAATTTTCTGCATAAATTCTATGAATTTCGACATTAATCTAATGAAAAATTCATTAAAATTCAACCAACGTCACGCTTCGTTGGATTAATGAAACCAGTTTCGTCAAAATTATTTTATTGAAAATTTCATCAAATTTATTTAACAGTGTAATTAATGCAGTGCTATAACTTCTACGAAACAATAAAATAATTTCATGAAAAGAATGAAATAACTTAAATATAAAGGGGTTTCTTAATAATTAGAAAATATTGTTGTCATTAATCCAATAAAATATTCTTACGAAACCAATGAAATTCTTTCACAATATTCATGAAATTTTCATTGGATTTGTGAAATTATCATTAGATTTGTGAAAAAATTTTAATGAAATTGTTTCATTGGACTTATGAAGCAAAATTCTTTCGGTGTAGAATTTATGCCCTTGAGATAAGCGATAAGGGTGAAGAAATGTATATGTATTTTTTTGAACCGCTTACTCCAGGAGTATCTAACCTAATATATTACTTGGGAAGGTTTTTGTAACGGCACGTTACATGGTCCTGCAGTCGATTTATATGGTCCGTCTGCTCTTTGTATGTTTATTAGTTAGAACTAAAGTATTTTAAAGTTAATGCATCTGTATGCTAATATGCAGCATATTGTTTTAATTTTTCTTAGATTATTAATTTGTTATTATTTCTTCTTTTCATTTTTTTTAGATACATATGGATACATCATATGAATATACTTTAATGAGCTGGTTTCAAAAAGTTACATACATCGTTCATAAAAATACACCCACAAAAAAGGTAAGTGAATATTTTCTATATTTCTTAACCTTATAAATTAAACTATTATCATGATGAAAAAGCAAGAACTTAAGGTCAGGCAAAATACAAAGCACACTCTGCAAGGTTATAATATACCTTCAACAATTGTATTTAGTTCTTGAGATTTTGGACTAGATCTGTAAAACAACAGATCTGTTTTCCTAAGAGAAAATTATTACAATATTGGCTAGAAATGGTTTCAAAATATTTGAGCGGAAAACATTTTTCGGTGAAAACTGCTGGTGCAAATATTGTAGATGTAGCAATTCTTAGATACGAATATATGCTACATTTTGCTATACAATACAAATCATATGATTTGTTGCTTATAAATAAATCACACTACACTGAAAGAATTTGCGGCATAAATTCTATGAATTTCGACATTGATCTAATGAAAAATTCATTAAAATTCAACCAACGTCACGCTTCGTTGGATTAATGAAACCAGTATCGTCAAAATTATTTTATTGAAAACTTCATCAAATTTATTTAACAGTGTAATTAATGCAGTGCTATAACTTCAACGAAACAATAAAATAATTTCATGAAAAGAATGAAATAACTTAAATATAAAGGGTTTTCTTAATAATTAGAAAATATTGTTGTCATAAATCCAATAAAATATTCGTAAGAAACCAGAATACCAAGGAAGCAATTCCAATGAAATTCTTTCACAATATGCATGAAATTTTCATTGGATTTGTGAAATTATCATTATATTTGTGAAAAAAATTTAATGAAATTGTTTCATTTGACTTATGAAGCAAAATTCTTTCGGCGTAGTTGCTCTAAAGTGTATCAAATCAAAGTTTTGCAATTTTTACTTTTTGCAGCAAAACGATATATCTGTGGCAAAAAGGAAAAAGTGCTTAAATCGAGATAAGCTGATTTGGAGTTAATGGTACCTCTGTAGTCTGCATATTCGAAAGTACCTATACTCTGGTATATTTCAACTTAAATGTATTATTTACAGTGTGTAGAACGATGTTTGCTTAAAAAAAAATAAAGGTTAACATAGAATTTCCCAATTTAACTGTTAAAGAAATAAATTTCTGAAAATCGACTTGAACGCTTAAAAGTGCTCTCCTGCAAAACAGTAAAATATGACTTAAGCACTTTTTCCTTATGGCCACAGATATTGTAGTGGTTATACCCAGGTTTGTCAGATATGGCGATTTCTCGCCAAACGTGGAAATTTCTCAACTAATTTGGCGTCTAAATTTTTGATTTGGCGACATGGCTAATTTTTTTTCTCTTCCTACACCACCTGTCTTCTCTTTCACTATCCCTTCCCCTACCACCCTCTGTTACTATCTTCTCTTCAACTCACAGGTAGGACAAAGGTATCATTGTATTGAACCCAAGATAGATCGGGTCAAATCTGTGATTTGAAACGAAAGCAAATGCTTTCGAAATGCAGTGTTAATAACATACGAAATCGAAAGCATTTTCTTTCGCTTCGAAATATAGAGTAGACCTCCTGGACTCAAAATTTCACCTTTCCTTGCCGCCAGTCTGATAACCTAACATAACCTAACCTAAGTTTGACTGTTACAATAACGTCCCTTTTCACAATGTATGGTTAAAGGGCCACTCAGACTATTATACATGTATAAAGACTTTCATCACACTTTACGAAAAAGAAATCTAAACACATTTGTTTCGACTATCAAAATATCTAACGTAAATTGACATTTTATGTTCACACTATCACACCTCGTATTACATTAAAAACACAAGTATAAAGCAAACAGCTGTTGAGGATTAACATGCCTACATTAATCTTTGACTTCCGGCGGTAAAGCAGTTTCATGTACGCTGTGGTCGTGCCGGCCTCTGAAAATAGACGGCGGTTAAAGTAGTTGATTTAAATAAGATAAATAAAAAGAAAATACGATAGTTTCGTTAACTTTCAGACATGTCTTACACGAAAAATTATTCAATACGATAAGCACATTCAATACTTATATCCGTTTTACTACAAAGACATATAACATAAACGACGGCACGGCATCGGCGTCGAAACAGACGGCTTGTTAGTTTGGATTTTGTAATAATGCAACCCTGATCAGATGAAAAGTATTATCGTTTAGAAAATTTTCAAAAAATGGTCAAGTATTATGGGATGTCAAATTTTTATCGTATTATTTACCATTCGTTATGCCATTTTGCATTCACAATATCGCACTTGCACGTATTATTTGAATTTTTGACATGTATTAATACAAAGTATAATAGTCTGAGTGGCCCTTAAGAGTTAACGTGAACTTTAACTGACAGTTCTTCATACAAAATTTGCAGTTAAAGTCTCTGTTATCTTTTAACCATACATTGTGAAAAGGTACGTAAGTTTGTTAAATGTTTTAAAAGCAACACTCAAACTTTGTAGCTGAAAGTCGTTGCATATATCCTAAAGTTGCTGGCAGGTTTATGATATTTTTACAGACCTTACGGAACAGAAGTATATTGTCAGTAGCACATATTTGGTCGCGAGAGCGAGTTAACGAGCCCATACTTTTTGGTATTGTGTTAAAGTAACGTCGATGTCGACAACTGAAATAAGGGTGATTAATATAATTTTTAAAATTTTTTTCATTATATATTTAAAGCTTAAAAAACAGTTAAAAAAATTAAATGAGTTCCTTGACTAATCCAAGAAATTTCGTATAAATGAAATTCAACAAAAAAGTTGTTTAAGAAATTGACTTAAGTTTCCAAAACATGTTCCTCAAAATAACAATTACCTTAAACTCCTCTTAATTTCCTATAGGGTTTCAATTAACTATTACAGCCTGAGTAGTTACGCTCTTCTATAAATTAATGCATTCATCGAAACGAGTGTTGTCAGTGAATATGGTCCATATCCATACAGATGCAGTCGAAAGATCTCCCCTGTATTTGACAGTGTGTGTGTGTGTGCATATGTCTGTCTGCCTATCTTTTTTATATGCAAACATATTTGCAGTGAAAGAATGCATAAATGCTGTTTAAAATTATGTACATTTGCTGGTACACAAACTAAACTGGAAATAGAAAATAATCTGAAACGAATTTATCATAAAACGTGCATAAATTGACATCATATGCAGCAACCAATAACTGCCGTCGGTTGCTTTTCTTTCTTTTCCATACTTCGGTGTTATTTTTTAAGCGCTGCTCCTCTATGTATTTTGGTATCCACTACCAACAACCAACAACCAACAACCATCACCATCTCTTAACGCTTTCCAATTCAATTTTAGGAGCTGTTGTATCTCTAAATGGGGCCAACATAGAAAAAACCAAAGCACTTTTACAAGGTGTGTTTCGGTTGATTTGTCCATATTAAAAAATATGAAATAGAAATGCAAAAGATCAAATAGAGACCAAAAACTTAAACTATAAAATTTAATGGTTGCTCCAGAGATTATCCAGTAGGATAAAGCGCTATTAGGAAACCAGTTTGAAAAAGCTTTTTAACAACGTTTGCGGAAAGGAAAACAAACAGAAAAAATGTGAGTTACTGTTAAATACTTGCACTTAGAGAATTTTTAAGATTCTAAAGCCAAATGTGCTATTCTTACTGTTAGTAAGGTCACCGCTGTGTCCAGCTGTTCTTCGCTATAAATTTAAAGTGGATAAGTATCATTAGTATTATCCGTTTCACTTGGTGTTAAGGGCAGTCAAAGAATTCGGGCCAGTTCAGTCGGTCTGTGCCATAAGTTAACTGGAAAGAGAGGTATAGGTCTGCTCGGACAGTTAAATAAGTGCAGAATATCGTGGGTGGCTGTGGAGGCAGGATGGACAAATATTTGGGATACCGCGAACCACGCGAGTTTGGTAGCAGTTTAAGATGCTACTGTATCCTTAGTAATGCAATCTAAGGTGTGCCAAAGTCGTTCAAAATACGCCGGCAAACAAAACAAAACAAATTTCGAGTCACATGCTAATCCGCTTGCCCGTAATATCTTAAACTTTACTGGACACAAGGGTTCTAATACGCTACACTTCATATGAAACTTCTTGAAAATATCTTTTTTTTTGCTTAGTACGACTCTTATTACTATCACTAAGTTTATGCCCGCCACTGGTCGGACCTAACATCTACAATAAATTGTTAGTTCATTTTTGAAGATACAATAAATGAATATACAAAATAAAGTTGTTTGGGTTTGCTTCGGCAGCAGGATATCACTGTGTAATGGACTTCATTAGACCTATAGCTATATATATAGTGTTGTGTCCCATACGATGGTGTGGGATATATATGGCTTCCGTGATTAAGTTAATGTTCACGTCGGGTAGAACTCCATCTCTTATTCCATCACGGTGTGACATGCCATAAGGAATTGCGTGGTCAACAGCATATTATGCAATCAAGCAAGCAGGAGCTGAATATGCTGCCGGTTTTCAGTTCGTCATCTTGCCTTTTTTGTCAATGTTGCCCGGTGGCAACATCTCGGTTCTCACTTAGAGATGGTGTCCAAATTGGAAACGTTCAGTCGTAGATTAACCTAACGATGATCTTGTAAAGGTTAGGCAAATTTAAGGTTAGGAAGAAAATTGGCTTAGGTTAGGTTAGGTAGGGGTGGCAGTCAGAAACCCATACTCACTTAGACCGTTTTGGTCCATTGTGATGCCACGGAGACTCTGCTTATGCGGAGTCCCCACTGTCGAACCAACCAGATCTCAATATAAAGCTATTAATATGTTGCAATTCAAGACTAGCAACGTCTGAAAGTTCCCTTAACTCGAGAGCGCCCATTGTGGCAAGTCCAGGACAGTGACAAAGAAAGTGTTCCACACTTTCCTCTTCATCGCTATCCTGGCAGCTACGGCAAAAATCGTTGTTTTCAACCTTTAACCTTTGTACATGCCTACCTATGAGACAGTGTCCGGTTGCCACGGACACTAGAATCGATATTTGTTTTCTATTCTTCAAGATTAAAGAAGCCGTATTTTTCCTATTTAGATGAGACCCACCTTCTATTTGTCATCCTCTGTCTTGCGCCTAAGTCTGAGTTTGCAAGAGAATAGGGATAAGCCCACACATTCCAAATCCCGTGGTTGTCCCAATTCTAGCAAGCTCAACAGCGTTAGAATTCCCCTGAAAGCCTCCACAGAGAAAAAACTGCCTCATAGAATCAATAAGATTTTCTGTATGAAACGTTTTTAGGCTAAGGGGTATCCCAGCAGAAAGAAGCGAAAATTTTTTCATAGAGATTCCTTTTTGTTTTTATGTGGTAAATCTTATTAACTTTATCAAGAAGAAAACCACATAAAATCAAGAAGAAATCTTATTATTCACAACCTTTTTTACTCAATTTCCGTTATTTTTGGCACCAAAAAAAAAAAAAAACAATCCATAGAGAAAAAATTTTTGATTCTATTAGGTTTTCTTATAAATTGTAAACTATAGGGATTTCTTAGTGATTTCATTTAGTTGCCTTCTTGATTTTTTTTTAAGTTTTCTTCTTGATTTTATTAGGTTACCTTATTGATTTTTTTAAAAAGGTTTTCTTGATTTAAGTAGGTTCCTATATGATTATGTGTAAAGCATCTTATTGATTTTTTTTAATAAGGAAATCTTCTTGATTTTATGAGGTGTCTTGTTATTTCATATCTATAAATAGACATAGAGACAATTTTTTTTTATGATCTTTTTCAATTTTGTATAAGAATGTTGGCACAATAATTTCAATGGATATTCAGGCTGCTTGTTAGCATATTGGTTAGAGTGCTTGTCTATCAGTCAGAAGTTTGCTGGTTCAATACTTGATGAGTAAGTTAGTTAAGAATATAACCTAATGTATATGTATGTATGTATGTATGTACGTATGTATGTATGTACGTATGTATGTATGTACGTATGTATTAATAAATAACATCTACAATATACTAGATACATACATACATATGTATATGGTATAGAATTTAAATGAAAATACATAAGTACATACAGAAGCAATTTTTTTTATATTTTTTTTGAGGTCGCCTAATAAAAACAAAAAGAAAACCTTATTGAAAAAATCAATAAGATAACATAATAAAAACTAGAAGATTTCTTCTTGATTTTTTCAAAAAGTTTTTCGCTATGAAATTAATAAGATTTCCTTATTGAAAAAAAAACCATAGAGATTTCTTATTAATTTTGTTCTATTTTATGGGGTATTTAGTAGGCACTGTTTTCTCTGTGTCTATTATGCATCGGGATCCAGATGATCCTAATTTCAAACTGTTCTGCCATTTCATTTAGAGATTATTGGCAGTCGTGGGCTGTTGTCGTTCTTAGAAGCGAGGATTCGAGGTCCGTAATAGCGCTCGACTATCGGTGTATATGTTAATCAAAGTCGTTAAAGTGACATTCACTTTCAACCTATCCGCAACTTCTCTTTTAGCAAGGATCTCTGCCTGGAAGACACTGCAGTGACCCGGAAGTCGCTTTGCAATACGAAGACCTAAATCCCCTGAAAAGACTCTATAACCCAAGTAAATTGGCTTAAAATCACAAATTTTTTTTTTGACAAATTCAGTTTTATTGATAATAATGTAAACTAGAAATATGGGAATTAGTAACGGAATATGAAAATTTTTAAAGCTTCGCTTATTTCGTCAATTTCATCATTTATAGTGTCAGTTGTTTGTTCACGTAAACCCGGAATTTCAAATGGCGTCAGAGAAAATGATCCAGCGGTGTGAAATCACAAGAACGAGGCGGCCAATTGACATTACCAAATCGAGAAATTACGCGACCAGGAAGTTTATCATGCAATAACTGAATTGTTTGGCTGGCTGTGTGGCTTGTGGTGCCGTCTTGCTGAAACTAAAGGTCACTGATGTCAACATTAGTCAAGTGTGGCCACAAAAAGTGCCTCTGGTGATGTCTAATTGTTGCGAACCTCGACGAGATGATCTCCCAGGCTCACTCTCCACACTTTGTCATACAGCGGCTATGTTTCCATCACTACGAGCGTATTGTTTTGTCTATTGTCAGGAACAGTACCGTGAGTGTCAAGAATGTATTTTTAATAAAAAATATTTTACTGATTAACACGAATTAATAACTTAAATTATTCTTGTCTTAATGCAGCATTGGCTTGGTGTAGATCGCCAATAATTTCTTTAAGTGTAATTGCTTTAATATTTTTAATACAGTTTATAGTCTCAGCACCAGCATCGGGCAATTTTTTTAAGCACTTAAACACAATATTGAATTTTTTTTCTTATTGTTGGCGTTGCTTTAATAGACTTGTGGAACAATAAATTATTAAAACTACTTTCAACGTACCTTCTACCAGAAATAGAAAAACGTGCTTTATTAATAAATATGTAAAAAAAAACTGAAAAAAAACACAAGAGAAAAAGCCAAAGAAATTACTAGAGAAAAAGATAAACGGAAGGATAACGATTTTCCTAAGTTCATATCAATTTTATTACAAACAGATTTTTCCGTTTAGTATTTTTTCTGTTATTTTTTATTTTTTTTTTCTTCATAAGCAGCAACACATGTTGCTTTTTTTTAAGTGCCCAGAGTTGAAAACTCCCTCCGGTTTTACAAAGAAATGCAGCCGCATGCATTATACTCGTAGTATAAATTTTCGTATGTTGGAGTGAAAGTTTGCAGTTTCCAGTAGCACAATAACTTTTTTTTTGTTGAATGTTCATGCAGAGTTGAAAACTATTTTGCATATTTGTGCTGTTTTTCTATTATTCCATTTGTTAACTCCTTATTAAAGCTATGCCATTTTTTTCTCTTTCTTTTCGCCTTTAGTCCAAAATATCTTTGTAGCAATAATGCGTAGATTCAAATTCAAATTTAAAGTTTAAATATTTTTTTCTTTAAATATTTGGTTGAATTGTAAAGAAATTGTAAACTTTAATTAACGTTTGCTGCATATGGGATTTTCTCAAATTTATGCACTTCTAATAACTGCTATTACAGTTTTAATACTTTAATGACACATTTTCCTTGGCCATAAACGATTTTGTTGCAGAAAATGAAAAGAAACTAAGAACTTGCATAACATCATTGTAATTCAAGTGAAGATATTGTTGTTAGCGAGGGTTGTGAGGGAAGTTGACTGGTACCTAAGATAATGTATTTTTGTAGGAAAATGAGTACGAAATTGAGGGTGGCATTGGCTGAAGTAGTTAGCACGTTACTACAAAACCGCAGGTCCTGGGTTCGACCCCGGTATCCGGTATTTTTCTGATGTGCATTAGTGTCTCTCAAGTGATGAAGGCATGGTCACTGGTCAGTGAACTATACCGACTTCAGCAGATACTAATCCTAATGTAAAATAAAAGCGCCCTCATTCGTTGTGTAGCAGAATCATCGACGAAGTAAAATAACCAATAAAATAGCTACTAAACTTGAAAAAAATTTAATACGCCTCCATTAATTAACAGCAGAGACGTTGCAACACTGCGTTATTAAAAACGTGAAAAACAGCAGAGTTGTAAAAGAATGCAGCTTTCCTCTATCTCTTCCTTCATCCCCTTCTTCTCTATCACTATTAGAGATCGACCGAAGGCGTTTTTTTTGGCCGAAGCCGAACTTCGGCTAAAATCCTAAACTTCGGCCAAAACCGAAGCCGAAGCCGAATGTTTTAAATTTTAAAAATGATGCTTGTTTTATATGAATTAAGAAAAAAGTTTGCTTTTTGAAGATCACTGAAATAGCTGTAATATCTGTTGGATACCTAACAAGAAAAATAAAACTATTTTGCAATTTCTAGACTGCTTTTTCATATGATCACTCACAAGAACGTCCAAGTAAAAGAAAATAAAAAGCAACAGGGTTGTATTTCAAAGCAACCCTTTCAAAACGTTAAACACAATAGAAACTGTCGGCGAGCAACGACCAAAAATAATGTTATTTTTCAAGCTTGGAATGAAAAATATTCGGCTTCGGCTAATCGGCCGATCTTTGCCATAGGCCGAATGTTGGCCGATTACAAATTTTTGGCCGAAAGCCGAAGTCGATTAATCGGTCGAACTCTAATCACTATCCCTTTTCTAAAGAAAGTAACACCTAGTAATTGTAGAAGCTATTCATTGACCGAGTGTTACTTCTCTTATATAAAAAAATATGTTCCCCCAAAAATTATGACATGATTTAGAATTTAATGATATTTACAAGAAAATGTTAAACACAAATACTTTGTTCCCACATATTCATGTTGCTTGATATTAAGTTTAAGAAAATTGTAACATATTTTGAGGGAAATCAGTGCAAGGACATTAAGACCTGTTATGAATCCTTAAGTATGAGTTTGATTAGATTAAATGCAAGGATATGCCCACCTCTCATATATCCTTAAGCATTAAAATTTAATTTCAGTCACAATTATGTTTGGAAATGCCTGAAAGTTTCTATAGTTGTAAAGTAAAGATTGAAGATGTTTTGAAAAATGAACACCTTACATAACCGCCAAAAAAAAGCTTAAGTTATATAATTTTCGAACATAATTTTTCGTTAAAAAATCCAGGTCCAAAATTGTGTCGGCTAACCTTTTTTTTTTGGCGGTTATGGCTTGACATATCCTGAATTATAAAATTTTAACTTTTTAATACAATTAAGCCTAAAATATAACAAAAATTTATATTAATTGCAAAAAATCATAAATTTAAATTCATTATCAAATTTCAATGCTATCGTAGCGCGAACATGTCCATCAGTGATCGGCAATGAATCGCTTTTTCGCTATTCTACTATACTGACTCATGAAATTTTAAATATAAATGAGTAGACATAATTTAAACTCAACTACTCTGATTTACGCATACTCACGATGACATTGATTTATAAGTATAGGTTGAAATAAATATGAGTGCGACGTCAACATCATAGTCATACCACACTCACCTAAGTTTGATTTCTAATTTCAAGAAAATACTAATACTAATCACATTGATTCAGCATAAAAACAAAAAAAAAAAAAGCAACAGAGAAACATAAAACCTCGTAATGAGAACTTTAATGTTCGTATGCGAAGTTCGCATTTTGAATCATACTTATTTTGCATCGTCCATAAGCATTGAGTTAAGGAGAGTCAAAATCAACAACGTCATAAATGTTGCTAAGTATGAGTTGGATGCGCACTTCAAACTTTCGAGTGAATATGATTCATAGACAACATTGCAATAAGTATGAGTGTACAAGAAATTATAAGTATATATGATTCAATTCTACTCACTTTTGCACTACTCATTGCTGTTCTCTGATATTCTTCTTGGGAAATTTTATTAGACTAGCAACAAGAACGTAAGTGTCTCCTTTATATCCTTGATTATAAAAATTTAGCTAGAAAATCAATTGTAATCAAATTGTTAAGAAAATGTCTGAATTCCTAAAATTGTATATTTGAGATCATTGATAAATTTTAATATCATCCGAGTAAGGATGTAAGTATCCTACCTGTTTCAATCGATGAAATGCAGTACATACGTCTTATACATACATCGTATACTTACATCTCATATATCCTTTTTTAAATTTGATTTTCGCTTCAATTGTGGTAAGAATAAAGCCAAACTTGGTATATCCTCATATAATATTGAATATTTAATACCTTAATTTTAATTACATGGTATACTTAATTAAATTTTTTTTTTAGAAAATTTCGAAATTCAGGGTTATGTTCGTAATTTCGAAAGTACATCAGAAAGTAGTTTTTTTTTAAATTCTTACAACGATTATAATTTTTTTTTTTTCTACAGATCTCTTTTGCAATGGCAAATATATAAATGAAATAAAATTAGCTTTTCCAAATACTGAGAAAAATCATAGATTTTTGGGAAAAATTTTACACAAAAATATATATTTCTATTCGAAAATGCTAAAAGATCAATATTTAACTATGTTCAAAAATTCGAAATTAAGTTCGAATTTTCGAAATGGAGTCAAATATGAATAAATGACTTGTAGTTACAAATAAATTAATCAATTTTGAGCTTTCATAACAAAAAATCTTTTAACAAATTGTGATACATTGAATCCAAACAATTCACGTACATATTCCCTTTGTAATGCAAAATTTTTATATCAGACTAAAGTTTGAGTTAACAGACACCACACATAGTGGTCCAAACACAAAACCAAACAGAAAAACTTTAATCCTATACAACAATATTTATTTTTTATTCAAAAATGCCAAAAAGATAAACTTTAAGCTATGTTCGAAAATTCGAACATAATTTCGAATTCTCGAAATTGAGCAAAATATGAATAAATGACTTGTATTTACAAAAAAATTAATCAAATTATTAAACTAAACAAACTTTAAGCCATACTTATGATTAGTATGAACGAAAAAATTTTCAACTATTTTTCAAACTAGACATTAAAACTTTCTGGTTAATGTCACACAGCGGGACGAATCCTGAATCTAGGCAGACAAATTATTTGATAATCAGTTTATATTTTTTTTGGGGGTACTGAGTTCGAAAAAAATAGTTAAAAAAATTCTAGTTAAATTTTTTAAGGAAATACGATAGAGTTTCGCTATTGCGAACTTCGTTAGTACATATTATTTTTCTTGTAATATTAACAAAATGAATTTTGAATTCGGGAAATTATTTAAAAATTTTTATACCACTTAAAAAAAAGTGTAGTTCAAGTATTGCGAACTTATTATATTCGAAATTTTTTTATTTTTGTGAATAAGTAATCAATTCAAATTTTTATTTTCATTCTTGGCTAAATAACAGAAATCTTGTATGATTTACAGGACAATTGAGCTTTGATGAACAGAGAATTAAAAAAAATATAATTTGTATTAAATATTTCTTCTTACATATGAAGAGATTTCTGTATGTACTTGCGACGCACTGATAACAAATGTGCCCTTAATTATAAAAGTGGTCTAAGTCACATATTTCTTTCATTTAATAGATTTCATTTGAATTAAAATCAATACTTTTATATAATGCAATATTTTAATTTAGAGTTTTACTAGTCTCTATTAATTTAAATTTATTTTATATTTATTAAATATTTATTGAAGTTTTTTAAGGATTTAGTTAATATTTCCAAGCAAAAATTCATATGACTTTAGACCACTATCATAATAAAGGGCACAAATGTTGTGTTCCAAATCAAACATGTCCTGAATATCCCGAACACCTGTATTTATTTATTTTTAAACTAAAAATTAAAAACTTCTTGTAAATATCATTATGGGTTGATTCTGAAATAATTTATACATAAAAGAATTGCGTGCAAAAAAAAATACTATTAATATTCGTCACGGAAAAGTAAAAAACTGGAAAAAAGCTTTTCTAAAAAAAAGCTTTACTTAAAAAAAGCTTTACTTAAAAAAGCTTTCGAAATAAAAAAAGCTTTTGAAGCACAAAATTTCTATGAAAAACAAAAAAAAAAACTATATCGTTAAATATAAAATTTTTATTAAAATATTTGTTCGTACAAACAAAAATGTTGTGAATGTAAAAAATTTCTGTTACGTAAGTAATACATAAATTTTTAAGAACAAATAATTTTTTTGAACGAATTTATGTCATTCCACTTTACACACTACCCACGTATAGTTTCTTTTTTTAAATTCCTTGTGTACGAGTGATAATTATTACTTTTTGAGTAAAAAGCAAGTTTAAATTGACTAACACTACTCGGCTCATGCCAGTCAGTCACATCAAGATTTCTTCTTCTACAGTTTATGATGATGGCATTGAAGTTGCTGCTACTATTTGCTGCACCAACAGCTGAAGTGTTTCAAATGGGCCTGACAAGAAAACAAAAAAGGCGAGGAAAAGTTACATAAGATGCTCTTTTAATAACTCTCATACTGATGCTTAACTGAAAGAGGGAAGAAAAAAAAAGAACAAATACATACTAATAAGAAGTATTCAAAGCTTATGAATGGTGAATGCCGATGTTGTACCCGGCAACATGGATAGTAGTGATAACGTTTGTACAACAAACGTTCGTTGTAATAATAATTACAAGTTCATATTTGTTGCATATGTTCATAAACTTTTAACGAGTACTTAATATGCAACTTAAAGCACCAACAACACTTTACACCAGAAGCACCACCACCAGCAGCAGCAGCATAATGTTAATATAAAATAACAAGTGCAGCAAATAGTTACTTATGAGTGCAGCACATAAAACACAGCAGTGTCCTCACAACACAACCAAAAGTTGTATTTAATCTTTATAGTCGTTAGTTTAACGTATAAATTTAATAAAAAAACAATGTAGTTTTCGCATGTTGTTTGTTAATTTTAATTTTTCTTTTAAAAAAATACGCGTAAATGTTTTTTTTTATATACATATGTACATATCTGTATTGAATAACTTACTACGAAATATTTAAATTTTTTGTTTGGGTCTGCACCAACTGCTTTTATGTTCTTAAACAGTTTTAACCATGACACACATACCAAACTCTCTATTTTGAAGCATTTACTACAGTAACTTACATATGTATGTATATGCACTCACAGAAAAATAAAATTTCCTGCACGTTTAATTGGAAAGAAAACCAAAAAATCAATTAAAAGTGTAATTAAGTGAATTAAACTTTTGTTTAAAAATTTAATTGACTCAATAAAATTTTTAATTGATTTTTATTTTTTCAGTTAAATGTGTTTATTGCAGAAAAAAAGAAAATAGAAGTTTTTAAGACAAATCTTCTTTAACAAAATTTGTATACATTAAAAAAAATCTAAAAGATCAATATTTAGCTATGTTCGAAAATTCGAAATTAATTTCGAAGTTTCGAAATTTTTTCAAACATAAAATCATCACTTTTTTTTACAAATAAATTTTTAAAATTTGAGCTTTCCTTAACAAAAATACAGAATCAAGTTCATTTAACAGGATTTTGCAGCAAAAATTTCACTAAAAAGCACTTTTTTTCAAAATCGCTTATTTCAATTAACAAAATTATTTGAGAAATGTGACCGATTGAATCATATTTAGGAACCTTCAGAGTACCACACCTATATGGTGTAGTACGTGTGTTCTTCCATATTTTACCCTGATCTTCTCGAGAAATTTTACTAAAAAAACATATTTTTCGAAATCGATTATTTCAATTCCCAAAATTATTTGAGAAACGTGAAGACTTCGATTACATTTGGGACCCTCCAGAGTACCACATCTATATGATGTAGTACGTGTGCTCTTCCATATTTTACGCTGATCTTCTTAGGAAATTTCACTAAAAAAGCATTTTTTTTCAAAATCTATTATTTCAATTCCCAAAATTATTTGAGAAACGTGAACACTTGGATAACATTTAACACCCTACAGAGTATCACATTTACACTTATATGGTGTACTACGTGATAATACTGATATTCTCAAGAAAATTATGTTTAAGTGAGACATATTTAGATTTTAATTGAACTATAGTGAATTTTAATCAGAAATAATTTTTAATCATTCTTAAGTTCAGTAATTTCAATTCTTATTGAATGAAATATTTTTATTAATTAATGTGAATTTCTAAAGAAGAGAAGAAAAATTAATAAAAAAAATATTTCATTCAATAAGAATTGAAATTACTGAACTGAAGCCTGATTAAAAATTATTTCTGATTAAAATTATGTTTTCTTAAATCTAATTTATTGGCTCAACCAGACATATTTCCATTACCATACTTTTATAACTTCATAAAGTACAATTTAGAGCGATTTTTCAAAAAAAAAAAAAAAATTATCTATCATAATCTAGTTCCAAGGATTTGGAATCCTAATCCATTTAGCGACTACTGTTAAATAGCTAACAGGGCTCTGTTATGTACTTGACATTCTATGTTAGAAATGTTGGTTCCTGTCTGTCTCTGCTATTTAAATTCGAATTTATCTTCACACACATACAATTAATTTGTACCCTGCACTACTTGTTGTTAAGTTAAGGTATTACATACACCTTGACGAAGCGTATGTATTTATGAACAAACTTTCGTACAAATTCTTAAAAAAAAATATCAAAAACATGACTTCTCGTCATTGCCAAAAGTAAAATTTTTTCTCTTTATAGAAGTTTAATTTCAGTCTATAATACAAGTATTAATACTTTTGACGAAAATGCATCCCTGATATAATTTTTGTTTTAAAAATTAAAAAAAAAAAAACAAATAAGAAACGTCATGGGTAAAAATTGTTTTCAAATATGTTTCTTTAAGTGCTTATATTCAGTCGGGTACAAATAAAGTTGTTTTGCACGTTCCCAATCTAATCATTTTTACACTTCATTTGCAAACTTTCAATCAAAATAATGCATATCACATACGGCTGGTAGACGAGACGGCCTGGCAGATGAACTAAATCCGTTTTCCACAAACATATCAATCAGCGCATCTCGATATAAAAATCAATAATTGAGCGTGAGTGAAACTCAATGGAAAAAATATTTATAACGTTTTTTTTTTGTGATTTAAAAATAAATTTGCACAACATTTCTTGTAAAACCGTATTTAACATAAATTTAATAGATATTGGAAAAAGTAGAATTTGATGAAAGTTTTAAATTAATGCTGAAATTAAATTCAATAAATATGAGTAAAATAATTCTTTCTGCCAAAAAAAACCTCGACTTCAATGTCAAGATCTGCTAGAAGAAAATAAGAAGAAGTACGTGAAATATAAAATTAAATTTTAATGGGCGTGCCTCCGCCAATTTTTTAAATGCAAGATTGTGTGTCTTTCAGTGCTTAAAGTGCGTGTTAAGTTTTGTAAAAATCGGTAAAGCAGAACCACGTAAAATTAAATTTTAATGGGCGTGACTCCGCCCATTTTTTAAATAAAAGATTTTGCTTATTTTAGAGCTTAATTTGTGTGGTAAGTTTCGTAAAAATCGGTTAAGTAGAACCGCGTGAAATATTATAATAAATTTTAATGGGCGTAACTCTGCCCATTTTTTAACTTTCAAATTATGTAATTACAAGAACCAAAGGTGTTTTTTAGGTTTCGCAGCAATCAAATAAATAGAATATCTGAAAATTATATAAACAAATTGTGGGCGTGTCCCCGCTTTTTTTACAGTGGGACCAATGGAAAGCTATATCCTCTCAGACAAAAAAAGAATTTTTATAATCGGTCTAGAATGTAGCGAGTTATGTAGTTACACGCCTAAAAAGAAAATAGAGACTAATTGTTAACATCCTCCTTTTTTTGAAGTCGGTTAAAAATCATTTTGACTTTTAGTTAAAATATTATAATTCGTTGATAAGGCGAAAACGTCACTCGTTGGCATTGAGCTTTTTCTGGAAGTCAGAAATGTCAGTAAAAATTGTACATAGGCGTAAGATGCGACGAAGCTCTTTTAGATAGTAAAAACTATATATAAATTTATTCTCGCGAAAGGTGACTTTAATCAGAGTGCCGCAACAGCAGTAACTAAAGTGTTTAAAAATTTTTTGATTTCAAATATTTCTAACATAAATTTTTATATTGTTGACAATTTAATTATTACTTAATCACACACTTTTCTCTAGCTTTCCGACATCTTTAAATTAAAATTTTTTTTTTTTTAAGAGAAGTAACACTCAGGCAATTAATGCCTACTACTATTACTAGGTGTTACCTTCTTTAGGAAAGGGATAGTGAGAGAGAAGACAGGTGGTGAAGGAAGAGATAGAGGAAAGCTTCATTCTTTTACCACTCTGCTTTTTCGCACGTTTTTTAATAATGCAGTGTTGCAACGCCTCTCTGATGTTAAATGAGGCGTATTAATTTTTCGAAGCTGTGTCTTGTAGCCATTTTATTGATTATTTTACTTCGCCGATGATTTTTGCTACACAACGAAGGAGGGCGCTCTGATGTCACATTAGGATTAGTATCTCCTGAAGTCGGTATAGTTCAGTGACCAGTGAATATGCCTTCATCACTTGAACTTTCCTACAACAACTGACACAAAGGGACACTAATGCACATCAGAAAAATGCGTGGTGTTGTTATTTAATGACTGTCGGATAAGGGATTGAACACAGGACCTTCGGTTTTGTAGTCAACGTGCTAACTACTTCAGCCAACGCAACCCTCAAAATTAAATTAAAAAAAAACTGCTTATCTACCACTTTTTCATATGCGTAAAAAAAATTTCTGTAATCTGAAATCTATCTATATTAGATCAAATCGTATTATAAAATTTTCTTCATAAAATTGTTAAAGAAAAAAAGATATACAAAAATTTCTTCTAGTTTTAAGTGCATTTCAAGAGCAAATTAAAGCACTTTTTTCGTTTTTATTAAAATGTGTGCAAGGGAAAAAATACTCTATTTATTATTTAACGCCTCAAGTGCAGTTAAATGTTCTAAAATTGATTTTAAGTGGATCACAAATGAAAATGTAGCCTGCAACCACTAAACAAGTGCTTATACATCCATGCAACACCCAATAAAAACAAACAACAAATTGACACACCATCATCCCCAAGACTTGTTTTTTCTCCCCCTTTCAGTTTCACAGCATATGAAAATTTTTTTTTGTTTTTTTGTAGACGAAACGAGCGGATGTTGTAATTCAGTAATTTCTATGGGAATTGGTGAATATTTTTATGAACTTGTTTTCTTTCCAAGTGATAATGTCAAAATGCTGGGCAGTTGGAGAAGAAAATGCTTTAAAAAAGTAATAATGATAAAACTATAAGTATGAATTTAGAGGAATTCTCTCTTTAAGGTAGGCATATAGTTTTTGTAAAACTATAAATTTATTTACGAGGCGGTTCAATAACTCCGTGAGACTTTTTTAATTTTCCGCCTCTTAACTAAAAGGGGCAACACTACCGCTGTCATCAACAGGCAACTGTCATTTAACTTGTGCCAACATTTGAAGAAATTGCGTCATTTAATTTATGCTTGACAGTCATTTATGGCAGACTACAGCGTGAATTGAGAATAAACTGGAAAAAAGTGAATTTCATGCACTGGTTATGCATTATTTTTTTGCGAAAAAAAAACTATCAATTAAACCTAGACTAAGCCTAATTAATGCAAAGCTGAAAAAAATTCACTAAAGTGCGACTTAGACTCGCGCACGAAGGGTTCCCTACGGAGATAGATATGTAAGACTATACGAACTTTGGCATATATCACAGAGTTTAATTCCGTTCGGAATCGGAATTCAATCCACCCCCATTTTTGTAGGAGATAGTGTTAAAAAAAAACTAAAATACGGAAACTTGTCAGGTGTGTCCAGACTGTGGGAGGCGGTGGTATGCTGGGGTATGCTCCGGCTAGGGCTTGACATTTTGAGGTTTATTCAATTCCTTTTCCGAACGGAATTGAACTCTGTGACATGGCCGATAGTTTCGGCATTTTTTTTCGTTTTTGGGATTTTTTCGGTTTTGAGGGTTTTATTAATATGACGTTTTTTCGGTTTTGGCGATTTTTTTGGGTTTTTGTAATTTTTCCATTTTGGCGATTTTATTTCATTTTGACGATTTTTTTTTCTTTTTGGTGATTTTTTTTTCGTTTTGGCGATTTATTTTAGTATTAGTAATTTTGCGCTTTTTCGTTATGGCGATTTTTTCGCTTTTTGGCGATTTTTTTCTGTTTGGCTTTTTTGAAACTTTCAAGAGTTTGCCTTTTACGGTTTCTAAGATACAGCAAGTTGTCAAAATCACGTAATCAACATTACATTAACTGATAGAACACCCTTTAATTTAGATTTTTAAATTTTAGTGTTATTTATTGCAGTCTGGATTTTAACGTTTTTCGTTTCTTGTTTTGGAACACCCTTTAATTTTTAACTCCTTTTTTGCTAGTGGCCAAAGCTCTACATACTTTGTCCAAATTTCAGGTCCGTACCTCTTACGGTTCTCGAGTAAATAGCCTGTAACGGACAGACGGACAGCGTAGCGAGAACAATAGGGTTCCTTTTAAATTTTAGTGTACGGAACCCTAAAAATGGTTTACAAGTACGGAAGACCGTTCAGGACGCCCTGTAAATGTCTCTACACCCGCAACAATTAAACCTATTCGTGATGCGGTGTTGGCCTACAAGGGATTGAAAGTGAGAGAGATAATTGGAAGCCACAGGCATCTCACATGGCTCAGTGGTGTGAATTTTGAATAATTATTTGCCTAAAAGACAGCTTTCCAAAAATGGGCACATATTTTGCTCACAATCAACCACAAAGGTAATTGTGTTACAATTTCGCAGGAGTATTTGCCGTTGTTAAACCGCAATATGTTCGAGTTGATACTCTGTTTTGTAACCGTGGATTGATAGGAAGGTACAGGATAAACCTGGTACATCCAAGCGGCTCTTCTATCCCCAAGATCATATATCACTTCGTATATTCTAGTCGGGCAGTGTAAGATTTGCTACCTAGACTGGGTGGTCACTGTGACCTCACCCTCACTTGGGTTCCAGCACAAAGCTATTTTTTAGTTAAAGAACGGGCGGACGAGCTGACTTTGCTATTAATGCCTCCAATGCCGAATCGGTAGCCATGCCGTTTGGTGCTATTAGAAGCGATATATTCAAGCACTATCTCTATAAGGCTGAATGAAGATGGCGCAATATAGTCACGTGCAAGATTGCTAAGAAAATGTGGCCTTGCTACAATGATAGGCGCTCAATACAATTAACAAATAGGAACCGTAGGAACATCTCTAGGCTCGTTGCAGTCATGACGGGTCACTGGACGGTCGGCAGACATGCTAGTAGGATAGGTCTGTCCTGTCCTATAATGAGTTCTGCCGAAGTTGTCGAGAAGAAAACAAAGAAGGAACAATCTTCCACTTTCTTTGGGAATGTCCAGCTTTGCATCTCTTGAGACACAAATTTCTAGGCAGTCATGTACTAGACGATCCTTAAGATTTATCTGAGATTGGGTTGATTGACCTTATCACATATCTTAACGCGACGGGTTCGATATACTAACGATCAACGTATCAGAATACTTAGATACATTTCTACAAAGGTTGTCACCGATGAGGGTAGTGGTCCTTTCAAAAAGCAATCATTTAGATTCTACTTAAATGCCTGCGTGTAGTAGGCAGCCATGTAAACCAACCAACCAACCAACCGTGCACGAAACGAGGATCCAAGACAGTACAAAAGAGTCCAAACAGCAGTAAAAACAGAGGGTTTCTCGGGGCCATGATAGATTTGTCGGCCAATAAAGTCATGGCGAATGTGTTTTTTTTTTTTTTTTTTTTTTGGATGCAGGCTGACTACGATCAACGAGAAATTTCACGTCAACATTATCATCGATTTAATGAGGATTTGAAAATAAAACGACTACACTTGACCAAGAAAAATTTTCTTTTCCAACCAGGACAATGCAAGTTTGCTACGAATTGATCCCTCATTTGCCCTTTTCTATGGATTGAATGTAAGATGGAATCGTCTCACAAACAAGTATCTATTTTGATGAACTCGACAAATATAATTTTTGGAAGGCATAAAGCTTGAACGTGTACATAAGTATATAAAGCTCAAAGGAGACCTGCTTGAAAAATAGAAAATATATTTTTTTTATCCAAAAACCGGTGTTTCATTCAAAAAGTCTTTGCCTCATCCTAAAAAACTTACGGTGAAATTTTTATTGCCGATTATTTCAATATTCACATATCATTTTGGGCCAATCCCACGATGTCGACAACGCTCGACTTGTCACACACTTACATTCAAAACAAAAACAAAAATAAATATTTTGTTGTTGTTTCAAATGTAAGCGCGCGACAAGTCGAACGTTGTCGACATCGTAGGACAAGTCCTTTGGCTTTGTTGTCCGAGCCGCACGATAACAGAAGGCCAACTGACAAGCACTCTCAGCACTTTAAAGCGTTTTACTCACAACCGCGAAAAGTCTCATTGAGATGAGATCAAAGAACTTTTTGTTTCCCTATTTTTTAAGGAAACTTTTTTTACTTAGCTCTGATGTTAATGACATGACTGGAATTGATCAGTTTCTTAAAAACAAAATGTAAAATTAAACCTAGAGAGAATTCAGAGCTCGAAAATTGCCATCCCATCTTCAGAGAAAAGATGCAGGATTTAGTTAAATAAGAAAATATACCGTTACTGATTTGCTACATAATGAAGGGGTGGGGTACGCTCTTCTTGTGTCAAAGTTATAAGACGTGAATAAGCAACTCGGTATGACCAACGCTGTGGTTTTGCCTCGTGATGTACAATATAGAGAGCTTCTGACCATTCATTGAAAGAGTACAGGAAATTCCGACTTTTTTTTTTAACGATAAATAATTTCCATACTCATTTCCAGGTGTTAGCTGACCTGCACTCACTCCTGCTAACTTGCAAGTTCCATTCAATATATTTGAATATATTGATATATCATCGTCCGCTCTCCCCAGGACATGGCCAATTCAGCTCGATTCTTGTTTGGATATTTCGATTCAAATTGGGAACCCCCCCTCCCCCCCCCCCCGTAAACGATGGTAATAGCAGTAATGCAATGCTTCTCCAATTTTTCAAATCAGGTGAGTCTCCTCTCTTTTTTACCTTGATTATTACTCCTTAGCCAGGTTATGACGAAAGCAAACTGGATATCCATGAGCCCCCTATAGTAGGTTGGATAATGCTTGCACTTAAGAGAGGGTTGGCTTTGAGTAGTTCTGGATTTATGTTATCCTCGCCTAGTGGTTTCCCATTCTTCAATGCTTTTATAGCTAGACAAATTTTTGGTTTGCTTGGACTAAATGTCTTAATACCTTGTCTTATTAAATAACTTTTCCAATGAAAGTATAGTGCCGTTGTGGATTGCGATCTCATTGTGGATAGGCCGTCATATTAGTTGTATCATATTGCCAATAGCTGGTCCATGGTAGATGTTATGCTATTTATACGGTCCCAGTTGTATAATCATTAGAGTCTCAGTGGCTACGTGAGCAACAGTGGGCAGTTATCCCGCCCAGGATCTCTTGTATCTCCATTTGATCTTTAATGGTGTATGGAAATTGTAGATTTTCATTTGAAGCTCGTGTTCACGCTGTGTTGATTTTATCTTATCTATTAATTGCTACGTTTAATTAGAAATCCATTATTTTCGCCTTCTATGCCAAGTTCCAAATTTTTCCTTTGCGCTCTGTGAGAAGGTTTGCTTTGCGGAGCTTCATTGTCTTCGTTCTCGGTTATCCATATTTTCGAAACGTCATCTGAGGTCTCGAACAAATTGTACTCTCCAATTTCCAGAACCAAACTTGCTAACATCATCTTAAGGCTCAGTAGCCGATTGTAATGGAATGTAACTGTAACGTAGGAAACAGCTGATTGATATTTTTATATGAAAAGTACATAGGTTACTTTACATTACATCTCTATAACCATTTGCATTACTTTTCACATAACAACATAACATAACATAATACCGATCGGCTGCTTCCTACCGTACCAGTTACATTACATTACAGTCGGCTAACTGAAGCTTTAGTATGCCCTCAACGTTATGCCGTAGGATTGCAGCAATCTTAAATCGCTTTTTTGCTACTTTATTATTTAAAATTATTTTTGATATATAAGAAATATTGAACATCCTTGGTTCAAACTTATTACAGTCCGTAATTTCGAAAACTCTACAAATTTGTGAAATTTTCCTCTGTTCATTAAGAATTATTTTAATAAAAGATGCACTTGCAAACTTTAAATTAATATAAGTTTTTTTTTAATTATTTCCATTAATTGGATCACTTTTAATTAAAAAAAAAATCTACATATAGTCTGCAGTTAATTATGATTGAATTTCACTGCTGCCTGTTGTACTAAAAACTTTAATATGTTTGTAAGCAAATAAATTATTAAGTGAGTATCACATTATTGTCACTTTGAATGTGAATTTGTTACTCTGTTTACACTGGCCAACAGATATGTAAATAGTACTGCACACATATGCATGTGGCGTAAGTAAATGAGAAGCCCTGGGAGGTTTATTCTCGTTTTCAAAAACGAAGAAATTGTTTTGATTGTACTTCCGTCACCCCAGTCTCTGGTCTGCAATTTCTGCACAATTCATTTAAAAGATGCTGTGCATTTGTTGTATTTATTGTAATTTTCTCACACTATTTTTTTTTGTTCTTCCTCCATGCGAGTTCGAGTTTGTAACGAAAAGTATAATAAATGAGCGTTTGTGTTTGTGTTTGTATGCGTGTGATTTTAGTTTTATTTTATGAGATAAATTACTGTTGTTTCTAATGTCGCATCTGTTGATGTTAGTTGTTGAGATGACGATGACAATGCCGCTGCTGGTGCTGATGCTGAAGCTAATATTTTTGTGATGAAGTGTGACAGTGGGATTGAAGGCCCTGTGTGTCCCTGTCACTGAGTAGTTGCGATGCTAGCCTCCAGTCCAGATGTCGTGGGTTGGATTCCCACCATAGATCCTGGATGTTTTCCGCAGACAGGCTAATCGCTTCGCGGGTTGTGTTTGTTAAAAAATAAAGTTCGCTAAAGTCAGAGATATCTGAAAATCTGCAGCAGAGAATGACAATAAGTACTCAAATAAATCTTTAAAAAAAATTCCAACTCACAAATTATTCAGTTAAAACTTGAAATTAGCTTAGTTTCAGCTAAGCAAAGCTTAACATATTACTAATTATACTACTTTTGTGATACATACTTTGAGGATTCCATTTACGAAATATTCGTAGTTGCTTTGTATTACTGCAAAGTAACCTGCATTTATTAAGTCTTTGAAAGTAAAAAAAATACATACATACATACATATCAGCTGTATATCGTGGGATGGTTACTGGTTTGCTGCACAGTATATTAAGAATACATTATTACTGCGGCAAACCAATAACCACCCACACGATACGTAATAAACATAATTCTTTCTGCCAAAAAAAAAACCGACTTCAATGCAAAGATCTGATAGATGAAAATAAAAAGAAGTATATAAAATATAAAATTAAATTTTAATAGGCGTACCACCGCCCACTTTTTAAATGCAAGATTGTGTTTTTTTCAAAGCTCAGGGTGCGTGTTAAGTCTTGTAAAAATCTTTAAAATAGAATCACTTAAAACAAAATATTAAATTTTAATGGGCATGACTCCGCCCAGTTTTTTAAATGCAGCATTGTGTCTATCTTAGAGCTCAAGGTGTGTGGTAAGTTTCATAAAAATCGGTTAAGTAGAACCTCCTGAAATATTATAATAAATTTTAATGAGCGTAACACGCCCATTTTTTCAACTTTCAAATTCTGTAATTGCAAGAACCAAAGGTGTTTTATATGTTTCGCAGCAATCAAATAAGTAGAAAATCAAAAAAAATTAATAAAAAAAATGTGGGCGTTTCCCCGTTCACTTATTTACAATGGAAACCTATACCCTCTCAGACAAAAAATATAATTTTTGCAATCAATCCAAAATGTACCGAGTTATGAAGTAACACACCAAAAAAAAAAAATTAACGAAAATTAATGAAATTCATCGAAAATTGGACCTTCAGATTAGACTAAGTCCTAGCCAGACGTGGCGGTCATATGAAAGAAGTCATATATAAATTATAGTGCCAAAAGATTATCTTTGGAATAATGTACATTTCATGTCATTTTATAAAATTTATCTTTGTTTTATTCCATTTCAAAGTTCTATACCTCTATAAAAAAAAAACATACAGAAAGGCACATGGAGTGTCTGTCATACCTATACTCAGAGTATTAATATTTATTCAGACCAAATACATATACGCATGATACTCAGAGTATTTATTAATCATGCGCCCCCTTATGCATTTCGGTGTATGAAATGGTATGGAGTTTGTGCTTCTTATGTTTGAAAATATTAATCATATAATAAGGAAATAAAATCTAGAATAAATATGACCTTTAAAAACTGATATTTGGGCCTATTCTAAAAATCACGGTGATTTCAAAACCAAACTGTTATTAGCTGACTTGTTAGTAGGTGAGCTCTGCAATTATAAATGGAAAGGCTCTTGAGTATTGAGTGTGTGTCACACTTTTGCTGAGATTATGGATATTTATTCGGATAAAATAAATATACACATGATACTCAGAGTATTTATAAATCATACGCCCCGTATGCGTAAAAACTTAACTTGACTTTGATATAGTATATTTGAAATTTATATTGAGTCCCGCAGGAAAGTAACATATTGTACAGAAATAGGAATAGTTTAAAAAAAAAACCACTTAAAGCTTAAAAGTGCTCTCATGAAAAACTGACAAATTGGACTAGAAAACTTTTTCTTTGTCGCCACAGATATTAGCTTCCAACAATATTAAGTGCACGTAAAGCAAATTTCACAAAAAAGTCCTGTTTTCAAGGATATAGAGCGAATGGGCACAATTTTTCTCAACAACGAGACGAGAACGCCGAAAACGGATTGTAGATTCGAAAAATTTGGGGTCGAAAACCTAAGATAACATCCTTAACTCAAAATTGTCAAAATAGCGTATAGAGCACATAAACCCCCGGACGAAACGGTAGTGATTTTATGCTTTTTTGTGAATTTCGAATAAACAATGTCATTATTCCTTAATTTTTTTTCCCAAAACTTGAAAACAAAAATCGTTAATGAACTAATATATTGTACTTTGTAAAGTGACAAATGTATTTCTAGTCCTGCAAGATTTATTAAATTGTGATTACAGTCTACTTATGAGCTGCCTAAGCAGCAACGAAATGTCTCGAAGTGCTTAATCAACAATAAGGAAACTTTTTTAAATTTGTATTCATTTCGTCACTCGTTTGTTTTTTAAATTTTCAAATTCAATAAAGACTTTATTTCAAATATATATGCTTCGGTATTTCTTATATGAAAATAAATATATTGCTTATCTTTTTTGCTTTTTAATACTTTTATTATTGCCCAATACGGCAGCTAATTGTAAAAAAGTGATGGAAAATAAAATACAAGCAAAATCTAAAAGAGATGCTTGTTTTGTAAAGAGTTTTGTTTGATGCTTTCAAATTTATTATGTTTATATAATGTGATTCTCAATAATGTATTAAGAGTTTTACTATAAACATATGAAGTTTTGTTTTTTAACTAATTTCAAAATCTTTTGGGTTAAAAGGAATGAAATGCATATAAATGTTCCATAACAAAAAAAAAAACCCAAAATTTTCAAATTAAATAAAGGCTTTATATCAAATAAACATACTTCGATATTTTTTATATTTATTTTTAACCCCCGACCAAAAAAAAGGGGTGTTATAAGTTTGTAGTGTGTGTCTGTGTATCTGTGTCTCTGTCCGTGTCCACGTACAGCCCAAACGTCTAGACCGATTTTGATTTATTTTTTTCTGTTTGAAAGGTGACTTGATCGAGAAGGTTCTTAACTATGTTTGAAGACAATCGGTCCAGAGGTTTAAAATATATCACAGCTTTTCTAGATATATCGGGGTTTTTTAAAATTTTTAATTTTTGTTATTTATTTCGTTAACAAAAACTAAAAATGCCATACTAAATTAATTTCATATAAAGCTGATTAAATATGTTGCTTAAATTGCTAACGGTCCCACTGTGTGATGTGATGTTGGTGTTGTACAGTTCGCCTTGCAACACTATAATTAAATTGTAACACAATTACAACGTATTTCAAGACATTGAAATTGCTTGCAGTCGGGGTGTGCATGTGCTGCATTTCATATAGAAGAATGTTGTTTAATTAAAGACGGAGGAAAACTTTCCGAATGATCTTGAATGTCGACATCGTTTAAAATGTTAAAAGCGGTAATTTTTCTTACATTTTAATATAAGAACTACATACTTAGTTTATTTTATGTTGCATTTTATTTTGTTTCCCTAACTTTAATTTTTTTTATTTATTAATTTTTTTTTGGGTAATTTGTGGTAGTGATAAAATAGTTTTGAGACAAGTTCAGGAGATGAAAAAAAAAATAAAACAATATTTTAGTTGTTTAATGGAATGGAGTTGTAATATTTTGAGGGTAATAATATTGCGTTAAAAGTAGTTGCAAGAACCATATAATTAAAATTACATTTCAAAATAATAACAGCCATACATTTTTTCAGCAAAAATGCCATTTAATTTTTATAGCTATGCTATTTATTTCACGACACAGGAGCTAGGACGTGATTCTTGTAACAAAAATAACCGATACTGTTACAGTTATAAATTTATTTTTGTTTTGATTTCCTTGTACTTAAAACCGGAGTCCGAAGATAAACGAAACAAATTGTTTGATTTTGTTTTGTTTTGTTCTTTGAAGTGAGTGAAACAAAAACAATGAGAACGATTACTCAATTTGTTTTTGTATTGTTTTTGCACATGAGCACAAACCATAGAACATAGCCGATCAGCTGTAAGCCGGCTAACAGCCGCCACCGCACCCCCACCACTATACATTAATTTAGTCGTATGCCGCTAGAAAATAAAATAATGGGAAATAAATGGAAGCGTATTGAAATATTTGCGGCGAATTTGACATCATCCTATAATACAATTTTATTGCATTGCTATGTTTCATATAGCTAAGCAGCATAGCAATACCCGGCTGTCCCATGACATGCATATTATTTTTACTTAAAACAAAAAAACAAGCACGCAATAAATGTGGCATGCTACATACCGCCTCAGTAGAAAAGCCTTGCTTGAAACTAAATACTATAATTAACAATAAATCTTGTTGAGAGATGGAGAAATTTACCAACTGGCACGCCCATTGTTACGAAGTGTAATATTTATTGTAATTTCTATTGGGCGGTTGTCAATTTTGTGAAAAAAAAATTAAAGACAAAAAAGCCATACTCTAGGCGCTCCGCATTGTATATGTATATAATTAAAACAACATTGTTGTTGCTTGTTTTAACGGTTCGGATCGCAAAAAGCAAAAAAGGCTTTCAAGCAAAAAAAAAAAAAACAAAAAACAGAAACAAAAAGGAAACCAAAAAAAAAAAAAAAAAAAGAAACTAAAGCAGCAAATCGTTTCAACATCTGACGCCATTTGGATTGATGGCCACATCAATGGAACCAAAGCACCAAACACTCACTAAGCACTTATGGCTGATTGCAAAGAAAACGCAAAAAAATATGGCTAAATGGGAATTTATAAATACACATACACACTTACAATGCAATCACCATCCAGTGGACAGACCGACAAAATGCCTATAAGCAGCTACATTTGAATCGCAATGCTTAAATGCTTGAGTTTCAAAGCAGTTTTGCCACTTTTCCATAAAATACAAGTGCCAAATACGAATGAGTTAAAAACCATAATTAAAAAACCGTTACAGCTTACAAATAATAGTTTATTATTTTTGCACTGATTGTAGCGCTCTGGACCGTTAGAGACATAGCCGAAAAAAAGAAGCAAGAGAAAAGAACTGCAAAGCAAGAAAATCGATTAAAAATTACGAGCTTAATAATAATGAGGAAATCATAGCTGGACGTCAAGTTTTCTATTTTTTTTCAATGCTTTTTTGTACATATGTATGTATGTTATATTTCATTTTTATTCTTAATGCTTTGGCCTACGTGATGTAATTAGTTCAAATTGATGTTGAGGATTTTATTGTGTCAATTTCTTTTTTTTTTTTTGCATTTTCCAGTTTTCTTTTGCATTTGGTATTTTAACATAAAAGCAGATTACTTTTTTCTGGTGCTATAAAAGTCTTCAATGCAACATATAATAATGAGATATGCCTCATTAATTGTGAACATGGAATAGGTATTTAGAATTGCAAAAAAAAAAAAAAAAATGAAATTGCGTTATATATAGAATCCTTTTAAATTAATACATGTATATTTTCATGCTTTCAAACTAAATTTCTTTTTGCTTTCTGTATTTGCGGCATGTGAACAAGCTACTTGCTGTGACATTTGCTCTAGAAACACGTAAAATATAACGTTAAGCTTTAAAAAGCATGGCCCCGCCCACTTTTATTAGCACCAGCTTATATAAATTTTACTCAAATCCTGATGACAATAGCGGTTGAAACTAATTTCTTTTTTACAATTTGGCATATATGACAATTATACAGGGTGTATTTTTAGAGGTATAAAACTTCGAATTGAAATAAAACACAAGAAAATCGTTTTAATGTCCATCAATTTGGCTTTATTGGAAGGATAATTTTATGCCATTAATGTTTAAATATGATTTCGGGCATGTGGCCGCCGCGGCTGGCTCGAATAAAGCCAATTCTACAGGTCCAATTTTCAACCACTTTTTCGAGCATATGGGGCCGTATGTTGGCAATAACGCCACGAATGTTGGCTTCCAAGTCCCCTAACGTTTCTGGTTTGTTGGCGTAGACGAGCGACTTCACATATCCCCAAAGAAAATAATCCAATGGTGTCAAATCACACGATCTTGGTGGCCAATTGACAGGTCCATTCCGCGAAATTATGCGCTCATCGAATGTTTCCTTCAATAAATCGATTGTGACGTGCGCTGTGTGGCATGTAGCGCCGTCTTGTTGGAACCACAACTCATCCACATTCAAAATCTTCAAAATCTTCCATAAAGTTGATGGACAAAGCTCCAATTGCTGTACACGGTGGCGAATCGATTCATTCGGGTCCTCTTCAACACTTTGCTCTACAGCGGCAATTGTTTCTTCGGTGCGCACTGTTCGACGTCTCTGCGGATGCGTATTATCACATAGAGTAAACGTAGTGCGAAAACGATCCATGGTTAACCGAATTAATTGCTCTGATGGACGATTATGTCGACCATAAAATGGACGGAGCTTACGGTAAACTTCGCGAACTGAACCATTATTTTCGAAATAAATTTGCACGATTTGCAAGCGTTGTTCTTTTGTCAACCTGTTCATGATGAAATGGCAAACCAAACTAAATATTAATCACTTGACAGCTGACAAAATGGCCGCCAGTTAAAAAAGTGATGCCAACTTAAAGTTCTATACCTCAATAAAAAACACCCATTACATGTCCTTACAACTACTACAGTGAAACTTTTCAGGGCGCTTAAGCATACTATAATTCTAAAATAAATTTTTAAATTTTTACTGCATTGAAAGCATAATTGCAGCCGAAATTTAATTAAGAAAAGGATATATGAGAGCTTGGAATGTCCTTCCACCAATTGCAGTGAAATTTTCCAAAAAGTTTGAGTACATAATGCTTCAAAAAGTTGCTAATGTCTTCCTCCGTCTCGGTCATAAACCCAGCTGCAATTCGTTCATAAAAAAATCAAGTATACTTGGAAGCGAGTTGTGTCCTTACACAGACAAAAAAAAATATCCAGAGTGCTCGCTGCTTTCCAAATATAATTCTAGTTAGAAAATTGTTTTTAAGAACAAAATATATGAGAAGATATATGAGAACTATCCCTATCCGAAGCGCTCGCTACTTTCTGTGTATAACTCTAGCTAAAAACTAAAAACAAGGATATATGAAAGGTATCCATATTCTTGGTCCGATGGAAATGAAATTCTTTGGAGAGTTTAAGTGTATAATTTTATAAATAGTTGTAATATTCTGGCCATTAATGCAAGGTTAATTAAATTTTAGAAATTAAGGATACATGTCATTTACCCATGTCCTTGCAACGATTGCATTTAAATCTGCCATAGAGCTGAACAAATTGTATTTCCTTAAATAACTAATTTCTGCTGCATTTAGTTAAAAATTGTAGCCAAAATTCAAATTAAATTAAAATTGAGGATATGTAAAAAGTAAGCCCGCACATCCTCGTATCACTTGAAATATAATGGGCCTTATTACGGTTCTCGAATTTTTCTATTCGACTTCGAGTGTTTGTACCATATTAAAGAAAAATGTTGTATGTTTCTTTAATCTAGTACAGCAAGTTGAAGTCGAATCTAAAAATTCGAGAGCCGTAATAAGGCCCAATGTACCAAACAGCTTAGCTGAGTAATTCTATAAATGTTTACCAATTTTCGCTATATACCCATCATAGTTGTATCTGAAATTTAGCATTTGAAATAAAGGATGTAGGAGAGGTACATATGACCTTGACATAATCAAAGTGAAATTCATCTTAGTATTGCAATGTTTAGCCTTACAAGTTATCCTGATCATAAAAAATAATTTTTATAAAATTTAAGACATGGAAGGTACGCATGCTCTGGCGGATATTAAAAATGATATTGTATGGAAAGATATTATTTTAGAATCAATAAAATACACTCATCTACTTATAATCCTGCAGCAGATAATCAATTATTAAAAATAAGGACATATGAGAGTCAAGCATGTCCTTGCGTATCCTTGAGCTTAACTGCAGAATTTAAATCTTTTTTGAACTTAGCTGAAATTTAGCTAAAATTAAGCTGAAATTTAGATGAAACTTAATTTTAAAAAATAAAGATACATTAGATTTCATCATGTTCTTGCAGCAATTGAAATAGGATTTTCAAAATTTAAATTTTTTAAAATAAGGATATATGAAAGGCATAATATAACCAGAGAACTAATGCATGTAATTTTTAGAAGGAATTTAAGTTTTCCTTGCATTATCATTGTAATTGCGTTTGAAATTTAACATTTAAAATAAAGGATATATGGAAGGAAGTTATGTCCTTCATCCGCACGACATAAAATTTGCTATAGTAATTCACATTCCAATTTTGCAAGTTGTTTTAATTTTTCGGGTCATCAGGATCTCATGAATGATAGCAAAAATTGATTTTTAAATATTAAGGATATGTGGTGGAAGGCACGCAGCGATCAAAATTAATATATTATTTTAGAGTTCATAATTTACTTTGGTTTCATTCTAATCATAATTGGAAAGTAAAATCAATTTTTCAAATAAAGGATGTATGTATGGGAGTTAGGCATATCCTTGCACCGATTGCATTGAAATTTACCAGGCAGCTTATTTATATAATTCTGGAACTAGGTGACAATCAAATTAAATTTTTTCAAATTAAAGACATATGAATTTTATCATCCTCCTTGTACCTATTGAAATCAATCGCAATCGTAGCTGCCTCTGAAATTGAACCTTTAAAACAAAGGAAGGAAGTTATGTCCTTCATCCGAACGACATGAAATTTTGCGATAGTAATTCACAATGCAATTTTGCAAGTTGTTTTAATTTTTTGGGTCATCAGGATGTCATGAATGATAGCAAAAATTGATTTTTAAATATTAAGGATATGTGGTGGAAGGCACACAGCGATCAAAATGAATATATTATTTTAGAGTTAATAAGTTACTTTTGCTTTATAACAATCATAATCAGAGCGGAAAATCAGATTTTCAAATAAAGGACATATGAGAGTTAGGCATATCCTTGCACGGATTGCATTGAGATTTACACGGCTGCTTATTTATATAATTCAGAAAGTAGTTGGCAATCAAATTAGATTTTTTAAAACTAATGATATATGAAAGGTACCATCATCCTTGCACCGATTGAAATCAAAATTATAATTTTACAAGAAAATACCAATTTGATCTGCTTCCTGATTGTAATTGTAGTCAAAATTTAAATTTTGAAATTAAGGATATATGTACATATGTATGAGGACTAGTTAGGCATATTTTTGCAGCAATTTATATAAGATTTTCCAATGAGTTTAACTGTACAATTTAAGAAATATTTGTTGATTTTTGCCACATCCTCGTCATATTTTGAGCTAAAATTTAATGTTTAAAAATAAGGATATATGACAGGTAGGCACGTCCTTGCAGCAATTTAAATAAGATTTTCCAATGAGCTTAACTATACAGTTTTAGAAACAACAGTTGATTTTTGCCTCATTCCAATCATTATTTTAGCTGAAATTTAGTTTTTAAAAATAAGGATATATGGGAGGTTGGCATATCCTTGCCCCAATGGGAATCAGATTTTTTAAAGAGCTTAAGTGCATAATTTTAGAAATAATAGTGGAATATAGCCACATCGTAATCACTGTTTAACTAAAATTAAATTTTTACAAATAAGGATATATGAGAGGTTTGAATATCCTTTCACCAATTGAGGTAAAATGTTCCAATGAGCTTAACTACACAATTTGGGAAATAATAGTTTGGTCACATTATCGTTATAATTTTAGCAGAAATTAAATTTTTGAAATAAGGATATATGAGAGGTGGGCATGTCCTTGCACCAATTAAAATGATATTTCCCATAATTCGAGAAATAGTAGTGGATTGTGGTCACATCATAAGCATTATTTTTGGCTAAAATTAAATGTTTAAAATTAAGGATATATGAGAGATAGGCATGTCCTTGCTCCGATGGCAATGCAGTTCTCTAAAGAGCTCAGTTGTTGTTAATAGTAGAATAAATTACCAATGTTCGCTGTATGCTAATTACAAATCAAGCTGAATTGCGATTATTCAAATTCAACAAGCAAAAGTGTCAACGTTTATTAACCTTAGTGTCAAGCGCTAAGCCACCATGTCTTATTTGTCTACTTTGATTTCGCTAATTTTGTCATTGTATGTATGTATTTGCCCTCCCGTTTAACATATTTTCCTTCCATTGCATAAAATATTCATATAACTTCAAAAGAGACTTATTTTAAAAGTTTATAAATGTAAAAATTTACACTTTAAATGCTTATTAATTCCGGAAATTGAGCTAATTGCAAAACTATGAATACTAAAACTGTACTCCAACTGTTTTTCTGCCGGCATTAAGTGAAAAACTTTGCCCAGACATTAAATGCAGTAGTCTAGTGGCTGGCACCTTTTAAATTTTAATAGTGATTTTTGTGTAGAGTTTTTTCTGCGTTCTTTAACAAATAAAAAGTCGCATTTGTGTCATGCCATTACATAGTTTTTGCTGTTCGTAAGTCATCAACCGTGTAAATGATGTTTTCCTGTTGTTGGATTAAAACTCAAAAAGAAACTATAAAATTTATTCACTCTTTAACCAACAACTGCAAAACTACTTGAAACAGTAGCTGTAACCCATAGAAGAAAAATATATATAAATAAAAAACGGACAAATTCGAATTAAATGGCAATTACTACAGCTGTCGTCCGGCTTAACAAAGAAAAATAATCTTAAAAAATTACTCCTAGGTTCAATTCAACTGTAGTCTTAGACATTTATACGAGGATCTCTTTCTTTTTGTGATAAAGTCATTGCCATTACTCATAAAATTTTATATGCTCATTTTAAAATGAATGAAGGATACAAATAAAGTTTTTGCAGATGGTTGGCTATGTCAAATTCAGCACGATTTCTTTTAATAGACTCAAACACGAATAGTGACGCTCAAGCAAAAATATTAATAAACATAAATCTATATCTTCCGAGTTACTGATGGGAAGATGGCCTTGACTTTTAAAAGTCCAGCCTTGAGCTCTGTAGTATAGTACAAGCTGAGCTAGACCGTATCAAAGTTGACCATTTGCTAGTTTTAATGTATTTATATTTATTTATATTTATTTGCATTTTTAAATTCTTCCTATCCAGTTGTAAAATAGTGGCAGGAAAATTATACTTCTCGTATTCTAATTCATTAAATTATATTTTAACCAGATGCCACTTTGTTAAAAAAATAGATATAGCTTTCGTTTTTCTGTTTCTAATGAAATGACTCAAATTAACTATTTCATAAATTGATTATTCGAATAATTAAACGTTAAAAAAATTGCGAATAATCGAATAAATTTTAAAAACCATTTATATTCTGCCTTCTTTTTAAAGTAAAAACTTTTAAAATTTACTTTGAACCCTTTTATATTTTGCTCAGTTAATCGAATAATATTTAGAAATTATTCGAAATTAAATTTTTCGCTGTATTGAGCTTTCGCTTTTCTATTTTAAATAAAATTACTTAACAGTCAATAATTACAACTAAAAAAAATATTCGAATAACCGAATAAATCTTAGAAATTATTTGACGTCTTGTATTAAAGTTTTTAACACTTTTTTGAGTAAATTTTTTAAAATTTACCTACATTGCCTTACACAATTATTCGAATAATAGTTAAAAACTATTCGAAATGAAATTTTTTATTATAATGTTAATATCCTGTTTTTGCTGAAACTGCTTAGTTACATTGATTATTAGAATAATTAAGCTAAAGAAATATTCGACTAATGGAATAAATTTTGAAAATCAATTCACCTCTGCTTAGTTAATCCAATAATATTTAAAAATTATTCGAAATGAAGTTTTCGCAAATTTTTGCTTAAAGTAGTCATCGCTTTTCTGTTTTAAATGAAATTACTCAGTTATTTGGATTATTCGAATAAATCATTTAAAACAATATTCGAATATTCAAATAAATTTTTAAAATGAAATTATATCATTTATTTAATTTTTGCCGTCTTTTTTTAGTAAAAAATTTTAAATTTATATTTGTATATTACTTTACTCAGTTATTCGAATAATATTTAAATTATATTCGTAATAAAATGTTTGCTAATTTTTGCTAAAACCCGCTATCGTTGTTATGTTTGTGATAAAATTACTCACTTAGAATAATTAAGTAAAAAAATATACGAATAATCGAATAAATTTTTAAAATCAATCGATCTCGGCTCAGTTATTCGAATAATATTTAAAAATTGTTCGAAATTATATACTTAGATTAGCTTTTGCTTTTCTTTAAATGAAATTTCTGAGTACCAATATTATGGTTGCTCGAATAATTGCAATTCAACAAAAACATTCGAATAATCGAATAAATTTCGAAAGTCATATGATATCTTGTGTTAAATTTTTCTTAACTCTTTTTTTAGTAAAATCGTTTAAAATATACTCACATGGCTTCAGTCAGTTATTCGAATAATATTTAAAAATTATTCGAAATAAAATTTTCTATAATATATTCGTTTTTCTGTTTCTGGTGAAGCTATGTTTTTGCTTTTCTATTTTAAATGATATTTAATGTTAAATAATTTTGATTATTCGAATAATTACAATTAAAAAAATATTCAAATAATCGAATAAATTTTGGAAACCATCGAAATCAAGCGAAACTAATTACTACAAACGGCTTTTGCTATTTTAAATGAAATTTCTGAGTATTCAATAATGTTGTTTATTCGAATAATTGCTATCACTACTTTTTCATCAAAAGTTTTTAAAAGTTACTTACATTGCTTTACACAGTTATTCGAATAATATTTAAAAATTATTCGAAATGAAATTGTTTTCACTATATTTTCGTTTTTCTGTTTCTGATGAAGTTACTTACTTATCAGGATTATTATAATAATTATATGACAAAAATATTCGAATAATCGAAAAATTAAAAATAGTTCGAAATTAAATTTATGTTAATAATTTCCAAACAATGTTCGAATAATTACAATTAAAAAAAAAATTCGAACAAATTTTAGAATCATTTGATCTCTTGTATTAAATTTTTGCCAACTTTTTTTGATTACAATTTTTTAAAATTTACTTACATAGTTTTCCTCAGTTATTCGATTAATATTTAAAAACTATTCGAAATGAAAGTTTTTATTATATTTTCGTTTTTCTGTTTCTGATGAAATTTACTTACAAGCATTATTATAATAATTAAATAAAAAAAATATTCGAATAATCGAATAAATAAAAATTATTCGAAATTAAATTTTTGTTAATATTTGCTTAAACCAGCTTGCGCTTTTCTATTTGAAATGAAATTTTTTAACACTTAATAATGTTGATTATTCGAATAATTACAACTAAAAAAATTTTAGAATTATTTGATCTCTTGTATTACATTTTTGCCAACTTTTTTTGATTAAAATTTTTTTAAAATTTACTTACATAGTTTAATTCAGTTATTCGAATAATGTTTAAAAATTATATGAACTGTAATTTTTTTATGATACATATTTTCGTTTTTCTGCATTTAATGAGTGAGTAATTACTTGCATTAATTATTCGAATAATTAATATCAAAAAATATTCGAATAATCGAATAATTAAAAATTATTCGAAATTAAATTTGTGTTAATTTTTGCTTAAACTAGCTTTCGCTTTTCTGTTTTAAATGAACTTACTCAATACTCAGTAATGTTTATTATTCGAATAATTGCAACTCAAATAATAATATTCGTATAATCGAATAAATTTTGGAACTCATTTCATCTCTTGTATTAAATTTTTGTTAATTCTTATTTTAGTAAAAGTTTTTAAAATTTACTTACTTACATTGTTTGACACAATTATTCGAATAATAGTTAACAATTATTCGAAATTAAATTTTTTGTTATGTATTCGTTCTGCAGTTTTTGGACTATTGGAATAATTAATTAAATATTCGAATAATTGAATAAATTTTGAATTTTATTAATTTTTTGTTTTATATAGTTAATCGATTAATAATTAAAAATTATTCGAAATGAAGTTTTTCTCTGAATTTTTGGTGAAACTAGCCTTTGCTTTTCTGTTTTAAATGGAATTACTCAATATCAGTATTCAATAATGTTGATTGTTCGAATAATTACAACTAAAATAAACATTCGAATAATCGAATTCATTTTGGAAATCTAGCTTTGTCTTTTCTATTTTAAATGAAATGGGATACAATTACTAAGAGCCTATTTAACCAATTTATTAAATATCAATTCATAATTAAAATTCATTTTTCCATACAAAAAATTCATGAAAATCGACATTTAAATATGAATTGATATTTAAATAGAGTTGGTGAAATTGGCCCTAATATGAATAAATTTTGGAAATCATTTATTTGATATCTTGTATAAAATTTTTGTTAACTCATTTGCTTACTAAAAGCTTTTAAAATTTACTTACATTGCTTTTCACAGTTATTCGAATAATATCTAAAAATTATTCGAAATTAAATTTTTTTTATTATAATTTGCTAAAATTAATTTTCATTATTTCTTAATTTATTTACATGACTAAAGTAAGCTTGTTTATTCGTTAATTAATCGAATAATTAAAAATTTAAAAAATGTTCGAATAATCTACTATAGTTAATTTGATAACATGTTTTGTAAGATTTTGAAACAAGATCCTTTATTCGATTAAAAATTTTTATTTGTCAGTGATTCGAATAATCGGAAAAAGATTTTATTTCTATATTCGATTCAAATTAATAGAAAAATTTTGATATGAAATTAAAAAATATATTGTTTGAATAACACTGTGTGACAAAAATGAATATAAATTTAAAATCGGTTGATATTCAAATTAGTTATTGGTTGATAAGTGCAAACGGGTACGTAAACCCAGTTTTTTACACGCAACTCAAGATTTTGCAGGTGTTTGGAAAATTTTCAGGCACAGATTCTTGTTTTACTCTACAGTATCTACCAGATAAATATTATCACATTCCAGGTATTATAATATTTTTGTCGCTCAGTGTTATTTATGTCGTACGAACACAAAACCATAATATATGGACATACCCTCTAGTCAGCCTAGAACTATATGTCTCTCTATCAACACTCTTTTCTCTAGCGACAATTGCACTAGTTGAATTGTCGACAACTTTCCTTTTATGCGCGAGTAGAGATACGTTACAGACAATAGTTCTAGTGTATTTCTGGTGGCATTGTCAATGAATGCGTCAATAGTTTGTTTTTCTTGAGCGAGGAAATATCGATATTGTAGACTAGAGCCCCTAAAATTTACTAGTGAATCTTTGGTGCCAATGGCTCCATGTGGTCCCAAAAGAACTACTTAGTCAGTAGTGCTACAGTCTAGTGGTGGATTTTCAATGACAACCTAATGTTAAATGTCAATAGATGATTACATTGGCTGGGGTACACCTGGTCAGTAGTGCTACTGACAATGTCACTAGTAAATCACTACAATTGCACTATTCGCATTTCCTGCAGGGTATGTACATACATACATACACATTATACCGCAATATACAACCATTAGAGCAACGGCAATATAACAATACATATTAATTGTGTGAGTATGTGTGTGTGTGTGTGCAGCGGGTAACGGCTTGGTTGACCACTGGCTTTAAATGGTCACATCATATGGGGGGAAAATATTGCATGGAGTAAGAAAAAAATAAAAAATAAAAATAAAAAGCAACTACTCGTATATACACTGTATCCACTATAGGGGCAATTAGAATGCGACTGCCGCATAATGATCATCCAACAGGAATAAATGTACTAAATTTTCTCAGTCTTCCCCCCATAATGGTTAAAGAAAAAAAAAAACACAAACACAAATTGTATGCAAAAACATAGATAAACGATGGACGATGGACGACGGACGACATTGACGGCTTAAAACTTGTAAATGGTGGAAGTGTGTGTGTGTGTGTATGTATCTGTGTAAGTTTTCATATCCCAACCATAGGGGTTGCAGTTTTGTCATTTGCAACTAAAACTAATAGTAAACGGATGTTCCCATTTAAATTTGCATAAGATTTTTTTTTATTTTCTACGACTACTTAGACTATTTCTCGCATTTGTGTGTGTGTGTGTGTGTCTGTTAAGCTGAATTTTTTTCATGACAAATATATTTATCATTCGCGTTTTTACTCCTATTTACATTGTGTACAGATTTATAAAACTACATATTTTGCTGGAATTTACTTTTTTACTCGCTATTTTAATATACATACATTTGCGTAAATTACTATTTATAAAACTTTTTTCTCAACACCAGTTTTTATTATGTTTTTGCACAAAAGTATTTTAAGCAAATATGAGGTTTAGTTGCCTGGCTTTTTTGGAGTAGAAACCAGATTTAAAAAAATCTAGAAAAATTAAGGTAATAATAAGCAGGGAAACCAGATGTATGCTTTAAAAGAAGTGTTTTATGCGCTTTCAATATGCACTAAAAACTTCCAAATATGCACTTAAAAGTCAAAAAATATGCTCTTAAAAATAGAATAAATTGGTTTATTTGTAAATGAAAATATATTTTTTAATCAAAAATTCAACAACATTTCCATATAAGATAAGACAAAAAAATAAACAAAAAAAGGAAACAAAATTAACAAAGAATAACTGGGTTAAAACAAAATTACCATAAAAAATTTTTCTAAAACAAATAAAACAAATTAATTTATATTAGATGCATAAGAATTTAACTTCAATTTCAAAAAATCATTATATCAGAATTGAGGCTTTGGAAACGTATTTTGGAAAAATAAGACAAGCTTTTTAGTTATAGTTTTTATTGCAATAATTAACAAAATATTGTTCTGGATTTTCAAATAAAAATTGTTTCTGTCTCATCTAACTGAACTTTTATAGATTGACAATGTTCCTTCAACGTCTACTCGGGCCAGAGTCCGTCACAAATAGCAAAACTGTATTTGTATTGAAACTAATGTCCGTAAAACTGCGTAATATATAAGAAAAATATATACACTACATGGAACATTTAAACAGAGATTTAGATGGCGAAAAATAAAAAAACAACCCAGTAAAAAAAGACACTCCAAAAAAGTCATGAAAATGTAGAGTTTGCGATCTGGAAGTAGTGCAAATTTTGATCCGATCTAATGATTTTTACATAGGGTTGTCATTGCAAGAAGTTCTCTTTTTCGATGCCTGGTCACCGAATTGGAAGCGATTTTAAGAAAAATGTCCTTTTTTGGGTTCTACGATAATATTTTCAACTAGGAAAAATGCTTAATAGTTACCTATTTTAACAATTAGTTTCTTTTTATAGGAATTTAAACGCGAAACAGTATTTTCATGTAAATTTAAGCAAATAACTTCAAAATTTTAGACCAAAATTAGTTCAAAAGTTTCTTCAAAAAAATTGATTTTTTAAAAATTCTGGTGAGTAATTTCTAAAACTAAAGAGGAATTACAAGGTTTTGTATGACTAAAATAAACTTCTACTTGGTTTTCTACTAACTATCGGCAAATTAAAAATATCGATTTTTTGGAAGCAATGAAAATGTAGTTCCTTTAGAATGACTTCCAATTTTTTTCACTGGGAATGTTGACCAACCCATTAAATTGTCAGCATATTAAAATAAAATAAATTCTATAAAGTATCAAAATATGCCTTAAAAGCGTAAATTATGCTCTAAAATGTGCTAAAAATATGCGTGTAAAGCCGATATATGCATAAACATGCTTTAAAGGGTAAAATATGCAAAAATATGCACTAACAAATCGATGCCAAAATTCATAAAACGTTCTGAAACGGATAAATATATTGTCCCCGCATTAATACGTGATACAAGAAAAAACATGCAATTGCATATTTGCGGTTTCCCTAATAATAAGTATTTAAAATAAAAATTTAGTTTCCGTACAAATAAAAATTTTGTCACTTTTTTTAGCGTTGAAGGGTTCTTTTTGGTGCCTTTTTCAGTTAAGACCATAAGACCAATGCAGATAATATTTAGAGGACTAAAATTTCTCACGAAAACATCACTAATATACAGAAAAAACTAGAGTGCCGAAATTACTAAAAAAAATATTTTATCGCAAATACAAAAATTATCTGATCAAAAAAGAAGACAGGTGTCTTAGGACACCCGGTTATAGCTATGCTGCTTAGCTATATAAAACAAACTTAATGTGTTAATTAACAATGCAATAAAATTTTATTATCTTGCCTGTTCTGAAAATCACGGTGATTTCAAAAGTAAACTATTAATAGCTGACTTGTTAGTGCATTTTTTTTTGTATTCTAAGTTTTTGTCATGTACAATAGTACATTTTATTGCAACTTCCATCGCTATAAATCGTGAAATTTACAAAAGCAATGATTTAACCTATATCAAATTTTTGAAATCACCGTGATTTGACATGTTGTGATTTGCAAAACAGGCCCGTTTAGGATGATGTCAAATTCGCCGCTAATATTTGAAAACGTTTCCATTTATGTTCAATTATTTTATTTTTTAGCGGCGAATGATTAAATTAATGTATTGTTTGTGGCTAGTGGTGGCTGTTACAGCCGATCGGCTGTGTTCTCTGGGTTGTGCTCATGTGCAAAAACAATACAAAAACAAGTGGAGCAATCGTTCTCATTGTTTTTGTTTAACTCACTTCAAAGAACGAACAAAACAAAATCAATCAATTTGTTTCGTTTATTTTCGTACTCCGCTTTTAAGTGCAAAGAAATCAAAACAAAAATAAATTTATAACTGTAATACAGTCGAACTTCCATAACTCGAACTTCTCTAACTCGAATTTTCTCTAACTCGATCTAGTTTGGTTGGCAGCACTGTTGGGATTTGTGGTACAATTGTACCAAATTTGCTTATGCTCATATTTTTCATGTGTTTTGCTAGCCCTTACATAGATATATTAGTTGATTTTTTTGTCTTCTTGTTTCTAATAAATAAAAAATTGTTATGAATTCTTAATACGAGTTTGTTCGATTCACAAGCTCGAATTAACGTCGTATTTGTTGTCTAAAAATCAATAAAATATCTGATAACTAACACAAGAAATACATTATTCTTAAGCAGCGTGACCGTTTGACCGACTAAAGTGGCAAATTGCCACTTTTTCGACTGTCTTGCCCCTTTTTTGACTGCCTTGCCACTTTTCTCACCCTTTTTTTTAGAGTGAATTATATAAAAATACATTAAAAATAAAAAGTTTAATGTAGTTTTCTCGTTTTTTTTTTAATTTTGCCCCTTTTTTTGATAAATCCCCTTTTGGTGCCACTTTTTGAAAAATGTCATCGGTCACCCTGTTCTTAAGGTGCGTTTCCTCAAGCGACAAAATTTAGAAAATTCGCAAAAATCACAATATTGGAAAGAAACACTAAAATTTATTAAAACACTCTAAAACTGTAAAGCAAGCAGAAGTAGCGAAAACTATGAAAATTTGCAAAAACTTGCTAAAATTTTAACGATTGCAAAACTTCGCGAGAAAGCAAGCTCTAAAATTTAAAAATAAAAAATGTTTGGCAAAATGCGAAATTACTAATAATAATTGACTACATAATATTTTACTCAAAAGCATGGTAATCCTTGCTGACATATACATACAAACATTTATTTTTTATCGCGCAACAATGTTCAAAATTCCTTATTAGATTACAAATCTACAAAATATTTAGTCATAATTTTCATTAAACTAAACAAAAAAAAAATTTTTTTTACAAAATATTTACTCAGAATTGAGATACAACTCAACAAAAAAATTGTTGATTTGACAATATTTTTAGTCAAAATTTCAATGTAAATAATATGCACTAGATTACACAAAAATACACATATTTTTTTAAAATAAATTTGCTTATATATTTAAGTACATCCAAAAAAAAAGAGCTTAAAATCAATAAAAACCATATAAAATTAATAAGAAACACTAGCGAAAGTCTAGACATGTTGAAATTTCTTATTTGTTATTATTAATTTACAGAATTAATTTATTAATTTTATTTATTTTCGATTATATTGAAAATTAGTAAATTAATGTTACGCGTTCTTATTTTTAAGTTGCAGCTTTTCCCTGAGTGTATGAACTCTCTTTAGTAACGAAACTCCCTCCATGTTCTTCTCGATGCAAACTCTGAAAACTCTTGCAACATTGCGTTAAGTATTCAATCAGAAATCATCTACGATCATTTTTAATTTCCCCGTCCATAAAGTTTAAATAAATTAAAATAAAATCTTTAATATAAATCTTTTGTTGGCTGAAAAATTAGAACATTTCTGAACCATAATAATGGTTTTTCGTTTTTTTTTTTAATTTTTTTGCCAATCGCAAACAAACGCCTATTATTCATCAGCTCATCCATATCTTGGATGAAAGTCAAATAATGAAACAAAAGCTCTTCGAAAGTTTCCAGTTACGTTAACAATACATTCTCTTTTTATTTTTTATTTTTTGTTACTTTGAGCTGCAAAAAGCAGAGATGATTAATTGCTGCGATATGATTAACTCAGCAGGGTTTTAATATTTATGCTGACAACAAAAAATTTCAATTTGTTGCAATGTAAAATTGTAAAAAAAGGACCCATAAAAAATATAATAACTTCATGTATCAGCAGCAGCAACAGAAATATCAGCATCATCTTTTGAATATACACACAAATATTATTTTTTTAATAAACCCATACAGTGTTTTTTTTTTTTATATTTTTATTTTGTAATTTATTATTTAAAACGCGTGGTAGTGAGTGAGTGCATCATACATTTTTCTATCTTTTATCTTTCATATTTTTTTTTCGTCCTGTTTAAATAACGCGTGGTATGAATGTAAGTCGTCAGTGGTTTTTACGTGCTTTACATGAATTTTTCATTTTCCAGTCGTTGTTTTGTGTGTGTGTGTGTCAGTGTTTCTGTCAGTGTATGTGTCAGCGTATGTGTGTGTTCATATGCGCTTTTGGCCACAAAAATTCATATATTTTTTTTGGTTACTGATGTTGTCTTTTTTTAGCTGCTTGTAAACGAAATGTAAACACAAGATGTATTAAATGTATTTTAAAGTATGAATATTAACAAAATAAATTCGTTTACACAAATATTTACATATGCATGTATGAATTGTTGTAATACATACATAAATAATGGCTCATGTTATGTGTGGAGTCGTGTGTGAAACTAAAACGTTTTTATAGCTATGATATTTTTGGCACGACACAGGAGCTAGGACGCAGGAGCTAGGATTATTACAGCTATAAATTTATTTTTGTTTTCATTACTTTGTACGAGAAAGATTTCTGAATTTGTTTTTCTTTTGTTTTTGCACATGAGCACAAACCAGAGAACACAGCAGATTGGCTGTAAGCCGGCTAGGCTAACAAACAAAACATTAATTTAATCGTGCGCCGCTAGAAAAGAAAATAGTGGGAAATAAATGGAAACGTTTTGAAATATTTCCAGAAAATTTGACATCATCATATAATATAATTTTATTGGATTGTTATTTCACACATGAAATTTGTTTTATATATGTAACTAAGAAGCATAGCTATAACCGGCTGTGCCAAGACATTTTTTTTTTGTTTGTTGGCCTGGATAAAATATTTAAAATTTAAAATCTTTAACAACACATTTTAGGTAAACTAGAAAATGTGATAGCAGTATAAACTTAGATTTTAATTAATTGTTTAAATAGAGAAGAATAAAATTTGTGTTTGAGGGACTCTATTAGAAGGAAACAACGTGCAACGTGCTTGTGATACAGCTTTTCCAGTTTTTTCTCAAAAATCGTCACAGTCATTAAATTATACTTCAATTTCTAACATACTAAAAACACCGCTTTCATTCTAACTGCAATTATTTATAGAATTTAGATTAGGTTAGATTAGGTTAGGTTGAAAAGCGGGGCAATAAATACTGCCAGAATCCGTTTCAGATTACACTTAGGCCGAGGCCACGCAATGAGCGGCAAAGCGGTGAGCGGTGAACGGCAGAGCGGCGAGTTTGAGCTCCTCTTCTTTTTTTTTCTTAATGGGACTGGAGTGAAACAATCAGTAGATGTATTGCTAGTGCTGGGCATATTATTATTAATGAAAGTTAGCTCTTCAGTACTGCTGCTGATAGGCGTATTATTTACCAATATAATATCGTCCTCACTTAGAAGATCCTCAATAATAGCATTTTATATCCATGTTTATACTTCGCCGCTCAGAAATCAACTAAAAATTAGAACAAATTTTATTCGTGAGCGGCGCCACTTAGCCGCTCATAAATGCTGCTCATTGCGTGGCCACTTCAGTAGTATTCCATATGTTTTAATTTTTTGCCGCTCATTGCGTGGCCTCGGCCTTATGCTTTAATAGCATGTTGTGCGGCCCTCTTAATAGAATTAAAGTAAACATTTTGTTCCCATGAACTTTTTATTTCCCTTCGAGGGAAAAATTTTATCGTGAATGTCCCGTGAAATTGTTTTCTTCTCACTGTCAGCTCTCAGTGAATTTAAAAAAAGGGGAAGCAGATTTGTTAAGCTAAATATATTGAAAATCTCACAAATTTAAGTCTTATTATGTATAAAAATACAAACATTTTCGGTTTCAAATGAAATGTTTTCAAGTGTAAAATTGTCTTTTTACATAAGTACAGTTGAATCTCGATTATGCAGGCCTGTATCCACCGGTTACATCTATTAACCGGCATGCTGTCACTTTGTTTCTTGACCTCCATTAGCAGCGATTTTACGTCTATTATCCGTGCTTCCAGTTTTTATACCTCTATTAATCGTGCTATGCCTTATTATTATCCGTGAAAAATTATATTTCATGTTTTAATACAAACTTAAATGTCTTGTTTTATTTGTAATAATATGTAGTATTTTGTGTTTTTATTTGACCTCTATTAACTGTGTTATTCTATTATTCGGGCTAGGCACGGTCCCGTGCAACCCAGATAATCGAGGTTCAGCGGTATTCTATGTGCAGTGCAAAAAAAATATTTATCATACCACCACTATAAAATTTATTGTATGTGAACCAAAGAGCTTCATACTCGATACAAAAAGATTTTGCAAATAATTATTGTTAACAATCTTGAACATTATTTGCTAATCTTTTGGCGGAAAGAATTCTCAACAATGCGCTAAATTGGGCTCTGCCGAGATGACTGCCTATTAACCCAGAAAAAATGGAGATATGTCTTTTCACCAGGCAGACAAAGATCATGCAGTATAGTGATCACCGTTTTCAGGGAAAGACCATCACGTTATCCGATAGTATTAAATATTTAGGAGTGATCCTACACCGGAAACTTTTGTGGAGACACCAAATAAAAGAAGGAATCTGCTGGTCTATCTGTAGAAGGGCCATTGGGTCCAGATGCAGACTCGGTTCTATTGCAACACATTGGCTCTATAGCAGTGATAACCACTCCATAGCCTCGCGAGGCAGTCAATAATCGTATTTTTCACACAGACACACACGGTCGGCAATTCACATGTATACAACAACTTTGTTCGTTTCAAAACATCAGTCTCTGCTCAAGCTTTGTGAAAGCAGCACCACGCACGCTTGTTTGGCTTTGTTTTTGTTTCTTTTTCGTAATCAACACAAAAGCACACAGACCAACAAGGTTCAATAATTCTGCTTCTGCTTGCGACCGCACACAAGCACATAATATCTTTGTGTGCATGGGTGCGTGCGTTCGGAGCTTGGTTATCACTGCTCTATAGCAATGCTGGGCACCAGTGTTGTCAGATTTATTTTCGGCCCCCTCGCCAAATGAATTGTCGAATATCGCCAAATATCGCCAATAAAATAAAACATTAAATTTTAGCTGCAAAAATATTTTTATTATGTAATTATGTACATTACAAATATCGTTAAATTTTAAATTCAGTAGGTAAAGTCTATCGTAAAACATAAAAAAATATTATTTAAAGCGGCCCACCCACTTGCAATATAATTGTGCAATTTTTCATATTGTACAATAATATAGCCAAAGTATATGTCATATTCGAAGGTGGCACAATATATTGGCAAATACCAAAAGACTTTTGATTTTTATTGTACAATCAAGAGAATTGTGTAATGTGGTGACAACATTGTTCAATGTTGTTTACTTTTTGACTGTCAGGAAAATTTGGCAATATTTTCTTTTTAGAACAACATATGCAATAATATTGCAAAGTATTTAAATTGACATATAAAAAATACTGACGTATAAAAAGACTGAAAAATAACTTATTCCAAAAATCAGTCTTAATAGGATAAATTGAAGTTGAACACCAAGATCAAAATTATTATTTAAATCTTGTGATAAAACGGAATTAACGTTTAATTAAATGTGTGTTAAAGTACACATATCATATCCCTGAAGTAGTAAGTGCCAGCAGCATCGTCGTAATCATACAATTTAGGCGATAACTCTTGCAGCCTTTTTCCTGCTTCATTATCAAAATGTTGGTTTCAATTTATAAAAGGAAGTTTTCCCCACTGTGTTTCATAAACACCAAATGAGATTTTTTGGTCCATAATTTTTTTTTTAAACTTCTTGAGTTTCAGAAAATTTTTGTTTGAGATAAAGAGTTACAACATTTGGAATTTTTTTCACGAAATATTTTATGTTGGAGAAGAAATTGCTTATATAAAAAATTTCATAGTTTTAACATTATTATATTTTATTGAAATCGTAAAAATATAGCCAAAAATATCGCCAAGGAGTTCAAATATCGCCAAGTAAATCGCCAATCGCCATTTCAAAATTTTCATCGCCAAAAACAAATTTTTGTCGCCACGTTTGGCGAGATATCGCCATATCTGACAACACTGCTGGGCAGTAAGAACCCGATTGATGTTCGCCGCTCTGGTGCCAGTTTGGACAGCCTTGCTATATAGAAGTGTAATCAGTAGTGCGAAACTTTTTTTTAACGATAATCGCATCTTTAAAATAATTATAACGAAAAATTATCGAATTAGCCACCTTAGAGGCATTGACTGGAAAAGATCAAGGGAATACGTCTGTGGTACTGACATGCCCCTACTGAAGGTAGGGGTTCGTTTTTAACACAACGCGCCTATACTGGCTTATAAATACGTCCGTTGATATACTCCCTAGGTTCCTCTCGTTAGCCTTACATAACCTAACTTAACCTAGCCTAAACTTATCATCTAATCTTGTCTTAAAAATAAGCATTTATAATTGGAAACATATAAAAATATGCCAGCAAAAAAATAATACTCGAAAATTTTATTAAATTTTTTCACGACACTGTGGCACACTCTAAAAAATACTCGATTTTTACACATAATTTCGATTTTATCGTAAGCGACATATAATCGAAAATATATTTTTTTGTGGGCCTACCCATAGTTTAGATTTATCAAAATTACACAAAATTATTGATAACTTTTAGGATACAGGCTGTAAAATTTTATCGGAAACGACAATTTACGTACGACGTTGCAGCTTCGGGCAGTGAGAGACAATAGTTTCTGGTTCCTCTTCATCCACGCACATCCTACAAAAATCTGGAGTGCCAGTTTCCCAAATGCTGCTTTTTGCTATGACCGAGTAGTGACCTGTTAACGCGCCTATCACGATATAGCATCGCCTTCCTATTCATGTACAGTAGCAGTTTGGATCTTCCTGAGTCATACCCCTCGATACTACAATCCTCTCTACTTCGTCATAAAATGTTAGTCCTGCTTTCTACCCAATTACTGAGTTCCCTATAGTAATGACCTATCGGTAATTTCACCCATCTGTCTGACATTCCGTCATCTAATGCCGACCCTATTCTTTCCAGCTCATCGGCAATTTCATTTCCCTCAACACTGCTGTGGCCAGGAACTCAACATAGTCTGATACTATATATATCCATAAGCAAGTTGAGGGCTCTCCTGCAGTCACTAACAAGTTTCGATTTTACATTGTGTCCCTTCAAAGCTTTTAGCGCTGCCTCGCTGTCGACGTAGAAGTTTGGTTACCTTCTCACCTTCAGCTACAGTCCTGGCCACCAAGACCTAAGCCTGGAAAGCACTGCATTCATTCGGCAGTTTGAAAGCCAGCCCCTGTGCCTTCCCCATTTTTGAGCCGTTTGTAAAGACTGCACTACCCTCATATAGCTTATCGGATTTGTGACCGTAAAATTAAACGAAACGTTAGGAATGTTGTCCGAATAGAACACCCATTTGGATAAAACAATTTTATCATTTGCACGAGTTTTTGAACTTTATATCCCCCTGGTGAATTGAAAAAATATGTTAAACAGACGACATGCAATTCGACAGGCCATTATCAACTGTCAAAATTCGGAAGTCTTTATTCAAGATGCTTCACTTCACTTTTTTACAAAAGGTAACTTGTGAACGCCGCATCTTCGCGTAAACCCCATATTATGCGGAATTGGGCATAAGTTGCAATCTCGTATGAGATTGGATCACCGCAGTTGCCCCACTTTTCAACCTAACCTATTGTAAACCAATCTAAAAAGCTGCTTCAAAGCTTCTTAGAATATGCATGTACATATATATGTACCGATTTATGAAATATCACTACTTTTAATCAGCCATATATAAAAAGAACCCAAAAATTACTTGTACAAATCCCCCTTTAAAAAAAAGTATGTTATAAGATGCAAACTTTGAGATTGCATTTAAGCTCGAAAACAAAACTAAAGAAAAATCTCTTTAACTCTTTCACATACAAACATTGTTTAAACTTTAAATTGAGTTTTAAGTTTCATTAAAAACAAAACTTAAGAAAAGAAAAAAACTAAAACACATCTCAGGCTAAATTTTAATTCATGTTTAAGTATTAATTCGTGGTAGTAGCAAACATGACAACGGCGGCAGCAACTTCTTTAAGATGAATTAAGTTGCTTGCTCATTGTCAGTTTATGTTGTTATATGTACTTGTTCGGCGTTGCCTTATTTTGTTTCTTTTATTTCCTTTCCTTATATATATTTTTTTAATTTTGCTCTTAATATGGCTGAAGACTGCTTTTGTGCGCGATAAAAATCTTGTCAAATATTATTATCAACATGTTTTGCGCGTGTAACGACGTGTTACACTGTGAAACATCAAAACGTAATCAAATTAAATTTTCAGTTTAATTTTAATGACAACAAGAGAAAAAAAAATTCGTTTTCTTTTAATAAAAGTTTAAAAAAAGGTATGGCGGGCTTAGTTTTTGATACATTTGGAGCGTAATTTAACTTAAATCAAACACAAATGTACATATAAACGTAAGGCGTTAGTAAGCATGGAATCTGCTTAATTGAAATCCAAGAAGACCGAAGAACCCATTTTACTTTAACATGATATATGAAATTATGATGTATTTATCGCATAAGGTCGTCTTTGGAGAACCTCTGTTCCAAAGAGGGAAATTGTCTCTTGCCAGTTTCAGTTTCGTATCAAATTTGCAAGCGAGAGAGAGAGAGAGAGGGAGACTTGCTCAGCTTGTTGCTTCTCCTCAGAATATACATATCGAGCCATAACCGCTACAATATCTTAAGCGACACATTTTTTGGACCTCGTTTTTTTTTTTTTTGACGAAAATCGACTATTTACGATCGCAAATAATCGATTTTGGTAAAAAAAAGAGGTTCGAAAATTATGTCGCTTAAGCTATTTTGACGGTTATGGCATGATATGTATATCTGTTAGTTCGTTTGGAAATTTTTCTAATGCCCTATTAATTAATTAATAGCCCCTCGTTTTCAATCGAACAAATTTAGTATAAAAACAGCGAAGTTAACATCGTTGTATTCCAGTAGTGAATTAATTTAACACTGTGTGTTTTAAAAGCACTTAATGTCGGTGTTGAGCAAATAAAGTGTTTGATTTGATAAGAATTATACACTAAGAGTTTTTAGTTAACTGCACATCTTTGTACCCAAAAAACAACATTTTTGAAATCTAAAAACGTAACAATACATATACACATATCGTTATCTTAATATTACAAAGCTCTAACTCATTATTTTTTGAAATCGAGATTTTTGCATTTTTCCATACATTAGATGTTCTCCCATCAAAATATAAAAAAAACTCGATTTAAAAAAAATAATAATTTGGGGCATTTCTATATTAAGGTAAGTTATAAAATAAATGCAACTAAAACTTAATTAAATCTAATTATTTCATAATCAAACAACGGCTTTAAAATAAAAAAAACAGGTGATAATTTTTTTCTGTGCGAGCTTTTTAATTCTATTTCTTTAGAACATTTCAAAGCTTTTTTCTCTCGTTACACTGAGGAAAAAATATGTTGCAAAATCAACGTTGTCAATTTTTTTTTTTTGCTTAAGAACTCTTGTCGACAAGGCGAATTAATACCAGATGGTATCGATTCAGCATATCGAACCACAACCGCCAAAAAAGGTTCACAGATTCAATTTTTTGACGATCAGCTGTTAATTTTTCTTGTGTTAAATCGAAGTAAAACGTTCGGAAATTTTCTGACAAGGCGAATATGCAGTGTTGCAAATCGAGACTAGACTTGTATCGAACTCTTTCAGTAGCTCGTTTTTGACACAAACCAATGATCAAACCCATGTATTTTAAATGGGTTTGATCATTGGTTTGTGTCAAAAACGAGCTACTGAAAGAGTTCGATACAAGTCTAATCGAGACCACCAGACATCAATTCGCCTGGGTTGTCAACATTTACATGGACGTGTACGCTGTCTACTTTTGGTTATTGTTGATGACGTTGCGTGAACTTGCATGAACTGACAACGACTGCATGACTGTCAACTTGTTCACATTCGATGGCAATACTTGGTTGTCAAATTGGAAAGGAAGTGTGCAATTTTAATAAAGGGTGTTTTTTTTAGAGGTATAGAACTTCGAATTGAAATAAAACACAAGAAAATCGTTTTAATGTCCATCAATTTGGCTTTATTGGAAGGATAATTTTATGCCATTAATGTTTAAATATGATTTCGGGCATGTGGCCGCCGCGGCTGGCTCGAATAAAGCCAATTCTACAGGTCCAATTTTCAACCACTTTTTCGAGCATATGGGGCCGTATGTTGGCAATAACGCCACGAATGTTGGCTTCCAAGTCCCCTAACGTTTCTGGTTTGTTGGCGTAGACGAGCGACTTCACATATCCCCAAAGAAAATAATCCAATGGTGTCAAATCACACGATCTTGGTGGCCAATTGACAGGTCCATTCCGCGAAATTATGTGCTCATCGAATGTTTCCTTCAATAAATCGATTGTGACGTGCGCTGTGTGGCATGTAGCGCCGTCTTGTTGGAACCACAACTCATCCACATTCAAAATCTTCAAAATCTTCCATAAAGTTGATGGACAAAGCTCCAATTGCTGTGCACGGTGGCGAATCGATTCATTCGGGTCCTCTTCAACACTTTGCTCTACAGCGGCAATTGTTTCTTCGGTGCGCACTGTTCGACGTCTCTGCGGATGCGTATTATCCATAGAGTAAACGTAGTGCGAAAACGATCCATGGTTAACCGAATTAATTGCTCTGATGGACGATTATGTCGACCATAAAATGGACGGAGCTTGCGGTAAACTTCGCGAACTGAACCATTATTTTCGAAATAAATTTGCACGATTTGCAAGCGTTGTTCTTTTGTCAACCTGTTCATGATGAAATGGCAAACCAAACTAAATATTAATCACTTGACAGCTGACAAAATGGCCGCCAGTTAAAAAAGTGATGCCAACTTAAACTTCTATACCTCAATAAAAAACACCCTTTACAAGCGTTGTTGACACACTTCTCACAACGAATGTGTATGATGTCATATTTTTCTCTGGCTGTAGGTACCTTGCTGTAGTTAAAGTCCTTAATTGGGATTATATCAGACAAGCGCAATGAGTAGTGAAAAAGTGAGTAGAGTTGAATCATGATTTATAATTTCTTGCACTTATGCGCACTCATACTTATTGCAATGTTGTCTATGAATCATACTCAGTCGAAAGTTTGAAGTGCGCATCGAACTCATACTTAGCAATATTTATGACGTTGTTGATTTCGACTCTCCTTAACTCAATGCCTATGGACGATGCAAAATAAGTATGATTCACAATGCTTACTTCGCATACGAACATTAAAGTTGTCATTATTAGGTTATGTGTGTTCTCTCTCGCAAACTCTTTAATGACTAAAACTTTAAAATTTATTTTAAAATTTAATATAAATCAAACTGAGGTGATTTATGATTTTAATGTTGACATCGCATTTATATTTATTTCAACCTATACCTATAAATCAATGTCATGCTGAGTATGAGTAAATCAGAGTAGTTGATTTTAAATGATGTCCACTTACTTACATTTAAAATTTTATGAGTCAGTATGAATAGCGAAAATATGATTCATTGCGCTTCTCTGGATTATATGTCTCCAGAATAGTGCCCGCCGTTTACAAAGAAGTTATTAAAATTATGTTTATGATACTTTAAGACTTGAAGCCACACGTGCATTTTAGAAACACTCACACTTATTGCACTTGTCAACATGGACGTCACGACCATACAAGTCCAAAAATGTGGGACCTGTCTACTCGCTCTCAAGCATAATTTTGTGCCAATGGCAGTCTATTTCTGTTCCCTAAGGTATATAAAACAGCATGAGCCTGTCACTAGCAGTCAGCTGTCTTGAAAAAGTGGTAGACAGGCACCATTTTTTTTGGTACTATATTGACGTGAAGTCGACGTTGACAACTGGAGTAAGGATGACTAATTTCTGTATTAAAAAATATAAATCTAAACTTTTTAATCTAGTTTAGAGTATTATTCTTGTCACACTGAAAATAATTATCTGAGAGAGCAGATGTTGTTAAGTCACAAAAAGTCGGAAGCGTGTGTGTTTGGCTTCAGCCTAAATAAGTCAAATTAGAAATAATTTATTTCACCAAATTCTTTCTATAAATAACTTTTCTTCTGGCTTGACTTTAATAATTAACACAAAATAATAAACGTCATTATAAATAGTCTTACAATTGTCTTGTTATTTCATATAAAATTGCCAATTATAAACAAGTCCATTCATAAAATAAGCAAAATCAATCAATAATAATTAACAAGTGCTGGCAAAACAATAAGGACACTTGGCAGCAAATAAGAAATAAAATACTTTCGATATAAAACGGAGTAATTGGAAATAAGAAAACAAGACCAAAACAGACAATGAAATACAATCATTGTTGTAGTAGATAGATAGAGAGCATTGTGGAAAGTTACTTAAACAGTAACACACAAACTTCAGAGTAATGCTAGGAACACAACTGGGACGAATGGCGAATTTTTCGATGCGCATTTTCGTCATAAAAAATAAAACAAATGCGTGCATATGAAATTGAACACAACACCGCCGTGCAACGAAATTCGTCGTGCGTGACGAATTCTGAGATAGGTTTATTTCTAATATGTACGCCGAAGAACGACGAAAAAACAGTTTTCTCTCTCTCACTCTCTGTCTTTGTACACACAACAACCAACTTTATCAATTATAAGAGAGGAATTCGCTGCGTAAATTCGTCGTTATTGTGCTTCACACGACGAATTTACGCAGCGAACTCATATCGACGAATTCGTCGAGGTGTACGAAATTCGTCGTTCGTCCCAATTGTGTTCCTAGCATAAATGGTCACCCACTAAAGTAAATAGACAGACGGAGATATCTATTGTCACTTCATTCGAGCAATCATATCAAACAATTCAGAGCTATAATGGCTTTTCTTGCATAAACCATAATTTTTTTTCATTCGATACACTTTTATACCCTTCACTATGTTTTTATTGGTTTTTCATTTGATTTACTAACAAGCAAAGTCATTCTTTAAAAATAACTTCTAACTTTTATTTGCAAGCTGGTGATTAGAGTGAGTGCAAGTCGTGACTAATTTTTATCGTCAATCAGTTCAGTGCTTACAAAAGAAAAATTTTATATGTAATATATTGAATATTTCAGTATGAGCATCTTCTACGAGCTTAAACTATGCTTAAAATTTTGAAAATATTATTTTTAAATATTTCGCTCAACTAAACCGGTGAATAGGGGGCAGGCACTTTGCTTCGCCACCTACAATTTTCATTAGTGGACCTTTTCCATAAGCAAAAAAATAAAAATTAAAATTGGTGCAAAAACGACAAATTAATTTAATACTCCTCTTTTTTTGAGGGACATATTCCCCCCCCCCCACCTTTTTAAACAAAAAAATAGTGGACCTCTTAAATATCCAAAAAAAAAAATTAAAATTAACCTACAAATGACGAAGTTATTCGATAATCCGTTATTGGGGCGGGCAATTTGTTGCACCCTACCCCCTTCCCAATTTCCAATAAAGAATTTAGTAGACCTTTCATATGCAAAAAGAACTCTGAAAATTGTTCCACAATTGCGAAGTTTTGTTATATTATAAAATATCTTTAAAAAAAAAACTATGTGGAAGGAGTGACATAAATTAAAAAAGTGGTCGTAACAGTGGGCATGGCTAAAAATGTAGCCTATAATTCATTTCAGAAACCCAGCTATTTGTTGTGAAAATTTCGTGGAGATCGGCTCAGAGGTCTGGTCTCCTACTCGTACACACAATCAAACAAACACACATTCCGTTTTATATATCGTTGGTCACAATTAAAAAGGCCCTAACTCAAATAACTGTAACTTTACAAGAGAAGGCAAACACTTAATAATAAACAGTACAACTACTTGTAAAAGCGTTATTTTTTACCCTATTGCGATACATTTTTGTGACGAGTCATATTTGTGTGAAATGTATTGGCAGCACTAAAAAACTCAATTTCGTGATAATACGAGTTAGGGCCTTTCCACTTATGACCATCGATGTACATATCAATCCCTTTGATTCTTATAAGGAACGTATATGCAAGTATGCATATACGAGTAGCTTACATTTAAAACTTTTTTGGCAATGATTTTGTCTTCCATGTTAATTCAACATGATTTAAAGTAACTTTCAAAGAACATTTCTCCTCCTTTTGAAATAACTTTATTTCATGTTCATCAAAAGAAAATTATATCATGTTGAATCAAAGTTTTTTCAACTTGAAACAGCTTGAATTTGGTACTGAATCAACACGAAGAACCATACTGAATCAACGTTATTTCAAGTTGAAATAACATGAATTTAATTTAGTGTAGTAATATCATTTTACTAATTATATAACTTATGTGATGTATGAGGTTTAAGATAAGGTCTGGAACTCCCGAACTACGCACCATATTACCTCTCGCTTGATGGCATCGAATGCTCTTTCAAAATTTACAAAAGCTAAAAAGAGCGGGGAGTTGTACTTTAAGGACTGCTAGAGTATTATGCGCTATGCCTTGATTTGGTCTACACATTACCGCTTCGATTTAAAAACACTCGGTTCACTCTCAAATATTGTTCAATAGTTGGTGAAATTCGCTCTAAGATGATTGTTGTGATAACCTTCTGGATGTTGTTGAGTAGAGTTATGCCTCTTCAGTTCCTGCATTCGGTTAGAGCGCCCTCCTTCGGTAGTGTAGTCATTTCGTCTTCTTTCCATTCGATGAGAAACCTGGTTCTTTAAGGCCAAATATATGCCATGATGTTAGGGCATTCCTTAGAGAACATGGCTGGTGTCGTCTCGGGACCAGCAGCTTTCGTGCTCCTTAGCTAGGCAACGGCTCTTTCTACCTCTTCTATAGTCATTGGTTCCGTCGTGGAGATGGCTGTTTTTCTATTTCTTCTGTTGTTGTTTTTTTAATAGGTCAAGCAATCAAGTGGTGACCCCTACCCATGCCTTGCAGTGTGTTGGAGGGAGAGATAGAGAGTTTAGTGTCTTTGGACATTAAATTTGAACTTTTGTAGACCGAAAACATCTCTCCAAGAAAAAAAAAATATTTTTTTCTCTAATGCGTTTTATTGGCCCATCGACCACAAATGGGTGAGCTTTGTGAGTCTTCTTGTCAGCAGCGGACACTCGTATAGTTTTCTCTTTCGTTTAAGTTGGTCTTTGATGTTGGTGGGGATGTTGCCATCTCTGGTGGCAATAAATAATTGTAAGTGCAGTCAATGATGCTGATGATGATATTATTTTGTAGACAAACATAATGTAATAATAATAATATTACTTATTTTGTCGTTGTTGTTGTTGTTGTTGTTGCTATTCCTGCTGTCTATGTCAACGTTGCCTACGTCTTTGGTTTGTTAACACCAAACAACTAAAAGCAATCCTTAAACTAACAAGATGATTTTGAAATAAAAAATTGCCCCGAAATAGGAAACTAAAAAGGAATGAAGAAATAAATGGCTAAAAGAAGAAAAGTAAAATATGCTTCAAGCAAATAATTGGTGCAAGTGCGAGTTTGATTTCGAGGAAACAGATAGACGGACAGACAGACAGACAGTCTTTTATGGAGCATCATTTCACATTCTTGTGTGAAAATGAGTGAATTTTCCTTCTTGAAATATTTACCAATTGGTGCTGTTATGTAGTGTGTTTTGCATGAGGGGCTACTTGTTTGAACAAGAAACGACTAAACCTATAATGGAAAAAAAATTTGATTTTGTTTGTTTTGCAATACTAACATTTCGTGGTAAATATCTGTGTTGATTTTTTTTTAATTAAATATTTCTTGTAATAAATGAGCTGAAAGTGTTAACTTAAGGCAACAAGTCAAGTCATCCTGCAGCCGACAGTACGAGTGAGTGAGTACCAGCAGCATCACCAATATTTTTAAGGCAAAATAATTGACAGTTAAGTTAACAGTTAGTGAACGAATTGATTGTGCTGTTTTGTATGCAACTCTTTGGTGTTGCACAAGTACATTTTGGTGTTACTCTTTTGCAGCATGTTTCTGTTTATCGTAGGTTTTTTTTTTAAATATTTCTTGGTCTTAACAAGTGCATACTTGGGCAGGGTAGTCAAGTTTTTTCGTTGAAATTAGATTTGACGTGAACTTATCTTTCTATATAAAAAGAAATAGTCGTTTGTTAGTCTATAGACACAGGAAAAAATATCAATGTAAAATCACCATGCAAAAAGTTTGATTTAAATTCATTCAAATCACATTTACAAGAATAAATATGTTGTTTAAGTGTGTTGGTGTTTATTTGCTTTGCTCATAGCTGCAATACACTTTGGTGCTTAGTTGTGCAGGTTGTTTTTGTAGGTTTGTAAACAGCCGACAAACTGCTGCTGGCTGGTATGCAGTGTACTCTTCCTGCAGTCGGAGGATTGCAAGTTCGAATCCTGGAGTCAAGTCAAAGTATTTTGTATTTTTTTAAGTAAAACTTTTCAAGTCAAAGCATTTTGTTTTTTTTTTTTTTTTGTAAAGTAAATCTAAAATTTTTCATATAAATTATATGTTAAATGCTAAATGAAATAATGTTAAATTATAATTTAATTCAAGATGGTACATATTTAGTGTGTGTCTTAAGAATATTTAAAGTTGTGGGTGCAGGGGTAAGCATGTTGACTAACATGCATGCGATGAGCTCCGGGTTCAAATCTTGGCCGGGGAAACCAATTTATATACAAACATTTTCTGATATTACATAATTAGTAAAATACAATTACTACATTCAATTCAATTCATGTTGTTCCAACTTGAAATAACTTTGATTCAACATGATTCTTCATTTTGATTTTAAATAAAGTTATTTCAAAAGCAAACATTTTCTTTAACAATTACTATAAATCATGTTAGATTAACATGAAGCACACATGAAGCAAAATCATTGCCGAAAAAGATAAGATTAACCTTGTTTAAGTAGATTTTAAGTTGAAATTTTTCTGTGTGTATAAGTGCCAATTCACTTATTGGAATTAATGGGCATACAATTTTTCTATTCTCTGAACTTGCCTGTAACATTTACATACCGAAATTAATAGACAGACAGACATTTTCTTGTTTGTATAGTTCATACATTAAGTTGTATATGTTAATATAATAATAACGTATAGTATAATATGTTATACTATACATACATACATCCGAGAAACGAAACGAGAAAAATCATATGAAGCAACAGAATTAAATTGCGAAAAGTAGAAAAGGGAAAAAGAATTTCCGGTACAGAGAGTTGTGTACGACACACTCTGCATATTCCTTTGTTCCCTCTGCCAGAAACTTCATCTGTCTGCCTATCGATTGCCAATATTTTGCTCATTTTAATACAGTCAGTTTAAACTGAAAAAAAAGAATAAAAGTGTCTTAGAACACCCGGTTAGAGCTATGCTGTTTGGCTGTATAAAAAAAATAAAAATATATAAAAATTTCATGTGTTAAATTACAATTCAATAAAATAATATTATATCATGATGTCTAGCTCGCTGAAAATATTCCATTTATTTCCCATTGTTTTCTTTTCCAGCAGCGTACGATTAAATTAATGTATTGTTTGTGCTCATGAGCAAAAACAATACAATAACAAATTGAGCAATCGTTCTCATTCAATCAATTCAAAGGACGAAATAAAATCAAAGAAATCAAACAAAATGTTTCGTTAATTTTCGTACTCTGATTTTAAGTACAAAGCAATCAAAACAAAAATGAATTTGTAACTGTAATAATAGTGTCGATTATTTATGTTTCGATTATCACGTCCTAGCTCCTGTGTCGTGGCATAAAGAGCATAGTTCTAAAAATAAAAACAAGAATTCTGTAAAAAATATAAAAATATAACTGTAATAGTGTGGATTATTTTTGTTACGAAAATCATGTCCTACCTCCTGTGTCTGACACAAAGAGCATAGCTCTAATAATAAAGTAAAAATAAAAGAGGGCCAAGGGACACTATCTGCCCTTCGAAACTATTCAACAAGTTTTATGAAACTCCAAATATAGATACATGCGCGTCTAGGAGGACAACCAGGATTCATGTTTTTTAAAAATTACCTAGGAAGGGCAGGGGCATTCCGTGTCTCCGAAATTATCCAATCGATTTTTATGAAATTCATGTACTGCAGTAATTTAGATTTCCTTCTTATAATTTGCGAACAGCGGGATTTTAAAAAATCGCTCCGGATTAGCATCTTTAATTGCGACATATGTTTCGCGATGCCGATTCACTACAGAAATTTGCAAAAGCAGAAGAGGGGAACTTCAACCCCCCTTTCTATAACATCTATAAGAAAACTTCGAAGACGCTGGTAAACGTTATTTTTTGTTGGTTCCCATCTGCTAGAATCAATAGTTAACAGCCTAGTATTTTTTATATGCTGTACAGTGCACAAAGCCATAAGGCCTTCGATTTCACAGAAGCCTTTTAATAGTCCTTAAAGATTTTCTTGCAGTAAAGGAAGAGACTTAAACAATATATGTTAACCCTGAATGCTATATACATATATATATATATATATATATATATATATATATATATATATATATATATATATATATATTAGGGCGGGTCGATTTGTATGGAGGCAAAAAAATCCCTCAAATTACAAGGAACATCGTGTTCTAGGGATCAAAATAAGAAACTTTGCCTAAGGAACCATACCTCTAAAATGTATTTTGATGTCCCAACTTTTGATCCGAAAGGTCAACTTTTCTTGAAGGGTAAAATTTTGAAAAATCTAACTTTGACCCATTTAGAGTTCCTCAATCGAGTCAAAATTTATGACCGACCCCCACAATTTTGGAAGGCCGACCCACCTATGCCAGTGGTACACCCCTGGAACCAGCCCTGGGGGGTTCACCATACAAACATTTGTGATTTTTTTAAATATTTGTATGGGGAACCAGGTGGTTCGGGACATCAAAATACATTTTAGAGGTATGGTTCCTTCGGCAAAGCTTCTTATTTTGATCCCAAGAATACGATTTCCTTGTAATTTGTGCGATTTTTAAATCCATTCGCCCTAATATATGTATGTATATATATAGTATATGTTCAAGTAGAGTGTAATACCAGCTTTTGGCTGACAATTTTGTGGTTTCTTTGAGCGCATTTTATTTTAAACTAGAAAATTACGAAAAGAAAATTGATAGAAACTATAAATGAACTGACTGGTTGCTTGTATGGATGTGTTTGTGGTGGCTGTGGTGCACTGATGCTAGTTGTACGTGCGAATGTTGCAAGTTGCTAGTGATGGTGTCGATGATGTTTGGTGTTTTAAATAACAAAATGTGGTATGGTATGGTCTTTTTCCTGCCGTACTATTATAGATCGATTTTTTTTCTTCTATATTTTTTTTGCTCCAATATATTTCTAAGCCAACCAATTTTCTAGCAAAATAAATGATAAAATACTTATAGAAATAAAATTGCAAGCAAAAATAGTGAAAAATAAAAAGGAAATCATATCAGCAGCAGCAACACCAGCAGCAGTATTGTAAGAAAAGTAGAGCATTAAGCATTCACTTTGCAATCGACACAGCAACAATGCAACATGATGATGATGCTGCTGATGCTGATGATTTGCTTTGAATTGGTTTCCTTGGACTGTACATACTCGTACATACATATATGGTCATAGAAATGTTGCCAATATGTATGTTGGCATGTCCATGTTTTGAGCATTCCAATTTTTTTTTTCAAGTCATCTCGCCAAAGAAAACTACAAATGCAATTTGCAGCAAATTATCAGTTCCATATAATGACTTTTCTTTTAATGCTGCAAACTTGTGTTAAATAAAATCCAGCTCACATTCGTATTGACACTGCAATCGTTCAGAGTTGTTGTAATTTTTTGTAAGTAAGAAATAAATAGCTGGACTACTTCATTTCGAGTGTGTTTTTCTCTCTCCTCTTGCTTGTCTTACGAGTATTGCGAGCAAAAATCTGAACTGAACTGAATCGATTTGATAGAAATTAAAACTGCCTCAAAAATTGTGCAAAAATAAGTAGTTGGTGCATTTTTTTAGTTTTATTTTTTTTTAATTGGGGTTATTTTTTGGATGACCAAGGTGTCACATAACTTTGACACTTGGAAATTAAGCAATGTTTTTGTTTAAATTTATGAATCTCGTACTGGTAAAATTATCACTCAATAAAAAATTTATATTTTTTAGTTTTTAATTGTTTTTCAAATAAAAATTTTCGTATTTTCTTTATCTTTTCAGAATAATTTGAATTTAATATCTCAGGTGAGCCTATTTTTAATTACTTATATTATTTGGAATATTTTTCTTTGGACCTTAACATTAACCAGAATTATATAGAGAAGATCTATAAACATAGTTACAGATTACCTGTTAGATAGACACAAATTGAATAAAAATTTGAATGAAAACCTTTTTATATCTGTTAAGATAAATTTAAGTTTAAATAGCAGATGTAGAAACCAGAATTTTTAACATAACAGAGAACTGTTAGTTACTTAACAGTAATTGCTAAATGGATTATAGTGTTTTCACACTCACATGGTTTCAATAAAAGCTGGTTCATAATAATTTGATCATGTTTAAGTTTGCTCGACTCTTAGACCACCAAACTGCATTTATTTGAGAATCGTAATATCACCATTATTTTTCTTCAAATTAAATTTCCCCAACTTCATGATAACTTGCTAAAGCTTAGTGAACAGAAATGTCAACACACTTTGACATTATCAGCTGTCGAAATCGCAGTTATCGATAACGATAGTTCTCATGCAGCTAAAAATAAAAAAAAAAACAAATTGTAAAGAAAAAGCCATTAGTGATTTTCGGTTTTTTATAATTATAAAAGTTAATTAAACTTAATGAAATCAAGAACTTAATCTTTAAGAAGAAAAAAAAAATGTTTTTACAACAGTGCATTTAATCGTAATTGGTGTACACCATCTCTCAATATGTTAGACAAAATTCACGCATATTGTTCGTACATAAACTTCACTGCACAGTTCTCGTATGTCTCATGTCAATACGCAATTTGAAGTTGCAAAAACTTTAGTATGGCTTTTTCTAGTTTATTTCTTCATACACACACACTATCTATGTATGCATACATACATACACATCTTCCCATTTAAAAGTTCTTTTATATCTCTTTTTAAGCCTTTTGCAATTATTCTGCACATATTTGGTGCATGTTTCAACAACTTTTTCTATATTTGCAGTTGCTCTATTGCATTATTTTTTCTCTCTCTAGCTGAGTTTTAAAGTTATTTCGATAATTTGTTTGAAACATTTTAATACCATACATATCAAATGCGTGTGTCAGTTTTTTTTTCTCTTCGCTACTGTTGTTGCCTGCAATTTCGTTAAGAAAGTCGGTTAAAAGTGATTTTTAAACTGCTGTTTAAACCATATCAAGTTAACTCGTATAATGGTGTAAGAGATTTTTGTTTCACAAGAAAAAAGTTCACTTCTTTGCTTTTTTTTAAGCTTAATACGAACTGGCTTAAGAAGAACTTAATTCAACTTTTGCACTACAACAATTTTTTTTCGTAGAGATAAAGGAAAAACCTCAAGTTTCCCACCATCTATTAAGTTGCTTAAGATAATTTTCAGTTCATTATCACATTATCCATTTGGTGTGTTGTGGATAAAGTTTCTTAACAAATTGGTTGACGTAAAAGCTTACCAGCTACCTGGGAGAGAACGGGTTTATACATTTTAGGAGAAGCAAAAGAAAAAAATTTTTTTTGTCAATTTAACTAATTTTAAGTAAATTCATGTTATTATTATTTGTAAATATTGAATGCAATTTGCTAATAAAAATTTTCTTCACGTATGTATATGATTGAAAATATAGTTATCAAATATTGTTTAAAAACCGGTTCTTTCATAATTCGAAGAATTGTAATTGTAATTATAACAATTTGCAATTTTTTTTTTATTAAGAACCGCTTTGAATCACAGATTTTAATTAATTTTGTAAAAAACCGTACTCTTAGCTAGTTAAATATGCATTTATAATTAAAAAAAACGGTTTTTGATTATATTATAAAGAACCGGTTCGAGTAACCGGGTTTTATTATTATTATATATTTTTTAGATTAAACCCAAAGTGTCACTTGTTTTATAGCGCATCAAAATTTTTCGAAAATTCCGGTTTTTTTTCAAAAGTAATGCCCATGCGAAAACGGGTTAAAAATAAAACATATTTAACTAATAATTTTAAATTAATCGGCTACATTTGATGTATACGTACTCAGAAACGAATTTTCTCTTAGATCCATCTTGAATTGAAAAAAAAATACAAATAACGAATTAAAAGTTTAATCGAGTCAATTAAACTTTTGTTTAAAAATTTAAGTGATTAAAAGTTTTTTTTTAAACAAAACTGGCTTGAGAATAATCTTAAAACGTTAAAAAAAATTATGCATTATTAGCACAGAAAAATATATTCTTATATTAACGTCTTTTAACTAAAAGAATATACAAATAATTAATTAAAAATTTAACTGAGACAATAAAACATTTGTTTAAAAACTTATTTTCGATTATTTTTTTATTCAGAACCGCTCTGAATCACAGATGTCAATTTATTTTGTCAATACAAGAATAGTAGTGTATATAATTTAATATACATTTAAATTAAAAAAAAAACCGGTTGTCCGTTTTAGTATAAGAAAAAACCGGTTAAAATAACCGGGTCAAAGTGAGATTTTTCAAAATTTGACCCTTCAAGAAAATTTTACCTTTCGGATGAAAAGTCGGGACATCAAAATACATTTTAGAGGTATGGTTCTTATTTTGATCCCTAGAATACGATTTTCCTTGTAATTTGTGCGATTTTTAAATCGACCCACCCAAAAAGAGGGGTGTTACAAGTTTTTAATGTGTGCCTGTGTATGTATCTGTGTGTCTGTCCGTGTCCACGTACAGCCCAAACGGCTGGACCGATTTTGATTTAGTTTTCTCTGTTTGAAAGGTTACTTGATCGAGATGGTTCTTAACCATGTTTGAAGAAAATCGGTCCAGCCGTATAGAAGATGTCACATCTTTTCTAGATAATTCGGAGGTTTTTAAAATTTTTAATTGTTATTATGAAAAGTGCTTTATTAAATTTTTTTTGTTAATAAATCAAGAATAAATAACCGAATTAAAGACAAGTATAACATATCAAACTGAAGTGTGCTACAAAAAAATTATTATATGAGTATGTATGTATTTTGGCTTAGTTTTTTATTTATGTAAATTTTTATTTCCTTCTTAAGATTAAATCTGATGCATAACATTTCCTTTGAAAATATTTATTCTTATGTATTTATTCCATACCATTCGTTTTTACAGCACGTGTCCATTAAACGTATTTCGGTCTTTTATTCCCACTCAAACAATATTTTTTCTGTGTATGTTAATGAGGCCAGTTTCCTTTTCTTTTGCAATGTCGTCGATACGCATTTTAAAGCTTCCGTAAGTTATTAAATTTTGTATTTTACTCTGTTGTTATATTTTATATTTTAACAAACAAGTGAAAATTCAGGCACTTGAAAAACTAAAAATAAAATGAAACTAAATATTTGGATGTACGTATCAGAGAACAGAAATGAGTAGTGAAAAAGTGAGTAGAGTTGAATCATGACTTGTAATTTCTTGTACGTATGCGCACTCATACTTATTTGCAATGTTGTCTATGAATCATATTCACTCGCAAGTATGAAGTGCGCATCGAACTCATACTTAGCAATATTTATCAAGTTGTTGATTTCGACTCTCCTTAACTCAATGCCTATGGACGATGCAAAATAAGTATGATTCACAAGTTTTAATTATTAGGTTATCTGTTTCTCTCTTGCTTTTTTTTTTTTTTTTTTGCAGGAATTGGTAAACAACCCTGTTTACTACTATTGTATACTACTTGCAAACTGTTTAATGACTAAACTTTTAAATAAACATACATCAATGTGATTAGTATAGTATATGAGGTGATTTATGAGTGTGAGTGTGGTATGACTATGATGTCGACGTCGCATTCATACTTATAAATCAATGTCATCGTGAGTTGAGTTTAAATGATGTCTACTCATTTATATTAAAAATTTCATGAGTCAGTAGGAATAGCGAAAAAACGATTCATTGCCGATCACTGGTACATATGTATTCATATGTCTTTATTCTTTAGCCGAAATCAACATGAGTGTGACAACAAAATTTTTAAGTAGCTGCATATTTTTTTAATTGCGAAAACAAGACCTCCTTCATCATGCAAATGGAACGGCTATTTATTAATTTTCCATAATATTTTTACTTTCTGTAGAATAATTGATGTTGAAATTCTCGAGAAAAAAAGAAGAGCAATTGTCTGCAATCACCTCGACCTTGCAGTTGATATCTGCTCGTCTCTGACAAGTTTACCGATATACAGATTAAAATGGGCTAATTGGTCGTAATGGCAAGCGCAGCAGCCTTGGAGATAAATATGGAAAAAATGCAATAAATAACTTAACAGGCAACGACATAATGATCCAAAACCAACGGACACAGCATGTAACGTCCTTTTCCTGCCTAAGTTATATGCGGTTACTCGTTTATCGGTTTCAAAAGTAAAGTGAAATAAAATAGACATAAAGCTATGATTTCGATGATACTTTTATTTCGCTATAATGTTAGGACCTTGCAATTATATACAAAATACAATGTCATTTAAATGGCCGCCTCTAGATTGGTTACAGCAGTCGATGCATTCAACCAATTTTTCTTTTTCTAAAATATTATGTCCGGTATCTCGGCAATTATTTAAGGAATTTGGTTTTCATATATTCCAACTTTTTGTTTTTTTTTTATAAAGAGAAGAAACACTCAGGCAATGAATGCCTACTACTATTACTAGATGTTACCTTCTTAGGAAAGGAGTAGTGATAGAGATAAATTTAGCATTATGTATTTTGATTTAGCAGTGAATTTTTTATTTTGCATTTAGCATTTTTTTCAGCATTTTTGTATTAATTTTTTAGCATTTTTAATTTTATAAATTTCATATATTCTTTTTCATTTATAGAAGTAAAAACCTCTGTCAATTAATGTAATTCATTGTATTTTGTCTGTCGTCTTGATATTTGAGAATGGTGCGATAATGCAAAATTCGTGTTTTTCAGCTTGGTTTGGTTTTCAAAAAATTTTTAAGTTTTGTGTTTTTCATCATACCATCATACCTGTTTAATAGATCTTCTGTCAAACTCAGTTGAAATTTCACTTGTGTTTTCGTAACTTGCGGTCTCAACCTGACATAAAATGACTAACTTTAACATAAACTTCAAGTTAACGTTAAGTGAAGACTGTTGAAATTAATGCTTTTCCAAGTTATAACATTATTGTTAGTGTTTATGTTTTAACAAATCAGTTATAGCTTCAAGTTACAACAAAATTTCATGTCAGGTGCAGACGTAGACTAATGAAAGGGTAAATATGACTTGGTTAGAGCGCGCATTTTTAAAGGTGTTTATTGAAAGTACGAAAGTCTGTCATTCTCATACCCATTAAAATTTTTTTTAGTTGTGGCCACACTGGAGATGACAGGTGGTGAAATAAGTTATAGAGGGCAGTTTAATTCTTTTACAAACCAGCTTTTTGCACTTTTTTGTTATAATGCAGTGTTGCAGCGCCTCTGGTGTCAATGAAGCGTACTAAATTTTCGAATTTTGTGCATAGTAGCTGTTTATTGGTTATTTTACTTCGCCAATGATTTTCCTTCACAATGCCGACGTAGGAGGGCGCTCTAATATTACATTAAGATTAGTAACCGCCGAAAACGGTATAGTTCAGTGGCCAGTGTCTGTGTCTTCATCACTTGAATTGATACAAATGGATACTAATGCACATCAGAAAAATGCGTGGTATTGTTATTTAATTACTGTCGGAGACCCGCCTTGTTGCCAACATGCTAGCTACTTGAGCCAACGCCAACCTCAACCTGTTAGCGGATTTTCCGCGTAGCCCCGTTGTTTGGCATGTCCCCACAAAAAATCTAACGGCGTCAAATCGCATTATTTCAGTCGCTTTGTGGAAACTTCTCATGCACTAAAGCCAAAATTGGTCATGTTGTGTGGCTCATGGCACATGGTCTTGTTGAAACCATCCAATCATCCAGTTCATAATTTTCAATTGTAGGCGAAAAAAGTCGGTTACCATATCGTCATATCGTTCTGAATTAACAGTAATGGTTCCTCGGATTATTTGTCATATTTTCACCAACATAACAGATATTTTCGGCAGAGCTCACATTACGATGATGCCCACATTTGTAACGCTTCCAGTCTCTTCAAAATTCTTTATAATCTTTCCAATTCCCTGCAGAGTAGGCCGATTATGACGACCATAATTACCCCGTAATGATAAAAGAGTAGACAGCATTTAAGTACTTTTGTAGTTAAACAATCCAGATTCGTAAATGGCAAACCTTTCACAAAATAAGTAAGACTTCATTTAAATTAGTAGATTTCCTTACATATTAATATGAGACTGTTATGCAATTGAAACTGGACAACACCAGTGATGCCAATTTTTTTGGCTCTAAAAGCACATCAAAATTTAAAAAAAAGCACTAAAAAGCGCAATTTTGAGATCTAAAAAGCGTAAAAAGCACTAACGTGAAAAACGAGCGAAGATTCAAACGAGTGAAGTTTAATAATGTTTAATATTTTCTAAGCTATTTTCTATTTCGGCAGTAGTATCATCTTTATTGAAATATATCAGACGAAAAAGGTATGAGTTACACTGAAAAAATAAATACATCAAGTTCTTATTAAAGTAATTTTAAAAAATACCCAAAGTTCTTAAAAGCACTACTCAGTGCTTTTTCTTTGTTTGGCATTAACGCTCAAAATTTGGCGTTTTGAGTCTTCAAAAAGCACTACAAATAGTGCCAAAAGCACCAAGTTGGCATCGCTGGACATCACGAGCATAATATATAATTTCCTTATGTATAAGAAAAACTGGCATGAAAATATATATTGTTAACACTTGCAACAATAATACTGATTATGATGCCTTGTTTCTCTATATTATAGAGTCTATACTAGACTCTATAAGCATGGAAGAATTTTTAAGGATCTTCTCAGTGGGCATGGGCAAACGTTTCCCTGCATTAACTTAGAAAATCTGCTGATTCGAAATGACTTAAAAATTTTTAAATACAACCTGATTCACAATTAAGTGATTTTTTCGTGGATATTTTCTTCTTCATGACTTTCAAATTAAATCAGCAAATAATACTAAATTTATTGACTGACGTCTTTAGCGTCCTCCGCTCACATTGTATTTCATTGCAAATCCGTCGCTCATTGTTAGTGAAAAAAATAAAATAATAAAATAAAATGCTGATGAAGAGATCACACAACATTAAAAATGTTGAATTAATTTTTATGCAGCCGCAGACAACAAGTATTAAATAAATTTTGTTGAAACCCCAAAAACATATTTTGTTACATTTTGTTGGTTTTTTTTAAAATCATTTTACCGCCTTAGATAGTACGAGTAGAAGCAGTGACACATTTAACATTTGCTATTTATTTTTTATGTTAACATGAACGAACCCATGTTACTCATTATTAACTCAATGATTGAGCTGGGGTGTCATTATTCCGAATATAAAATATTTTTATGAGTTTTATTTTTTTTGTTATAAAAAAGACAACGACAAACAAAAAGCAGCAATAAACAGTGAAACGTGTTTGAATGTCATACATACTGTGGCAGTAGTCGGTTTTTTTCTTATAATTCTATTTATTTCTATAGAAAATCCTCTAAATCCCTTTCAGTGAGGTCTGCAAACTTTTAAGAATAAGAAACACTCACACAAAAAAAAAAAATAAAATATAAATGAAAGATAAACAATTCTAACGCGTTTAGTCAGTAATTTTGACGATGTCTATCTAAATAATGTTGATAATGACAATAATGGCTGTCATTATGACGGTCAAGGGTTTGAGTGAGTAACCTTAGTTCAAATACCGAAAATTTGTGTGGGGAGGGCCCTCTAATGTAAATATTTTAAGGAAAAAAGTGAATGTAAAATAAAACACGTCATATGGCTGCAAAGTATTGCTGCAAAATTTGTATTTATATAAAGGATATTTTTTTAGAGTGTCACAATTTTGAGTTGGCATCACTGCTTTATTTGAACATCAATTTAACAGCTGATATTTGCTTTTTGTTTAGTTTGCTTTGACATTTCATTATGAATCGACTTGGAACAGAGAAACGCGTGCAAATTGTTGAAATTTTTAATCAAAATAATTGTTATATTCGTCAAACTCATCGTGCACTTCTTCTATTTTCCGATGAAGCCCATTTTCTGGTTGAATGGGTGCGTAAATAAGCAGAACTGTCGCATTTGGAATGAGTAGAATAAACAAGCTTTTGTCGAAACACCATTACATACACAGAAAATAACTGCTTGGTGCGCCTTATGGGCTGGCGGAATCATTGGCCATATGTAATTACTTTAACCATTGAAGCAGAAATGGGCTTCTTCGGAAAATGGAAGAAGTGCTCGATGAGTTTGATGATTAGAATAATTATTTTGATTAACAATTTCAGCAATTTGCACGCGTTATTCTGGCGTAAGTCGATTCATAGTGAAATTTCAAAACAAACTAAACAAAAAGCAAATTTCAGCTGTTAAATGGGTGCTCAAATAAAGCAGTGATGCCAACTCAAAGTTGTGACACTCTAAAACAAACACGCTTTAGTTGTTGATGTAACGACCAAATTTTTTACATATTGTGTTAAAATTTCAGGTGCGTAGCTCTTAGCCTGTGGCAGACAGACAAACGGAAGGACATCGTAGCGAAAATAATAGGATCCATTTTCTCGTTTTGTGTATGGACCATTAAAACAATTGCATTAGAAATTTATATTTAAATTCATTCTTACTGTATACTTAGCCATTGAGGCTTCTCTTAAATTTCTTCTTATATTTCTTTCCTTGCATTTCCGTTAATTTTCTTCTTCCAATTGTGGTAATAAAAATTCCTAAAATTTTTAATATCTGTTTTGTATCGAACAAAGCATATGTATATTTCGCGAGGTCTTCACGGTAGCAAATTGTTGTTCGGGGGAAAGAAAAATTTCCAAGGAATAAAATGCTCATTTTATTCACTAACTATAATGATGAGTATTCGAATAAATTGTTGTACTCAGCAGCTGTTCAAACAATAAAACAAAAGCTAATAGTTTAATCGATTACCCAAATTGTTTTAGTTTAAAAATTTTATTCGAAAAGTTTTATTTATTTTTATTTGTTACTTATTAACCCCCGACCAAAAAAAGGGGTGTTATTACCCCCCAAACAAAATGTTTCGACTTTTTCTGAAGTCAGATTTGTCGTACCGAATTCGATAAGACATTTCGGTAGTTCTTCTGAACAATTTTTTTTTAAACATTAAAAGTTTGATTTTTGAGTACATAAGTAAAAGTCTGTGAATTTTTTTTTTAATAAATATGTGTATATGTTGATAAAAACAGGATTGTAGCAAATATTAAAAAGTGTGAGTATGTGCAAATTATTTCGACGAATTCGTACCGACATATCGTTACGAAGTCGTGTCAACCATTTCATACAAAAATTTTTACGATTTCGGTAATATTTCGGTTCCGAAATCGGAAGATTTTGTTGACCAGTCGTTACGAATTCTTTACGAATTCGGAGCATTTTGTTTGATGGGAAGTTTGTGGTGTGTGTCTGTCCGTGTCCACGTACAGCCCAAACGGCTGGACCGATTTTAATTTAGTTTTTTCTGTTTGAAAGGTGACTTGATCGAGAAGGTTCTTAACTATGTTTGAAGAAAATCGTTCCAGCCGTTTAGAAGATATCACATCTTTTCTAGATATATCGGAAGTTTTTAAAATTTTAAATTTTTGTTATTTAATATGCTGTTTTCTCGAATAATCGAATTAATATTATATAGATACATATGTATGTATAATCGATTACTCTAATTAATTTTTTTCCACTTGTAATCGTAGCACATTTAACTCGAGTAATTGGCCGCACTAAGGGTTCCTAATAAAACCACTGCTATCTTTTTAAGCAACACTGTTCGATGACCTCTAAAAAAATATTGTTCTGCCTTTTATGTATGTGTGTGTTACTTAAATTAAGAAAACATTTTGTGAAATTAAAATGGTTACACAATCAACTTTAATCTCGTTCTATTTGTTTGCAAACCAAACAACAACATTGACTTGGTTTATGTTTTCAAACTTAAACAAACAAACAAACAAAAATCTCGTTAGAATTTAAATGGAAACGTTTCAGACTGTCGTAATGTCATGTTAAAACAAATGCACAACAAGTTCAGTTTGTATTTATGTACTCGTATTAGGAACCCACTAGAATTTTTAAAATTCTATCTTTGACATTGTGGTTGCATGCCACAAATACCAATCGTAAGCTACGTACACAGTTGTACATACATATGTATGGTACAACTGATCAGTGGCCAATAATTGTGTCCATTAGCAATGAACAAATACATACATACATGTGCTATTAAATAAATTAATGCCGTTTGTGCGAAAACTTGGCTATGACCCAATTTTAAAAAAATTCTTCTAACTGAAATTGCAAACTTTGTTACTTTGTTTTAGATTTTTTTTTACTTTTACTCAAGTACGAAATATTAATTTGATTTCTTTTTCCACTCTGCTGCTGTAAATAGATTATAGATTTTTCATTCAAATATTTTTTGTTTTCTAAATTTAAGGCTGCAGTAACCAAGTTCAAAAAAGTAGGAAACTGTCAGTTTGCCCACTGCTTGCACATTTACTCGTACTTTGTTTTCAAGATCAGGGTCATGATAATTCAACTAGAAAATTAAACAATTTCAATTGTGAAAGTTAGAAAAGTAACTGGCCAAAGATATATTTTCAAGATACAGAGCGATTACACACACATAATGTGAGCTCACTGCAATGAAAGAAAATAAATGATTTTCATTGCACAGTTATTTTACTTTGCAAGAAATAATGCGGCATTATTGTTATATTATGGCAAGTATATCAAAAATATCGTATAAACATATCCCTACAAGCAAAGTAATACGAAAATGATGCGAAATCGTATTGCCTGGAAGAAAAATGTTATTGCGGCAGCAATCATAGTCGTATTGCGGAAGTTTCCCCCTTCGGGAGAGGTTGTGCAGCCAGGGCGATACTTCGAAGAGATACGAATGCAATACCTCTAGAAAATGAAACTGCCATATTGTTACATAATCATCTAATATAATTATTTATGATATTGCCAGATTATCTTTAGGAATATAAGTCATTTATAACGATAGATTGTCTCCCAAAGTACAATTTTACAATTTTGTAAAATTATTTGAAGGATGAAAAATATATGTATATCGTCAAGTCACCCCTGAATTAAAACTACCATTAATTTAAATTCAAAGCAATTTTTTATGGTCCACTAAATTGAATTTATCATCACAGGAGTCATCATATGTTTAGCATAAAAAGGAATTTCCTGAGCTAATGTTTTGAAAATTTTCTGATTGTTTTTATTTTAAATAAAATATTTTTTTTTATCTTCTAGTTAAAAACATATTGATATTATAAATTTATTGCGCATGTGATAAAGCACCAGGCTGAACAAAATGCAACATTTTAATAACACAAAATATCTTGTTAAAGGAAAAAATGAATAGTCAATACATTTTGAACTGTTCTCATGCAAAACGTTTCACTAAAATGAAAATATTTTAATATCAAAAATGTATTGCCTTGAAGATTTTCTTCTAAATGATAAAAATAAGATATTTTATTTATATCTTCTGGGCAAGATATCTTCTAAATGTTTGTAGGGATACGTATGTATGTATGTATAGGGTGTACATGTGCACAGTGGCGCCTGAGACAAAAAAAAGGTAAATAGTATCATATGTTTTACTAATTGGATAACAAAATGAAAAAAGTTTTAACAGGAAGTAGGCTTAGACACCCCAATCATGAATTGAAATTCCGAGGGAATATTCTTTCAATCATAGATTCATTGGAAACACAAATAGTTATAATTGGCATCACCGCATTACGAAGCTCGTTTTTCTTTGTGTGCAAGCATAAATATAATTATTGAAATTCAACAACTGGAAGAAATATCAGATATGGATGGTCTGACACTCGCAAAGTTTTCAAATCGCATGTGAGTTGCAAATCGCCAGACTTGTTTCTACATGTTCTGTAACTCATGCATTTTGCTTGCGACTTGCCATATTGATTTAAATCAGCTGTTTGTATGTAAAAACAAAATTAACAAAACAAAGAAACATTTCATAAATTTCAATTTAATAATAAACATTTTACGAAAATATTACTACTTTTGATTAAAATCAAAAGAAAGCATTTTAGTGTTTCGCTGAGGTTTGATTTAGACTAAATTCATCAATTCAGTTCAGTATACTCTTGCGATTTGAACTCGCCAAGAGTCTTGCGATTGCGATTTGCAGAACACCTCTCTTGCGGGTTCAAGTCACAATGGCAAATCTTATGCGATATGCTAGTGTCAGAACATGCCCGTAATAAATTAACACACAAAGGCTTCCGTACGGACACAAAACATACAGAAGTGTCATGAGACGGAAAATAAGGGTATTCGTTTTCCCTCAAATTTTGTCGGCGTTTTTGTTTTTATTCTTCTTTCTAGTGCAATAAAATTACAACGCTTTTTATTAGCTGTGTTCATTGGTAAGTAGTAATACACTACAGCATCAAATACACTATACCTTTCTCTTTTTCTACGAATTTAAAAAAAACTGATTGTAGCTTTTTTTACCTGTCACTTTCTTCAGTTCCGTGTATTGTGTGCCTGATGTGTAATAATCGTATTCTTACCTAATGTAGATATTAAAAAAAATTTTTTTCTGTTTTTGGCGTTTTTTTAGTTCTGGCTTTTTTCGATTCAGGGATTTTTTTTCGGTTTTTGGCGTTTTATTAGTTCTGGGGTTTTTTTAGATTTCGGCGATTTTTCCAGTTTTTTAACCCCCGACCAAAAAAAGTGTTATAAGTTTGTAGTGTGTGTCTGTGTATCTGTGTGTCTGTCCGTGTCCACGTACATCCCAAAGAGCTGGACCGATTTTGATTAAGTTTTCTTTGTTTGAAAGGTGACTTGGTCGAGATGGTTTTTAAACATGTTTGAAGAAAATCGGTCCAGCCGTTTAGAAGATGTCACATCTTTTCTAGATATATCGGGGGTTTTTAAAATGTTTAATTTTTGTTATTTGCTATTGAGTTTTAGCCATTTTTTTAAGTTCCTGTATTGTTTTGGCGATTTCTTTATTTTGTGATTTTTTACTTTTAGCGTTTTTGAAAATTTCAAGAGTTTGCCTCTTACGGTTTCCAAGATACAGCAAGTTGCCAAAATTACATTAACTGATAGAACACACTTTAATTTGGAAATTTTACCTTTCAGTATTAATTTGGTATGTCTGCAGAAAAATACATTAACTTAGAATGTTTCAAGTGTCTATATAAAATTTTCTGTATAGTATAACATAGGATTAGAACATGTCACGTTGCTCGCTTTAGAACACCCTATAATTTTTAACTGTCATACGTTTTGTAGCGACCAAAGTTTTACATATTCTGTGAAAATTTCAGTTTGTGAAAAACAGATAGACAGATGAACGGACCTTGGCGTATGTGGCTGCCTACTACACGCAGGCATTTAAGTAGAATCTAGATGATTCCTTTTAGAAAGGCAGCGAAAACAATTTTCAGCTTCGGTGTACGGAATCCTAGGTATAACAAATTTTATTATCCGGTTTTACACCTGAAAACAAATTGTTTCCTTCTTCAAATATAATATTATATAGAAAGTTCGAAACAATATTTAAAGAATATACAAAATTTCAAAAACAGCAACAAATTAGCACTGCATAACTCGACAAATATACATCGTAAAAAAAATACATGGTATGCCCAGTCATATCTATCGAGGAATTTCGGCATTTTTGTCTTGTTCGCTTCACGAACAATGCCTCAAGTATTTAAAATTTAAATTACATATATGGGCATTTCCACAGGAATGTCAACTTTTTGTAGCGTGCGACAAATTTTTTTTAATCTTTATATATTTGTGTAGGCCGTCAGCAGCTCTACATTAGGTAAAATTTTAAGAAAAATCGAGTCCCGTTGTTTAGAAATACAAGCTGAATTGATTGCTGTCGCACGCGACAAAAAAGTGAAATTTCTCGGAGAAATGCCCATATGTGTATTACAAATGCTTCCCTTATGCCGGCCATACGCTACCCAAGTTCAGTGCTCAAGTCTGGCACTGCGTAAACTAAGTTTGTGACACACACTATACAAGTAAACTGTGCATGTTCGAAAGCATTTCCTTTCGTTTCAAATTACAGAGTAGACCACCAGAATATTTGTTCTGCGCTCATTTCTTGTTGTGAACTCTTCTAAAATCACGAAACAACTGAGCGTTTGCAACATACACTACACAAGTTCACAGTACAGTTTTCAAACTTGAGCAAATATCAAAATCATTTTGATATTAACTCATTTCACTGCGTAAATAGCACAACCACCCCCATACATTACACAAACGCACAGTACAGTGCCAGACTTGTGCAGTGAACTTGTGTAGTGTATGGCCGGCATTATACTCACTCGTACAAGCGGCAACCAACATCACATAACGGTTTCTTTTGATAGATTAATGATGACATTTGATAGATTGAAAAACTTTCAACATGAACAATATTTTGTATTTCGAACTAAATTTACATAAAAACAAACGATTGTTTTGACTTATTTTGTTAAAGAAAAAAAAATAAGTAGAAAAACCATTAACTGTGTGTGTGTACGTGGGCTCCCACGTTGCTGTCTCCCAATTGAACTCTTAAATAAAAGGAAAACTTCATTTAACAAAAAAAAAAAAAAAAAAGATGAATAATTGCCAATATACGTACATGTCATTAAGTATTTCTTTTAAATTTTTATGCTTAAAACCCAAAGTTTTACTCTAAATGGCACAAGTTACAGCGCACAACACATTCAATTGGTAGAGTGCGTATTGAAAGGGTGTTTAAATAAAAGTTGTTGACTTTATGACCACTAAGAATTTTTGATTGTCGATAGAAAAAAAAAATTCTCCAATCTTCGTAATATCTCTACACTAAGATCAAATTTCTATTTTCTCAGAGTTGAGCTTAATTACATAGCACGGGCTCCTACATTTGCTCCTCTTTTCTCCTCATAACGCTTAAATACGATCGATCATTATACGCAAAAAAAAAAAGTTATAAGTATACATATATAACTAGATTCGTCTATTTAAGTTGCAGTAATGAACAATAATGATTGGTTAAACTAACCAAAACGGAGCAGTTAAAAAATGTTATCCAAGAATATGTTTTATTACAAATTTTTTTGGTTAGAGAAAGAGAGAGAGAGAGTAACAACTACACTTAATGAGACTAACAAACAAAAGTAATTTTTTCAAGGCAATTATATTTTTGATGGTAAAATAAACAACTCAAATCGGTTATATTAATCATAATTTTTTGAGCTTAATTTTGTCTATCTTTCTCGTATAATTTATTAAGGGCCTGACCCATGATGTCGACAACGTTCGACTAGTCTCACACTTACATTCAAAACATTGAAAAATTTAGTTTTTGTTTAAAATTTTATAATTTTGGTTTTGCTTCAAATGTAAGTGTGCGTCAAGTCGCATGTTTTAGACATCGCCGGACAGGCCCTAAATTTACCGATATAAATAATTTCGTTCTTAAATTTTAACTTATGTGATAACACATAAAAATTTAACTTGCTTTGCTTTACTTAAAAATTTTTTTTTTCCTTGCACCGACAATTCTCACTATGAATTCGGTAACTACTACAAATTAGTTATTTCAACCAAACAAATTGTTAAATTTTTAAAATAACCACCATCTCTTGCATTAAAAATAAAACAACGAATACCGATTGGTTAAATATACCACAGAAAACTGTGTTGATTGAAATTTCAACAAAAATTTAAAGTTACTGTAAACTTGACACATGAAATTGGTTAGTTTAAACCACGAAATTGTAAGTTTAACAGTTCTTTTTACATTGCTGCTATTTTAAAGTTCTTTGCGTGCAATAAGAAACACCCTTTACCAACATATTTCCTTGTAGTTCAGCCGTTTTCTGTTGATTGGCTTTACGTGTGCGTTTTTGGCAATCGAACGTCAACTGCAACAGAAACAACATTAATAAAAAAATTTGTTCCTATGGAAATGTAACTTTACAATCGCTAATGCTTGTTTACCAACATCTTGTTCCTAGTTTGTAGATAAATGTCTTTTCTGTTGACTCTTTATCTCTAGGAATAAACTTTCTGTTTATTTTTTTTTTATATTAAATTACATTTATTTTTGTAACCATTTTGGTTAACATGGGTTATATTGGTTGCTTTTTTTCCTCCTTCTCATTTCGTTTAATAGTTGCTTATTTGCTACAAGTTGTCTTTTAACTAAATTTCTTGTCAATTTGTGTCGCTGTGTGGGCAGTTGTTATAAATCACATTATGTGACAGAAATTTTCAAATGCGAGTAGATACCAAAATGTATTTTAATGAACTTTTTTTTTTAAAGAAAGCAAAAATCGATTTATTATCTTATTTTATTTTTTAATCATTTATTTGTTGCATTTGGACTTGAGTTTGCCTCGGCATGCAAAAAGTACGAGTATGTACCACCAGCTGCAAGATATCTTGATTGATTTATGTATTTTGCTAACTAATGAAAATTTAATGAAATGTTTTTAATTTATTTCTATACATACTTCCGTCATCATCATATGCCAAGAGCAACAGAAGATACTTATTATTCTTGCTATTAAGGATTTTTGACAGGAGTTCCGTTAGAAATTTTTAGTTGTGTGCGTGAAAGTCGTGTTTTTTCGGCTACACGAACGCGTTGTCGGCAATAATTGATGAAAATAAAAAGTTGTTATTTGTATACCCTTTACCGTCCGTCCGTCTGGTGTACATGAAATCGGTTTTCGGAAGTTCCCAGAAAAGCTATAGACTTCGGTCTTGGACTGGTGTATCAGAAATGGTCCAAAATAGATTGGCATTGAAAATCAGCGAAATCGGCCAGACGGTTTCAGAGCTGGAAAACTTAAACTTGATTTTGCCATACAAAAGTAACTAGATAACACAAATTTTTTTGATTTTTTGTTAAATTAACTTATTTTATATTTCAGTACGAATAAAATTTTTATTAAAAATAAAAATAAAATAAAAAATTGCCAGGGTTGGGAACTTTAACTTTTTTTGTTATATAAAAATAACCTACTGAAACTAATTTTTCCTTTTGATCTATAAATTTAAAATATCTTAAATTCTTAAAATAAAAAGATTGGAGTAAGAAATCAGAAAAATTTTAAAATATGATTCCAGGGTTGGGAAACTTACAATTTTTGTGATATATAAAATTAACTAAGTCTAATAATTATTTTTGTATATTAATTTATATATATATTTAATGTTTTGGAAAGAAAAGCTGGGTATAGAGAATCAGAAAAATATAAACAACAGAGCTGGAAAATTTTAAAATGTTTGGTATCGAAGTAACTAAATAAAACTAGTATTTACCTTATTTCTTTTTTTCTTTGTTCGCTTAATATATTTTATATATTTTTAAGAGAACAAGATTGGTATAAGGAGCCTGAGAAATCTAAAAAAAATTATTCCAGGATTGGGAAACTTAAACTTTTTGTGATATACAAAACTAATTAAATAAAGCTAGTTATATCTTTGGTAATTAAATATATTCTATATTTTAGAAAGAAATAAATTAGTATTAAAACCAAAAAATAAATTGAGTTATGGTTGCAGGGATGGAAATTGAAAACAAAATTTGGGTAAAAAAATAACAAAATTTATTTTTTTTTTTCATTTAAACATATTTTATGTTTCAATAAATGCGTGTATTACCGTTCTCAACTCAACATAATTTGGTTAGCTGAGCGCCAACCCAACTATTTTTTTTAGTACTGGCACAAGACAGCTACAAACTCAACTAATATTTAAGTTGTGAATGGCAATACCAATGGTGAGTTGGGTTGACTGTCAGGCAACCAAACTAAATTAAGTTGACAACAGCAATAGGAGTTTAAAAGAAGGCCACCTTGGTTCCTCTGATTGTAGAAAACTTCTTAAACTATAATTTTTTCATACCAAGATTTCATTTTTTTTTTGGTTCAAAAAAAAAAAAACTGCATTTGCCGCTTAAAAATAAGTTCAGTAAAGCGCAATTTTGTCTCGCACACGAGGCGTTCCGTACGGACTACATACATATGTACATATATACTACTATACGAACTTTTGCCTATTTAATCGAATATCTTAGCTAATGTAGACATTTTTAAAATTTTTTTGTTTCGACGTTTTTTTTTCGTTTAAGCGCTTTTCTCGTTTTACCAATTTTTCTTCTTCTGTTTTTGGCATTTGTTTATTAGTGTTATCGTTCTCTTAGTTTTGACGATTTTTTACTTGTGGCGTTTTTTTTAGCCTTTTTGGCGTTGTTTTTGGTTTTTGGCAATTTGTTTTAGTTTTCTGCCGATCTTTTTAATTTTTGTGTTTTTTTGTATTTTTAGCGATTTGTTTTTGGTAATATTTTTTATTTAAGCGCTTTTTTCCTTTTGCCAAATTTTTCTTTTTCTGTTTTTGACAATTTATGTTTGTTTTAGCGTTTTCTTAGTTTTGGTGTTTTTTTTATTTTTGGCGATTTTTTCGGTGGAAATTTAGCTTTAGCGATTTTTGAGTTTCAAAAAATTTATTAGTTATGGCGTCTCTTATCGTTTAGGTGATTTTTGGCGATTTTTTTTTAGTTTTCTGCTGACCTTTTTAATTTTGGTGCTTTTTTGCCTTAGCGATTTTTTTTTATTTTGGGTAATATTTTTTATTTAAGCGCTTTTATCGTTTTGCCAAATTTTTTTTCTTGTGTTTTTAAAAATTTTTGCTAGTTTTAGCGTTTTCTTAGTTTTGCTGTTTTTTTTTATTTAAGCCCTATTTTGTTTTTACCAATTTTTCTTCTTCTGTTTTTGGAAATTTTTCTTTTCTTAGTTTTGGCATTTTCTGACGATTTTTTCGGTTGTTTTTTAGCTTAAGAGATTTTTTAGTTATATCGTTTTTTTAGCGTTTAGGCAATTTTTTCAGTTTTGTCGATTTTTTGTTTTATTTTCTGCTGACCTTTTTAGAACACCCTTTAATATTTAACTATCATAAATTTATCTTACATACTCTATGAAAATTTTAGGACCGTAGCTCCTTACAGTTCTTGAGAAAACAGTCTGTGACATACAGACAGACAGACAGACCGACATCGTAGCGGAAACAATAGGGTTCCTTTTTAGCATTGTTGTACGGAACCCTTAAAGCTTCATTTAAAATATAGATGTTGATGGATTATTCTATTTTTTCTTCTCCTAAAAAGCGTCAATTAAACGACACTACTATGCTTGATAGCTTAGTTGATCGTCTCTAGGGCACTTGACATAAAACCCTCTACTTAGATAGCGTTTTGCTTGCCCTGCTAATAATTTTTTTTTGGTTTGATTTTTGCATTTATTTCCGCCACAATTTACTAGCGTTTCTCATTTTAAAGCAACAACAAAAACATCAGCAACAGCAACTGACAATAAACAACATCAAACAGCAAACAGCATGTGCCACAAATAAGACATGAATGAACACACAGAAAATATTTAATTGAAAGCAGGCCCTTAGATATGTCAATCGTTATAAATTTAATTAAAATTCCACAGTAAAAGAACAAAATGGGAAACAAAAAATTTAATTGCATTAAAAATGCAATGCAATTGTTGCATATTCGCAACCTTAATGCCGTCATATAATACTTGTAAATTCCGCCCAATCACGAACACTACGCGGCAAGGAAAATTAATAAAAAAAAGACACACTCTTGTTTCACTCACGTGAACATAAATCTAGAGACGAAAATTACTTTGAGAGTTTTTATAATTTGAATTGCAATTTTTAAAGTTAAAAAAATTTCTTTTATGCGCCGTAGTGTTGTTTTTCACAAAACGACAATTGATTTTTTGGCGACATAATGATTTAAATGTCGCAAGATAAGGCAAATGTCTCTTTCTGTTCAAAAGCTCTGGATAAAAAAGCTTGCGTATTTCGACTTCGACTACAACGATTATGCAAAATTTTTTCTTTAATCTAGTACAAAAATATCGTAGTCGAAGTTCTAACTAGACCCAATATTTTACTTGAATAATTTTAAAGTTAATTATAACAATTCCCAAAAAAGCACAAATTACTCGTATTAACTTGGCAACATCCTGTCAGATATACTTGTGTGGCAACACTATATTCTTGTGAAAGCAATGTATGGCTGTTGTTGTTTTTTTATACATATTTATTTTCAACTTTTTATTTGTTTGTATGAAAGCTTAAAATATCTTTAGTTTTTCTAAGATATTTTTGGTTAAAGGTTCGCTGATAATCTGCAATAGTAACAGCGAAATACGCCTAGGAACTAGCAAACCCCTTAATAATAAATTTCCATGTATTTTTAAGAAACAATGTTTTCTTCAATAAGTAAAATATTCCCCCTATTGCGAATGTCGTCGTCGACGTCACATGAAGAAGTAGTAAAAATTGTCACTTGTATACTATTTGTAAAAATATTTAAGAAATTTATTATTCGACATATTGTCAAAAGTTTATTTTAATTTGAAATTTATTTGCTGGTTGTTCAGCGATGTATAAGTTTCTAAGCCTACTATGCTTATTTTTCTTTTGTGATTTTCAAAAATATTATTATTTGTGAATTCTCAAATAGTTTTTGAAAGTCTGTACATAAGATAAGAGGTTTGTGACTATTCAAAATGTGTGGTTGAAGTCTACTGACGATTTGTTACAGCAACAATGAAATGCATATAGACATCGCTGAACCACCAAATAAATTTCAAATTATTTGTAAAAATATTTTAATATTTTAATTGTAAAGTCTATTGACGAGTTTCCTAAGCAGACACGAAATGTATATTAGCCGTTGCTTAACAAATGAAAATTCATCATATTAATGCATTACTGACTTAAAGTCAAATAAAAATACTTTTCAAATTAATGAAATAAAAATTAAAAGATGAAAAACCCTAAATTTCACAAAAATTTCTAGTTTCATAAAAATTTTTAAAATTTTTAACAAATATTTCAGAATTCTTTCTCAGTAATAAAAAATTATATTAAAGTGACATCAATGCAGAATTTAAATTTTTTTAATAAATCTTTTCGTATGTTTTGCTACTTTGATGTACACATGTTTCAATTAAAGTCTAGTGCGACTTGACTTCTATTATTTCCAAGTTACAATTGACATTTGTCATAGATGATTTTCATTATTGTTTGTTGTCAGCTGATAGAGCTGCCTGCCAGTTGCAGCAGTTGTCATCTATCACTATAACTATTATGATTATTTGTGTCACTGGCTGCTGTCAAATTGTATTTTAATTATACACGCGCCGCTCATGAAAACACATACAAATTTTTCCAGCCATTTATTGATGATTGTGTTTGTTATTTTGACTTAATTTTTAGTTATTGTTTTATTTTTATTCAGGCGAAAAAAAAAAACAAAATTGCTAACGATTATTGTTAATGTTTCGTTATTGTCTCCCCAAATCTCGCTTTCACATTGTGTGCTGCTTTGTATGTTGGTCTGTCTGCCTGTCCAATTGTTTGGCTGGTGAATGCTGACTGCCTGTCAGAAGGCCTGATGGGGTCTGAGTGGTTGGTAATTTTATTTGAATTCACAAATTCAATGGATTACGCGCCATCTAAATGTTTTGAAAACAACAACATTTTATTATGATGCAATGCCCTCCCTTCTTATTGTTATTGTTGCTATTGTTGTTGTTGCTCTTGATATATTTCTGTTTTATTTTTATTTTTTTTTGTATACGAATAACTTACAAAGCCATTCTTATCATCGGCAACAGATCAGAGATGTTTTTAACAACAACAGCGAGAAAAATTTAGCTGCTACACATGTGGTTGGTTCACATTAAGGGGAGTCGAACACAGAGAAAACAGTGCCTACTAAATACCTCATAAAATAGAAAAAAAATTAATAAGAAATCTATATGGTTTTTTTTCAATAAGGAAATCTTATTAATTTTATAGGGAAAACCTTTTTGAAAAAATTAAGAAGAAATCTTGTAGTTTTTATGAGGTTATCTTATTGATTTTTATGCGGCGACCTCATAAAAAATTAAAAAAATGTTTGTATTTATTCTTTGTGCTTTGCTTATATGTATTTGAATTTAAATTCCATACCATATATATATATGTGTATGTATGTATGTATTATATTGTAGATGTTATTTATTTATACATACATACATACATACATACATACACATTATGTTATATTCTTAATTAACTTACTCACCAAGTATTGAACCAGCAAACTTCTACCTGATAGACAAGCACTCTAACCAATATGCTAACAAGCAGCCTGAGTAACCATTGAAATTATTGTGCAAACATTATTATACAAAAATGAAAAATATCATGATATTTATAGATATGAAATTGATATTTATAGACATGAAATAACAAGACACCTCATAAAATCAAGAAGATTTCCTTATTAAAAAAATCAATAAGATGGTTTTACACACCTACTAAAATCAAGAAGAAAACCTTATTGAAAAAATCAATAAGATAACTTAATAAAATCAAGAAGAAAACCTTTAAAAAAAATCAAGAAGGCAACGTAATAAAATCAATAAGAAATCCCTATAGTTTACAATTTATAAGAAAACCTAATGGAATGAAGAAGTTTTTCTTTATGGATTGTTTTTTTGGTGCCAAAAATAACGGAAATTGAGTAAAAAAAGTTGTGAATAATAAGATTTCTTCTCGATTTTATGTGGTTTTCTTCTTGATAAAATTAATAAGATTTACCACATAAAAACAATAAGGAATTTCTATGAAAAAATCTTTGCTTCTTTCTGCTGGGATACCCCTTAGCCTAAAAACGTTTTATAGCGAAAATCTTCTTGATTCTATGTGGCAGCTTTTTCTCTGTGTGTTTGCTCCAATTGCCCACTTAGATCTGCGCCGCCTTACTTTTTGTTTCAACAATACTTATTGCACTAACTTTTTTTGCGGTTATAAGTCGATTTTTCTTTTCAATTTTTCCAATACATATTGTATGAAAGATAATTTTTTTTTCATTAAGTATACACCCAAATCACCTTTTCTTTTTAAATTTTATTTATGTTTTTCTTATACATATATTGACAGTTGCTGGCTGATTTCCACTCTTTTGCTTTTCATCTTGCTAAACTTTCAACAAAACCATTGGCAATCGATTAGACAGGCTTTTCAGAAGGTAAGAAAACAAAAGAAATAAATAAAAGTAATAATAAAAAAAAACGAAAGAAACAATAACAAGTTCAGCCAAACCCTGCACTATTTTTTTTTAAACCTTTCCCTTGTTGTTTAGCCGCTATTGCCATCTGGTTGGAGTTTGTGGTCTCGGCGTGTGTAAGTTGCTTATTTTATTTGAATGAGGAAAGTCTGTGCTGCTCCTTTTATAGTTTTGTCATATAAAATCTTATATTCTGTAGGGAGCTAAAAAAAAGCGTCCAAGCAACTAACTTTTTTTTTTAATTTACAAAAGGTTTTCTCTTTTTTTACTTTATTTGTAACGTCGTGGTGACATACAGCCACCATAAATGGTTAGTTTATTGAAATAATCTTCTTGCTTGAATGTGTCCAGTTGGTAGACGATTGCATTTTTCAATAGTATCTTACGCATGCCCAATTGTAGCCTGTGGCATTCTCTCCCTAGAGAATTACGCACACAGCTCCCCCTTTTTTGGAAAAATTAATCTTACCCAAGATAATTTTTGCTTTTGCTATTGTTTCGCAATCTGTCTGTCAATCGTTCATTGTTGACTTCGACTAGTTACGAATTAGTTGCTGGGTTTTATTATTATTTCAATATTTTATTTTTATTTATCGTGAACTTATTTTTTAAGAGAATTTAATTTTTGATCGAATCTCTTTGAAGTTGTTGAAATCTTTAACTATCTTTAAGAAATAAAAATATACAAGTGAATCACTATAAATCAATATAAATGAATCCGAACTTACAGCCGGCGGAATTTTTGTATTCTTCGATTATACGTAATCTGACATCATTGTGAGTAAATTTATCCCTTAAATTTTTTAAAATGGAAAACTTTTAAATATAAATAAAATTTGCCCATCACTGTTGGCATCAGTGCTGGATTTACGTATAGGCCCGGGCCTCATGGCGGCATGGTTTTAGGGGTGGAAAACTTTTAAGAACCCTAAGAATTAAAATTTTTAATAGGTTGATATTGATAATTTTTATCAATCAATGAAAAATTCAGAATATATAATTCTGGCATTCGATACGATTCGAAATTTTAAAACATTTCCATATAAACTCTATTGAAATATTTCGTAATTTCGTTCGATAACGAGTGCCGTAATTCGCCCCCTGACCTTACCCGTTAATATATTGGCGCTATGTAAATTTTTTTAAATTTATATTAAAGAATTCTAACACGCCTAAGTAGACCATTGTGCATTGTTGAGATATAATGACAGTTGGGGTGTGTATATTTGACATGTTTATTTACGAAATCAGAGCGCACTCTAGTTAAGAGGTATTGACAAGCAGCGTTTAAAAACTTCTGATTTTTGTAATTGCTTTTGCTTTTGCTTCTGAAAATGTAAGCAATCCTAGTCAAAGCGAACCCATGAAATGAAAAATTATACACAACGGAGAGTTTTAGCAGTCGACATGTTTGAATAGTGGCCGGTTTGACTAATTGCTCCTTTAAATAAATTCGGATGTTAAATTTTCGTTTTTTTTACCAAAAGTGTGGATTATATGAATTTCGAAAAAAAAAAAATTTTGTGAAAAACGAAAATTTTCGAGTTAAAAAGTGGTCTGTATGACCTATTAGGGTGCCTAGACACGTTCAGATTATATTGCCAAATATTGTTAGCAAAAAATTAGGAGTCCCTGTTATTCTAGAAGACATTAAAAAAAATTTAACTTAACTTTTACAAAAAAAGTGCATGAAGAAATCATTTTTTCGACGTAAAATGTTAATGAGATTTATTTGGAGGACTCTTAGCTGCAAGCACATTATTGCCATATGTAGTAAAGCGCTATCACTAAGTCTGAATTAGCTGTTGGCGAAAAATTGAGGACACCTTTTTTTTGACGGCTCGCTGATTTTCGAAATCTTTAGAGGTTCATAAAAATTAATTGGTCACCAAAATCGCCAAACTGGGTACAGGGGCTTACTTCCTTTTGGTAATACTATCGAACATTTACTTCACGACCATGAGGATTTGCACAGTGTAATTTAAATATTTATACATTTCATTTTTAATTTTAAAAAGTTTTTCTTCATATAGCAAACAGCGGGAAAAAAGTAATTCTGTTGCATGATTTAGTTTTCTTTTCATTATTTACACTTTTTTTAGCTCGAGAAAATGTTGTGTATGTTCATATCTTAATTGAATTACTGACTGTTTACAACAAAAAAAAATATGCAGTGTCGGTCGTATATTTATGTGGAAAACAAAAATAACTTTTTGTATTTTATACCCCTTTTAGACACGCAAAGTTTACTTTGCAAAGTCTTAATTCAGCTGTGTGAAAGATAGAGGGAGGAGTACTATCTCTTTCTATCTTTTTCCCAGCTGAACTAAAACTTTGCAAAGTAAACTTTCCGTGTCTAAAAGGGGTATTATTGTTGCTTTTCATATAAAATAATGGACTTAAGTTTTTGTTTCTCTTCTGTAAACAGGCAGTTACTTTGTGTGTATAAACACACACGACAAAAATATATCGAACCATCACATTCTGTTTTCAATTTAAATTTATACATAAATAATAAGCTCCAAATCAAATTTTTGTATAAATCTGTCAAAAACACAAACAGTTGCTTTTGACCTCATTAAAATGTAAAGAAATAATAAATTCAGTAAAGTGCGACTTTGAATCACGCACGAAGGGTTCCGTACGTTGGGCCTTGCATAGTTTTTTAATATGGCGTTTTTGACGTTTTTTTTCAGTTGAAATATTTTTTTTTTGCTTTTTTCTCGTTTTGGCGATTTTTTTCAGTTTTTGGCGTTTCTTTTATTCTGACGATTTATTTTAATTTTGGCGATTTTTTTAATTTTGGGGATTTTTTTTCATTTTGGCAATTTTTTTTTAATTTTGGCGATTATTTTAATAGAATTTTTTTTAATTTGGCGTCTTTTTCGTTTTGGCGATTTGTTTTTTGTTTGAGGCGATTTTTTTTCGGTTTGGCGAAAATTTCAAGAGTTTGGCTCTTACGATTCCCAAGATACAGCAAGTTGTCCGATTTACATATACTACGTTTATACGCACACTATTTGCAAATAAAATTATTTGCAAATAAATTAACTCTCTGTTTATACGGCATAGCAAAAGTACACAAACTTGGTAGCACTTCTATAGAAAGCTTACTTATGTTGAGAAAAAATAGTTTAAATGCACAAAATATCAAATAATTATTTGTTTTAATTGTCATTATTTGCTTCTATCAATGTTCTTTGTTGCAATATTTGTCCATTTATTGTTTTTGTTATCAAACATTTGTAAGCGTGGCAACCTCCTCAACCATTTTGTTTACAAATAGTGCGTTAATTGTGAATAATTTTCTGAATTAGTAAGTCGCAATAAAAAGAATAATATGGCAACAATTTACAGTTTTATTTGCAAATAAGCCCTGCGTATAAACGTAGTAATAGTCAAAATTACATTAACTGATAGAACACCCTTTAATCTAAATTTTTTGAAATTTTTGTGTTAATTGTTGTAGTCTGTATAAAAATACACAAACTTTACAAATTTCAAGTGTATATACATACAATTGTATGTATATTACATGGGATTTTAAAATTTTTCGTTGCTCGGTTTGGAACACTCTTTAATTTTTAATTCTCGTGTATTTGTTGTTGTAGCGGCCAAAGGTCTATACACTCTTACGGTTCTCGAGAAAATAGCCTTTGACAGACGGACGTACAGCTTAGCAAAAACAATAGGATTCCTTTTCACCTTTCGTGTATGGAACTCTAAAACAGATGTTGTAAATTTCCCCAAAAAATTCCTTCAAGCAATTTGAAGATTCCACATTCTTTAAACACCTACTACGACAGCAACTCTGGCAGCGCTGTACACAACGCGTCAATTTAAATTTACAGCAAATACATTTGTACACCTTATAGATAATGACAGATGACATCTGTAACACCAGACTTTAGCAGTTTGGCAAGCAAATGTGTCGTTGAAGGCAATGTTGATGTCGAAGACCGCCGCCAACACGGTGGCATACAAAAGGAATATTAAAAGCTAAATAAACTACAGCCGAAATAAAGGAGAATGGAAATAAATAAAACACAAATTAACAATAAAATATTGTTAAACAAATATTTAATATAAAAGTATACAAGTGAAACATATTATTCGGTTCATTGTTGTCAATGTTCAAGCAAACGTGCATCCATACATGCCCAGATACGGATTACACATACACACACATACATACATATTTATGTATTTATTTATTTTGGAACTCATCCCTGTAGTAAGTAAAAAAATCGGTTGAGAAAAAACACTAACAATATATTAAATATTTTACAAGTGACTACAAATTGGTTTAAATCTCATGCAGATATCAAACAAACATATTGAATAGAAGCACACGTAAGAAATAAATAAAAGCAAAATAAGTAAATGAAAAGAAAATAAAATAACAAAAGAAGCATGCCACGAAGTCAAATGTCAAATGTTTGTGTCGAAAAACAAAAACTAAATAATTTCAATATTTAATATGTATAATATTTTCCATGAGCGGTACAAACTTTCGTATGCATGGATGTATGAAAGTATTTTTTATTTTAATTAAATATAAAAACAACAATTAATTAAACAATTATTTATGTATATAAATATGTTGTATATAAATAGGTATATGTATATGCATTCATATATACATATATATTATATATTATATTAATATTAATTGACTACAAATTGGTTGAAAAATAAGCAGTTAATAGTCAATTTAAAAGTCATGCAGAGATGGCCAATAGACTACCGCCTATGACATGCCTATATTAAAATAGTGAGTCGGCGACAAGGAAAAAGGTCACTTAACTAGATGTGGTTATTAAAAAAAACCAGTTTGAAGTTACTTACAAATGGGTTTGACTTCCCATAGGGATGTTAAAATCAATGAATGTTAAGCATTGATAACATGGAAATGAACATTAATAATTATTTAACAGCAACTACATGAGCAGCTTACACCCATGCAAACCAATTATTTTATTTTTTCGAATGCCAATGTCATTGGTAAATTTGGGATAAATGAAATTCTCTTTGCTAAAATTGTACCCATCAAGTGTCAACAAGTAAAGAATTAAGAATTTTATTTTGAACGTAAGCTGTCAAATTAATTATTTATAAAATTTGTAAATTACTTTTAACTTACATACATATCGTTACCTTAATATAGAAAGGTCCTAACTCATTATTTTTTTAGTCGAATTTTTTGTACACGAGTATTTTGATAGAAGAACGTCTAATGTATCGAAAAATGCAAATATCTCGATTTCAAAAAAATAATGAGTTAGGACCTTTCTATATTAAGGTAACGATATGTATATATGTATGCATCTACTTGTGTATACCCAGTATAGCATTTGCAACATATAACATTTTTTTAAATGAAAAGTCGAGTTTTCTACGAATATATGAAAAGTGAGCTGTGACACATTCAACTTTTCTATATGAAAAGTGAGCTGTGACACATTCAACTTTTCTATATATGAAAAGTGAGCTGTGACACATTCAACTTTTCTATATGTGAAAAGTGAGCTGTGACACATTCAACTTTTCTATATATGAAAAGTGAGCTGTGACACATTCAACTTTTCTATATATGAAAAGTGAGCTGTGACACATTCAACTTTTCTATATATGAAAAGTGAGCTGTGACACATTCAACTTTTCTATATATGAAAAGTGAGCTGTGACACATTCAACTTTTCTATATATGAAAAGTGAGCTGTGACACATTCAACTTTTCTATATATGAAAAGTGAGCTGTGACACATTCAACTTTTCTATATATGAAAAGTGAGCTGTGACACATTCAACTTTTCTATATATGAAAAGTGAGCTGTGACACATTCAACTTTTCTATATATGAAAAGTGAGCTGTGACACATTCAACTTTTCTATATATGAAAAGTGAGCTGTGACACATTCAACTTTTCTATATATGAAAAGTGAGCTGTGACACATTCAACTTTTCTATATATGAAAAGTGAGCTGTGACACATTCAACTTTTCTATATATGAAAAGTGAGCTGTGACACATTCAACTTTTCTATATATGAAAAGTGAGCTGTGACACATTCAACTTTTCTATATGAAAAGTGAGCTGTGATACATACAACTTTTCTATATGAAAAGTGAGCTGTGACACATTCAACTTTTCTATGTGAAAAGTGAGCTGTGACATATTCAACTTTTCTATATGAAAAGTGAACTGTGACACATACAACTTTTCTATATGAAAAGTGAGCTGTGACACATTCAACTTCTCTATATATGAAAAGTGAGCTGTGACACATTCAACTTTTCTATATATGAAAAGTGAGCTGTGACACATTCAACTTTTCTATATATGAAAAGTGAGCTGTGACACATTCAACTTTTCTATATATGAAAAGTGAGCTGTGACACATTCAACTTTTCTATATATGAAAAGTGAGCTGTGACACATTCAACTTTTCTATATATGAAAAGTGAGCTGTGACACATTCAACTTTTCTATATATGAAAAGTGAGCTGTGACACATTCAACTTTTCTATATATGAAAAGTGAGCTGTGACACATTCAACTTTTCTATATATGAAAAGTGAGCTGTGACACATTCAACTTTTCTATATATGAAAAGTGAGCTGTGACACATTCAACTTTTCTATATATGAAAAGTGAGCTGTGACACATTCAACTTTTCTATATATGAAAAGTGAGCTGTGACACATTCAACTTTTCTATATATGAAAAGTGAGCTGTGACACATTCAACTTTTCTATATATGAAAAGTGAGCTGTGACACATTCAACTTTTCTATATATGAAAAGTGAGCTGTGACACATTCAACTTTTCTATATATGAAAAGTGAGCTGTGACACATTCAACTTTTCTATATGAAAAGTGAGCTGTGACACATTCAACTTTTCTATGTGAAAAGTGAGCTGTGACATATTCAACTTTTCTATATGAAAAGTGAACTGTGACACATACAACTTTTCTATATGAAAAGTGAGCTGTGACACATTCAACTTCTCTATATATGAAAAGTGAGCTGTGACACATTCAACTTTTCTATATATGAAAAGTGAGCTGTGACACATTCAACTTTTCTATATATGAAAAGTGAGCTGTGACACATTCAACTTTTCTATATATGAAAAGTGAGCTGTGACACATTCAACTTTTCTATATATGAAAAGTGAGCTGTGACACATTCAACTTTTCTATATATGAAAAGTGAGCTGTGACACATTCAACTTTTCTATATATGAAAAGTGAGCTGTGACACATTCAACTTTTCTATATATTAAAAGTGAGCTGTGACACATTCAACTTTTCTATATATGAAAAGTGGGCTGTGACACATTCATCTTTTCTATATATGAAAAGTGAGCTGTGACACATTCAACTTTTCTATATGAAAAGTGAGCTGTGATACATACAACTTTTCTATATGAAAAGTGAGCTCTGACACATTCAACTTTTCTATATATGAAGAGTGAGCTGTGACACAGTCTACTTAAAATTAATCAATTTAAATTCAGTTCTTATTTATCTTGTCTGTAGAGACAGTGTACGAGTATGTTTTTAAACAAAATAAATTAATCATTTGCCAATATAGCAAATTCCAATTCTCTTCTAAACTTCGTAAAATTTTGACAACTGCAATGCATTTTGCATACGGAATAACTTTAACCTTTCCATGCTACTAATCAAATTTGTTTTTATTAGTTAGAAATTTGACTTTAAATGCGCTATTTGCTTTAACCACAATTTGCATTCCCATTGAGTGGAATTCGTTGCACATGTGCACCTTCAACCAAACATCCTTCCTTATTTATTCATCTAGTTTGTCAGAAGTGCAATAATTTATCATGTCATATCATTTGCATACTCGCACACATCTGCCGATGGATGCATCGTGTTATCTCCTGCTCAAATTTTATTTTTGCAGCTGTTTAGCATCTTTAAATAGTTTCGAGTTGCCGTGCCTGCCTCCTCTATTCTCTATCGTTTGATGGTAAAGCTTCTATATATGTAATCGTATTATATTATTCTTATTTGTTTTGTTGCTTTTTTTGCATGTCTTCTTTTTCTTATGATTTTCTTTCTTATTTAAGGCAACATAAAGAGAAAAAAAAATGAAAATTAATTTTTCATTCGAAACACGTTTTTAACTTCTGCAGCTCATTGGATTTGTGCTAATACGGCAACATGGATGGAATCGATTTAAGGAAAAAAGAAATATTGTGTTCTTCTGTTAGACAAATACTTCGTTGGATGAACAGGAATGAATCCTCAAATTTAATAAATGGTTAGATCGTCTGTTAGACAGACGTAAAAGGGGTTGGTCGGTTGGTGTGGTTAAACTAAATAAATAAAATAAAAGATTCTTAGACAACCATAGAAAACTTCTCGCTGAACTTTATTAATGTTCGATGTTAGTTCGAAAACCAATTACGAAAATAAAACGTTAAAATCTGCGCGTTGTCTGAGGAATGTTATGCTCTCTAATTGTGTTTGAAAATAAAATATTTGCGGATTAATAACAAACAAATTAGAACATTTAGTTGCGTTGCCAATTGCCAAAATTCTATTAACTACAACTGGCAACTAACAGCTAATAATATCACTTGCTAAATTGCAATTAAATTGGCAACAAAATTAAGTAAACTGATCCTTCTTTGGAAAGGCGAAAAAATGTTTTTGCTAAAAATTATTTTAAGCAATAAAATTTACTCACAGTGAATTCGGTAAATCCAAAGAGTTCGAATTGCCCCTTAAGTGCCGTCTAATGAATTAAACAATTTGTACTTCGTTCAGTCGAACCATTATATTTTCTTACCGAATTATAGCGACCTTATAAAATTTTCTTATTTTTGTTAAATTTTCAAGCCAAATAATTTTATTTATTTTCAAAGCAATAACTTTTAGCCATTTTATTTTTAGTGTTTTTTTTGCGAATTTTTACCTTTTAAGTTTATTTTATTTTTACTTTGGCGTTTCCTGCTAACTTTTTATATGATTATTTTATAAAAATTTTTATATTAAAACAAGTTTTATATAAAAACAAATTTCTTATCAAATATATATATATATTGAGAAAAATTGCACAAAAATTGATTTTGGCGATTTTTCATGACAAATTTATATTATTTTCTCTCTCTCTCTCTCGCTCTCTATCTCTCTTTTTAGAATAAGATTCAGCTTTAGCTCCGTAAATTACGGAATAGGGCTACACACAGAAAAATTTCAACTTAAAATCTACTAAAACAAGGTTAATCTAATCTTTTTCGGCAATGATTTTGCTTCATATTTGTTTCATGTTAATCTAACATGATTTATAGTAATTGTCAAAAAAAATTTTCCTTGGGAAATAACTTTATTTCACGTTGATTTAACATTTACGTGCTGTTAAAATCAAAATGACGGGTCATGCTGAATCAAAGTTATTTCAAGTTGGAACAACGTAAATTCGAATAAATAAATGAATAAATAGATTGTATTTTTATTAACTACTTAACTTACGTGTGTTTAGCACAGAAATCAGAAAAATGTTTTTTATATATAATTGACTTCCCCGGCCAATATTTGAACTCTGAACTCATCGCGGGGCAGTCAATGCGCTTACCCCTGCAGCCGCAACAACCGTAAATATTTTTTTAGATACACACTTAATTTATATTATGGTATATGGATTTAAACTTTACGAGCAATTCAACATGATTTAATATGATTTCAAATCAAAATTTTTGCATGGTGATTTAACATTGGTATTTTTTTTTCTGTGTTACTTGAATCATAACTCTATGATTTTATTAAGAGGGCAAGGCTTTAATAAAGCGAGGCCAATCGAAGATGTTGAAATCGTTTTTACTGGCGCTTACCGGACAAGGAAATTCTAATATTTGTGAGTCTATGTATGTGTGTGTGTGTGTATTTATGTGTAGGAAAACCTGCAATAATTTATAATTTGTAAAACAAAAACTAAAATTATTTGAGATTTACTAAAAAGGTTTGGTTTTTTACATGCAAAAAAAATTTTTAACTTGTATAATGAGGTAATGAGGAAAAATTGCTTAAGTTAATAACCTTATTTTGAATTAAATCTCCGGGAGTTTATTCCTTATTCATTGGTTTCTTATTTTTAAAAATCATTTGCAAGCTTTCAGTTAAAATAAAACAACTGGAAACAAAATGGCTGTTATCGAAAATTCAAAGTTCTCCCTCATATTTAAATTTTTAGCTCAATCTATTTAGGTTAAATGGATTTTATTTTTTATAAAAAAATCAATGCAGTGGGAATTATTTCCCGGAAAATATTTAGAATTGGCCGATATTTCACAGTTTTGTGGTAGAGTGCTTTTAAGCTCTGAAGTTGATTTTTAGAAAATTTGTTTCTTTTACAGTTAAATTGGAAAATTCGGTCTGTGTTTTTATTTTATTTAGGAAAACGTGGTACAATACTCCATAAATAAATAATACATTCAATCCGAAATATACCAGATAAAATTAAGCTATTACTCCATATGATATTATAAATCGAAAAAAGATAAGCGGGAAGTTATAGCGCTATAAAATGAAATAGTCGAGATATTGTACACGGGTACTGTTGAATATGTAGATTACATCTATTAACTCTTAATTACATTATCTCGAGTTAAGCACTTTTAAATAATTCTAAACTATTGCAGCCTCTTTCTCTTCCCTAGGGCTGCCCAATGGCAGTTAAATGTTATAAAAGAGTGGAGATTTTGCCGAGAGTTTTAAATATGAAGATTACCGGGGGGCCATTAACTCAAAATTACCTTATCTCGACGACTTAAGCACTTTATCCTTTTAGCCACAGAATTTTATACTATATATTTGCAGCCTGTTTCTCTTCAATAAGAGATAGAAAAAGTTAAGAGGCTAGATAAGCTGTAAATTTTTGGTATTTTGATATTGGAATAAGCGTAAATAACTTCAATGCAACTATTTGCAAATTATAAATTGCAAAATACGATACATAGCTACATAGTTTAGAAATATTTTGAATTAAATTAAATATTATTGAATTAAATATAAGATTTGTTAAAAGTCTATACAGCCAACCTTCCTGTTTGCTTTGCCTTAAATGTACTTATTCCCAATGCATGCCATCATCTATCTATCTATCTCCTCGTAACTCGTATTGAGAGCTACTTGTTGTTATCTTGTGCACAATGTTGCAAACATCTTTTCCTAAACTGATTGCAACTGAGTACATACATGTTGTGCACCTTAAATGGCAATTTAATAGTAATTTGTTATTACGTAAAATGAATATTAATTGGCTGAAGGACTTCTTTAGACTTGTAAGTGTTTCCTCAAATTAAATGAGTTTGCAGTTGCATGCAAGTAAATGTATTGATAATTTGATGAAGAAAACAAAAATTCTTCTCATATTACAAGTGTGGTAAAAATTTAAAATATGATTTCTATACAAACTTTCTAGACGAGTCGTCTGCCTGACTTGTGGAAACTGGACATAAGTTTTATTATGCAGTGGGTGTTTAAATGGTAAAGCTAATAGTACGCAAACTGTAGATTGATTCGTTATAAAAGCGAGTTTTTTTTTGGAGCGCAAGTTTCTTATGGAGAGCATGTAGTAAAACAAAAAATTTTTGAAAATGAAGAGACACTGGCGAATACTGGTAGAAACTACATAGCATAATGTTGCTGCCACTGCGGATTATTTATTTTTTTTTTTTTTTTTTTTTTATTTATTTATTTATTTGTATGTTCAAGTCCTATACAACAAGAATTAATCTTATATTTATAGTACAGGAAAGTAGTATCCATAACTTAATTACGGCAGCAAACATAAAAACAGACATTAAGATACAAATTTACAAAATTAATTAATTGGATATATTATAGGAACAATATTTATGAATTTCTAATTTGAGAAGTAATTAAATAAAAATTGCTTAAAGCTAGTTGCGTTGCTATTAAGTTGTTGTGTATGTGGAAGAGTATTCCAGAGACGCGCAGCATGTATATAAAACTGCCATTCAGAAACAAGTAGACGATGTAAAGGAACTATGATCTTTTTCCCCCTAACTGATCTTGCAAACCTTATTTTATCAGTAAGATATCGTGGCATTTCAGAATAAATAATTTTATGAAGAAATAAAAGCACACGTATATTAAGAAGATTGTTGAACGAAATGCCATATAGTTTCGAGGAAAATTGAGAAACATGATCATATCTTTTCAATCCGTATACATACCTAATAATATTGTTGTATAAAACGTTAAGCTTTCTTTTGCTAATTGAGTCACAGCTAGCATAAAGTTCACAACCGTAGATTAAGCCAGGAACTATATAAGACTTAGCAAGAAGTTGCCTTATATTGAAAGGAGTATAGTGCTGTGATGACCAAAGACATCTCAGCTTTGAGTAACTCTGGCCGACAACTGCGTTAACATGGTTTGACCAGGTAAGGTTGTTATTAAAAATTATTCCAAGATTTTTGGCAGCATTTACAATAGTAATTTTTTCTCTGTTTATTAAGATCTCAACATCGGCAATATTATTAATTGTTTTCTTACGTACTATGATACATTTTGATTTGTGGGGGTTCAAACAGAGTCCATTTGCAGTTGCCCAAAGATAAATTCTATTTAGATCATCATTAAGTCTTGAAATATTATCAGCAACAGAATTGACTGGACTACTCAAATACAACTGAACATCATCAGCATACATATGAATTTTGCAGTGCAAAAGTTGTTTAGGCAAATCATTTGCATATATAGAAAAAAGTAGTGGTCCAAGGATTGACCCTTGAGGCACTCCCCTTGACAAATTTAATGCTGAGGATCGGTGGTTGCTCGCGTAAACAAATTGCCTACGGCTAGAGAGATATGATGATAGCAGTCTAGTTGACGTAAAAGAAAAATTAAAGAAATACTGAAGTTTCATGCAAAGCGTACTATGGTCGACCGTGTCAAAGGCCTTAGAATGATCTAGAAGAATCAAAAAATTAATTTTTCCTTCGTCAAGTTCACGTCGTATGTTTTCAGTTACATCCATTAAAGCGGAGACACAGCTATGATTTTGACGAAAACCTGATTGCATATTAGACAACAAATTATTATTTTTTATATAAAGCGACATCTGATTATAAAGAATTTTTTCAAAAGCCTTAGATATAAAGCACAATATGGCAATTGGCCTGAATTCTGAGTCTTTTTTAGGTATAGGCACTATTTTTGCGTATTTCCATTTCAACGGGAAAGTGCTAGTCATTATAATAGTGTTGTACAAATGTGTGATATATGGCAAGCGTAATTTTCCGCGGAAGTGCCAGGGAATTCCTGGGATTTTGGGGATTTTCAACCTAGCTTTTGGGAATCTCCAATATGATTTGTACATTTGCTAAAAGGTTCGTGACTTGGATTTGTGGTTCGTGGCAGTGATAGCTGAAGCTGTCTCTGCTAACTAATATTATAAATGCGAAAGTAAATTTATTGTTTGTTAGTTGCCCTTCAACGGTTAAACAACGGAACCGCTTTTGATGAAACTTAGACCATGCATAGATAGATCTAAGTCCAGATGGACACATAGGTTATATCTTTTTTAAAAACTTGGAACACGAGGGGAGGTAGGGGGAAATTTCAGCCTCTCAGAAACTATCTAACCTATTTTGATGACAAGAAGACATAACCTGTAGATTTTTTAAAAAATAGGACCACGAGGGCTGGTGAGGGGAGTTATGTTTCTCTTTGAAACTATCTCTGTGTTTTTATTAGAGAGGAGGTGAGGGAAATTATTTTTTCTCTTTTAAACCATCTATCAGATTTTTATGAAATCCGAAACATAGATAGATCTGAGTCTACAGGAGGACCTAGAAATTTTTTTCAAACAAAAAAAGAGCACGTAGAGAGGAAAGGGGGAATTTCTTTCGCCTTAAAACTATCTAACCGATTTTTTTTTTGTTGTTGAAAGAGAAGTTACATTCAGGCAATGAACACTTACTACTATTACTAGGTGTTGCCCTTTTTAGGAAGGGTATAGTGATAGAGAGGACAGGTGATAAAGGAAGAGATAGAGGAAAGCTTCATTTGTTTTTACAACTCTTATTTTTTTTTGCACATTTTAAATAATGCAATGTGCAGCGTCTCTGGTGTCAATGAGGCGTATTAAATTTTCAAAGCTTTGTTTGAAGCCATTTGATTTGTTATTTCTATTTTGCCAATAAGTCTGTTATGCAGAAGAAGGGTGCCCTCATATTACATTAGGATTAGTATCCCCTTAAGCAGGAGTAGTTCAATGACCAGTGTCTATGTCTTCATAACTTGACCTTTCCTACAATAACTGATACAAAAGGACACTAATGCACATCAGACAGATACGAGTTTTTGTTACTTTTAATGCCAGATCCGGGTTCGAACCTAGGACCTGCGGTAGTCAACCTGCTAACTACTTCAGCCAACATAGATAGATCTAAGTCTAGGAAAGCACATGGCTATAAATTTTTTCAAAAATAGGAGGAGAATGAGGAGGAGTAGATGGCGATTTCTGGCTCCTTGAAACTATCTAACCGATTTTGATGAATTCAAAACATGGATAGATCTGAGTTTGCAAGGGCTCAAAAGCTATACGAGTATATTTTATAAAAAAAGAAGCTCTCTAGAGATAAAGGGCAATTTCTAAAGTAAGTAAAACGTAAGCAACGTGACAAAAGGTATAGTATACTCTTCTGTGGTAATACCCTTATATTAGTATGTATGTTTGTATAGTGAAGAAATTAAAAATGCCAATTAAACAACGTCCTTTTTTTTGTTGAACAAGCACGTTCCAAAATATTTTCATTTTTGCTTTAATTTTGGCCGTATGCTTTTAAACCCATAAAAAAACTTTTGCTGCCACATGAAGTTTTAAATAAACTTGTAAACTCCTTTCACCAAATACAAACAATAACGAAAACCTAAACTTAAGGGATCAATGGTCATTCTAAACTAGACCAAATTTTATTAAGCTAAACTCCCATAAACAAACAGCCATCAAATGCAAATCGTCAACAAGTCTTTAATCTGCAAACAACAGATACAACAGAGTAAACAATAAATAAATAAAAAAATAAAATAAAACAAGCGAAATGTTAAATATTTTGCTATAAATTAAACATGAACGTAAATGAAAAAAAAATAATATAAAAAACTTTAAAAATTTAAACGCACGAATGAACAATTTTTCGGAAAGAGAAAAAAAAATATATTTTGAACAACAACAGCGGCAGCTGACAATAAATCTAAATTGTATTTGTTTATTTGTCTAAATTTATTTCTAAAAAACTAAAAAAAAAAAATGTTTTCTATATGTGTATCTTGCGGAAAATATATGTGTGCTTGAATATCGATTGGACTAACATTTGGCGCCAATAGATTAGAGAAACGCCCAAACATTTCAACTGCTTGTTGAGTTTTCCTTTATTTTGAATTTTTCTTCTTTTTTTGGATTTTCCTTAACAATTGCACAATTGCAACATACTTTCGGACAAATGAACATGCATGCATCTGCATTAGGGTTTGCGATATCCCGGACTTTTGCAGTTCCCGGGAAACGGGAATTAAAAAATCAAGTTCCCGGGAAAAGCTAATTTTCTAAATTAAATACATTTATTAAATGAAAGTTGGTGAAATTTCGATTGTTTTATTAATGTAAGCATTCTTTTGAAATAAGAGTTAATAAAAAAGCAGTTCTAAGACAAATTTTTAAGAATTTTTAATTGAATTTAAGCAAATGCAATAAAGTTATTACACAGCAAAAGATCATATAAAAACCAATTGACGACTGTTACCACAATTAGTAGACAATTTTCTAATAAGACCTACCTTCATTTTAATAAAAATTTGCCTTGCATGTTTCTCATTCTTTTTGAAAAAGTTCCAGGCGGTTTCTTATCGTTAAGTACAAGCAGGTTACAGTACCATACTGCGCTGCGCCGAATTTTGAATACCTTGAGCCACAGTATGTCTAAGTGTCTTTCATTTTATTTCTCCTAAAATATTTTCTTCAGGGTTTCCATAATAGCGTATACTTGTAATAAAATTAAGTTTTGTCAACTCAGAGTTCTTACAGCTTAAAATTTTCACTACACCTTTCAAAATTTGTTCACTAATTCGGCGAAAAATCACTTCAAGTTCGCTTAGCATCGAATTATTTACTTTAGGAAACGATTATATCATTGCAATCATTGATACTTATACCATTTATTCCACTTTTTTTAGGAGATATGGTATGACCTCAATTTAATGGAATTTGTATGAAATTTCAGACTAGATTTGAATAGTTCACATTTTTATTTTATATTAAAAAAAACATGAAAATTTTACTTCTTGTTTATCGGAGTCGAAAGAGTTCTTTCTTTCTTACAGTTACATTTAAAACAAAAACTCAATTTAAATTTTAAGATTAAAAAATTTCCTGCGAACAAGGTATATGTAAGTGTTTAAACAGACGATGAAAAACGTGTCAACGTTCGTGGAAATTTAGTCATACAATCATTCAAACGAACTTTTGTAATATATAAAAAAATAATAAGTTTTTATATTAAAGTAAAATTGGATTATAAATTCTATATATTTATGAAATAACATGCACTTTAAATTTCCCGTTTTCCCGGGAAAATCTCAAAAATTTCCCGGGAATATTAGCAGACATTTTCCGGGATTTTCCGCCCGGGAATTCCCGTTTCCCAAACCCTAATCTGCATGCAAACAGGCACATAAACCGAAACAAAAATGCATTCCCTTTTTCCACTGTCAAACTAACTGCCTGTCCTCCTCCTCCTTCCTCATCTACAATTGTTTATATGTATTCGTACTCCCTGTTACTTGGTTTTAGCCAAACATTTGCTGTGTTGGTTGTGTGTGCTCAGTTTGGCTTGAACTGGAATCAATTGCAAACCTTAAGAAGTGGCACTGCTTTGATTGTGGCCCGCAATGAAATAAAACTTAATTTAGTCACGGGGTGTACATGCGCCAAATTTTACAGTTTTTACAGTTGTATCGCCTCGAAATGCGGCAAGCATCAACTGCAAACGGCCAGCCCCAGCATTCACGATGACAATAACACGTGCAACCAAAAGCGACTTTGGGTTAAAATGTTGAATAAGGAATTAAAATAAAACAACAACAAAATAACGTCCTTTAAATAAAACGGGTTGGGTGTAATTGTTTGTTTTTCTTTTAATTTTAATTTTCCTTTTTTTTACCAAATAATGCCCTACACTTTCTAACGTTTGTTGGTAAAATGTAAAATAAATGATAAAGTATTATTGTTACATTATTTATAAGTCCGCCCTGAGGCAGTCAGTTGGATACTACATAGAGGCAGTAATTAAACTGATATTATTTTATGGTATATCAGTCTGGTGAAAAGCTCTAGACTCGGCGAACAATCAATTTCATAAGGAGAGGATTCCGGTGCTTTACAATCTACGCCAAAGCAGACACTTTTCACTATGTTGTTCCGACTTCAATTGGATCTACTAAATCGGAAACTACGAGGGCGGGTTAATAACACAGGTTTTTATAAAAAAAGTTATTTTATTTTTCAACATAGTCTCCTTTGAGTTCTATACAACTACACAGAAAAAAGTATTTAGCAATTAATGTTTTCAATTAAGAATTTAATTGATTCATTTAAATTTTTAATTGTATTAATTAATTTGAGTAGAAAAGCTTAATTGATATTATCAAATTCTTTATAGATGAAAACTTACGGCCTGGCCCACGATCTCACGAGAAATCGTTAGATCGACAACTTGTATTGCAAACAAAAATAAATTTTCTAAAGTTATTGTTGCTTGCAATACAAGTTGTCGATCGAACGATATCTGGTGACATCGTGGGCCAGGCCGATAATTAATATTTAAGTGATATTACAAATATTATAATTGATATTACAAAATTATTCATATTACTTTTTTGTGTGTAGTGCAACGTTTCTACAATTTTTTTAACCGTTCCGAAAAATATGATTTGTCGAGGTCATCAAAATAGGCACTTGTTTGTGAAATGATTTCATCGTTGGAGTCAATTTTCATTCCGCCCAGTCATATCTGCAAGTTTTGGAATAAGAAATATTATTACTCGGGGATAAATCTGGAGAATAGAGCGGATGAGGAAGCAATTCTTAGCCCAATTGATACATTTTTGCTATGGAAACAGCACATTTGTGCACCCTTGCATTGTTCTGGTGGAAAATAACTTTTTTTTAGGCCAAATGAGGTTGTTTTTCTTAAATCCTCATTGAATCGACCCAACAAGTTGGTATACTATTCGCCGTTGATTGTTTTTGCCTTTGGAAGGTAGTCAATGTGGATTATACCGCGTGCATTCCAAAGCCCGGCCGAAATCAAGCACAGCTGAATGCTTCCGGGCGCGTCCACAGGTTGCAGATAGTAGAAAGCTCGGTAGATATGCGGAGTAGCTGCTAAAGCAGCATCGGGTAATCAGCCGTTCCGAGTGGAGAGTCTTAGAGGGTTTCCGGGTGGCTTCGTACACCTAAAGGTGCAATCAGACGTGACATAACCATAGAAAACAGCTGTTCGAACCAAACAAATGGGCAACACTGTATCTGATTATAGATGACTCGCCATAACGCCATAGTCATTACCATAGAAATCAATTGAATTTTGCTTTGGTTATGGCTATGGCATTATGGCTATGGCACGTCTAATTGTACCTTAAACAATTCTGAGTGCCTACGATACTTGGAACATCAAGGCGATTAATTGGCGCCTTCAAATAACCAATAGCCGGCTCGCTATACAAACGTGATATAAGGCTTCTAAGCCAGCCCGCTTGGAGGCCATGCTGGCAGTCCCAGTTTCAGGATCGCATGCGGAGCCCAATTAGCTGCTTATCTTAAACCATCTGATTACCGAAACCTCAAGAAATAGTAATGAAAAGAGGCGCTATGCTCCTTATAGGAACTAAAGGATCTAATATATACATATATTTGTGATTTTTTTAAATATTTGTATGGGGAACACCCCAGGGGTGGTTCCAGGGAGTGTGACACTGGCATAGGTGGGTCGGCCCTCCAAAATTAGTAGGGGTCGGTCATACATTTTGAGTCGATTGAGGAACTCTAAATGGGTCAAAGTGAGATTTTTCAAAAGTTGACCCTTCAAGAAAATTTGACCCTTCGGATCAAAAGTCGGGACATCAAAATACATTTTAGAGGTCTGCTTCCTTCGGAAAAGTTTCTTATTTTGATCCCTAGAATACGATTTTCCTTGTAATTTGTGCGATTTTTAAATCGACCCGCCCTAATATATATATACATATATATATACAAAAAAACGGTCGCCATGACTTTGTAGGCTGACAAACCCATCTACGCCTTCTTTGCCTCCGATTCACCCCAAGAAGGACACTGTTTTGACTGCTGTTTCACGACTCCATATTACTACTTATCGCAGTCAGGCTTACAACTATCGGTGCACGATAGGTATTAAGTCACGCATGACTCACGCGTAATAGTGGTTGTATTTATAAATAATAATGATAATAGCTAACTTTCTAAGGCTTGTCAAAAAGTCTATTTATGAATAATTCATATCCGTATAATTCTTATCAGCCGCCGCATGCAATTCATCAGGAATGAGCGTGAATAAAAAAATTATGAATTTTTCTTGTTTTTTTTTTGCTTAAGCATCGCTTATATGCATTTCGTTCCTGCTTTAATATTTCTTAAATAAAAAAAAATGTGTTCATTAATTCAATAAAAATTACTTTGTACAGGGAGTAACATCTCCCCTTTCATTCAGTTTGTTCCAGAAGTTGTCCCATATAAAATTTAGTGACCCTCACTATTGTTAGTTGTAGAGATATGAAAAAACGGCCTTTTGCCCCACTATACGAAGCATAACACCATTTGCCAATGGGGTCTTGCCAGCATTTTAAAGTCTACTAGGGTTATGCCTAATCGCATAAACTGTTGCATTCCAAAGCTATGCTTCAGGGCAGAGCTTGGATACTCCCTGACAATGCAATTTTCCCCATCAACACAAATACCCCAATATATTTACACAGCTGGCTTCAAACGGTGAATAAGAGTTGGCGGGATGTCCTTTTTGCAGAATCTAGGAATTCCAGTCTTTCGGACGAATATATCATCCTATAAGAGAATTATCTGCTATCAAAAAAGCAATGAATCGGCTAAGGTTTGAAAATTTAGTTTCTTAAAAATTACTTCCAGTTTTTCCCGGCTTGTAATAGCGCAGAAAAAAAATATTATGCTCCTCTGTGCCTCTGTCCATCCCTTTTTGAGCAACATATCCTGCAGCATCTGAGATATCAGAAAGGAAATTTATTAAAATAAGTTCTTATATCAGGAACCATGGGATATTTTCACTCTGACTACCGAAATAGCGTTTAATTTATAAGGGCCCTTCTGTAGCAGGGATGGCATTGAGAATTTTAAAATTGCAGCAACAACTTTCAAAAATAGTACTTCTTTGAACTTAATTGTCTTTAAAGATTTTGTTAGTTCAAATTACATAATTTTATTGGTTTTAATTAAAATAATATAAAGCAAAAATCTACATCAAGTGACACCACACACAGTGGACCAAACATAACAAGAACGCTGATGATTAAGGTGTAGTGGCATTCGAAAACAGCTAGTTGATCCGTTCTACTACGTATTTGTCAGAATATTAACAATTAACTTTGGTGTTATTTGTTCATTAATAATTATCACATGTAATTTGGCTTGCAAAACGATACGAAATTTAGCCTGAACAAATTCACCCTTATTCTAATGGTCGACATCGACGTCACTTTAACACAACATAAAAAAATTAAGGCTTGTGTATCCGTTGGCAAAAACAACTGACTCCTGTTGGCAGGTTTATTCTATTTTCTAGACCTTAGGGAACGGAAATAGATTGGCATTAGCACAAAATTGTTCTCGAGAACGAGTAAACAATCCCCAATTTTTTGCTATTGTGTTAAAGTGACGTCGATGTCGACAATTAGAATAAGGGTGATTATAAATAATCTATTTTGCTTTGGTTACAGAATCGTTTTCACAAATTCACTTGTAAGTTGGGATGTTAAAGTATATGGTTACCCTGTTTGAGATGAAATTTAAAATATACAAATTAATAGAATGTGCTCTAGCATCCGAATGTCCTCGCTGCGTTTTGCTTTCACAAGACTGTTTTCAAGTGAGAAGAATATGAGTTTCATTGTTCAAAAGTGAAAATTGACATATGCATTCCTTTGAAAATAAATGCGGAGTGAAACCGGGGAAATTCCTTAAATGTACTAAATTAATAACACTGTACAACAGCCAAAATAGCCTTTAGATAAAAGTATGCGGACTATATGGATTTCAATGCGTTAAATTCAAATCTGCTGTCAGTTTTTCTCTATCACGTAGAGATTTTTTTTATGGGTGTGGCTAATTTTGGCCCCTAAATTAGTCGGCCATACTAATATATTTTACTATAACTCGAAAACCGCTATTTCGATTTTAATAGATAATAAACCAAAAGACGCGCCACAAAATTTTGTTAAAAAAAATTTATAATCATTTTTTACCTATCTTTTATGGTTTCGGAGTTATTCAGAATTTAAAAGAGAAAAAAATTTTTTTTATGCAAAAATCGCGTAATTTTTTTACATGAAAATTGGAATAAAAAAATCAGAAACTCAAAAGTTTCATATTTTTTACATTTTTCTTAAAACCACATATCCTAGGAATAAAACAAGCTATAAAACGTGAAAATCCAGCAATAAATCTTGATTTTATTCACAATTTAAAGTTCTGTTACCTGCCCGCAATGCCCTTTCAATAGCATTATCAGATGTCAGTGATGGGAAATGAGATTTGCATTTCGGTATCAAAAACAAATTTTTTTAGTACTTTTTTGATCCCGAGAGTACCAAAAATTATAATATTTCTTATTTAAATTTTATTAACAAAAAATTATAAGAAATTCATTTACAAAAAAAGGAACACATAGGTACAAATATACAAATAGGTGTAGCCTGGATTAGACTTAATACTGTTGGAACATAAATCTTGCCCCCGTATTCCATAGCTCGCTAAAGCTAAATTCGACCGCTAACATGCTGAACAAATAGAAAATTTAAAATTTTTGGCGATGACATAAAGCAATAAAATTTCGGCGAATTACATTTTTAAGCCATTATCTGATTTATCAATACCCGTTTGAAAATTGCATTCGTAGCCGAAAATTAGATTTAGCTTTAGCGAGTTACAGAACACGATGGCTGTTGATTTATATTTTGTTTTCATGAAATTTTGGTAAGAGAAAATCCTTTCGACATTTACAGAGGAGTGAGGCATGGATAAAATTCCGTAAGCTACTCTCGATATATCAGGAAACATGTATTCATCTAATGCGTTTTTATTAAAGCCAATGCTCTATATTGGTTGTTAATATTTCAAATTATTTTTCTTTTCTTTTTTTTTCTTTTCCCTGGTAACATTTTAATTAAAAGTGGTATAATGATATTAGTTTAACAGATAAAATACTTTCAGGGGGAAACTTACTAAACCAAACTAACATTTTATTGTCAAAGTCCACTTTTGCCCTTAGAACTTAATATAAACTTTTTAAAATTTTCTTTAAACTGATTTAAAACAGTTGTTTCAATAGATCAACTTCTGTGCCACATAAAATATCATTGAATGGAATATGGTTTTCGTTGATATTTAATTGTGGTTACTCATTTCTAAAAGATCTTTACTAATAAAGCTTCGTTCTCTTTGTCGAAAAAAAGAATTTAATTCTTGGCAAAATATGTATATGCATGCGCGAGTCTTCTGACTGCATTTCTAAGTTGCCCGTGAGAGTATCAAATTTCTTAGGGGAGTACTACGGTACTTTTTCATGTCAAATAGTATCAAAAAAAGTACGATCGTACCAACTTTCCCATCACTGCTAGATGTAAATGTGACTGCATTTAATGCATTACACACATTTTTCCATTTTTAGGTACTTGCTTTAAATTGTGAATAAAATCAAGATTTATTGCTGGATTTTCACGTTTTATAGCTTGTTTTATTCCTAGGATATGTGATTTTAAGGAAAATGTAAAAAATATGAAACTTTTGAGTTTCTGATTTTTTTATTGCAATTTTCATGTAAAAAAAATTACGCGATTTTTGCATAAAAAAATTTTTTTTCTCTTTTAAATTCTGAATAACTCCGAAACCATAAAAGATAGGTAAAAAATGATTATAAATTTTTTTTAACAAAATTTTGTGGCGCGTCTTTTGGTTTATTATCTATTAAAATCGAAATAGCGGTTTTCGAGTTATAGTAAAATATATTAGTATGGCCGACTAATTTAGGGGCCAAAATTAGCCACGCCCATAAAAAAAAATCTCTACGTGATAGAGAAAAACTGACAGCAGATTTGAATTTAAAGCATCGAAATCCATATAGTCCGCGTAATTTTATCTAAAGGACAGCCAAAAAATGTTATTTTGTTATACAGTGTAATTAGTGTACTATTGTACTTGCCGAGTTTGAATAGCACCAAAAAAAAAGTACAATTGTACCAACTTTGCCAACCCTGTTCTGTAGTAAATCTCTGTTATATTCGTCCTCTCTTTCTCTCTCTCTTCTTGTTCTCCACAATTTAACTTTTCCAATCAAGCCTAAACTTCTCTCTTTTTCTCCTACCCTAACTTTTGCTTGGTGTTTTTACAGTTATCACAAAGGGCTCACATTCTTGGACCCAAGTGGGCGCGAATATTAGGCCTAATTACGAGTATCGCATATCAACTTCGACTACGACGACTTTGTAATAGATTAGAGAAAAAATTTTGCTTGCAATGTTCTTCATTCAATTACATCATTCGACACTCGTAATCAGGCCCATTATCTGCTCTACTACCAGCAAATCTGCTAACTTAACCTAAGCTAAAAGTCCTAAGTAAAAAACTTCTAGAACTATAAATCACAATCTTAATCTGACTTATAAACGGAAAAGAGCAACAAACCACTTTCAGATTATTTTTGATATCTATTAAATTGACATAAGAAATTAATGATTAAAGCTTTTCATAGTCGACGTTTACATGCCAAATGCCTTCCAACTAGTTCCATAGACTTCAATAGTTGGGTGGGTTTCAAATCTACTAACTGCACATTATGTTCTGTGTTTCTTTTTTTTAATAATATTGTTGTTGCTTTATTTCTGTTGCAGCTTTTTTTTAAATCATTGTTTTACAATTGCTATTAACACCAAAATTGATTCTTTTTTTTATAAAAACTTTAATTTCAAGTTTGCTGGCAAATAAAACAAGCCAAAAAAATCTGTTTTTTTTAGCAAAAATCAAAAAAAAATTAACAACTAAGTATGCTTGATAAATTATAAATAAAATATATGGAAATCAGTAACGTAGAGAGAAAAAAAATTATTATTAAAAAATTATTAAAAAATTTTGAAGAATCTGATCTATCGAAAATAGAGAAAAGGCTTATAATTATTATGTAACTTCATTAGACAATTAATTAACCGTATAAGAGAAAATAAAATCGATAAATTAAAAATTTTAGAGTAAGTGAAATTAATGATTTCCGCAAATTTCTTTGACCTTTTAGTTTTATTTAATAACTATTTTATTAAGCTTGAGGTCTTTTTTTATATAAATAAAATTAACAATATTTATTTTTATATATTTATACAATATTTCGACACGCCTTTGTGTGTCTTCTTCAGGTAAAAATATTTTTACCTGAAGAAGACACACAAAGGCGTGTCGAAATATTGTATAAATATATAAAAATAAATATTGTTAATTTTATTTATATAAAAAAAGACCTCAAGCTTAATAAAATAGTTATTAAGTAAGTGAAATTAAGTAAATATATGTATGTATATGTACCCTGCAGAAAATTTGGTGACAATTGAACCAAGCGTACTCGACCTATGACTTGATAAAATGGGAGTGTTAACAAAAGTAGAGAGTAGTGTTCACCATACACTACAGAAGATATAACGTGTAAATGGTTACATATTCACATTTTTCTTGAATTGGGACTCGTTCTACACTGAAAGAACTTTCGGCATAAATTCTATGAATTTCGACGTTAATCTAATGAAAAATTAATTAAAATTCAACCAACGTCACGCTTCGTTGGATTAATGAAACCAGTTTCGTCAAAATTGTTTTATTGAAAACTTCATCAAATTTATTTAACAGTGTAATTAATGCAGTGCTATAACTTCATCGGAACAATAAAATAATTTCATGAAAAGAATGAAATAACTTAAATATAAAGGGGTTTCTTAATAATTAGAAAATATTGCTGTCATTAATCCAATAAAATATTCTTACGAAACCAGAATACCAACGAAGCAATTCCAATGAAATTCTTTCACAATATTCATGAAATTTTCTTTGAATTTGTGAAATTATCATTAGATTTGCGAAAATTTTTTTATGAAATTGTTTCATTGGACTTATAAAGCAAAATTCTTTCGGTGTACTATTACGAATATTACGCGTATATGTATTACGAATATTTTTTTTTGTTTTAGTATATACATACATATATGTGTGTGAAGATAAATTCGAATTTAAATAGCAGAGACAGGAACCAACATTTCTAACATAGCATGTTAAGCACATAACAGAGCACTGTTAGTTATTTAACAGTAGTCGATAAATGGATTAGGATTCCAAATCCTTGGAACTGGATTAAGTTAGATATTTTTTTTTTGGAAAAATCGCTCTAAAATGTACTTTATGAAATTATAAAAGAATGGTGATGGAAATATGTCTGGTTGAGCCAATAAATTAGATTTAAGAAAACATAATTTTCTTGAGAAGATAAGTAATCATTTCGGTAAAATATGGAAGAGCACACGTACTAAACCATATATGTAGGTGTGGTACTCTGGAGGGTCCTAAATGTGACCCAAGTTTCTCAAATAATTTTGGGAATTGCAATAATCGATTTTGGAAAAAAATGATGTTTTAGTGAAATTTCTTGAGAAGATCAGATTAAAATATGAAAGAATACACGTACAACACCATATAGGTGCGGTAGTCTGGAGGGTCCTAAATGTGATCCATGTGTTCACGTTTCTCAAATAATTTTGGGAATTGAAATAATCGATTTTGAAAAACATGCTTCTTGTGGTGAATTTTTTTGAGAAGATCACTGGTCATTTGGATAAAATATGGAAGAGCACACGTACTACACCATATAGGTGTGGTACTCTGAAGGTTCCTAAATGTGATCCAATCGGTCACGTTTCTCAAATAATTTTGAGAATTGAAATAATCGATGAGATACACTGAGGGAAAAAACATGCTAAGATCAATATTTTGAGCTCGAAATCTAAGCATTTCAATCTCATTGATCTGTTAAATGCGAAATTTTTGATTCAAGAATAAAATCTTATTTTTTTAAGATCGCATTCAAGATTGTAATCTTGAATAAAATCTCATTTTAAGATTGGATTCAAGATTTTATTCTTAATAAAAATCGTAAATTAAGATCACATTCTAAAAATATTAAGAATACAATCTTAAATTAATGTTACGTTTTTCTTAAAGTTTAAGACCAGGTTCTTAAATTGAAGATTGCGATCTTAAAATTATGCTTACGTTCTAAAATTTTAGAATTCATTGTAAAAATTAAAAGCTTGTGCATAAATTTGAGAACGTTACTGATCAAATTTCAAGATTGAAATCGAAAGATTTCGTCAATCTGAATTCAAAAATTTTGTTCTTAAATATAGATCGTCATTTTTCTCTTAATGTATTTACAAACTTCTTTGTTGTCTGATATTCCAAAGCAAACGTTATTGTACAAGATAGTAATAATAGTTATGGTTTATATAAAAGGAAACATATTCTAACAACAAACTTTTAAAAACACTAAATGTTGCCATTTTTTTTTAGTTTCGGCAATTTTTTAATTATTTTTTCTTGCAATTTTTTTTCTCAAACATTTCTTAAGGACACATGTTCAACCATAATATCTTCTTTTAATCGATATAAAAATGAATAAATGGCCGAAAACTGAGAAAAATTGCGAATTTTAGGTGCTTTTAACCAATATTTTTTCAATCTTTTCGATGGCTATGGAGCATCGAAAATCGAATGTTAGATTCATATTCGAAAACTTCACAACGAAAATGTTGTTGAGCAACGAGTTTTCTATCGCACAGAATTTGGCTTAAGATGAAGTATTTTAGTATAAAAATTTATTATAAACGATTGGTTTTTATTTTTAGGTAAAGTTGTTGCAAATTTTAAAAATCACTTTGAGTAATATTCAATACTTTCGAATATCGACTAGTCGAAGATCGAAAGTTGCTCATAATAAGAGCCTTAATTATTTTTTGAACAAGAGCTAACAAAAAAAAAACCAATGTGATTCCGATCACAGGGAAGATGTGTAAACATCTAGTAATGAAATTTTTTTTTTTAATATTGGCTTATGGTAACTATAATAAGACATATAAACTTTTGACTCTACTGCATTTAAAAATGGTTGCGACTGTTGGTTTGTAAAATTTGTATTAAAATCTCTACCCATAATAATTTTCATGAGATGGAGTTTTTGTTACGCAATTGTCGTGCACCAGCTTCAGTGTAAGGCAACAGTACGTAATGAATAAATATATGTTATAATATAATATTAAAAATTTTTTTTATAAACACTGCTATATATCTTTTAAACAAATATTTGACATTTAAAACGCTCTTTTATTTAAAGTTTATATTTATTTTATTTATTTTATATTTTTCAACTTTTTAACCAAACTATCCCCACCGGCAACACTATTATACTTCACAAGCAATTTCTATTAAAATTAACATTGCTCCTGAAGGTATGCTGTAAAATTCGGTTGAGTGTATTTCTATGCAGCTGTTAAGTTTCTCTGTACTTCTTGTTGTCCGTATGATTACACTAATACACTCATACATAGCTCACACCGATTTGATCGGTGATTTACGATCTTATGCTAGAAACTGGGACGAACGACGAACTTTCGTCATAAAAAATAAAACACATTTGTGCATATGAAAATGAACACAACACCGCCGTAAAACGAAATTAGTCGTGTGTGACGAACTCTGAGATAGGTTTATTTCTATTTTGTACACCGACGAACGACGAAAAAACAGTTTTCTCTCTCGCTCTTTGCATACACAATAACCAACTTTTTCAATTATAAGAGCAGAATTCGGTGAGTAAATTCGTCGTTATTCTGCTTCATATGACGAATTTACTCAGCGAATTCTTATCGAGGAATTCGTCATCGTAAACGAAATTCGTCGTTCGTCCCAGTTGTGTTCTTAGTTTTATTTGTACCGAGACGAACGAGGAAAACACAATTTCTCTCTCTCTCTCTCTTTGCATACACAATAACCAACTTTGTGAATTATAAGAGCTGAATTCGCTGAGTAAATTCGTCGTTGTTGTGCTTCACACACTGATGGAAATCATGGTACAATTGTACTTTTTATGGTACATTTTTGACCTCGTTGGTACCGTGGTACTACCGCGAGTTACTTGGTACAATTTAAAAATGCCAATGTTTCACTATATGGTAACATTAATTTTGCCTATGTTGTCTTAAATTTTTTTGTGTGTGTTTTATTTTAGACTGTCAGCTTCTCTGATTTTGTTGCAATGCTGTTGTCAAGGCAAATTCATGTACCTAGTGGTGTCAACTCTGCAAAAAAAATCTGTCTAGTCTTTAACTGTAACTGTTAACTTGACAGCACCTGAACTGGACAGTACATGAACTCGTCTTGGCTGTGGTTATATTTATTTTTGTTATGCCCAATAACTTATATTTTATATCTCTAAGAAGTCTAATCTACGAATGTACTCTTATGAATGTAATATTTAATATTTTTTTATGTTAGTTTTTATACTTAATTTTTATACACATTTTTGTTCAGTTTCTTTTTTTTATTGTTTACTTCTAAATTTTGAAAAATTTTTTTACGTTTCCGTTCCTATTAATAAATATTAAAAAAAAAAATGGTACCGTCATGGTCCAAAAAGTACATTTTGTTTTCACAGTTGGTACAAAATCCAAGAAGTCATTTTCCTTCCCTGGCTTCACACGACGAATTTACGCAGCGAACTCTTATCGACTAATTCGTCGACGTGGACGAAATTCGTCGTTCTTAGCATTACTCAAAATTTGTGATAGTATTGTGAACAAAATTTTTACCCTCTAGCCTATAGATGTTTACACATCAAAAATGGTTAGAACCATTGCATTCAGCGTACTCGAATTAGGTTAACCCACCAGGTCCCAGCACCCAGCACAGTGTTATTATTGAATGGATGTCAACGTAGATGACGGCAAATGACAGCTGTTATAATAGAGAACAAATCGCCTCCAATTGTATCACCCACTAAATCCAAATATTTTATACGTCCATGATATTAACTGAAAATTGTTTTTGCCTATTTTGTAGTTAAAGTTTTTCCTCTAAGTTTGAACAATATTTACTTAACACAATACCAATTGTTTAAGTTGTTCGTTCATTGAATGGGTTTTTGGTGATCCATTGAAAAACGCTTACTGACCGTTATTGATACTCCTTCCTTTAAAATTTTCCTTTGAAACTTTTTTTTTGTTTATTCTGCTGTTGCTCTAAAACGAACAAGAAAAGGTGCAGCCGTGTAACAAAATCTTTGTGTCTGAAATTTTTTATCCACCGAATTCGTTTCATTATTATTCGTTAATAGAAAGAAGTGCATGAATGGAAATAAAACATAGTTTGTGAGCTTAAAAGCAAAATAAATAAAAAAGAAATATATGTAACTAAATTTTTCAAACTACACTCTATATACATATATAGAGGAAAAATTGTGCATAAAATAACAACTATTTGCTAAACTAAAAGAATTGTTCAGCAATCGCTTATTTCCAACTGAATGCACTGTTAACGTACTCTCGTTCATACATGTTGGGCTGCCGCTTCAGCTGCTGCAACAACATTGGCATTCAACGAAAAACTCTTTTACAAACAAACATTCAAGTGTTGTAACCTTAGCGAAAGCGTATTTGTTGTTTTTTATTATTGCCTTTTTTTTAATATAAAAAAAAAATCCCTTTGAACAAATCGCTTAAAACCGTTTAAGAGAAGAGGGGGGTCATAGTTTTTATTTTTTTGTGAAAATATATTATTTAAAAACACTTGCATGACTTTAGTTATTGTTTGTTGCATGCAAAAAATACTTTCAAATATATCGAATAATTGATTTAAGTTTTTTTTTATCGTTTAAAGTATGGCCCTTATTATGAGTTGCATTCGATTTTCGATATTCGCTGGCTATCGAACATCGAAAATCGAATGTTCAATTCATATTATCAGCATCGAAAATTTCGTTGAGTAACATATTTTCTATCGAACAAAATTTAGCTTTCGATGAAGTACTCGTATTTTAATATGAAAACTTATTAAAAACGATTACTTTTTATTTTTAGGAATATTTTTTTAAAATCACTGTGAGTAATATTCACCACAATAAGGACATTGTTTGTCGATTGCTCATCATAATACCAAATGAAAATTCGTTCGATGAGTACTTCCGACTGTAGTCGAAAATCGAAAGGTACTCATAATAAGGGCCTATATTTTTTTTTCATTAACGTTGAGTTTAAATTTTTTTATCCTACGGCAATAGGAAGGTACGGATTTTACCTCACAATTCAAAAATTGAGTTTTCATTATATTGCGACCTCAAGGGAGTCGATTCTGACTATGTTGGCAATGATGTCCGTCTGGATGTATGTATGTATGTGTGCGTGTACATATGTAAACATCTCGAAAGAACGGGTCAAGGGTTCGGAAGCAAACTTGCCGCATCCTAAAAGATATTAAGCTCACTTGGATGTCGTAAGATAGTGAATCGATTCAGTTTAATAGATTTCGAAAATTTTCGAAAATAACTACTCCGCCGATCAAGTGCAAAATCTAATCAGCTCTTAACCTCAAAAAGACATGTGAGTGCTGCAAATCGGGTGATTCGTTTGCAAGATATCGTTGCAGAAAATTGGGAAAAAATCGTTTTTAGGAACCCTATTGTTTTTTTTTGCTACGCTGTCCATATGGCCATTACTTGCTGTTCTGTCGGGAAATCTAAGAGCTAAAGATCTGTACCTGGATTCGTTAACTTTTTGCAAACCGAAAATCGTAATATATATCGACATATTCATTATTTTGCGGTAACGATAATGTGATTCCCTAATTTCTTTTTTGCGAGAGTATCCAGCTTTATCTTACTCACCATTTAATTGTATAATATGTGCTATCCCTGTATAGAAAATAAGCGAAAAGCACAGAGAATAATAAAAAAAAACTCAATGAATTTGATTTCGTGATTTACATTCCTTTTTTCTCCAACCGATAGCGAATATCATTGAAATATGTCGATAAATTTTCGTTATATTTATTATAGCAATACGATTATTGTAATAAAAGTTACTTTATCCAGAGGCAGAGACTTTGACCAACAATTAACACTTAAATTAGAAAAAAATCTAAATTAAAGGGTATTCTATCAGTTCATGTAATTTTGACTGTTTGTTGTATCTTGTAAACTTTAAGAAGCACACACTCTTGCAATTTGCAAAAATGCCAAAAAATAAAAAATTCCAAAATGAAAAAATCGTCAAACCGAAAACAATCTTTAAAATGAAAAAAAACGCCAAACTTAAAAAAATTTTAAAAGTAAAATAAATCGTAAAAAACCAAAATTAAAAAAAACGACAAAACTAAAAAAATAACCAAAAACCCTAAAAAAAGCGAAAAAAGCAAAAAAAAAAAAATAAGAAAAACCGCAAAAACTAGAAAAATCGCTAATAATCGAAATTAAAGCATTGCCGGATTTTTTTAATGTCTACATCGAAAAAATTGAAAAAAAAGGATTGCGGGGTACTTATATTTTTTTAAATGTCTACATTAGTGATGCGATTCAGTAACTTTTAATAATCTGACAACCGCAATTTTTGTCTATACATTTAGTGGCGTGCAATAACAATTGTGTGATTCTATAACTTCTTTTTAACGATAGTACGCAGCTGATACTTTCTGTTGAGAGTTAGTCCATAAAATTAACAGCACATAGATTATTGTCGCTTAAATAACGACACAGATGGCATTAACCTACAGCGAATATCGTTAAAAATGTTAGTGAATAGCGAATTCGATAAATTTTAGTTATAATTATTTTAAGGATGCGATTATCGTTAAACAAAAGTTAGTGAATCGCACTACAGGTAAGACATTTTATTACATAGGCTGAAGTTTGTATAATATTATATTATATAGTGTCCGTATGGAACCTGTCGTGTGTGAGTCACACTCGCAATTTATTGAATTTATTTCTAGTTTTTCGTCGAATCTATTCTAGATACATATTCATTGAATTTTATAAACCTAAAAAGTTTTTGGATGCCGTAAATTTTAACAAAACCTGTAACTTATGGGGAAGTTTCAGAGATGACCTCCAATGTCTACCGATTCCCTAAGTTAAGGACCAGATGGCAATTTTTATTTAATAATGTGCCTGTTTTGAAGGATTCATCTCATTTGCGGATCTGGCACACAATGCCGTAGATTTGGAACACGTAAAAAAAATTTTCACCAATTAAAATTTTTGATTAAGAGAATTTAATTGATTCAGTTCAATTTTTAATTGCTTTAATTCGGGCCTGTTCTGCAAATGACGCCATCTCAAATCGCATTGATTTCATAAAATTAATAAAATTAATAAAAATTAATAAATATGACGATTTATAGCGATGGATAATGGAATAAAATATTCTATTATACATAACAAAAACTTAAAAAACAATAAAAATCCACTAATAAGTGAATTATTAATAGTTTGTTTTTGAAATCATTGTGATTTAAATCAGCGTGATTTTCAGAACAGGCCCTGAGTAATTTGAGTGAAAAAACTTAATTAATATTATCAAATTATTTATATGTGATATTTTAACTAAATTTTTAATTGATATAACAACATTTTAATTGATATTAAAAAATGTTTACTTATTACTTTTTTTTGTGAACAGTCTAAGGGTTGTAATTAGATAGAAGCCTTTATGTTAGAAATATTTATTCAGTTCACAACCTGTTGTAAATTTTAAATGTGTATAGGTACCAAAAGGATAGTGTTAAACTTGTGTTGTAAAACTTTCTAACAATAAACCTAAATAACCAAAACCAAACTTAAACAGTTCTATTAAAATTATTTATTAGTTATTTTTTTTTTATATTAATTGAAAAAATTGAGAAAACTAGAATTATTTCCGGCAATTTTTTTGAAGTGTGTTCGTCTGTACTCGCAGCGAAATATAGTTCCACAGAAGAATGTTTTCTCCAATTCAGAGTATAAACACACTGTTTGCGGTGCGGTGCGATTTCTCGTTGCGGGAGAGAAAAATAAACATAATACAACGGTAAACGGCGGCGGCAATACTTGTCATTGATCGTTTAAATTTTAATTAATTTTTTTGACAGTATCTAAAAACAAAAAATGATTAACATTTTATACATTCGAAGATATACATATGTACATACATATTTGATATATTTTTTAAACTTTTATATTTTATGACAAAAATTTTTGAACATCAAAATCATGTTTTTTGTTTACAATAATGTTGTGAACACAGCCAATTATTCAAAAACTATGGCAACATCAGAAAGAGAAAGAGTGTCAAAAATTCAGAGAATAATACTTCAAAATCGTATGAAAAACCGCACCGCCATAGATTATCGCTACATTCAGTTCAGACTCGTAACACCTTTAATTGAAAAAAAATAACCAACTAGAATTTTATTGGGTGAATTAATGTTTTGTTTAATAATTTTATTAATTAAAAGTTGATTTAAAAATTTAATTGATTTGATTAAACTTTTGTTTAATAATTTATTTAATTAAATATTTTAATAGATACAATTAAATTCTTTTATCTAATCTTTCTACCTTTTTCTATATATTCAATTAAACAATTTTTTCAAGCTTTAGGTCTGTTAATATTTTTATTTTTTAGTTCTATATTTCGTTAACCTTCCCCGGTAACTTCTTCCAGATATTTCTTATTTTTTTTTTAATATTATGGTTTTTAATTTTTTTTATTTTTTTTTGTATTTAATTTCCTTTCAATTTTAAGAAAAAAATTAATATTTTATTTTTCTTATATATTTTTTTATTTTATATATATTTTTTTTAATTGCAAAAAAAAAAATAAATATCGAAATAACAAACCTAAGAAATATCCTGAAGAAGTTACCGAAAGTTTAACGAAATATCGAACAAAACACTCAAAATAAAAACTAGCTAAAGCTTTAAAAAATAGTTTAATTGATTATACAATTAAATTTTTAATTGATTTTTTGGTTTTTTTTTTTAATTAAAGGTGTTGTTTGGAGAAATATTATCATTTGCTCCTTTAATGTAACTCTTTGAGTTTTGTAATAATTAAATTTTGTATTTGTTTACTTCAGTTTAATTGATCTTTGTAGCTAAACTGCAAGATTTCTGATTTAAGGTGTGGGTGTGAATCTGAGCTATTAATAATATTTCTTAGTTTATATATATTTTTTTTAAACTGATTCTTAATACACGTTTCTATGAAACCATAAATATAAATCTCAGTCAGCCCCGTAAAATAAGCACGAAACTATTTAACCTTACGGTAGCCTGCCAACATTTTTTTTTAAAAAGCTTTTCGCCGCCACAGTTTGATATATTGTTGCAAATTTTTAAACTTGCACTGTTTTACAAATGAATTTCTTGGGGTTTTAGCTTTGGATTTTTGTGTTTTTGTTTTTTTTGTGGGGCTTGTTGTCTTTGTAAGCGAACTGAAAAATTGAAAATTTAAAAAAAAGGCTTACATAAAATCCTTTTAAATGACGCCGTTAAATGAACGTGGGTTGCATGTGTCTGCAAGAAATTATTTTATATGTATAAATTTTTACCTGGCCTCTCTTTACATTAAAAATTTATTTTCTTCTTTTTCCTTTCTTTTAGACCATCTTACATCAAATCCTCCATATTTTAATGAAATTCTACAAGGATTTTAAAGAGAATATTAAAAAAATACTGGTAAGTTGTATATTTTTGTATTCTATTTCATATTTAGTTCATTTTACTGAAAAGCCCTTGTATGTAGCCAATGAGCTCTTATAAGCAGACTTAGACAATCTGTTATGAATTAATCAGCCATTAAATGAAACAAGGCTTTCATTGTTTTTGCTGTAATTTAATCAATAAGACTACGGCCACGCGCTCGTTCGACTTAAGCTTAAATTTTAACTAAAAGTAGTTGTATGTGATCTTTGCAATACTTCAGATATACCAAACATAAATATTCATGTATGCAATATAATTTATGGTCTTTGAAATGGAGAACAACATAAAAATCTACTGAGTACATTAAAATCTAAAATTTACCTTGCAAACCAAATACTACAGTATTGGGAATAATACATAAGTATACTTTGTAAAGTCAATTGCTTGTCAATTAATGTCTTAATTTTAGTAACTGCGCATAATCCTAATTGTAGCGCAAACAATTTGAACGCTCACATATTTTCTCTCAAGCAAAATATAACTAAAAATGATTCCAACATTCAAGAGCATCCCTGCTTTGTTAATGGGATAAACTAAAGTAAGCTACAATTAAAAGTAAAAATGCACATGCGCATCGAACGCATTGAATCTATCTCATTTTCAGTCTCAGTATGCTTTTACTCAAGCTATAGATGGCGAATCTGCAAAAAAATACGCTAATACTCGGGATATTTACTCATCATTCGTCAATGCATGCATTATTTGTTTATAAAGTTTAATTTAGACGTGACATAGCCATTATGCCATAGCCATAACCCAACCAAAATTCAATTGGTTTCTATGGTGAGAGTTATGGCGAGTCATCTATAATCAAATACAGTGTTGCCCATTAGTTTGATTTGAACGGCTGTTTTCTATGGCTATGGTTATGTCACGTCTGATTGAGCCTTAAAGAATGAAAGGCACAATGTGTGAGTGTGTGTGTGTTTGACGGTTTAAAAATAAGCTGTATGTGTGTGTAAATAAAATATCCCTGTATATACGCATATCTAGCCCATTAACAGTCAGAGTATTTTTGTATTCATGAGTGCGATTGTAGCTCACACAGTCTATAAATTTTAAATGCTGTCGCTATGCTGCGTAATTAAAAAAATGTGCATGAACATAGTTGTTAGATGTTTATAGTTATACGCATTTTTTTTTTGTTAGCGAAATTTTTTTTGCAAGCATGTCTTTTATGGGATTATTTTATAAGCAAAAAAATGTTTTGCACAATTTCATTGGAAGGCATCAGTTAACTCGGTGGCACTAAAATCTTTTTTTTTAAATGTTTATTTTTTTATTTGATTTTGGTCCATAGAAGTTTAAAAGTATTTAAATCAAGAGTACTGTAAATATCTCATCCAAAGAACGGCACTGTGACACCTGATGGATCTTTTCCGCCATATGAAATTAATTATACTTTATAATTTTTATATTCACATATGTATGTATATAAAGGATGGAGTAATTTGAGGTTAGAAAGTCAATTAGGTGTCAAACGATAAAATGTCAAGAATTGAGCTGTCATCATTTGACAGTTATTTAATAAAAAGTTGGGTATTTTAACCATGAAACGCTGCACTCTGGAACTAAGAATTTTAATTGTGAAAATATACTATGTCCTGATTCACACACATCTTGTGATTGATAAGGGACACTACATTCATATAGGTAGAAAAGCCATTCTGGGGGTGCATGGCCCCCCCAGGGGCTGTTGCCCCCTAGAATTATTAAAAATTGCATGTAGTTATTTATTTTAATATTATTCATGAAAATCGCCAGTCATAATGCCCCACCCCCTAGAACAAATTTATGGCTACGCCAATGACTATATTGCATATGTGCCCTTAATTAGAAAATCGGTCTAAGGCATGCATATTGCTTCGAAATATTAAATAAATCTTAAAAAACTTAAATAAACTTGTATTAATAGAGACTGCTACCTTACAACTTTTAATTAAAATGTTCCATAATATAAAAATATTTGTTGATTTGTTCAAATGTAATCTATTAAATATCTCGACCAAAGAAATATATGACTTGCACCACTTTCATAATAAAGGACACATATGTAAATAATACTATACGAACTTAAGCCTATATATAATCAAATATCTTAACTGATGTAGATATGTTTTAAATAAAATTACGTAACCGTTTAACTATTTTCGGTTCTTAGCGATTTTTCTATTTTTGGCGGTTGTTCTTAATTTTGGCGCTTTTATACGATTTTGGGATTTTTTCGGTTTTTTTATTTTTTAAGTTTTAGCGTTTTTTTTTTAATTTTGGCGTTTTTTCGTTTTTTTTGGCGATTTATTTTAGTTCCAGAGACTTTTTAGTTTGTGTACGGAACCCTAAAACGAAATGAACAGATCTGTGGTAATTTTTGATTGTTCTGCTTTCAAGAGAATAAAATCGGCGTGTAAATGCGAAGCACTGTAAATAATGTGGCAAAGTGGTTTTGAACGGGAAACATCAAACTTTACGCTCCAAAATAGCAAGAAAAAATTAAAATCATTTAATGCTGATTTGTCTTTAATCCTTGAACGGTAGTTGTGATTTTATTTGCTATTCTATAATATATTTAAAACACGATACATTGTTTAATAAAAAAAAGAAGAAAATAAAAATGGCGAATATCTTGAAAATTGATAAACCTTCGAGTAAAATACAAATTTATATCGTGAGTATACGAAAAGCAGTTAACAATAAAATCTTCAAGAAATAATCCAACCATTGAGGTAAAAATAGCAGCAGTGCATAGATGGCAACACCGACTGTCTCGGCATCTCCCAGATACGGATAATCGTCATAGTTCGGGCATGAACAGGGCGAAACCCGAGTTCTGGTACTTTTTTGTATTCCATTTATCCCACAAATTAAATTTAAATGTAATTGTAATCCTTCTAAACAAATTTGAAATGGATTTTGACAATTTTTATTTTTACAAAAATTTTTTTTAATTACATTATTGGTAAACAAATTTTATTATAAAATTTTCCTCCATTTAAAATTTAAATTTTTAAATTTAAGTTTTTTTTTAATATGTCATATCAAGGCGAATTCACACCAAATGATCTCATTTCAGGAAATGGTGATCAGCTGTTAATTTCTCTTGTGTGTAATTAAACAAAACGTTCGGAAATTTTCTGATTTTGCACTAATATACATAGGTTAGGTTAGGTTAGGAAGGGTGGTACCTACCGCACCTCCACTCGGAGACCCACCTGGGTCCATTGTGATTCCCTTCTATTGCCCATTACTGGTAATATTTAACCCTCCCATTTTTAGCCAGAAGAAACCCTATTATCCGTCATTAAGCCACCGAATCCCCATGATGAAGCCCCTGATGTCCTCTAGTTTACACTTCCCGACATCAGTGATGCTTTCATGGAAACGTCTGCTCAGCCATCTAAGCCTATGACGTTGCAGCTTCGAGCAGTGACAGATAATATGTTCAATGGTTTCTGGTTCCTCTTCATCCCCGCACATCCTACACAAATACAAAATTTCCCACATGCTGGTTCTTGCTCTAACCGAGCAGTGACCTGTCAACGCGCCTATCATGATTCGCATCGCCTGCCTATTCATGTCCAGTAGTAGTTTAGATCTTCCTGAGTCTAGTTTTTGGCCAAAAACCCCTCGAGACCCTACAATTCTCCTTACTATGCCATGAACTGTTGGTCCTGCTTTCCACCCAATTACTGAGTTCTTTATAGTAATGACCTATCGGTAATTTCACCGATCTGTCAGATATTCCCTCGTCTAACGCTGATGCTATTCTTGCCAGCTCATCGGCAATTTCATTTCCCTCAACACTGCTGTGGCCAGGAACCCAACATAGTCTGACACTATAGTTATCTATAAGCAAGTTGAGGGCTTTCCTACAGTCACTAACAAGCTTCGATTTGACATTGTGTCCTTTCAAAGCTTTTAGCGCAGCCTGGCTGTCGACGTAGAAGGTTATCTTTTCACCAACAGCCACATTTCCGGCCACCAGCTCCGTGGCCCTGAGGATCGCCAAGATCTCAGCCTGAAAAACACTGCATTCATTCGGCAGTCTAAAAGAACTACGAATGTTCGTTCCCAAGATATAGACACCAGCGCCTGTGCCTTCCCCCATTTTTGACCCGTCTGTAAAGACTGCCCTACCCTCATACAGCCTATCGGAATTGACCCAATGGTCCCTATCCGGAATTACCATTAAGGGTGTCTTACAAAAATCGATCTCAGCGACCTTATAGTCCGTAAACCCTGGGGTTACTGATTCCTGATCACCAAAACCGATCCTATTTAATATCGATGTGTGACCTGATATTGCTGTCCTCACCAAACCTGTTTCTACTAGTCTAAGGAGACTTCTAGTCGCCGTCCCCACCACAAAGTCCTCTATAGGAAGTAGATGAAGAATGACGTCCAAGGCAGCCTGTGACTTTCCCATAGGAGATAACCGGCCTGACAACCGATGTGTAAATCCAATTTACTACCTTCGGTTGCAGACCCCAGTTCCTTCCTATGCAGTTCCTGCATGCGTAGTAGGCATTGAGTCCTTTCCTTAGCCTTTCCTGCGTGTTCATTTTCCAAGAAAGCTTGCTATCTAGGTAAACACCCAGGTATTTAGCCCCCTCTGCTAGTCTCAGCCCCACCCCTCCCATCCTGGGCAATACAAAACTTTCTATTTTGTATCTCCTGGTAAAGAGGACTAGCTCAGTTTTCTCTGGGTTGACTCCTAGTCCTTTACTGCTAGCCCAGGAGTACAGATCGCCCAACGCAGACTGCATGATTTTACTGATAACGGGAAGAACCTTTCCTTTGCCAGTAAAACCACGTCATCCGCATGTGCAACTATCTTCCGTCCGCTCCTATCAAAACGTATAATAATTGCGTTCATCGCCAACAACCACAATAGAGGTGACAAAACTACTCCCTGTGGTGTACCTCTTGTCACTAATCTCCTCAGGCGTTCTCTTCCCATACCTGAGTTGATGATTAGGCTTTTAAGCATGATAATTATCCACTCCACTAGAAATCCGTGAACCCTAAGAGTTTCCAGTGACTCCCTAATAGCCTCTATACTTATGTTGTTAAAGGCTCCCTCAATATCTAAAAATGCAGCCAGTGTGTATTTCTTGTGCTGCAGTCCTTTCTCTATAACACCAACCACGTCATGAAGCGCACTCTCAACAGATCTGCCTTTACGATAGGCATGTTGAGCGCCACTTATAACGTGGGTGTCAATTGTGTTCCTTAGATGCAGATCAATCAGTCGTTCTAATGTTTTCAAAAGAAACGACGAAAGACTGATTGGCCTGAAATCCTTCGGCTTTGAGTGGCTTGCCTTACCTGCTTTGGGTATGAAGATGACCCTAACCTCTCTCCAGCCTTTCGATATAAACCTCCTGCTTAAGCATATCTTAAAGATATGCACCAGAAACAGTTGTACGCGCTCTGGGACGTTCTGCAACATGGCCGGAAAAATACCATCTGGGCCCGGTGATTTATACGGTTCAAATGTATTTATTGCCCATATTGCTTTTTCCAACGTCACTATTTCGTCCACTGCTCCTTCTAATCCCGGTTCCGACCAGTAGTTGAAAGTTAACCTCCGTCATTGTCTCTTCCCCTACTTCCCTACAGCCAGGAAAGTGAATGTCCATCAAAACAGAAAGTGTCTCAGAGCTGGATTCCGTCCATGTGCCATCCAATCTTTGAATATTCCCAGGAGCCCTAGGGTCATTTGACAATGCTCGCCGAAACCTCGATAACTCATTAACGGAATCAATCTCCTCATAGTATTTCCTCCATGAGGCCCTCTTCGCCCTTTTGAGATCACCCTTGTACTTATTATACAATACCTTATGATTGTCCCAGTCCTCACTCCTTCCTGTGAGCTTCGCCCTATTAAACAATCTTCTAACCGAGGACCTCAGATTTTTTAGATCCTTGGTCCACCACGAAGGCTGCTTTCTTTTACCCGGAAAAACCACTGGACATGACTGTTCAAAACAATCCCTACAAGTATTAGTGAAATATTCCACCTCCTCTTCCACTCCTCTTTGTGTATCCACACCCTGCAGAGCTTCCCTTGCCCTAATATCAACAGTGGCCTTATAGGTATCCCAGTAAGTCCTTCTTGGATTCCTGTATGGCTCACGCCTTTCCCCTGAAAAATTTAGACTGAATTAAATGAGACATTATTAGATTTAATTGAACTATAGTGAATTTTTAATCAGAAATAATTTATTAATCAGGCTTGAGTTCAGTAATTTCAATTCTTATGAATGAAATATTTTTATTAATTAATGTGAGTATCTAAAGAATAGAAGAAAAATTAAACTAGACACTATTAGCTGGGGGAAATACCGATATTTTTCTGTGCAGCCACGCACTTCATCAGCACCCATGTCTATCTACTGGGGTAGAGATTATTATTAACATCAGCTATTAAACTTAAATTTCTATGAAATGGAATATGAGAATTGATTGTGTATACAATTATTGATTTGCCTTTGGCAAACACATTTGTAAGTATCACTATTCATTTTCTGTTTTTCCATTTTCTATTTAGGTTAGCACGAAGTTATATCACTCTACCTATGTATGTTTAACTATTCTTACTTATCTTTTACGATCATCACATTAATTATTTTTACTTATTCGATGCACCATCGGTACATACATATAAGTATTATTGTAGTGGCTTTTATGTTACTTTGTTTTGGCTTTCTACAGTTGACTTAGCTTTCCAGCATTCTGAAGCAGTTCTGGCCAAGTGAACAGTGATCGCCAAGTGAACATATTTTTGTCACGTGCCCATGATGAATTAAATGATGAAGTGCGTGGCTGCACATAAAAATATCGGTATTTCCCCCAGCTAATAGTGTCTAGTTTAATTTTTCTTCTATTCTTTAGATACTCACATTAATTAATAAAAATATTTCATTCATAAGAATTGAAATTTAGACTGAATGATATCCTACTGTGGTCCGAAAACGTACAGTCCTTATCTACCATACTACCATACTAATATACATACATGTTCTGCAGAGTTGCAAGTCGAGATCACCTGGTGCCTTCTTTAATTTTTCTTGCTCCAAAACTGAGTTTAAAGGAAGTAAAACTATAATAAATTTTTTCGAACAGACTCTCTTAAAGCAAAAAAAAACAAATTTAAAAGAGAACTAAAGTAACTTGCTTTAATAAAAATTTAACATGTAACAGCTGACTGTCCTTACAGTGGCAACCACCCACTGTGTTTGGTTTTAAAAGAAAAATCTAAACATAAATATTTGCCAGTAGCAATAGTTAAACATGCTGGAATCGTGTAAAACACAACAATCCAGAAAAAGTGCTGCCCTGATAAGGGGCACGAGCAGAGAAAAGGGGGAGAGATGAGTACATTTTGCCAATTACAGTGATTCAACTTTAAAATATTTATGGATTATAGTAACTTTTAAGGCTTTTGGCGAACTTTTATTTAGTATTTTAACAATTGTTGTTTAGCTGACTGGCTGGCTCTGGCTGATTGTTATGTTGATCGTTGCTTCGATCGGTGGTTCGTTAGTTGGGCTAGGCAAAAGGCAACAACAACAACAACAACAATAACAACAAGCAATAGTATAAGTGCCTAAAACGAATGCGTCAAAACCAGAGCGCTAAATTTTGATATCGACATTCGCATCATACTTACAATACAGAACTGTGAAAGAATGAAAATATGAGAAATTTTTTTAGGAAATTGAAAGGGAGCAAATTTACGAGACTTATTGATCTTTTTTAAAAAGTAAATTTTCCGCTGAACTTAATATTAAGAACTATGAGATAGGACGCTAAAGTAAATTTTCAAAGTTGTGCGATTTTCTTAAATAGCTCGTGTTAGTGTTAGACTAATTCGATATTTTTTAGTTGAAATAATGTTTTCAGTTTTGATTTAAAGCTGGTGTTTGAGTTGAGTTTTGAGGCTGAGTGTATTCGAAAAACTTTTTTAACGGTATTTTTCAGACCCCCATTTACAAAAGAGACAAAAAATACCCACATGGTGATTAAGATATCCAAAACTTTATTCAAAATCACGTTCTCTCATAAGTTTTCAACACCTTTGAGGTGAGCGAGCGATGTTTTCCGATTTTTTTAAATATACAATTGTCATGTGCTCCACAATATAAGATTGCTACAAAATTTTAACTTTTAGAACAACATAATGAAGAAATGCTAACGAAATGCTAAAACTTTTTTCAGATGCTAAAAAAGTGCTAGATACATTTTTTTCACTTGGTAAATGAAGTCAAAATGTATTAGTTCTAGCATAGAATTTAGTATGAGTTGGAAACAAAGGTTATTGTTAAAACAAAAACGAGGAGCAATTATTGCTGTTACTGAAGTGATAAAAGTTTTTTTGATGCTAAAAAAGTTCTAAATTAATATTTCATTTGCTAAATGAGTTTAAAATATCTGTAATTTAATATAAAACATACTAAGTTGGATAGAAAGATATAAGGAAAAAGCGGGAACAGTAACAAGTGCTAACGAAATGCTAAAAAATTTTTTAGATGCTAAAAAAGTGCTAGATTAATTTTTCACTTGCTAAATGAGTTTAAAATATTTTGGTACTAGCATAGAACTTACTATGAGTTGAATACAAAGATATTATTTAAAAAAAAAGCCAGTAGTACTTGTTTATGCGTTTCTGAAGTGCTAGAACTTTTTGTAAATGCTAAAAAATTTATGATTAATTTCTACACTTGCTAAATGAGTTCAAAGTGTCTTTAATTTAGTATAAAACATACTAAGTTGGATAGAAAGATATTTGCACTTGTTGTCCACAAGTGCTAACGAAATGCTAAAAATTTTTTTAGATGCTAAAAAAGTGCTAGATTAATTTTTCACTTGCTAAATGCGTTAAAAATATGTTTGATGTAGCGTATAATATATGAAGTTGGTTACATTGCTTACCTTGTTAAAATAAAGTGAGGATTTAGTCAGACTCCTAAGCACAAATTAATTAAAAAAAATAAAATAAAAAATAAAAGTTATATAAATATATTTGAAAATGGAAAAAATTCGTTCTTTTACATACTTTAATAAGTTCTGCGGAAAAGTATATAAACTTTCAGTATGTGTATATACGAGGGTAACTGCATTTTTGGGAGATATACATAGATGGTAGTGATACAACAATTTTATTCCCTGGGTAGAGTCTAACATTGGTTCCATTAAGAAATATTAAGTTATTTGTCAAGGGCGAAAAAGATGTAATTTTTTGCCTTTAAAATAACCAAAACCAAGCGATAATAATAATAGATAGATATAGAATTTCAAACTTTCGAAGTCAGCTGTTTTCCTTTCAGCAACATACTATAGTATATTGATATTAACCACTAAGAATTGTTAAGTGGTGAGCATCAATATACTATACCATTTTGCTCATGCTACGATGCAAGACCATTTGCGCAAGACTGTGAATTGGGCTAATGGTTTCATAATAGCAACGAGAATCGCATTTTATGTAATTATGAAAAGTATTATGAATATGAATTTTTTTTTTTCATTTCATAATATAACAGATCCTTAATCGACCCCCTGGTCATATATAATCAAAGGGGTGGTGCTCCACTCGAAGACCCAATTGGGTCCATTATGATTCCCTTCTATTGCCAATTACTAGTAATATTTACCCCTCCCATTTATAGCCAGAAGTGACCCTATTATCCGTCATTAAGCCACCGAATCCCCATGATAAAGCCCCTGATGTCCTCCAGCTTACACGTCTGCTCAGCCATCTAAGCCTATGACGTTCCAGCTTCGGGCAGTGACAGATAATATGTTCAATAAATTCTGGTTCCTCTTCATCCCCGCACATCCTACAAAAATCTGGAGTGCCAGTTTCCCAAATGCTGGTTCTTGCGCTGACCGAACAGTGACCTGTCAACGCGCCTATCATGATTCGCATCGCCTTGCTATCCCTGTCCAGTAGCAGTTTGGATCTTCCTGGGTCAAGTTTTGGCCAAAAACCACTCGAGACTCTACAATCCTCCCAATTTCGCCATGAACTGCTGGTCCTGCTTTCTACCCTATCGGTAATTTCACCGGTCTTTCCGTCATTCCCTTATCTAATGCCGACCCTATTTTTGCCAGCTTTCATTTCCCTCAACACTGCTGTGGCCAGGAACCCAACATAGTCTGACACTATATTTATCCATAAGCAAGTTGAGGGCTTTCCTACAGTCACTAACAAGTTTCGATTTGACATTGTGTCCCTTCAAAGCTTTTAGCGCTGCCTGGCTGTCGACATAGAAGGTTACCTTCTCACCTCCAGCTACATTCCTGGCCACCAGCTCCGTGACCCTGGTCACTCGTAATTTAAGCTTTAAAGACAAGCTGCGTAGGACATAATTTTTGTCGCAAAGGAGCTGTATTTTCGCGAGTATCTGGCCAGCAATAATACATAAGTAGCAACCCTCGTTTGTTATTTGTATTTTCCTTGTTTCCTTTTTTTTAATTTCAAGACATCGTGATGATGATTACAAGTTAAGCGCGTGCTTACAGTCTGCTTAATGCTGTTGCCTTCTGCCTGTCGTGCTCTCATTGAACTCTGAGGCACATTTGTAGCAGGAAAAACGACACATAAGCAAAAAAAAAAAAAAAAAATACGCTGTTCTTGAAATTATGATTATTGTTCTTTATTTTTTATTTTTTTGCTATTTTCCTGTTGTTCATATACAGCTGTTTAAATCATTTAGCCGCCCAGAAGGTGAGTTATTCTAATCTATTTTTCCGTTTTCTTCCTTGATTTCATTCTGTAATGGATCCGTGTGTTCATGCGCCATTTTTGCCTGCCAGCAGCTGCAAATTGAACTTATGTTCTGTGGCGTTTCTGTTGCATTTAGAATAGTTATTTGCTTTGGCCATGTTGGTGCTTTTAATAAGTTTTCAGTTGTTGTGTTCATTACAAATCCGAAATCATACTTTAATTCTTATAATTTTTTATTTAAATATTTCTTCTCGTTGTTGTTGTTGTTGCTTGTAAGTTTTTTTTTAATGTCTTCCTGTCGTTAGTTTGTGGAGTACATTTAAATAAGTGGTTGAACAATCAAGATTTCCATACTGTGGCAGCAACATATCACCGTCATCGTCCAGCTTCATTCATTGCAACACATTGCATCATGTGTGCAGACATTGCATGTGTGTGTGTGTGTGTGTGTGTGTGTGTGTGTGCATACCAAAGAATAATTCTTTGGTGGTTAAACCAACAGCAGCAGCAGCCTGCCTTAACAGCAGTTGAACATGCGCACTTGCAAGTCCAAACAATGATCGTTTTTCATTTTAGAGTTTTGCAGTTCTGGATTGGATGGCTTTTTTATATGATGATTATTTTTTTGTTTGGTCTGATTTGGTCCTACAGTGGTGGCTTGAGTTTGCCCGGTTTGGTTGGTTAGTCTTGCCATTATCATCTAATCCTGTTTGTGTGTATGTGTGTTAGCTTGAATTTGAATTGGTTTTGTTTTGGGTGAATTTGTGTATATTGCGTCTTTTAGATTGATGCATAAAATGCATTTACTTGACATTAAGCAGCTCTAGATTTATATCTGTAATCACTCAAACGAATAGTGCGACTGCCAGGTAAATGTTGTACATGTCCATTTGACTGGGCATTCGTATTCGTATCTCTTTATGTCCATCATACACTTGTATCACTCAGTCACTTTTTGCGTTTTTTCTTGATTTCAACTGCTGTTCGAGTTGATTGCTCATATTTAATTTTATGATGGACATTTGTTTAAAAGGAAATTAAAAAACGAATGATCATAATAAACATTTTGAAAAAGAACAAAACTAATTTGCTAACGTCCAACCACAGACAGACAGCAAGACATTCCTGCTTATGTAAAGTGTATTTTCCAGGAAATTCATTTATATCTAATTTGTATATTTTGTTAAAAGGATTTTTTTGAAAGAAAAAAAAACGTGCTGTTGTAAGAAAATTTTTCTGTAAATTAAAATTATAGACTGTTCAAAGAACATGAATTATATTTCAAACTTTAATATAATAAAATTACACCGTCAGCCAGAAAAATCAAAGTTCTAACGACCGATTGTGGTAGAAGCAAAACAAAAATCGACGTTTGGAAAGTTTACATCGGGGTGGGTCTTGTTTTAAAAGCAGCCAAGAAGGCAGAACACTAAATTTTTTTTTAATTTAAACTAAACTTTTTGTTTGTTTACGTTTTATTTAAAAAAAAAAATTCTCTTTGCCGATTATTCTCTGAATTTTATTTATTCCTCAGTAAATAAAAGTTATTGTTTTTCAGTTTTAGTTTTTCGTTTGGATTATCCAAAGTAATTTTTTGAGTTCTATTTACTCCTAAAAGAAGTAAAAATATATTTTGCTCAGAAAATAAAAATTAACTTTAGAGTTTTATTTATTTTGTAAAATAAAGAAAGCAAAAGTTCCCAGCAAAAAATTAGACATTACCATCAGCACTACTAATCACGATGATTTGGTTGACGTCCAGGGGGGCTACCGCGTATTTCGATTCGAAAAGTAAAATATTTCGAAAGAAATTTCCGAATCGAATGCTAAACCGTACTGCGTAACTCGTTCGAAACGATTACAGAGTTGTATTTAGAAACGAATGGGATATTATATGAAAAGTTGGTAGCACTGCTGCTAAAGTACCAAAATGGAAAAAAATATCCCATAACAGAAAAATCTTTGCCTTGTAAAAAAATTTAATGTTATACGTATTTTGTGTGAAAAATTAAGTGCTCCTTGTACTTTTTATAATGGATTGTGTTTGCTGTGGTTGGACGAGGATGATTATTATACGATTTGTTTTTAGCATCTGAAACATTTAGATGCCCTCTTGCGAGGTATGGATGCAGAGACATATAGTTTACCACTTCTTCATATTGCTTTTATTTGTGTCATTTTTTTTAGTATTCCTTGAATGTTTCAAAATCACAAATATTAAAACATTTATAACAACATAAATAAGCAATATGTTTTAGCAAATCAAACATTAAGTATAATTTGTTTATAACACCTTTTATTTATATTGAAATATTTAAATAATTACATTTTCTATTTTTGTCTCAAGTTGTCACTAACAAAATGTCTTTCGAACCATTTCCGAACGCTTTTTGCATAACTGACACTCGTTTTCGTATTACAGAGTAGCCCTTTCGAAAGGGATTTTTATTGTTCGTAATACAGAGTTGCTGTCTCGAAAGGGATTTTTAGTTTTAGATAGAGTACAAAAACCTTTCGTAAGTTCGAAACAAGTAGTACGAAAAACGTAATACACAGTACAATTCGTTCGAATTCGTAAGTTATTTCTTTCGAAACGAAATACGCGGTAGCCCCCCAGGTAAAGCGATAGTAACAGTTTCAGCAAAACGGCAGATAAATGAAAAAATTTCTTTTTTTTTCCAAAGTAGTTAAAGCATCTGTACGATTAATTTTATTCGCCATGCCATGTTCGCGTGGATAAACACCATTTTTGTCTTAATGTTCTATTAGATTTTTGTGGCGTTTAATTCCCATTGCATACAGGAAGAAGTATATATCACGGCATATCGCCAAACTTCGAAAATAATATATCCGATTGTACTGTTTCTTCATAGCTCGCGATTGATCACCAACTTTTGACCTGAGCATTGCATCGTCACGGTGAGCTGCCAGATGTGCGAGAATAATTAAATCTTGGGATTCCTTATCTAAATTCATGAAAGACGTACGAAAATCCACATTCATCTTCCTAGGGATCACTTCATTGCATTGATTTGAACAACACGTCGGTATTTTTGAACCATACAGTCGAGCAACTACCTTTTCTTCGCGTAAATCAAGATCAGATTTATCAAGGTACATATTATCGGTATCATCTTCAGAGTCACTATCCGATAATTCTGAGAAGTAATCGTCATCATCCTCGTCATCAGGGAAGCGATAAAGTAAATCTACTTCTTCGAATTCGTCCACCATTTCAGCCTAAAACAGTCAGTAAGAATGTTATTAGTTTTAAATTATTTTCGCGAATAACATAATAAGGTTATGTGAAAAAAAATTTCGTACTAACAGAGTGATATTCACGATTTAAAAGAATTATAAATGAGTATTTATTATAATTAACAATTAATAATTTTAGCAAATAAACCTGGATTCGAAAAAACGCGAGCAAAATTGATATCAAACTCATGGAAACAGCGCGCTAGGTAGAAAACAGTAAAAACCAACTACACAAAACAAGAGATAGGGACGACCTACGCGCGTTTTCAAGGTTGACCAACACGTTCCTGACGTCATGAGATGTGTCGCTTTCAAATGAGACCAATACCAACACGCTCAGTGATGGTACACCAAAGATACACGTATTTAAATCTTCCTGAACAAAACCGGTTTTTACCCTTAGGTCCCTTTCTATTTTGCGCGTCACATATATAGGTTTGTCATTCCGTGTGTAATTTCCATAATGTTCATATGCGACCCATAAAATGCATATACATATGTATTCTGGGTCCTTATGAATAGGGAAGACGAATAAGCGATGTCCGTCTGTCCGTCCGTCTGCGAAATCTAGAAAATTTTTGCACAGTAGTTTTTATCGCAAAAATTAGTCTAAACACATTTCAATAAATCAGAAAAAATAGTGGTTATTTGAATCCCACAACCAAATAGGTCTTAAAATTTGTTTAAAAAATTTAAGTTTTAAGTTAAAGAGTACAAACAGTGAAAAAAATATTTAAAATAGTGTATCCCGAAAATCGCATCCAAGCCCACGAAAATCGCATCCAAGCCCATTGTTTTCTGTTTTTTATTGGATATTAGACAAAAAAAAAAAAGAAAAAATACCAAAAAAAAAATGATCCTATTTGGACTAATATTGAAAAAGCAATGAGTATTTAGTTGAAGATATATTTTGCTTAAAACGCGTATTTTTTAATATTCGATACCTCTGTAACCATTAGCCAAAAAAAAATATGAAAATTTGCTGAGATATGCTGTTGAGAAGAAACATCAACACAGTTAAAAATAAAGGAAATCTAAACATATTTTTCTGCAAACTGTCCGATTTGAGTTGGATTGCCCCATTGCCTTAAGCGCAGCTCACTTGGGCCCAGCAGTAGGTCACAATGTGATGAATAATAGACTATATGATTTGAGCGAAAATTTCTCATATCTTTCTTCCTGCTTTCCTTAAATACTTGTTAATATGATATCCTTCATTTTATCCTGAATTAAAATTTTCCAATGTCAGTTTTGATACCCGCACTAAAATCTCTCAAATGGTTTGATGACATCCTTTTGCAAAATTGCTACGGTAATAAAAGACCCTCCTTGCAAGCGTAAAACAATCAAACTTTATTTAAAATCATAAAAATCTTATAGCAATGCATGCATGTTTAATTGATGTCACACACAATCTACACAAAAATATTTAAAATAAAAATACCTAAAAACTTTTATTATTATTTGTATTCGTACAAATGAATGATTCATTTTTCAACAATTCAGACAACAGATTTCCTCTGCTATTTTTCACTGCTTGCCAGGATTTCCAGTTTCTGCAGAGTTTTTGTTTGTTTTTATTGCAGTCATTAACATTAATTTAAGCTGTTGCTGTTTTTTGCTTTAATTTTTTTTCGTCTCTCCTTAAGTCTAACCCCTGGTTTTTTAAAGAAAAAAATAAAACTCAAACAGTCTTCTACTCATGTAAGTGTTTGCTTAAGGTTTTATTTTGCAGGAAATTTTTTAAATCTTCCTTTTCCCTAAATGATGGGTTAATAAATGCGACAAAAACTGAAGAAAAAAGAAATAAAGTAAAATAAAAAGCAAAATGCGAAAAAAGGGAAGAAAGAAGTGCTAAAAGCAAATTAATCAACTGTTTGCAAAACAAGCTGGAATTTTTCTTTAACGAGAAACTTTTTTTATTTAACACCAGCCAACAAATAAACACAAGGAAGGAGCAAAAAAAAACTAGAGTTCGACCGATTAATCGGCTTCGGCTTCGGCCTTCGGCCAAAATGTAGTAATCGGCCAACATTCGGCCTACGGCAAAAATCGGCCGATTAGCCGAAGCCGAATATTTTTCATTCCAAGCTTGAAAAATAACATTATTTTTGGTCGTTGCTCGCCGCCGTTTTGAAAGGGTTGCTTTGAAATACAACCCTGTTGCTTTTTATTTTCTTTTACTTGGACGTTCTTGTGAGTGATCATATGAAAAAGCAGTCTAGAAATTGCAAAATAGTTTTATTTTTCTTGTTATGTATCCAATAGATATTACAGCTATTTCAGTGATCTCAAAAAAGCAAACTTTTTTCTTAATTCATATAAAACAAGTTTCATTTTTAAAATTTAAAACATTCGGCTTCGGCTTCGGTTTTGGCCGAAGTTTAGGATTTTAGCCGAAGTTCGGCTTCGGCCAAAAAAAACGCCTTCGGTCGATCTCTAAAAAAACCCATTTAAAAACTGCTAAAGTGTGATGATTGTGGTCTGAGAAGGAGTTTCTTTACTATTATTTGTCCGTAGTTTGTTCTAAGCACAAGTTGCCAGACTTTCAAATAAATCAGTCTAGAGTAGAAGCGAAAAAGTGACTTCGGGTATACGCTAAAAATTGTGAAGCAAATTCTTCCTTATAAAATGTTTCAATAATTCTTTAAAGATTTTAAACATTTATATTAAAATTTTAACAATCTGCACGCAAAGAAAAAATATGGTTGAGGTAACCATAATCAAACAGCAACATGCTATGATTGAATTATATGGTTGCAGTCAAATCATATTATTGTCAATGGAAAAGCAAAATTAAAATAATATTATTTTCTGAGTTAATAATAATAGTATCTAAAAAAAACAATTAACTTCGTTATACCTAATCATATTATTTTAAATATGACAACACTATTGTTAGATGTGACTAAAATATAATTGAGACTTACCATACCATGTTCTAACATTATAATAATATTGTTAAATACTACCATAGTATTATTTTATATAATAATAATATTTTGTTTTTTAATCATATATTTATTAGTAAATCTTTTTTTTAAAACAGCTGTGCGACAAATCCGAAATAAAAATAAATTACTATTGTTGAAATAAAATGTATGTATATATACAAATGTATACTTACGTATATGTGTATACACGAAAAACAGACAGACGTACATACATACATATGTATATACATATATTATTTTTATTTATCTACCCTTTTGTTTAACTTTTTTTTTTATTTATTTAACTAACACCACGTGTGCACTACCGATAGCTTACAAACGAAACACTGAACTGACAAAAGATGTTTCTGAAAAAGATTTTTTTAAAAACTTAACATAGTATGGTTTTGGATAACATTATATTGTTATTTACATAATATTATTTTTACACAATAATACAAATTATGTTCTAGTCATAAATTATTAACAAAACTATATTGTTAAACTCTAACCATATCGCACTTTTCTATAAATATAATATTGTAATTATTAAATTCAAACATTACTCTGTTTATCGTAACGAAATTATTGTTTAAAATAACAATAATTAGTTTTCAACGACCACACATTTGTTTCAGAGAACATAATATTGTTTTCTCAACCATTTTACAACCATATCTTTTCTTTGCGTGTGGCAGCACAAATAACATACTTGCTGCATACTGCACACATTGCAAATTACAAATTAAGAGTCCATGTATAGTCCATCAGCTTTTTGTTTTCTCCATACTCGTAGTATTTGTCTTGGTAATCGTGTTAAATTATACTGCTTTTAGTGGCTCTGCAAATTCAAGCAATTAATTTATGTAAATATGCATTTTATTACTACAACTACAATAACAACAAGTGTTAGTTAGTGGCTAGATGTGAAATTATCAAGCAACATTTCGTCCGCTCAGCCAGCCAGGCAGTCATTTAGTCATTTAGTCAGTCAGTCAGTCAGTGGCACTTGCAAATTGTTCAAGGGATGTCGACTTAATTAAAAGAAATTAATGGTAAATGGAAAATATCAAAAGCACTTGGAAGAATTTTACGTACTCGTACTCTATTTAATACAATATTTTTTTTTTTTTTGGAAAAAAATTTCATTTTAAAACTTAGCAAAACAAGCATAATGCGCGCGCTTATGCTTAACTTAGTCATGTTCGAAGAAAAAAATAATGAATTTGAAAAAAAATGTATATAACAACACAAAGCTTAATAATTCTTTATACGCCTCATTTAAGAGACAAATCCGATTAAGTGTAAAATTTCGCATTTAATTTGGTTTTAAGCTTGATTTTTCATGTATTTTATTTATTTTTTCTTGCTCCATCCATCCACGTTTTAAATTTGCGGTTCAGTTCAAAGATTTTTTTTTGTTTTTATGAAAAAGGACCCTTTTAAAATAAAAAAAAAATGTATTAGTATATTTTTACTAAAAAAATAAAACCCAACTAAATTGAAACGAAACGAAACCACAATAAGACAATATATTAAGCATTATGCCACAATCAGGCATTATGTGCCATACAAAGTACGACGAGAATAGGGTTTGGGAAACGGGAATTCCCGGGCGGGAAATCCCGGGAAATGTCTGTCTAATATTTCCGGGAAATTTTTGAGATTTTCCCGGGAAAACGGGAAATTAAAAGTGCATGTTATTTCATAAATATATAGAATTTATAATCCAATTTTACTGTAATATAAAAACTTATTATTTTTTTATATATTACAAAAGTTCGTTTGAATGATTGTATGACTAAATTTACACGAACGTTGACACGTTTTTCATCGTCTGTTTAAACACTTACATATACCTTGTTCGAAGGAAATTTTTTAATCTTAAAATTTAAATTGAGTTTTTGTTTTAAATGTAACTGTAAGAAAGAAAGAATTCTTTCGACTCCGATAAACAAGAAGTAAAATTTTCATGTTTTTTTTAATATAAAATAAAAATTTGAGCTATTCAAATCTAGTCTGAAATTTCATAAAAATTCCATTAAATTGAGGTCATACCATATCTCCTAAAAAAAGTGGAATAAATTGTATAAGTATCAATGATTGCAATGATATAATCGTTTCCTAAAGTAAATAATTCGATGCTAAGCGAACTTGAAGTGATTTTTCGCCGAATTAGTGAACAAATTTTGAAAAGTGTAGTGAAAATGTTAAGCTGTAAGAACTCTGAGTTGACAAAACTTAAATTTATTACAAGTAGACGCTATTATGGAAACCCTGAAGGAAATATTTTAGGAGAAATAATTAGACATACTGTGGCTCAGGGTATTCAAAATTCGGCTTGTACTTAACGATAAGAAACCGCCTGGAATTTTTTCAAAAAGAATGAGAAACAAGCAAGGCAAATTCTTATTAAAATGAAGGTAGGTAGGTCTTATTAGAAAATTGTCTACTAATTGTGGTAACAGTCGTCAATTGGTTTTTATATGATCTTTTGCTGTGTAATAACTTTATTCCATTTGCCTAAATTCAATTAAAAATTCTTAAAAATTTGTCTTAGAACTGCTTTTTTATTAACTTTTATTTCAAAAGAATGCTTACATTAATAAAACAATCGAAATTTCACCAACTTCCATTTAATAAATGTATTTAATTTAGAAAATTAGCTTTTCCCGGGAATCCCGGGAATTCCCGGGAACTTGATTTTTAAATTCCCGTTTCCCGGGAAGTGCAAAAGTCCGGGAAATCCCAAACCCTAGACGAGAAGCAAAAAAAAAAAAATAAAAAATTAAAAACATCGATCAGAAATATACACAATCGCTTCCAAGGCATTGAATGTCATACGAGTACTAATGAAAACTAAAACGTTTCCATAAGACAAACACCAGCACATAATATAAAAAAATAAGAACAAAAATAAATAAGATTAATATTTCAAACTAAGTTTATTTTAAGAAACTAAAATTTAAGCAAATTTATTGGGCCAGAGAGAAAATAATTTCTAATAAATTTTTCAGGCTACGCTATAAAAAACTTTTAACGAACACTTGTCACTCTTTATTGATATTTTTTTCTGGTAATTTTATTTATTATTTGTAACAAATTATATAGAAGCTGAAATTGAACATTTTAGCACTGCAAGGGGTTATTCAAATATTACCTAGCGCTCCAGGTGGGGCGGGGCTTAAGGATTTATACTGAAAGTCTTGTAAAAAGCTGCGTAACGCTAAAATAGCGTTATGTAATATCGACGGTCCCATTCAAAAACATGCCGAGTCGACATAACATGTTATGCTGGGAATTTTGAAACAAAAATGTACTTACCATAATTTTTCATGTTTAAAAAATCTCCCTTTTTAAACGTTTTAAGTACATACACTAAGTCCTAATTTACACTAAGCAAATCTTATTGCTAACAGAGATGCCAACTATTTATAACCCAAACGCGCTATACTCCTCCTCAAAACGCGCTAGAACGCGCTAAGTTACAGCATTATCAACAATTTATAGTCAAAACGCGCTATTTTACTACGCGCTAAATTAAATTTTAATAAAGATCGATGTATGTATTAGTAAATACGAGTACAATTAACTCTTTTTCAGATTGTGCAATATGGCTTCTTCGAAACTATATCCTAAATAACTAAAATCATTTAATACAGAATCAGTCTCGCCTTCCAAATATTCGAAATTCTTAGTTTTGATTTTAATTTTATTTGTCAAACTTTGTAAGAACTTATATACGAGGGCGGTTCGGAAAGTTCTTAGACTAGCACAAAAAGCGCGGTATAAACAGAAAAAAGTTAAGTGTTTTGGAAACTTCCATCTCTGCTATGAACACATATTAAATTTTGTTTCGATCTGGCAACTCCTTCATATAGAAACAGGTGTTCACAAAAGACGCATCCGCGATTTTTTAACAATGGAAAAATTAGAAATGCGTGTCATTAAATATTTACATAAAAAAGGTTTATCGGGACAAGAAATTCATAATGATATGGTGAATGTGTTAGGTGAAAGTGCTCCTTATATGCAACAGTAAAAAATTGGGTTGCTGAATTTAAACGTGGTAGTACAAGCATTGAAGATGAAGTTCAAAAACAGCAACAACAACAGAAATTGTAGCCAAAGTGCATGATATGTTATTAAATGATCGACGAATAAAATTGCGTGAAATAGCTAATATCATAATAAATATAATAAAAAGCTTTCTGCAAGATGGGTGCCGCATTTGTTAACATTTCTCAAGCTTGTTTGGATCGTTTTAAGCGAAATAAAAGGGATTTTAAGCGTCGTTTCATAACTGTTGATGAGACATGGATGCACCACTATACTCCAGAGACAAAAGAACAATCCAAACAATGGACTGAAGCTGGAGGAAGTGCCCCAAAGAAGGCAAAAACAATTCAATCGGCTGGTAAGGTTGTGGCAACGGTTTTTTGGGACTTCAAAGGTATTTTATTGATTGACTATCTGCAAAAGGGTAAAACAAAAAATTCAGAGTACTATTGCAACCTTTTGGATCAATTAAATGTACAAATTCGAGAAAAACGTCCTGGCTTACAACACAAAAGAATAATTTTTCATCAAGACAACGCACCAGCGCAAAAGAGTGTTTTAACAATGGCTAAAATCAACGAATTAAATAAAGTACGAGTTGCTTGACCACCCACCTTATTCTCCTGATTTGGCTGCCAGTGACTTTTACCTGTTCCCAAATCTAAAACAAAATCCTTGCTGGCAAGCGTTTTACCTCAAATGAAGATGCAATTACAGTTGTAAACCACTACTTTGAAGACCTTGAGGAAAACTATTTTAATCAAGGGATAGAATTGCTAGAAAAGCGTTGGACTAAGTGTATTAAAGTTTCAGGAAATTATATTGAAAAATAAAAATATTTTTGAATAACTAACTATTCTCTTTCATTGATAGGTTAAGAAGTTTCCGAACTGCCCTCGTAAATTGTCGAATAGTGTTGCGATTCAAATGCTTTTTGAAGTACAAAAAGAATATATGCTAAATAAGTTATATATATTTTTTGGGTCACTAGTGCCAGTACATATTTTTGACTGTGAAATTTCAAAATATTTGCCATTTACAATATTAAAATGCGTTTTTAATTCTAACCACAGTCAAGGGAATTTTATTTGCAACATTTGAATCATTAACGAATTTTAACAAAACTTTAAATTTTGGATATTAGACAAATGTTAAATTTATACAAAAAAGTAAAAACATATTGAACTGAAATTATGTTTTTGGCTTTAATCAAAACGCGCTAATTTAGCGCTTTTTTTTAAACGCGCTAAGGCGAAAAAAAGCGCGTTTGGCATAGTTAAAACGCGCTAAAACTAGTGCGAAAGGCGCTAAATTGGAATCGCTGAGAGAGAGAGAGAGAGAGACGAGGGAAGAAGAAACGAGTACTCAGCAACGGTATTTGGCGATTGTTTTCGGTTTTTGGCGATTTGTTTAGTATTGACACTCATTTTAGTTTTGGCGATTTTTTTGGTTTTAGCGATTTTTTTTGGTTTTTTTACAATACTTATTTTAGTTTTAGCGCTTTTTTAGTTTTTTTAGGCCACTTTTTTCGGTTTTAGGCTATATTTTTAGTTTTTCGCCGACCTTTTTACTTGTGGTGATTTTTTTTCCATTTTAGCGATTTATTTTATTTTTGGTGATATTTTTCAATTAATTGCTTTTTGCTTTTGGCGATTTTTCATTTCGGTGTTTTTTAATTTTGGAATTTTTTAGTTTTAGCGTTTTTGAAAATTTCAAGAGCTTGCCCCCATCAACATTTTGTCAAAATTACATTAACTGATGAATACCCTTTACATTTTAGCGTTAACTGGTGTAGTCTTTGAAAGTGTCAAGTGTCTCTATATCGAGCCATAACTGGCAAAAAAAAAAATGCTTAACCAACACATGTTTAGACATCGTTTTTATTTTGACGAAAATCAATCATTTACGATCTCAAATAATCGGTTTTGTTTAAAAAAATTAACTTCGAAAATTATGTCGCTTTAGATTTTTTTTTTAGAATTATATCTCACGATACAATTGTCTGCGTATTACATTAGGATTTCAATATTTTTCGTTGCTCGATTTAGAACACCCGTTAAATTTTTAACTGTCATATACATATTTGTTGTTTTAGCATACGAGTATTCTGTGGAAATTTCAGGCCCTTTTCATCTTTGGTGTACGCAACCCTAAAAAGGTTTTCAAAAAATCAATAATTTAATAAAACAACAAAATTTTTATTTAAATACTTTTACCCCCATATTCATAAAATTTAAAATGAATTTGAAATGTATATTATTTAAAATTTTTCATTCAAAATTTTCCTAAAATGGATTTCAAATTCATTTTATTTTTTTATGAATATGGGGGTTATGATCTGAGGCTGATGAAAAGAAAAGAAATATTTTTCTATCCATGTAAGATCGAAGAAAATTATGAACTAATAATATGTAACCGGAAAGAAGGAGATATTTTGAAATATATAAAGCCTTCAAGAATTTATTTTCGATTTTGAATGAAAGACAAATTATATAGTCGCAGTTGTTTTTTTTAATAAAAAAAAATAAAAATGTCTTCTTTCGATTAAAAAAAATTTTCAGAAATTTGCGGAAATTTAATAGAGTTTCGACTAATACTGACACTTTTCATCACTTGCTGATTTCATCAGACCCTCTTATAACCAGCTTAAGGAACATAAAACCTCTAAACCGGATTTGGAAGGTGACGATGTAGTAACGTGCGTCTGTAGCTGAGTGGTAGCAGTGCTAACTTGTCGTAGCTTCAATTCCCCCCATATACCCTGGGTATATTCTGTAGACTATCTGCACACTTTGCGGGGATTGTGTTCGTTTTTCTTTGGTGAAACTCGCTATGTAGATTTTTGTTCTAGAAAGTGTTTGTAACAACTATAAAGACTTCTGCTTGGATAGCAAAAATTTAATGCAAAAAAATCGAATTGAATTGCACGGTGATCTTTCCGATTTTAATGAAATTCCATTTAATTTTCTTTCATTAGAATTTTCGAAATTAACAAGTTTTTAAAAATTAATTCTGGAAAAATAAGGAACGCACATACATATATCGACATGTTGACAACTTAACCCATGACTAATGTCGCAAAGACCTGGATGGACTTGCTTAACACTCAAATATCTCATTAAACTGGGTGTGTGGGCAGGGAACTATTTCAGCAAACATAGTTGCAAATGACCTGGCAAAGAGGGGCACCATACTGGGAGAAGTCGATATCGACAATCTCAATGGTCTTCCACTCTCATCATGCTGGAGACGTTTCGATATTACCTTTCTGGAATTAGCTCAAAACAGATGGCGCAATAAGCCCCCACCTGTGCAATAGTAAGAACCTTCTGGCCTCGCCTAAACTCCCATAAGACGAAAAATTTCATGAACTTCAATAAGAAGCACTTGAGGAACCTCGTGGCCACGTTGACCGGTCACTGTGATTTCGGAACCCATGCTAAACGTATGGGTCTCCCGTACAATGACTACTGCTACAGTTGCAATGACGAGAAAGAGGAGGAAAGTATCCTGCATCTCCTGTGTCTTTGTCCCGCTCTGGAGGATCTCCGTCTGCACTTCCTTGGCAGAATATCCTTCGGCAGCTTATCCGAGTTATGGGAAACCTTGAGCCTTTATATTAGGAATAATGGCTGGTATAGCCGCTGACTTTTCTATTTCTACCCTTCTCACAGTCCTCTCACTCTCTCTCTCTCTCTTTTTTCAACTTACAGGCAGTGCTGCCAGAATGACGATTTTATCATATTTTTGATGATTTTTGGACCAAAATAAGATTTCATGATTTATTTTCTGGAATGATGATTTTTAATTTTGCAAAGTATGATTTTTAGTTTCAATACGTACATACATACATATGTATGTAAAATTTTCTTTGCTGTTCAACCATGTTTATCAGTAGCTATATATGTATGAAGAAAACACTTTTGTATCAGCTTGTTATATATTGCCTTCATTCACTTTACTTATGCACTAGGGTGTCTCGCAAAAAGAAGTTCGCCTCGCACCACGGTTTATATTCCGCATTGTTGCAAGGCAGATTCAAAAAAAAATTTGCCTCATGTAGGGGTCACCTAAATACATCTTTCATTATATCTCCGGCACTTACATTCGGAACTTAAAGTGTGATATATCGAAGTTTTTGTCTTGAGGAGACCAATGTTTTGCTTTAATAGTCCTTGACCTTAAATATACCGTTGTAGTATTTACCCACCAGATCTCGGTTTCTACCACCCCAATTTAAGAAAATTAAAGCTCGCAAAAAATCATTAAACATTTGCAGAGAAATTATTTCAACAATTCTAGCAGAACCATTTTATTTTTTTTTAAGTAAATGCTCTATTTGGATCATTGCTTGGTAAACAGAAAGAAAGAAAAAGAATCTGGCCAGGAATTGCATACACTGTAAGTTTATTATATTATCAGTTTTTAACTACTCTTAATTGTGTTCCGCATTATGTAACTGTAAGCACTTAATTAATAACTCGGATCTTTTAATGCTTATTCCATTTAGTCATGTTAATAAAAATTACGAACGTATTCCAATGAAATAAATGTCAGCGAATATAGGAAGCTGGAATGTTCGAGGCGATCAGTTTTATTTGTATCGTATGGTTCAAGCTGTTCATACCGGAGAATGCGAGGAGAGATAAGCCAGCGAGAAGCCGTGTCTGCCAACTTGAATCATGTAAAAATATCATTGATTAAAATTAAATTTTTGATCTTAGAATAATTACATTTTTTAATTCTTGTTGTATAAGTTGAGATATGATGAGTAAGCACTAGAAGAGGGTACTTGAGGTCAATGACTATTAAAGAAAATAAGGGCTCGTCGAAACAAAAACATCGATATATCATACTTTAAAATCTGACTGTAAATACCGAAGATAAGACAAAAAATTTAAAAAGCCAACTACATTCGGCAAAAAGATATTTTTTAAAATAGTTCTGCTGGAATTATTGAAATATTTCCTTAGCAAACGTTTAGTGATTTTTTGCGAGCTTTAATTTTCTGAAATCAGGGTGGTACATTATCGTGGTAGGAACTGAGATCTGGTGGGTAAATAAATACTAAAACGAGATATTTGAAGCAAAACATTGGTCTTCTCGAGACAAAATATCGATATATCACACTTTTAGATCCGACTGAAAATGCCGAGGATATAATGAAAAATTTATTTTGGAGACCCTTACGAGGTAGTCCCTTTTGCACCCTGTGTCTTAGATATACAAAAATGCATCATTGTTTTAGGCATATACAATGAGAAATTTTATTTTTTATAAATATGTCAATTGTTGTTACTTTTTTTATTTGAAAAAAAAATTGGACTTGTGATGATTTTTTTCTTCAAAATATGATTTTCTTTCCGACAAATGATGATTTTCTTCGCAAATCTTCTGGCAGCCCTGCTTACAGGTAGCACAAAGAGATCATTATAATGGACCCAAGTGTACTGGACTCTAATTATATTCCCAATAGCTGCCAAAATAAATTGTTGCTCGAGTTTAAAAATCTCTTACCACTTCAAATTTATCACAATTTAATAAAGCGCCCAAGAAAAAGTCTTCTCTCAAAAATTCAATTGCAACATTTGTGTTGTAATTTCTTCAACAATTAAGAGCAGAAACAAAATTCTGTAGCAAAATCATGTTATAAATTTGTTAACTGATTCAACAAATTACAAATTTTATATCAGAGCAAGCCAAAAGTCATAAAATGTGTCACTTTTAATGACAAACATATAATACTACGAGTACAATTCCGAACTTGTCCATACTACGTGCTGCTTGCTGCTGCACTCGTAATGAAACAATTTTATAATACCAGCACCAGTACCATTGCCAGCACCAGCACCAGCACCAGCACCAGCACCAGCACCAGTACCATTGCCAGCACCAGCACCAGTACCATTGCCAGGCATCATCATCTTGCTGGTTGTCAATTGACAATATTTGCTAGAGCATTTATAGATTTATGCAACAAGCGTTAAATTTTTCCTCAAGTTGTTCTGCAACCAATTGCAGATATTGAAAATTCAATACTTGTGTGATTGTGGTTTAATAAAAGTGTTTGAAGTTGTATATATATTTTTTTTAAATTTTTTTTTTTTTTGTTTCTCTTGTTGTTGTGTGCAATTTTTATATTTATTAAAGTTTTTATTTATCATCATGCACTACTCTTAAAATTATTAAGCAGAGCAATATTCGTTTGCGCAGTTTGAAAATTCATTTCACTAATGAACTTTTTGACAGATAGAGCCAAATACTTGGGTAATATTTTAGACAGTCAATTGTCTTGTAGGAGCAATGCTCAACCAAGTGCAAGGAACGTCATAACGGCCATCTATGTTTGAAAAAATTCGTTAGGTTCAGTGGAAAAAATTGGAAGTATTTACATAATTATTTAGGAACAACTTTTTCTCTACTTCCAAAGTATCAATAAGAGTGACTTTTGACTTTTCAGTAATCGAATATTATCAATATCGTAAAAATTTTCCTACAACTTAGTTGTGTTTGCATGGAAATTTCGATAGAAATCGAATGCCATAATTTGCCCCCGATTGATTAATTATTAAACAAAATTGGAGATCATTTGAAGTTTTCGCAAAATACATATAATAAGTGTTGATTTTTTGGAAAATTAAATCAATGTCGTATTAGAATCTTTTTTATAAAATATATATATCGATTTAAAAGAAATTTAGGGAAAAAAAGAACATACGAAAAATCAGATTTATTCAACATCATCAACATTACTTTTGATTTACTAAATATCTATCAAAAAAGAATACGTCGAGGTTGTATACCTTTAATTGCTTTCTTCTTCAAAATTCGACGGAAGTCTAACAATAGATTTGAAATTAAATAAAATATGAGAAATTATCATATTAAAATGTTATTATATGTAAATACATGTTTAATAGCTTATGTTAACAACAATATCTGGTCCAGTAGATAAACATGGGTGCTGATGAAGTGCGTGGCTGCACGGAAAAATTCGCATTCCCCCAACTAAAAAGTCTAGTTTAATTATTCTTCTCTTCTTTAGCAAATCACATAAAAAAAGAAGAAAGTTCTTTTAGGATACCCGGTTATAGCTATGCTGCTTAGTTGTAAAAAACAATTTCACGTGTGAAATAACAATGCAATAAAATTATATTATATAATGAGGTCAAATTCGCCACAAATATTTCAAAACGTTTCCATTTAATTCCCATTGTTTTCTTTTCTAGCGGCATACGATTAAATTAATGTATTGTTCGTGACCGGTGGCGGCTGTTAGCCGGCTTACAGCCAATCGGCTGTGGTCTCTGTTTTGTGCTCATGTCCAAAAACAAAACTAAAACAAATTGAGCAATTGTTCTCATTGTTTTTCTTTTATTTCACTCACTTCAAAGAACTAAACAAAACAATCTCAAAGAATTTGTTTCCTTTATTTTCGTATCTGCTTTTAAGTACAAAGAAATAAAAACAAAAATAAATTTCTAACTGTAATAGTGTCGATTATTTTTGTTACGAAAATCACGTCCTAACCCCTGTATCGCGCAATAAATAGCATAGCTGTAAACATATTTCATTCTATAAGAGTTTAAAACACTGAACTGAAGTCCGATTAAGAAATTATTCCTGATTAAAAGTCTTTATATTTCAATTAAATTTTTAAACTTCGTTATCACATTTTCATTAAACTTTAAATTTATTTTTATTAAATTTTTTGTTAACACATTTTAGTTTTTGCTTTGTAAATGTTAGAAAAAATAAAATTATGTTGTTAAAGTTAACATGCAAAAAAAAACAGAATTTCATTTAAATAATTTCGATGTGCGGAGGCAAATAAAGGTTTAAAAGAAAACTAAAAAAAATTCAGGAAAAAACATTTGGTGGTGTTAACCGTGACTAATGCCGGCCATACACTACACAAGTTCAGTGCTCAAGTATGGCACTGCGTAAACTAAGCTTGTGACACACACTATACAAGTAAACTGTGCATTTTTTATTTTAATTCGAAATAATGCTGGTGATTTTTTGTATAATTCTGGGAACTCTGTCCGGAATACTTTTCTGTGCTAATTTCTTGTTTTGAACTCTTAAAAAATCACGAAACAACTGAGCATTTGTAACACACACTACACAAGTTCACTGTACAGTTTTCAAACTTAAGCAAATATCAAAATCATTTTGATATTTACTCAGTTCACTGCGTAAATAGCACAACCACCTTCATACAATACACAAACGCACTGTACAGTGCCAGACTTGTGCAGTGAACTTGTGTAGTGTATGGCCGGCATAAGTAAATTAATTTATTTGTCATTAGTATTACTACACTCTAAATTAGTTGCCTGTAATTTCTACTTATCGGTTCAATAAAGTTTTTTTTACCGGGATAACACTTCCTTCAAATCGGTTGCAGAACAGTGCACGATTCACTTGCTGCAAATATTTTTTCATCCCATAAATATTTGCATTCATTTTAAGTTGTGCTCTTGTGGAATTAACAAACAGAAAAAAGTGTCATTCATACTTGCAGAAATTGTGCCAATAAGTTAAACTATTTTTTATGAGGATTTTCAATTAATGAAATCCATGAAAGCATATTTTACGCATACTTTATTGACATGCAACTGGACAGTTAAGTTGCATCATTGAGGCAAAGGCAGCACTAATGAAACGCACACTCGAAAAGTAGCAGGCCAGCAACAGCAACAGCCACAACAGCAGCAGCAGCATCAATTGAAGGAAATTGCAACATTGCATGTGACAATAATTAAGCGAATTGAGGGCAATCAAGAGTTTGTCAAGTGAAAGCCAGCAAGCCAGAAATTTTATAAAACTCGTAAAAGAAATCAAAATGCAAAAATAAATTAAAATTTCAAGTAACTCTGTCTGTTAAGATTAAAGTAAATATTTGCCAACAAAAACTGTCTCTGAAGTTGGCTTAAAAGTAGGTTCGTTCTGATGGGATAGACTGTAGATTTGGCATATACATATATAATTTTAATCAAATATTTGAGAAATGCCGATGAAACTTTTACAAGCAGTTTATAGAAGACGGCTGGCCGATAATATCCGCTAACATTTTAGTGATTTTTATACCCTTCACGAAAAATGGTAAAAGATATACATATGTGACAGCGCATAGAGAAAGGGACCTAAAAGTAAAAAAATCAATTTTATCTTTTTTTTTTTCTGATGTGGACAACATCTGAGCATCGAATGAGACAGATACCATGCCCCAAAAGTGTTTCCTCCCAGAGATATGCGCGTTTTATGAAATTGAAGTCGACGATTCTAAGGTTATGTGAAAAAATTTTCGTACTAACAGAGTGATATTCACGATATAAAAGAATTATAAATAAGTATTTATTATAATTCACAATTAATAATTTCAGAAAATAAACGTGGATTCGAAAAAACGCGAGCAAAATTGGTACCAAACTCATTGAAACAGCGCGCTAGGTAGAAAACAGTAAAAACCAACTACACAAAACAAGAGTTAGGGACGACCTACGCGCGTTTTCAAGGTTGACCAACACGTTCCTGACGTCATGAGATGTGTCGCTTTCAAATGAGGCCAATACCAACACGCTCAGTGATGTTACACCACCGATACACGTATTTAAATCTTTAAAATGGCTCTCCTGAACAAAACCGATTTTTACCCTTAGCTCCCTTTCTATTTTGGCTCGTCACATATATAGGTTTGTTATTCCGTGTGTAATTTACACAATATTAATACGCTATACATAAAGTATATATTTTCTGGAACCTTATAAATAGGGAAGACAAATAAGCAATGTCCGTCCGTACGTGTAATCGGTTTTTTTAAGCTCCCAGAAAAGTAAGAGACTTCGGTCTTGAACCATAAGAGCCAAACTCTTGAAATTTTCAAAAACGACAAAATTAAAAAACGAAAAACAAAAAAAAATCGCCAAAACGAGAAAAAGCGCCAAATTAAAAAAAAAATTCTAAAACTAAAATAAACCGCAAAAACCCGGGAAAATCGCCAAAATTAGAAAAAAAATCGCCAAATGAAAAAAATGCCATAAACGCCATAAACATAAACATAAACCTTCAGCCCATCTATCTGTAGGTATAATCGGTTTTTTTCCAGAAAAGCTATAGACTTCGGTTTTGAACTGGTGCATCAGAAATGGTCTGAATGGAAACCATAAGAACCAAACTCTTGAAATGTTCAAAAACGGCAAAACTAAAAAATCCCAAAATTATAAAATCGCCAAACCGAAAAAAATCGCAAAAAAACAAAAAAAATAGCCAAAACGAAAAAAAAGCGCCAAATAAAAATAAAATCTAAAACTAAAATAAATCGCAAAAAACCGGGAAAATCGCTAAAATGGAAAAAAACGCCAAAAACGAAAAAGCGTCAAATTAAAAGAAAATTCTAAAACTAAAATAAAGCGATTAAAAATCGTTTAAACTGAAAAATCGCCAAAATCGCAAAAAATGCTCACAACCAGTGATGCCAACTTTTTTGGCTCTGGGAGCACATCAAAATTGAAAAAAAAACTACAAAAAAGCGTAATTTTGAGATGTAAAAGTCGTAAAAAGCACTAACGTGAGTAACGAGTGTAAATCCAAAGGAGTGACGTTTAATAATGTTAAATATTTTCTAAGCTATTCTCTATTTCGAGAATAGTATCATCTTTAATGAAATATATCAGATGAAAAGGGTATGCTTTACACTGAAAAAATAAATACACCAAGCTTTTATTCAAGTAATTTTAAGAAATACACAAATTTCTTAAAAGCACTACTTAGTGATTTTTCTTAGTTTGGCACTAATGCTAAAAATTGGCGTTTTTAGTCTTCAAAAAGCACTAAAAATAGTGCCGAAAGCACCAAGTTGGCATCGCTGCTCCCAACTCAACTTACGGAACCCTTCGTGCGCGAGTCAAAGTCGCACTTTACTGAATCTATTGTTAAATATACCTTTTTTATTTTATCAATCAAAAATAAATCAAAAATACGATTCCAGGGTTGGAAAATTTAAACCTTATTTTATTTTTATCAGTAACCTACCAAAAGTTTTTTTCTCCATAAATTAAACATATATTATATTTAGAGAATAATATTTTAGTAAAAAAAATCGAAAAAAAACTAAAAATAATTCCAGGGTTGGAGCTATTTTTTATGTATTTAAAAGTAACCAGCTTAAATTATTGTTTTCTTTTCCTTTAGTAATTAAATATAGTTGATGTTTAGGAAAGAAAAGTTCAGAATATAAAATTGTAAAAATAAAAAACAGCTCCAGAGCTGGAAACCTTTTTTTTTTTAACAAACTCTACCCGCGAAGCGATTAGCTTTTCTGCAGTAAACACCCAGGGTCTATGGAGGGAATCGAACCCACGACCTCTGGACTGAGAGGCTAACATCGCTACCACTCGGCCACAGGGGCACCCTGTATATAAAAGTAACTAAATAAAATTAATTTTTTTGCTTTGTTAATTAAATATATTCTCTACTTAAGTAAGAAAGAAATTAGTATCAAAATCAGACAAATCATAATCAAAATCCAGGGTTGGACAGTTTAATACAAAATAAATAAAACTTATTCTTCTTTCCTTTTAACTAAACGTATTTTAGATATTAAGAATGCCTTTACTTAAGAGTTTTTTTTCTTCAATTTTTATATAAAAATCTAATTTATCCATAAACATGGACCCACATTGTTCTGACGAAGCTTTGTGATTAATTAATTTAGTTTGTGTGTAATTAATTTAGTTTGCTTGCACATGTTTTAAAATGTAAATTTGTTTTGGTACCATTATGCTGGTAAAATCTTTAATCTTTATACATATAAACATGTGCAGTTCAAGTTGCTTTAGATGTTGCTGAATAAATTGCCATTATGAGCTACTGATCGCTGTTAAAGTCGTCTCTAATTAATTTCTCTTCATTCGTTTTAAAGAGAAAAAATATTGATAATGCAAACAATTTTAAAAACCTTAAATACTGAGTGCACTATTACTATAATCGAAAATAAAATCATTGATCCTTGTTTTTGTCGAAAAATACCTATAGGTCGGTCCCACACCATAAATTAATCTAGAGCAAAAAATAAATGATAAATTTTTTTCACAAAACAAATATGTGTGTATGTACTTTTGTATGTATGTATATTAGAGATCGACCGAAGGCGCTTTTTTTGGCCGAAGCCGAAGCCGAACTTCGGCTAAAATCCTAAACTTCGGCCAAAACCGAAGCCGAAGCCGAATGTTTTAAATTTTAAAAATGATACTTGTTTTATATGAATTAAGAAAAAAGTTTGCTTTTTTGAGATCACTGAAATAGCTGTAATATCTATTGGATACATAACAAGAAAAATAAAACTATTTTGCAATTTCTAGATTGCTTTTTCATATGATCACTCACAAGAACGTCCAAGTAAAAGAAAATAGAAAGCAACAGGGTTGTATTTCAAAGCAACACTTTCAAAACGTTAAACACAATAGAAACTGTCGGCGAGCAACGACCAAAAATAATGTTATTTTTCAAGCTTGGAATGAAAAATATTCGGCTTCGGCTAATCGGCCGATTTTTACCAAATGTTGGCCGATTACTAATTTTTGGCCGAAGGCCGAAGCCGAAGATGATTAATCGGTCGAACTCTAATGTATATGTGATCTTCTAGGGACCTAGTGTGTCAAAAAATGGGTTTCGACTTAAGAGTGGATTCTGGTACCTAAAAGGGTGTAGAATAAGATGAAATGAGTTAGAAAAAAAACTTAATTTGCACACGCTAGGTCATATTTCTCGGAGAAGGTCACATATACTAAATACGTACATCGGTGAAGGATATATAAGATTCGGCACAGCCGAACATAGCATTCTTACTAGTTTTTTCTCTCTTGGGTTGTAATTGGGATCGGAAATGCGGTTTTTTTTTTGTCAAGCAGCATAAGAGCTGTCAATTTATATTTTTTTGTATGTATATCGCGATTAATCTTGTCATAAACATCAAGATGAGCCATTAAAAATTCTAGTTTTATTTAAAAAATAAGTGCACCAAAATAAATCAAATTTTAGGTAACTAATTTTAATACAGTGTCAACAAAAACCAAACGAAGGGAAAAATAACGCAATGTTGTCATGTTTAGTTTTCATTCATTCAGACAGCAAACTTGTCTTGAAAATGTCTATAGAAATCGCTGAAAAAATTTGTGGGCTTTTCCCTAATAAATGAGGAATTTATGTAGGGTGTACATAAGCCAGTTAGTCGGTTTGTCTACAAAACTTGTATGGGATTTCCTGAAAAATGGGCTTTTTAATGACAGATTAATTTTTTACTAAATCTTGATAGTCTGACACAAATAAAATTTTAACAAATCCAAGACAACTCTCATTTAAAACAAAGTAACGAAATGATTTTTAATTAAAAATAAAAGAATTGTTTAAAACTTTTTTTTTTGTTAACGAAATATTTTTAACACGCAAATACAAATGAAGCAATTAAAATATAACAATGACAATGAACATCATTAATAAATACATTCCACTGAAAGGCATTAATAAAATTTCTCACTTGCTTGAAAAAAAAATACTTCATAGACACCCGTACTTCAAAAACTACATCCTCCTTAATTAAGATGATTAATTATTTTCTGAAAAAAAAACCAAACCAACATAAAGGTGCGGTCATGCTTTTACATCTACAATCTTGTATAAATACGTACGTAAAAACGTATGCGTATTTTATTATCATTTCGAAAAGTATCTTAAAACACTTAAATATGATTAATATTTTTGTTGATTATTTTAACCCAATTCTAACAAGAATTATGTCGCACACAGTAGGATTTTTAGTTTTAACACTCCATCACTTTAGTTTTTAGATATTTAAAAATAATTTTAATGGTCTATAAATTTAATGAAGTTCCACCTAAAGGAGAGTCTATAAATTTCATTAAAAATAAAATCATTCGTAAAAAAGATGCCAATTTTTTAAATTGATTGATGGTTGCTTTTTAAAAATAATTTTAAATAGAAATACAGGTAGAATTGGGGGAAAAAAATTAATTATCGCAGCTATCCAGCAAAATGGAATAATATGACACAAATGGATGAATCATGGATTAGAATGATGAACTGTTTCGATTTAGGGGAAAACATGTATGGTTTTAACATTAGCATGTCACTGAAGATCATATGTTTGTGTGATAATTTAAATAAATTCTGTTGTAAATGTAGAGCTGTTAGAACTCAGCTTGCATTACAAAAAAGCTTTCAGCTAATAGTATTACGATGAATTAAAACAATTCACATATTTCACTTGCACTGAAAAGCTGAGCATATAACTCAAAAATCTAAATCATTTGACACCACACACAGTGAACCAAACACAAACAACACTGATCATTAAGGTGTTGCGACCTTCGACCTTCGACAGCTAGTTGTTCCATTCTGCTAGTGTTTGTCAGAATATTGACAATTAACTTTGGTGTTATTTGTTCATTAATAATTATCACATGTAATTTGGCTAATCAAATCTCATAAATGTTATCCAAAATAGTTGAAAGGACAACATTGACTTATTCAGTATGTTTTGCTGGACTCTCAAACTTAATGTTAGAAATTAACACTTGTTTTCCTTGGCAAAACATAATCTTTAATCTGGTAAATAGTGCTTAAGATTCCATTCCACTCAAAGACTCGGAATATTTCAACAATCGACAGAAACAAGTTTTTGGTAGACATTGTATTTATAAAATAAATTCGGTAAATTACTAATTTGACTCGCACACGAAGGGTTCCATACGCCGCACAGTGTCGTGTTTTCATATAACGAGCGTTCAAAAATAGAAAGAGTTATTGTAAAAAATTTAAATTTTGCTCACATGTTTGAATTGGTAAAATATGAAAAAAAAAATAAAATATGAAATTTTAAAGATTTCTTTGCAAGGATGCGCATCCTTCCCATATACATATCATGAAATGAAAGAATAAAGTATACGCTGTGTATACTCTACTACCCTTATTTTTCTTTTGTGAGTTTCACAAATATTATCATTTGTGAATTCTCAAATAGCTTTTGAAAGTCTAAGATAAGAGGTTAGTGACTATTCAAAATATGTGGTTGAAGTCTACTGATGATTTGGCTAAGCACCAATGGAATATATAGACAATGCTTAACCACCAGCAAATAAATTTCAATTTAAATAAACTAATGACAATATGTCGAATAATAAATTTCCTAAATTATTGAACTTGTTTACAAAGTGCAACTTTGACGCTCTATAACTTTGGTTAAAAATCATATTTTTATTTAATTCTTTTCCAATTTTCTTAGTCAGAGTGTGTACTATTAAATGGCATCAAAATGTTTTCAAGTTCCAAACATTCCATTATACTATTTTTGGCCGCCTCACAACACTGTACACCGCTTGTTTCTTTTTGGCGATTTTTTTGGTATTGACGTTTTTTATAGTGCTGGAGTTATTTTAGTTTCGCAATTTTTTTTTCGGTTTTTGCCGATTTATTTTGTTTTTACACAATATATATTTTTAGTTTCAGCGATTTGTTTTAATTTTTTTTTATTTTGGCGATTTTTATTCGGCTTTTGACGTATTTTTAATTTAAGCGATTTTTCTAGTTATGCCGTGTTTTTACTCTTAGAAATTTTTTCGATTTTTTTGTTTTTATTTTTGCACAATACATATTTTTAGTTTTAGCGAATTGTTGTAATTTTTGCGCTTGTTTAATTTTGGCGAGTTTTTCAGTTTAGCGATTTTTTCGTTTTGGCGATTTTTATTTGATTTTTGGCGTTTTTTTTTTTTGCCTTGTTTTATTTTGGCGATTTTTATTCGGTTTTTGACGATTATTTAATTTAAGCGATTTTTTTAGTTTTGGCCTTATCTCTTAGTTTTTGCGATTTTTATTAGATTTTTGGCGTTTTTAAAATTTTTTTTGGCGATCTTTTTACTTATGGTGTTTTTTAGCGATTTATTTTATTTTAGGTGATATTTTTTATTTAAGCGATTTTGTATTTTTGTCGATTTTTCTTTTTAGCATATTTTTCAATTTGGGGATTTTTTAGTTTCAGAATTTTTGAAAATTTCAAGAGTTTGCCGCTTACGGTTTCAAAGATACAGCAAGTTGTTAAAATTGCATCCACTGATAGAATACGCTTTTATTTTGATTTTTAAATTTAAGTGTCAATTGGGTATAGTCTGCATAAAAATACACTAACTTTGGGTCTTGTACATACGAGTACAATTGTCTATACATATTACAAGGGCAAGTTTTTTGTGCCATTTTTGTTAATTTAGCCATTTCTTCAATTATTGACATAAAAAGCCATTATTAGTCCACCTTGCCAAAAAAAAACCTATCATTGCATCCTAAAAATAATTCTTATATGTCTGAGTTTTTTTCCCAGCCATTTTGAACCATTCTTCGTGCCACAAAGAACTCGCCCTGTACATAACATTAGGATTTCAATATGTTTCATTGCTCGCTTTAGAACACCCTTTAATTTTTAACTGTCATATAAATATTTGTTGTTGTAGCGGCCAAAGTTTTACATATGCTGTGAAAATTTCAGGTCCGTACACTAAGAGAAAAAACATTGATTCAGCTATTGAAATATGAATGAAATTTTTCATTAGTTTATTGAAAGTTTTCATTATATGCATGAAATTTTGCATTAATACAATGAATTCTTACGTTAGCTCGTTATTAATGCCAAAATGCATTGATCGAATGAAGGTTTTGAGTTCAGTGTAGCTTTTATGGTGCTCGAGAAAACAGTCTGTGGCAGACAGACGGACATCATTGCGAAAACAATAGGGTTCCTTTTCACCCTAAAAAGTACTATTAACTTACAATAACAATTAACAATTTAGGGCGACTGTTTGGGATCGAGATTAAGATTAGTTTATTTCTCTAATTAGCTAATCCGAAAATTAACTTAATCTTAATTAATTGAGTTTGATATTTTTGAGTGGTAGTTTAAACTTCTTATTATGTGTAGTATTGCCATACTGAGGAACAAAATAGTGGCAACTTTTTCAGTGCAAAAGTCATACATGTTATCAACACTTTTGATTTTTTGTGGGAAGAAGAAGAAGAAACTAACATATTTTATTATTTACAAGTAAAATTTTGCGCGTGTTAAAGGAAATACATATATAACTAATATAAAATATATATATTTATTTATGTGTTTTTAAATTATTTTATCATATAATTTTTACAAAAAATTATATGTTTCACAAGTGTATGTTGACAATATTAATATAAGATTAAACCACCATGATTGGCCGCTTAAACTAGCAAGTAAAACCATATAATCGACTACCCAAAAATCAGAAATAAAGATTAAGGTTAATTTAATCTCTAATCTTGAACTCAAAAAGTCGCCCTTAATCTTCTTTAACATTTTTCAAACTTTTGATTAAAACACAATGGGAAATTGCTGCCAGTGTAATGTGCCATGAATTAATTTAAATTTTTCCCGATACGCATCTATTAGATCACAATGTGTGTATTTAAGAAAACAAAAAAAAGTAAAAATTTAAAAAAGAAAACAAATGCAAAAAAGAAATCAACTACTTATTGATCCACAAACAAGTAAAATTGCAAAAAAGTATTTGTCGGCTTGTAGCTTTGAGTTTTGAAAAAGCTTAATTAAGCTACCGAAACCAACAAGATATAAAACAACAAACTGAAATGCTTAAACGATTGTTTAGTTGCACAGCCAGGCAGACTATGGAAAGCACTCCTGAAATAAACCTTAATTGGATGAAAATTGTTGAAATATTTAAAATAATTTAAAATCTTAGTTTTGTTTGAACTAAAAGAAACCTCCAACAGACACACGAACGCACACACCAAACAACCAAACAACCAAACAAATGGTCAAACAGAAAGCAAACAAACAACATTTACGCAACGTTGTTGGGTTGTTTGTCGTTTTAAGACCACAGATCAACGAGTTCGTAGAGTATCCTTTTATTAGGCTTGGGAATGTTTATTTCTTCTTCTCATTCTTGTTCTTTTAACAAAGCACTCACCACCACTAGACCAGCCACCATTAAAGCGTCGCATATACTCGTTAACTTTTTGCTCAAGGAGGGACAACAGCATTAAAATTGTTGTTCCAAGTTTACGTTTGATCTCCCAATATCCGTGCAGTAGCAGCAGCAGTAGAAGAATCCGTGAAATAAAGAAAAAAATTAAATAAAAAAAATACATAATGCAGTCAACGACACACACTGACATTTTTCGAAATCCAACACGTGTTGGTTTGATTCAGAGAACCCTTTCGATTTTTGCGTTAATCAAAATTCCAATCATCATACCTGCAAATCATTGATTGGTGTTTGTTCTACATAAAATCAATTTTGCGTTTGCCATGTTGCACAATCTTGTTGTCACATTTTTAAGCAAATAGTTTTTGTTGTCTTTCATGTGGAACAAAATATTTTACACTTGAAAAAATTAAAGCTATGAAGGAAGAATATTGTAGATTTTCTTGTTGTTTTTGTTGTTGTTGACAAAGTGTGAAGCAAAGAACTTGGGAAATGTTTAATAAACTTGAATATATTACCGACAGCAGCAATATGCATGTTAAACAGGACCAGTAGTCTGGGGTGGAAGCCTACTCAGGCAATGCATTGTACTCGCACTTGAACCAGGAAACTTGTTTGTGGGAAGGAGTATAAAGGGGAATATTGTGTGTGGACTAGAAGGACCACATACGAACATTACGGCACAAAAAATGGATGTGCTCTTAATCCAGCAAAATGTTCCCAGATTTCATTAGACCACATTTAAATGTAGTAGCAATAGAACCAGGATATGCAACTCACATTATGTCGATTATCCAGTGAATTGTTTACCCTACCGTCACCGATAAGCTTCTTCGCTTTCTCCGCTGGTTCACCATGAGTGTTGTATTCTATTTTCGGACGTTAAAAGGTGGTATAAATAGTAAGGAGATCAGCTCCCTTACGCCGCACAATAAGGCCAAATGTACATGTTCCAACAAAATCATGGGGGAGAGGTGGGGTGAGGTATCCTAAACACAAAGTAATTATTAATTAATTTATAAATATGATTTTTTTTATTTAAGAAACACCGAAGCAGGAACAAAATACATATAAACGGTGCTTAACCAACAAAACAAGTAATTTGTTATTCACGCACGCGCTCCTGATGAATTGCCTTCCATTGAATTACTTCAAATTAGATTTTTTAACAATCCTAAGAAAGTTAGATAAAATTACATGAGTTTTTTTATTATTATTATACATAAATAGAGCGTGACTAATGCGTGACTCGCACGTGACTATTGCGTGATTCACGCGTAACAAATCATGAAATTTGTACATATCTGCTAAATGCACATAAAATAATGACAAAAATAACAGCAATAAGGGTCAAACCCACGATGTCGACTTGCCAATGTCATGGATCAGGCCCTAAAATTGTTAGCAGAAGTTTATGTACTTCAAACGAGTACTTCCACTTTTCCTGCTACTTGAACTTTCTTCTAACTACACCGTTTCGGAAAAAAACTAGACAGTTAAACGCTTCCATTGATACTTCGAAAATGTGGTCAGTTTACCGAATGTCACACTGAATTTTCAAGTCAAATACATCAAGAGTTTCTGGTTCCTTAATAATTATACCGCCCATATTTACAGATGGAGCAAAATTTTCACTGCTGTGTCTATGAGTAAGCATAAGACAGTGGGTCTTAAAAGCGTGCAATACCGATTCTATTCATATGAGCCAATTTTAAGTATTATTCACTTATCTCATAGCCTTAACTTCCGCCAGGGTTTGGCTGTTGCTGAATGCTATTGAATAGGAAATTCTGCTGTCATCTGCGAAAGAGCAGATTGGATTAGAAGTTTTAAAGAGAAGATCATTTAGAAAAAATAAGGAACATAATAATGGCAATAACTGAGACTTGTCGCACTCCAGAATTTGTCTTGAACTGACAACTCCTATAGTGCGTTCCCTGAGGAAGCTCGACTTAGAATCGAGATAAGTTATCACCGATATAAAAAATAATATCATTTGGCGAAGATGCAGCATGCCATACTCTATCAAAGGCCTTGTTGATATCTAGAGCCGTCACCACCGTGCAAACAAATGTTCAATTGAATTACACTATTTCTCAGAGAGCATGGAAATTACGCCATCCATAGAGCGGCCTTAACGAACCCCATGACCTGTTGGACTCTAGATATTTCATTAAATGGAAGTTTGCCAGACGTTCCTTCGCTTTAGAAAGTGTAGCAGATATTCTGATTAGGCAACAATTTTCAGGGCTATTAGTCTCTAACTTTTTAGGGATTATAGTAACATTAGCCAATGACGATACAATGCGCTGAAGAAGCGTTGCTCTACATAGTGTGCCGATCTAGCTACTCAATGAATTTCTCCATACAATTCATATTGGTTCTACATAAATTACTGATACTTCTCAGTCATTTTTAAGGCTCCAATAGATTATCGACTTAAGATTCCTTTGAAATAAAGACAGATATTTTCTGTTTGGGTTGTATTTTATATCGAAGTAGAGAAATATTTTGAGCTATTCAACCTAAGGCCGCAGTTCCGAAGAAATCCCTCAACTATATCGAGCAACTTCTGAAGACTACAATGTGACCCTTAACCCCCAAAATCAGATGTAAGTCCGATACACGTATATATGTTTTTCGTTCTCCTTTACCAGAGACAGACCGTGTTTTAAAAATTTTTTGATTTCTCGAAATCAAAATCCGATTTTCTAGCCGCAGGAGCACGTAACCATCAGAAATTGATATTGAATACTCAAGAAAACTATACATAAGGAAATAATCTTAATTTTAGTGATTGTATCGCAAACAATTTGTACGCTCACATATTTTCTCTCATGCAACTATGACTACAGCCGATTCCAACATACAAGAGCATCTTTACTTCGTTTGTGCTAAAAACTAAAATAGGCTACAACTAAAAATGTAAAGGCATGTGCGTATCAAACTCATTGACACTCTCTCATACTTATAGTTTGAACATGTTTATACTCAGGCTATGGATATTTAATGGGACAAAATATATACGCATAATACTCGGGATATTTATTCATCATTCATGGAATGGAAAATGTGTGTGTATGGTGGGTGTGCTCGCAAATGCATCACTGCGCTGCAAATATAAATTCAAATGTCCTAAACTTCTTCACTGGAGTAAATGAAGCAAAAAAAAAAAATTTAAAATATTTGCTTGAAACATGGCTAATACTAAAAAAGATTATCAGCGAAATTGTATTGTATTTTAAATTAAAGTTTGCTTGTATGATGCAGAGCAGTGATGCATTTACGAACACACTCTATATGTGTATGGCTGTTTGAAAGCGTGCGTTATGTGTAGTTGTAAATAAAATATCCCTGTATATATGCATGTGTATACGATTAATACTCAGAGTATTTTTATACTCATGCGTGGGATCATAGCTTACACTCTCTATCCATTTTAATTGTTATCGTTTGTGCCGCGTAATTTAAAAAATGTGTATAAATATAGTTGTTGGATGCTTACATTTATATGTACGTATTCGGCTCAAAATTAATGCGTGTTTTTTTTTTTAATTTTTAGCTGTGCGTATTCATAGTTATTTGATGGTCAATACTCAAAGAGTACTTAAAACGATACTTTTGTCATACTCTGGTGACCACGTAATGAATCTATTACTAATTGAATTGTTTCACGAAAGCTCTGTCTATTATTTGTTTGATTGTCAGGATTTACCTCAAAATGGCGTAAATTTTATGCACACTCCTTATAAAAATCGCAAGATTTAATTTAATTCATTTGACATTGTGTTAATCATTTGTTAGCAAAGATTTTAAATAGCATCATAAATAAGAATCAAAATTAAAAAAACTACTCTTCTAAATCAGTCAGCAAAAAAACAGCAACTTTAATGCATCTCACTAATGATGAGTTTTAATCATTTCTTGATGTTTGAGGCAGAAACAGCAGCGGCTTTATTTCTTGAAAATAAAAATAATAAGATAAAAAAATAAAAACACATTTTGAAGCTGCTAATAAAGCAAATCAATATGACTTGCTTTTTTTGCTGCGAGAGAAGTCTTTCAGGAGAAGTCTTTCTGCTGAAAAAGATTTTAAGCTTTAATCATAAAAAATCATTTTGAATGTCTCAAGTTTTTTTTTTGCCCATTTTTTTTATTTTGTTAAATTTTTTTAAGCAATTGAATACGACAACAAAAAACATTTAAAACGAAATTTCAGTTTCATGTTTCGCCAAACATTTAAGAAGTATTAAAACCTTTTGCCAGTCGTGCTTTTTCTTATTTGTTTCTAGATGTCTGCCTTTTTTAATCCAACAATTTATTGACATTGAATTTATAATTTGGTTAAAAGTATTTGCCAAATATTATGCGGGTTCATTATGGTTTTCATGTGCAAATCATAATTATTGTTAGAATTTCTGCTCATGAATATAAAAAAGGACTGTTTGAAAGAACAAAAAAAAACTTAAAGCAAAACATATTTTACTTAATGGATTTAAATTTAACTCATACTCATATTACACTCATGTTTGGAACCTTAAATTGAAGTTATTCGGCACTGTTCTGTAAACCGAACGATTTGAAACCGCACGATTTTGAAAAACTAATTTTAATGATTTTATGATTTTAAACATGTCTGCAGGACCATATTAATTTTTTTAAAAACGAGAAATTTACTCGAATTCGGTTAACAGAACAGGGCCGATTGTTTTCACATTAGAGAGCTGCACGCGAGATCAAAGCAAGCATAGTGATTAGAACAGAGACAAAAATATGAAAAATTTCAAACACCAACACTGTGATGAATATTTTTAGCTTAAAAAGAGAACTGCATATTTTATATATAAATAAATAAATTTGAAATTTATTTTCTGGTGGTTCAGCGATGTCTAAATGCACTCCATTGTTGCTGTAACAAATCGTCAGTAGACTTCAACCACAAATCTTGAACAGTCATCGCTGAACCACCAGCAAATAAATTTCAAATTGGAATACTTTTGACAATATGTCGATTAATAGGTTTCTTAAATAAATAAATAATAAAAAATAAAAAAATAATTAATGTGATGATCGTAAAAGATAAGTAAGAATAGTTAAACATACATAGGTAGAGTGATATAACTTCGTGCTAACCTAAATAGAATATGGAAAAACAGAAAATGAATAGTGATACTTACAAATGTGTTTGCCAAATGTAAATCAATAATTGTATACACAATCAATTCTCATATTCCATTTCATAGAAATTTAAGTTAAATAGCTGATGTTAATAATAATCTCTACCCCAGTAGATAGACATGGGTGCTGATGAAGTGCGTGGCTGCACAGAAAAATATCGGTATTTCCCCCAGGTAATAAAGTCTAATTTTAATAAAGTTTAATTTTTCTTCTCTTCTTTAGATACTCACATTGATTAATAAAAATATTTCATTCAATAAGAATTGAAATTACTGAACTCAAGCCTGATTAAGAAATTATTTCTGATTAAAATTCACTACAGTTCAATTAAATCTAAAAATGTCTCATATATAAATAATTTTTAAGGCTAAGTCCAAAAATAGGCGAAACTTAGCCTGAAAAAATTCAATTGTAAGCACTGAATTCACTATTTGTTTATTTAAATATAAAATAAAAATATATTTTTTTGGCAGGTGAATCAAAAATAAATTCAAGAATATTTTATTTTAAAATTGCATTCACCACCATCTGTATTAGACAAATTTGTGCGATAAATTTTTTTATATATGTAAACTTTTTTGAATCACCCTTATTCCAGTTGTCAATATCGACTTCACCAAAAAAATTGGGCCCACTCTGCCCGCTGTCGAAAGACAGGCTGATGCCGTTTTCTCGACCTAAGAGAACCGTCTATTTGACTCAAGAGCACAAACTTGCTCTCGAAAACGAGTAGACAAGTCCCAATTTTTTCGTATTGTATGGAAGTGATATCGATATTGACAAGTGGCATAAGGGTGAATATAAAATATTTTGTGTTTAGATTGTTGCTTGACCAATGTAAATATAAAATATCTTTGTCAAACTACACACACATAAAATAATTTTGTTCAGATACAGTTTTATGTGAAATTAGTGGGTTAAACCAATAATAAAATCAGTACTTTTAAAAAGGCTTCAGCAAAACATAAAGATGATTGTGAATTGCGCCGTAGGAACCAGTAATTTGAAATAAGACACTAGGTCTTCAAAAGAGAACACATATTATCCTCCGCAGCTGCCCATTTTGCTGACAAACTTGCTTGTAAAATACGAAGCTCTATACGATATTGAAAGCAAAATTTCCCGAAACATATACCTTTAAATATAGAAATCTGCAAAAAAAAATATAGCGCTTAATAACAACACTAACGGGCCTGGAGATGATCAAATAAACCCGTCAGCCAGTGCATATTTGTATGAGTGTTGTATGCTTGACGCTTAAAAAGAGACGCACAAATAAACACTTCAAACACCATTTGTGTTTTAACTTCGTAGCGTTCGTATCAAAACATGTCGTCATTGGATGACGACACAGTGGGAGATTTTGTAAAAAAAAATGGAAATAATTCTGCTGTTCGAATTTTATGAAATTACATACAGCATTTACGTAGGTGTCACCGAGCTTAAGTTTGGAATTTGGAGGCGTAGCCGCAAAGCCCCAAATTGGGCAAGCTCGCGCCAATGAAAAATTCAAAGCGATAAAAAGCTGATGTTTGTGATCCGATAAAAAAAATTTTTGAAAGTGGATTTCTATAAAAAAATTTTACCAACCTTGGTCCACTGTTCCGCAAATGGAGAAGTCAAATCTTGTTCAATTTTATAAGGGAAAATTATTTTAGGTTAAGAACAAAATTTTTAACATTTAGAAAAAAAATTTTGTATCAAAAGCACAACTAAGTCAAAAGTTATAAGCAATTTAAATTAAATATTTGAAAAAAAAATCGGACGGCTCGTTTAGAAACTGCAGAATTATTTCCACTTTTTTTTTCAAAACTCCCCACTGTGTAGCCGCAAGTGCAGTTTTGTCAATACAAAGAGAAAGATATAAAAAAAATACTGGACGAAAATCCTGTAAGTGAATTTAAATTAAAGAAAACTTCCAAAGCAAAGTTATTTCTGATTAAATGTGAAATAGTTTTATTTTTCTTCCCATCACTTCTCCATGACGTCACAAAGCAAATAAATTTGTTTTTGTCAGTCAAAGTTGGAGACAAACAAATAATCATCCGTCAAGTAAAGTACTGAAAACTTTTTGATTCTCATCTATCTACCGACTGCCGACAATGCAGACTTGTAGCCGAAAAAAATGCAGCTGCACGCTCACAACTATATGATTGATGAGTTTATTTGATGGTCTCATGGGCGCTTAGTAATAATAATAAAATGCATTTCATTACTAGAGCCTTGGTTTACATGACTGCCCGCTCCACGCACGCATTCAAGTAGAATACATATGATACCTTTTTACGGCCTTACTTTTTCCATTATTTTAGAGCTATGCTCTTTATGCTCTTTATGTGATTTTTGTAACAAAAATAATCGACACTATTACCGTTATAAATTTATTTTTGTTTTGATTTCTTTGTACTTAAAAGCAGAGTACGAAAACAAACGATGCAAAATGTTTGATTTTGTTTTATTTTGTTCTTTGAAGGGAGTGAAACAAAAAAAAAAACAATGATTGCTCAATTTGTTTTTGCACATGATTACAAATAATACTTTAATTTAATCGTACATAGCTGGCAAAGTAAATAATGGGAAATAAGTGGAAACGTTGTGAAATATTTGCGGCGAATTTGACATCATCATACAATCTAATTATATTGCCTTCTTATTTAACACATGAAATATGTTTATATAGCTAAGCAGCATAGCTCTAACCGGATGTCCTAAGACACCTCGCTTCTTTTTTTTATATATTTTTCTAAAAGAAAGAGGGGAATATATTAGGTAGGCTACACCACCTCGAAGAAGAGGTAAATACCAACCTTAGTAATGTAGGGTACCATGCAGCTGCTTTTTTATATTGCTTGTTAACATGGATGTTAGTGCATGTACTTAAGAATTCTCAGTTAGTTAATAAGTAAGACCATATAAGGTGTGGAAATTTGAATGCAATCGGAAAGCAACTCACGACTTCATACAAGAAGGGCGGACATTCAATGCGACGGATAGGATCTAGTACCAATCACCGTATTCGAGTACTTGGATACGGTCTTGCACAGGTTGTCAGACATGGGTATTCTTTTTTTTTTTGCTAAACGTGCCACTTTTTTTTTAACAAAATAGAACTTTTACAATTTTTGTAATTTAGGAAAATGGGTTTGATAAAAAATAGTTTAAAATAAATCCCACCAAAACTCGTGTGCAAGAAATTAAAACAATCTGATTTTGATGATTTTTCTTGCATTAATCAAAATAACTAATGCGTTTTGAAATTGGATAAGAAAAATTTACAATAAATAATTTTTGCAGATTTTATTTTTAAAAAAGTGTTAAATGTAAAAAAAATATTATCAAATACATTTTAAGAACAACTACATAAAATTGATTTTGTTGACAGTTGGCGATTTTTATAAACAATTTAAAGAAATAGGTCGGAAAAAATCTGACTAGGATGGTTGACACTGAGGAGTGGAGTGGTCTGTCAAAAAGGTATCACACCAAATAACCCACCAGGCTGAAGATTCACAATAGACACTTTACCAAAGTGGCACCTGAACGCCAAACGCCGAAGTATGACATAAGAAAATAAATTAAAATTTTTTGTTAGTTACGTCCTTTTTTGATTTTAGGTCCTAAACTAGCGGTTTCCACTAGTCATGAACTTGGTATGGGCATCATGTCGGACATCGCAAATGGTTAAGGGAGGCCGCTCATGTCCAACTTTCGTACATGCTCTGACATGGATGCCCGAACATATGTCTGAGCAACAATGTTCCCCATGAGATTCTCAGTCTGCAATCATTTGCAATAGAAAGAAAAGATACAAAACAAAACTGATAAATATTCCATCTTTATTGCACTAGCGCAAAATAATTTCATATGCCTGAACATGGACATCGCACGTTTTCACCATAACAAAGAAATTGATGGATTTTTCACAGTCATGTTCATGTCATGTCCAAGTCGATGGCTAGTGGAGACGTAGGGTAAATAAGGACCGAGTGAGATGCAACCCTAATTCTAAAATAAATGAAAAATTTTGTTATATAAACTCCACAAAAGTCAAAATAAATAAACTACATAATTTATTTTTAATTTTACTAAAAAAAATATTTCCGAAAATTTCACAAAATGCCCGCAGAAGTCAAGATAAAATTACAAGATTTAGCAAATATTGCTCTGGGTACACCCCAACTAACGCACATTAATATTGCCATCTTGCAAAGTCTTATCGAAATTTTATTAAGGAAGCTAAATTGTGCAGATGAAACAGTTTCTTTGAATGCCCAAGAAGCCAAGCATTTGGAAAACCTTTTGGAAACTGCCAAACCATCAGCTATGGTTTTTAATGATGAAGAGATTGAAAAAGTTTCGGAAAAGCTAGAACGCTTAAATAAATTGCAGGAGTGTGTCACAAAAATGGACGAGAAAATGGACCGACATTTGCAGGAAGTACAAAGGAAAAGTAACTTCGCTGAAACTGTTATTGACTGGGAAGACTGGCCAAGTTATGGTTGTGAACATCTGTGCACCACCTGCGATCCGGAAAATGAATTGGTCTGCACACTCTTAAAAAATACCGATTTCATTAAGAAGCTACTAAGACGCTTGTCGGCTCCCATTGTCGAACGCTTGTTTTATTTTGAGGCTAAAATTGAGAAGCTAAATGAGGAATTTACAAATTTTATTAAACGTGCAGAGGGGGAATATTTGAAGATACATTTGCTGGAAAAGTGTATGGTGGAAATAGAAAATCTGCGTCTCATGGCCCAAGAACAAAATAAGCAATTTATAAGTACCATGGAAGAAGTTCAAGACATGCTGGACCGCAAATTGGATAAAATTCATATACCGGCCTTAAAGAAATACATACGAGACAATTTTCAACAGATTGATCAATCCATTAATGTGTTACACAATAAACAAAAATGTCCTCGTGCGGCTGGTATTATCATGGAGGGCTTACGCTGCATGTCCTGTGGTGATAGTAAAGTGTGCAGTGATGTGGGTGTGCATCCGGCTGCCATCTTGCCCGATATGAAAACTAAGCCAGCTAAACTAGGAAAATATTGCCGTACTGCAAGTAATGTTAAAACTTCTGAGAAGTTTGTAATGAAATCATTAAATCTGGGAGATGTCACTAAGATTCAGCGTTCAGATGTCACTCATGTAGAGCGAACTCAAGAGCCTGTTTTGCTAAAATGCCCTAAGGCTGCTGAGGATTTGGAATTGCTGGAGGGTTTCGACGGAAGGTTTTATCGTAAGGGTTAATGAATATTAGTTATGTTATATGTAGTACCTTTTTTCAAAATATATTTTAAAATTCATCCTTGAATGCAAAATTTTTATATATACTTAAATTAATCGAATCAAAAATTTTCAACACAGTTAATCCATAGAAAATATCAGGTGGTCTCAACGGCCCAGCTGAATATTTTCGCCACTTGTAATTTGCATAAACGTTAGATGTCAAAACATATTTTTCAGTTAATTTTTTGGCATAAAAAGTAGAAATTTTACAAAGCGAAGTGAACTGAGTATACCTCATATATAGTTTTACACCCGGGCTATGGATATTTAATCGGAGAAAAAATATACGCTTCATACCCGGGATATTTATTCATCATTCGCCACCGTATACATATATTTGTTTATATAAAATGGGAAATGTGTGGGTGTATGTGTGGCTGTTTGTAAACATGCTTTATGTGTGTGTGTGTAAACAAAATAGCCCTGTATATAAGCATGTGTAACCGATTAATAGTAAGAGTATTTTTATACTCATGCGTATGATTGTAGCTCATACGTGCTATAAATTTTAGTTGTTGTCGTTTGTGCTGCGTAATTAAAAAATTTTATATAAAAATAGTTGTTGGATGTTTATAGTGGTACGTATTCGGTTTAAAATCAATGCATCTATTTGCATATGGCCGTCTTTTTCATTTGTAGCTTAGACGCATTCATAGTTGTTTGGTGACCAATACTCAAAAAGTACTTAAAACGATACTTTTGTCATTCTCTGGTTAATACCACCGGATATGGTTTTTAGAAAGAACTTCTGCTTGCAATGACTTCAAAGCTTTCTCAAACACACTTCGTAGTAGCACACATACAAGCATGAGCAACTCTAGTCGGTTCCCAGCCAGCATTTTTTGAAATTTTCAATCAAATTCGAGTCTTTTTTGACTCCTCTGCGCGATTAAAAAGCTGGAATATGCGCTCATTTTCTGATCATAAATTATACTTTTGTCGGTAGAAAAACGTGACTAACCGCGACTCCTCTTAATAAATCATTTATGAGTATTTTTCTATATTAGTTTAGACTCATTTTCGACCCCTTTTCTAGTATTACTTGAAGTCTTTTTAGAATCGTTTTCTGATCATTTATTAGTCGTTTTTCGCTTCATTTCTTACTCTTTTTCGAATTGTCTTTCATCAATGTTTCTAAGCGCTTACGAGTCATATTTGAGAAATTTATCAGTCTGTTTAGGAGTCTTTTTATTGTCATTTATGACTGTAATTTGAGTCATTTATCAGTCGCATTTCTAATCGTATTTGTCTCTTCTTCGATTATTTTTTTTAGTCGGCTTTCTGAGTCCTACGTTTAATGGTCAAACAGAATTACGGCACAAACACATTTTCCCTACAAATTGACACAAAAAGGAAGTCACAGAAAGCAGTCCAGAGATTGAATCTATTTTATTTTGACAGCGTTTTTTCTTATGCTACCACACTTCAATCAATTTCATAGATTTTGTAAAGAAAAATAAGCAGAAAGAAAATAAAACATATATCAGAGAGCAGTTGAAGTTACTGCCGTTGATTTTATTATGGGCTTTGTTAATTTGACAGCGATTTTCCGAAGTTGCAGACTTATTCTGTTTCATCATTTCATATTCGATTTAACTTTTATAAATGAAAAAAAATTAAGTTTTTGACACTATACGTAAAGATTGCCTCATTATACTTAAAAATAACATATCAAGTAGTTTAATCATCTATCTGCGTGAAATATGATCATAAATACATAATTATAATCACTTTTAAAACACCTTCGTGATTTGATTTCGATTAAGCATTTTTCAATCTTCCAGATGAATAAAATATGATAATAACTAACGGAAATAATAGTCACATTTTACACGTCTGGATCGTTAATTTTCGATTGCAATACAATTTGTTATTGTATTTTAGATCGAACTAGTTTTAGCCATTAGCGCGAATCATTTTCGAGTCCTTTTCTGATCGTGTAAGTGATTAATCAGTTATTGCTCACGAATAGTGATCTAAAAATACTCAGCAAGGTGATTTTTCAAAAAACAATCTTCCAAATGCTAGATGGGTTATTGACTTGTACATTATTTTAGTTTAAAGCTTTAAAGAACATTTATTCATACAGTTTGTGTATTTATGCAAATGCACACACCCTGACATTCACCTGAGCCTGTGTGTCGTCTTGATACATATTTTATTTTTTCTGACAACTATTAGATACGAAATTGATGAACTGTAAAGACATTAAATGCAATTGAAAAACACCCAGACAGACACAAGATTTTAATTATTCTGTAATTCAATAAAGCTACTTTATTCAATTTAAACAATTACGTTGTGTCACATCAATTATTTGATATTTGAATTGCAAAAAAAAAAATATATATATATATATAAAATAAAATTTAACTGCATTCAGGTGTCAGAATTAAATTAAATTTTCATAATTGAAAATATAATGACAAAATGATAGATGGAAGAAAAATGTTTTTCGGAAAGGAAATGTACGAGTACGGGCATGTGATGGAAATGGATTTTAAAAACGAATCGATTTAAATTAAAATTAAAAGAAAAAGTTGTAACGTGGCCATTATTTCCATTTTGAATATTTTTTATAACTCTACAAAAGTCAAACTCTAAAAAATAATTTGTTTATGTTAGCTGTATTTCCTATATAGAATTTGATATTTGTCATGACAAAATTATATCAGGTGTAGACACAGGGTAAGTGATGTTAGACAGCAAGTTAAACCTTAAATTGTTATCATTTATTCAGGTGTGTGATAGAAAACAATTTTGATGCACTTCTCTTACAATTTTTTTTTTTGTAATAACTTGCTTTTTAATTAAGAAACATTTTAATATTTCTAATAAAAATAAAAATGTGAAAATGTACATATCGTTAGTAACGAAACTTTTTTAATTTTTATAGGTGAGAGAAGTCAAAGTGTGTTTATTTTTGTTTTTTATTCGGTTAATTTTTATGATAAAGGTTTTCGATGTATGTACATAGTACCAAATAGTTAATTGAAAATGCGATATTGAATTTTTTGCATTTCAAATGACGATATATAAATATAAATCGGTGTTCTTTAGTCTTGCTTAAACTAAAAAACGGCTTGAGTCTTGACTCAACCGTCTAAGGCGCTTGATCGATTTCAATACCTAATTGTATCTTTTGATCGCTTTACTACAGGATTTGTTTAAAATAAAAAATAGTAGGGAAAATCCCAAATCAATGTTAAAAACTATTATATAAAACTTAACAGTGCTATAATAATAAATTTGTATCATAAATGAAGGCACATTTTCGTGATTGTCACGGAGTGTTTGTATACTGTTTGGCGGTTGTGCAGCAGAACCACAGTTCGGTTCTCCAAAAATTCCTTTAGCGAAATGTAGACTGAAGCCTCCCAACGGCCTTAAAGCATTTATTGCCCCTTCGAAGTGCTTAGGATAGGATCGTGGGGAAATAAACCCCCTTACCCAGAATATATATATTATAATTTTAACACAAATCTATAAGAGCAACAGTTTGAAGGGTTCCGTAGTTAAAATAAAAACAGAGCTTGATATTATGACAGTCGATATCGAACCATATTACTACATTGTACTATAGCGAATGCCATAACTTAAAAACGAGATCGAATCAGATCGTTATCGAAAGGGACGATTAGGCCCCAGAACTCTATTCACGTGACTATGCTGTTCACTCTTCACTCCGTCTGTCCACCCAGCAATGCAATTGTGCTTCCGTCCCTCGCCTTACGGCTGAACTCCTTTGGGATGAAATTTAAAACTAAAACAGATCCGCTCCTTAAATAATACACAGGATACATTGCTCATTTTCTGAAACAACGTCAGAACTAAAAAAACCATTTTTTCACAAAATTAGTTTGAAATTTTCAATTTACTCACAATTTAATGGAAAAAGAAATTCTAATATTTCTCTCAAGAATTGAGGAAACAAGATTTTATTTATTCTTATAATTGAATAGGCTAAAGTTCGTAACGCTTTTTAAGCCAAATTACATGTGATAATTATTAATGAACAAATAACATCAAAGTTAGTTGTAAATATTCTGACAACAACACATAGTTGAACGGAACAGCCAGCCGTTTTCGAAGGCCACTAAACCTTCCTCATCAGCGTTCTTCTGTGTTTTTGGTGCACTGTGTGTGGTGTCAGTTGATGTAGATGTCTGCCTTATATACGAAACTTTATTGCAAATGGAATATGTGAATTGGTTTGATTCATTGCATTTTCAATTTGCTCATGTGTTTCGTAATGTAGGCTCATTTATTTTAACATACTATACAAAGGAAATTTTCATAATATGGTGTTGCACAATTATGGGCAGAGTAACTAAGACCATATGCCCATATTAAGAGTATTTTAAAAAAGTTTTGTGACTGACTGTACATGACCTATGCATTCACATAGGAAGTAGCAACGTGGTTGTTAAAGAAATTCCACAAAAACCCGCAATATTTGCATACGATTTTAACGCAATATGAAGAACGATGTGAGGCTTAAGCTACATCACTAACTCAAAATTTTCATTTATTGAGTTACGACGTTATTTGAGTGAATGAATGATATGTATACTAAATATAAAAATTCAGTAAGGGTTCCGTAAGGTAACTACATATCGTTACCTAAATATAGAAAGAGAGTTAAACATCCCAGTAAAAAAAATTGGAAGTCATTCTAAAGGAACTACATTTTCATTGCTTCCAAAAAATCGATATTTTTAATTTGCCGATAGTTAGCAGAAAATCAAGTATAAGTTTATTTTACTCATACAAAACCTTGTAATTCCTTTATAGTTTTAGAAATTACTCACCAGAATTTTAAAAAAATCGATTTTTTTTTGAAGAAACTTATGAACTAATTTTGGTCTAAAATTTTTAAGTTATTTGCTTAAATTTACACGAAAATACTGTTTCGCGTTTAATTTCATATAAAAAGAAACTAATTGTTAAAATAGGTATCCATTAACCATTTTTCCTAGATGAAAATATTATCAAAGAACACAAAAAAGTACATTATTCTTAAAATCGCTTCCAATTCGGTGACAAGGCAGCGAAAAAGAGAACTTCTTGCAATGACAACCCTATGTAAAAATCATTAGATCGGATCGAAATTTGCACTACTTCCAGATCGCAAACTCTACATTTTCATGACTTTTTTGGAGTGTCTTTTTGTGTTCTATGATAATATTTTCGTCTAGGAAAAATGGTTAATGGTTACCTATTTTAACAATTAGTTTCTTTTTATAGGAATTTAAACGCGAAACAGTAATTTAATGTAAATTTAAGCAAATAACTTTAAAATTTTAGACCAAAATTAGTTCATAAGTTTCTTCAAAAAAATCGATTTTTTAAAAATTCTGGTGAGTAATTTCTAAAACTAGAGAGGAATTACAAGGTTTTGTAAGACTAAAATAAACTTCTACTTGGTTTTCTGCTAACTATCGGCAAATTTTGGAAGCAATGAAAATCTACTTCCTTTAGAATGACTTCCAATTTTTTTTGCTGGGATGTATCGAAAAAATGCAGAAATCTCGATTTAAAAAAAATAATGAGTTAGGGCCTTTCTATATTGGGGTAATGCTATGTAATACTATAAGAATGTTAGCCTATTTAATCAAATATATTACCTGATGCAGAAATTTTTGAAATTTTTTTTCGTTTTGCTGGTTTTTGGCAATTTTTTAGTTTCAGCAATTTTTTTGTTTTGGTGTTTATTTTTCGTTTTAGCGTTTATTTTTCGCTTTGGCTTTTTTTTGGTATTTAGCGTTTTTTCCGGTTGTTTTTTAGTTAAAGTGAGTTTTTCAGTTTGGGCGCTTTTTTTTGTTTTGTCGACTTTTTTCGGGTTTTGACAATTTTTTAGCTGTTTTAATGACTTTCTACTTTTGGAGGTTTTTTTCATCTAAGCGATTTTATTTTTGGTGATATTTTTCATTGAAGAGTGGGCATCGAAGTGAAAACAATAAGGAGTCCTTTTCATACTTGGTGGTGTACGGAACCCTTAAAATGATTAAGAGGAAAATATCTGCCCTCCGAAACTGAAAAAGCAATTATTGTAAAATTTAAAACATAAATACTCGTCGATACATCTGCGTCTAATGCAACTTTTTTTATATGTTTCTTTTAGTTTAGGGCGCGCATTTTTTAATATTTAAAATTCTCCTGATGCAAATAAGCGGAAGAAATTAAATTGAACTGTCATTCAAACACATGTTTAGTATTTTTTAAGCAGACATAAAAATCTTGTTAATTTTGTGCTCTTTTTTTAACAGCCATCTTTTCTTTTTGATTTCCTTTTAAATAAAATTGATTTTTTATTTTGAAAATGTCACTTGACACCTTTTACTTCGCTTTGACGATTAGAGCTTTCAAAATTTTATTTGTTGTGTTGCTTAAGTTGAAATTTTGGTTTTAATGATTTCAAGACGAGACGGCCAAAATCAAAGCTGTTTGAAGACAACCAAAAAAGGAGTCCCAAAAAAAAACAGAAGATGTGTCTGTCAATTTAAAATGACGTTCTCATTAAAGATTAAAAACTTATTTACTTATTGTATTTTTAGCCTTAGTCTAAAATCCAGACCAACCCAGCCAATTGTCAGTTTTTGGTCTTATTAAAAAGGATTTTTATTTAATGATAATTACATTTTTGACCGCCATCTTTATCAAAACCAAAATTCGTAAAAATTAAAAGGAAAAATATCATAAAAGGTGTCATATAGAAAGTGATGCTTTTAAATGAAACGTGCCAATCATTATTTAAGTTTACTCCTCTTCTCTTCTGTTTTGTTTAAAATTTACTTAATTTGGGGAATGATGAAAACAAAAAATAAATGAAAATTTTATCTTGTTTTAAGATGTGGCTCATTAACGCTGAAAAACATGTTGCTATCCCGCCACGTTACTTTAACAACAACAACAACGCCAACAACAATAACATCAGCTACTACGACTGCTACAACATACTTCTGATCTTTGCAATTTGATAACTGAAGAAACCACCGACCGACCGACGACCATTCATTCGATCGACATATTGACCAAAATTCAAAGATATGAGATGAAGTGCAGCATCAGTCTGAAATACACTGAGCAAAATATATGAGTAGAAAATTATGAAAATTTAGAGAGATTTTTGCGTTGGAGTTTTAAACAAAAATAATAAGAAACTAAATTTAATTATTTGAATTAACATTTGGGAAATCGCACGAAAAACGAACTCAGACAGGAAAAAAATGAATTTATTTATTTTTAATAAAAATCGTTCAACTGATGTTCACAAAAGATTTAAAATTGTGGACAAACAAAATAATAAATAAAATTCTTTCTATTTTTATTAAGCTTAAGACGCTTTAAATTGAGCATATGTGACCTTCTCCGAGAAGAAAGACCTAGTGTGTCAAAATCGATAAAAATGAGAAAAACATTAAAATTGTATTTTTTAAATGCGTTTTTCTCAAAACTTTATTTTCACACACTAGGTCCCTTTTCTCACTCTTTGTAATTTCCTTTTTTTATATTTCCTTTGTCATCTTTAATAAAATCCTTTATCTCTGATAGATAGTTTTAAGGATTAATTGAAATATTGAAATTTTCGGTCACACCTGTCACATTAAAAATTAAATAAAATTGTTACTATGCAAAATATATATAATGTATAATTCATAGAGCAATTAATACGCGTAATATAACTTAATGCCCCTATCACGGTTTTCAACTAAACTCAGTTTGGTCGCCTAAGAGTAGACCAAACTTACACACGACCAAACTGTGTTTTAGTATTATGAACCACAACTGTTTATTAGTTGAAATTGTCATCGCGTTGCCAACTTAAAATATCAAGTTTGACAGAAAGCAATTAATTTGTGTGAAAATTTAAAATACAAAGTTTTAGAAAAAATATTGTTTTGTATGATTTAGTTCAAACAAATCATACTAAATGGATACAAATATATGTAGATTTATTTTATGACGACGAAAATGAAGTCGCAAATATATGTAGATGTACTACGTATCGAAAGAAAGAAAGAAATTCGTGATGATTCTAACCATCATGAACTACCCAATGCAAGGTAAGGAATAATCAAAATAGGGAACGAATTCTTTAAAAAATAATTTTGGAATGTTAAGAAAATTTTGTTATGAATCATAATCAATATTTTCAGTTACGATTTTTCCATATTTTCTACTTCTTACCTGTAACTAGAAAAACCCAACCACCGACTCAACTACTTGAAAACAGTTGTGTATACTCAACGTTTTTCTCAACCAAACTTACGCATAGTTGTAAATGATAGTACCAAAACACAACTGACAACTCAACTGTTAATTTAGTGGAGAATGGTAATGCAAATTTATCAATCACAACCAAACTATTTTAAAAGTTGAAAACCGTGATAGGGGCATAAGTTTTTGAGCTTACACTCGGGTAATTAATTTTAGCAAATATTTGGTCACACCCGTCACACCAAACGCTGCTGCTTGTAGCCTGACAATGGTTATCAGAAATAGAAAACAGTTAAAAACTAAAAAACTTTAAGAAAATTAAGAATAATATGAACTGACTTCAGCTTTATAGAGAGAAAGGGATAGGAAAAAGAAGAAATACTGAGATAATTATTATGGGTAAAGAATAAATGAAAGAAACAAGGAAAAACAGACAAAGGAAAAAGGATAAAGTGCAAATTGTAAGCATTTTGAATACATCTAGATTTTGTAGATTTAAATCACAGCGTTCATTTAAAAAGTCAGTCACTAAAGTTAAACGTCTTAACTAACCTCTTCCTTGTAGTCCATTAAAAAGAATTTCTATTATCAAGGATCTCAGTGAAGAGGTTTCTTCAGAAACTGGGGTCTAATTGTCGCTTTCGATAATGAGCTGATTCGATCACTCTTTTCAGTTTGAAATTATGGCATTCGATGTCGAACCATATTATTCCACAGTTCGATAGCGTATGCCATAATCTTCAACTGAAAAACATGATCGAATCAGCTCGTTATTAAAATTGACGATTAGACCCCTGGTGTTTACAAGAAGCACACAAATCGAATATATAAATATTTCATCCAAATAATTAAAGAAATATTTTATTCGAATAATCGAATAAATATTTTATTTGAATAATAATTGTTTAAGCAATTGTATAAATATTTTACTTGAACAATAAATTAAATTATTTATTTGAATAATGGGATTATGTAATTGTTTGTTCGAATAATCGTCGAAATATTTTATTCCAATAATCCAATAAATATTTTATTTAAATAATCGAATAAATATTTTATTTGAATAAACGAATAAATATTTTGTTTGAATAATCGAATAAATATTTGATTCGAATAATCGAATAAATATTTTGTTTAAATAATATAAATATAAATATTTTAAATAAATATAAATATTTTATTTGAATTATAATTGTTTAAACAATTGAATAAGGATTTTACTTGAACAATCGAATAAATATTTTATTCGAATAATGGAATTAATTTTTTATTCAAATAATCCAATAAATATTTTATTTCATTAATCGAATAAATATTTTATTTGAATAATCGAATAAATATTTTATTTGAATAATAATTGTTTAAGCAATTGTATAAATATTTTACTTGAACAATAAATTAAATTATTTATTTGAATAATGGGATTATGTAATTGTTTATTCGAATAATCGTCGAAATATTTTATTCCAATAATCCAATAAATATTTTATTTAAATAATCGAATAAATATTTTTTTCGAATAATCCAATAATTATTTTATTAGAATAACCGAATAAATATTTTATTTGAATAATCGAATAAATATTTTATTTGAATAAACGAATAAATATTTTGTTTGAATAATCGAATAAATATTTGATTCGAATAATCGAATAAATATTTTGTTTAAATGATATAAATATAAATATTTTAAATAAATATAAATATTTTATTTGAATTATAATTGTTTAAACAATTGAATAAGGATTTTACTTGAACAATCGAATAAATATTTTATTCGAATAATGGAATTAATTTTTTATTCAAATAATCCAATAAATATTTTATTTCATTAATCGAATAACTATTTTATTTGAATAATCGAATAAATATTTTTTTTGAATAATTTAATAAATATTTTATTCGAATAATGCAATTAATTTATTATTCGAATAATCGTATAACTATTTTATTCGAATAATCCAATAAATATTTTATTTGAATAATCGAATAAATATTTTGTTTAAACAATTGAACTAATATTTTAGTTGAACAATCGAAGAAATATTTGATTCGAATAATGGAATTTATTTTTTCTTCGATTAATCGTATAAATATTTATTCAAATAATTTAGTAAATATTTTATTTGAATAATCGAATAAATATTTTGTTTAAAAAATTTAATAAATATTTTACTTGAACAATCGAATAAATATTTTATTCGAATAATGCAATTAATTTATTATTCGAATAATCGTATAAATATTTTATTCGAATAATCCAATAAATATTATAAATATTTCATTTAAATAATCGAACAAATTTGTTTTTCGAGTAATCGAATAAAATTAAAGACCAACTCAAATTCTAATTTGAATGTTGTATGAAGTGAATTAGTAGAGTTATCGAATAATTAATTATTTGTATTATATTATTCCAGTAAATAACGAGTAAAAAATTCGAATAATGGAAACATACATAAATAAATAAAAAAAGAAGATTATTTAAATTTTTTTATAAAAAAGTTTACTAGAATAGAAAAAGTCATACATTTTATGAGGTTATTTTAGTAAACAACGAATAAATAGTGGTTTTCGAATAATCGTATGTTGCTTAAGCTTGATTATTATATGAATAACGAGTGAGAATTTTATCAAAATAATAAAATAAAATACAAATCAGAATCAATAATAATTTTATTTCCTATCGACAAGAACTACAACTTTGTCTTAAAGAGTAAATCGAAATTCCGAACGGTTTGCAAGAAGCAAAAGAAAAGAGCCTGACAAAATGCAAAAATGACACCCAGGCCCCAAATCTTTGGGGGACCCAAAAAAGAAGTGCATGACTTGGGGAAAAACTTTTTTTGTTTTTTGGTCTTTTATCACGCAGTGGTGTCCGTATATGGTTATGTTTCCACGACTTGAAAAATTCCACACAGTGTAATGGGATAATTATTCGAGTACTCAAATAATTTTTGAACTTTATTTAAAAAAAATTTCCTCAATTAATACAATGACTTGAAATTAAGTACAGTTTTAATCTTATACTTCACACACTTTCGTCTTTATTCACAAACCATTGATAAGTTTAAAGTGAAAATCATGTTTAAGCATGCTTTAATAAAATATTTAATATTAATATTTTTAATAACACAATAATATAATAACTTTTTACAATTACATATTTAAAATAAAGCAATTTTGTTTTTCTAAATGTATTTTACACGTTAAAAACTTTACATGAATTCAAATATTTCTTGACTTTTCAGAAAAGCTCAGAAAAACTAAGAGTTAAAAAAAGTTCATGATATACAACAACACTATCATGTTCTATAAGATCTACAAAAAGAAAAAAATTAAGGAAAAAATGCAAGGTTCAAATAAAAGCATTTGATAGAATCATATTTTTTTGCTACTTTTTCCACACATAAGAACACATGAACACCCCATGCAACATCTACATCCTCGCCATCATCAGAGTCCTCAACAACGTACACACACACACACACAGACACACACACACATACACACACTCTAATATCCAACAGCATTTACTGCAACTTGCAGTTGGCAAATATGCATGTTTGCTTGTAAGTTGTTGCTGTGAAAACGTTCGTATGTTGAGGTTTAAGTAAAACGTATGTTAAACATCGAGTCTCTCACTTCAGATGAAAATTTTATTTAAACATAAACTTCATTACTTCCGTGCAATTAACTCAATATGCAGATTATCTATGGCAGTCTTTTGTTGCTGATGTCGTAGTCTCAGCGTCATCGGCGTCATCAACTGCTTTGCTGATATTGTTTGTTGGTGGTGATGTTTTTTGTCCAGTATTATAGAGCGCATATTACACATTAGAGCTACGAAGCTGTTCTAATGAATGGCCGGCACACACATCTTTATCAGCCAGTAAGTGGGCAAAGTCCTGGGCCAAAACTAGAAATATGCATCTTGAATAGAAGAAGGTAGTGAGTGCAGTGCTTCCCTTACCCGTTTGTGTCATGTTAAAATGTTGTAAGCACTCGCCAGCAAGATATATAGAGAGAAAGAGAGCGCCAGTGTGAACATTCCTTTGTGGCTTAAACATGACATACGCGTTCACATCTTGAAGGTAAATGTGTTAAAAAAAATTTTGCGATAAGTTTTAACATTTTGACCACTAAAGAGTAATTCCAACAACATTTTCTTGTTAATTTTAATTGATGTTTACAAACATCATCGTGCTTTAAAAAAAAAACATCATCAACATCAAAACTAATGCACTATGGAAGTAAATTAATGTCTGGCTGAGTGACAGTCACCCTAAACAATCTAAATATAAACGTTAAAATCTCTTTTATATTTTAAATGGATGTCTGCCTGGCTGCTTGGCTATTCAAGTTAAAAATGCTCATGAGTAAGCTTGAATATGTTTGTTTATTTAAATTAAAGCTTTAATCAATCAGTTAATGAAACATTTTGAAGGCAAAATCTGAAAACAGGAACGAATAAAAAAAACTGCTAAGTTTACCAAGAAGCTAACGCTGCGTACATATGTTGCTTTTATTGTCTTCTAAATCTATTGGTTTGGGGTTAAAATAGTTTCTTTAAAATACATGACATACTGGAATTACAACTCTGAGAAAGGACTTTGAAAATTAGTGAAAGCTAATCGAATACATTAGCTCTTTTCAAGTCAGTTCTCAGCAGAGTTGTTATATGAAAAAAATTCATGTGATCAATGGTAGAGCTATTTAATGTTTTAACGATTCAAATCCTATAAACGCTTTAAAATAACAAAAAATATTACAATAAATTTTAAATTACAAATTTGTAACATCAATTCAAAACTTTACCGGCTTCAGCGTATGGTAATCCTAATGTAGAGTAGGTTAGGTTAGGTTAGGTTAGGAAGGGTGGCATTAAAACGCACCACCACTCGAAGGCCCAGCTGGTGATCCCCTTCTATTGCCCATTAAAAGTAATATCCCCCCCCCCCCCCCACCCACCTTGTATCCAGAGGGTGGCTGAAGTAGTTAGCACGTTGACTACAAAACCGCAAGTCCTGGGTTCGACCCCGGTATTCAACAGTCATTAAATAACAACGCCATGCAATTTTCTGATGTGCATTAGTGTCCCTTTATTTCAGTTGTTTTAGGAAAGTTCAAGTTATGAAGGCATAGTCACTGGTCACTAGTGTTTTTCATACTGGATTTCCCGGGATCCCGCACATTTTCCGGGAAAAAAATCCCTGGAGATTTATGCGGGAATTCCCGGGATTTTTTATTTTATTATGGCAACTTTAGTTTGTATGTATACATTCCTTGATGAGTGTCGTTATTCACTTAATGAATGCGATGGTGCAATAATAAGGTGATGGCACTAGCACAATATCTAAAGACTTACAACAACTAAGACCGAGCTTACATCTGGCACACATGCGCTTTGAGACTTAGAGGCCTTTATTTGCAAAAATCGGAACGCGACGTTCAACATTTAATTCTACAATAATTCATAAAAGTAAAAACAGAAATGTGCAAAGAAATAAAAGAAATATTAAAAATAAATACAGACTTTTAAATAGTCACAAACCTCTTATCTTATGCACAGACTTTCAAAAACTATTTGAGAATTCACAAATAATAATTGTATTATTGAAAATCACAAAAGATAAATAAGCATAGTAGGCTTAGAAACTTATACAAAACCCAAGAAAATAATTTATATTCGATATGAATCTATTCTATTTTTCTACACCTTAATAAAACGTTATTGTTTAATCGATCTAATGGATTATAATTTGTTTTTTGTTGAAATAAATTAAATTAAAAAATATTTTCTATTGATTTGTACCGGGAAACCGAAAATTCATTCCCGCTTTCCCGGAAAATGAAAAAGTCCGGGAAAAGAAAAACTCTACTGGTCACTGAACTATACCAACCTCAGCAGGTACTAATCCGAATTTAACATCAGCACCCGCCTTCGTTGTGTAGCAGAATCATCGACGAAGTAAAATAACCAATAAAATGTCTACTAAACACAGCTTCAAAAAAAATTTAATACGCTTCATTTAACAGCAGAGGCGATACTGCATTATTAAAAAAAACGTGCAAAAAACCAGAGTTGTAAAAGAAAGAAGCTTTCCTCTAACTCTTCCTTCACCACCTGTCTTTTTTATCACTATCCCTTTCCTAAGGAAGGTAACGCCTAGTAATAGTAGTAGGCATTCAGTGCCTGAGTGTTACTTCTCTTAAGAAAGTGACCCTATTATCCGTCATTAAGCCACTGAATTGCCATGACGAAGCCCCTGATGTCCTCCAATTTACACTTCCCGATATCAGTAATGCTCTCATAGAAACGCCTGCTCAGCCATCCAAGCCTATGACATTGCAGCTTCGGTCAGTGATAGATAATACTTTCAATGATTTCTTGTTCCTCTTCATCCCGCACATCCTGCAGAAATCAGTAGTGCCAGTTTCCCAAATGCTGGTTCTTGCTCTGACCGAACAGTGGCCAGTCAACACGCCTACCACGATTCGCATCGCCTTTATGTCCATGTCCAGTAGCAGTTTGGATTTTCCTGAGTCAAGTTTTGGCCCGATAACCCTCCACAGAGAAAACAGTGCCTACTAAATACCTCATAAAATAGAACAAAATTATCAAGAAATCTCGATGTTTTTTTCAATAAGGAAATCTTGTTAATTTCATAGAGAAACCCTTTTTGAAAAAATCAGGAAGAAATCTTCTAGTTTTTATTAGGTTATCTTATTGATTTTTTCAATAAGGTTTTCTTCTTGTTTTTATTAGGCGACCTCATAAAAAATATAAAGAAAATTGCGTCTTTATTCTCTCTTATTTTATGTATTTTCATTTAATTTCTATACCATATACATATGTATGTATGTATGTAGTATATTGTAGATGTTATTTATTTATACATACATACATACACATTATGTTATATTCTTAACTAACTCACTCACCAAGTATTGAACCAGCAAACTTCTGACTGATAGACAAGCACTCTAACCAATATGCAACAAGCAGCCTGAATAATTATTGAAATTATTGTGCAAACATTCTTATACAAAAATGATAAAGATCATGACAAAAATTGTCTCTATGTCTATTTATAGATATGAAATAACAAGACACCTCATAAAATCAAGAATATTTCCTTATTAAAAAAAATCAATAAGATGTTTTACACATAATCATATAGGAACGAACTAAAATCAAGAAGAAAAACTTTTTAAAAAAATGAATAAGGTAACCTAATAAAATTAGTAAGAAATCCGTATAGTTTACAAAAAAAACTGATAGAATCAAGAAGTTTTTCTTTATTGAGTAAAAAAGTTGTGAATAATAAGATTTCTTCTTGATTTTATGTGGTTTTCTTCTTGATAAAATTAATAAGATTTACCACATAAAATCAATAAGGAATCTCTTTGAAAAAATCTTCGCTTCTTTCTGTTGGGATACCCCCTTAGCCTAAAAACTTCTTCTTGATTCTATGACAATATATTTATCCGTATGAAAATTGAGGGCACTCCTACAATCACTAACAAGTTTCGATTTGACGTTGTCTCCCTTTCAAAGCTTTTAGCGCTGCCTGGTTGTCGACTCAGAATGTTACCTTCTTACCTTCAGCCACATTCCTGGCCACTAGTTCCGTTTCCGTGGCCCTGAGGATCGCCAAGATCTCATCCTGGAAAATACGGCATTCATTCGGCAGTCTGAAAGCACTACGAATGTTCGTTCCCAAGATGTAGACACCAGCTCCTGTGCCTTCCCCCATTTTTGACACGTCTGTAAAGAACGCACTACCCTTATTTACCTTATCGGATTTGACCCAATAGTACATATCTGGAATTATCAGTGAAGGTATTCTACTAAAATCAATTTCAGCGACTTTATAGTCCGTGAACCCAGGGGTTACGGATCGCTGATCACTAAAGCTGATCTCATTTAAAATTGATGTGTGACGTGTTATTCCTGTCCTCACCAAACCACTTTCTACGAGTCGAATATGACTTCTAGTCGCCTTTCCCATCAGAAAGTCCTCTACAGGAAGTGGATGAAGAATGACGTCCAAGGCAGCCTGAGCTGTGCTCTTCTGAGCACCTGTGATACTTCTGAATCTTAGCCAGTAATCTCCTGTGATTTTCCTTCCTCAATGCCTTCCACTTTTTTTTAATAATCCGTAAAATCACCGCCTCTGACCCCTATGTGCGCTGCTAATTTGCGAGTGTCTACTTTAATCAGAAATTACTTTTTCTGCTAACCAATACTTGGTAAATTGTTTAAACTACCCTGTCGGAGAATGTGTGGTTGACTACAAAAATAGTTAGCTTATAGTTAACTTTTCTTTGACTGACTAAAAGCTAGCTGCAAAGTTATCCAGAATAAACTCAAAATTAATTCTTAAGTTGAGTACGCAATCGAATTTGATGAGAGCCAAAAAATTTCTTCTCAACTACTTTGAAAATCATTTCAGTTTTATATTAACATTTTGCTGTTGTTGTTTTATATGGTGCCTTAGCTGATTGGTAGCGCGTGTGATGTTACATGTTCGAACCCCAGAAAAATTTTTTAATTTACTGACTACCAAGTGATTTAAAAAAAGTCAACTTTAAGCTATTTGAAAAATAATGCAGAGTGAGCCAATTGACTACCGCCTTGAACATCGCAATGTTAAAATAGTCACTTGATTACACTTCAAAGTAATCCAAGTGTCCGTTAGTACTAGTTGCGAAATAGTTAGCTTAAAGTTAGTTTAAAGTTAGCCAAATGTCAGACAGGGTACTTACTTGCGCTGTATGGATATATTACATACGTGTATGTAGGTGTATGTGTACAATGAAAAGACGACATACATACATATCGGCCATTTACTAAAACAACGTGATAAGTCAAAAAATGGAATTTTTGAGTTAATGAGGCAGAGTTAATCCACTTATCGTTTTTCATATTGTGTAAAAATGTCATACAAATATTCTGTTTACTCAACTCTTGAAAACAAACCAAAAATTTCTTTTTCCATTAAGTTGTGGGTAAATTGAAAACTTTTTAACTAGTTTTCTGGCAAACTGGATTTTTTGAGTTATGACGTTCTCTCTGAGTAAATAAACGATATGTGCACATACATACATATGTACATATAGATTTTTGTGTATATCTGAAATGCTTTATATTGTTATTTTGTCATCCACATCATCTTTTTCCATCTTCCAATTCTGTTGAAGCATTTCATTTTGATTTTGCGTTTAAGTCTTGTTGTTTTTTTTTTTGGTTTTTAGTGCTTCAGCATTTTTTGGTCCTTAAAAGTGAATTAATTAACATAAATTAAGTCAGTTGTTAGTTAATCTATAGTTAAAGTGCTCAATGTTGGCTGCTACAATCTGAAACCTCCTCTCATTTGCGAACGTAACCACGATGACTCCCGTATGAAAATCAAGCAGCAGAGTCTTGTTGAATTTTAATAGTCTGTAAACATGATCACTCAAGTGTCTTGTCTACCCATCTTTGTCCTCGAAGTTTAGCAAATATTTAACAATTATTGTTTAAAATTATATATGTATGTGGGTATATCATATGTGTGCAATGCACGTACATATTTACGTCTTCAGCTTCTTTGTTTATGTTTTGTTTCACATGCAGCAAGTGGGAGTTGACGAGAGATTAAAGTTTGTGATAAAGTTTGCACACAACTAGTGCTGCTTATTTTATTTATTTGACAGGAAAATTAATTTGTAAAAATGATTAAGAGTTTATTTTAATAAAGGAAATTTATTTTGTTGCTATTTTCCGCATTTTCTTTATAAGAATGAAATGAGAAAATTATTTGTAATCAAGACAATATGTAACCCACACATTACGGGTGTAATTAAAATTTAACTTTTCATATGTCATTTCTCATAAAAGAATATATACGCCAAGTGGATTGTTACAAAAAAGAGCATTCGAACTTTTCTTTATTATATAGATTTGGATTAAATGTATATGGGCATTTCCACAGAAACGTCCACTTTTTGTCACGTCACGTTACTTTGTGATACATGTCAGTATAGATAGCAATTAGGTCTACATTCGGTATAAACTAGAATACAATCGAATAGCATAGCTCTAAAATACAAGCTTAATTGCGTGGTGACGTGACGTGACAAAAGGTGGACTTTTCTGTGGAAATACCCATATGTTAGTGTCATAATTGTAAATTGGTCGTTTTTAGACTTGATGTCATGTCTCGTAAGCTTAAATTTTTTTACAACTAAACAAAACATCATTTTAATCGTGTACACTTAAGGCATACTCGTTATACACAAATTACTATAAATCATATTTAAAAACTAATATTAGCAATTAACATTGCTGACATGATTTATTAGAACTACACAATAAAAAAATTGGAAGCCATCGATATTTTTAAACTATCTGTCGATAGTAGAAGTTTATTTTAGTCATACAAAACCTTTTAATTTCTTCACAGTCTTGGGAAATACGCAACCAAATTTTAAAACAACTATTTAAAAAAAAAAAATTATGAACTAATTTTGGTCTAAAATTTAAAAGTTAAAAAATAAACGAATTGTTAAAATAGGTAACTTTTTATAATTTTTCCTAGATTAAAATATTACTCGTATCATAGAACACCAAAAAAAATTTTTTTTCTTAAAATCGCTTTCAATTCGGGGACTTGGGCATCGAAAAAGAGAACTTCTTGGGTTGTACCTTACATTATTTCGTTACAAATCTGGACATAATATTGTGATCAGTGTTTGAAAAACTGCCAGCAAAACAGTAACAGCAGCGTGACCGTTTGACAGACTAAAGTGGCAAATTGCCACTTTTTCGTTATATCGATTCCACTTTTGCACTTTTTCCACTTTTTTTCCTACTTTTTTTAGGCTAAGTTATACAAAAATACATAAAAAATATAAAGTTTAGTGTAGTTTTCTCGTTTTTTTTTAATTTTGCCCCTTTTTTTTGATAAATCCCCTATTTGGTGCCACTTTTTGAAAAATGTCATCGGTCACCCTGAGGAAAAGTACTAAAAAATCTGCTGTTGCTGTGCTGCGAAAAAGTTAATATATTTTTTTAAACTTTTGTTGCTTTACTTTGCTGCGCACATGTACGCAGTAAAGTCACAGCACAGCTACATTGCGCGTTGCTGATGCCTGTTCTGTTGTCTTAACTTTGAAATTTCAGTTCAGTCGAAGCACAGTTTCAAATGTTCCCTTTGCCACGAATTGCCGAAGCTATATACGAACAGTATATCGCAGCATAGTATAGCATACTTTTACATTATTTGTTCTTTGTTTAGTACGTTGAGAAAATTGGTCGCGTTCGGTTCGTTTATTTTTATTGTTTTAGCAATGGGGCCACGCGAAAATGCTTCAACGGCTGTATGGAAATATTTTGTGAAAAAAGAGGCCATTGGAAACGCAGTGTGCAATTCGTGTAAATTTGAAATGAAAAATAGAATTTTTAATTTGTGAAAATTTCCAATTTATTTGCTGTAAATTTATATAAAGACTTAATTTCTGCTAAAAATATCCAAATCGGCAACACTGCTGCATTTTTATCAAGGAGAAACAGAAAATTTTTTAAAAGTACGCGCACATTTCATGTATGAAGGTGAGTGAAGATTTCGGTACTATGGCTAAAACAAAGCGACAGCAAAACCAATAGTAGAATTTTGTGTGCTGTTGCTGTTGCTTTGGCTTTAGCTGTGAAGATCTTCACAGCATAGCAACAGTTAAGTTAATTTTTTTTTTTCATTTAACAGCACAGTCGTTTATTAGTTTTTTGTTTTCTGCTCTCGCCTTGCTGTCGGCTTTGAAACTGTTAGCAGTCACAGCACAGTCAAAGCAAATGAAATAAAAAAATTCAAGCACTTTCAAACGCTGATTGTTATAATGCATTTGGCAGCAATTACCATTACGGCTCAGTTAGCGGACTCTAATGGAATGTAACGGCAATGGAAGGAAACAGCTGATCGACATTGTTATGTGTAAATTAATGTACAGATTCTTACATTCCGGTTACATCTCTATAACCATTTTTATTACTCTACACATAACAATATATAACGATCAGGTGTTTCCTACTGTTGCAGTTACATTCATTCCATTGCAGTCGGCTAACTGAGCCGTAATAGTAATTGCTGCCAAATGCAACATTACAATATTAGGTCCAGACGTGTAACCCGATTTATAAGTGTGTGTATTTTTAATAAAATTTCAAAGGAATTGTTTTATATAAAAAAAGCAATGTGAGTCCGATCACAGGGGAGTAATGAAATTTTTTTTTAATATTGGCTGATGGTAACTAAAATAAGATTTATAAATTTTGGACTCTACTGTATTTAAAAATCTATGGAAAACTGCATCTATAGTAGTGGAATTATTAGTTGTGGGGGTTTGTGGATAATTGCTCATATGCAAGTGGAAAACGTCAAATAAAAATTTTGGCAGGTTTATGCTATTTTCTAGACCTTAGAGAACAACATTTTTCTCCGGAGCTAGTAAACAAGCCCCAATTTTTTTGCTATTGTATTAAAGTGACGTCGATGTCGACACTTAGAATAAGGGTGATTATAAATTCTTTATAAAGACTGCTATATATCTTTTAAACAAATATTTGACATTTAAAACGCTATTTTATTTAAAAGTTTATATATATTTTATTTATTTTATATTTTTCAACTTTTTAACCAAATTATCCCCACTGGCAACACTATTACACTTCACAAGCAATTTCTATTAAAATTGACATTGCTCCTGAAGGTATGCTTTAAAATTCAGTTGAGTGTATTTCTATGCAGCTGTTAAGTTTCTCTGTACTTCTTGTTGTCCGTATGATTACACTAATACACTCATACATACATAGCTCACACCGATTTGATAACGCATCGCACATCTTACTCAAAATTTGTGATTGTATTGTGAAAAAGATTTTTACTCTCTAGCGTATAGATGTTTACACAACAAAAACATGCTTCCACAAGCTAAATGCTTCTATTTACGCATACCGAAAAGTGCTTGGCCGGTAATTTGTTCACTCTATTATAATATAATTACGACACTTTATATCAGACATTTGTCAGTGTAAGTCACAAAGTCTTCTTAACCACATTCGTCAAACAGCAACAATAATAAAAATGAAGTTAAACAAATATTGTTTTACATTTTATTCAACGCGTCATGTTGATAACGATCTTCTGAAGGCAGACCGATCGAAACCAAAAAAAAAAAAAAAACAAAGTAACCACCAACCAGACATTTAGAGAAACCAAGTAAAATCATCAGATTGTTTGTGTGAGTGCAATAAAATGAAATTAAAGGAACATAAAATAATAATAAAAAATCAAAAAATCTTTAGTTAAGAATAAAATCAAAAGAAATTTGTTTATTGTGCCATCAGTAAAGTAAACAAAAATTGTTTTTTTTAAATTTAAAACAAACAAACAAAAAACAACTGAAAATGCACGCTTTTAAGGAAAAATACACAAATACAGGCAAACGATTTTAAAAGCAAACACTTAGCACGTACAAGATGCAAACAGAACACAGAACACAGAACAAAGAGGAAGAAAAAGGTAAATTGTGTTTGATTAAATACGATTGATAACAGGTTCATTTTCCTTTATTTAACATTAAAAGCAACAACAAAGCGAGTACATGATGTACAATTTTATAACTCTCTACAAAGAGAAAAAAAAACAACAACTACAAACTTGTTTTACAAATAAACATAGACACTATTTATTCACTTTAATGTACAAGAGTATTTATTCATTTATGGTTGCGAGTGTAAGAAGTGTGCAGTAAAGTGATAAGGTTACATTTGTGTGATCTCTGTTGCACAAGAGGTCGTAGAACTGCTTTGAGTGAGGGTAATTGTTATTATACACGAAAGGCTAATTATGATGCAAGGGGGGTTAAACAAATTGTATGCAATGAACACAACAACAACCAAGATATGCAAACAATTTTTAAATCATTAAATCTAATTCAAGTGAACGATCAAGGAGTCTAGACATCCCTTCAAGAAGTGGTTTGTGTATAAAGCAAGCCTGTCGTCTTTCCGATAAAAATGAGTCCCAACTATGGTATGTTATTCCTATAGGGATTTCCAAAGTTCGACTGTTGATAGCAGAGTCATCCCAATTTTCACATTAAAGTTGCCATTCACAACTTAAATAAGGGTTGAGTTTGTAATTGACTTATGCCTTAACCTTTTCCAGTAAAAATTAGTTGTAATTAGACCAAACGCTTAACAAGAAGTGAAAATGATAAACATTTTATTTTATCAAAATCAGTGTTCTGTTCGGGCAACCGTCCACCCGCTTCCGCCATTTTATAGCCGCCATAATCGTGCCACAGAGAGGAACATTCAATGTGTGGTACATTGGTTCAGTAAACAATCCGCCAACACCCGCGCATCGATCAAGCGCATGATGTGCCGAAAACATTGCCGCTCTCCATGAGAGTGTGTAGGAGAATCCTAGGCATTCGATTTAGAGTCACTCTCAAAAACTTTGTTTTTCGCAGGCTGTAACTTGCCGAAGTTTGCAGCTTGACTAGGGCCTGTGCCCGACCAAAGGCAACGGTGTGTGTTCGAAATTTACCCAATATTTTATCAAAATATAGGGAAGATAGCAATGAAGCTCACTTCTGGATCAATACGTTCGTCTACAAAAAAAAATTGTCGCATTTGAAATGATTCAAATAATTGTAAAATCGAATAACGTCCAATTCATACCAAAAAGATGCTGTTTGATGTGGATTTTAGACTGGCGGAGTCATCAGTGCATATTTCATTAAGAACGGCGTTGGCTAGCCAATCACCATCAATGCTAGCACTATAGATTGATGACTATCAAATTTATTTGGCCAGAATTCGATGATATGGCTGGCAAGTATAGGGTCGTCCTTAGATGAGAGAATGCGTGACAGATGGGTGAAATTACTGAAAGGTCATTACTATAGCAACTCAGTAACTGGGTAAAGAGCAGGACCAACATGGCAAAGTAGGGAGGATTGTAGAGCCTCAAGGGCTATGTGGCCAAAACTTGACCCAGAACCAGCATTTGGGATGAAGAGGAGCCAGAAACCATTGAACATAGTATATGTAACTGCCCGAAGCTACAACGTCATAGGCTCATATGGCTGAGCAAACGTTTCCATGAGAGCATTACTGATATCAGGAAGTTTAAACTGGAGGATATTAGGATCTTCATCATGGCAATTCAGTGGCTTAATGACAGATAATTGGGGGCACTTCTGGGTAAAAATGGTGGTTAAGAATTATTATTAACGGGTGTTAACAGAAAGGAATCACAATGGAATCAACTAGGTCTCCGAGTGGAGATGTGTTATATCACCACTTTTCCCAACCTAAAATATGAGTTTTCAACAAGATGGAACTAGGTGCCGCACAACTCGTGCTATATTGGCCATTCTGTACGATCGATTCAAGAACTTGGCCACCATGCGTGCATGTGATGTGAACTGGATATTGACATCGTGCAATTTGGCCCCATAAAGACTTTTTCTTTTGGAGCTTACTTAAGTCGCAGGGCTATAAGAATAAGCCACAAGCCATAGCGGCCTCAAGGACAACATAAAACACAATACGTTGTATGTCCTTCCTTTCAGGGGAATTCAATTTCAAACTTCTTTGAGAGTGTTTTCACTCATTACGGAGCAAGGTTACCATTTACTGGTGATCTACTCTGTATTTCGAAAAGAAAGCAAATGCTTGCGAACTGCAATATTAATAACACACAAGTTCAAAAGCATTTGCTTTCGTAGATCCTCTGTATGCCAGGGTACAGTCGTCATCTGGGTAACAAGGAAACGGATGAACTGGATAGGAGTACCTCTGTCGTTTTGTTGCTTAATTTTGTCGACTGTAATCTCTCTGATCAAAAAAATGATATTTCGACCGCTAAAGAAATGTGGTTGACTTCTTCTAGTTTGAGGCTGTACTTCAACACGAAGCATTTAGAACTTGTTATGGATTTTCTTTCTAGATACTTTGGACCCTTTGTGGAAAAGTAACCAAGTTGATTCAACCTATTTTGGTTTATGTTTAGAAGATAACGACAAGGGTTCACATTCTATGCGAGTGTATAGTCTTATGTAACAGTAGAAGGCGTGTTTCTTATTCTGAGTTTCTGTGTTCAGATGATATTAAGTGGGCTGATCCAACCTCTGTGATGACTTTTATAAAAATAATTATGCAGAAATTTCTTTAATTTACAGATCAGTGGCACAAAAGATTCATCAGGTGCTTCAGTACCAGTCTTTTTACCAGATATTTCCCCTGTTCTATTTTTAAGGATACATTTAACGTTTTCGACGCGCGCCACCCAGCGAAGCTGCGGTGGTCGTTTACACAATTTTATATTCCATACATAAGAGCATCGAAAATTTTTTTTATGATATCTCAAACACACTTAGGTTGGATTAGCGAGAAGAGAAGCGAAAGTAAGTTTTCAGCTTACCGGGGGTCCAAAGAACACGTACGTCTCTTTGTGTTACTTGAGAATAGGAAAAGGATAGTTTGAAAACAAATAGTGAAGTGACAAATAGATAGAGAGAACAGCTTAATTAATTTTTTAATTTTTACAACTCTTCTATTGTGCGTATTGTCAATTTTTATAGCATCGTTGCAGCGCCACTGATGTTAAGTGATAAGATTTCTTTAAACTGTGCAGCCATTTTATTTGTTGTTTTGTCTCACTGACGTTTATTTTTGCAGCAAATATCAACGAAAGAGGGCGCTATGATATGCTTAAGCAGAAACACTAATGCATGTCAGACAAATCTATGATACGACTTAATACAGCCAAGCATTGAACTCGTGCTCTCGAAGACAATATTTAACTTTCTAGTCAACGCACTGGCTACTTTAGGCCATAGAAATCTCGTTGTATAAAATAGTTAATCAGGTGTGTGATGGAAATCCAACGATTTTAAAATGCGCAATTTCGCAAAAGTAGTAATAACCAATTATGTGTTCTGTAAATCGACCCATACAGTGAAATCGAATTTGAATTCGAATAAACCATTCTTAGGTTCTGTGGGAAAAGGTCTAGGGATGCAGGCATAAGGCTCTGGTCACTAAAAACTATACCGACTTCATTAGACACTAATCGTAATATAACATCTTAGCGCCCTCCTTCGTTATGTAGCAGAATCATCGGCGAAGTAAAATAACCAATAAAATGGCTACTAAGCCATTTCAAAATTTAATACGCCTCATTTGACACCAGATGTCGCTGCAACACTGCATTATCAAAAAGCGTGCAAAGAGCAGAGTTAGAAAAGAATGAAGCTTTCCTCCAGCTCTTCCTTCACCACCTATCTTTTCAATCACTATCCCTTCCCTATCACCCTCTCTCACTATCTTCTCTTTAATTGATAGGTAGCACAAAGGGATCATTGTATTGGACCCAAGTGAGCTGGACTCTAAATTGCACCCTTCCTTACCAGCAACCTGCTAACCTAACCTAACCTAACTTTCTTAGGTGCGAAAAAAATAAAAAATCATCAATAAGTCGTTAGTGGAATTTAATTTTTGAGCGATTTGTCAGAATAATTACCCACCTTGGGCAACCATTAGCGAAACTGGTCTCTCTGCTAAATTTGCACTTTATCTTCTTCAAAGTATGCTTTACACAATTTCAAGTTTGCCTATTTTCTATTTATTCTAAAATCGCTCTTGTTTGTGCTTATTAATTCGATAGCCAAATATTTACAATAAGCAGCCTTATCACTTTGAATCGCATCCTATTAGCGTACGAGAGGCAGAGCAATAAACTACGCTGCGTCTGCGTAGTTTCCATTTGATGTTCCAAATACATACTTTACATGCATGCTACATGACTTAAAAGTATGATTTCATACGTTTTATTATTTAAACAATTTAAATTTTAACGAGTAACAAAACAAGAAAACATAAAATAATTTAGCCTTAATAATTCATTTGAACCATCAACACTTTGTTGTATTCACTTACTACGCTCGTAGTCAATGAGATGCGTTTGCCCAGATAAAGTTTGTACGAATAAAAAAAAATAAATAAAAAATTAAATAATAATAATAAATGTTTATTATCAGAAAGAAAAAATATACATAAAAACCATCAAGCGGTTTTGTTTGTTGTATTTCGTCTGTGTCTCTTTCATCCACTTAAAATCTTTTAACAGATTTCTTTTCAGCTTGTCTCTTCCCTTTTTTTTTGCCCCTGGTTGATACCGAGTACTTACGGGTACGATCCGAATAAAAGAAATTAAATTTATTTTTAGTGCGTGCTGATGATTTTGACGTTTTGTTTCGTTTATGAAATTTTAATTTTAAACATTAAGCCTTGCATACAAATGTTTAGAAAGCAAAAAGGGTTGGTCCAAAACGATGTCATCTTAATCAGTTTTTCGGTAATAGTTATTTTTGTTTTTAAATAAAATTCATAATTTATGACATCATTTAAATAAAATTCACAGCATCAATTTTTATGTGAAAACATATGTTACATATGTTAAATGAAGACAGTCAAATTCATTTTCTTACAATATTGTCATTTAATTTTAATTATTTAATTTGATTGTTATTGCAGGTAATAAAAAATTAATAATTTAGTGGCAATAAAAGTTAATTTTCTTAATACATATTATTTATATAATTGATGCATTTCGCTTTCACAATTATAAATTGAACTAAATTTATAACAAAATCAGTTTATATAAAAAATATAATAATATTGATATATAAAATGTTAAAAATATTATTTAGAGGAAGCCAAACTTCACCAAAGATAGTCATAATTATTCTGACAAAAACGAGCGAATTGCAACAAAATGCTGTTTTCAAAGGCCGCTACACTTTCAGCATTCTCAAGAAATTTGGCTTCTTCAAAATACAAACACTTTAGCCTGGCGTTGGCTAAAGTAGTTACCACGTTGACTAAGAAACCGAAGATCCTTGGATCGAGCCCCGTTCTGACATTCATTAAAGGGCCACTCAGACTATTATACTTTGTATTAATACATGTCAAAAATTCGAATAATACGTGCAAGTGCGATATTTTGAGTGCAAAATGTCATGACGAATGGTAAATAATACGATAAAAATTTGACATCCCATAATACTTGATCATTTTTTCAAAATTTTCTAAACGATAATACTTTTCATCTGATCAGAGTTGCATTATTACAAAATCCAAACTAACAAGTCGTCTGTTTCGACGCCGATGCCGTGCCGTCGTTTATGGTATATGTCTTTGTCTTACACCGGATATAAATATTGAATATGTTTACCGTATTGAATAATTTTTCGTGTAAGGCATGTCTGAAAGTTAACGAAACTATCATGTTTTCTTTTTCTTTATCTTATTTAAATCAACTACTTTAACCGCCGTCTATCATCAAAGGCCGGCACGACCACAGTGTGCATCAAACTGCTCTGACGCCGGAAGACAACGATTAATTTTGGCATGTTAATCCTCAACAGCTGTTCGCTTTATACTTGTGTTTTTAATGTAATATGAGGCACAGAATACAATATGAGGTGTGATGGTGTGAACATGAAATGTCAATTTACGTTAGATTTTTTGATAGTCGAAACAAATGTCTTTAGATTTCTTTTTCGTAAAGTGTGATGAAAGTCTTTATACATGTATAATAGTCTGAGTGGCCCTTAAATAACAACATCACGCATTTTTCTAATGTACATTAGTGTCCCTTTGTATCAGTTGTTGTAGGAAAAGTTCTAGTAATGAAGACATAGACACTGGTCACTGAACTACTCCTGCTTCAGGGGATACTAATAATAATGTAGCATCAGTAGCATCTTTTGTCCGTATTGTGTAGCAGAATCCTGAGCGAAGTAAAATAATCAATAAAACACAGCTTAGAAAATTGAATACGTCTCATTGACACCAGAGGCGCTGCAATACTGCATTGTTAAAAACGTGCACAAAGCCTGAGTGTTACTTCTCTTTATAAAAAGTATTCTTAAACTTGTCTGAAAAATGAAAACAAATTTCAATTTAAAATTATCTTCAAAAATTAGAATATATTCAGCTTTGACTCGCACACGAAGGGTTTGAAGGAACAATACATATCGATCAAAAAAGCTCGTTTGTCAGAAAACGAGTTTAAAAATTTCACTCCATACACATCTGAATCGAAAAAGAAAATTTTATTTTTCTCTAACACATTGACTGCCATGTCGCACGTTTTAGTACGACACAAAAAATTACGTTGACTGCCACGTCGCACGTTTTAGTACGACAGGGGTTGTTGTATAGATTTTATTGAAAGCTGTTTTCGTACGACAGTTAGAAAGTCCATGAATTTTTGAATGAAACACAGTTTTTTTTGCAAAACAGAAATTAATTTTTCAAAATAATCTCCTTTTAATTCAAAACACTTAGTCCAACGTTTCCCCAGTTTTGTATCCCTTGCAAAAAATAGGATTTTTCGAGGTCTTTAAAACAGGCCTTTGTTTGTGGAATGATTCGTTGTTGGAGTCAAATCTCTTTCCGACAAGCCATTTCTTCAAGTTTGGGAATAAGAAATAGTAACTCGCGTCCAATTTTGAAGAATAGAGTGGATGAGGGAGCAATTCCACGGGTTTATAGTCGATTGTGAGCCAACGCGGCACCCATCTTGCAGATAACTTTCTTAAACCCAGCTGATCATTTAAAATCAAAATCACACGCCATATGAAATGCCTATGGCATCAACAATCTCACGCACTTTTACTCTTCGATCGGTCAACACCATATCCTGAATTGTGTTCTCGAATTTTTCGGGTGTACTGAACTCAATTATCCGTCCAGAATGTTCAGCGTTATTTGTACTTGTGCGACCACAGCGAAAGTCAGTAAACCACTTTTTAAATCGATGGTGCAGAGTTCCCATAGTATTTATCGAGATTTTCCTTGGTTTGATTGACGGGTTTTTTTTTGCAAAAAATAATGTTTAATGAGCACTCGAAATTCACTTTTTCCATTTTTAGGAAAATACCCAAGGTTGTATGTTTTGAACAGCTGTTAAACGCAAAGTAAATGACGACACTTGCTCAAAATTTGACAATAGCCTATTAACATGTGGTACTTGATGGGAACATTGTTGCATTTCATATAACTACGAGGGAAGTTCGAAAAGTCATGGACTTATTGATCCATCATCGTACCAACTTTATCCTATATAATTGAATACCTTACCTAAAAATGTCTAATTTTTTTTTAGTTTTTTGACGATATTTTTAGTTACAGCGATTACTTTTTAACTTTGACGCTTGTTTATTTATTTTTGGCAATTTTTTAGTTTTGGCTTTTTTCGGTTTTTGGCGATTTTTTTACAATACATATTTTTAGTTTTAGCGGTTTTTTAGTTTTGGCGCTTTTCTTACTTTTTGATGTTTTTTCGGGTTTTGGTGAATTTTTTAATTTTGGCGATTGTTTTTGTTTACGAGTTTTATTAGCTTTTGGCGATTTTTTTTACTTTAGGTATTTTTTTTTCATTTTAGCTTTTTATTTTATTTTTGGTGATATTTTTCATTCAAGCGTTTTTGTCATTTTCACGATTTTTGGTTTCGTGAGTGATTTCATCGGCCTTTTTTAATGGGGCTTTATTTCATTTATATTGGATGGCTTTTCTGAAATTTCCTCTGGGCCTTATTATTTCTTTTGGGATTTATTTTACTGGGGCTAATTTAATTTCTTACTTGGAGGTTATTTCCTTGGGGCTTATTTCATAGCGCATCATAATTTTAACAATACCCTTTAATTTTAGTTTTTAAATTTCGGTGTCAATTGGTATAGTCTGTATAAAAATACACTATCTTTGCAAATTTCAAGTGTCTATATATATTTGTATGTACATAACATTAGGATTTCAAAATTATCGTTGCTCGCTTTAGAACACCATTTAATTTTTAACTTTCATACATAATCTGTGAAAACTTCAACTCCTTAGGTCTCACGGTTCCCGAGAAAACAGACTATGACAGACAGACTGGCAGACGGAAATAATAGGTTCCTTTTTATCTTTGGTGTACGGAACACTACTGTCAGAACATGAACAATAGATAAACCCACAAAACATTGTAGTGATTAATCTTAATCAAACCAAAAAGTTTCTCATGCATATTAGATGACGATAGAAGCGACATTAAACTAAAACAGTAATTGGAGGATCAATTTCCTGGAAATGACTGCAAATTTACTAATTTTACTCTCTCTCTCTCTCTCTCTCTCTCTCTCTCTCGAGACTGCAACCAGGGTTGTCAGATTTTTTCTGGCCTATTTTGCCAAATTGATTTTAAAAATCGCCAAAAGTCGCCAAAATCAGTTTTATTTAGTTTTTCTTAATAAATATTTGATAATAAATTTGATTTTATATAAAACTTTTTTTAATATAAATTTTTACAAAATAGTCGTATAAAAATTTAGAAGAAAATCGCCATAAGTAGAAATAAAGTCACCAAAAATAATTTTTTTCCAAATTTTTCTCATCCAAATTCAAATTGAATTAATTAATATAAGAAAAATCATCAAAATCCAGCTGATTTTATTTCTTGCAAACGAGTTTTGGTGGGATTTATTTTTTTAAACTACTCCTTCAACAAACTAATTTTGCTGAATTACAAAAATTTCGAGTTTCAATTTTGTTAAAAAAATAGCCACAAAAATCGCCAACAAATTTATTTATCGCCAGAAAAATCGAAATGTCGCCAAAGCAAAAATTTAGACGCCAAACAAGTTGAAAAATCGCCACGTTTGGCGAGAAATCGCCATACCTGACAGCCCTGACTGCAACATGCAACAGCAACTTGCTAAAGCTATTGAATTTAATTACGTGCAACATTTAATTAATATGTTCATAATACCGCTGCTCATTTAAAAATAGTTTATCAAGCAAATTTCTGTGTTAAAGAAAAAAAAAAATACATATGTACATATGTATGTATGTAAGCATATTTTCATAATGTTGCTTGTAGCACTTCCATCCACAAGTAAAACATTAAATATAATTTTATCAGCATTTATGAATTTGTTTGTTGAGTTTTGTGGTGACAATTTTTCACACAATTAAAATGATGCAAGTCTCCAGCAAACAGATACATATGTATGTATGAATGAATATACTCGTTGCCATAAAGGAAAAACTATAAAAACAGCAACAGCGATAAACTACAAAAGTTGTATGGAGTTTTTCTGGTAATTTTTCCTCAACTGTTGTGCGTGAGAACTGAACTATGGGATGCCATATGAGACATATTTGTGACAAAACCACTTAATGCTATGTTAGATAAAATATAACAAACAATTCATATCCATGTACGAGTATGTATGTATGTATGAATGCAGTAAGTACATACATATGTATGTATGTACATGTGTGTGATTATTTACCTAAAAGATACAAAAACTCAAACTCTCTCATAGACATCTTCTTGTAGTATTTCTACGACTAGATTAAAACGCAGCAGCAGCAGCAGCAGCAGCAACATCATCATCTGTATCCCACAGTTAATGACACAGATTTCCTTTTTTTTGCACCACAATCAATTGAAATGTTGCTTCATATAAAACGAATGAATGAATGAATGAATTCAATGGTGTAACAAATGTTTTTACAGGAATAAACAGTTGAACTGCAGACAGACGTACTCAAATAAAAATAAAAGCAACAAAAGTAACCACTTGGGGGGAATAAAAGACAAATTCAGTTTTAATCGCACAAATACTCACTCAGTTCCAATAACAAAATTGTAATTACAATCTGACTTGACTTGACTGGCTGGTGTGGTGTAGTGACCGTTTGTTTCTTGTTCAACGATTATGAACGAACTTTGTTATAAGATATCGTCTGCCATATAAAAGACAAAAGATTGGGTAGGGAAATCCATAGAAATTTGTTAATAAAACTTTCATCTTAAATGATTATTTTCGACACTATACGCAAGTGTAGCATTATATAAATGTTTGTCTTTCTACTAACCCCCCCCCCCTTTCATAGAAAACTAAATGCGTATGGTAGTTTGAGGGCAAGATGAAGTCATAATATGAGAATAATTCTCAAATGATTTTTATTGCTGTCGAGATCTCTGAATAAGTATTTCATTTCATTAGTTTTTCTGTTCAAAAAGCTTTTAAAAAAGTTTTTCTCATTATTGTGGGTGACAGCCAGTATTAATTACATTCCAACAGCTGAAGAAAAAAACTTTTAGGGAAACTGGATACACACAGCGAAAAAGAATAAGTGTAACCAATTATATTTATGTTATAAGGCCCAGGCACATAGAATCCGTTTAACTGACATACAACGGAAAAGGTGGGCTTCAATAGGGCTTTGAACGGCTTCAATAGATTGTTTCTCTATTTTATTCCTTAAATTCTGTTTTACGAGAGCGTATCAATAAGTCCGTAACTTTTCGAACTTCCCTTGTAGTTATATGAAATGCAACACTGTTCCCATCAAGTACCAAGTAGGCTACTGTCAATTTTTGAGCAAGTGTCGTCATTTACTTTGCATTTAACAGCTGTTAAAAGCCGTCAATCAAACCAAGTAAAAGATCGATAAATACTATGGGAACTCTGCACCATCGATTTCAATTGTAAAAAAGTGGTTTACTGGCTTTCGTTGTGGTCGCACAAGTACAAATGACGCTTAATGTTCTGAACGGCCAATTGAGGTCAGTACACCCGAAAATGTCGAAAAAATCTACGATATGGTGTTGGCCAATCGAAGAGTAGAAGTGCGTGAGATTGTTGATGCCATAAGCATTTCATATGATAGTGTGGTTTCGATTTTAAATGATTAGCTGGGCTTGAGAAAGTTGTCTGCAAGATGGGTATCGCGTCTGCTCTCAATTGACCATAAACGTAAACGTGTGACAACTTCAAGGGATTGTTTGGAGTTTTTTAACCGCAATCCGAATGAGTTTTTGCGGCGTTTTGTAACTGTAGATGAAACACATTTTCATATCTGTACTCCGGAGATCAAGCAGCAGTCTATACAATGGGTTTCTCCGGGTGAACCTGCTTCGAAGAAGGTCAAGGTGAGTTTGTCGGCCAATAAGGTGATGGTAACAATTTTTTGGGATACACGCGGGATAATCCACATCGATTACCTTCAAAAGAGCAAAACACTAAAAGGCCGATTTAATGAGGATTTAAAAAGAAAACCACCCCATATGCACACGTGTGCAGTCTGAATTGCAAAACTCTATGAATTAGGCTACTAATTTGTACCCTATCCGCCATATTCTCCGGATTTAACCCCTAGTGACTACTTCCTATTTCCAAACCTAAATAAATGGCTCCGTGGAAAGAGATTTTGCTCCAACTACCAAACAAATGCCTATTTTAAAGACCTCGAAAAATTCTATTTATTTGGAATTAATACAAAAACTGGAGAAACGTGGGACTAAGTGTATTGAGTTAAAAGGAGATTATGTTGAAAAATAAATTTTTGTTTTGCAAAAACAAACTGTGTTGCCATTCAAAACGTCTGCTGCCACAAAACACGTAAACCTAAATCAGAACATACCAACAAATATCTGACAAACTACTCAACATAAGTTGAAATTTGGCCAATTTTTGTACTTTGCGTTTACCGCCACTTACGCAATATAACAGACCTCATAAGAAACCGTGCATTTCAACTTAGCTGTCAGTTGAAAGATGTCAAATTGAATGTGTGACAGATTCTATGTGCCACGGCATTTAAAACGACATATAGAAACAATTTTATATTAAAGATGCACCCTGTTACCATGAACGGCACATAATATCAGCAGTTTCATATTGGAGTGCTATCGTGTTACTCTAGTACCGCACTACCATTTGATTGTTTTAAAAAGACACATAAAAAAGAAAAATGTAGGTAAATGTTTGAGATACCGTATTATCGTAGTACTGTATTACCATCCTAATGTAAAATTGTAGTTTTTGTGAACCGCTTCATTTGCATGAGCTTTGACTCGTCAAGTCTTGCATTTTTAGCAGAGAGAGTGGAGAGGGGTACAAACTTGAACGTACAAGTCAAGAGTATTTTCCCAATTATTTTCAAAAGGAAAATTTAAAAAAACCTGATCAGCTAAACTTGATGTGTGTGAACGAACGTTATTCAAACGGGAATATGCTCGATTTCAAATCACAACTCAGACAAAAATACCAATGTAAAATCACCATGCAAAAACTTTGATTCAAATCACATTAAATTTACAAGAAATAATATGTTGTTTAAGTGTTTGGTGTTTATTTGCTGCAATACACATTTGTGCTTAGCCGACAAACTGCTGCTGGCTGGTAGGCACTGTACTAGTCTTGCAGTTAGAGGATCGCAGGTTCGAATCCTGGTGTCAAGTCAAAGTATTTTGTATTTTTTTTTTCAACTAAAATAAATTGTATGTTAAACGATCAATGAAATAATGTTAAATTAAAATTTAATTCATGATGGTACATATTTAGTGTGTATCTAAAGAATATTTAAAGTTGTTGTGGCTGCAGGGATAAGCACGTTGGCTGCCACACTATGAGTTCTGAGTTCAAATCTTGGCCGGGGAAGCCAATCTATATATAAGCAAATACTTTTCTGATGTCTATGTCAACCACACGTAAGTTATACATATACCTAATAAAATACAATTAACTACAACCAATTAAATTCATGTTGTTCCAATTTGCAATATCTTTGATTCAACATGATTCTTCATTTTTATTTTAACAGTACGTAAATGTTAAATCTACGTGAAATAATATTATTTCAAAAGTAAAAAATTTTCTTTAAAAATTACTATAAATCATGTTAAATTAACATGAAACACATATGAAGCAAAATCATTGCCGAAAAAGATTAGATTAACCTTGTTTACGAAGATTTTAATTTTAAATTTTTCTGTGTGCAGCTCAGAAGTCGTAAATTTCTAGCTCATCAGGTATCAGAACAATTTTACCGACCGATTCAATATGAAGAAATTTTAGCAGAATCGTAAAAAATGAAAAATCTAAAAAAACAGCACTTTCAATAATAATAAGTCCGCTGTTTTAAAATCTGCTGAAGCAATTAATAAAAAAACCAATAAGCAGATTTAAAAAAAAAATGTCGAGGATTAAGCATCACTTGTAAACTTGGTGCGCACACAAACCAGAAAAAGTGCAACAAATTGTACAATATCAAATGAGAAACCCTTGATCTGTCAGTTTAGTAAGGAATAACTTTTTTCCTTTATACATCCATATACATATTCTTCGGTTTTTTTAATGTTGCAAAGCCAATGCCACTTTTTATGACGCTTCCATCATAATTCTAGTTTCAATGTTCATCGTCATCAGATGAAAGAAACACTCGTACAGGATATAAAATATGATGATCAACAAGGTGATATAAACAAGAAGATTACCGCAACAACAGCTACAAATCGAAAGACTATTTAGAAAGAAGGAAAAAAAATATCTCAAATAAAGAAATCTAGTCTTGACTGTCTGTCTAGCAATCAGGAAATACAAACGACTTACAATGTTGAACGTACAAAAAAAATAAATAAACAAGATAAGTGGCAAAAAAACTGCAATAGCAAAAAAAAAATACAGAATTAAAGTGAGGTAAAAATTGCAATCAGAGCCTGTAATACAAATACTAAAAATAGTTGCAACCACAGAAAGACTGCAACAAATCAGACAATGCAACAACAGACAGATTAACAGGCAGACAGACAGACAGACAATGTTTGTGCAACAACTGTCAATTACTTTCGTGTGATGTTTTATGCACCCTTGCCTTTGCTGTTGCTCTCGCTCTCTCTCTCTCTCTCTCTCTCTCTCTCTCTTTATCACTCTCTCTTTGCTATCTCCATTAATATTGTTTTCCTAATCCCTCGGAGACATAAAACAGGAGTTGCACACTGGGGCAGTTTTAACAGTAATATTATACTTACATATATTATATTTTGGACAGTTGACCGGCATGTCCGGAGGACATGGAGACAATGGAGCACTTTTTTGTCTTTGTTACTTTGGGGATAAAACCTTACCGGTCATTACCCACCTTAGAGGTATTGACTGGAAAATTTTGAGGGACTACGTGAACGATAGTTGTTAGTTTCCATGAGAGCGTACAACAGGCCTGTACTGGCTTATGTGTATGTCCCCGGACATGGGCGTAATGGATCCTTTCTTCAACTTGACCTAACCTAACCTATTTATTACATTTTAACATATTTAATTTCACTTTTATATTTTATGTTTTAATTTTTTAAAGAAAAAAAAAATAATTATGATTTCTGTAATTGTAGCTTCGTAATTCTCAATTATTTGTTGAGAGTTTGTCTAATTTTTTTAATTATGTTTTAATAACGAAATGCATCTACGATGGCGGATCAATGAGTCCGTGACTTTTTGAATGAAATACATTTTTTTTTGCAAAACGAAAATTTATTCTTCATTATTATTCTTTTAACTCAATACACTTAGTCCAACGTTTCCCAGTTTTTGTATCCCTTCCAAAAAATAGGATTTTTCGAGGTCCTTAAAATAGGCATTTGTTTGGTCAATAATTTCATCGTTAAAGCTAAATCTTTTTCCACTGAGCCATTTCTTAGGTTTGGAAATAGGAAGTAGTCAATAGAGGCTAAGTACGGAGAATATGGCAGATGGGGTACCAATTCGTAGCCCAATTCATAGAATGTTGCCATTGAGACTGCACACGTGTGCACTCGTGCATTATCTTTATGAAAAAGAACTTTTCCCGGGCCATATGGGGTCGTTTTATTTTTGAACCCTCATTAAATCGGTCTAATAAGTTGGCATAATATTCGCTGTTTATTTTTTTCCCCCGTTTGAAGGTAATCGATGTGGATTATCCCGCGTGCATCCCAAAAACCTGTTGCCATCACCTTATTGGCCGACAAACTCACCTTGGCCTTTTTCGGAGCAGGCTTAGACTGCTGCTTGGTCTCCGGATTACAGAAATGTATTCATGTTTCATCCACAGTTCTAAAATGCCGCAAAAACTTATTCGGAATACGGTTAAACAACTCCAAACAATTCTTTGAAGTGGTCACACGTTTACGTTTATGGTCAATTGAGAGCAAACGCGGCACCCATATTGCAGACAACTTTCTTAAACCCAGTTTTTCATTTAAAATCGAAACCACACTGCCATATGAAATGCCTATGGCATCAACAATCTCACGCACTTCTACTCTTCGATTGGCCAACACCATATCGTGGATTTTTTTTCTCGAAATTTTCGGGTGTACTGGGGGGTTACTCTCTATTACGATGCGAAAGAAAAATGGTACGAAATCGCACGATTGGTACTCTCTAATGCGTTTGCGCATTTACCTTTCGCATCTTTTATTTTCCGTTTCGCAAGTCTGGTATCACCGTACTCTACAATACGAAAGCGCCTGTCAAAATCGCTCGATAAGCGCAAATATCTTGCGTTAGCTAAATACCAAACGCAAAGTGAGAAAAACATGTAAATACGTTGAAAAAAATATTTATATATTGACTGTCTTATTCATAAAAAATATTTTTGTTTTATTTATTAAACTAATTTTCTATGGAAATTTGATTAATAAACCTTTTATAAAACCAAAATATTTATATTTAAATCGTAGTTTTTAGGGAAAAGGCCAAAAAATTAAAAACAAAACAACGCCAGTTTGAAATTTTAGGGGATTGTATGTGAGCAAATGGCAAATAAGCCGCAAATAATTTGTGGACAAAAATGACAGACGGCCTAAATTCTAATGGACCTCCTGTAAGGGATATAGCTGGTTGTTTATAATGAAATGTGACACTAATAGTACTTATAATATTACAAATGTATGTTTGTATGTATGTATTCATATTTGATTTTAAAAATCAAACCAAGTGAAAATGCGTAAAAATAAATTTAGCATTTTAAGCACAGGTGATGGTCCCTCTCAGTTTTGTATTTTCTCAATCGCTCTTTTAAGCGACGAGCCATTGACTGCTGCTATATTCCTAAGGTATGGTCCTGGCCAATTTGATGTTGGTATCCAGCTTGGCCAAGTAATTCTAAGGCAGCGGCTAGTTTTATAAACTTTTAGCTGGTGTTTAACAGCGTTTAGAACATACAGAAACGAAAAATTTGTACAAAGTTAAAATAAAGCAATATGTATTTAATAACATATTCCGCTAGATTTTTTCTTACCTGCGGCCATTTAAGGAAAGTATATCGGAACTATCTCTTAAGCTTAAATTAGAAGTGACATACCCATAATGACATAGCCATAACCAAACCAAAATTTAATTGGTTTCTATGGTGACAGTTATGGCTTTAAGGTTGTTTTCTATGGCTATGGTTATGTCACGTCTAATTGAGCCTTTATGACTCGTCTTGCAACTCGTTATACATGGACGTTTTCTTCATAAAACCATAATGCTACAGAATCCATCACTTTATTTTCAATTAAAAGCTGTTACACTTCACTTTTTCTTAAATTTTGATTTTAAATGTCGTTTTTTTATACATATTTTGACATTTCAGTACTGCCAACCTTTGCCATATTTTCTTTTGCAATGTCCGTGGTGCCACTTTTTCAAACAATTTTGCAAAAGGTTTTGCGAAAGTAATAGAGAGTACCAAATTTGCATATCAACGCATTTAGCTTTCGCATCGTAATTGCTTTCGCATCGCAATAGAGAGTAACCCCCCTGACCTTAATTATCCGTCCAGAACGCTTACCGTCATTTGTTCTTGTGCGACCACAACGAAAGCCAGTAAACCACTTTTTTACAATTGAAATCGATGGTGCAGAGTTCCCATAGTATTTATCGAGATTTTCCTTGGTTTGATGGACGGTTTTTTTTGCAAAAAACAATGTTTAATGAGCACTCGAAATTCACTTTTTCCATTTTTAGGAAAATACCCAAGGTTGTATGTTTTGAACAGCTGTTAAACGCAAAGTAAATGACGGCACTTGCTCAAAATTTGACAATAGTCTATTAAAAGGTGGTAGTTGATGGGAACAGTGTTGCATTTCATATAACTACAAGGGAAGTTCGAAAAGTTACGGACTTATTGATCCGCCCTTGTATTTGTACTTAACCGCAACAAATTAATTTTTAAAATTCGTATTCATTTTGACATACATAAAATATTGAAACATATATTAGTTATTTTAAATCCATAAACTGCCCACTGTGTAACACTGTGCCTTCCGTCATTCTCCAAACAGGGCGAAAATGATTGTTGTTGCCGGATTGATTGACAGATTGTTAAGAGGAGATCAATGTTTTTTAATGTTCAATGCTGACTGTGTCGGCATATATTCCATATTCTGGCTGCTTTTATTGCTGTTTGTAACATTTGCTGACTGTTATTTATATGAGAAATTCCTTTTAATTGTGCTAAAATTTATTCTTATTTTTTATTTATTTTTTGCTCATCAACAGCTACAGCAACGGAGCCAATCAACTTTCAGGAAAAACAAAAGACAATAAAATTTAAAGCAAAAAAAAAAAATCGAAAAAAATACAAAAAAAAAAGATAAAAGCAGTTAATTTATTTTATTAACCAAAAGCCAAGTAAATGAAAAAATAACAAACACAAAAAATATTTAAAACTTCTTGAGAATTTGATTATTGGGGACTTAATGTGAACTTACTATACAAATGACCACAACAACAGTATTAATGATAAATTAATGTCATTATGTCTTAGGGATAGTGTTTTTATACGCTTTTAATGCTTTCAAGAGTCTGTCTGTCTGTCGTATTTTAAAATTAAAATTTTTAAAAGCTTTTAGGTTAAGAAAAAAGAAAACGAATCCTAAAAATAAAGTTAAAAGTTTGAGTGTTTAAGGTGGGCATTTTATGATGTCAGCGATAAAGATCAGGCGGTGTTCGATTTATTGACTTGACTGTCTGACTGTTGTGAATTCCATTAACTTTTTAACTTCTTTTTTTCAAATTGTTGTTAGTTGTTTAAAATAGTTTACAAACACGGCTCAATAAACTTTATTTATGATATTTCTTTGTTTCAAAAAAAAAAAAAAAAAAAAAAAAAAAGTTGTTACTTTTATTATTGAATTCACTGCTGCTTCCGTTTCGTTCACTCAGTGTGAGATGTTTGTAGTGTCAAAAAAAATTTTGCTTTATTTTTTCGTAATAGTTTTATTAATAGAAAAGAAAATTAAATTCTGCTGCAACATTGCAATTATCAAATGAAAAACCTAGTCATTTACAAAACAGCATCCGCTTCCTCTCAGTATTTTATAAGCTTATTAAAAATTGCATAGAGTCGCCTTTTAAAGGGTGATTTCTTAAGAGCTTTCGGATTATATTAAAAAAATACACATACAATTTAGAGAAATTTATGAATTCTTTATTTCAGTCCATAGAACGTTTCATATAATTTAATGTTTAAAGATGATTTTATATAAATGTTGACCGCGGCTACGCTTCAAATGGTTTATACGCTGGGTCCAATTTTGTCATAATCTCTCTTCGTATATACATACGAATAAATTATTCAATATTGGCTTCCAGTAAGTCAACCATTTGCGGGCTTGGCCCTATAAACATGAGCCTAAACATGAGCCTCAACATAGCCCCACAAAAAATGTACTTAAGGCGTTAAATCGCACGATCTAGACGGTCAATCGACTGGCCCTAAACGTGAGCTAAATTGTTCACCGAACTCATCTTTCAATTCGGTCATTGTTTCGCGTGCTGTGTGGCCAGCGTGACCATATTAGCTTATTTTGAGCTAAATTTAGCTTATTTATTTCAGATTTAGCTTTAAAATTTTCATTTAGCTCTTAGCTTATTTTTTAGCTTTTTTTAAAAACTCATTTAGCTTTTTTAGCATTTTTTTTAGTCTAAATTGCGTGTTCTCTAAAAATATATTAAAAACATAACCCTTTGTGACGCAACATTGAGAAAATAGTTTTTTTTTCTGCAGATTATACCTAGGAGCTCATAGCACAAGTAAAAAATTTTGTTCTAGGATTTTATTGAAATTTTATTTATTAGAGTAAAAAACGTAAACAATTAAGAGGAAATAAAGTCAGATATCTTGGCAATAAAACTTCCAATTCAGAAATAACTTTACTGATAATATTCTAACAATAAAAACAATAATTGACTTAATCATTGAATTAAAACGCTGGCAAAATAAGTTTTTAGAAAATTGCACTACGGTAACATTGATTTAGTAAAATCGTAGGGTATTTTAAATCTGTTGTGATGAAAGCGATACAATTTTGTATTAAGAACGAATTTTACAGATTTAAACTAGATATTGTCTGAAAGTTATTGCATTAAAATAAAATTAACAATTGCCTGTACTTGATGTTTTTTATGAGGATTGAATATTTTGTTGCATATCTGCAACATGGCGCCATAAAGGGATAAACACCTTATAAAAATTATAATTTTTTAACATTGTAAAATAGTTTACAAAAAATACAAAATGTAAATTATACGACAATTTTATAACAGAAATGGAAAGTTGAAAAATAGTAGATAATGGCAGAATGGTAAGAACTACAATGGAAAAAGTTAAAATCATATTAAAAACACTTTTTGAGTTTTTTGGGTATAAAATTATTTGACTTGAGTTGAACGTTCATTCAGCGGTATCAATTAACTTAAAACAAAAACTTGAAATAGCCTTAAGTCTGGATAGCACTATGTACCGATTTTCGTCGGGCCACCTCAATAAAGTCATAAGTAATAAGTCAAAATGGCATTATTACTCAATTAATTCTGGAATAAGTCTATATGGGCTTATTACCAATGCATTGTGGCGCAATTATGTACTTGTATTTCAATTAGTCGATAAATTTAGAGCAAATTTAGCTCTTTACTTATGACTTTATTTCACTGATCTGACGAAACTCGGTACATTGTGCCGATAGTGTGATCCATGCTTTACCTTAAATAGCATTAATTCACTTAAAAAAACTTTCGTATTTTAGTATAAATGTTTTTACATTTATAAAAACTTTTTAAGATTATTTTGGGGAAGTTTTTGTTTTGTTCTTCATTAAATCTAAAATATAATAATTAATAAATAATTTCATTAAACAAATATTCAATATGTATAATAAAAAAATATGTTTGTGAAATATTTAATGTTAGTTTAGCAATAAGAAACTATTGAAAAGTGATCAAAGAAGTAGAAAAAAGTTTAGCTTTATTTTCTGGCTTAAAATTTAACTTTTTAGCTTATTTTAGCTTTTTTTCAAACGTGATTTAGCTTAATGTTATTTTAAAATCTGGTCACACTGTGTGTGGCTTGCGGCATCGTCTTGCTGATATGATATGATATGTTGGCCAAGACCAGCTCTTCCATTTTGGGGAAAAAAAATTTTTTTTTAATCATCACACGGTAGCTCTCGTCATTCACAGTAACTTTCCTGCCCTATAATTCACGGTCATCAACAAAACTGGCAGATACAGCTGGGATATTTTCCTCTGTCCGCACTCCAGGTTATGTTAATCTGGGTGGTCAAAGATCTCGCATAGACCTGGATTGATACTTAGCGCTACCATCAGATTAGAAGATAACCTGTAAGTATGGAATCCAAGTTCGTGGTGCCTGCATCGAATGGCTCCCACACAGATTAAACAAACCTTAGCAGTCCACACAGTTCCACTCTCGATATAAGTTTAAGACTTCGAAAATTATGAGCACCAAGACTGTTATATCTAGTGCGGCTTAGGGCCGGACAATGGTATAGTAGATGTTGTACTGTTACAATTATTCCGGGTTCCTTACATTTCCTGCAGGTACCGTCCTATTTTGACAGCATACGAAGCCGTCTAGCAGTGTCCAGTTATTGGACCCACTAGAAGTTTACAGTTGCTTCTAGTTAATGATAAATCGACTAAATAGTCGATTTGGGTTCATAGGAGCTCCAGATAATTCTAGAAGTTTTGCAAGTTTTCTTCGCAAGCCAACATTTCTCCGCCGCTTCCCTCATCTTAAGAGTCCATGCTGCCTTTCAGGTGTTAAATTGGTTTTCGGACATATATCGTTTCCTCAGCCGCTAATTGAATTTGCCTTTTGGCCAGTGTATCGGCCTTTTAATATCACTAAATTCTCATGTGTCCCCGGACCCAAAATATATGTACTCGTACTTGTTTATCAGCACATAATATATTTAAAGAAAAAGTTGAAACTAGAACCACTATAGTTAAGACTTTCAAGATAGCCTTCTTCCCTTATAGTGATCTGTAGTTTGGCAAAAAATTTCATTACTGGAATGATGTAGTCCGAGCTACACTCCATGCCTTCCAGCAATTTACCGTGACCAAATGATCTGTACGACATCTGTCCTGTTGTCCTGAGCCGAATGACGGATTTGCATGTCGCGTTCACTGCAGTTCAAACGGAAAATCACCTCTTTGTGGTGTGCGGCTATTGTAGAATCATGTTAGATTTTTCGCAAAGCTAAGCGGACAGGAACAAAGGTTCCGTATAAATCTTCGGTGAATAAGGTCAAAAATAAAATTAGGAAAGCTACGTGCGATTCTTGTAAAAACCTCTACAGTAAGGTAGAAGAAATATTTCGACACCAGTAGGCTTCTTAAAACTCTTACCGTTAAACCAACCTTGTTTGGATATATCCACAAAAGGGGCGAAACCTGAACAATTAGTGGTATAGAATTGCTAGAAGTCCTGATGGGGATTCACTTTTCTGAATGTCAATTGTACAGGTGAATTACTCATACTTCCCAGTTTTAAATCAATCATCTCTTATCTTAAATATTAACAGAATGCAATGGTCCATCAAAGGCTCTCATCAGTTCAAATCTTTTGGCCCGTATGGAATCATTCTCGCAGATATACAATATAATCATAAATAATCATGTATAACATGGCTTAAAAAGATATATCAAGCCTCATTACCATGGTCACAAATACCAGAACAGTGGAGCAAATATAAGGTGGTCTTCAAATCCAAAAATTTATTTTTTCGGACTACTGTATGGCTAACGAACACAAGGATGTTAAAACAGAATGAGTGGTTTATAAATATTGTATTGACTTTCTATTCCCTTCTTTTAAATTAACACCACCTTATACAAAAAATAATGTTAAACTTAAAGTTGGTTTAACGAACGACAGTGTTTAAGTAGAGAAATGTACCAAAATGAAATGAAGGAGTTACTACACACATACGCACATAATAATTCTCCAGAAAAAAATAAAAAAACTTAGAAATCATTTAATTTACAAAATTCTTCAGACATCAATCACTTTATTGGTTCCTTTATTATTGGTCTTTTGTTGCAAATACCCTTCAATATCTTGTTATAATGAATGTGTTGTCACATCAAATGCCTTGAATGCTTAATAATATTAAATCTTAAAGTAATTGGAATGATACATGCAGGCATCATGAATATTTATATATTTAAAAATGTTTCACACTGCTAAACTTTTCATCTTTTGTGTTATTTTTTTTTTTCTATATATATAGAAGGCCACGTTTACACTTTTTATGGTCTTAAGCTAATTCAAGAAACGTATCAAACTCATCTATTTTCGTTCATTATTTTCTCATAGAATTAAAGTAATTTATCTAGCTTTTGCCCAAAATTTTAACAACTGCCATCAATGGCAGGGAGATACATACACATATAAATTTTGTTTTGTTATTTCAAAAATATTCAAGGATTAACTAACTTCTACGCCAACAGAAGAATAAACAAAATTTTACGGCGTTGTAGAATATGTTCATTATTTATTTATGTTCTTCTACACTAACTGATGTACATATTACCTCCTGTTCCTCTAAATGCGAACGATAGATTCTGCCGAATATTAACATTCGAAACAAAAACAAAATTTCAGTTTTTTGTTTTTCTTTTTAATATAAATGTTCGATCGAATCTATCGTTCGCATTTAGAGAAACAGGCCCTTAATTTTTTTATTTATAGTGTTTTCACACTGACTTGGTTTTAATAAAAGTTGGTTTTAATGTCAAAACCAACTGTTAAAACCTGGTTTTACCATACAAATTGCTTTTGTTATATCCAACTTAAAACCATTTCTGAATTGGTTTAATTTTGGTTTTATGAAATGAAACCCTGTTTTCGCTGTGGTAAATTCAGTGCTGCCAAGTTAAAATGACCGGTAGCAGCTGATAATGTTTATGCCAGTGAATAACAAGAGATGTCGCGTGAAAGATTATCAAATTAAAAATGGATGCAGCAGCAACAATAAGTAAAAAATTATGGAAAATGAGAGTTCTTTGGAAGGAAAACAACAACAAAATTTTCATTGATCTCTGGAAAGTGAAAATAAACGATATGACATATCGATCCACCACTAAAAAAGTTGTATTTTGCGACTTATTTGTGCATTTCTTATATACAATACTTTATTTCCAAGCACTTCTTCACTTTGTATTACTAGTTCCATAATTTTAAAATATTAATTTACAAAATATAAAATAATTTCCATTTAAGAGCGCATTGTACAGTTTCTTAGTTTTTCATGCAAACAAAAACAGTTGTACAGTTTGTCAAATAAGTGTTATAAAAAGCAGAAAAAAATACAACAACAAACACACGCATTTCTGCAGGAGATTTATTTTATTTTGAGCAAAGTTATTAGACAGTCTGTGAGTTAAAACCTGAATTTAACAAACTTGCAGTGTGAATGCAAAATCAGCTGTTTATGGTTTTAACGTTAAAACTAGGTTTTAACTTGCAGTGTGAAAACACTATTACAAAAGATTTACAAAACGAATTTTGGAGTTTTTGAAAATTTGCTTAGTAATCATTTTGCAAGGCAAAATATTTTTTTTTGTAAAATAACCAAAAGTACGATGTGCTTCATTTATTTGAAGTCTAAAGCAGCTTTCACACGTGATGTATTTTACATGTGACTTGTCAGCTATGCGACTCATACATACATATTTACATATATGTAACTTCACATGTCTGCCAAAATTATAAATATTATAAAAAATATTGTCCACACTTTGTTGGAACGTGAGTTCCTAATGGCGCGCAACCGATTTTGATGAAATTTAGAGCAAAGATAGATCTGCATAGGTTATATGTTTTTTTAGAAACGATATATAGATCTAAATCCAAAAGAAGACTAAGTGCCCTTTTACAATTGAGAAATTAAAAGGCAGACAGACAAAGTTTGTAGGCGAGGGGGTGAAGACGTACAGTGTTTACTACACGAATCTCTATACCGGACATTTTTTGTTTCTCTTTTCTATTTAGTCGTGTTGCTTCATATGCCCTATAGGAACTCAAACCCATTTATAAGCAACTTCAAACTGTTTTAATAACCACATCTAGTTGATTTTCCTTGTCGCCGACTCACTGTTTTAACATAGACATGTCATAGGCGGTAGTCAATTGTCCATCTCTGCACGACTTTTAAATTGACTACTAACTACTTATTTTTCAACCATTTCAAAGTCAATTAATATTATAGTTCAATAAATATATACTTATATGTATATATATATGCACATATACATTTGTATATCATATACATACATATATACTATATATAATGTATATATAGAAATAATTAGTATTTTTATATTTAAAACAAAAATACATACATGCGAAAGTTTGTCCTGCTCATGGAAAATATTATATATATTAGTATTGAAATTATTTAGTTTTTTTTAATACAAAAATTTGGCATCAGACTTCATGACATGCTTCTTTTGTTTTTTTTTATATTTTCTTTTCTTTTACTTATTTTATTTTTTACGTGTGCTTCTATGCAATATGTTTGGTTGATATCTGCATGAGATTTAAACCAGTTTGTAGTCACTTGCAAAATAATTAATTTATAGCTAGTGTTTTTTAACAACCGATTATTTTATTTACTACAGGGTGTACGAGTATGTATTATGTGTAAGTGTATATGAGTAGCAAACGTGAAGAAGTAAACAAACTATAAATTTTCTGTCTGTCTGCTAATTTCCCAATTGTAAAAGGTTTAGGTAAGTTCAAAAGAGAATTACAAAAATGTCTGCATTTCAATTTCCCAATTTTAAAAGCGGACTAAGGCTATACATTTTTCTAAAACTAGGAGCACGAGGGGATGTAGGAGGAAATTTCTTCCGCCTTGAAACTATCTATCCGATTCTTTAAAACTATCCGATGAAATTCAAAACATAGATAGATCTGAGTCTAAAAGGAGACAAGGGCATTATATTTTTTCAAAAATAGGACCACGTAGGTAAGTAAGGGGAAATTGCTTTATCTTTGAAACTATCTTGGCTGATTTTAATGAAATGCAAAACATAGTTACATCTGAGTCTAGTAAAGCACATAGCTATACAACTTTTTCAAAAATTAGAGCACAAGGAGGGGAATTTATGCCTCTTTGAAACTATCTAACCAATTTTGATTAAATTAAAAAAATGGAAAGATCTGAGTCTGTAAGGACACAAACGCTGTGTCAAATTTAAGCCAATTAAGGGCCAATTGCAATTTCTAAAGTAAGTAAAACGTAAAGAACTAAATTCCTACACGGTGTCCCATGACACCGTGCGTTGTTTTTTTTTTGTGTTAAATTCACAACGGCCGTGGACAATTTCAGAATATTATTTTACCAACTGTGTAATTACACAGAGAAAACAGTGCCTACTAAATACCTCATAAAAGAGAACAAAGTTGATAAGAAATCTCTATGGTTTTTTTTCAATAAGGAAATCTTATTAATTTCATAGAGAAAACCTTTTTGAAAAAAATCAAGAAGAAATCTTGTAGTTTTTATGAGGTTATCTTATTAATTTTTTCAATAAAAAAATAAAAAAAAAATTGCGTCTTTATTCTCTGTACTTATGTATTTTCATTTAAATTCTATACCATATAGATGTAGATGTTATTTAGTTATACATACATACATACACATTATGTTATTTTCTTGACTAACTTACTCAACAAGTATTGAACCAGCAAACTTCTACCTGATAGACAAGCACTCTAACCAATATGCAACAAGCAGTCTGCATAATTATTGAAATTATTGTGCAAACATTCTTATACAAAAATGAAAAAGATCATGAAAAAAATTTTCTCTATGTCTATTTATAGAAACGAAATAACAAGAAACCTCATAAAATCAAGAAGATTTCCTTATTAAAAAAAATCAATAAGATGCTTTACACATAATTATATAGGAACCTACTAAAATCAAGAAGAAAACCTTATTGGAAAAATCTAGAAGGCAACCTAATAAAATCAAGACGAAAACCTTTTAAAAAAAATCAAGAAGGCAACCTTATAAAATCAATAAAAATTCCCAATAGTTTACAATTTATAAGAAAACCTAATAGAAACAAGAAGTGTTTCTCTATGTATTGTTTTTTTGGTGCCAAGAATAACGGAAATTGAATAAAAAAAAGTTGTGAATAATAAGATTTCTTCTTGATTTTATGTGGCTTTCTTCTTGATAAAATTAATAAGATTTACCACATAAAAACAATAATGAATCTCTATGAAAAGATATTCTCTTCTTTCTGCTGGGATGCCCCTTAGCCTAAAAACGTTTCATAGAGAAAATCTTCTTGATTCTATGAGGCAGTTTTTTTCTCTGTGTACATATGACATAACGTCTTTCTTTATATATTTACCAACACACACCAAAACAGCTGATGCCAGAAGCTTTCTCAGATCAAAATAGAAATTTTATCATCTGACATTGCCGCTTAACTTTTACAGACTCTTGCAACACTCAGCTGATGCAATATTCGAGTGCCACAGCGAGCATTCCTTGAGTGGCATAAAACTAAGAAATTAGTTTCAGTGAAACAAAAACACATTACAAGTATAATTTTATTAGTCTTCCTTTTTAAAATGAACTTGTCTCTTCTTTATCATTATGGCTCTATATAAACTATTAAGCCCATTACTTTAACGTTTTAATGGTAGTTATAAAAATATTATACTAATGTTTTATTTTACTAAATATCGGCCCGTTTAAAGTCAGCCATCCCATCATTCATTTGGACATTTGTTTATACTACTGGCCATCCAGTGACAAGACCGACGAAGTGACCAAACTAGCGACCGACCGACCACCTCTAAACAATTGTTTAGACCAAATTTAATGTGAAGGCCTTAAAATCAGTTAATAAAGTTTGTGCAACAATAAAAATTAATAGTTTGTTGTTTGAACGTGTTCTATATTATCATTTCATTTGTTTTCTACTGTTTTCTCTGCTCTTCAAAAAAGAAAAATTTCTACTTGGCTTTAACAAACGTTTGTTAGGCATGATTTTATGGCTTAATGTGCGATAGTGTGTGTGTGTGCCTGTGTGTATGTTCGTTCATCTTTTATTTATTTTATTATTAATTATTAAACAACGCTGTTGGGCTGGGATTAAACATAAATATTGATGACTTATAATATTTCATCTCGATGAAAAGAATAGAAAGAAGACAAACATTACTCGTACTTCAAAAAAAAAAAAAAAAGAAGTCTAGAAAGTAGAAAACAGTAGTGTCATTTAAAGGCGTATATTTTTTTAATATATATTTTTGTAAAAAAAAACCCAAAATTTTTTTAAAAATGTTTATACACAAATAAAGAAATTTGTTAGGCAAGATTAAAACATTTAAAAGAAAGTTCATTTGTTCATTTGCTTTGTACTTTTATTTACACAAAATAGATGAATTAATCATGGCATGAATAGTGGAACATCAAATCGATTTAAAAAAAAATCTTAATAAAAATATAAACTATGATTTATACATATAAGGCTTTACTTTTACTTCTTTGTTGTTTGAGTAGGGAAAAGAATTTTTGTTCATTGTTCAATAAATAGAAAACATTTTTATTAAATATTTTTTTTTTCAATAAAATTTAGTATTTTTGGAATGTTTTACCATACATTGACTTGCTTTGTTAAACGTCTCAATTGAGAAGTTTTAGATTTAAACACTTCGTTAAACACGTACTCGTAAATGGAGCATGTTCAGTGTGCTTTCTTATAACTCTGGCAACTTTGTGTTGTTATTCACCCTTATCGGGAATAAAAAGCCAGGATTTCATTCACATGTAATATTTCCCGTGAACAAAATTACAAAATAGTATACTGACACAACAACATCGCAAACATTAGTGATCACGATCTTAGGGGAAGGGAACACATTGCACGTGAACTTTTATCCCCGTTAAGGGAGATTAAATATCGGAACGTGAAAAATTATTTGGTAAATAAGTAATTAGTTAAATAGTATTAAATTATTTACAAAAACATTTGTTGTTTAAAAACAATAAAGCAAATTTAAAACATAATTGTTCGAAATTTCTTACGAACACAACAATTTTTTGACAAAACTTCAACCTTAAACATCTCAAATGTAATGTGAACAGCTGTTTTTAGTTTCTTAAAACACTTGCCTTTAACACGTTTAAACTCATACATAAGTGTGAATATAATATTCCCGATGCATAAGTTTTTTTGTTTTTTAATTTTAAGTAGCCGGTAAAAATTTTTTTGGCGATTTTTTAGTTTTGGCGCTTTTTTCGTCTTTGTAATTTGTCTTGGTGTGTTTCAAGTTTAACATTTGTATGCTTTAGTTTCAGCGTTTTTTTTAATTTTGGCGATTTTTTTGGTTTTTGGTGATTTATTTTAGTTTTGGTGCTTTTTTCGTTTGTGCGTTTTTGTAGGTTTTTGGCGATTTTTTAGGTGGTTTTTAGTTTTGGCGATTTTTTGGTTTTTGGCGATTTATTCTAGATTTAGCTATTGTTTTAGTTTTGGTGCTTTTTTCGTCTAGCCGACTTTTTTCGATTTTTGGCAATTTTTTAGGTTGGTTTTTTGTTTTAGCGCTTTTTTGAGATTTGTTTGGCGACTTTTTTTATTTTCGGCAATTTATTTTAGTTTTTCCGAATATTTTAGATTTGGTGCTTTTTTCTTTATTGCGAATTTTTTAGGTTTTTTTTTTTAGCGATTTTTAGGTTAATTTTTATTTAATTTTGACGTTTTTTTTCTTTTTTGAGATTTTTTCGGTTTTTGTTTTTTTTAGCCTTAGCGTTTTTTTTTTGTTTTGGCGATTTTTTGGTTTTTGGCCATTTAATATAGTTTTAACTATTGTTTTACTTTTTATGTTTTTTTATTTTGGCGACTTTTTTCGGTTTTTATCAATCTTTTGTCGGTTTTTAGTTTTGACGCGTTTTTTTGTGTTTGGCAATTTTTTTAAGTTTCATATTTTTTAGTTTCAGCATTTTTGAAAAACTTAAAAGTTTGCCTCTTTCCACGATGCAGTAAGTTGTCAAAATTACATTCACTAATAGAATAACCTGTAGTTTTGTTTTCTTAAATTTTGGTGTTCATTGGTGTAGTCTGCATAAAAAGACACCAACATTGATAATTTCAAATGTCTATAGACAATTGTCTGTGTATTACATTAGGTTTTCAACATCTTTCTTTGATCGTTTTATAACACTCTTTAATTTTTAACTGTCGCCAAAGTTTAACACATTATGAAAAAATTTCAGGTTCTTAGCTCTTACGGTTCTCCAGAAAAAAAGCTGTAATAGACACAAAGACAGACGGACATTGTAGCGAAAACAAAACGATTCCTTTTCGCATTTGGTGTACAGAAAGAACCCTTAAAACTAAATTTAACCAGCAGAGACAAAAACCATATTTTTTAGCAGAAAACATTTTGCAATACTAAAATTGGAGAATATTATTTCGGAGGCGAAATTTGGGAATGAGAAGTGGGTATATTTAATGGCCTATATTAAGTTCTATTTAACCTATAGAATTTGATCAGTGAATTTTTTGAGATCATATCTCTAAAGCTTTAAAAAAAGCATTTTTTTCTAATCAAAATCGCTTAACTTACTAGCGGAAATCCAAAAAAAAAATAAAAAAAAGAAATGGAACTTTAAAAAAAACTCTTTCAAAAAAGAATTTCAATATATTCCTCGAAATGAAGCTAGAACTTTTTTCTCGAAATAACATGGAAAACAAAACGTATTGGAATCATAAACACATCCAAAGGAAACTGCAGACGACGTTAGCTCTGTCTTTTTTTTTTTTTTGGTTTTTATTTTTCCTGCAGAAAACTTGGTGACAATAGAAACAATCGTACTCGTCGTAGGACGCGAGCAAATGGTAGTGTTAAAAAAGTAGGGCGTAGTGTATGGTGAAATGAAGATATATCGTGTAAATGGTTACATATTCACCATTTTCGTGATGTATCTAATATATTGAATAATGCCAAAATCTCGATTTAAGAAAAAAATGAGGTAGGTGGTTTCTCTATTAAGGTAAATATGTTGTTTAATATTTTCTATATGCTGCATTGCGTTAATGCTAATGCAAATTTATCAGAAAATGTCCAACCAAAAAAAATTGGAATTATATAAAATCAACCATAAAGTAATTGAGAATTACTAAACATCTTAAAAGCTAAACAGCTTCAACAGACTCGTTCTAGTACTGTAGCTGAGTCCAGGACCTTTCAAATAATCAGGGCTATTATGAATAAAATTCCACGTGAAATTTTTCCCAGGGAAAAATTCCAACTAATAGCAAATAATAGGGAAAACAAAAAATTCTAATTGGAAAAAGTAGAAATTTCTCGCGGAATTTTATTCATGATAGTCCTGAATATAAATATATATATTTTTTTTCTTTTGATTTTCTCTATATTGGAAGCTGAAAGCTGGACATGATCCATCAAAAACTGGGATTTAAAAATAAATATATTTTAGAAACCGGGATGTGTAATATTTCACAGTTTCTAACATTAGAAAATGTTAATACAGGCAGGGGAAATTTTAAAGTTTTTTGAAGAACTCCTGAAAACTCGAACTTCAAGAAATTCTGAGTATGCACGTTTTTAGAGGACCACGTGGACATTAATATATGAGCTATATTATCCGCCAGCATTGACTCCCAAAAAAAGTGCGTATCCTTCAGAAAATGCCAAGTTGAAAACTTGGCAATACGAGTATCTAGTTCAAATTCATGCTTTTCAGAAATAGATTCATGGACAATAATAAAGGAGGAGCATTACTTTTTTCCATCTGGGTTGCCTCATTTACTGGAAAAGTCCTTTAGAAATGCATTATAGCTTAACAGAGCTCTGTTAAGATACTAATAAACCTCTGTTAAAGCACAAGGTTCGTGTCAATGCTTATAAATCTATACAAGCACAAATTTGAAATTAAACCGATTCCGACAGAAAATAACGCAGTGATAATTTTAAAACTCTTCATAACATGTTAATAATGAGAATTGCATTCTACAAATTAGCTGAACTACGAAGCACGCAGGGATTTGGATAGTTAAGCAATAACTGCATTTAAAATATATTTGGATTGAATTTGTATCAGTTATATTTTAATAAAAATCTAATAACAGATTGAAAATTTCAATAGCGGGATGTGTGGTCAGGCTATACGTAACTGAATTCCGTAGCACCATATAAAGGTTTCAAAAGTATATTAAAAGTTTACAATCTAGGCTGAGGATTTAAGCTTCATTTGTGTTCGCTAGAGTCAATGTAGTGTTTCCATGTAAGCCGTCGATCAGGGTGTATCTTGAGGAACAAGTTGGAAACAAGTATCTCTTTCTTCATAGGGTAAATGTTACCTGAACATATTTTTGTTCGTTTGCTTTTATTCTCTATTAGTTCATCCATAGTTCAATAGGGCACTATTACGAATATTATATATTATATGTACTACGAATATTTTTTTTGTTTAGTATGTCTATATAAGAAAGACTCCGCTAGGGCATGTATTATGTATTACGATTTTTTTTTTTTTTTTGGTTTAGTATATATATGAGAAAGACTTGGCTGGTAAAGACAATGAATCGATATAAATGGACCGTCAAGTGACACCGTAACTATTCGTAGATATTAACCTAAGCTTAACACAGGTGTTTATACTTTTGAAATATGAGTGCCTTTGTGGTCGAGTGGGTAGTGTGCAAGCCTGTCATGCACGAGGTTGTCAGTTCGAATCCCAAAAAATATCTACTCAAAAATAAATTATAATTGAATTTGTAACAATATAAACAAAAAATATAAGTTTTCATTGTTACAGTTAAGTGTTGGAATAACATTTTTAAATAATTATATTATTCTACACCGAATAGGTCCCTGTGGGATAGTTCAGTGACAATTCAAAAGTCGTATACAAAGTATCAATTAACCCCATCCTAGGCCATTCCCATGTAAAAGTGACTGGTCTGCTTCATAGGAAGTGTTAGAACTCGGAGTGGTCCCTATCACTTAAAGACCGATCACGTGACTAGTCTTGTATCAGTTACTGTTACTTAACTGATTTCAATAATCACCATAAATTTTCTCTAGTTATTTCGCTGGCACACTCATTCCTATGAATGTTAAAATTTTTCATTAAATGAATGCACCTTCGAAATTTGATAAATGTTTATCTCCCCGTACTGGAGTAACGAACGAAAACACAAGCGTAGATAGAGGTCATGGAATGTGGTTAAAAGTGTTCGAATATTTTGTGTTATTTATTAAAATTCATCTAAATCAATCTGTATGTTTATAAATATTTTTTTGTTTTTTTTTAATACATATACGCAAACACGCAAATAATGAATAGACACAAAACATGATTTCTTATGTTTCTTATGTTATGATTTAATTTAACAAATAACTTTGTTGAGTAGTTTAATTGAATAGAAAAAATTTTGTTTTGCTACACAGAGAGAACAGTGTCTACTAAATACCTCATAAAATGGAACAAAATTAATAAGAAATCTCTATATGGTTTTCTTTTAATAATGTAATCTTATTAATTTCATAGGGAAATCCTTTTTGAAAAAATCAAGAAGAAATCTTCTAGTTTTTATTAGGTGACCTGATAAAAAATAAAAAAAAATTGCGTCTTTATTCTCTGAACTTATGTATTTCCATTTAAATTCTATACCATATACATATGTATGTATTGCATGTAGTATATTGTTGATGTTATTTATTTATACATACAAAAATACACATTATGTTATATTCTTAACTAACTTACTCACCAAGTATTGAACCAGCAAACTTCTACCTGATAGACAAGCACTCTAACCAATATGCTAACAAGCAGCCTGAATAACCATTGAAATTATTGTGCAAACATTCTTATACAAAAATAAAAAAGATCATGAAAAAAATTGTCTGTATGTCTTTTTATAAAAACGAAATAACAAGACACCTCATAAAATCAAGAAGATCTCCTTATTAAAAAAATCAATAAGATTCTTTACACATACTCATATAGGAACCTACTAAAATTAAGAAGAAAATCTTATTGAAAAAATCAATAAGGTATCCTAATAAAATCAAGAAGAAAACCTTTTTAAAAAAATTAATAAGGCAACCTAATAAAATCAATAAGAAATCCCTATAGTTTACAATTTATAAGAAAAGCTAATAGAATCAAGAAGTTTTTCTTTATGGATTGTTTTTTTTTTTTATAAAATAACTGAAATTGAGTAAAAAAGTTGTGAATAATAAGATTTCTTCTTGATTTTATGTAGTTTTCTTCTTGATAAAATTAATAAGATTTACCACATAAAAACAATAAGGAATCTCTATGAAAAAATCTTCGCTTCTTTCTGCTGGGATGCCCCTTGGCCTAAAAACGTTTCATAGAGGAAATCTTCTGGATTCTATGAGGCAGTTTTTTCTCTGTGTATATCAACAATTAATTAAATTAAATTAAATTTTAAATTAAATATTAACAATTTGTTTTGTTAGTTGCACTTTGATGGTATTTTGGTGACCAAAGATCAGAAATCATTTTTAAATATTAATGTCATGTCGTGCCATAACCGCCAAAATAGCTTAAGCGACATAATTTTCGAACCTTATTTTTTTTACCAAAATCGATTATTTGCGATCGTAAATAGTCGATTTTTGTCAAAAGAAACGAAGTCCAAAAATTTGTCGCTTATGTGTCGGTTATGGCTCGATGTACTGATCTTTCGAATAATAATATTATTTGATAGCAATAATTTTTTTTTTAATTTTTGTTGGTTTAGCATGCCGAGATGCGTTTCGTTTCAAAAATATTGAAATAAATTAAATTTTTTCTTCTAATTTAAAAATCGATCATGCCTAAAAATAATAAATAATGACACATTTAAGTCCAATTTCACAGGCTATAGTTAACTAACACCCGTGGTTTAACTCACAATTATTCTTATAAATTTTATTGGTAAACAAACCACCTTCAATAGCTAACTAAAGACTGTGAATTTGAACCTTAAAATAACACTAATTTATGAAATACTCTGTTCAAATTAGGCGTTTTAAAGCTTCCTTATTTATACCTTAATACGCACATAAATATGTATATGAATAATTACAATGGGTGTTTGTAAACATATGGCTTTTGTTGACTTACATTTATGTACGTGTGTGTGTGTATCGTGAAATAACCAAATGCACAAAAGCTTGTTCATACATTAATCTGAAGCCGCTTACTGTCAGGTTAATGTGTTGGAAATATCAATCACAAAACCAACAACAGAAATATCTGCAACAACAGCAGCAGCAGCAACAACAACAACATAAGCTGTAATAACAAACATATGGTCAAAAAAAGCCAAAAGAACCAAGCAACATATCAAAATGATCAACAACACGACGATTGACTGACTGTTGGCCGTCGTAACAGCCGGCCAACCAAGAAAATTCAAACAAATATTTGTTAGAATTGAAAATGAGGTGCAACAAACAACAGCACAAATTAATTTAAATTTTCCTTTTTATCTTTTTGGGTTTGTACATACATACATACGTATGAGAAGAAATCTGCTAAAGGTATGATTAAATAAATTATCCTTAAGCTCAACACAAGCAACAACAGCATTTCAAATTTCATACTCCAAAATTTATACGGATTTTAGCAGGGATTGTTCATTCACTCCAACAAATGGCAGCATGAATATGAATTGTATGAGTTGCAGCTGAAATTACTCTTACCGACACCGACATTTGGTTCATGAAAATTGAAAATAATCATATTAAAGCTTTTCTTGTATTGTAGAATATGCTGTTTTTTTTTTTCTTTGTGTGTATGTGTCTTTGAACAAGTTATAAGAATAGTTTCCTAGTGAAATGAAAAATTACTCGTACACACATTTGGTCTTGCTAATCCAGCTGCAGACAGGGAGTTTCATTAATCAATATTCATTTCGTCCATCTTTTTGTAACATTTGCAAAAATATATGTATCTGAGATGCTTAGAAAATTTGAAGGACGAATTTCAAGTAATTTCGTATTGACAGATAAACCCTTATTTGCGAAATTATAGTTAGTGACTTGTAATGCTTAAATGTCAATATTAGAAAAGTCAATAGGTTAGGTTATATATATTTAAAAGGGATATATTATATGTGACAGCGCATAGAGAAAGTAGCCTAAGGGTAAAAAAAATTAATTTACACTTTTTTTATGTGGACAACATCTGAGCATCGAATGAGACAGATTCCATGCCCCAAAAGTGTGCCCTCCCAGAGATATGCGCGTTTTATGAAATTGAAGTCGACGATTCTAAGGTTATGTGAAAAAATGTTCGTACTAACAGAGTGATATTCACGATTTAAAAGAATTATAAATGAGTATTTATTATAATTCACAATTAATAATTTCAGAAAATTAACCTGGATTCGAAAAAACGCGAGCAAACTTGATACCAAACTCATGGAAACAGCGCGCTAGGTAGAAAACAGTAAAAACCAACTACACAAAACAAGAGGTAGGGATGACCTACGCTCGTTTTCAAGGTTGACCAACACGTTCCTGACGTCATGAGATGTGTCGCTTTCAAATGAGACCAATACCAACACGCTGAGTGGTGGTACACCAAAGATACACATATTTAAATCTTTAAAATGGCTCTCCTGAACAAACCTGGGTTTTACCCTTAGGTCCCTTTCTATTTTGCGCGTTACATATAGGGATATATTATATACCTTTTACTCCTGGAAAGAGGATAGAGCTGTCACAAGATTTTTTAAATAAGTTCCATCTGATGCACGATGTGTAATTTCATTCCAACGCAACTGAAAATGAGATATTTCAGTTTCAATTTGCCGTCTCCAGTTGTGTGATGGTCTGCTTGGAGGTTATAGTCTAGCAATATCGTTGGGCTGTTTATTCAATGTACATATTTCCAATCCAATTCCATTTAGGTTTGCGGATTTCAACTTGGATACGTTTCGACAAGAGACTATAATTTGAGATTTTTCTAGGCCAGAATATGTGTAGAATCTTTCTCAGGCATTTATTTACAAAAACTTGTATGGAATTTATTTCACTTGGTGCCGCATTCCACGTCTTGCACCATACAGATGTTTGAATTTTACATTCGAATTATACATCATTAGCTTCCACCTTCTTGATATATCTGACGAGGTCCACACTGATTTGAGTTGGTCGAATGCTTGCCGGGCTTTGTTCTTGCGACTATAGATGTCCGATTTAAAACCTCCACTTTTATCCAATACGCTTCCCATGTAACAGAATAATTCCACTTCGTCGAATGCTTAACAAAGTTAGGTTGGGTTAACTAATTTAGCAAAGTTAGGTTAGGTTAAGTTACGTTAATTTGAAAATAATTCAATCCCATATGAGATTGAACTTATTTCCAATCCAACATGTAGTGCACTCTACGCTAAGAGGCGGGGTACTGCTAATATATATATATATATATATATATATATATATATATATATATATATTCATTAAAATGATTACGCCAAGCAACCAGTCTGTATTTTCCTGGGTCTCTCCAATAAGAGTATTCAATATAAGTCCGGTACGTTGTCCCTATGGAAGCTTTAACTTCTAAACTGACTAAACGCTAAACAATGATACAAGTAGTGTTCCAATGTGTCGTCCTCCCCCCGCCCCCCGCAGCTGTACACCTGATATCTTCTATCAGTCCCATACAAACTGGATGAGACCTCATCTCCGTATGGCGGGTTATTATAATAATCACTCTCCTAAGTGTTGGCCTGTTCAATCTTAGAATCTCTTGCGACTTTTTTTGGTTCGGAATACCCCACAGAGTTCTGGTAGTTCGTCCCACAGTAGCATATTGCCTAACTTTCTCATGTTCTCTAGTTGCCCATAGAGTTAGGTTTTGAGTCTCTTAAAAGGCCTGATGTTCTGCAATATAATGTTCTTCAAAAATGATGCGATCTTGGCAAGCTTCCCGCTGTTTATTTTATATGTATTCGTATGAGTTTATGTAATATTTTTATTGAAGTACGTTCCGGGGGAACCATATTCCGCAAGAAAGAGCAACAACTTCTGAAAAAAAGTTAAAAAAATATAATCAATTTAGAAGATTAAAATTGCACGAATCAGAGAAACTTTTTGTAATAATCAGTAGTAACTTAGTTCAAAAATTTATTATGGCAAATTTTTTTTTTTTGGAAGAAGTAGGTTAGGTTAGGTAGGGGTGGCAGTCAGAGACCGTTAGGTCCATTGTGATACCACGGATACTCTTCCGTTGAAGCAACCAGAGCTCACTATAAAGCTACTAATACGTTGCAGTTCAATACTTGCAACGTCAAAAAGTTCTCTGAACTCAAGAGCACCCATTGCGGCCATTCTCTTTCTTGCAAGTTCCACACAGTGACAGAGAAAATGTTCTACACTTTCCTCTTTACCTATATCGTGGCAGCTACCGCAAAAATTATTGTGTTCGACCTTTAACCTTGTGCATGCCTACTTATGAGACAGTGTCCAGATAGCACGGACACTAGAATCGAGATTTGTTTCCTATTCTTCAGAATTAAAGAAGCCGTATTTTTCCTATTTAAATGAGTCCTTAATTGCCTTGTTATCACGCAATCATTTCTTGTAACCTACCTTCTATTTGTTTCATCCTCTGTCTTGCGCCTAAGTTTGAGTTTGCAAGAAAGTAGGGGTAAACCCACACATTCCAAATCCGGTAGAACTTGTAAGGTTATCCCAATTCTAGCAAGCTCATCAGCCCTAGAGTTCCCCTAAAAGTCTCTATGCACAGGGATTCACATGATCCTAATATCAAGAAGAGGTAAACCCCAGGAAAATAATGCCAATTATTTAACTAACGACCTTCTTAAGGAAAGGAAGGGTGTATGTATACGAGGGCGGTTCGGAAACTTCTTAGCCTAGCACAAAAAGCGCGGTATAAACAGAAAAAGGTTAAGTGTTTTGGAAACTTCCATCTCTGCTATGAACACATGTTAAATTTTGTTTCGATCTGGCAACTCTTTCATATAGAAACAGGTGTTCACAAAAGACGCATCCGCGATTTTTTAACAATGGAAAAATTAGAAATGCGTGGTTTCATTAAATATTTACATAAAAAAGGTTTATCGGGACAAGAAATTCATAATGATATGGTGAATGTGTTAGGTGAAAGTGCTCCTTATATGCAACAGTAAAAAATTGGGTTGCTGAATTTAAACGTGGTCGTACAAGCATTGAAGATGAACCACGTAGTGGACGTCCAAAAACAGCAACAACAACAGAAATTGTAGCCAAAGTGCATGATATGGTATTAAATGATCGACGAATAAAAGTGCGTGAAATAGCTAATATCATGGGCATCTCAAATGATCGAGTCCATTTAATTTTGCATGAAGAACTACAGATGAAAAAGCTTTCTGCAAGATGGGTGCCGCATTTGTTAACAGTCGACCAAAAACGCATAAGAATGAACATTTCTCAAGCTTGTTTGGATCGTTTTAAGCGAAATAAAATGGATTTTAAGCGTCGTTTCATAACTGTTGATGAGACATGGATCCACCACTATACTCCAGAGACAAAAAAACAATCCAAACAATGGACTAAAGCTGGAGGAAGTGCCCCAAAGAAGGCAAAAACAATTCAATTGGCTGGTAAGGTTATGGCAACGGTTTTTTGGGACTTCAAAGGTATTTTATTGATTGACTATCTGCAAAAGGATAAAACAACAAATTCAGAGTACTATTGCAACCTTTTGGATCAATTAAATGTACAAATTCGAGAAAAACGTCCTGGCTTACAACACAAAAAAATAATTTTTCATCAAGACAACGCACCAGCGCACAAGAGTGTTTTAACAATGGCTAAAATCAACGAATTAAATAAAGTACGAGTTGCTTGACCACCCACCTTATTCTCCTGATTTGGCTCCCAGTGACTTTTACCTGTTCCCAAATCTAAAAAAATTCCTTGCTGGCAAGCGTTTTACCTCAAATGAAGATGCAATTACAGTTGTAAACCACTATTTTGAAGACCTTGAGGAAAACTATTTTAATCAAGGCATAGAATTGCTAGAAAAGCGTTGGACTAAGTGTATTGAAATTTCAGGAGATTATATTGAAAAATAAAAATATTTTTGAAAAACTAACTATTCTCTTTCATTGATAGGCTAAGAAGTTTCCGAACCGCCTTCGTAGAACAGCTGGTGAAGTGAATAAGCCTAACTACTGTTACAATTCTCTAACCGCAAGCTTTTTGGTATTAGTATTTATATCAGTACATCAGCTCCTCCGGTGTAAAGTAGGCGCACTAAATTTTTGAGCTGCTTTGGCGTAAAAATTGTTGCCTTCCTAACGGCAAAAATGGTGATTTCCCCGCGAGGGGTTCTTTCGCCAGTATTTCGGTCGGAAATAGTTACACTTGCACCATTGAGAAGGCGGTACGATAACTGTACTCTCAATGCACTGGTGAGAAAATCTGCACCATTTACTCCCTCTTATCGTTGTTCGTGTATTTAGACTTCAACTGCGACATTTTATAAAAGATTAAATAAGACCGCACCATTTGTTGTTTAATCTAATGTCGTAGTCTAAGTCGAAATACGCCAACCACCAAAAGTTCCCCAATTGCCTTAAGCATGGAAGAAGGACTTCGAAAGTTTTGTCGAAGACTGTTTTGGGCAATTACTGCCAATACCGACCAAGGAGGACGTTATGATAAAAGTTAGTAGAAGTGATCAGTATTAGTTGCTGCCAGCACTATTCAATGACATGCTGATGCAGATATGAAAAACTTGTGATGCTGATGATGTCTCGTCTGTAGCTGAGTTCGAGCTCACGATCATAGTTTGGAATTTCTTTAATAGTCAACTCAATAATTTCTTCAGCCAATAGCAATAGATGTGTTAGACGCACTATATTTTATTACGATTTTAGTGTATACTAAAAAAAAAGTATGTTGGTAAATTTAACCAAGTTTGTGGGTTAACATAATGCCAAACAACAAAATTGTTAAAATACAACGTCCTGCGGTAATTATATGCATTGTAATGGAACGTTTTAATTTTGTTTAGACTTTCCGCTCTAATTACGCTTTTAAGTATACTTTTACTCATGATGTGCTATTTCTTTCGCCAAAAAGTTGACATCACTGTTCTCTCTATTAAATCTATTTTTGGACATTGTATTATAGTGGCATTTGCAGAATGCTGGAAAACATTAAGTAAACACTTAAATTTAAAAGGGAACATATAAATCAAAACAGTGGAAGAGGATGAAAGTAAGTCGGTGAAATATATAAGAAACACAGGTAAATCTATTAAATTTCTTAGAAAATTTCATTTGCTTTTGTCATGAAAAACATTTTTAATAACAAATATGGCTTAATTAATCTTATTTAAATTTGAAAATATTTAGTTTAAAAGATAAATATATGTATGTGATATCTTTTTTTTTTGTAAATGAAAGTTTTTTGTCTCCCAATAGCTCAACCTAAAATTCTAAATTGTCTCACTTTATATTATTTTCTTAATACCAAGCAAGACTTGAGGTAAATTAAATAGAAGAAAGAAGAAAAAAAACAGAAAACTAGATGATAAAAATACACTATTTTTTATTTAAATTAAATGAATAAATGAAAAAAAAAAATATACAAAACAGCTGAAATTATGATTCACGGTGCCTTTGAACGATTAGTTGGTTCCTGGTCGTGCTCTGGCTCCGTTGTTCACTGGTCACTGTTGTGCGGCATAGCACATGTGTTGTCTATTCTTACATGAAGTTATGAATTGGACTATCTAGATCTAAGAGATTTTTTCCTGCCTATTTCGTTTTGTTGTTGTTGTTGTGATTTCTTAGCAGAAAATAAGTCAAATTGCATGCATTAGAAGCAAAAGGCTTCATTAAAAAAACGCAGCTGTGCTTTATTTTCTTGCAGCCATAAAATGAGTATAATTTTGCTATGATTCTTTTGACTGCATGACTGACTGACTGAGTGTCAGTTTGCCAGGGTAAATTACTACTACTGCTACGTTTTGTCTATGGGGCATTTGTAGAAAACAGGGTGTTGAATATATTTTTTTTAAGTTTTTGGAAAAGCTTTTATGAGTAGTTCTGACAATACTTCCTATTTTACACACAATGGCTTGTGTCTGGGATTACAAAGCTAGATAGATAGAAAGCTCGATAGACTAGACAGTTCGACTTGAAATATTTTGCCAATTCTAACTATTTTTTTCTCATGCAATCAATTCCGCTGTGACACCCTGTAAAATGTCATCGTAAGTAAAACGCCTTTGTTACTCTATTAAAGTTGTGTTATTATTATTATTATTGTTCTCGTTTGCATTGCAGCTCAACTCACTTTTTCCGTTTTACATTTTACAACGGAAAGCTGAAAAATAAAAATTATATAAATGCGCAATTGCATTTGGTTCATTTTGATATAAAATAATATGTGCAACGAAGTGCAAAAAGAAAATTATGCAAAAAGAAAAATAAACAAAAACAACTCAAATGAACTGAGTTGGCCAGCTGTGTTCGCCACTCTACCAGTTTGCTTTATGATCCATTATTATATGGATTAAAATAATTCACCTTCTGGGGGGCTATAATTTTTTGTTTTTACTCCATTTCATACCTTATTTCTTTAGCGCTCTGCAGCACAGTTCCGCTCGCCCAGTCAAGTCAGTTCAGCTCTAAAGCAAAGTATGTATCACCAAAGACTTGTGGCGATCATTTTATTTCAAGTATTTAATTTAACATTCGAGTTGGTCTAAATGAAAAAAAAACACAATCAACTAAACAAAAATATTCAATATGTTTGTAGAGTTGTGTTGGCTTTGAGTGACCAAGTTCTGGTTTTACTTAACTACTTAACCGAGGTGTTGTGCTGGTTATTTTTTCTCTGCTCTGTCTTTATTGAAATCAAACGACTTATTTGCCAACTGATCGCTGCAACTTGTAGATTATTGAGCCAAAAAAAAAATATTAATCCAATGTACTCCACCTATTTTTCAAGTCAATTGTTATGAAAAGCCAAACACTGGACGAAATTTTGTTATGGTAGTACGAGTATTAAATTGCGGTGAGGTTTGAAATTATTTTGCCACTAAGACCATTTTGCTGAGCCTAAAACAGTTAATAAGCAAAATGTGTTTAAACATAAAAATAAAAAGATATAGTGGGGAAAATAATTTTAGGGTTTCAACGAATTTTTAGATCTTTCACAATGACCGCCAATCTTCTAAAGAAAACATAGTTTTTTTTGGAAATTATATATTTTGCATTTACTTTTCTATTATTTGTAAATTTTTAGTATATTCTATTTGCATATTTCCATTAATAATATCTTTGCATTATATTTTCCATTGACTAGTGAGGACCGAGCTTGTCCCCATTCCTAGATTTCACCTCGGAAATAATGTTCATCAATTTTGCTATGCCTGTTTAGAGGTATTGACTGCAATCTGGCCTGTGCTAAGAATTTTGGTTTTTGTCTCTGCTAGTTGAGTGCAAGTTACAGCACAATTGAGGGGTTGTGAATTTTAAAAATTACTTTTATTAAAAAAAACTTTAAAATTTAAAGCAAAGGACAAAAGTTCTAAAAAGAAAATTTTGATTAACTAAGCTTCAAAGGTTTTTGTCCTGTCAAATTGTTGCTAGTAGTAAAACTTTCGCTCAATAAAGCTCAGTTTGAGGTTATTATCCTGATTTGAATCTTTAAAAAAATATGAATATTAGCGCTAAGTGGGCTACTATTTATATTTCGAATGTGTCGACGAACTGAGTTCTTTTTATGGCGATAAAGCACCATCAAAAACCACAGTATATCGCTTAGAGTGGCCGTTAGTTGTATGGAGAATTCAGTTTTATGCAAAAAAATTACACACAAATTTGATATCGATAATTTGTGTTTTGAAAAAAAATACAAAAAATTACATAGCGATAAGTTGTGATTTAGTGGATGCGTCCCCACGCCCCTCAAAAATGGCCCTCAAGCCCATTTGTTCAATGTAATTTTTTTTTGTTTAGTTTTCTTTCGACTATATGAATATGTCAAAGACTTTTGAATTAAAAAAAAAATTGGTCTGCCACAGACAAACTCATCGATATATTATACTTTAATATCTGAATGTAAATACTGAAGCTATTACAAATTTAAAAAGGTGACCCCTACGGTCTGCAACAATGAATTTATAAAAGCATTTTTTTTAATATTTGTGCTGTATTGATCGAAATACTTTCTTAGCAAAAGTTTTATGATTTTTCGCGAACTATAAATTTCTAACATTAAGGTGTCACATTAGGGTGGTAGGAAATGAGATTTGGGGGGGCGGGTGGTAAGTACTAGAACTGTACACTTGAGATCAATGGACCCAAGAGCAAAAATATTGGCCTCCCTGAGACAAAAAAATTCGCTATATTAAACTTTAAGATCGGACTGCAAATATGGAAGATATAACGAAAAAACTAAAAAGGCGACCCCTACGTTCGGTAAAAAAAAATAAAAATTTTTTTTTGACATGTCCTTGGAACATTATTTCATATTCGCTAGTGTACGGAGAACATTTTTGTGTTGCCTGTTGGGCGAGACGCTCTATTGTACAGGCTTAATATAATTAATTTCCATATAAATATAATTTTTTGATATAAAATTTTTAGTATTTTTTTTTTGCTATTTTCTTCATTATTTTCTAAACTATTAACTTTAGCAAAACACTTTCTTTGAGACTAATGTTGTTGACTAGAAGAGCTAAAATATTGCCATATATCATATGCTTGTAAAATGATTTTTTAAAAAGATAGTTATATGCAAAAAAATTACATTAAAAAATGGGTTTGAAGGCCAACTTTGAGGGGCGAACTTATCGCTATGATTTTTTTTTTTTGTAATTTTTTTTAACATAAAACAACCGATTTGGGGGGAGAGAATATAAGAAATAAAAAAAATATTAACGGCCACTTTAATATCGCTGGTATAGGAAATTCAATTGTGGTTGTAGTTCCGTCGGCGACGAATTCCGTAAAGGTCGTCCAAAATCGGTTGTTGTGCCACAAAACATCGATTCAGTGCGATAACTGATCATGCAAGATCGTCATGTCACATTTTTTGAGATAGAGGCGTCCTTGGACGTTAGTTCCACTTTAATACGTTCGATTTCGCGTGGTGTAAGGAAATGAATAAAAACTTCAATCGTGGTACTTCAAAAGACGTGTATAAAATTGTGACAGGAGTGTGGATATTCCAAAACGAGATAAATCCGTTCAAAACTGTTCGTGGAAGAATCACAGCTAAGCAAATGGTTGCCTGTTTCTTCGGCCAAATGGGTCATGTCGCCACTGTTCCGCTTTGTTTGCCAGAACTCTTCGGAGAAATTCGTAAAACTAACCCCCGAAGACAGAAGACAATGCGTGTGATTTCGTCAAACAAATGAATTTTTCAGCAGGCAAAACATCGAATGGATGACTCATCCTCCGTACAGTCCCTACTTAGCACCCAATGAATTCTTCTTGTTCCCGAATATCAAAGGTAAACTAAAAGGGGAATATTTCCAAAACTAATAAAGTCATTTTCATTTAAAAATGTTTGTTATTATTTGCTATTCCGAAAATACAAATAGTAGCCCTCGTACAACTTTGCTTTTAAGCTCGTCAATTATGAACATTGGCTGCGTTCGTAAATGCATCACTGCTCTGCATCATACTTGCAAACTGTTATTTAAAATGCAGTACAAGTTCGCTGATAATCTGTTCTAGGAGTAATCATATATGTACACCATATTTAACATTTATTTGTGTCTTATCTACTTCAGTGAACCAGTTTCGGACATTTAAAATTTCATTTGCAGCGTAATGACGCATTTACGAACACACCTATTTTTATATTGAAAATGTTTTCCCTTTTCCCATTTCCCTATTATGAAGAAGCAGACTTTTTTGCGGGTTTCTCTTTCTTTTCCCTTGTTTAAGTTCACATAATAGGTAAATGAAATATTCGTTTCCTTGTAATATTTTCAAGACCGATAAAAGAAAAAACATCCAATTTAAAATTTACAATTTCGTTTCTGGATACAATCATTGGCAATTTAATCCATTCGCATCTGCCTAATGAAAACATAAAATTGTTTTATTAAGTTTCTATTAATATTAATGAAATCTGGCGTTAGTGCAGAATAAAATGTAAACATTAAACAGCTGATCCAGATTCCCCCTCATATATAGAATGTATGATTTTTCCCGGGAACAAATGCTTGGTAATGGAAAAAAACTTCCCGGGGAAATTTATAACTTGATTATCTATCTTCATGCACATGATTTACTTTATTTTTTTTTTATTATTATACAATATTATTTTGTTTTATTTATTGTGATTCTTGATTTTATCGAAAAATATTACGACCTTGTACCATATATTCCATTAACTAGTGAAGATGGTGCTAGTCCGCTCCGATTTCATCATCATCAGTCTTACTAGGGATGTTAAGAAATTAACAGTAGACTGTTAAATGGAAAATTGCCTCTGCTAAGAATTTTGGTTTTAGTCTTTGCTAGTTAAGTAAATGCACATGATTTACTTATGTACATCTTATTATTGTTTTATTTTCTATCAGCCTTATTTCGAAAAATTATTACTGCTCTAATTCTGTTCGACGAATGTATCGTCTTGTCTATGGACGAAAAAAAGAAGCTGTTTTGATTCTTTAAAACCATTATTATTTATTGTCTATGCTAGAGGGTTCGTGTATTTGCTTTATGATTTTGTTCTAAACATTATATCCAACACATATTTTTTATATATTTTTCAAACTATTGTATAATAATTTAGTTGAATTTTTATGTTTTAAAAAGATGGCAATAATATTTATATTTTTAATTGTCAAAGACAACAACCATTTTTTGAAGAAAATAATTTATAGACTTCAAAGACAAGAACTCAGAAGCATTTTCAAGCAAAAACGTCATAAATCTTCTTACTGAATTAGGGCATAAGGCTTTAAAAAGGCTTAATAAAAAGTATTTGTATGAAATTTTGTTTTAAAACCCCTGTATAGAGCCGTAATAAGTTTTATAAATAAGGCTATATATTTTTAATTCTTAACACTGGACTACAAGTCTGTACCTAAAATTTTAGCACCCACTATGCGGCCTGCTACAGCTGCCATAGTTTATTGTTTCATTGCGGTTTTGGTTCAATAAATGAACTAACAATTCAAATGTTTCAACGTTTCTAGCTGATCGTTGTTGTTTAAGGCAATTTTTATAGTCGGTCGCTGCTGTTATTCTAGCTTTTCTTTTAGTTGTATGCCACAACGTCGTACCCTTCCATTATTCAAGTCTTCTACTTAAGTGGCAGCAAACATATGAACACACAAACAGACAAGCAGACAGACAGACAGACAGACAAACAGACAAACAGACAGACATACGCTCAGTTAGATACACAGGCGGCCTAATATTAAGTCAAGTTATAACCAAGTTTATTCATTGCTACCGGGGATCATTTCTGGCTTAAACTATTTGAACATGTTTTATTTATAGTAAGTACAATTCTCTCGACTCTCGGTTATAAACTTAAGTACATTTTTTTATTTTATTTCTTGTTGATGTTGGCTGTTTTATAATGTAATGCTTCAATAAGTCGCATTTTTTTTTTGTGTTCTCGTCGACGTTGTAGTTGTCGTTGTCGCCGTCGTTGTCTTTGCCGATTTTGTTGTTAAATTTAAGGCTCGCGTCTACAAAGACACGCCTAACCGCAAGGCAATCGTTTTACTTGTGTTAGCATGTCTTGGCTATTTGTCGTCTTACTCGAACGTAGGTACGTATTCACGTATGTAATGTTGTTTTACCACATTTATTTGCGAGTTACTTTAAAAAAAGTCTTTTGTTGCTTTAATAAATCTTTTGTTCAAGTTTCAAAACACAATTCCTCATTCTTTTGTTTAACTTCCCCCTCACGCCCCCCCCCCCCATTTAATCGAATAATTTTTATTATTTCAGTTGGTGTAGGCAAAGAGATTGTTGTTGTTGTTGCCGCTCAAAAATGCGGGGATTACATGACCTACAAGTGTTTTAAGTCGGGTCTTAATATAGAAAAAACACCAACCAAGTAAATAATTTCAACAACTTTTTCTAAACTTAAAACAAGTGTTAAAGAAATATAATGAAGTTAGAAAATCGATAAAAAAAATCATTATCAAATCAATACTAGATCATTTCTATAAAATCAGTCTTAGGAGACTGCATAAGTTATTTCCTTGCCCCTTGCATCTTCTGAATAATATCATGAAAAATTCGCTATGTTTTTCCTCCGATGCTATACATTTACTCGTATATTATTAATAGAAACAACTCTCATTTATTTTGTATTTTTTTATATACATACATACATATGTATTATTTTTTTTTGTCCTAGAAACTAACTGGCTTATTTATAAAAAAATTTAAGCCTTTAGAAAGTCTTACTAAGAAACATTTTATAAAACCTTTATTAAGCTTTAATAATTTTCTTATTTAAGGCATTCAGGGCTGTCATGAATACAATTCCGCGTTAAATTTCTACCTTTTCCAATTAGAATTTTTTGTTTTCCCTATTATTTGCTGTAAGTTGGAATTGTTTCCTTGGAAAAATTTCACGCAGAATTTTATTCATGATAGCCCTGAGCAGTGATGCCAACTCTTGGGTCATCAAAAGCACTGTGGGCATATAAAAAATAGGCAAAAAAGGGTAAAAATTAAAAAAATTTCGGATAAATATAACATAGAATATTTATCTATGGTTTATATAAATAAGGGAAATTATTTTAAAATTACATCAAATGCATAGTGCCGTTAACGCATCTTTTGCTGCTCTAAGTTTCCTTTTGAACGCACGATAGCTCTTTCGAGCTTTGTCTTTATTTTTGTTTGTCCATCTTAAAAAAAAACCATAAATTAATAACCATAAAACCTTATTACGAGTGTCGTATTACGACTTCGACTACGATGGTTTCGTACTAGACTAAAGAACATTGCAACAGTTTTTCTTTAATCTAATACAAAATCGTCGTAATCGTAGTCGAAATACGACACTCGCAATTAAGCCCATTTTTGTTATTTCTCACATTTGCACAAATGACAAATACTTGTTGTTTAACTGTGTTCACGCATGTGAATTAAAATAGTTAAATCGTTGCTTAACAAATAAAAAATAAAAAATTTCTTATAACGCTGCAGCCACACGTTTAATAAATCGATTTCAATTTCATTACACATATTGTTTGTCAGAATTCCTTCAAATTGATAGCTGTGACACAAATTGATAGTCAATTTAATTTTTTGAATGCCAATGACGAAGAAACAAACTCAAATTTTTAGCTTCAATCAATGTGTGCTGTGACCAGCTGTTCTAATTGCAAATTAAATTGCCATATAAATGGATAGGTGAGTTTGAAAGCAATCTAGTTTTCAATTTAAAAAGAGTGTGAGTGTATTGCAAATTGAATGGAATTGAAAGGCAAAAATAGAACGTGTGGCCCCGAAGTAAGGAATTAAAAAAATTTATTAAGACAAGTCAAAGCGTTTGCTTGTTTGCCTTGTTGAAGTTGCAAGAAATTTGATTACTGAAAAAGTACTAAAAAGCAAAGCGAGAAATTGCAAAAAGCACTATAAATACCCGCCGTTTCTGAAAAGGGTATTTAGTAAAGTTTCGGGTACTTAGAAAGGAAAAAAGCACAAAAAAATACCCGAAAAGCACCAAAATGGCAACGCTGGCCCTGAGTAAGAAAATATGCGAACTAAACATCATAATCACCGTCTTTTTTCATGTTGCTTTGCATTACTCTGTAATTTCTTATTACCATACAAAATACTGTTAAACTCTTAGGGCTAATAAATCAGTCAAAGTTTAAACGCCGGTTTAGTTAAACTAAACTCAAATTTATATGTATTTTAAACTCAATAGGAGTAAATCAGTGAACCGTACCTTATGTGTAGTTTAAAAAATAATATTGTGGCAGCACTAGAATAAATGTCAAAAGACAGCTGTTTTGCAGCAGGCTATCAATTCTTTCTACAATCAAAAGGACAAAAAAGTTAAAAAATTTTAATTAAAGGTCGTCAAATTTTACTGAGAAAGGAATTATATTTATGCCTGGCGAAGTGGAATAGTATAAAACAATAATAGAGTGTAAGAAAACAAGTCGAAAATGATCTGAAGAAAAAGTAGAGGCTTGGAAAAAATTTTAGTGCTCCTTTAATGCAAAACAGATGGTTTAAATACTGTATTGATTTATAGATTTGCTAGTTTAAACACATTTTAAACCAAAAATCGAGATTAACTTGAACTGATTTATTAGCCCTTAAAGTATACTTTGTTCTCACTATGATTATGCGCCAATGTGTTTTCTAGAGGATGGAGCTGGCTGAAGTAGTTATCACGTTGACTACAAAACCGAAGGTCCTGGGTTCGAGCCCGGTCTTCGACAGTCATTAAAAAATAACACCACGCATTTTTCTGATGTGCAGTTAGTGTCCATTTGTATCAATTGTTATAGAAAAGTTTAAGTGATGAGGGCATAGACACTGCTCATTGAACTACACCGGCTTCAGCGGATACTAATCCCAAGGTAACATCGGAGCGCCCTCCTTCGCCGGCATTGTATAGTAAAATCATCGGCGAAGTAAAATAACCAATAAAATGGCTACTGAACACAACTTCAAAAAATTTAATATGCCTCATTCACCACCAGAGGCGCTATAACACTGCAAATAAGCCTGCAAAAAATCAGAGTTGTAAAAGAATGAAGCTTTCCTCTATCTCTTCCTTCAACACCTGTCTTCTCTATCACTATCCCTATCACTTCCCTATCACCCTCTCTCACTATCTCCTCTGCACCACAAAGGTACCACAAAGGGATCATTGTATTGGACCCAAGTGAGCTGGACTCTAAATTTCACCCTTCCTTACCACCAGCCTCCTAACCTAACCTAATCTAAGTCATAGTGCTATGACTTCCTGAAAAATCACAGAAATTAATTGAAATTTTGACCAGTGGTACATTCGAATATGCATATTACGGAGGTGCCATGAACTCAAAATCAGCCTATCTCGACTTAAGCACTTTTTCCTTTTTGCCAGAGAAATAGTGCCTCGTAACTTCGTACTCGTAGCAACTAAAATAAAAATTTTACAACTACACCGAAAGAATTTTGCTTCATAAGTTCAATGAAACAATTTCATAAAAAAATTTTCACAAATCCAATGAAAATTTCATGAATATTGTGAAAGAATTTCATTGGAATTGCTTCGTTGGTATTCTGGTTTCGTAAGAATATTTTATTGGATTTAAGACAACAATATTTTCTAATTATTAAGAAACCCCTTTATATTTAAGTTATTTCATTCTTTTCCTGAAATTATTTTATTGTTTCGATGAAGTTATAGCACTGCATTAATTACACTGTTAAATAAATTTTATGAAGTTTTCAATAAAACAATTTTGACGAAACTGGTTTCATTAATCCAACGAAGCGTGACGTTGGTTGAATTTTAATGAATTTTTCATTAGATTAATGTAGAAATTCATAGAATTTATGCCGAAATTTTTTTCAGTGTACTTGAAAAGTTAAACGGATGTGTAACTAATTATGAATTGTTTATTTATTTCATTGTTTCTTTTTTTTTATATAATTGATCTGTTAAAGAACTGCAAAAAATTAAATTCTTTCAATTGGTGAAACCTGTTCCATCTTTCTTTCAACAGCATCCCAAAGTGATATTAAATTGACGGCATTAATTAAACACTGCAAAAGGTCAAGTACGTTATCAAACTAAAATGTTAAGTAAAGAAAAGAAAACTAAACAAATAGTTACGGCTGCAAATAGTTCTCTTAGATTAAAAGAATTTTAAATGAAAACCTCTTCATGTTTAATTTAACACCAAACGAATCCTCAATAAATATTTGCTTGTTTTTAGATGCTGTCAAAAAAAAAAAAGGAAAATAAATGAAAAAAACATAAAAGTTTTGTATATTTCCATCAAATCATATGGTAAATGTAAACGAATTTAGCCTGCAGAAAAAGGCCAATAATGGAGTAACAAGCAAAAAAAAAAACAACTTACAGCTCTTGTTTAAATTTGTGTAGGTCGCAGGCGAATGCGTAGATGACAATGAAATTGTGTTTACAGACTCTAAGACAGTCAAACAAAATATGCACATACTACACTTTTGTGTAGAGACTCACAGGATATGTATGAGCGTCTTGTAAAACCCACTTATTTTTTTTTTGACAGGCATAGTAGACAATTTTGAATTTATGCAAAAATTTTATTTAATGAGTAGAGTCGACTTGTTTGAGTCAGCTATTCACCCTTATTCCATTTGTCGTCATCGACATCACTTTAACACAATACTAAAAAATTGGGGCTTGTATACCCGTTCTCGAAAACAATTGACTCCTGTTGGGAGGCTAATGCCATTTTCTAGAATTAAGGGAACGGAAATATATTGTCATTAGCACAAAACTGTTCTCGAGAGCGAGTGAACAAGGCCCAATTTTTTGGTATTGTGTTAAAGTGACGTCGATATCGACAAATGGAATAAGGGTGATTATAAAAACAAAATTTTTTATATATGATTTATGGCAATGGAATTTCGTGCAGTTGGACTGAATGAAAACTTAGCTTCAAAATATAAGAAATGTTAGTGCTAAAAAGAAAATTGTTAAGTGAAAATTCTTAAAGAAATACTTAACTTCAGGGGAATTCATTTTCGAAGAAAGTACAAGACGTTGAATTACATGGCACTTAAGGGAAAATAAAAATCCCTTGGAATTACCGCCTCCACCGTGAGTAAATAGTATTGTTAGTCCTAGTTTACACTATACAAGTCTTATTGCTAAGGTGATTAACTTGTTAGGAGAGAGAGAGACGAGGGAAACAGAAACATTTCTTTTCCCCTCGTCTCTCTCTCTCTCTCTCCCAACAAACTGGTCAGCTTAGCAATAAGAATTGCAAAGTGTAAACCAGAACTTAGCGGTTTTTTTTAGTTGGGAAACTTTTGAGCTTATAGAAGATAGAGGAGAATATAATGAAGAGTGTAGCCATCATATTTTCCTCTCTCGCCCATAAACTAAAAAGTTGCTAAACTACATTTGCCGTGTCTAAACCGGAACTAAGGATTTTAAGGTTAAGATAATACAAGAACTCACGCCTAACGATCATCAAAATGTCGCCTCTTCGCTTATTGGATTCATGAAATGCTTTAAACTGATCGGGAATTCACCGAAAAATTATTTTGAAAAAAAGAGGCCAATTTTCTCTTCGGAAGATTCGTTAACAGGCAAAATTGTTACACTTGGGGTTCATAAAACATACGAATTATTGCTTAAAAGGTTTACCATCTTCCTTGTATGACTCCTTGGTGGTGTTTGAGGTCTATCGGGGTCCTTGGACCCTCATTCGAATATGAGGCTGAATCAGAGGAATGGATTGCGCAATCATTAATGCTTTTGCATTGCCGGAGTTTGCCTATGTTTATTTTTAACAAGAAGTGCCACACAAGTAACGATACCATCGCTCTTTTGTCTGAAAAATTTCCTGACCATGTGCTTTTTCGAAGACGCTTTCACAATTAGCCACCCAGATCTTGGGATTCAACAACTTTAGACTTTTTTCCTTTGGTTCCACATTACAAATAAGTCTTTGATTTTTTTTTTTTTCAATTGATTTAACACTTTAAAGATGGAATTCCTGGCGTTAACGAAGAAATACAGCCGTAAATATGCGAATTGGTGATGGAAAATTTCATGAAAATGATGTTCCAGGACGTAGCTTTGGGGGTCATATGGCTTATATTTTTTATTAGTAATTACCAGGGACAGGGGTTTCATGCAAATGCATGTTTTTTCCCTTAACACTGATAACAGCGAAAACGACATATCTTTACGTAACAATGAATTTGCATAAAAATGGCATCGATTTGTTAGTGCATATTTTTGCATAATTTGGTCATAAATGCATATTTTTGTCTTATATTTTGGTAAAAACGCATGATTTTGTGTTATATTTTCTCAAAAATTCAAATTTCAAAAAATATTGTTGACAAATTATTAATGCAAAATTGCTTTTTTTTTTTGACAATTTGTTCGCTTGAATTGTTGTAGAATTGTAGAACGGTTGTACAAGCGCACGAACCTACCAATTTTAATGGAAATTGTAATTTTCATGATTTCAAGAGAAAATTGCCGAAAATAGTGAAAAACCGCAAAATAGTGAAACAATTGTTATATCATATTTAATTTTGTGTAAAAATTTAATGTAAAAGGCTTGATCACGCACCTTTTGGAAACAAAATTTTATATCTATATTTAGCTGTATGTAAATTGAAAACTTTTCTTTATAATAAAATTTTTTAAAATATGTGCATATTTTATTGTTTTAAGTGCATATTTTGAGTTTTTGATGTCATATTTTAGGCGCCTAAAACACCTTTTTTAAATGCATGAAGTCCTTGTCCCTGGTAATGACGTAACGTTCCTTACATATCCGATGATTTCGCTTATGTAAATATACCAATTTTGTTCTTACATATCGAGACATAACCGCCAAAACAACTTAAGCGACTTACGGCCTTATGTATAAGAAAAAATTGGCATAAAGTTAGCATAAGTGACGAAATCGAATTAGGTGTTAACGAGTTCCTCCATACAATATGACTTAAAATATAATCGCATTACCTGATTTTAACCCACCTCTAAGTCCTTGCATATTTTTTAATGTGAAGTTTCATGGCAAAACTCTTTGGGATCATGTTCAATTTTGCCACTTATGCTAACTTCATGCCAATTTTTGCTTATACATAGGGGCCGTTAATTTTTTAGACTCGTTTTGTGACGAAAATCAATTATTTACGATCGCAGATAATTGATTTTCATCAAAAAGTGAAGTTCGAAAATTATGCCACTTAAGCTTTCTTTGCAAACAAAATGGTCAGGAGGGGGGCTTTTACACACACATGATCGGACCAGAACCGTTTTGCGGACTCAGATTGTATAAAATCCGGGAAGATATATCGACGGATATCAAGAGTAATAGGGAACACCTCTGGCTCAATCTCCCTGGATTGAGGCATGCAAAGCTAAAGTACAAACAATCTAAGAATATTCACAGGCTTCCTCACAGGCCATTGTAGACTGAGAAAACACCTCAACAGACTTAGCATTGAGAGTAACAGCCTGTGCAGATTCTGTGATTACGAAGATGAAACACTCCAGAATATATTCTGAAGGACTGTGAAGCACCTATTGGAGGATTGGGAACTGCCAACACTAGACCCACTGCGAATCCTGAGATTCATCAGGAGATTACGTCTAGATGAAGTGCTCTAGCACCTGGCAAGGGATACAATAGATATACTTTGGTCGCAGTGTCCTGTGTTTCCCGGTTGCCTTAATTCATTCATTCATTCAATGTCACGATATTTTGTTATCACATATCTTATGAAAGAGCTATAGATTTGCTTTTCTAAATAATCAGGGCTATCATGAATAAAATTCCAACTAATATCAAATAATAGGGAAAAAAAAAATTCTAATTGGAAAAGGGAGAAATTTCACGTGGAATTTTATTCATGATAGCCCTGAATATTTTTAAGCTTATAACAAAATCAAACTTTCGGTTTCCCTCCTAATAAGTTTGGTTAAAAAAGAAATAACTACATTCTTCATAATCATTTTCATACACCTAGTGTAGCGTGCAAAAGGTGCAAAACATTAATATCCAATGAAAGCAAAAAAAAAAAAAAACAGCAACGGCTAGCGGCTAAAAAATGCACGATAATTTAAAATGCAACACATGATTTTATACAAAAGCATAAAAAATTCAAACAGCAATTTATGCAAACAAAAACAAAATAAAATAAAATTAATAAAGATACATAAAGAGGGCAACAGATACGTGTGACTCTCTGAGAAACCATAAGATTATATATAACTCAGAGAGCACTTGTATCTTTCAGATACAAATACTAAAATATAAACAAACTTTTAGCCTGGAAGTGATCTAATTGGAAAATTGCTGTTGCTTTCCAACCAACCCAACCAACCACTTGTTGGTTGCTTGTACACAAATACCAGTGCTATATCTAATAAATATACATATATACACAAGAGAGTGCAGTGTATCTTATGGATACATTCCAGTCAAAACAAGAATATTTAATAGTGAGTGAGTAAGTGAGTGAGTATTTCAGAGCTAAACGTACGATGTGTAAAGTATCTCTGGGATATTCAATATTGAACAGTCGCGATTTGACTTTTATAAAGCGTTGTTTAGGCTACGGTTGGATTATTTTAATTTACGATTTATTCAAGTGACTACAACAACGTACGTTTTTCGCTGTATGCAAATAAAATTGCGGATATTTATTAAGAAAAGTGGATTAACAATACTCAAGTTAAATAATAAAAAACTAAATAAACTAAAAATTTCAAGTGTTATATTAAATTAAAAAATTTCAAATGAATACAAATAAATATAAATAAAAATTAAAAAAGCCTTCATTTTAAAACAAATTCCAATGAAACGAAATGCCTTATAAAACCCCTCACATTTAAATTTCTCTTTAAATAATAAAAATAATTCTTATTATTTATATAATCCGATTAAATTATTATTGTTAATTTTTATTATTCACGTCTGTGCGTGAGCGCATGTGTGAGTGTTTGTGTCTATATAATTTGTCGCGCTTTTTGTAAGCTATTTAGTGGAAAAAAGGATTAAAAAATTAATTCATTTATAAATACTAATAAAAAGAAAAGCAGTAAAAGTATAAAAAAAACTACAAGACACAAACAAAACAAATTATCTTCCCATGATGTTTTATTAAAGCATGAGCTCTATTTTATTGTCATTGCCACAACGTTATAAGCGCCAATTACAAGCAATGACTCTCGCCGTTATCATCATCTACACCAGTTTGGTGTTTTACCAAAGTTCATATGGATATCCCAATATTGAAGTAAGTACGATTTATAAGGCCATAATAGTTGCTTGTTAAGCTGACAATTTAGTCTATTGTTACGAAGAAATGATGAGAAGGGGGAGGGGGAAATTTGATGCTGGTAATATCAATTTTCTATTCCAATTAAGCTTTAGCAAATGTTTTATTGTGTTAACGGTACAGATGCATATGTGCTTATCAGGGATGCCAACTTGGTGGTTTTGGCACTGTTTTTAGTGCTTTTTGAAGACTCCAAAAAGGCCAAATTTTGAGCGTTAGTGCCAAACTAAGAAAAAACACTAACTAGTGTTTTTAAGAAATTTGTGTATTTCTTAAAATTACTTTAATAAAAACTTGTTATATTTATTTTTTCAGTGTAAATCATACCTTCTTTGTCTGATATATTTCATTAAAAAAGAGAGAGCGAGAGAGAAATAGAGAATAGCTTAGAAAATATTAAACAATATTAAACTTCACTAGTTTGAATCTTCACTCGTTTTTCACGTCAGTGCTTTTTACGCTTTTTATATTTCAAAATTACGCTTTTTAGTGCTTTTTTTTTAAATATTGATGTGCTTTTAGAGCCAAAAAAGTTGGCATCACTGGTACTTATGTATATGTAGGAATTTTGATAATATAAATCAAATGTATTTGAATTGAATTTAACGGCTGCATGTAAGATGCATTTATCTCAGTTGCTGTTCGAATTATTTTTAATCTGAGACTAAGTTTTTTAAATTGAAATTTTTTTTAATAAAAATAATTAAGTTTTATAAGAAAGATACCTGAAAACTGTGCAAAGATTTTTTTTCAAAATTTTTTTAGAAACATTTTATTTAATTTTTTGTGCTTTTAAATATTTCTTGTCATACTAAACGTTTGAGATAGAGGTTAAACGCCATATTAGTCCTTAGATTGGCAGCAAATCTTTTTACTGCTAAAGTTTTAATTAGTTTCAGTGTTTGAAAGGAACATTAAGGTTAAGAGCAAATATATTTTTCAATTGCCAACATATCGAGCCATAACCGCCAAAAAAGCTTAAGCGACATACATATGTATATCTTGAACCTCGTTTTTTTTTTGACGAAAATCCATTATTAACGATCACAGATAATCGATTTTCATTAAAAAAATTAAATTCTCAAATTATGTCGCTTCACCCTTAATATCCCGATGTCTTGTTTTTTCTTTTGTACGAGATGTGCATTGCAGATTTATACAAAGCGGCTTACTGCCTTTTAAAGATTCGGTCCAAGACATAGCATTAAAAAAATTGGAAAGTTCTTTTTTCGTTTTAAAATAACGATTATGGCATGATACTCGTATTTCGAAAAATCCACTACATAGAACCAACCACCAAAATAACGTTTCTATGTAATTTGCGATATAAACAGTATTAACCATAAGCTCCTGATGGTTCCTCAAAGTACCATAACAATATTAAATATTAGCTCCTGATGGTTCCTCAAAGGACCATGTAGAAATATGACTACAACAACTACAAGTAAAAAAATAGTCTTATTTTATTACCAATAAAAACGGAAATAATTTTTTTCACACACTTACAACGTATTTTACAACAAAAAAAAGTTTTTATAATGCGAACAATTTCTCTTTTGTGAGATAGAACCAGTCCGGTTGGCATCAGGTTGACCGATGACATTTTTCATAAAGTGGCACCAAATAGGGGATTTATCAAAAAAAAAAGGGGCACAATTCAAAAAAAAAAAAAACGAGAAAACTACACTAAACTTTTTATTTTTAGTGTATTTTTATATAACTCACCCTAAACACAGGAGAAAAAAAAGTGGCAAGGAAGTCGAAAAAGTGGAAAAGTGGAATCGATATATCGAAAAAGTGGCAATTTGCCACCTTAGTCGGTCAAACGGTCACGCTGGTTGACACACAAGCTTCAAATAATGTTATTTTTGCGCAGCGATAAACGATAACTGCAGCGGTTGCATCAGCGAACAAGCTATAGATCATAGAAACATCACTTTAGAACAATCGTTTGACAAAATTTTGAACACTGTTGGTTGGTTCCTTCAGGTACCACCAGGCTATTAAGGGTTAAGATTTTTTTTTTGGCGATTATGACACGATATGTATTTTAGATAGTTTGTTGTTTGAAATAATTCTAACGGCGCTAGTACAATGATGTTCTTTTAAATTTCTATATAATATATAATAAAATTAAAATTTAAATTTAATTATTTATGCCTTGAAAAAATATGTTATAACAAGCTTTTTAACACATAAGCCTTAAGCTTGAAAAGCGATTGAAAATATATTGAAAAAGGTTATCTTAAAACTTGTAGAAAAATCAAATCGTAATGCTCGTGATAAGATTGCATTTGCATGATTGGGTACTAAAGCTTATACTTACAATTGTAAAAACAGCTTACGAAAAACATACTGTATGTATTATGTTATAATTTATGATTATTCTTGTAGTTTTTTTCGCAGCTTAATTCGATTAATACACCAATTGCACGCACACACTGACTTTGAAATTTAAAACCAATTGTATACGCAAAATACTTAATAAATTTTCCAAGTCTTTTTCAATAGTCAAGTTATTTCGCCCTGTTCTGTAAATCGAATGCTAGTAAATTTCTCGTTCTCAAAAAATTAATTATGATCCTGCTGACATGTTTAAAATCAAACACGATAATATTTTTTTAGATATGATATTTGAGAATCTATATAATAACAAATTAAAAAAAATCTAACCAAATATTTCTATTGTCAGAGTTAGTTTTCTAAAATCGTGCGATTTCAAATCGATCGGTTTACAGAACAGGGCCGATTGTATTAATCAATATATCATGCCATAACCGGCAAAAAAGTTTAAGCGACATTATTTTTTTTTTTTTAATTATTTTACCAAAATCGATTATATACCTTCGTAAATTAATTTCGAAAGTTATGTCGCTTAAGCCTGGATCACTCTATAAATACAATGTACCGATTTTCGTCGGCTCATTGCAATAAAGTCATAAGAAATAAGCCAAAATGCCATTGTTGCTCAAATAATTCTCGAATAAGTCAATATGGCCTTATTAACAATGCAGTGTGCTGCAATTCTGTCCTTACATTTCAATTCGTTGAGAAGTAAAGCAAATTGAGCTTACTACTTATGACTTTTTTTCAGTGAGCCGGCGAAAATCGCTACATTCGGGCCTGTTCTGCAAATCACGACATGTCAAATCACGGTGATTTCAACAAATTGATTAAAGCTAAATCACAGCATTTGTAAATTTCACGATTTATAGCGATGGAAGTTGGAATAAAATGTTCTATTATACATGACAAAATCTTAAAATTTAATAAAAATCCACTAACAAGTGAGTTATTGATAGTTTGTTTTTGAAATCACCGTGATTTGTATCACTGTGATTTTCAGAACAGGCCCGATTGTGCCGATTGTGTGATCCAGGCTTTAATTTATTTAGCTGTTATGGCACGATATGTCGTTTATAAGCATACTTGAGAAAGAGTTGTGTATAGTAATAGTTTCTCAAGCATTGGTAAAAATATAAGCAAAATTAAGAAAAACTGAAAATTCACTATTTTCGTAAATTTTTTTCAAGTTTTATAATTATGTGGTATACGGTCCTATACTGATAATCACGGTCATTCCAAATCACATGATTTGAAAAAATAAACTATTAATAGTTGACTTGTTAGTGGGTTTTCATTGCAGTTTAAGTACTTGTCATTTAAAATAGAATATTTTGTTCCAACTTCCAACGCTATAAATCGTGCAATTCACAAAAGCAAGTTTTTAGTTATGATTAATTTTTCGAAATCACCGTGATTTGACGTATTGTGATTTGCAGAACAGGCCCGATATTTTGGGAATGTCTGTACGTTTAACAAAAAAATTGCACTCAAGACAATTGTAAATTATTATGACGAACATCAACAAAATAAGTCACAAACAAAAAAAGTTTCGCTTCAGTAAAACAAAAATAAGCAAATTAACAGACATGTGCATGATAAGTAAAGAACAAAACCACAAAGGCAAAACTATTGCAAATTAGTGATCTTAAAATTAGAGCTTTCATTACATAAAAAGCTTTTAAAAAATTCGACTATGATAAATCAAAACAATTCACATATTCCATTTGCTATGAAAATTATGTATATAGAGCAATGCAAACTTTAGTCTAATCGAATCGTAAAGAGAGAAACAAATAAAGTTGGAACAAAATAATTAAAAAATAATAAAATAAATAAGGTTTATATTTTTTTAAATATTTTATAAAGGAAATTTTTATTTAAAGATATCGAGCCCTTTTTTCGATTTCATAGTAAGCGACATTTTATCGGAAATATACTTTTTTTATTGAAATTAAAATTTTATGGGCCTACACATATGTAGTTTAGAATTATCAAAATGGCAGAATTGTTGATAACTTTTAAGATACAGGCTGTACAATTTTATCGCAAGCGAGAATTTACGTACAAAAACAAATTTGAATATTTAAAAAAAAAACCTTCTGAAAAATTTAATTTATGTCGATTACGATAAAATCGAAAATAAGGCTCGATATGTGTGGAACTAATACAGCTAATGACTTGACACTTTCAACATTTTTGTAGAAAATTTTAATAATTCTAATGCGTTGTTAAAGCATATATCATTAAATTTTTATTAATGTCTTTTTTTTTGTTGCTTGTCATCTGCCAAGTAGCTACAGTTTGAGATACGAGTATGAGAACTTCTTAAATCGCTGGCTGTGCAAAATGGTGCGTCTCAAAATTCATTTAAGTCACTCATTGATTCTTAATTGAACAAAATAGAAAAAAGCGTTACGAACTTTAGCCTATTCAATTCATAAGAATATAGAAACAAATACAGTTCGAAAAATAATAATTAAATTAACTAATTAATAGTCATTGGCTTGTGGCAAAAATTAAAAATAAAAATATACTTAATAGTAACAAACCAAAAAAGTTTGTCTTAAGTAGAACAAAAATAAGCAAATTGAAAAACATGTGTATAGTTAGTAAGGAACAAAACGACAATGGTAAGACTGTTGTAATATATATAGAAGATGGTAATATATATAACAGATGGTATATATTCATAGATGGTAACTTGCGTATACATTACGAAACACATTAGCAAATTGAAATGAAATGAATCAAACCAATTCACATATTCCATTTGCAATAAAGTTACGTATATAAGGCAGACATCTACATCAACTGACACCACACACAGTGGACCAAAACACAGAAGAACGCTGATGAGGAAGGTTTAGTGGCCTTCGAAAACGGCTGGCTGTTCCGTTCAACTATGTGTTGTTGTCAGAATATTTACAACTAACTTTAATGTTATTTGTTCATTAATAATTATCACATGTAATTTGGCTTAAAAAGCGTTACGAACTTTAGCCTATTCAATTCATAAGAATATAGAAACAAATACAGTTCGAAAAATAATAATTAAATTAAAATAGAAATTTGTTTTAAACGATTTTCTGATTGATTTTAGATAATATTCGGGTAAAGTAATACAGTCTTATTTATAAAAATCATTAATGCCCTAATTCTGTTCAACGATTGTATCGTCTTGTTTATTAAAACAATTATTATTTATTGTCTGTGCTAGAAGGTTCGTGTATTTGCTTTGTGATTTTGTTCCAACACATATATTTTTCAAACTATTGTATAATACTTTAATTAAATTTGTATGTTTCAAAAACATGGTAATAATATTTTAATTTTTTTTTATTATCAAAGACAACAACCATTTATGAAAAAAACAAATTTTGAGAATTCAAAAACAAGAACTCAAAAGTATGTTCAAACAAAAACATCCTAAATCTTCTTACTGCATTAGGGCATAAGGCTTTATAAAGGCACAATAAGAAAAAAAATGTATGAAAATCTGTTTTATAAACCCTTTATATAGCCTTAATAATTTTTATAAATAAGGCTGTTAATTTTTTATCTTGCTGAATTAGTCTGATTGAAATATGTTGTTATACACATATGTTGATGCTTTTTGGTTTGTTAAGCTTAGATATTGATGTTGTCAAATATATTTTCATAGTTTATATATTATTTTTCTGACCTGTTTGAAGAGTTTGCTTGCACATCCTTTGACAAATTAGCATTACAACTTAATTGCCCTTTAGTATGACCTCTTATAAACTTCCTTATTTTATTCAATAGAACTTTTTTTATTTTGCTCAATACTTTAATCATTGGATTAATTGATTTTGAATTTTGTTTCAATTAATTTTTTAATCTATATACATTAGGGCGGGTCGATTTATAAATCGCCCAAATTACAAGGAAAATCGTGTTCTAGGGATCAAAATAAGAAACTTTGCCGAAGGAACCACACCTCTTAAATGTATTTTGATGACCCGACTTTTTATCCGAAAGGCCAAATTTTCTTGTAGGGTCAAATTTTGAAAAATCCCACCTTGACCCATTTAGAATTCCTCAATCGAGTCAAAATGTATGACCAACCCCCACTAATTTTGGAGGGCCGACCCACCTATGAAAGTGGCACACCCCCTAGAACCACCCCTGGGGGGTTCCCCATAAAAATATTTAAAAAAATCACGTGTTTGTATGGAGAACGCCCCGGGGTGGTTCCAGGGGGTGTGCCACTGACATAGGTGGGTCGGCATTCCAAAATTAGTGGGGGTCGGTCATATATTTTGACTCGATTGAGGAACTCTAAATGGGTCAAAGTGAGATTTTTCAAAATTTGACCCTTCAAGAAAATTTTACCTTTCGGATCAATAGTCGGTACATAGAATACGATTTTCCTTGTAATTTGAGCCATTATTTTGTCTCCACACAAATCGACCCGCCCTAATATACATATAAAATCGTGGTGAGTGTGTGTATTAGGTATTGACCCGATAGGTTTTCGTTTTGTTTTCTATCCAACAAATTACTACTGTGTGGAGTAATTTGTAGTTAAAAATAATAATATAATATCATAATATAAAATCTGTGGCACAAAGTTAAAAGTCGAGATAAGCTGATTTTGAGTTAATGGTACCTCCGTAATCTGCACATTTGAAAGTACCCCTGGTCAAAATCTCAATTAATTTGTGTGATGTTTCAGGAAGTTATAACACTTTGACTTGCGACTTACCTTTTTTAGACTTCTAATTTCATTTGGAATAATAGCTTAATTTTGGTTATACTTTAGTATATTTTAATTTAAACGTGTTACTTTTATAGTGTGTAGAACAGTGTCTGCTTAAAAAATAAAGGTTCACAGAGAATTTCCCAATTTAACTGTAAGAGAAATAAATTTCTAAAAATCGACTTGAAAGCTTAAAAGTACTCTCCTGCAAAACAGTCAAATATATGAGTTAAGCACTTTTTCTCCTTATTGCCACAGAAATAATGCTTACACCGATTCCAAGCTCCCAAAGAAATGATTTTTAAAGATAAACTTGTAATGATTTTTGCATTTTTTACTTTCTATAATTTCTGAAAAAAAAAATAGCTGTTTATTAAGCACAATGTGTTCGTAAAATTTATTTATCCATGCCATTTTATTTCAATTTAACTATCATTCTTTTTTTTATTTATTTTTTTTGCCTCTACACTCAAAATTAATTTGAAATATTTAATATTTATGTTAATTTTCCAAAATGAATGAAATAGAAAATCTAAAAACAAACAAAAAATTCATGTCTGTGGTTCAATTTTAAAAACCGTTTACAATGAGAAAACGTTTTTATCTCATAAATATGTGTGTTGTTAATTAAACAACACAAATGCCGCCGTTTACAAAAGCTCTTTCATATCTTAAACGAATTTAAGTTAAAATTTAAAACTACATATCTTGTTTATGTGAAAGCCTAAGAAACAAAAATTAATTCAAATCAATTTCCATGCTGTTGTTTTGTTTTGTTTTTTTTTTTTTAATAATTACTTTTTTATTTCTTTCGATTTTATGTCTATTGGGTTTTCTTTAAAATAAAAGCAAAATTAGAAATCTACCACCACAGTCAGTTTAACTTTATATATTTGTTTATTTTTTTTTCAAGAATTTAAAATAAAAGCTTGAACAAATCATGGGAAAGTTAATTTAAATAAAATAAATTTAGTTGAAAGTATATTTTGGGTTAAAACAAGCATAAAAAAGAGAAAGAAACAGCAACAAACAGCTTTTAATTTAGGCAATATCCTCCAGCTGTGTGACAGCTGTGAACAAAAAGCTACAGACACTTTTTTAGTCTACTTTTTAATAGAAAATTATTAGAAAATAATATAAACAAATACTGTTTGTGTGGTTAAAAGCAGCCGTGACGAATTAATTAAAATAAATAATTAAATTTGAACGAGAAATACGAATATTTACCGTCATTTATTTAATGAAATTATGTGTGGTATTTAAATATAACATTTCTTATTTTTTGGCAAAGCTTTTTTATAAAGAAGGCAGCAAGACTAAAAAATTGCATGTGGCTTTAACAAAATTCAAACCATAATTGCATGAGGCTTTTGCGACACTCTGTATGAATCATATGAGAATTACATGGCTGACGATTTGACAAGTTTTAAGATAATCCTTATGTAGATAAGTCCCATAGTGATATGATTTACCAAAAACTTGTTAGATAATCTCCATAAATCTTACACGATTCCCTCTACAATTATTTTAAGTATCTTTTGTGGACTTTTCGAAGAAGAATCAGCTCGCATAACAGTTTCACCTATGTGAAAAGCTTTCCACTGTTAAAAAATACTCTAGTCCAAACGTACATACTCTAATATTTGCATTTGAGGTAAAAAGCTTTGAAAGCTCTTAGAATTTGTTCTTGTTTCTTTGTAAAGTAAGCAGCAAACGTTGTTTTTACCGAAATCTGCCCCGTATTCTGTAACTCGCTAAAAGCTAAATCTCTATCGCTAAAAATCTTTAAAGCCTATTTATCGATTTTCAGCTACGAATACAATTTTTCACGCAATGGCTTAGAAATCTAATCCTCCGAAATTTTACTGTTTTATGTCTTCGCCAAAAATTTAAAATTTTGTATTTGTTTAGCATTTTGGCTATAGAATTTAGATTTATCTTTAGTGAGTTACAGAATAATGATTGGCTGTTGTGCTCTCGTTGGTGTGAAAAAAGCACAAAGCTCTCTTGTAAAAGTTCGCACATTGTGCATATGGCTTGGAAATAGGTTGAGACATAACTTTGGTCATTTACCAATAAAACTGATGTGTTATCACCTAGTCTCTGGAATAACAGAGTAACGGATTTGCAGCAGCTTGCTACGCTGCCTTACATGTGCAGCATCACTTCGACCTGCCCTGAATTCAAAAAAAGATAAGAGGTGAAACCTTCGGGTGAAACTTCAAGATCTAAACAGTAGCTACGGGTACCAGTGGCCCGACAATAGATCTACTAGTTTAGTTGGTGGTGATATGTCAGCATAAGCCATTACCGAAAGCTAAAGATGGATTTCGTCTAGTCCCACGGGGTTAAATAGATAGTATTCACCACAGCAAGCAAGCATTGGATGATGTCTGGAGCATGAATAGATCCAACCTAATATTAGTATTTACGTTGTGCTGATAATTGGTGAGGAATTCTCTTGTAAAACTCTCTCTGGGTGTGAGCTACCGCACTCGCTGCGCATTATCATGGAGAATCCTTACATAGTGGCTGTGATTGGTTCCAAAATCTGGGTCAGCTGGAAGTATAGTCTTGGTTTCTCAGTGTTAAGTCAATTCAAGTACTCAGCAAAAATTACTGCTTCTCAGAAGCGTATTTGTAAGGAAGACAATATTACAGAATCACTTACTGTTGCGCATGAATAAGGCATTTTTTTGTTCGAGATAAGCCAGCTAGAAGAAATATATTCAGCTTCCAAAAAGCCCTGAATTTTTTTCTTTACTAAAGTGCTTCGCAGAAGTAAGACTCAGATGCAAAAGTTACTGGTTTGCAAAATTGCCTGTGATAATTTTCTACCTTGTTAGACAGCCCGCCTTACGTTACTGCTTCTCAGAAGCATTTTTTGAAGCTTTTGTGATCAAGTAAGCAATGTACTACTTCCCTAAGTTGCTAGTGCTTCCAAATCAGAATTTTTTTCTGGGTAATTGGTGTGATGCGGTCAACCATACACTAGTGCTTAGCCACCTTACTGAGGTTTTCGAGGTTTCTTATCTTGCTTAAGATCCTTACGAGAGCTAGACCTAGTGCGGAAGGTACCCAAAAGACATATTCTAATACCAAGACCACCCACCACCATCAGCAACAGCACTTAGAATGGTACTTGTATCTGTCTGACCACTTCAGACCAATCACTAGCATTGATTTGGCGCTACACATGCGAGAAGATTCCTCCATTAATTTTGGCGACAACCATAGCCACAACAAAACCTTTTCCGTGATAACATGCATAAAATTTTTTTGCTTGCACTCGCTGCATGTGCTTTAAGAGAAGACCTCACTAATTGCCGGAGAAAGCGTTGCTCCTGGTATTGGGGTTCGATGCATGCACGCTGCAAACATTTTCCAACAGTTACTTACCATGATAAATATCATCTTTTCAACACCGTAGGGTGAGACGAGGTCTGCCATCGGTTTTACCGCCTTTAAACCCAGAGCACATCAGCTGTTCGCTGCCCGTAGTAACAGCATTAAGCCTCTGGTGAGACGTCAAAGCACCACTTGAAAGTCTTCCCTTCTATTGTCTTTGCAGTCAGGGCAGTTCAGGATGACGCTGCACCTTTGCAAGGCATGTAGCACACATAGGCTTAGAAACGTCATTCTGGGAAAGCAATATGCTAACAAGCAGCCTGAATAACCATTGAAATTATTGTGCAAACATTCTTATACAAAAATGAAAAAGATCATGACAAAAATTGTCTCTATGTCTATTTATAGAAACGAAATAACAAGACACCTCATAAAATCAAGAAGATTTCCTTATTAAAAAAATCAATAAGATGATTTACACATGATCATATAGGAACCTACTAAAATGAAGACGAAAACCTTATTGACAAAGTCAATGAGATAGCATAATAAAATCAAGAAGAAAACCTTTTTAAAAAAATCAATAAGGCAACCTAATAAAATCAATAAGAAATCCCTATAGTTTACAATTTATAAGAATCAAGAAGTTTTTCTGTATGGATTGTTTTTTTGGTGTCAAAAATAACAGAAATTGAGTAAAAAAAAGTTGTGAATAATAAGATTTCTTCTTGATTTTATGTGGTTTTCTTCTTGACAAAATTAATAAAATTTACCACATAAAAACAATAATGAGTCTCTATGAAAAGATCTTCGCTTCTTTTTGCTGAGATACCCCTTAGCCTAAAAACGTTTCATAGAGAAAATCTTCTTGATTCTATGAGGCAGTTTTTTCTCTGTGTGTTGTCCCCCTGAGAATTATTGAAAATTATATGTATTTGTTAATTTTAATATAACTCATGAAAATCACCAGTTGTAATGCCGCCCTAGAAAAAATTTCTAGCTACGCCAATGGCAGCAGAGTTAACTTCTTTTCATAAACATGTAGACATACGCTCCTCTGCTATTCAAGATCAGAAATTGCGTAGTACCATATACGTTTTGTGGGTAATCAGCCCAAAATAATGACTGCAAAACTAGATTGTCCAGTGTGGGGACCGCAGAATTCTCACCCTTGCGGAAACAAAACACTTGCAATAGGCATAAGAAAAAATTTATCGCATGCGATATTTGTAAAAAAAAACTTATTTTAACTTCACACGCATTTAAAATAACTTGTTTCGTCACCATCGCCCGTTTGGTGAGAATTTTACAAAAGACCGAAAGTTTTTTTTTTTTTATTATAAAATGAATTTATTTAATGGTTTTGTGTTTTAATTTTATTTCAGATTAAAATCATTTTCAAACTAGAACGCATCCCATGGTAGTATTTTCTTGTCTTAGTTTTTACAATTTTATAAAAGAAATCGAAACTAAATATCATAAAATAAAATACAAGAAGTTTACAATTTGTCTTGTATAGTGATATTTAGATAAATCGAGTTGATTAAACAATTAAGTGTTTTATGGAAATTCGAAAAATTAAATCATATTTGAGTTAAAAAAAAAATCTTAAGAGATGCTATTAATGGGGTCTTTTTTCGAGAAAAAACTTTAAATTTAAATAATTATAAAATTAATGACCTTAATAAATCACTCCGTAAGTAATGTTGTTGGAGAAAAAAAAATTGTTGATTTTTTTATAATTTATCTCTAAAGTATTTGAGTATTTGGTGGGTTTTTGGTATTAAATCGTCAACGTCATCAGGAAAGATCCCCGCCAACAACATTGTGCATTTTATATTTTGTTGTCAATGCAATCAACACTTTTCGTTTATTTCTTTATTTGGTTATTCTCTTTCAAACAGAATTAAATTTAACGTTGTATTACTAGAAAGAAAAAATTGAATTAAAAACAAACAGAAAACCAAACCAAAAATCCCTCTAAAGCCAACCAAAATGACTACAAATATTAAAACTACATAAAAATAAACATAAAAATCAGATAGATACAAAAAAAAAGGAGAACACAAAAACTTGCATACCAAATGTCGGTCCAAAAAATAAAGTATTCGCTTTTTTTTACATATTGAATGAACGAATGAGCGAATGAATGCATGAATGAATGAATATAACAGTTATGAGTGCAGATACATTTCAACAAGTGTATCTTTAGTTGCATCGTTAAATATCCAGCAGCTTTAAAATTAATTTATTAATTAAATTATTCAACAGGCTCCAGCATACGGCACCAGAGACGGTAGGGAGCACAATTATTCTAACAGGGCAAGAAGTAATATGCAGATTTGAGCAGCCAATCGTAATCCTAATAAAAGAAATTTGTTTTTTTACATGTCCATAAACGAGGGTGGCCTTTAATTAACTGCTAAGCTAAAGATATTTAAAATGATGTGCTTCAGAACTGTAGGGTATCTCTTTCTGTGCAAATGCTGTTTTTATGGTTTGTTAACCAAGTTTATTTTGCCCCTGCACAAAAAACAAAAAAAAAAAACTGCAAATGGAAATTATCATAAAAAACACACTCGTGCATAAATATTTTTTTTTTGTTATACAGGGTGTTTTTTTTTAGAGGTATAGAACTTCGAATTGAAATAAAACACAAGAAAATCGTTTTAATGTCCATCAATTTGGCTTTATTGGAAGGATAATTTTATGCCATTAATGTTTAAATATGATTTCGGGCATGTGGCCGCCGCGGCTGGCTCGAATAAAGCCAATTCTACAGGTCCAATTTTCAACCACTTTTTCGAGCATATGGGGCCGTATGTTGGCAATAACGCCACGAATGTTGGCTTCCAAGTCCCCTAACGTTTCTGGTTTGTTGTCGTAGACGAGCGACTTCACATATCCCCAAAGAAAATAATCCAATGGTGTCAAATCACACGATCTTGGTGGCCAATTGACAGGTCCATTCCGCGAAATTATGCGCTCATCGAATGTTTCCTTCAATAAATCGCATTGCATGGTCTCGCGGCTTTGATTCTTGCACAAGCTGGATCTTGTAAGGTCGCAAGCCAAGATCTTTGCGCAAAATCTTCCATAAAGTTGATGGACAAAGCTCCAATTGCTGTGCACGGTGGCGAATCGATTCATTCGGGTCCTCTTCAACACTTTGCTCTACAGCGGCAATTGTTTCTTCGATGCGCACTGTTCGACGTCTCTGCGGATGCGTATTATCACATAGAGTAAACGTAGTGCGAAAACGATCCATGGTTAACCGAATTAATTGCTCTGATGGACGATTATGTCGACCATAAAATGGACGGAGCTTGCGGTAAACTTCGCGAACTGAACCATTATTTTCGAAATAAATTTGCACGATTTGCAAGCATTGTTCTTTTGTCAACCTGTTCATGATGAAATGGCAAACCAAACTAAATATTAATCACTTGACAGCTGACAAAATGGCCGCCAGTTAAAAAAGTGCTGCCAACTTAAAGTTCTATACCTCAATAAAAAACACCCAATACAATATATTTTACTTATAAACCAGGGACTTATTATCGTTTACTCCAGTGCACGCTTAAAAAAAATCAAGCAAAAACCAGGCAGGTGCAATTTTGGTTGTTTGAAAAAATAAAGTAAAACAAAAGTAGAGAAATAAAAATTTGATATCCTTTTAACGTTTTAGTTTCATGTAAAGAGAAGAAAACAAAAACGAGTCACAGGAATTGACAGAACCATCATTTGATTCAAGCGCACTTCTATTGCATTTTTTTCCCAAAATTAATATTTCAGCAAAATATGAATTTCTTTCTAAAAATATGTTAAAATTGTTTGGGAAACATAATAACTTGCATTTGCGACAGTAAAATTAGCATAAGAAGTAGCTTTATGCCTCATAACCAATTTGAATATATTTTTTTTTAAATAAACTAACATTTTAGTGAAATATTAATTTTGAGAAAAAGTGCTATAAAAATAGTAAACTTAAATTTAACAATTCCCAAAAAGCACATGTGCAATTATTGTGGCATATTCTAGAGATATATTAACCTATATTTTTGCAAGCAAGCTACCAACTTCCCGCAGCAATCCTTGAGTTGTCTATACACTATAAAAATACTCATCAATCATTATGACAGTATTTGTGACAATTAAATTATTATATGTGTAACCGACGATGATTACTAAAAAAATGGATCAGGATTAAAAAAAAGAAAAGAGGTGTCTTAGGACATCCGGTTAGAGCTATGCTACTAGGCTATATAAAACAAATTTCATGTGTTAAATAAGAATGGAATCAAATTATACGATGATGTCAAATTCGCTGCAAATATTTCAAAACGTTGCTATTTATTTCCCATTATTTTTTTCCTAACTGCGTACGATTAATGTATTGTTTGTGGCCGGCGGCGGCTGTTGGCTGGCTTGGTTTTCTGGTTTGTGCTCATGTGCAAAAGCAATACAAAAACAAATTGAGCAATCGTTCTCATTGTTGTTGTTTGACTCACATCAAAGAACGAAACAAAACAAAATCAAACATTTGTTTCGTTTATTTTCATACTCTGCTTTTAAGTACAAGGAAATCAAAACAAAAATAAATTTATAACTTTAATAGTATTGATTATTTTTGTTACGAAAAACACGTCCTAGCTTCTGTATCGCGCCATACAGAGCATAGCTTCAAGAAAGGAATTTTAGATTTAATTTGTTTATTTTTGTAAACTATAGGCCTGCACCACGATATCGACAAGATTCGACTTGCCGCACACTTACTTTAGATACAAAAACAAAATTTTTAAATTTTAAACAAAAACAGATTTTTGAAACTAAATTAAAAAAATTTAAACAAAAACCCATTTTTCTTTCAAACGCTTGTTTCATATGTTTGTTTCGAATTTAAGCGTGCGACAAGTTAAACGTTGTCGACATCGTGGGACAGGCCCTATAATCTCATACAAAAACGGTTTTTCTTTCATTATTTTCTCTTTTTTTATTAAAATACATCCCAATTGTTGCTACCAAATGTGCTCTTATACCCACAGTGCAAAATCTAATTCAAAATGAATGCTTGACGAGTCATCCAGCATGCTTACATCAAAACAGGCAGTATACGTATACTTAACTAACATCAAGTATTTTTATCATGTTTAGACTGCAAAATAATGCATAAGGGACTTTGCTCTAATTATTGTTCTCAATTTTGCATATAGCATGTCGTCGGCTTAGAGCAGTAACCCGCAAGCCATACCACAATTGTGGACAACTAAATTACTTACATGGTTATGCTCTTTCATTTAGTCGTCGCTGAGAGCGCAACGAATGAAGTTGTGCACACATGTATGCATTTTTTCTTGGTTTTTTGTTAAGTTCTTTTTGAACACACGGAACGAAATTTGTATGTGTAAACTTTACTTCCAATTAGAGATGGGCGCGTGTTGAATTTTTCCATCACGACACGAACACGAATACCAAGACGCTCAACACGTAGGAAACACGCACGTGAAAAATTTTGTCAACACGATACTGCATAACACGCACGAAATATTATTAGAATGGTATTTGAAAATCAGAAAATTTCATTGATATTTTTCAAGAGTCGCTCTTTAAAATATGGCACCCAGTTTGCCACTGCCAGCTGATAATATCTGCCACCACAGCTAATACTATCGCTTTACGTACAGAACTTTAAGCTTCAGAGGCCCATACAATATCAACAAATATGTTGGTGTTGTGTGTTTGACGATACAAAGTATTAAATTTTTTCTTTCATAAATGTTTTACATCTATCTAAAATCGTTTCGTGTTTTTCGTGTCAATTTTGCTCAACACGAACCGACCCGAACACGCACGATTTTTTGTCACGAACACTTCGTGTTGGGTTATGCGTGTTCGTGTCACGAAATAAAACACAACACGCGCCCATCTCTACTTCCAGTGCACAAAACCTTCCAATCAATAAATACGTTATCTTTCGACCCCTACTCTATCATCGAGCAGCTATGTATCTCCTAAAAGTTTTGTACTTAACACGGACTATGTCAAAGTAATATTCCAATATACCTGCCCCTCCAGCATTAAACTAAACTTTTTTCAATTCAATTGATAAGAGACACAATTTTTATTACCTTCTTACCGATCATTTTCTACTTTCCTAAGCACGTTTATCCCATTCACCTTAATTAAGTGCTCTCTTAGTTTTAGTTAGATACACTAAATCTTGGTTAACACCACCAGCAGCTTTTAAAGTTGAAACACTTTCAGTACTTTTAATGTTTTTGTAAAACTAAAATGTTAAATATTAAAAAAAGGAATGTTTGTAAGCAAACTATATGTATGCATGTAACTATAAAGTAATATCACGCGTGACCTGTGCTCTTATTTTCCGTTTCAGTTTTCAGTAAACCGGGTTGTTGTTTGTGTGCACACATAAATGTTTTTATTTCAAAGCAAATTTTCGACAACACCGGTACTGAATTTCCAGGGAATGCTTCACAACAACGATAATAATGGCATATATAGTACAACAACTATAACAGATATCAAGGGAACATTTTATACGTAAAAGTGATGACACTTTTCTAAAAAAAGAAACAAAAAATAAAAAGAATGAATAACAATAAACAAAAATAATACAAATGCAGAGATGGCAAACTCATTGCAATTGTTATTCATACGGTACATTTGGATATAAAGAATGCTTAACAAAAAATGTAGCTTTCAAAGCTAAAGACTGCTGAAAACATCTTATACCTATAAAGGGTCCGCTAGATAACTTTTTTTTTTGAAAATGCTATAAAAAACATTGAGTGTAGCTTCGGCTGTGTGGCACGTAGCGCCGTAGTGTTGAAACCAAATGTTGCCAATATCCTTCTCTTCAATTTTTGTGAACAAAAATTCGTTCAACATGGTCCGATAACGATCGCCATTGACTGTAACGGCCACTCATTGCTCATTCGAAAAAAAAATGGCCCAATTACGCCTCTGTACCAAAATCCGCACCAAACAGTGACTCGTTTTGGGTGCGTCGGCTTTTCAATGTATGCGTGCGGGTTTTCTGTGCCCCAAATGCGACAATTTTGCTTGTTTACATACCCGCCAAGATCAAAATGAGCTTCATCTGAAAAGATGATTTTTTTTGGCAAAATCAGCATCTTCTGTAAGTCGATCGCAGGCCCACTTAGCGAAGCATTGTTCAAGCGTATACACAACCATACTCGTTCAGCGGAAGGATAAAACTAATTATCAGACATGAGGTAAGTGTTACCATTGACGAAATAAGCACTAGTTGAAAAAAAAAACGTTAGATGGCGGACCCTTTATAAAAGGAAATGATTTTATGGCTTTCTATAGTGATTCACAATAACAATGGTCTAAAGGGTGAAAGCGAACTTCACCCACCATTTTGCCATCCGTCCAGGCGTAAACTTTTGAAACACTTAAAGGCGTACATACGTTAATTTTTGGTGTCCTCTGTTATTGTGGGACTTATTATGATATTCGCAGGTTATTGAACACCGAGTATCGAATGTCAAATTCATTGTATCAGCTGGCAGCACCATCGAAAATTTCCTTGAGCAACCAATTTTCTATCGAACAGAATTTTGCTATCGATTTAGTATTTCCATGTGAAAAACTATTAAGAATATAAGTCTTAGGCGATTATTTTTTATTTTTTAACCATCCAAATATAAATTGTAAACAACTTTTCTTCATTTTATATAGATCTAGTGTCGAAGGGACTAAAAAATTCGAAAGATTTCACTCACATACAATATAAAGGAAAATCCTAAAGTTACTGTGCAGGACTAAGTTTTTTCATAAAAATTCACACAAATTATAAATTTTAAAATATGTATGTACTTGAAATAGATTTAGAGCGTATTTAACTTTTTTTTGTATTACACTGATACAATCACAATGAGCAAAATTCACAATAGCAATATTCTTTGTCGAGTGTTCATCGTAAAACGAAATAAAAATTCATTAGATCAGCACTTTCGATTGCAGTCGGAGATGGAAAGTTTTTTATAATAAGCATATGTGTTTTAATTTTTCTTTTATATTGTATTGTAAATGTAACATATTAAAAGCTAAAACTGTTATTTGCCAGTTAACGTCGATAGTATAGTTTCCAGTAAAGTAGAACCCAACAGATATTTATGGGTCAATTATGGCAAGAACCTCAACGTCATTAAAAATAACAATACTTTGCTTCCAGTGGTATATATTTGGTTTCTGGCAACCAAGTAGTTATGGTAGCCTGCACTCATGTGATTCCGTATTTTTTTATTGCCGTGTGGTAACCCTGCAGAAATTTAGGTGACAATTGAAACAAGCGTACTCGTCGTAGGACTTGAGAAAATGGTGTAAAGAAGATATATCGTGTAAATGATTACATATTCACCATTTGCGTGATGTATCTAATATATTGAAAAAAACAAAAATAATGAGTTAGGCGGTTTCTATATTAAGTTAACTATGTTGTTTAACATTTTCTAAACGCTGCATTACGTTAATGCCAATTTATCAGAAAATGTCCAACCAAATTCTTTAAAAAAATTGGAATTATATAAAATCTACCATAAAGTAATTGAGAATTACTAAACATCTTAAAAGCTTCAACAGACATCACAACATGCTTCGTTATAACTCGTTCTAGTATTGTACCTGAGTCTAGAACCTATCAAATAATTTAAATATGTTTTTTTTTCTTTGGATTTTTTCTACATTGGAAGCTGAAAGCAGGACATGATCCATAAAAAACTGGGAAGAAAGCGGAATGTGTAATATTTCACAGTTTCTAACATTAGAAAATTTTAATACATGTAGGGGAAAATTTAAAGTTTTTTGAAGAACTCCTGAAAACTCGAAATTCTGAGTATGCACGTTTTTACAAGACCACTTGAACATTAATCTATGACCAATATTATCCGCCAACATTTACTCCCAAAAAAGTGCGCATCCTTCAGAAAATGCCAAGTTGAAAACTTGGCAATGCGAGTATCTAGTTCAAATTCATGCTTTTCAGAAATAGATTCATGGACAATAATAAAGGAGGAGCATTACTTTTTTCCATCTGGGTTGCCTCATTTACTGGAAAAGTCCTTTAGAAATGCATTATAGCTTAACAGAGCTCTGTTAAGATACTAATAAACCTCTGTTAAAGTACAAGGTTCGTGTGTCAAGGCTTATAAATCTATACAAGCACAAATTTGAAATTACACCGATTCCGACAGAAAATAACGCAGTGATAATTTTAAAACTCTTCATAACATGTTAATAATGAGAATTGCATTCTACAAATTAGCTGAACTACGAAGCACGCAGGGATTTGGATAGTTAAGCAATAACTGCATTTAAAATATATTTGGATTGAATTTGTATCAGTTATATTTTAATAAAAATCTAATAACAGATTGAAAATTTCAATAGCGGGATGTGTGGTCAGGTTACCCGTAGCTGAATTCCGTAGCACCATATAAAGGTTTCAAAAGTATATTAAAAGTTTACAATCTAGGCTGAGGATTTAAGCTTCATTTGTGTTCGCTAGAGTCAATGTAGTGTTTCCATGTAAGCCGTCGATCAGGGTGTATCTTGAGGAACAAGTTGGAAACAAGTATCTCTTTCTTCATAGGGTAAATGTTACCTGAACATATTTTTGTTCGTTTGCTTTTATTCTCTATTAGTTCATCCATAGTTCAATAGGGCACTATTACGAATATTATATATTATATGTACTACGAATATTTTTTTTTGTTTAGTATGTCTATATAAGAAAGACTCCGCTAGGGCATGTATTATGTATTACGAATTTTTTTTTTTTTTTTGGTTTAGTATATATATGAGAAAGACTTGGCTGGTAAAGACAATGAATCGATATAAATGGACCGCCAATTGACACCGTAAGTATACTTAGATATTAACCTAAGCTTAACACAGGTGTTTATACTTTTGAAATATGAGTGCCTCTGTGGTCGAGTGGGTAGTGTGCAAGCCTGTCATGCACGAGGTTGTCAGTACGAGTCCCAAAAAATATCTGCTCAAAAATAAATTATAATTGAATTTGTAACAATATAAACAAAAATTATAAGTTTTCATTGTTACAGTAAAGTGTCGGGATGACATTTTTAAATTTTATATTACTCTACACCGAATAGGTCCCTGTGGGAAAGTTCAGTGACTAGTCAAAGCATCAATTAACCCCATCCTAGGCCATTTCCATGTAAAAGTGACTGGTCCGCTTCATAGGAAGTGTTAGAAATCGGACTGGTCTCTATCACTTAAAGACCGATCACGTGACTAGTCTAATGTCAGTTCCATTTCCTGCAGGGAACCAAACTTAAATTTGATAACAAACAAAAATAACAAGGCTATAAAGTAATTTTCTTAGTAATATTTTCAAATCTCCTTTTCCCAACCCTGATACAATCTATCAAACAAAGAGAGTGTAGGAGCCAAAGAAAAAATGATTACAGAAACATAAGGGGGACATAGATGAGGACTATAAAGAATATTAAATAATCAACACCGCTTGCGTGAAACACTACTTTGAAATATTAACTCCAGTTTATCAAACCTAAATTCTTCGGATAATTGATAATTTTTTAAATTCAACATTAATGGAGTGGTTAGTTCGAAGATTTCACTTTTGAATTCAGCTACCCAGACAAGAAATAACGTTTATTTTTGAGTAACGAAATCTGAAAACATACATATGTATGTGCAATATATTTAGCTAATGTTCCTCAAAGGACGAGCTCGAGTGGTGTGTCTGCTTATTGGACCGCCTCCATCATGTACAGTAGCTGCTGTTTAATTGATTTTTTAAGAATATATGGTTGTTATTGCATTTATTTATTAATTAATTAATTATCTAGAATACCATAGCTCTGTTAAGTGCATGTTTTTTTTCATTATATAAGCGATTAATTCAGGCAACCGCAGATCTCTTAAGATGAAACTACTGTGGTCGCTTTCTTCTCCCTAAATAAGTCAGTATTCAATTAAATCTCATCCTGTTGTTTAAAAAAAATTTAAATGCATTTTTGAAAGCGTGTTTTAATTAATATGTGAGATTTATTCAAGTTAATTTTAAAGGCTTCAATGAACAGGCGTTCACTTAAGTGGAAACTACTGTGGTCGCTCTGTTTTAATTAAGATGTCAGAAGTTTATTTTAAAGTAGTTTTTTTTAATACCCTTTACCAAAAATGGTAAATGGTATACAAACATATATAGGTTTGTCATTCCGTGGTAATTTCCATAATATTCATATGCGACCCATAAAACATATATATTCTGGGTCCTTATGAATAGGGAAGACGAATAAGCAATGTCCGTCTGTCCGTCCGTCTGGTGTACGTGAAATCAGCTTTCCGAAGCTCCCAGAAAAGCTAGAGACTTCGGTCTTGGACTGGTGTGTCAGAAATTCATATTAATTAATGTTATTGGGTCAATTAAAGTTATGTTCAAAAATTTAATTGATTAAAATATTAATTAAAATTTTAGTTGCATGCATTAAACATGTGTTTAAATATTTAATTAATCTAGATTAATTAATGAACAGAGTTAAATTTTTAATAAAACTTTTTTCAATTAAAGGTGTTCATTGGTGAAATAATTTTTTCTGTGCATGAATTTTATCAAGTTTTTTTTTTTGGTGCTAACTATTTTAATCAATTTAATTTTATAGGGAGTTTTACATTTTAGAAAGGATTATTGATTATGTTTTGCTAAATATTTTATTTTAAAATTTTGTTTTTCTTTCAAATACAAGTGTGCGACAAGTCGAACGTTATCGACATCGTGGCACAGGCCCTCAAATTAAGGTTATATTGAAAATTTTGTTACAAGCTCCACGACGAAATAATTATACCGCCGCTTCATAAAAAGTCTGTTTTAAAGCTCTGTTTAAAGCTAAATAAAAATAGACTTGAGGGGATATGACGAGCAAGTAGCACGAAAAAAAAAACATTTTTAAAGGGAAAAATGTAACAACTTGTTCAATTGTAAAAGAAAAATAAAAAAACATAATAACGAAAAAAAGTAAAATAAAAGCTCACACTGGTATTAATATGAAGAAATAAATAAAATGAGTTTATCCAACCTACAATAAACGAGTATGTTGCATGTACATACATGCATATACAGGAATATGTATCTTTATATGTAAGTATGTGTGTGACGATGTATAATATGTTGTTGGCTGCGGCTAAAGCGATGATGACGATGACAATGATGACATGCAGCCTGCATGAGTTTCACAGCCAAACGACACTTTTAATATGAAAAACAAAAAAAAAAAAAACGAAGCCAACAAGCATATTAAAGGAAAGATATAAAACTGATATAAGATACCCCGTATGAATATATACACATACATATATACGGACATACATATGTGCATATATAACTACGTGTTAAATACAACGACCCCCCGTTGTTCAGGTTTTCTTTTGCACTTTTCTTCAGAGTTAAATGATGTTTGCTCACATGCAAAACATTCAGTTTTTGAGATGTGATGTATGATACAATTTGAAATCATTTAACTACAGTTTTTATTCTCAATTAATGGCTTTTTATTTGTTATTTCTTTATTTCAGATTTCACAAAATCCCTCACAAAAATATCACCACAAAGTGGGTGAAGTACAAGCACATCATATGAAGTTATTACAATATGAAACATCGACAACAAATACACACACATCTACAAAAACAGCTTCAACTTCTGCAGCAACAGCAGCAGCCGCATCACAATCTTCTTCCATTCACGATTTAATAGCGAATCCTGTACATACCACTGTTAATCAACCCACAACAGTTATCATACGCAAGGACATACATAGTTTTAATTTTTCTGACATTGAGTTGCCCATTGAAAGGCCAACGGCTTCGGCTCATTATTTGCGCAACAAACATTTGCTACGTGATCTCTCGCAACGCTCGGTAACGGGTACACCGAAACCTCCCACCACCGAACTCGATGATATTTTCATTAGTGTTAAGACAACGAAAAGTTATCATGACAGTCGTTTGGCTTTGATAGTCAAGACATGGTTTCAGCTGGCCAAAGATCAGGTGAGTTGAAGCGATACTTGAATGTAGACTAAATACGAATTATGTTTTACTTGAAGAATTTTTGTTTGTTGTAGTTTAAACACGTCTGTATGCATTTCTCTTTATGAGCACAGATATGTGTCATAATTGTAACTGAAACTTTTAATCTCAAAAATATATGTACGTATAGTAAACGCGCGTTAATTTGCATTGAGTGAAATAAAATTATCAAGAGAAATTCAGTTAAAACTAAAATTACGTTTTCGAAAAAAGGATATATGGGCGATATGCTTATCCTTGCACCGTTTGTAATAACATTTCCTAGAGGGCTATTATATCTAATTCTACAAGTTGTAAATTAGTTTTCTTTATGGTTACTAAAGCTGAAATTTAAATTTTTAAATTAAGGATATGTTTGAGGTAGGCTTGTTTGCACATATTAAAATCAAGCTAAGTAGAGAGTTACAATACATAATATCAAAAGCAATCACCGATTTTTGGCGCGTTCCGACTACAATTGCCGCCGAAATTAAATTTTTTATAAAAAGGATATATGGGAGGTAACCGTGACCTTGCGCCGATTGTAGTAAAATCTTCAGGATAAGTTAACAGAATGATTCTACAAGTAGTTGCAAGTTTTCGCTTTATTCAGTTTATTGTGTATATATGTACAGGTTAGTATGTCCTTGCACCGATTTAAGTAAACTTGATAAGACAAATTGATCTTATGATACTCGAGCTAATTACTTATTTTTGCGGAAAACAAATCATAATTTTAACCAAAACTAAATTTTGAAATTTAAGGATACATGAAAGATAAACTTGTTTTTAAATTAAATGAAACCAAATAAGCCACGGACCTTCATAATACAATTTTTCGAAACACATTGTTACAGAAGTTAATGTTAATGTGCATTCAAATCGTAATTAAAGATAAAGCTAGGTTTTTTTAAAATAAAGGATATATGGGTAATATGCATATCCTTGCACCGATGGTACTGAAACTTTTTAGTTGGCTAAACTATGCAATTTTACGAATTGCTAATTACTTGTTTGTTATTAATAAGTTTGAGTAAAATTTTTTAAATTAAGGATATATGCATGTATGGTTGGTAGGATGTTTTTGAACAGATTGAAATTAAACTACCTATAGACCTCCAGTACATATTTCTAAAAACAGTTTTTGATTTTCAAGGAGTTCTGCGATGATTACTGCTGAAATTAAACTTTTTATAAGAAGAACATATAACAGCTGGCCTTGACTTTGCGCCGATTTTAGTGAAATCCTCTGGATATTTTAAAAGATTGATTCTATAAATAGTCACAAGTTTTCGCTGTAATCAGGCCAGAATTGGAACTCAAACTCAGTTTTTTAAATAAAGGATATATGACAGGTTAAAATGACCTGGCATCAATTTATATGAAATTCATTATATAAGTTAATCATATTATACTAAAACTAGTCAGGGCAATTATGAATAAAGTTCCGAGGGAAATTTCTCCCTTTTGTAATTAGAATTTTTTGTTTTCCCTATCACTTGCCATTCGTTGGAATTGTTCCCCGGGAAAAATTTCTCACGGAATTTTATTCATAATTGCCCTCAATAAGTAATTTATGCGCCACATACATATGCATATCATGAATGTAATTGAAAAAAAAAATTTTAATTTAATGATGTATGGGAGATAAGCTTGTCCTCACATCAAATAAAATAAAATAAGCCATAACCCTAAAAAATGCAATTTTAGAAATAGAAAAATAGTAATTTGATTATTATTGTCCATTCAGATCGTAATTAAAGCTAAAGCAACGATTTTCAAAATAAAGGATATATGGGTGATATGCATATCCTTGCACTGATTGCAATAAGACTTTGTAGGAGGCTGAACTGTGTAATTTTACGACTTGTAAGTTACTTATTTGTTTATTGCTAAAGCTAAAGTTAAGTTTTTTTATTTAAGGATATATGGGAGGTAAGCTTATCTTTGTACCGATTAACTACCATCATTAGAGCGTTCCAGTACATACCCTGAAGAAATTTGGTGACAATTGAACCAAGCATACTCGTCCTATGACTTGCGAAAATGGGAGTGTTAACAAAAGTAGGGCATAGTGTATGGTGAACATAATGGTTACATATTCATGTTTTTCGTGATTTATCGTCTTGAATTTTGACTCGTTCTAGTATTGTAGTAAAGTTCACTGAACATGTTTGATGTGGCAAAAAGCTGAACATGATTCCATCAAAAAGCGGGATTTTGAAGAATATATCCTCAGAAAGTGGGATTTAAGAATAAATATCTTTGAGTAAGCGGGATGTACTTAAGATACATAGTTTTCACAGTTTCTAACATTAGCAAATGTTAATATATGTAGGTAGGGCAAAATTAAAAGTTTTTGAAGAACTCCTGAAAACTTGAACTTCAAGAAATTCTGAGTATGCACGTTTTTAGAGGACCACTTGGACATTTATCTATGACCAATATTATGCGCTAGCATTATCTCGCAAAAAAAGTGCGTATCATTCAGAAAATGCCAAGTTGAAAACTTGGCAATATCTAGTTCAAATTCAGAAATAGATTCATGGGCAATAGTAAAGGAGAAGCAGCTTGTCTATAAATTTTCATTACTTTTTTCCGTCTCGTTTGTCCCATTTATTGCAAAAGTCCTTTAGAAATGCATTATGGCTTAACAGAGCACTGTTAAGACACTACTAGGGCTCTGTTAAAGAGGAAGGTTTGTGTCATGGGTTATAAATCTATACAAGCGCAAACTTGAAATTCTGCCGATTCCGACAGAAAATAATGCAGTGATAGTTTTGAAGCTCTTCATGGCATGTTAATAACGAGAATTGTATTGTACAAATTAGCTGCCCTACAACCGTGACACTTCATCTCAAAACGGTTGTAACGAGGCACACAGGGATTTGGATAGTTAAGCAATAACTACGCTTGAAAAATATTTGGATTGAATTTTCATTACTTACATTTTAACCAAAATCGAATAAGAGTTTGAAAATTTCAAAAGCAGGATGTCTGCTCAGGTTACCCGTAACTGAATTCCGTAGCAACATAAAGGTTTCAAAATTATGAATATTAAATTATATTAAAAGCTTACCATCTATCTAGACTGAGGATTTAAAATCTAGCAATCAGCCAATGTTGTATCCGAGTTAATTTAAATTTCATTTGTATTAGCTTAGAGTCATGTTTCCATGTAAGCCGTCGATCAAGGTGTTTACCAAGGTATTTCACTTGTATTTTATTTCAAGGTATATCAATTGTGAACAATTCTCTCTCTCTCTCTCTCTCTCTTCATAGGGTAAATGTTACCTGTACACACTTTTGTTCGTTCACTTTTATTCTCCATAACTTCATCCATATTTCAATAGGGTACTATTACGAATATTACGCGTATATGTATTACGAATATTATTTTTATTTTAGTTTGTCTATATAAGAAAGACTTCTCTGGGACATGTATTATATATTACGAATATTTTTTTTTTGTTTAGTATGTATATGTATATAAGAAAGACTTCGTGGACATCTGTGCACTATGAAGGTTAAACAATGAATCGATATAAATAGACCGCCAAGTCACTCTGGAACAAGTCCCGTAAGTATACTTAAACATTAACCTAAGCTTAACTGGTACATATTTATAGTTCTGAAATATGAGTGCCCCTATGATCGGGTAGGTAGTGTGCAAGCCGGAATATAAAATTTTTTTTTACTGAAAAATAAAAATAATAAAAAAAAGTTCAAGTTTTCGTTGTCTTGTAACTGTAACATAAATATCGGAATGACATATATATATATATATATATATATATATATATATATATATATACTCGTAATTTATATTATTCTATAGGGAATAGGTCCCTCTAAGATAGTTCACTGATAAGCCACAAGGTGCATACAAAGTATCAATTAACCCCATCCTAGGCCATCCCCATTGTAAAATTGACTGGTCCACTTCATAGGAGGTGTTAGAACTCGAACTGGTCACTATCACTTGGGCACCGATCACGTGGCTAGTCTTGTGGCAGTTCCATTTCCTGCAGGCTAGTTTTAAAAATAATTTTTTATGCATTCTGCTTACAGCTGAAATTAAATTTTTATAAAAAGGATATATGGGAGCTAGGCTTGACCTTGCCTCGATTGTAGTAAAATCTTCTGTATAGATTAAAATAATGATTCTATAAGTAGTTACAAGTTTTCGCTTTATTCAGGTCATGATTGTAAGTGAATTTCAGTTTTTAAAATGAAGGATATATGTATGTATAGCAGGTTGGCATGCTATTGCCGAGCTTTAAATTTTATTTAACTTTTATATTCAAGTGTGTTTTCCTTTAAGCAATAGATCTATATTTTTACTAATTAACTGTCTGGTGCACTTGAAATATCGAGTCGTAGAATTTTATTTTTTTTTAATTTTCACAAAAGTTGACTTACATACATACAAATTTGTGAAGAACTGCTGAGAAAGAACATTACAAGTCTGTCATTCTCTAGTGGTAGTTTTCCAACCCTGCATGGACAATTACCAATTATGGATTTTGTTTTGCCATATTGTTTTTTTTTTTCTTCAAAATATTTTCTTACCCTTTCCCACAGTCTTAAAGCAAAACAATTATTAAGTATTTACATACATAAATTTTATTTAGTTTCCATTCGTGTGACATAAAGCCCCCAAACACAAGTATAATATCATTTCAATTTTAATTTTACAATTCCTGCGGGCACTTTTTTTCTTGCTGTCTGGGATATTTTTTTTTTTTGTGTAAGAATTTTTTCCTATAAAATATTAGTGAAGAAAAAAATTACATGTCTGCATGCATGCGAGCAAGTAAATAAATAAATATTGGCAGTCATTCATGAAATTGTATCATTTTTAAAACTCCTCTCCAGCAACAGCAGCGCTCAACCAACCAGTAGCGGGAAGTTAAGGTGCAAGTAGTTGTTGGTACTTGAGCACTGACACACATCCCAGTTTTTTAATCTTTATGGTGGGAATTCATTAATAAAATAGAAAAAATAAAAGTTGCTCCTAAGTAAGTGTTTGATTGCACTCGTAAAATATGCAGGGGCGTGTTGTGCTTGCAGTTGTGAGTTTTATACGCTGTCCCTTTTAAATTTTTTTAATGCAATTTCTTAGATTAAATTGTCGCCTCTTTAGTTACACATGTGTTCATGTAAATTGTAAGTTAGTTTTTTTTTCTTTCCCTTTTTTTCGTTGAAGTATAAAAGCAGGGGGAGTTTTGGTTATGAAAACTGTTGCGTGCTCAAAAGGATTTGTGTATACAAACTCTTAAAGTATTTGAGCCTAATTTATTACATTAGCATCATAAGAAGCATTTGTGGGATAAGCACAAGCATTTCTGAAATTATAAATTGTGCAGCGAGAATATGAAATTTAATTAATGGAATATTTAATGTTTATAAGAAAGATTGGGTTAGTAGTTTAGTACAGTTGTGCCATATTTTTTTTTTTAGTAAAATTAACTCAAAAAGTTATTCTGTATAATTGCTGGATAAAAAATAATACGAAAATTTTAGAAAACGCTTTTCGAGTCCACGGTTTTCCTTTATTTTGGCTTTATTTTGCACTGTAATCATGAAATCCTTGAAACTTCCACAAGGTATGTATTAATGTGCCCACTAAGCATTAACTGCCTTATTCATAAAAATTAATTTTGTTTTGTCAAGAGTTTATAAAATTAATTTTGTATGAAACAGTGTTTCATAAACCTCAACAGTTTTTTTAATAAGACCTTAAATAATAAAAATTCCTTATTATGAGTTTCATTGATTTTTCGATAATCGCTGGCTATCGAACATCGTGTGTCGAATACATTGAAAATTATACAAACTATACAATGCCAATCTTTTCTAACTGCCAACCTCATCCACTGCCCATTCGAGCTTTGGTGCCCTCTGTCACGCTAATCAGGCTCTGGCGACTGTCGTGGGCCTTCTAAACTAATGAATAACGTGAATAAGATCCTGTTCCTCTAAATGCTAACGATAGATTCGATCGAACATTTATATTAAAAGCAAAAACAAAAAAAAACTGGATGGAAAGTTGGCTGCCCCAACACCAGGATCGATCATACCGATTACCAAAACTAACGAAATTTTCGTTAAGCAAGTTTTTTCTTCTCGAAGAGAAGTTTATTTTCAATGCAGGTTATACTGTGGAAAAGTGTTTAGCGATATTTTTGCAACTGCCAGATTTTTAAAGAAAATCGGAAAAAATTGCGTTTTTTAAGTTTTTTTTAACCAAGTTTTCAATCTTAATTATTTAAAAAAAAGCTAACCTAAAAAGTGGTTAGCACCATTGGATTCAGCGTACTCGAATTAGGTTTACCCACCAGGTCCACGGTTTCGACGAAACTTTTTTATGTAGACAAGTTTTCTAACCCCCAAGTGAAATTTCTTTTATTCAGCTTTTTCGATTACAGGAGTAGATCGAAAGTTGCTCACAATAAGAGCTATATAGCGAAGCTTATTCTTAAGCTGAAGGTCCATACCATCCGTTATTTGCATATACGTTGAATGCGTTTCTGTACGTTCTCTCCGATTCTAAATTCAAGTTACATGCAATACGTCTTATGCGCAATTATTTTTGTTGTTTTAATGCAAAAAGAGAATAAGTTTAAATTCACCACACGAACATTTAGCTACAAAAGAGAGCACGATGCATGCGACGGATACAAAAGTAGAAAGTAAACCTACTTTATCCTTCCTATGCGTCTATACGTTCTTTGCGTTTTGTTCAGTAACTTGCCACATACAATTATGTACCTTGATTCTACTTTTTAACACATGCACAAAACGCAACTACGCATTGAACGGATGGTATGGACCTTCAGCTTTATGCAAGCCACACACCTTGCTACCGTTGGTACAACATGTTGGATTGCCAAGTTGTGTGTGTTTGCGCATAAAATATACAACAACGTGTACAACATTAGTGAATAACTTCATTTCACAGTTCTTTTTTTTTTTTAGTGAGAATGACATTGGGTACTATATCGCGTATTGTAATGAATGTTTTTTTTAGTGAAAAAATAAGAAAAAGAACGTAAAAAAGGAGAGAAAAAAAAAAGAATTTGGTTAAAGGACAAAAACAAAATTTTGAAATCTTGTGAGCGAAAGGACTATAAAAATTACATGTGGATGACAGAGGAAGTATTTAATGACCTTTTGTCAAAAGCTCCGATGCATGTACAAAAGAAAACGTTTATACAATTCAATAAATTCTCCATTTCAGCTCAAGTTAGAATTCATGCGTGACGTTTTTTATATGACCACAACGAATATGAGAACAAAATGAAATGAAGTTGTACAACAAACTCCTACAACCTATTTATAGAACTTGCAAAAACATCAAATCTTTTTAATCTTTAGTAAAACCGAGACACAACTCCATACGATGAGCCCACACACACACTTTACAGTCTCATATACAACCTGGGGCCCGTTTCTCAAAAATACAAATTACAAATCTACAAGTAAAATACACACAAAACAACAACACTTTTACAAATTTTATTGTTGTTTTGTGTGTATTTTACTTGTAGATTTGTAATTCGTAGTTTTTGAGAAACGGGCCCCTGCTCACGTTCCCAGTTGACCAAGACTTTCGTTATTGATATCGATTTCGAATATATCTCGAACATTTGTGTGTAAAAGTATCGGAGAGTGACACTCAAAAATGAATTGAAGAAAGTTCACCTGTCGCTCAGTTTTGTCCCACAAAAGATTCGAAATCGAAGTTTCGCTAGTAATATCAAAAGTGAGAGAATATCGAACTAATTTCGATAACGCAAAAAGGCAGCAGAAAAAATAAGTATTTTTATTTTTTAATTTATTTATTTTGACATATACCTAATTTACATTAAGCATTTTTTAAATGAAACTAGTTGCATGAAAATTTTTCATATGCCAATAGGAGGCCTGGAGGAGCAACTCAGATCAAAAAAGTTGCCACAAATGCATCAGAGATTCATTCTAGGTCCTTTTTTATACAAAATTATCTTCCATAGCAATTAGCAAATAGAAAAAGTGTCGTGCAACAAAATTCATGACATTTCATGAAAAAAATGCTTAATGTACATTAGGTATTACTTATTTTATTTTTTCAAAACCTTAACATACGCTGCAGGATTTGAACATGCTACCTCCGTTCTAACAGACTAACACACAACCACTAGACTATCGTGGCAAATTTTTTTCTGTTCAATTATTACACATATGTAAGTGTGTGTTCTTATTTTATTTTTTAACTTACAGTGCTGTCATGCCTCGAATTTGGTACCTCTAGACTCGACACATTCTAGACACATTCGAAAAACTATCGAGAGAAGTTCGAAGTTCGGAGCTTTAGCAAACATTCGAAGTTTTTTAGATCGGACAATTTTGTTTCGATATTTCTTCGCTTTAGTGAGCATTCGTTTTTATCAAATCTCAGGTCAAGTGGGTTGTACGGTACGGTCGCAAGGTCGGTGGCTTGCTTTAGAGCTCACTTTGGTGGTGCTGGTTGTTCACCCAGTTTGTGCTTAAGACTAAACATACATTCCTTAATATTTCAAGGAGCCGGTTCTTCCAGATGGACTACTTTTAATACTGCTACCAATACCAATGCTGTCATTCTCCCAGCCAACCTGAGATTCGAAAATTAACGAATGTTCGTTGTAGCGAACAACTCCCGAAATATTCTCGTAAAAAAATTTAGCAACAATTTTTTAGCTTTTTCCATGTCCAACAAAAGAGGAATAACGTTTTTTTTTGCTATTTAGAAGCAATGAAATCGAACTATTACTGGCAGTTTACAGAAGGCAGGTAGAAATTCTCGTCTGCCTATTTATATTGAAAGCAAAAACAAAGCACTCAAAATTTCTATAAACTGGCAGTTAATGACGTTGTTTATGATTACATAATGATATTGCTAAAGGTTCGCTATTGATTCGTGAGCGAAACATCGAAATTGAAAGATTTGCTGGCATAAACTGAGCGACGAGTCCGCTCTATCAGCACTTTCTCTTTTCGTTTACCATAGTCGTTCTCGAGTGTTTTGTCCGAGAAAAGTTTACGCAACATTCGAATGCGATATTATTTACGAATGTTTTGGTTAGCTGGGTTAGCACGAGTCGGTGTTGCCAGTGAAATTTCGTCTAATTCTCCTAATTTGATATTTTAAATCTCCAAAGAGTCTAAGCTTAAAGATTGTCCTACACTCGCTGAAGGTGGTTCTAAGTTTTTTTTTTTCATATTCATAAAATAAAATTAAATCATTTTGGAAATCTCTTTCTTTATTATTTTATTTAAAAAAAAACTATATACGCGTGTGCATATGTTTGGACACTTATGTATATAAGAAGAATCTGTTTGTGTCTGTCAATGACATATTTAAAAAATATGTTTTATTGTTGTGTTAATTACCTTAAGTGGTCTCCCACATTATCATAAGAAAAACTCTTATATTTACATGTATTTTTTTTTTGTATCTGTGTTTTCGTGCGTTCCTATAAAAGGTTAAGATTTTATTATTATTATTATTATTATTGTTCTGTAAAACAGCAGCTGTTGAGGACGTTGATGATTATGATGATGATGATGATGATGATGATGACATATTCATTTTTTAATCTTGTGTCATGCGTACCTCAGTTTTTATACAGGTTTTTTATATTTTTGTTTTTGTATGTGCATTTGAATATATCTTTTAAAATTTGCCTTAAATACTCTAAAGCTGAAGGATTCACGTTTCTTTTTCTTTAATTTTTCGTTTTCTTTTAAACATTTTTGTCACGTTTACTCTTTTTTCATTTTCTTATTTTGTTGCTGTTGTTTAGTTTGACATACGGAATTGTAAAAATTTGTTTACGAATTTTATAAGTATACATACTAGTTTTGTATTTGCTATCTTACACTTTATATTTTACTTAAAGGATATCTGACTGAAAACTAGAAAGGAGTTAAGTGACATTTTGAGAAATATAAAAAATTTTTCATTTGTTAAAGTTCAATAAGTGACTAAAGACGTACTTCAGATTTGTACAGAATATCTTACTAACACCCTTATTCTGAACTTTGTGACAAATGACAAAATTATAACGAATGACAATTTTTGTATTTTAAGCAATGTAAAAATTGTCATTTTTTATAATTTTTATTTTGTCACAGAGCTTAGAATACGGGTGTAAATTTCAGTTTACTGCATAAAATCCCAGTGAAAAAATTTCGTCATTCTGAAGGGACTACATTTTCGTAGCTTCCACAGAATCGACATTTTTAATTTGCCGATAATTAGCAGAGAAAAGCAAATAAAAGTTCATACAAAAGCCTTCTTCTTTAGTTTTAGAAAATACTCACCATAATTTTTAAAAAATCGATTTTTTTAAAGAAATTTATGAACAAAATTTCTGTCTAAAATTTAAAAGTTATTTACTTAAATTTAAATGAAAACACTATTTCGCGTTTAAATTGTAATAATAGGTAGATTTTGAAAATTTTTCCTAGATGGAATATTTTTTAGGGAACTTAAAAAAAAATTTGTTTTTAATCGCTTTTTATTTAAGTAGGACCAGCACTCAGGGCATAACACCTACACCCAGGGAAAAACAGCTTAAAATCTATAAAAACCATATTGAATTAATAAAAAACATTAATGAAAGTCTAATCATGTTGAAATTTCTTATTTCAATATCGAAAAATATTAATTTACAGTATTAATTTATTAATTTTATTTATTTTTAAGTATCTCGCCATAAATTTTCTATTATATTGAAAATCATTGAATTAATGTGACGCGTTCGTATTTTTAAGTTGCAGCTTTTCCCTGAGTGTACTGATGAAATGCATTGTGCTAGAACTATGAAAATAGGTTACGGAGAGGAGGATATAGGGATATAGGATTTAAACTTTCCCACGTTGAAAATGACAGGAAATACCTCCGCAGGTAGTTTATTCCACATACGAATAGTACGGAGAAAAAAGGAGTTCTCTCTGTAATGCGTAGTGCGATTTATTGGCCAATCTACCACAATAAGATGTGCCCTAAATGAGGCACGTGTTGAGCGTAAAAATATTCGGGTTTCAGGAAAAGTTCCCTAGTTTTCGTCGTAGTAACGATAGAACAATGAAATGCACCCCACATTGCGTCGATGCTCCAATGAATCAATAGAGTTGGATACTTTACTGTCACCTATGAGTTTCTTCGCCCTCTCCTGTACGCAGTCGAGCAACCCCAAAATAGACTTTGAAGCGCCGTCCAATACATGAGAGTTGTATTCATCGGTGACTAACTAATCATCGAAAAAGAGAACTTCTTGCAATGACAACTCCTTTAAAAATCATTAGAAATGATCCAAATTCTCTATACTTCCGGATCGCAAACTCTACATTTTCACGACTTCCTTGGAGTGTCAGTTTTTAGTGGGATATAATACACACAAAATACTTTTCTCCCATTAACACCTTCAATTGAAAATTTAATTGATCAAAAGTTTCGTTAAAAATTAAAGTGATTCAATTAAATTTATGCTTAAAAATTTAATAAAAGTTTACTTCATACTATTAAATGTTTAATTGATTTTTTTTTGTTAATTAACCATGTGTTTGGAGAAATATTTGTTCTGAAAGAGAACTTTATGAAAAAAATACTATACTATGGAAAATTGTATATGTGACAGCGCATAGAGAAAGGGACCTAAGGGTAAAAAAATAAGTTTTCACTTTTTTTTATCCCATGCCCCAAAAGTGTTCCCTCGTCGTTAAAGTCGACGATTCTAAGGTTATGTGAAAAAATTTTCCTACTAACAGAGTGATATTCAAAATTGAGCAAAATTGATATCAAACTCATAGAAAACAGTAAAAACCAACTACACAAAACAAGAGTTAGGGACGACCTACGCGCGTTTTCAAGGTTGACCAACACGTTCCTGATGTCATGAGATGTGTCGGTTTCAAATGAGACCAATACCAACACGCTCAGTGATGGTACACCAAAGATATACGTATTTAAATCTTTAAAATGACTCTCCTGAACAAAACCAGTTTTTACCCTTAGGTCCTTTCTATTTTGCGCGTCATATATAAAGACCATATGATATAAAAAAAATTCAGGACGAGAATATGAAATAATGCTTTCAACAGAAATCGTTTCGCACTCGCACTGTAGCTCTAAAGGGCGTAAACCCAAAATTTTGCAATTTTAACTTTTCTCAAGAAACTTATATATAGTGATGAGGAAAAATTGCTTAAGTCATAATTTCTATTTTTTTTTTTGTAGGAGGGCACTTTTAAACTTTCAAGTGGATTTTCAGACATTTATTCGCCTTACAGACAATTCGGTGTTCACTTTTATTTAATTTAATAAAACATCATTTAAAACACTGAGGGCAATTATGAATAAAATTTCATGACAAATTTTTCCCGGGGAATAATTCCAACTAATGGCAAGCAATAGGGAAAACAAAAAATTCTAATTGAAAAAGGGAGAAATTTCTCGCGGAATTATATTCATAATTGCCCAGACTATAAATAATATATACAATTTGAAATACAATAGTTTTCCGACTTAACGAACCTTGTTGTCAGGGGTGTTCGCTAAAGTGAATTGATCGTTATATCCAGTACTAAATTAAAAAAAACGCGTCGTCTATTTTATTCAAAACCCAAAATATATACATATCGTCGGGTGATTATTGGTTTGCCGCAGTAATAATATATTTTCAATATACGGTGCGGCAAAACAGTAACCAGCCGACGATATAGTATTTCTTTAATACACTGTACTACAAAAATAATATAAAAAACTGGTTATGTAGTCTATTTTTTTTTTTTTGCAAGAGATATTGTTTTCTTAATGGGTTTTTTGAAGCAGTGCATGTTTTTATACAAATCTGTCACTTTCAACCCACTTCGGTGGTTATCCACAATTGTAAGTTTCTACCCATTTTATAATATATTTGTCCGTTAAACAAAGTACAAAATAAAATTTTTGTTCGTTATATAAGGTAGTCAGTAGAAAAAATTCGGGTGTTCGTTAAATGCGATGTTCATTAAATCGAATGTTCGTTAAACCGGGAAACTACTGTATATCTAAGTATAAGCTAAATTAAGCTATTGTTCCATGAGAGATCATGAGTCGAAAAAAGATAAGCAGCTAGTCTTTGGGCTATAACTTCCTAAAAAATCGCACAAATAGATTGAGATTGTGCTCAGGGGTACTTTTGAGTATAAAAGTGCAATTTACTCAAAACCAGCTCATCTCGACTCAAGCACTTTTTCCTATTTGCCACAGAATTTGTTGCGGTCTTATCCCTTTTTCTGATATAAAAAGATATTAAATTAAATTAAACGTTTTTTTCCCTTCTACTGAATTAACCCCCTTTAGAGAAACAAAAGCGTGATGTTAAGTTCGTATTACTTTCTTAAAAGCATAAGAATTTTTAATAAATTTATGGTTTTTTAATTTTTGCCTATAGATGAGCTTAATTTTTTCACCAGGACATCCTTTCCTAAAAATTTTAAAACAAAAAAAATTCATTACGCATCAAAAACTGTCAATTATAAGTCCGTTTTCAATGCAACGGACATTAAATTCATAAAATTTGCAAGAAAAAAAACAAAGAAAATATTTGTTTCTTTAGGAATTTATTTGCCAACAAAAAAGTGTTAAAAAAGCAAAAGAAAATAAATAAATTTCAACTTATGCTGAGGCACGTCCAGGATTTATGTGTTCGGTGCTGTTTTGACGTCTGAACAGAAAATGTTTAAACAAAAAATGTGTTTTTAAGGCCGCAAAAAAACGAGATAAAAAGCAAACATTTAAATTCTAATAAATACATTTACAAGCTACAGATAACCCTACATGAATATGTGTATACCTTTTATAAAAAACAAATATTTTAAAAAAATATTTAAACATGTTTGTATTTAAACAAAAGTGTTCAAGCAAAACTGTTTTCTGGGCACGTTCCAGTCATGCATGACAATGACAATAAATGTGGTTATTTGCTTTTAAGTTTTTAGTTCCTTTTTATTTTATTTAAACATTTTTTTTATTATTTGTGCTTATTTGTTATTTGTATAGAAACTGTATGCGGTGGATTTAAATAAAAAATAAGAAATCGCGTCACAATATTAAATTTTTTTTTAATCTTTATATAAAGCAAAAATAAAAATAAGTACAAATAAAATAAACGTGTACTTGTGAATCCTAGAGTAGCCCAAGGGAATTTTCAACATTGACTTTGCAATAAATTTAATATGAAAGTCCTAGTTTACACTATGCAAATCTTATTGCTAAGCTGATTAATTTGTTAGGAGAGAAAGACGAGGGGAATAGAAACATTTATTTTCCCCTCGTCTCTCTCTCTTCTCCTAACAAATTAATCAGCTTAGCAATTAGACTTGCATAGTGTAAACTAGGACTAAATGTTGTCAGTGATTTACCAAAGGACCTGGACAAAGCAATTATATGAGCATAGTTTCAAAACAATTTGTCAATCATTTCACATTTCACAGACAACTTTTCTACGACATTGTCTTTGAAAAGTGTTTGAGTGCTGTGTATAGCAGTTATCATATCTCCTAATTCTAAAACCGCCCTCGTATATACACGCGATCATTGGATTCAGTTTAAAGAGTTAAAACTTTGCTACAGAAATTAAATTGAAAATTAAAATTCGTTAGCGAAGTTAGAAACAAAGTTGTAGTTTCAAAAACCCAAACAAAAAATTAAAATTTTTTTTTTTTCAATTCAAACATTTTCAATAAAAAAACTGAGTTACTCACGCACACCTCATTCAAGAAGGGGGAAAAAAAACTTAAACTGCTCCACATATTGCAATTTATTTGTTGCGGTTATTGAAAATTTTAATTTCGCAAACTGAAACTTAAACTTGTTTTTGATTAATTACTTTAGTTATATTTTTTTTCTTAAACCAACATAAATTTTTAAACAACTTTTACAAAAGCGCAATTTAAGTGACCCAGTTTTTATGATTTTTTATCGCTTTCAGCATATTTTTTTTCCTTTGTGCTTAAACTTTATTAGTCATAATTTTGTTTTGTTAAATAAAAAATATATTTTTATATGCAATATATTCGAAAAAAAAAATGGTTGCACATAAAAAAATTTTAAATGGTTCGTTCGTTTTCAGTATGTTTTGTATTCTAAGCTAAAATTCCAAGCTTAAGATATTTTAGTGCATCAGTTCTTGTTTTAGTTTGCAATTGCCAAAGAAAAGTTCAAACTTTTTTTTTATTATAGCAGAAACTTTACATAATTTTTCCCATATTTATTGAAATTTTTAACCATAAACGAGAAGGCCGGGTTTTTATTTGTTTTTTAATAATCTGGTGAAATATTTTTTAATTTTACTTTAAAAAATTTTCCCTGATGATGTTTCAAAGTTTTAAAATGATCAATGTCATTTGTTGCAATATATGTATGTATGTACCAGAGAACTGCATGAGTTGATTCACATTTACAATGCTTTTGTTTGCTATGTACAAACGGTTGTCAGATCTTACAATATTGCCAATTAAATGTGCTCAAAATTTCTTACAATCGTGTGAACTGGCAATATCTGTCAGATGTCATTGCCAGAAAAAGCATTGTCAGTTCATTGCAATACTGCCAGCTGGCGAAAAATTGCCAGACATCTTACATTCGTGTGAACACATTGTAAAATTATTGCCAGATATTTGCCAGACATTTTAATACTGTCACATGTGCGAAGTTTATGCATTTGACAATGGAGTCATTGTAAGAGAATTCTTTCTATGGGCAACACTGCACACGCTTGATTTTAAAGCAAAAATATATAATGAAATATTAACCGACGAAATCATTGGAATTGCTTCCTTCACTTTTTACATTTAACGCAATTACAAACGATTGATATTTAACAATTTCTAGCAAGTGCTTTGAGTCTGGTAACGCATAAAAACAGATCTGAAAATTTTTGCATATGACAACCGTGTGAACTGACACTTTTTCGACGGGCGATTTTGTCAGATGAATTTATTGTCATACAACCGTCAACAAATTTGATACAACCGTGTGAACCGGCAATCTACCTTGTGTTGGCAATTTTTGATTGCCAATACATTGTCAGCACATTGCCAGATCTGACAATATTGTAGTATCTGACAATCGTCTGTACATAGCTTAACTCTTGTTTTTGAAGGACTGCTTGCAAAAGTAAATAAAAACTTCTTCTCTTGTTTGATTGTTTTATATAATCATCAAATTATTCACAAAAGTACGTTGGACAGTTCAAGTCTTAAGTTAACAAAAAACTGGGTATATGTGTACATAAATTTTTTAAATAAATTTACAGAACGTTTGAAAAATGTTTTAAACAAATTTAACATAATGAAGTCAGAAATAAAAATAATAAAGTGTTTCAAGAAGTATTCAAAACAATCACATGGATTCACTGCTTTTGTGAATCATACGAATAAGCAGAAATTGCAAGCAATTTCATGCATTTATTAACAATAGTCTTGCGAATATGAATAATTCAATAGAAAATTTAATTTTTTTAATTTTAAAAGCTAGATAAATATTCATTTTTCAAAAAGCCAAAATTATGCCGTTTGATTCGTAATCATGCAGATCTTGCAAAAATTAATAAAAAAAAATATTATGGCTTAACAAAGGCGTAATAAGAAGAGTTTTTGTGTGAAAATCTGTTTTATAAACCCTTATTAGTGTTTTCACACTGCAAGTTAAAACCTGGTTTTAACGTTAAAACCATAAACAGCTGATTTTGCATTCACACTGCAAGTTTGTTAAATTCAGGTTTTAACTTACAGAATGTCTAATAACTTTGCTCAAAATAAAATTAATCTCTTGCAGAAATGCGTGTGTTTGTTGTTGTATTTTTTTTCTGCTTTTTATAACACTTATTTGACAAACTGTACAACAACTGTTTTGTTTGTATGAAAAACTTAGAATCTTTGCAATGCGCTCTAAAATAGAAATTATTTTATATTTTGTAAATAAATGTTTTAAAATTATGGAACTAGTAATACAAAGTGAAGAAGTGATTGGAAATCAAGTTATTGTATATAAAAATTACAAAATAAAACTTTTTTTATCGGCGGATCGATGTCAATCACATCGTCTATTATCACTTTCCGGAGGTCAATGAAAATATTTTCGTTGTTTTCCTTTCAAAAAACTCTTTTTTTCCATAATTTTTTGATTATTGTTGCTGCTGCATCCAGTTTTAAGTTGAAAAATTTTCAAGCGATATCTATTGTTATTCACTGGCATAAACATTATCAGCTGCTGCTGGTCATTTTAACTTGGCAGCACTGAATTTACCACAGCAAAAACATTGTTGCATTGTTTCATAAAACCAAATTAAAACCAATTCAGAAATGGTTTTAAGTTGGATTAAACAAAAACAATTTGTATGGTAAAACCAGGTTTTAACAGTTGGTTTTAGCGTTAAAACCAACATTTATTAAAACCAAGTCAGTGTGAAAACACTATATGACTAAAATAAGCTCATCATATTGAAACAAAAAAATCATATGCCACCCATCTTTGATCGCGCATGATCATGCATGATTCATGCAAATTAGGAAAATGGAATCAATCTCTTTCTCCTGCCAACGCAGTTATTTAATTAACTTAGCCAAGACTAACAAGCATTTTTTCTTAATAAAAATAAGTGAAGTTCATAAAAAAATTTCTCCAATCAGTTCTTTACAATAATAGCTTTAATTTTTTCAACAAAGAAAACACAACAAACACAAAAACATTTTATTTAAAGAAATAAAGAAGTATCAATATATGTACATATGTATGTATGTTTATATAAATATGTATATACACATACATTTATATGTATGTATATGCTCCTACTTGTCTTCTGTATTTTTTTATATCTTCACCCACAAATTAAATTTTTTGTGCGTCCCCACTGTAAGTGTTAAAACTTTGTCGAACAAAATTTTGACAGGATGAGGAGGAAAGCTGAAACTGAAAACAAAAAAGTTTATTTATATAGTCATTTTATTTATTTTTTCTTTTGCTTTTATGCTATTGGCAAAACTTTTGCCATAATTTGACACAAACTAGTTTTTGACTTACACATTTATTTTATCATTTTTTTTTATATATACTTATATATATGTATATATAATACGGTTTATTAATATAAATGAAATATGAATGAATTCTTAAATACATTTATGCCGACAAGTTGCTACAATAAATAAATAGATTAAGTTGTTAAATAAAGTTTAACAAAATTGCTTGTAAATTGAAAGCATGTAAAAACAAAGATGAAGAAAAGCTATTAAATAAGCATTTAGCTTTTTGAAGAAAAGATAATTAAAGAAAGACTTAACACAAACTTAAGTATTTTTTTTTATTGTAGTACCACAGCCTTAATTATGTTTTATTAAATTGGTGTGTTTTTTTTTTTCTTTTTTTGTTGCAGACGTGGTTTTTTACGGATACCGATGACCCATATTATCAAAAAAAGACAAGTGAGTAATGTGAATTTTTTTTCATTATATTATGTACTAAGTTTTGGAAATTTTTGGTAAGAAAAGCAATTGGAAGTGAATATAAGTTATTTATTGAAATATAAATTGCAAAGAATGCATGAGAATTTTTATTAATGTTTAAAAGTTTGTTCAAAGTATAATACAAAATTATACTAAACAACAAAGAGAAAACTAACAAGGTTAGTCCTAGTTTACACTATACAAGTCTTACTGCTAAGCTGATTAGTTTGTTAGGAGTGAGAGACGAGGGGAACAGAAACATTTCTCGCACAAACTACTCAGCTTAGCAATAAGACTTGCATAGTGTAAACTACGGCTTATAAAGGTTGATTCCGATAGAAACTTAAAAATTAATTTCACAAATTAAGCAAATTAGCTTACATGTAAATTAAATGTAAAGAACAAACGACAATGGCAAGACTGTTATAAATTTAGAGATGGTAAAATTGAGCTTTCATTACATAAAAGCTTTCAGCAAATTGTAATACGATGAATCAAAACAAACAAAATACATCTATTGCGACCACACACAGTGGACCAAACACACACAACGCTGATGATGATGTTGCAGCGACCTTCGAAAACAGCTAGTTGTTCCGTTCTACTACGTTATTGGTGTTATTTATTTATTAAAAAGTATCACAGGTAATTTGGCTTACAGAGCGATACGAAATTTAGCCTAATCTATCCGGAGTTTTATCCGTATATTTTGTTCTACTGTTTAAAAAAATAATTTATTAATTTGCAGGTCAAATGAAACAACTGCTAACAAAATAGTTAATTTCGAAATTTCGAAACTCTCTCACTTTTTATTTTTCTTGCAAACCTGCTTGGAATAGGAGGACCTTATTATCGGGAAAAATAAATTCCCTGGCAATTAGATCCCGAAGAATATATAGAATTAGGCTGATTATAGAAGAGGGCCACATTTTTGTAAATTTCTGTTTTTAATGTTAACTAGCTTAACCCGGTGTGCTTCGCTAATAAATATATAGTGCAATATGAAATTTGGATTTTGCCACGCCCCTCCGCCCGCAGACCGAAAATCAAAAATCAGACTTCACAGTGTCACCCGCCTATTCTAAAGATTCCCTGAAAATTTCATCAAAATCGCCCCAGCCATACGTTACATACAAACACACATCCTGTTTTATATATATCTATAGATAGAAAATCATGAAACATTTTCATTTTAGGTTTAAGATGAGTTCAGATTTTTTATGTAAAATCTTTTTGTAGAATATTTGAACCCTTTAACTCAGCTCCGAAAGGTTTTTTATTTGTTCTTTTAAAAAATTAAAAAAAACAATACCCAAAAAAAGGGGTCAAGTGCTAAAATATTTTACAAAAATGTTTCGGAAAAAAATCTATTATAAGCTAGTTATGCACGCGGCGTTGCTCGCTCTGAATTAATTTTTTACTAATGCCAGCCATACACTACACAAGTTCACTGCACAAGTCTGACAATGTACAGTGCGTTTGTGTAGTGTATGGGGGTAGTTGTGCTATTGACGTAGTGAACTGAGTACATGTCAAAACGACTTTGATATTTGCTCAAGCTTGCAAAACTGTACAGTGAACTTGTGTAGTGTATGTTGCAAACGCTCAGCTGTGTCGTGATAAGAGTGTGTAACAGTTCAAAACAAGAAATGAGCACAGAAAAGTATTCTGGACAGAGTTCCTAGAATTATACAAAAAATCACCTGCATTATGGCGCATTAAAATAAAAACTGCCCACTTTACTTGTATAGTGTGTGTCACAAGATTAGTTTAGGCAGTGCGAGACTTGAGCACTGAACTTGTGTAGTTTATGGCCGGCATAACTACATCAAAGAGTAAAGTTGATGAAAGAAAATACCATTTACGGTGTATGTAATAAATTATCTTCAAAGATGCTTAAATACTCGTATGTAAAAATCACGAGCCCTACAGCTTTAGACATATTAATCATACCAAAAAAAATTTTAATCAATTTTCTGTTTTATTTAGTTTAAAAAAAATCTCATAAAAATGAACAATGCAAATGTGTGAACACGAAACAAAATCGAAAAAAATATTAAAAGCTTAATTTAAATCAAATCTAAATTAAACTAAAAACGAAATAAATTAAAATTGTTTACACAAAAAAAAACTCATTTTGCAATTCAATTAAAAATACGGGCGCAGCATTGCTCAGCACATTTTGAAGCACAATCAGCGATGCTCAACAACAAACAACAACAACAACAACAACAACAACAACAACAACAACAACAACAACAAAAACAACAGCAATAACAACAGGTTACTGTTCAAAGTGTTGCACAGGCAACATCAACACTGCAAATCATAATGAAAATTATACAAGAAAAAAAAAAAGGATTTCACTCACTACACGTTGCCACATTAAGAACGCCGCGTATACGTACGTACGTATTTCTGTGAAAAGGATCGTTTATATTATTTTAATAACTTTTTTCACTCTGGCCTTTTGTTTATTAATGAAAATCGGTAGAAGATTAAAGTTTGAATGGGCCACACCATAAACATACATACACACATACATACGTACATATAATGGAAAAAAGCAATATTAAGCGGATGAGTTTGTAGCCAGTCGTGGCACAAAACGGCAGCAACAGTAATCAACAATCAAAATAGCCAATATAAAATATATATGTATATATGTATATGTATGGCTATTGGGGGTATCAAATAGTTAATGGACTTTGTAAGGCTGCAGACATGAAATTCTATTTTAACACAAGAAATAAGTGAAAATATAATGTGTGTACTGGGATTAATTTATGTTTCTACTTCTAGAACTGAAATTTGATGTATTCAAGGACTTGTAATAAAATTTAATAGTAAACATGATGAAGAGTAAGCTCTTACCTAAAAATTCAGAACACATCCTATATCTAAGTATGAAATTAAGCCTTAAACGCAATTCATGTTTTGGTTTATTTCTGGTGATTAAATTGAATTTCGAACTTTAATATCGAGCTTTAGTTTCGACTTAATTGCGAGCGACAAAAATTAAATCTTTCAGGAGAATTTTTTTTTATAATATTCAATTAAAAAGTCTATTTTCGATAACATGTCGCTTACTATAAAATCGAAAATAAGGCTCGATGTTTTCAAAGACTTGTATTAAAATTTATTGGAAAATATTTTTATAGAACATCTTAACCCGTTAAATTTTTGATGCAGGAAGAAGAAGTGTTACAGGTTTAACATGTTCAATAAAAATATTCTTCAAGGAATTTTACATAAAACTTATGGACTCACCATATTCCTAAAAGGCAAGTTTAAGCAAGTGCGTAATTTACCCCTAAATGTATTTGAAGTTTTTACTTATTTTTGATAACTACACTCGTATTCTAAGCTCTGTGACTAAATAAAAATTATAACAAATGACAATTTGTACATTGCTCGAACTATTAAACTAGTCATTTGTTATAATTTTGTTATTTGTCACAAAGTTCAAAATAAGGGGGTTAAAATTAAATTTGAGTTTTGCTGCTTTCCCAGACTTATAAAATATTTCAAAGGGAAATATTTATGCTTTATCTTCACTAGTTCACTGTCTTCTTTTAATAATACTGATATGATCCTTTTTTATGATAGAACAAAAAGGATTAATCTTTTGTCCTTTGTAGGATTCTACAAAAAACTACGGAAGTTTGCTTATACCTAAAATGCAAGTTTGATTAAGTATGAAAATCACCTTTAAACGCTCTTAATGTTTAATGGTGTTTAAGCCAAATTTCAACCTTTGTCGTATTTAAAGACTTATAATAGAATATTGTGGCGAAGATGTTTGCAGCTGATTTTTACTTAATATATCCACGTGTAGCGGTATATATTTAATTTTTTTTTTTAAGTATAAAAGAGACCCATGGGGAAAACACTAATAAATGTGGGACTTAAAGCGCCCTGCAGACGATCAAATAAACTCATCAATCACATGCGTGCAATAGTATTTTTCGACCACACGTACGTATTAATAAAAATGATTCATGAAAATCAAAAAGTCTTGATTGATTTGATTTGATCGTCTCCAACTCTTTTAGACAAAAACGGTCAGTTTCTTAGTGAATCTTGTTAATGAGGTTAACAATTCGGCTCTATTTTTTTAGGTGCGTAACTTTATAACTCGGTACATTTGAATACGATTGTAAAAATTTTTTCGTTGTCCCATTGGTCCCATTGTAGAAAAAGAAAAATGTAAATTTTTTAATATAATTTTATGATATTCTACTTATTTGATTGCTGCAAAATCTATAAAACACCTTTGGTTCTTGTAAGTACACAATTTGCAAGTTAAAAAAATGAGCGGAGTTACGCCCATTAAAATTTATTATAATTTTTGACGCGGTTCTACTTAACCGATTTTTACAAATTTTACCACACAAATTGAGCTCAAAAAGAGACAAAGTCTTTTATTTAAAAAACGGGTGGAGTCACGCCCATTAAAATTTAATATTTTATTTTACGTGGTTCTACTTTACTGAATTTTACAAAACTTAACACACACACTAAGCCCTGAAAAACACATAATCTTATATTTAAAAAATGGGCGGAGGCAGGCCCTTTAAAATTTATTTTTATATTTCACGTACTTCTTCTTATCTTCTTCTAGCATATCTTTGCATTGAAGGCGGTTTTTGGGCAGAAAGAATTATTATGTTTTTGTTTTATCTAGTCCTTTTTTAAGCAAGTAATGCTAAAGTAGTCTAATGAATTTGAAGACTATTACCGGCCATTTAGCATAACTTTTTAATAATAAAAGCCTTATGGATCGATTATGAAATACAAAAAGGGCCCAGTTGCTCTGCTGGTTGCTAAAAGCTGTATTATCGACGAAAAGTATTAGCTTTCAATTGCACTAAGTAATTAGTTCTTTCTAGCATCGAAATTATTTTAGTTCCCCGATAGTCATGTCATGTTTGTCTTCTGGCAACTAAGAATTTTTGTTTGCCTCTTAGCATTCCAACTAAAGTTATGTTGCCATTCATAATCGGCCTTTTAAAACTTTTAAATTGCAAATTAGTTTGTATATTACATCCAAAAATTTGTCTTTACCCCTAATATCAGCGTTAGTATTAAGGCCTGGGAATATCTAACAGCTCATAATGAACATAAAAATAAACATGATGATGATACAAAAATCATCATCATCATCGTCATCATCAGTGATACAAAATCATTATTGTTAATATTTACAAACGACGACTACTGACTGCCTGACTGCCTGCCTGCCACCGATTGTGATGATGATCATAGTGTTGTTGTTACAAGATAAATGTTGAATACTTGGCCGTTTGGTGTTGGTGGTTCTTTTGTATTATATTTAAAAATCATAAGCTTTAAATGTTAAGTTTAACAGCAACAGGAGTATTTAAACAAATATACGCCAGAGCAGCCCAAAAAAAAAAAACGAACAGACACTTAGACTGACGGACAGGCGGACAGACAGAGGCGCAAACATAAACTGACAAACTTTCCAAAGCTGCTGCTGCTGCTGCTGTTGACGATGATTGTTGTTTTAGTTTGTCTTTTTTTTGTTTGTTTGCTATTTTTCAAATAAGGCTTCTAAAATACGTTTATGACTTTCATCATTATTATAGTTGTCATAATCATGGTTCATAATTATGTTGCGTATACAACAGTGGCCACTAGAAGGTGGTCGAGTAGGCGGAGTGGTCTTGATGTGCGACTAAATTGGAATTTTATATTTTATTTTTATTTTCTTCCATAAAAATATATAAGGCTCACATTATTTATATTCTTCATTTCGTTTTCTTTATCTATTTTAAAGAAAAAGAAAAAAAATTAATATTCTATGCAATTTTATTTAGCCTTAATTCGATGGGAATGGCAGCCGAAAATAAGGGCAATGAAAAATTAATAAAGGAAATTTTTTCCATAGGCTGAATTTTGCGAAGGGAAAATTTTCTAAGGAATTTCAGTGGGAACAGAATCATTATACACCAAATATGTACATGAATGAATGAATGAATTAAGTCAAACGGGAAGCACAGGACACTGCGACCAAAGTAGATCTATTGTATTCCTGATGAATCTCAGGATTGCCAGTACATAAATATTATGTATTATGTACATAAATATTTGTAAAATTTTTTTGAAAATCGTATAAGTCTATTTCTTTAAACCTGACTCAGTTCGGTAATAAATATTGGGCCTAATTACGATTGTCGTATTTCGACTACGATTACGAGGATTTTTTCCTAGAATAAAGAAAAAATATTACAATGTTCTTAAGTCTAGTATAAACTTATAGTAGTCGTAGACGAAATACGACACCCGTAAATAGGCCCATTACAGTGTCAGTTTCACTTCTAGCTCAACCTACATCTAATTAAGCATAATAGGCGCATTTGATGAAGTAAAAATTCATGATGATTCCACAGAAAATATTTTACCTAAATTGTAACAATTTTTTTTAGTTATTGTAGTAGATTAAAGGAAACTAGTATAAATATAAATTTCTTTTAGAATATTATCAAAGCTCTGTTACAAAAACAAGTATAAGTTTTCTTTAATCTATTCAATCATTCGGCTTGTTTGCTACGTTTTATGCTCGGGTAAAATCACCAGCCTTATGGCCGTGAAACAGGCCATAACGAAACGAAACTTTCGACTGAAAATTTATGTTGAAAATAAAAACAAATTTTCATATTTTATTGTTGTTTTCAATATAAATTTTCAGTCGTAAGCCTCGTTTCGTTATTGTGAAACAGGCCATTAATTTTTTAAAATGACGGCGCCAAGAATTTTACCAGTAACTGTGATCGGGAAATGAGGCATAATTTTTGATTATTTAATGCTCCATTTGGATGGAAATATGTTTTTGCTACAAACCATAGCCACATGCAATAAATAGCAAACAATGAACTTAAATAAAAAAGCTTTAATACTTAAAATAGTCCAATCAATTCGACCCCCACCAATACAATCACCCCTATTCCAGTTGTCGACATCGACCTCACGTCAATACAATACCAAAAAATTTTGGGCTTGTTCACTTCCTCTCGAGAAAAATGTTGTGCTACTCACAATCAACTTCTGTTCCCTAAAGTCTAGAAAATAGCATAAACTTGTCAACAGGAGTCAGCTGTTTTCGACAACGGGTACACAAGCCCCAATTTTTTTGGTATTATATTGAAGTGAATTCAGTATCGCCTACTGGAATAAGTATGAATATCTAAGGACGATATATCTCTGGATTATTTTCTTAGCTTAGTGGCATAAAACAGCTGATTTTAATGATTTGACGCCAAATAAACGCGTGATCGAGAGTAAATCGTTCCTATCAATCATGTGTGCGTGAATAATCTTACATGAGTTCATGACTACTTTTTGATTAAAATTTCCTTAGCTGAAATGCCAAATATAAATGGGAATATCGAATTATGCTTTGCTGTGATTTCAAATGAAGACTTTCATAAGTTAAAGCAAATCGTGATTACCTCGTGAGCAGGGTGACCGATGACATTTTTCAAAAAGTGGCACCAAAAGCGGATTTATCAAAAAAAAGGGACAAAATTAAAAAAAAACGAGAAAACTATATTAAACTTTTTATTTTTAATGTATTTTTATATAATTCACTCTAAAAAAAAGGTAGAAAAAAGTGGCAAGGCAGTCAAAAAAGTGGCAAAGCAGTTGTCGGTCAAACGGTCACCCTGCTCGTGAGTTTCATATCTCGTGATAATTATCTATTTTTTTAGCTTTTTAACGGAAGTCCTGTTTGAGTGCGCACAAGTAAAATTTTGTTATCGGAATTGTGAGTAAAATTTATATACACACCATGCCATCCCTATTAAACACTTGCGACGATTTAACGTTGGCGCTATGAAATAAGGCCTTAGGAAATAACGACCAAATAAAAAACGAAATAAGCCCCAATAAAATAAAACCAAAAAAAAAAAAGGCCTAAAAGTAAATTTATAAAAAAAAAACACCCAATATAAATGAAATAAAGCCCAATGAAAAATAAATAAAAAATAAAAAAATAAAAATAAATAAAGAAATAAAGCAAAAAATAAATAAATAAATAAAGCCCAACCAAACTCAAAATAAAATAAAGCCCTAAATAAATAAAATAAGGCCCATTTAAAATTACCTTAATTTTAATGAGCCTTATTTCATTTTCTTATTTGGGCATTATTTCCTTGGGCCTTGTTTCATAGCGCCTTTAATCATGTGAACCTTTTAAGCAGCCGGTTTCTATTTCGAGCAGTAGGGCTGGCCGTTTCCCATTGGGTATGGTCATCGGCTCTTTATGCAATATTTGTGTATAGTTTTTTTTCTTATATTATCCGATAATCTTGAAAGTGAGCTAAGTCAACTTTTGCGAATTGCTGCCAAATAGAAATTATAAGAATTTATATTATTAGTAATTAAAGATCGACCGAAGGCGTTTTTTTTTTGTCCGAAGCCGAAGCCGGACTTCGGCTAAAATCCTAAACTTCGGCCAAAACCGAATCCAAAGCCGAATGTTTTAAATTTTAAAAATGATACTTACGTTTAATATGAATTAAGAAAAAAGTTTTCTTTTTTGAGATCACTGAAATAGCTGTAATATCTATTGGATATATAACAAGAAAAATAAAACTATTTTGCAATTTCTAGATTGCTTTTTGATATGATCACTCACAAGAACGTCCAAGTAAAAGAAAATAGAAAGCAACAGGGTTGTATTTCAAAGCAACCCTTTCAAAACGATTTAAACACAATAGAAACTGTCGGCGAGCAATGACCAAACATAATTTTATTTTTCAAGCTTTTAATGAAAAATATTCGGCTTCGGCTAATCGGCCGATTTTTGCCATAGGCCGAATGTTGGCCGATTACCAATTTTTGGCCGAAGGCCGAAGCCGATTAATCGGTCGAACTCTATTAGTAATATATTATTATTGATATTATTATTAAATAAATACTATTATTTTCGTTTTTTTGAAAACTTGACTTGTCCCACTTTCAAACTGTAGGGCTTACATATATCTTCACTACATATATTTACTTGTACTGTGCCAAAGTCTTGTCCTCTTCAACAGTGTTCCATGCTAATTTATCTGCCTATTTTTTCGTTATTGTGAATGGTGCCACATTTTAGAAAGCAATTAGCGTCTTTTGATGAATACTCGCAAAATTTGAAATACGATTTTATTTATGCTAAACAACGCATGAACAGGGAGCAGCAAAAAAAAAGCACAGAAAACAACAAAACAACAGTCTCACATTTAAGCTCAGACTCACGCAATATAAATAAATTTTGATATACTTTCCCTGCGGAGTTCAATATTTAGTTTAATTTTATTTTTGTGTTGAAGCTTTGAGCCTTTTTTTTTTGCTTCTCTGAAACTTTAATTTTTGTACTCTATTGTATGCAAAATGTTTTGTCTGAAATCTATAGATTGCTGATTCCTTTTTTTTTTTGTTGAAGTCTTTCTTTGTGTTCACATACACACGTACATACATTTGTGTATGAGTTTGTGATGCTTTGAAGCAGGATATTGCATTTATTTTGATTTATGTCTGATTTTTATAGCTGTCAAATGATGTTTAAGCTGAGAAGACGATATTAAAATAAATGTTGAAAATTCCCTATTGAAGTAATATTAAAATTAACACTGATCTTTTTTTTTCTTTTTATATCTTTTTTCTTTTTTTTTAACAAAACTATAAGTCCAAATTGAGGTAAGCCATAATGGAATTTCTGTGGGCAATTATTTGTCCGAAAAGCTTTCAAATCTTTGTGAGATTTAGATTTATATCATTGGGGAGTTTAATAAGAATTTGAGTGGTTCTTAAACTCATTTGCATAAGTCAAAAGGGAATTAATTTCTGTCGAGCGAAAGGTAACATTTAAATGGCTTTTTATTTTGTAGTTTGAAAAAATTAAAGAAATTAAGGAAAAAATATTTTTGGGTGAGCTTGCAATTATCATTTTATAATACTAGTCTACGAATTGAAAATATTATAAATATTCTAAGTAGAGTGGAGTGCGATTATAATGAACTATGGAGGACTTGTCAATGTTATGTTATCAGCAGAGTATTTTCCGCAATTTTAAGAAAGCAGCAAAACTTCAAAATAATACGTGGGCAATATTAACGAAAACACTTATTGGACCACTAACAAAAATAATCGTTAAATAAACCGACTTTTTATTCAAATCAAAATGTATAAGGGATATAAGAATATAATCTGTTGAGTTGAATAAAAATTAGTTAAAAGCATATATAAAACTTTTAAGTAAAATAAATTAGTTAGTGGTAAAATAGTAGAATCGCATCTTAATCAAAACTACAAAAAAAAATAGTTAAATTAACATCCTTAAATGAAGTATGTAAATTAAAATAATGTGTCATTTATTTTAATAAATTTTGTTAACTTAACTCTCAAAAAAGTGCTGTGTTTATAAAATAAGGTATCTCTCAGCTGACTCCTGTCAAAATTTGAACAAGCTATAAAAAGTGGGAAAACCCATCAATCAAACCAAGGCTAAGCTTGATAAATACTATCGGGACTTTTCACCATCAAAAATGTGGTTTACTGAATTTCCTTTTGTGCGTAGAAGCAAAGGAGATGTAGTACGTTCTGGCCGCCCAGTTGAGGTCTCTACACCCGAAAAAATTTAAAAACTTACAGCAATAAAGACAGCTAGTTTTCTCGTCTTGAATCGGCACCAAAGAAGGCCAAGGCGGTTTTGTTAGTCCATAGTCATGACGACCTTTTTATATGGTGTACGTGGTATAATCCACGTTGACTACCTTCAAAATGTAAATTAAGCAATGGCGAATATTATGCCAAATTATTGGAGCAATGTACTCAGAATTTGAAAAAAATCAATTAATTGAAGTGCAATTTTGACTCGCACACGAAGGGTTTCGCACGGCGCACAGTGGGTTGAATCAAGTCCAAAGTCGCTATTAATTAATATCTTCAAGTTATCATTTTCGAATATAGTTTTATGTCGAGTAAAAATAGATAAAATTCCGCATCACTAGTGATCCAAATCAGTGTTTAATGGTGCTTTCTTTCTCTGCAGTATGCTGTCCAAGTACAACGTTTTTTCGTGGTTTCGCTAATACAGAAAAAATTGAAATTCAACACATTTCAAATTATATTTTTTTCTATTTAAAAGTTATTTAGTGGCAATTTTTATGATGGAACCATAAACTTCAGGTATTTTAGTGCGTGGTTACGAAAGTTTTGTTTAAATTTTGTTTGAAAAAATATTTTTGTTGATATTGTTAAAAATGTTCCAAAATTAGAGTATTTTCAATATTTGGTGGAATAGAACTAAAAATGTTACGAATTGTTTGTTCTAGTTTGTGTTAATAAAGCATATAATATCAGCTTTTATATTCAAGAAAAAAATCGTCCGAACTTAATGCAGTTTTTTAAATATTTAAGTTTTAAGGAAATTACTTCCAGTAACTCCGACAATGAAAATGATGACGATGATGATAATGATGGTAATGATGATGATGATAATGATGATGATAATTATGATGATGACCATGATGATCGTGATGACTAAAGTGAAGGAGACAATGTAGATTGTAATTGTTGTTCATAATTTATACAAAAATTATTCCTAAATACATATTTTTTCTTTTATTAAAAACAAAATAAAAAAAAATACAATGTTTTCAAAAATACATTTTTGTAATTAGTAAGGCATACATTTTCCAAAAAAAAACTTAAAAACAATTTTCCACCTTTGCCTGAATTAATAGCAACTTTGGGGCTGATTCAACCCACTATGCGGCTTTGGCGATTTTTTCGGTTTTTGACGCTTTTTTCGGCTTTTGGCAAGTTTATTGTATTTTTTTTACATTAAATATTTTTAATTCCAGCGATTTTTTAAGTTTTGACGCTATTTTGTTTTACCGATTTATTTCGGTTTTTGGCAGTTTAGCTATTTATTTGATTTTTGGTGTTATTTTTAATTTAATCGCTTTTTTCATTTTGGCGATTTTGTTTATTTTTTTTAGCGATTTATTTTATTTTTGGTGATATTTTTCATTTAAACGCTTTTTTCATTTTCGCGATTTTTCGTGTCGGTATTTTTTGGTTGTAGCGTTTTTGAAATTTTTAATAGTTTTTGCCTATTACAGTTTCCAAGATAAAATTACATAGTCAAAATTACATTAACTGATAGAATACACTTTAATTTTGATTTCTTAAGTTGTAGTGTTGATTGGTCTAGTCTGCATAAAAATAATATAACTTCGAAAATTGCAAGTGTCTATATATAATCTATATATATACAATCGTAGTGTGTGTTTTTATTCCTAACGCATGATCTCTGGAACTATAACAGATATGGAGCTAAAATTTTCAACACAGGTTCGGATCAATACCCGGTAGGCTTTCGTTTTTTTTCTAACCCAACAAGTGACCATTGTGTGGAGTAATTTGTAGTTAAAAAATAATAGAGGGTGAAAAAACGTTTGCCGGGCTCAACTACACAGAGAAAACAGTGCCTACTAAATACTTCATAAAATAGAACAAAATTAATAAGAAATCTTTATGATTTTTTTCAATAAGCAAATCTTATTAATTTCATAGAGAAAACCTTTTTGAAAAAATCAAGAAGAAATGTTGTAGTTTTTATGATTTTTTCAATAAAAAAATGTCGTCTTTATTCTCTGTACTTATGTATTTTCATTTAAATTCTATACAATATACATATGTATGTATGTATGTAGTATGTCGTAGATGTTACCCTGCAGGAGATCGAACTAGTGTCCAACTAGTATTTTACTAGTACAGCAATCACCACCACTAGTTCCCAACTGTAAACTTTCCTATACCATCTTAATGCTCAAATTAACATTGAGTGTGTTTAGAAAACTACTAGTACCATTGGTACTAGTTTAGGACTAGTTTATTACCAGTTCTTTTCTTCTTTTCTCTAAAGAAAAATTCTATAAAATTGGTAGTTTCATTCCTTTGTTACCCACCCTGCAGGAGATCGAACTAGTGTCCAACTGGTATTTTACTAGTACAGAAGCCACCACCACTAGTTCCCAACCGTAAACTTTCCTATAACATGTTAATGCTTAAATTAGCATTGAGTGTGTTTAAAAAATTACTAGTGCCATTGGTACTAGTTTAGGACTAGTTAATTACCAGTTCTTTTGCAAAGAAAAATTCTATAAAATTTGTTGTTTTATTCCTTTGTTACCCAGTGACAACTGCTAGTTAAAATTCGCAATTATTTAATTACTTGATTATAATTACTTGAATTGTAATTACTTGATTATAATTATTTATAGGTGAACATAAATCTTTAATAATTGTATAATACCAATTTTCGTACAGTGCAAGTGCTCTGTTAGACAGTCAAAATTTATTTCGCAATGTGGTGCCTTGGAACTACTTTATATACTAGTACTCATCAGCACTAGTAATTTTACACAACAACTTTAACCCTTTTTGCACTAGTTCTTGCTATTCTAGTAATTATACTAGTATCTTTTAGACAATTATCGCCTAATCTCCTGCAGGTTATTTATTTATACATACCTACATACATACATACACATTTGGTTATATTCTTAACTAACTTACTCAACAAGTATTGAACCAGCAAACTTCTACCAACTTCTAGACAAGCACTCTAACCAATATGCTAACAAGCAGCCTAAATAACCATTGAAATTATTGTTCAAACATTCTTATACAAAAATGAAAAAGATCATGAAAAAAATTGTCTGTGTGTCTGTTTATAGAAACGAAATAACAAGACACCTCATAAAATCAAGAAGATTTCCTTATTAAAAAAATCAATAAGATGCTTTGCACATAATCATATAGGAAACTACTAAAATCAAGAAGGAAACCTTATTGGAAAAATTAATAAGATATCCTAATAAAATCAAAAAGAAAACCTTTTTAAAAAAATTAATAAGGCAACCTAATAAAATCAATAAGAAATCCCTATAGTTTACAATTTATAAGAAAACCTAATAGAATCGAGAAGTTTTTCTCTATGGATTGTTTTTTTTTTTGGTGCCAAAAGTAACGGAAATTGAGTAAAAAAAGTTGTGAATAATAAGATTTCTTCTCGATTTTATGTGGTTTTCTTCTTGATAAAATTAATAAGACTTACCACATAAAAACAATAAGGAATCTCTATGAAAAAATCTTGGCTTCTTTCTGCTGGGATACCTCTCAGCCGAAAAACGTTTCATAGAGAAAATCTTCTTGATGCTATGAGGCAGTTTTTTCTCTGTGTAGTTGTCTATATAATACATTAGGATTTCAAAATTTTTTGTTGCTCGCTGTAGAACGCCCTATAATTTTTTACGAGTATTCTGAGAAAATGTCGTCATAGTTCTTACGGTTCTCGCGAAAACAGACTGTGACAGACTCACAGACACTTTTGGTGTAAGGAACCCTAAAAATTACCGAAAAATTATTGGACCGACTTAACATGGATTTAAAAAAAACGATCGCATTGGGCTAAGAAAAATGTTCAGCATGATACACCAGGACAATGCAAGGGTGCACACTAGGGGTATAACCAATTTTTTGGCATAGTACCTTAGGTCAACCATGTCCTAGTAACCATGAAAATCATAATATTTTGTAATTTTGTTTCAAAAAAGTTCACACACCAATTGGATTGGAAACTTTTCTTGAAATACTTTTTGGAACACTTAAAGCACGGACTTGAACTAACAAAAATATTATTTTACATTTTTTTTTTTTTTTTGTAATGCATGTTTTTATTTATTGTATCTTCAAATATGAACTAACAATAAGTGTTCAAATCTTAAATCTATAAAAAAAAAATTTTATTATGCCCGACCAATGTCGGACATAAGTTTAGTGGTAGTTATTAATAATACATAAGTAGTGATTAGTAACAAAAAGAAAAAGGTATTTTACATAATCTAAAATTATTTCGAGGCCTTCTTAATGCAATATTGAATATTATTTAAATTCAAAATGTTCAAAACTCCATAGCGGTTGCTGTGTGAACTTTTTTGAACTTAGCGAAAAAATAAATATACGTTCCCTTATAGTTTTTTATGATCCATCGGACTGTGCTATGCTAATTTTGATATTTTAAAAAATTGTTAACAAGTTATATCCCCAGTGCACATAAATCCATCAATTGTGCTCCCTCGTACGAACTTTTCTCCTGACTTAACTGCTACTAACTATCTCTTGTTCTAAAACCTCAGAAAATGGCTCCGTGGAAAGAGATTTGACTCCAACGAGGAAATCATCTCATCTTTTTTTGCAAGGATTAAAAAGAAATTGAGAAACTCTACTGAAAAATAACAAAAAAATTTTACCCAAAAATTTTTTTTTTGGGGGGGGGGCGTTGTTGTTTGCTGAAGTGGCTAATGCATCGACTACAAAGGAACCATCGCACAGTGTCGTGAGTTCATACAACGAGCGGCCAAAAATAGAAAGAGTTGTCGTAAAGAAATTAAGTTCGGAACACATGTTTTAATTGGTAGAATACAATCACACATAAAATTTTGGGCATTTAATTTCCAATGATTCGTGTCCTTCCCACATATCCTGAAATAAAAAATTTTCATAACAGAGAGAAAAATAATTTTAACTCAATGAAATTGTGTAAAGACTCTAATTTTAACATCTTTAATGTTTCGTAAAAATTTCGGTAAATTCAGAGAAAGGATACGCATACCTCAAAAATTTTTACTTTCAAAAAAGTAAAAAGGAGCAAAACAAACTGTCTTTACTTAAAGTGATTTAAATGTTTAACTAGACACAATATATAATATAATTCTTTTCTCAATTTGGCCATTTCAAGGACTAGTGTCCTTCTTAAATGTCCTGGGACTAAATAATATACTGAAAATATATAAATTCTAATTTAAAATACATATTTTGTAAAATTAAATTGTGTTTTTCCACAAATCAACAAAACAATTTTGGTTTCATAAAATCATTAGTCATAATTTGCATTAAACTCAAAAAAATTTTTTTTACAAAATTTTTAGTCAGAATTGATATACAGATCAACAAAAAATTGTTGATTTGACAAAATATTTAGTCAAAATTTTAATGTACATATATTTAAAAAATTCTGTGACAAAAATTTTAGCTGAAAATTACAACAATGTTCAGCAAAGTTTATATTCAACGTGATATTTTTGTGGTTGGATAATAAAAGGAAAATAATTGACAAACCACGTTTATTTTATTCTACAATATGACAAAAATCTTCATAGGTTGAAAATTTAAAAATTATTTCGTTGGATCCGCGATTTTATTTTTATCTGTGAAGTGAGCTGAAAACATACCTTCATTTCTCAGCTTCTTGTCAAACCTTATCTAACTTTTCCAAAAACTTGTGCTTCCTTCATTATTGATCCAACCTCGTATTATTGTTTTATATAAGGATTCATACCAGAGAACAGAGATGAGTCGTGAAAAAGTGAGTAGAGTTGAATCATGTACTTATGCGCACTCATACTTATTGCAATGTTGTCTATGAATCATACTCACTCGAAAGTTTGAAGTGCGCATCGAACTTATAGTTAGCAACATTTATGACGTTGTTGATTTGGACTCTCCTTAACTCAATGTATATGGACGATGCAAAATAAGTATGATTCACAATGCTAACTTCGCATGTGAACATTAAAGTTCTCATTATTAGTATGTGTTTCTCTCTTGCTTTTTTTGTTTTTTTTTTTGCATGAATTGAAAAACAACCCTATTTACTAATGTTGTATACTACTTGCAAACTCTTTAATCACTAAAACTTTAAATAAACATGCATGCATGAGTTGAGTGAGCTGAATCAATATGAGTACTATAAGTATTTTCCTGAAATTATAAATCAAAGTGAGGTGATTTATGAGTGTGAGTGTGGATAACTTTGATGTTGACGTCGCCTTCATATTTATTTCAACCTATACTTATAAATCAATGCCATGGTGAGTATGAGTAAATCAGAGTAGTTGATTTTAAATGATGTCTACTCACTTACATTTAAAATTTTATGAGTCAGTATGAATAGCGAAAACATGACTCATTGAGCTTCTCTGTTTCATACGTAATATTGAAAACACAAGAGAGCAGCAAAACACAATCATCTGGACTCTTGTATACTGCTTTGAGCCCTCGTAGTAGATCTCATAATTTTCTTCTATAAGAGGGTAAAGGAAAAAATTATGTCATAAATTCTTTCAATAAACTGATAACCTGCCTGAACTTGATACTAATAAAAAAACGTTTTAGTAGTTTGAATATTGTTTGCTTTAACTTAGAGTTTACTGAAATATCACATACAACATACATACATGTGTATAAACCTTTTTGTTTACATCCCTGGGTGTTCCTTAAACAATTCCCATCTACCACACACACACTTTCCTCATATCATATAAAATCTATTAAACTAATCAAACATTAAATAAATTACACAATCCAAGACCTGTGACCCATCATACCCTAAATAGACTCACTCCACGACTTGTAAACAAATAAAGTAGAAGCTGCTTAAATTCAAATTATCTTTTCCAATAGTGCTGTTACAGACCGCAAACATGCCACAAGTAATTTATCCTCTTGTCGCACGTTCATTTAAAAGGCATCATCGAACATATAACATGACTACTGGAATTTTGATTAGGACCAAATACCAAAACCGTTAAGAACACAAAACATGCCAACCATTTATATTCTTGCTTTTCTTTTTCCCTACTCCTTTTTTATTTTTTATTTTTTTTTTTTTTTTGCTTAAAAATATGTTTTTTTTTTCTTTTTTTATCTTCTGTTTGTTTGTCAAATACCCTTTATTAATGGATTTTGTATCCAATTATATATCAAAAAAAGAAAGAAAAAAGTGCGTAGTTGTGTGCGAGAGTTAAATATATCTACTTTTATCTTCTAAATGCTTTTTTGCCTGCATGTGTGTCAGTGATCTGCATGATTACGAATCAAACGGCATAATTTTGCATTTTCTAGCACAATTAACATTTAAATAATAAATGATGTTATTGCATGATTCATATCAATGAGACTGTTGTTAATAAATGCATGCCACTGCTTTCAATCTCTATTCATTCATATGATTCACTAAAGCTATGAATCAGTATGATTGTTTTGAATACTTCTTAAAACCCCTTCTGACAACTATAGTTTTATGTAATATTATACAATAAAAAAGCTAACCCCATTTTATTATATAAATTGTTTTAATGCGAGAAAAACTGTTAATTAATACGCCATGTTTTATTAACTTAAAACTTCATCTAGTCAACATGTTTTTGTGAGTTATTTGATTGCTATACAAAACAATCAAACAACAGTAAGAATTTTTATTGATTTTTACTTACAACACTTAAAAAAGAGAGTGAGTTAATGACAGTCAGTTGTTAGAGAGGCAACACTGTAAGCAATATCATTAGTTAAACAATATCAATATCATGATGTTAAACAACAAAACAAAAGCATTTTAATAAATTGAGTGGAGAGCGAAAGTGAATCAACTCATACAGACCTCTGATGTGTATGAGACTGACCAAGTGAGTGAGTGTGTGTGTGTTAGTGTCTGAACTTAAAAGATACAAAACAAAGTGTGTTTCACTTAAATTGATAAAGCGATAAAACTATTTTAAAAATTTCAATAATTTTTGTCTCATTAGGGCGCACCTTTGTGGTTTTTATGTTTTCATTTAAGTTTCAATTTTGTATCTTTACTACGAAAATATTTCTATAATGAGCTGTTTATTTCAACTTATTTCTTCCAAAGATTTTTATTTAATTTTATTTTCTTTTTGCCTTTCATTCTCTTCAAATGCTTAACATATAATTTCTTATAAAAAAAGGAATTTTAATGAATGACTTAATGTAACATCAAGGTAAAAAAAAAGAAATATTTTATTGTGTATTTTCTAATTACAGCTCAAAAGAGTTGAGAGTGAGATACGATTAAAGATTGTTTAATTGAGGAAATTATTATATTTATTCTAATAATGAACAAATAGCAAACAACTTCAGCTTTTAGTGCTTGCTAACAATTATGTCATAATTTGGAGTTTTGGGTGTGTTCAGATATTTATAAAATGCAATTCTAATGGTGAAATATTTTGTAGAACATTTTAACTCGTTCTTTTGTCCTTTTTAGGGTACTTTTTTGAGGCCCCTTTCTTTTAAAACCGAATGTGATCCACGTTGGATTTTTTTCTCCCTTTAAGAACTTTGATTGAAAAAACTAAACTTTTGCTTAAAATTTTAATTCAGTAAAAGTTGAATTAAAAATATAATTGAGTGAATTAAATTTTTGTTCAAAAATTTTATTGATTAAAAGTTTAATTAAAATTTAGTTGAGTTAAAAGTTAAATTAAAAATCTAATTGAATCAATTAAACTTTATTTTACAAATTTAACTGATTAAAAGTTTAATTAAAAATTTAATTTAGTCAATTAAACTTTAGTACAAAATTTTGTTTAGTTAAAAATTTAACTTTTGCTAAAAAATTTAATTGATTAAAGGTTTAACTTAAATTTAAGTTGTGTCAATTAAATTTTTTTTTTAGTTTGAAATTTATTTGCTGGAGTTCAGCGTTGTCTATATGCATTTCATTGTTGCTGTAACAAATCATCACTAGACTTCAACCACACATTTTGAATAGTCACAAACCTCTTATCTTATGCACAGACTTTCAAAAACTATTTGAGAATTCACAAACAATAATATTTTTGAAAACCACAATAGCAAAATAAGCGTATTAGGCTTAGAAACTTGTGAATCTACTGAAAGCTAGATTTTCAAAAATCGGAATAAACTCAGAAACTTCCTTTTTTTGAAATCGTTAAGTTAAAAAACTCATTGAGACATTAAAAAAATCTTATAAAAAATTTTCTAATCTTACTTCAACTTTACAAAATATGTATATAATCTAAATTATATGCTATAATATTAAAGTTTTCTTGGTTTTTTTTTTTTATAAATTTTGTATTTTTTTCTTACAGATGGTCACTTAATCAATACCAAATGTTCACAGGGTCATTTTCGCAAAGCTCTGTGCTGTAAAATGTCAGCTGAATTGGACGTTTTCCTGGAAAGCGGCAAAAAGTAAGTACCGTACATCAAATAATTTCTAGTTAAAAAGTTCCCTTTTTATTTCGTTTTATTAACATTAAACACGTACATTCAAACATACAGTGAACAAAGAAAAAACTTGTACAGCAAACGCTCCGCTCTTCTAATCAAAATATCTTTGTTGCTTTGTAAGATTTTAAGATAAAACCAAAAGCGATTTCAAGGAAAATTAATCAGCTTTCTATGAAAATCTTTAATTTTATTAAAAAATTTATTTTAATGCGAAAAAAATAACCTAAAATATAATAACACTATTTTCCAGAGCCAAAAAAAAACTTGTACACTAACTCTTCTTTCAGGAAGGAGCTATGAAATAAGGAATACACTTAAAATTAGTACTAAATGTGGCCACGTCTAGCATCTAATAGATTATTTTCATAGAATGAACTGGGTTTTCGGTAATTTTGGGAGCTATATGGTCCAATATGCCCTGGAGAGCACTTTTGAGTTAATTTTTACACATAATCTACAGCTCGCGTAATTTTTTGTTCACATACGCCCACAGAATTTCATTTGTACTAAGGCCAAGGATCTAGGGAGGATGTGCCTGCAATTTTTTTCCATTGAATGGAAGCCATTCTCTTATTATTGAAGACGAAAGTTTCGGGTATTTAACTCTAACTAATCAATAGTCTCCACTTACATTTAATTTGGCAGCTTACTGTGCTAAATTATCTCTTAGTATTTTTAAATAATTCATTTTATTTATTGTACGTTCTATAAAAACCGGATTTCATACACCACTCGATCCCATTGAGCCCCATACCATCATATTACACCCCCATGCTTCACCGTGTTATTCAGGTTTTTATCACTAATGCTGGAATTCCTCTTCGCCACAAAAATCTACAACGATAACATCCAAATATATTAAATTTGGATTCAGCAGTGTCCCAAAAGTCATCATAGTGATTAATATAATCTTTCTTTGCGTGGCAAAGAAAAGCTCCAGCCTTAACGATAATAACCTGAATAACACGGTGAAGCATGGGGGGTGTAATATGATGGTATGGGGCCCAATGGGATCGAGTGGTGTATGAAATCGGGTTTTTATAGAACGTACAATAAATAAAATGAATTATTTAAACATACTAAGAGATAATTTAGCACAGTTAGCTGCCAAATTAAATGTAAGTGGAGACTATTGATTAGTTAGAGTTAAATACCCGAAACTTTCGTCTTCAATAATAAGAGAATGGCTTCCATTCAATGGAAAAAAATTGCAGGCACATCCTCCCTAGATCCTTGGCCTCAGTACAAATGAAATTCTGTGGGCGTATGTGAACAAAAAATTACGCGAGCTGTAGATTATGTGTAAAAATTAACTCAAAAGTGCTCTCCAGGGCATATTGGACCATATAGCTCCCAAAATTACCGAAAACCCAGTTCATTCTATGAAAATAATCTATTAGATGCTAGACGTGGCCACATTTAGTACTAATTTTAAGTGTATTCCTTATTTCATAGCTCCTTCCTGAAAGAAGAGTTAGTGTACAAGTTTTTTTTTGGCTCTGGAAAATAGTGTTATTATATTTTAGGTTATTTTTTTTCGCATTAAAATAAATTTGTTAATAAAATTAAAGATTTTCATAGAAAGCTGATTAATTTTCCTTGAAATCGCTTTTGGTTTTATCTTAAAATCTTACAAAGCAACAGAGATATTTTGATTAGAAGAGCGGAGCGTTTGCTGTACAAGTTTTTTCTTTGTTCACTGTACATATAAACACACACATTTTTACATACGTACATACTTTGTTTATTGCCTCAGTTTTAGTTTTATTGCTCAGACATATATAAACTTGTCACTTGTTGTAAAATAAAGATGTTAGTTTTTTTTTCATATTTTTAATATTCCCATTTAAACGTTTATTACACTTTGTTTGAAAACCCATGCGAGAGTGGTTTTATCAGTTTTTATAAAGTCAGGCAAGACATATTCCATTTTTTTTTGTTGCGTGTGACAGCAAGCAATCAACCTTATATTTCTGAACAACGTGACTTGATTTTTCTTAAAATTTTACCTAACGTAGAGCTGCTGATGGCCTACACAAATACATAAACAAGTAAAAAAAAAGTTTCATATTATTTGAAAAAAAAAAACAAGCATATCTGCTTGCTGTCGCACGCTACAAAAAGTTGACATTCCTGTGGAAATGCCCATATGTAACTTTGTATATCCCGCCAAATTTTCAATTTGCAGACAACTTATAATATTTAATTTCAATGGTTCATTTCCGTTAAATCAGACATGAATTCTTTTTTTTTTTTTTGTAGACATGTATTTGCCAAGATACGCACTAGTGTTATAGCAAAACAGCTGATGTCAGCTGATTTATTAAGTAAAATGAAACGCCCTATAATTGCTTCTGACTGTTAGTGTCAAAGAGACAATCAAATAAACCCGTCAATCAGTTTATACACAGATTAAAATAAAATTCGTATTTCGCGGATCCAACGAAATAATTTTTAAATTTTCAACTTATGATGATTTTTGTCATATTGAAGAATAAAACGAAAGTGGTTTGTCAATGATTTTCCTTTTACAAAAATATCGCAGTCAGCTAAAATTTTTGGCACACAATTTGTTAAATATATATTAAAATTTTGAATAAATATTTTGTCATATCAACAATTTTTTTTGTTGATTTGTATGTCAGTCCCGGCTTAATATTTTGTAAAAAATTTTTTTTTGTTGAGTTTAATGCAAATTATGATTAAATATTTTGACAAACCAACAATTATTTTATTTATTTGTAATCTAATGCGTATTTATTTTAAACAACCCGCGAAGCGATTAGCTTGCCTGCGGAAAACACCCATTGTCTATGGCGGGAATGGATCCTACGATCTCTGAACTGACAGGCTAGCATCGCTACCACTCAGCCACAGGGGCACTCGTGGTATTCTCTCTAATACCATCTCTAATACCATTACAATGCTTCTAACATTCAGCAAATTCCTTTCAACAAATATATTTGTCAAAACCAATCAAGAACTTAACAAATTCTTTGTTCTTGCTATTCTCCAAGAGATGATTTTTGACAAACTTATTTGTCAATGCAATAATGCTTTTTGTCAAATAATTGCTAATTTGTGATAAAAAAAAAGTTGAACACAATTTTAAATCCCAATTTTTTTAGTGTGACAATAATATAACACTATATCATGTTGTCAAAACTAGTTTAAAAGTGACAAAAAGTTGATCAAATATGTTTGTTAGTTGCATTTTTTTGAAAAAAAAAAACGATTTTTGACGAACGTTTTTATCAATTCAACAATTATTTAATCAGATAATGTTTGTATTTTCGATAAATTTTTTTTTTAGTAATTTCGGCTCCCCAGTTTTTTCTGTGTATGTGTGAGTGTCGTATGCTTGTCGCCTAAAACAACACATCAATCACTACCCTCTAGTCAGCCTAGAACCATATGTCTCTATGTCAACACTCTTTTCTCTAGCGACAATTGCATTAGTTGGAATGTCGACAACTTTCCTTTTATGCGCGACTAGAGATACGTTAGAGACAACAGTTCTAGTGTATTTCTGGTGACATTGTCAATTAACGCGTCAATAGTTTGTTTTTCTTTTTTATTATGATATGCAATAATGTTAAAAACTTACGTACATATATACGTATGTATGTATTTAAGTTTGTTGTCCCAACCCTTATAGAATTGTAGACGAGAGTCACTAAAATGTACTAGTGAATCTTTAGTTCAAATGTCTCCATATGGTCGTAAAAGAATAGTGCTAAAGTCTATTGGTACTGATTTTCAATGACAAACCTATGTTATATGTCAATAGGCAATTATTACATTGGCTGCGGTACACCTATTCAGTTGTACTATTGACAATGTCACCAGTAAATCACTAAAATTTTACTATTGACATCGAACGAGGAAATATCGATATTGTAGACTAGATACCCTAAAATTTACTATTGAATCTTTGGTGCAAATGTATTCATGTGGTCCCAAAAGAACTACTTAGTATTGTGGTGGGTTTTCAATGACAAGCTAATGTTAAATGTCAATAGATAATTACATTGGCTGGGTACTACTGACAATGTCACTAGTAAATCACTACAATTTTACTATTCGCATCTTCTGCAGGGTACTTATATTTTGACTTCGTAGCGTTTCTATCAAAGCAGTGTAAGGTTTTGTTCATTCGCGCACCAGAGGCGCTGCAACTCTGCATTATTAGAAACGTGCAAAAAGCGGAGTTGTAATATATAGAAGCTTTTCTCTCTCTTTCTTCACTACCTGTATTGCCTGAGTGTTACTTCTCTTTAAAAAAAATTAAGGGAAGCAAAGTTTTAATGCCTGCGCAGGGCATGCATAATTTTTTCAGCATAAGAAATAAATTAAATAAATTTGCCCAAAACAGAGAAAAAACTGCCTCATAGAATCAAGGAGATTTTCTCTATGAAACGTTTTTAGGTTAAGGGGTATCCCAGCAGAAAGAAGCGAAAATTTTTTCATAGAGATTCCTTATTGTTTTTATGTGGTAAATCTTATTAATTTTATCAAGAAGAAAACCACATAAAATCAAGAAGAAATCTTATTATTCACAACTTTTTTTACTTAATTTTCGTTATTTTTGACACCAAAAAAACAATCCATAGAGAAAAACTTCTTGATTCTATTAGGTTTTCTTATAAATTGTAAACTATAGGGATTTCTTATTGTTTTATTAGGTTGCCTTCTTGATTTTAGTAGGTTCCTATATGATTATGTGTAAAGCATCTTATTGATTTTTTTAATAAGGAAATCTTCTTGATTTTATGAGGTGTCTTGTTATTTCATTTCTATAAATAGTTTTGTATAAGAATGTTTGCACAATAATTTCAATGGTTATTCAGGCTGCTTGTTAGCATATTGGTTAGAGTGCTTGTCTATCAGGTAGAAGTTTGCTGGTTCAATACTTGGTGAGTCAGTTAGTTAAAAATAAAACATAATGTGTATGTATGTATGTATCTACAATATACTACATACATACATACATACATATGTATATGGTATAGACTTTGAATGAAAATACATAAGTACAGAGAATAAAAACGCAATTTTATTTTAATTTTTATTGAAATAATAAATAAGATAACCTCATAAAAACTCTTGATTTTTTCCCTATGAAATTAATAAGATTTCCTTATTGAAAGAAAACCATAGAGATTTCTTATTAATTTTGTTCTATTTTATGAGGTATTTAGTAGGCACTGTTTTCTCTGTGAAGGTTCCCTCTGCATTTTTTTCTTTTGTCTATCGTTTTTAGACCTAACTGGGCTGGACCTTAAATTTTCACATATCCTTAGTAAAGCTATGCTTAAATATACATTTTTGCTCATGAGCCTGAGCATGAGTAAAAACTTGTCCATTCATTTGATCTCAATCAGTAAGTTATTTCGATTTCATTGTAAAATCTCGTCTGAAGTAGTGTTTAGCAATCTCTTAATAAACTGTTTTATGGTAGAAGGACATGGTTGCAAAAAATTTTTTCAGCGAATACTTATGGATTTGCCCTCGTATATGTGCCCATATGTTATATGGGTACATATTTGTTACATTTTTATTAAAAACTTTTATAGTAAACAAGATATAAATGTTTGCGTATGTTTATATGTATGTCTACTTTTGCAAAACATAACGAGTTTTTGTTTCTAGTTTCAAAATGTTGTATGTATTAACTAAATGTAAAGCAAACCCTGTTAAAAGTAGCAGCATTTAAGCTTTTTTATGTCATTTTTATTACAAAATTTCGTTTCTTTTGCTAATGCATTATATGTACATACTAGCAAACATGTTATACTCGAATTAAAATTAGACAGCAAAAAGTTTTTTTTTTGTTTGCAACATAAGCAGTTCTCTCTTCTTTTTTTTTTTCTTTTGTCTTAGTAGACCTTAATCTTAATTTTGTTTGGTAAGTAGAGTAAAAAGGCATTTGGAAATTGTTATAAATTCAAATAAAAAAAACTGTTCCAAAAAAGGGACCCGCTGCAAAAAAGACTGTGAGAAAAATAATGAAAACAAATTCAAAAAGTTCAAAAGGATATTTAAAAGCGATTTCTGAATGTACATATAACGGAAAGAATATTAATTTTCTGCTTTTATAAAAAAAATCCGTTGCTTTTTAAAGGATCATGATGTCCTTTGTCACAATTTTTTTTTTTCAAAAAAACTGTTATGTTTGCTTAGTTCTTATGTTTCTTTCTCATACAAATTCGCATCCTTTTTAATGCTTTTGCAGAACCTATTTAAAATCATATTGACTTTTACATATTTTGCCAGCTTCCGTTTAGTTTAAGTTGAATCTCTTTAGTTTATTAGCCAATTATAACACACATCATTTCATTCTTTCCTCAAAAAAAAAAAAAAAAAAAAATAAATAAAATAAAAAAGTGTCCTATAACGTTCTTTCTATAAATAATCTCAAATTTCTTTTTAAAGATGCAAAATTTTAAATTTGACAACTTTAAACATAAAATGTTTAAGCTTTTTTAAAAATGTTCATGTTCTTACACAAAAATCTTAAAAATTTTGAACGAGAAGAGCCAAACGAAAGGGAAAAAATTTTTTTTATTGCAAAAAGAAAAATATCAAATAACTACGGGTTGATACTGAAAGGATATGACAGATTTAAATACAGTAAAATGTTGGTTTAAATAAAAAAAACGAATGTAAGAAACTTAAATGAAGCATAAAATTGAAAAAATATGGTACAAAAAAGCAAATAGAGAGGGACATAAAATTTATAAAAGTAAAACTAAGGATATGTAAAAGTAAATTCAAGAATAAAGTTGCCAGTAAAGAAATGTATGAGGAAGCCTAAATGGGGCCAATGCCTTCTCAATACTTGTCAGCCCTTGTACTTTTAAGCCAAATTGTGAAAACATAATTAATTGTGAAATATTAAAACTTTTGCTTTAAGTCCTAAGAAATTCGAATTTGCCAACATGGGCTTCCAAAGAAGTCAGTAAGCTCTTTCATTAAGCGTTTGATAACTTTAAATTTAAATAAAAATAAAGTCTAGGTATAAATTCCGGCAATCGATATCAACAAAATTTTCATAAAACTTTAATTGTGTTTGTATGGAAATTTCCATTGAGCTCAGCAGTTGTGAAACTGTTGGCAACTGTTATGAAACTGTTGGCAATTGTTATGAAACTGTTGGCCGCCAACATTTACGTCTTAGAAACGGCTTGATGGATAGAATCACCCTTATCGCGAATAAAAGTTTACATGCAATGTGTTCCCTTTCCCTAAAATTGTGATCGCCAATGTTTGCGTTGTTGTTGTGTCAGTATACTACTTTCTAATTTTGTTCACCATTTTTTGTTCACGGAAAATATTTCACGTGAACAAAATGTTCGCCTTAAGGTGTATTCGCGATAAGGGTGAATTTAATTGTATATCTTTATTTTGTTACCTTATCGCATTTGTAATGTAAAATAAAAAAACAGATATTTGCTCCCGCCCACCTAACAAAGCGGTGTTGCATTATATTATAAAAGGCATAGCTCTGTTCGATCAGCTGTTCAGACTGAGCACAACATGTTGACTACTGCTAACGAACAAATTTTATGATGAAATGATTATTTCTGCCAAAAAAAAACCGACTTCAATGCAAATATCTGATAGAAGAAGATAAGATGAAGAGCTCAAGGTGTGTGGTAAGTTTCGTAAAAATAGGTTAGATAGAACTGTGTGAAATATTATAATTAGTTGTAATGGGCGTAACCCCGCCCATTTTCTTAACTTTCAAATTGTGTAATTACAAGAACCAAAAGTGTTTTATAGGTTTCGCAGGGCAAGGTTGTATGCGTGCAGTATTTGACGGCTAATTACTCACTCATCTCCAACTCTTCAGACGAACGCTACGAATTCAAAATACAAATTTTGATTGACGTTTTCTTTTTGTACGTTTCCTTTTAAGCGGCAAGCATGCGACACTTACACTTATTCAGTGATTGACAGTTTTATTTGATTGTCTACAGGGCACTTAAAGGTTACCTTTTATGTATAATATGTATTAATTAATTTTATGTTAAATCGCTCAGGTTTTTTTTTGTAATATTTTAATCCTCTAACTATTTTTGGTAAGAGTCTGTTTTTGGCATTTTTGATAATGGGTACAAAAGAAATACCTTTAAGCGAGGATATTACGAATTATAGTGTTCCACAAAAATATTTGCCATTAAATCCTTTTATAAATTTCTCAGCAGAATAAAGCTCGAAATTAAACTTGAATTACTGAAATTAGTCAAAGTATGAATTACGTTTAAGGGTTAATTTCTCACTTATTTAAGCTGACATTTAAGATATATGGTATTTCGACAGTTTTTAGTAAAATCCTACTAGAAATATTTTTATGGAATATTTTAAACCTCCAACTCTGCTTCGAATCGTTCTTGTCCTTTTCAAGGAGGTAGAAAAAATGATGCATGAAAACAAAAATATTTGTTTCTGTTATAAATCTCTGTTTATACCGAAGCTAGAAAGTAAATATTTACTGACTCAATTTTATTTATTTTTTCTTCTTAATTTTATTTACAGATGGTTTTGCCACTTCGACGACGACAATTATGTAAACATACCCCGCCTGGTGAAGCTTTTAGATGAATACAGTCCCTCCGTTGATTGGTATTTGGGTAAACCTAGCATATCATCACCTCTGGAAATTCATTTAGATAGTGTAAGTACTTAAAATATTTTGAATTTCTAAAGTTTTGCATAAATAATATTTAATAATTATTAACATCATTTTCTGCCCAATTAATTTGGTTAAAAAAAGAGGAAAAGATACAAGTATTTTGTTTACAATTTGTTGGGTTTTGCCTTAAATTTTCTGCTTTGTTGGGTAATGTAATACCTTTTTTTCTGTTCCAAAATATTAAATTTCTTTAAGATTTACCAAACAGCAAATAAGATATCAGCTGAAACAAGGTATATTTAACAGACTGTAAAGTGTACGTTTTGTTTTTTAACTATTTTCGTTTAAAAGTAATTTTGTTGGCTGATTAACATGAGTAAAACCAGTCATTGAAGTAGTATGATGTTTAAAAGACTGTTTTATTAGGGCTTAAAAGTTTAGATGTGATGAAGTATTTTCATCTCCTTTAAAAATTTCTTAAATAAAAACCAGAAGAAAGAAGTGTAAAAAAGCAGTTTAAACATGTGTTTTGGAGTTACTGCAAAATTTAGATGCAACACACATGAATTCTAGTTTTGTGAGGTTTAGAAAAAATTGCATGAGCCGAAGCAAAATGAAGTGGTTGGGGTGTGTGTAAAAGGATCGTGATCGGGAACGAAAATGGGGATAAGCCAGAAAAATAATCCAAGAATAGTATCTCTGCTGTATATAAGTCACTCCACTAAAATGCAAGACGGTTGACTACAAAACCGAAGGTCCTGGGTTCGACCCCTTCTCCGACAGTCATTAAATAACAACACCACACATTTTTCTTATGTGCATTAGTGTCACTTTGTGTCAGTTGTTGTAGGAAAGTTCAAGTGATGAAGGCATAGTCACTGGTCACTGAACTTTACCGACTTGAGCAGATGCTAATCCTAGTGTAACTACAGAGCGCCCTCCTTCGCCGGTATTGTCTAGCAAAGTAAAATAACTAATAAAATGGCTACTAAAGGTAGCTTTGGAAATTTAATTAACCTTATTGACACCAGAGGCGCTGCATTATTAAAAACGTGCAATAGCAGAGTTGTAAAAGAATGAAGCTCTCCTCTCTATCTCTACCTTCACCACCTGCCTTCTATCAATATCTTTGCTAAAGAAGGTAACGCCTACATAGTAATAGTGGTAGGCATTAATTGCCTGAAAAAGACCTCTCCCTTCCTTAGGGTACTCACATACAAAAATAATATCTCATTAAAATTTGCGCAAACCGTCCTAATTAGGTCCCCGTTAGGTATTATTTCCGAACATACCTGCACCCAAGAACAAATCTTTAAACCAAGATGAAACAATTTTGTTTTAAAACGAAGCTTTTAGCTTTAGCAGCAGCTTTCTTGTAGTTGTTTCACTCTTTGTTGATGCAAATTCAGCTTTAAATACACAATTTTTAGCGTAAATGGAATATGTGAATTGCTTTGATTCATAATATTATAATTTGCTGAAAGCTTTTTTTGTAATGAAAGCTTCATTTTGCCATCTCTAATTAACAACAGCCTTGCTTGTTGTTGTTGTTTGTTCCATAAAAATTATGGACATGCCTGTTTATTTGCTTATATTTGTTTTACTTTAGACAATCCCCCTTATTGCGAATGGCGTCGCCGACATAACATCAAAACGACAGTAAAAATTATCACTTACCTACTCTTTGTCGACAAGAATTGACTACTATTAATTAACAAAGCCGTAGAGATTAGTAAGAGATTGTCAATAAGAGCCAATTGTTACCGATAATGACAAGTGACAATATTTACTGTCGTCTTAAGGTGACGTCATTCACAATAAGGAAGATTATTTTTAGTTCTAGTTAGTTTGTTAATTATTTTTAATCGAACTTAAGTTTTTGTTTGTTTGGTTTTGATTAGGCTAAATAATTTTCGTAAAACAAAGTTCGTTTTGTTTTACAGTGGAATCTCCCTTAACGGACACTTCCTATAGGCGGACACCCTCTTTAGACGGACACTTTTGACAGGTCCCGGCAGCGCTCTATTTAAATGTTTGTTTCCCTCGTACGGACACATTTCAATGGTCCCTTCAATGTCCGCTCAAGAGAGATTCCACTGTATTTTAAAAATTGTGTGTGTCTATTTTATTTATTCAGCCCAAAGTCCCCGAAAGTCTTTTGCCAATATTGTCCGTCGGTTACGATGCTATTTATTTTAATTCTATCTAAAAAAAAAAATGCAGCCAGAAACATCCCCTGCCTGCAAATTATTTTTTATCTGCTTGTCCTCTTCCGAATTACCCTCAATAGTAATAATAAAAAAATATCTCTTGATAAAATAAATCCTTGCGAATCTTTAATAAGCAATAAATGTTGTTTTTATTACTTCTTATACTTTAAACATTTTAATGTATTTTTATATCACATATTTTATTATTTTATTTTTTCTTTTTTTTTTGTCCTTTTTGCAGAAAAATACTTCGTTAAATAAAAAGATTACATTTTGGTTTGCAACAGGTGGTGCTGGCTTCTGTTTAAGTCGAGCACTGACATTAAAAATGTTACCCATAGCAGGTGGTGGCAAATTTATAAGTATTGGGGATAAAATAAGATTTCCTGATGATGTTACCATGGGTTTCATTATTGGTAAGTACAAGTAAAAACGAAAACAAAAACAAGCAAAATAAAGCAAAACAAAAAACAAAAAACAATCACTGAAACATTGTTATTTATAACTTGTTGTTTCTTTATCATTTACAGAACATCTTTTGAAGGTGCCCCTCACCGTTGTCGACAACTTCCATTCACATTTGGAGCCCATGGAGTTCATACGTCCTGATTCTTATCAAAATCAAGTGTCCTTTAGCTACGCTCTCATGAAAAATCAATGGAATGTGGTTAAAATTGATGGATTCGATACGAAAGCCGATCCCCGCAGATTTTATTCGTTACATTGTAAATTGTTTCCTTATTTTAGTTATTGTCCACATAGATGATTTAATTAAGCAGCTGCCTTGAGTATAACGAATTTCTTTTAATTTTTTTTTTATTTTGTAATCTAATTGTTGTTGTTGAGTTGAAAAGTAGAAGTTGAAAATGTAATTGAAATATTTTATGTTTACTTTATTTTTTTTTTCTTTTTTGTTAAAAATCTGTGATGTAGTGTGTATTAATTATAAATATTCTCAATTTTAATTTGTGTATTAATTTATTAAATTTGTTTAATAATTTTCTAAAATTATCTAAACGTGAAAGCAAGCAATGAAGCAAAGTAATCGATGGAATTTTACACTCAGTATTTGTAAAGGACACCTTTTTGAAAAAATCCAAAAAATCATATACAAATCTAGTTGACTTAATTAAACAGTTGTTTAAAAATTTAAGTGATGAAAACTTAATTGAGTCAATTAATTTGTTATTTAAAAATTTAAGCAATTAAAATTTTAATTAAAAATTTAATTGAGTCTGTTTAATTGTTGTTTGAATTATTTAAGTGATTAAAAGTTTACTTAAAAATTTAATTGAGTCAACTAATCGGTTGTTTAAAAATTTGAATGGTTAAAAATTTTATTAAAAAGCTAATTACGTCTATTAAACTTTGAGTGGTTAAAATTTTCATTAAAAAGTTAATAGAGTCAATTAATTTTTTGTTTAAAAGTTTAAGCAATTAAAATTTTAATTAAAAAATTAATTGAATCTGTTAAACTGCTGTTTGAAAAATTTAAGTGGTTAAAATTTTCATTAAAAAGTTAATAGAGTCAATTAATTTTTTGTTTAAAAGTTTAAGGAATTAAAATTTAATTGAATCAATAAATCGGTTGTTTAAAAATTACTTTTATTTAATTAAATCAAAGCTTAGAAATATAATGAATTAAAAAGTTTAATTGCCGAAAATAAATTTTTAATTGATTTTGAGGGTTTTCAATTGAATGTGTGGATGGGAGAAATATTTTTTTCTGTATGGAAAGAAAGATTCTAGTTGAAAACTTAAGTTAATTAGAAAAAAAAACATATTTCTGTATTGTAAATGATTTAAAATTATATAAAAAATTGCACTTTTATCAAAGTTCAGCCAGTTGACTTCTGTTGAGATAAAAATTAATATTTTAAGTATTGCATCGTCATTTGAAAATCGATCGCAACAAATTGTTTATCATTGTTAATGGTTTGATTAGAGTTTTAAATTTTTCTTAATGAAAAATTAATATTTTAAAACTCAATAATGCATAATAGAATAATATGGAGGAAATATGAGTGATACTGGCAGTAACTTTAAAATTTGAAGACAAAGGAAGAAAACTTTGACGAAAATTACTATATAATTTTTATTGTTCAACATTTTCGAATTTTTTTTTTCAAAATAACGAAATTACAAACTAGAAACGAAGTGTACATTTAACCCCTGTTTCTCTAAATGCGAACGATAGATTCGATCGAATATTAATATTAGAAACAAAAACAAATTTCAGTTTTATGTTTTTGTTTTTAATATAAATTTTCGATCGAATCTATCGTTCGCATTTAGAGAAACAGGCCCTTAAAGTTCAAAAAAACTTAGCTTTGGAAAGGAAATATCCATAATATCACAAGCGGCATTTAGAACTTGACTTCCAATCAAAAAATCATCACGACAAAAAAATATTGTCTCCTTGGTTTCTTGGCTTAAATTAGTCATTTGATGATTATTTCATGGGATTTCAAACTCACATTTGTTGCAATTGGACTACAAATGGCTCTGCAATACTTAGAAAAATGAATCAGCTGTTGTATTTTGAGGACTGGCGGAAAAATTGGTGTTGCCATTTTAGAATTTCCGTTGCAAATTATTGTGAGAAAAATAAGTCAGCAATTTTTTTTAAATTAATTTTTTTCTTTGTGGATAATTTTCCGTTAAAAGTAGTATTTAAGACTATTCAAATATATTTAGTTAAAAAATTTTTGTTATATATAGTTGAGTAAAAATTACTTGAAATTCAATAAAATTCACAATTGAATAAAAATAAAACAATTACAACTGAGTGTAAAATTTTGCTGCAATTTGTAATATAAAATCTTCCATTATTTAAAAAAATATTTGAAAAAGAAAATAATTTTAAAAATTAGTTTTTAGTAAAATCTAGTCTCTTTAAGAGCAAACAAAACTAATTAATAAAAAAGGAACAAACAATGTTTTTCAGAAAAAATATATAAATAAACAAAAATTAATTAAATTAGTTCCTAAAAGTGTAAATATATTAAATTTCAAACTTTAAGTGAAATAAAAAAATAAGTAAGTTTTAATTAAAACACAAGTTTTATTAGTTACTAGCTTAACCTGGTATGCTTCGTTAACCCTCCCCTCCCCTCCCCGCAAAAAAAATAAATATATCTGGCATTGGTGGTGCAATATGAAAATTGGATTTTGCCACGCCCCTACGCCCGTAGACACTTCACAGTGTCACCCGCCTAAATATTTTGAAGATTCCCTGAAAATTTCATCTAAATCGACCCAGTCGTTTTCGAGTCCATACGTTACATACATACATACACACATCCTGTTTTATATATATAGATTGAATGTCCTTCCGGACATTGAAGTGCTAATGAAATTTGAAGATATTTTAATTTAAATTATCTTCAATTATTTACAAGCTTAATTTAATTTATTCAAAATCGTACGTCCCTGGTACGCTGTTTGTACAACTGCGGTGGCTCAAAAAAATTTATAAAGCGAGAGGCCGATAGAACTTAGAATTGTAAAAAATAGCAAAAAAAAATTGTTGTAACCCAAAACATATTCGAAAGTTCAATTCATGCTAATAACATTTGAAAATGATTTCGGGCATATACATGTCACAGAGTTCAATTCCGTTCGGAAACGGAATTAAATCCACCTCAAAATGTCGAACCCCAGCCCGTGTATAACCCAGCATACCAGCGCCCCCAACGGTCTGGACACACCAGACAAATTCCCGTATTTCAGTTTTCTCTTTTAGACCGCATCTCATACAAAAACGGGGTGGATTGAATTCCGTTTCCGAACGGAATTGAACTCTGTGACATGGCCGATAGACAACGGTCCTGTTCTTCACAAAACGCATTCTAGACATTTAATTTTGGGCCACGCTTGATAACTGATACAACTCTTGAGGATGTTGAATTTTATATTAAATCAAAATGTGTTGCGAGCTTACTAAGTTCCATGTACAAGTTTATGCCCTCAGAGTCAATGTTTATCATTGTTAATACTTTGATTACATTTATGATATAATTATGTAATGATGTAAAAATTTTTCATGACATTGTTATGTCATAATATATTTAAGTCATTGTCATGTCATCACATTTTTATGCACCGAGAAACGCTACTGATGGACATAATTTATTATGAGACAGCATGTACGATATGGTTTTGTTATACGCCATTAGATATTAGACTTCTTCCCTAGAAAAATTATTGCAGTAATTATGCATTATTCAACAAAGCTCATGCATAAACTAAATAAGAAGTATTATGAGTTATTACGAGTTAAATTTCGCTAGAAATTTTTTCTTTTTCCAATTAGAATTTTTTTGTTTTCCCTATTGCTCGCTATTGTTTGAAATTGTTCCCCGGAAAAAATTTCTCGTGGAATTTTATTCATAATTGCCCTCATTATTAATATTTTACTCTCTTTAATTTCATCTAAATACTTAATCCCACCCATGGGATTAAACACATTATTAATATTTTAAATCCTCTTTTGTATTCTAGATATTATTGATTGATGTCGGTCTTACCTTTGGGGCTTAGTCAATTAGATAATTTAAATGTTATAAGAAAAAACCCTTAAAATTAATGTTCCACAAACACTTGGTGACACACACAAAAAAACATCAACTAAATACCACATAGAGAATTATAAATTCAAGCCATACGAAATGTAGTAAAAAAATATGTGTACTTATGTGTATAAATACAAATATTCACAGCTCCAAGCAATCAAAAGGAATAAACGTATTTAACAAAAACCCTCAACACCAGGTGCGATACTATTCAACCTTGACTACACTGGGGACCCTTTAATAAAATGTTGAATGAATGCATGAATGTGTTTCTTCCAAAACTCGCCGAACATGCAGCAACAACAGCGACCTCAAAATACATAAAACATATTTTAGCTGAACCCTTTTTTGTGTTCGATTTTTGATGGAGGTTTTTTAATCTTATTTTTTGTGTTCTTTCCCTGAACACACACACTTGATGAATGACAGTTTTATTATTTCTTTTATTTGTTATTTTTTATCTCAGATTGGATACCTAAAATTCTGTGTCTTTTGTTTTACTTTAAAATCGATTTGGAGTAAAGAAAGAAGGCTTGTGCTTCAATTTCGACTTGAAAGAATTTATGTTTTAGATCTTTTTATCTTTGCTGTTTGTCTAAAAATCAACATAAATATTCATGTTTCCTAATGAACTTCATAAATTTTTGTGTGTATTTCAAAGTTCATTAATTTCTCGTTTATTGGAAAAAGCATAAAAAAGTTTTATGACATTTTATAAGGAAATTGTGCTCGCTCGCTCCTCTTTTATAACTTTGCATTCGATTAAACAGTCAAAGGAAATTATAAATGATTAAGTGTAAAGAATTAAAGCAAAAATATATCGAGCCATAACCGCTAAAATAGCTTAAGCGACACATTTTTTGGACTTCGTTTTTTTTTTGACGAAAATCGACTATTTACGATCGCAAATAATCGATTTTGGTCAAAAAATTAGTTTCGAAAATTATATTTAAAGATGTGAAATGTCTATGGAAAAAAAAATCGTGAAAGACCTAAACATCTAAACAAGACACTTCTTGCTGAGATTCCTGAAGCAATTTCTAAAACAATGTCCCTTTATCAGAGCCTTTAACTAAAGTTACAGTCACACTTGGCAAACATTTTTTCAAATAAACGCAACCACTAAATAGTAATGAAAAACATTTTGATTCAGGCACATTTTCATTAAATTAAACAGTTTCCTATAATATTGGATTGTATGAAATTGTCTATTAGTTATATGTTATATGGGTTTTGTATGGGGTTTTAAGCCTGCTATGCTTGTTTTTCTTTTGTGATTTTCAAAAATATTATTATTTGTGAATTCCTTTTTTGCTTCCTTTTTTTTTGGGAATTATTTTGTTAAATTGTTTTTTATTTATAATAATATTGAGATGGATGTATGTAGATTTGTACAATTTTTATTAATTTTATATTCTTTGAAAAATACCATAGTATGTAAAGAAAATTTGATTTTGTTTTAGCCTAAGCTAATATTTTTTTATAATGTTTTGGAAAAAAATAAATCTGAATCTGAATCTGAACTGTTCAAAATGTGTGGTTGAAGTCTACTGACGATTTGTTACAGCAACAATGAAATGCAGACATCGCTGAACCACCAGCAAATAAATTTCAAATTAAAATAAAGGAAGATTTAAAGTCACCAGTACAAAGTCGTTTTTTCACACTCAAAAATGACTTATTTTATTTAATTGAAAACAGACGAATACAACGTAGTGGCTTTAAGATAAATGGTGTGAATATTTGTTAATAAAATTAATTATTTTTATACATTTGTTGACTACTGCCCCACCTACTTTCTATAAAAATCATCTGGGGTCTAATCGTCGCCTTCGATGACGAGCTGATTCGATCATTTGTGAATCAACTCATCCAGTTCTCTGTTATGTATGCATTAAAGAAAAATCAGTGCCTTGTTTCTGTAACGAATGTTAATTAATTTTTGTTATTTACAAGTTACAGAAACCAGGTACAGGTCTAAAATCGTCACATCAGTGATCGTATCACCAATCGTACGAAATATTCAACCCTGTTCTGTAGATCGAGTCGATTTAAAATCGTACGACTTCCAAAACCAATAATACTCTTGCCCACATTTTTAAAATCAAATGCAATATTTTCTTTCAAGATATGATATTTGAGTCTCCATATACATAATAGAAAAATTACCGAAAATCTGCTTTTAAAAATTTATAGAGGAGTTATAAATATATAAAAATTTTACGATTTCAAATTGAACTGGTTTACAGAACATTGAAGATAACTACGTGATATGGCAATCGCATTAACAGAGTGGCATCATGAGATACAATTGCAAGTGGATCGCAATTTTCCTTAAAATTCACAATATTTTTTAACTTCCATAACATATTTAATAGTACATTCAATTTACATTTATAATCAGTACCATAGAAAAAATAATTAAAAAAAATTAATGGAAATTTACAAACATTTACTAAAGCTCGGCAACTTATTATCTAAACTGTTGTTGTGAGAAAGGCCAGGCTGCTGCACAGTATGTAAAATTTCTGCGTTGCTAAATGTCGGCACCGATTTGGTTCTTCCAACAGTTGCTTCAAAGCCACCTGCACTTCATTCCATCACCAGTTTTCTTTGGAAAATTTGTTGCATAATAGTTTCTCCTCTTCCTGAAAGAAATAAAAATATTATTGAGACAAATAAATTATTTGAGTGCACCCAGCAAAAAATTTGACATAACCATCAAAAGTATCTGCCACATCGTGCCATAACCGCCAAAAAAGACTAAGGGACATAATTTATGATATACTACGTTTATACGCGCACTATTTGCAAATAAAATTATTTGCAAATAAATTAACTCACTGTTTATACGGCATAGCAAAAGTACACAAACTTGGTAGCACTTCTATAGAAAGTTTACTTATGTTGACAAAAAAATAGTGTAAAATGCACAAAATATCAAATAATTATTTGTTTTAATTGTTATTATTTGCTTCTATCAATGTTTTTTGTGCAATATTTATCCATTTATTGTTTTTTCTTATGAAACATTTGTAAGCGTGGCAACCTTTTCCATTTTATTTGCAAATAGTGCGTTAATCGTGAATAGTTTTCTGAATTAGTAAGTCGCAATAAAAACAATAATATGGCAACAATTTCCTGTTTTATTTGCAAATAAGCCCTGCGTATAAACGTAGTAATAGTCAATGATCGATTATCATAAAAAAAGAGGTCCAATATATGTATCGTTTAATTTTGTTTTTGGCGGTTATGACTCGATGTAATAACGTACTTTTCTGGTTGCCAAATTTAAATACTCGGTTAGAAATCACTTAACATAAAGTTGTAAAAAATGTAAGCAGAAGTTGATTGATAAGAAGACTGTTTATTTTCGTTGCAACAGATTATGTGAAAATATTCCCAAACAAATAAAGATAAGCGCATCATTTTAGTCTCAAGTCTTGTTAAAATAATGCAGGGCTATCTTCATGATAAGATTCCAATTGGAATTTTTTTGTTTTCCCTATTATTTGCTATTAGTTGAAGTTTTTCCCTGATTAAGTTGGTAATAGAGGAGACAAGAACTTCCAGCAATGTTTAATATCAAAGCTAATTATCGTTTTTGAAATATTTTGCTGAATAGGTAAGTTTCCTTATTTCAATTATTTTCTGTCAATGCTTTTTTTTAATATATTAATAATTATATAATTACAGGCAAGTAATTATTTATTGAAATAAATTTTTTATACTAAAAATTACATTATTAGAAGCTAGCATAGAAATGTGAAAAACTTTTAAGACTGCCGCCTTAATGTTACATATTAATTTATTCCCCTTATTGAAATATGAATTATAATTTTGAGAAAAAATATCACTTGTCATTTTTGCTTTATTTGTTATGAATCCTGAACATTTGCAATATTGTAACAACTTTTTTTACTTTTATATGGACAATCACTACTGACCTACTTAAACATTCGTATAAACAAACACAGATAACTCGCACATACACTGAGAAAAATCGGTACAATAGTTTTAAAATGATTAATGAAATAATACCCATTTTTATAAATTGTTTTTAAAATTCATGATATTAAATAGGTGAGAATTAAAATAACAGGAAAAATATATTGATACATAAAAAGGATTTTATTAAGCGCTTCCTAGCAAAAAAAAAAAAAAAACATTTGTTACAAATCTCTTTTGACTGTGTACAAATTAATTTATATTTTCATCCATTGGCATTGTTATATGAATGACCAATATGCGTTTGGATATATTTACATATACATATGTAGATACATATATAAATATGTACGAACGATTGCATGCTTTTTTGAAAAACCAAACACAAATACCAATAAAAACAAATATACAAACATACATACATACATACATATGCATACCGAAAGGTTAGTTAGTATATGCTGGTGGTTGTTTGATGATGCTTTCAATTCAATGTGATGTTGTTATTGTTATTGTACTTTTAGCAAGTAATAGATTCTTGTTTTGCTTAAATGCATCTACGATGCTTGCTGTCTAGTTATCCTTGATGTGTATTTTGTATTATTTAAATACTAAATATTGTTTGAATAACAGCAATAAACCGATTTTAGTACTTATATTTGTATTTGGTGCTGATATTTTGCACAGCTAAATCCATACAGTTATGCACACAGAAATAGCACGTTTTTCCCCTGTGAAATTAATTTTAAATATTTTTGATTTTTTTTTTATATAAAAGCTAAACAGATGGCGTTGCTCGCTTGGAAGTTAATTTTTGACTAACTACATACATACATATAAGAGTAAAAGTAAAAATTCTGAGTAAAGTGCGACTTTGAATAGCATATGAAGGGTTCCGTACAGCACTTGTTTCTTTTTTACGTTATTTTCGGTTTTTGGCGATTTTTTTTTGCATTGACGTTTTTTTAAATTTGTCGTTTATTTCGTTTTAGCGATTTTTTTATATAATACATGTTTTTAGTTTTAGCGATTCTTTTCGGTTGTTGGCGATTCTTATATTATTGAGGGTTTTTTTTTAAATTTGCCTTGTTTTCGCTTTGACGATTTTTTGCTTGTTTTTATATGATAAATATTTTTAATTTTAGCGATTCTCTTCGGATTTTGGTGATTTTTTAGGTATTCGGAGACCTTTTTTACTTTTGCCGACTTTTTTTTTGCATTTAAGCGCTTTATTTTAATTTTGATGATATTTTTCATAAAAGCGCTATTTTCATTTTGGCGATTTGTCGTTTCAACATTTTTTTAATTTGGTTTTTTTTTAGTTTAAGCGTTTTTCAAGATTTTGCCGCTTACGGTTTCCAAGATACAGAAATTTCTCTACATTACATTAATTATTTTTTTAAGTTTCGCACAGAGAAAAAACTGCCTCATAGAATCAAGAAGATTTTCTCTACGAAACGTTTTTAGGCTAAGGAGTATCCCAGCAGAAAGAAGCGAAGATTTTTTCATTGAGATTCCTTATTGTTTTTATGTGGTAAGTCTTATTAATTTTATCAAGAAGAAAACCACATAAAATCAAGAAGAAATCTTATTATTTACAACTTTTTTTACTCAATTTCCGTAATTTTTGACACCAAAAAAACAATCCATAGAGAAAAACTTCTTAATTCTATTAGGTTTTCTTATAAATTGTAAACTGTAGGGATTTCTTATTGATTTTATTAGGTTGCCTTATTGATTTTTTTTTTAAGTTTTCTTCTTGATTTTGTTAGGCTATCTTATTGCTTTTTTCCATAAGGTTTTCTTCTTGATTTTATTAGGTTCCTATATGATTATGTGTAAAGCATCTTATTAATTTTTTTAATAAGGAAATCTTCTTGTTATTTCATATTTATAAATAGACAAGGAGACAATTTTTTCATGATCTTTTTCATTTGTGTATAAGAATGTTTGCAAAATAATTTCAATGGCTATTCAGGCTGCTTGTTAGCGTATTGGTTAGAGTGCTTGTCTATCAGTCAGAAGTTTGCTGGTTCAATACTTGGTGAGTAAGTTAGTTAAGAATATATACATAATGTGTATGTATGTATGTATAAATAAATAACATCCCTGCAGGAGATTAGGTGATAATTGTCTAAAAGCTACTAGTATAATTACTAGAATAGCAAGAACTAGTGCAAAAAGGGTTAAAGTTGTTGTGTAAAGTTACTAGTGCTGATGAGTACTAGTAAATATATGAACTAGCTCCAAGGCACCACATTGCAAAATAAACTTTTACTGTCTAACAGAGCCCTTACACTGTATGAAAAATTATATCATAAGGTTATTAAAATTTTAAGTTCATCTAATAATAATTATAATTAAATAATTACAATTACCCTTTAAATATTTTTAATTTTGATAAATAATGACGAATTTTTACTAGCAGTTGTCACTGGGTAACAAAGGAATAAAACCACCAATTTTATAGAAATTTTCTTTACAAAAGAACTGGTAATAAACTAGTCCTAAACTAGTACCAATGGATCTAGTAGTTTTCTAAACACACTCAATGTTAATTTGAGCATTAAGATGGTATAGGAAAGCTTACAGTTGGGAACTAGTGCTGGTGATTGCTGAACTAGTAAAATACTAGTTCGATCTCCTGCAGGGATGTACAATATACTACATACATACATACATATATATATGGTATAGAATTTAAGTGAAAATACATATAAGCAAAGCACAAAGAATAAAGACATACATTTTTTTTGTGAGGTCGCCTCATAGAAATAAGAAGAAAACCTTATTGAAAAAATCAATAAGATAACCTCATAAAAACTACAAGATTTCTTCTTTATTTTTTCAAAAAGCTTTTCTCTATGAAATTAATAAGATTTCTTTATTGAAAAAAAAACCATGCAGATTTCTTATTAATTTTGTTCTATTTTATGAGGTATTGAGTAGGCACTCTTTTCTCTGTGCAGTGTTAATTGGTGTAGTATTCATAAAATACATTAACTTTGAAAACTTCAATTGTCTATGTATAATTGTCTGTATATTTTAATCAGAAATAATGTTCAATCAGGCTTAAGTTCAGTAATTTCAATTCGTATTGAATGAAATATTTTTACTAATTAATGTTAGTTTCTAAAGCAGAGAAGAAAAATTAAACTAGACTTTATTAGCTGGGGGAAATACCGACATTTTTCTTCTTTTTTTTAGAAACTCACATTAATTAATAAAAATATTTCATTCAATAAGAATTGAAATTACTGAACTTAAGCCTGATTAAAAATTATTTCTGATTAAAATTCACTACAGTTCAATTAAATCTCACATTGTCTGTATATAACATTCGTATTTCAACATTTTCCGTTTCTCGCTTTAGAACAGGGTGTTCAAAATTTAACTGTTATAAAATTTTTGTTATAGCAGGTTATTTCAGGTCCGTAGCTCTTAGGATTCTCGAGGAAACATCCTATGATAGACGGACATATTAGCGAAAACAAAAAGATTCCTCTTCACCTTTTGTGTACGGAACTCTACAAAATGTAAAATACAAGTTGCTGTGATAATTTCTGTACTAACTACTGTAAAATTTTTAGAAAAAAAATATTTAAAACATTTTCAAAAATAGCCAAAAATCATTTAATTGAACATACTGTATGCTTGGGAGTTTTAAAATATAAAGCATGCGAGGCTTTTTGGGAACATATGTATCTTGCTATAATTAAAATTTTATCGCAACTGGTTGAATAGTTTGAGTAGTAAAAACGAAAAAATTAGTTAAGCTTATCTTCTCTCTATAAATCTGTCACTCCACCATCTGTACTTACACTATCCCTTTCCTATTCGCCGGTAACAAAAAGGGACGGACCTGTTATTTGGACCCCAGTGAACTGAAACTTACTTTCATCTTCTCAGCAACCTGCTACTGGAAAAGCGCTAATTTTATGCCCTCAGTTGTTCATTCCATTTACAAGATTCATATAAAGGGTGTTTTTTTATACAGTGACATAAGTTTAAATCATAATAAAACAAGGAAATATATTTTTAATATTAATGAAACGGGCTTTATTGAAAAGAAAATTTTATGAAATTAATGTTTAAATATGATTTCTGGCATGTGGACGGTACAGCTCGCTCGTAGAAGGCGCAATCTGGAACACCAATTTTCAACAACTTTTCGCAGTATTTACGGCCGTATTTCGCCGATAACTCTTAGAATGTTGAATTCCAGGTGTTCAATGGTTTGTGGTTTATTGAAGTAAGCAAGTGACTTAACATAACCCCAAAGAAAATAATCCAATGCGGTTAAATCACACGATCTTGATGGCCAATTAATTGGGCCATTAAAAAAGTTGCTTTGAGTAAATGAATTGTAGAGCGCCCGCTGTGTGACATATGACTCCATCCTGTTAGAACCGCATATCAGCAAGATTAATGCCACGTAATTTAGGTGCGAAAAAATTTCCAATCATGTTCTTATACCGTTCACCATTGACAGACACATTCTGAATATCATCGTTTTTGAAGACATGTGGTCCAATGACTCCGCCAGCCCATAAAACGCACCAAACGGTAGTTTCCTGTGGATGCAATGGTGTTTCGACAAAAGCTTGTGGATTCTCCCCACTCCACATGCGACAATTCTGCTTATTTACATACCCATTCAAACAGAAGTGGGCTTCATCGGAAAATAAAATTTTTAATGGAAATTCAAAATGAATATCAATTAGTTTATCGAATAGAATAATTGTTTTGATTAACATTTTCAACAATTTGCACGCGTTGTTGCTCTGGTGTAAGTCGTTTCATAATGGAATTTGAAAGCAAACTAAACAGAAAGCAATTACAAGTATCAGCTGTTAAATGGGTGTTCAAATTAAACAGTGATGCCAACTTAAAGTTGTGACACTGTAAAAAAAAACACGCTTTATGTAGATGCCTTCTACATGCAATGTAAAATTTCAAATTTCTGAGATAAAAAAGTATATTTTGCATATTTATCCTTACCTTAATATAGAAAGTCATTATTTATTTGAAATCAGGAATTTTGCAATTTTCGATACATTAGATGTTCTTCCATAAAAATATAAAAAACTCGATATCAAAAAAATAGTGAGTTAGGCCCTTTTTATATTGAGGTAACGCTATGCGTGTACATAATTTTGATATGAGTTTTAAATGAAAAATATTCACATTAAATTCCGTTTGTTCTAAATATATTACATTGAATTTATATGATATCTGTAAATATATTATTCTACTGATACAGTTTGAACAATCAATCAGTGAATAGATTGAAATGTTTTTTGGCACTTAGTATCTGTTTGGCGCCTCTTTAATGAAAATGAAAATATTTTATAATATTTGAAAATTCAAAGTGATGTTGAGTAAAAAACTCTGTAATATTACAAATGTGTTTGTCAACTACATGACTTGAATGTTGTTAAGGTGTTTGTGTGATACGTACATCTAGATGCATTTCAGAGCATACAAATTTTCAACAACTTTTCAATATGTAATAAATGAAGTACATTTCCATGATTCAAAATATTTACCATTTACCATCTGATTGCATATTTTATATGTAAAAAAATGCCATTGTCTACACTTTGTCTAATGCTAATGTGTTATTTACATTGTACATAATAACTTTTAACTACAGATTTTACACACTTGAATATGAAATAAATATATTTTTTACTAACAATTAACATTTCCGAAATTTTGTTTTTAGCACATGCATGTTGAACAATATGTTGCCATAAAAAAAAATTGAAATAAAATTACAAATAATACAAACATGCAAGTTACTTCTTTATCTTACATTCGTACATTATATTTTAGAATACTAAATTTTAATTGAAAAATGATTTTTATTCCAAAAAAATTTTCTCTAATTTTTTTTATATAGACTTTAATTATTCAACTTTTCTTTATTACACATTTGATAAATAATAATAACCGACTATGTCAAAGCACAATTTTAAAATAATAAAGTCAACTGTGCCACAGCACACTTTTTACATAAAAAGCTCGACTTTGTCTCAGTATACTTTTAATACAAAAAAGTAGATTTTGTCACAGTCCAAATTTCTATATAAAAGAAGACGACGTATATAGTCCACTTAAGTTTTTACATACGAAATGGACGAATTATAGTCAATTTAATTTTTTATAAAAATTTGAAAAATGGACGATGTATAGTCCATTAAATTTTGTATATATAGCCAGTCCATTTAATTTTTTGCATGAAAAATAGACGATGTATAGTCTATATAATTGTTTGCATTCGAATCGGACGATTTATAGTCGATAAAATTTTTTTCATAAAAAAAATTTTTGCATGAAAAATGGATGATGTATAGTTTATTAAATTCTTTGCACGAAAAGAAGACGACGTATATAGTCCACTTAAGTTTTTACATACGAAATGGACGAATTATAGTCAATTTAATTTTTTATAAAAATTTTAACAATGGACGATGTATAGTCCATTAAATTTTGTATATATAGCCAGTCCATTTAATTTTTTGCATGAAAAATAGACGATGTATAGTCTATATAATTGTTTGCATACGAATCGGACGATTTATAGTCGATTAAATTTTTTCATAAAAAATTTAAAAAAAGACGATGTATAGTCCATTAAATTTTTTTCATAAAAAATTTTTTGCATGAAAAATGGATGATGTATAGTTTATTAAATTCTTTGCACGAAAAGAAGACGACGTATATAGTGCACTTAACAGCATGTTTATAGAACCCAATATGTCTAAAATACGCGTATAAAACCTGACGTGTGTCAAGTTTGGGGTTGTATAACGCGAATGTCATTTTATTTTTGTAAAAAACGTAACAAGTGACAGTTTGTTTGGGTTTGTATAACGCGTTTTCTGCTGTCAAAACAAAAAAAAGTGCACGAATGCAAAATTACATTCGTCGGTGGAAAAAATTAAAAATTTTATATGAAATAAATAAAATAAAATTGATATATCCGCAAAAAAGTGAATGTTGCTACAAATAGTACATTTTTATTTGTTTTTTTATTATTGTAAGTGGCAATTAAAGCATAAAGTTGACAACAGCCGTGCAGTTATTATTTTTCAAAATTCATTTTCTTATTTCTTGCAAGATAATAGCTCATTTTATGCTATTTCATTATTTGTATATGTGTATAAAGCTAAAGATTTCTTTTTTAAATAAAAAATTTTCATTTACATAAATACTTCTATGTTGCCGTCAAAAAGGGTTACCTTTTTTAATGACAAAAATACAAATTTTATATGACAAAATGTAAACAAATAAAAGTTATTTACAGAATCGCAACACTGTGATTTGGCACTAAATTGCTTTGAGCGCCACACGACGTAAGACGGACGAAAAAAAATGAACGTGTTCTACAAATGCAAATTCTTACGTATTCGTGCGTGTGCCATTCGTGCGTGTCTTGATTGTGACGTGTTCTATAAACATGCTGTAAGTTTTTACATACGAAATGGACGAATTATAGTCAATTTAATTTTTTATAAAAATTTGAAAAATGGACGATGTATAGTCCATTAAATTTTGTATATATAGCCAGTCCATTTAATTTTTTGCATGAAAAATAGACGATGTATAGTCTATATAATTGTTTGCATACGAATCGGACGATTTATAGTCGATAAAATTTTTTCATAAAAAATTGAAAAAAAGACGATGTATAGTCCATTAAATTTTTTTCATAAAAAAAAGTTTTGCATGAAAAATGGATGATGTATAGTTTATTAAATTCTTTGCACGAAAAGAAGACGACGTATATAGTCCACTTAAGTTTTTACATACGAAATGGACGAATTATAGTCAATTTAATTTTTTATAAAAATTTTAAAAATGGACGATGTATAGTCCATTAAATTTTGTATATATAGCCAGTCCATTTAATTTTTTGCATGAAAAATAGACAATGTATAGTCTATAAAATTTTTTGCATACGAATCGGACGATTTATAGTCGATTAAATTTTTTCATAAAAATTTTTTTGCATGAAAATGGATGATGTATAGTTTATTAAATTCTTTGCACGAAAAGAAGACGACGTATATAGTGCACTTAAGTTTTTACATACGAAATGGACGAATTATATTCAATTTAATTTTTTATAAAAATTTGAAAAATGGACGATGTATAGTCCATTAAATTTTGTATATATAGCCAGTCCATTTAATTTTTTGCATGAAAAATAGACGATGTATAGTCTATATAATTGTTTGCATACGAATCGGACGATTTATAGTCGATTAAATTTTTTTCATAAAAAATTTAAAAAAAGACGATGTATTATAGTCCATTAAATTTTTTTCATAAAAAATTTTTTTGCATGAAAAATGGATGATGTATAGTTTATTAAACTCTTTGCACGAAAAGAAGACGACGTATATAGTGCACTTAAGTTTTTACATACGAAATGGACGAATTATAGTCAATTTAATTTTTTATAAAAATTTGAAAAATGGACGATGTATAGTCCATTAAATTTTGTATATATAGCCAGTCCATTTAATTTTTTGCATGAAAAATAGACGATGTATAGTCTATATAATTGTTTGCATACAAATCGGACGATTTATAGTCGATTAAATTTTTTCATAAAAAATTGAAAAAAAGACGATGTATAGTCCATTAAATTTTTTTCATAAAAAAATTTTTTGCATGAAAAATGGATGATGTATAGTTTATTAAATTCTTTGCACGAAAAGAAGACGACGTATATAGTGCACTTAAGTTTTTACATACGAAATGGACGAATTATAGTCAATTTAATTTTTTATAAAAATTTGAAAAATGGACGATGTATAGTCCATTAAATTTTGTATATATAGCCAGTCCATTTAATTTTTTGCATGAAAAATAGACGATGTATAGTCTATATAATTGTTTGCATTCAAATCGGACGAATTATAGTCGATAAAATTTTTTCATAAAAAATTGAAAAAAAGACGATGTATAGTCCATTAAATTTTTTTCATAAAAAAATTTTTTGCATGAAAAATGGATGATGTATAGTTTATTAAATTCTTTGCACGAAAAGAAGACGACGTATATAGTGCACTTAAGTTTTTACATACGAAATGGACGAATTATAGTCAATTTAATTTTTTATAAAAATTTGAAAAATGGACGATGTATAGTCCATTAAATTTTGTATATATAGCCAGTCCATTTAATTTTTTGCATGAAAAATAGACGATGTATAGTCTATATAATTGTTTGCATACAAATCGGACGATTTATAGTGTATTAAATTTTTTCATAAAAAATTTAAAAAAAGACGATGTATACATTTAATTTTTTGCATGAAAAATAGACGATGTATAGTCTATATAATTGTTTGCATACGAATCGGACGATTTATAGTCGATTAAATTTTTTCATAAAAAATTTAAAAAAAGACGATGTATACCATTAAATTTTTTTCATAAAAAATTTTTTTGCATGAAAAATGGATGATGTATAGTTTATTAAATTTTTTGCACGAAAAGAAGACGACGTATATAGTGCACTTAAGTTTTTACATACGAAATGGACGAATTATAGTCAATTTAATTTTTATTAAAAATTTGAAAAAAGGACGATGTATAGTCCATTAAATTTTGTATATATAGCCAGTCCATTTAATTTTTTGCATGAAAAATAGACGATGTATAGTCTATATAATTGTTTGCATACGAGTCGGACGATTTATAGTCGATTAAATTTTTTCATAAAAAATTGAAAAAAAGACGATGTATAGTCCATTAAATTTTTTTCATAAAAAATTTTTTTGCATGAAAAATGGATGATGTATAGTTTATTAAATTCTTTGCACGAAAAGAAGACGACGTATATAGTGCACTTAAGTTTTTACATACGAAATGGACGAATTATAGTCAATTTAATTTTTATTAAAAATTTGAAAAAAGGACGATGTATAGTCCATTAAATTTTGTATATATAGTCAGTCCATTTAATTTTTTGCATGAAAAATACACGATGTATAGTCTATATAATTATTTGCACACGAATCGGACGATTTATAGTCGACAAAATTTTTTCATAAAAAATTGAAAAAAAGACGATGTATAGTCCATAATATTTTTTTCATAAAAAATTTCTTTGCACGAAAAATGGATGATGTATAGTTTATTAAATTCTTTGCACGAAAAGAAGACGACGTATATAGTCCATTTAATATTTTAGATACGAAATGGACGAATTATAGTCAATTTAATTGTTTTTTAAATTTAAAAATGGACGATGTATAGTCCATTAAATTTTGTATATATAGCCAGTCCATTTAATTTTTTGCATGAAAAATAGACGATGTATAGTCTATAGAATTATTTGCACACGAATCGGACGATTTATAGTCGATAAAATTTTTTCATAAAAAATTGAAAAAAAGACGATGTATAGTCCATTATATTTTTTTTCATAAAAAAATTTTTTGCATGAAAAATGGATGATGTATAGTTTATTAAATTCTTTGCACGAAAAGAAGACGACGTATATAGTCCATTTAATTTTTTAGATACGAAATGGACGAATTATAGTCAATTTAATTTTTTTTTTATTTAAAAATGGACGATGTATAGTCCATTAAATTTTGTATATATAGTCAGTCTATTTAATTTTTTGCATCTAAAATAGACGATGTATAGTCTATATAATTATTTGCACACGAATCGGACGATTTATAGTCGACAAAATTTTTTCATAAAAAATTGAAAAAAAGACGATGTATAGTCCATAATATTTTTTTTCATAAAAAATTTTTTTGCACGAAAAATGGATGATGTATAGTTTATTAAATTCTTTGCACGAAAAGAAGACGACGTATATAGTCCATTTAATTTTTTAGATACGAAATGGACGAATTATAGTCAATTTAATTTTTTTTTAAATTTAAAAATGGACGATGTATAGTCCATTAAATTTTGTATATATAGCCAGTCCATTTAATTTTTTGCATGAAAAATAGACGATGTATAGTCTATATAATTATTTGCACACGAATCGGACGATTTATAGTCGATAAAATTTTTTCATAAAAAATTTAAAAAAGGACGATGTATAGTCCATTATATTTTTTTCATAAAAAAATTTTTTGCATGAAAAATGGATGATGTATAGTTTATTAAATTCTTTGCACGAAAAGAAGACGACGTATATAGTCCATTTAATTTTTTAGATACGAAATGGACGAATTATAGTCAATTTAATTTTTTTTTAAATTTAAAAATGGACGATGTATAGTCCATTAAATTTTGTATATATAGTCAGTCTATTTAATTTTTTGCATCTAAAATAGACGATGTATAGTCTATATAATTATTTGCACACGAATCGGACGATTTATAGTCGACAAAATTTTTTCATAAAAAATTGAAAAAAAGACGATGTATAGTCCATTATATTTTTTTCATAAAAAAATTTTTTGCATGAAAAATGGATGATGTATAGTTTATTAAATTCTTTGCACGAAAAGAAGACGACGTATATAGTCCATTTAATTTTTTAGATACGAAATGGACGAATTATAGTCAATTTAATTTTTTTTTTATTTAAAAATGGACGATGTATAGTCCATTAAATTTTGTATATATAGTCAGTCTATTTAATATTTTGCATCTAAAATAGACGATGTATAGTCTATATAATTATTTGCACACGAATCGGACGATTTATAGTCGACAAAATTTTTTCATAAAAAATTGAAAAAAAGACGATGTATAGTCCATATTTTTTTCATAAAAAATTTTTTTGCACGAAAAATGCATGATGTATAGTTTATTAAATTCTTTGCACGAAAAGAAGACGACGTATATAGTCCATTTAATATTTTAGATACGAAATGGACGAATTATAGTCAATTTAATTTTTTTTTAAATTTAAAAATGGACGATGTATAGTCCATTAAATTTTGTATATATAGCCAGTCCATTTAATTTTTTGCATGAAAAATAGACGATGTATAGTCTATATAATTATTTGCACACGAATCGGACGATTTATAGTCGATAAAATTTTTTCATAAAAAATTGAAAAAAGGACGATGTATAGTCCATTATATTTTTTTCATAAAAAAATTTTTTGCATGAAAAATGGATGATGTATAGTTTATTAAATTCTTTGCACGAAAAGAAGACGACGTATATAGTCCATTTAATTTTTTAGATACGAAATGGACGAATTATAGTCAATTTAATTTTTTTTAATTTAAAAATGGACGATGTATAGTCCATTAAATTTTGTATATATAGTCAGTCTATTTAATTTTTTGCATCTAAAATAGACGATGTATAGTCTATATAATTATTTGCACACGAATCGGACGATTTATAGTCGACAAAATTTTTTCATAAAAAATTGAAAAAAAGACGATGTATATAGTCCATAATATTTTTTTCATAAAAAATTTTTTTGCACGAAAAATGGATGATGTATAGTTTATTAAATTCTTTGCACGAAAAGAAGACGACGTATATAGTCCATTTAATTTTTTAGATACGAAATGGACGAATTATAGTCAATTTAATTTTTTTTTTTATTTAAAAATGGACGATGTATAGTCCATTAAATTTTGTATATATAGTCAGTCCATTTAATTTTTTGCATGAAAAATAGACGATGTATAGTCTATATAATTATTTGCACACGAATCGGACGATTTATAGTCGATAAAATTTTTTCATAAAAAACTGAAAAAAAGACGATGTATAGTCCATAATATTTTTTTCATAAAAATTTTTTTGCACGAAAAATGGATGATGTATAGTTTATTAAATTCTTTGCACGAAAAGAAGACGACGTATATAGTCCATTTAATTTTTTAGATACGAAATGGACGAATTATAGTCAATTTAATTGTTTTTTAAATTTAAAAATGGACGATGTATAGTCCATTAAATTTTGTATATATAGCCAGTCCATTTAATTTTTTGCATGAAAAATAGACGATGTATAGTCTATATAATTATTTGCACACGAATCGGACGATTTATAGTCGATAAAATTTTTTCATAAAAAATTGAAAAAAGGACGATGTATAGTCCATTATATTTTTTTCATAAAAAAATTTTTTGCATGAAAAATGGATGATGTATAGTTTATTAAATTCTTTGCACGAAAAGAAGACGCCGTATATAGTCCATTTAATTTTTTAGATACGAAATGGACGAATTATAGTCAATTTAATTTTTTTTTAATTTAAAAATGGACGATGTATAGTCCATTAAATTTTGTATATATAGTCAGTCTATTTAATTTTTTGCATCTAAAATAGACGATGTATAGTCTATATAATTATTTGCACACGAATCGGACGATTTATAGTCGACAAAATTTTTTCATAAAAAATTGAAAAAAAGACGATGTATAGTCCATAATATTTTTTTCATAAAAAATTATTTTGCACAAAAAATGGATGATGTATATTTTATTAAATTCTTTGCACGAAAAGAAGACGACGTATATAGTCCATTTAATATTTTAGATACGAAATGGACGAATTATAGTCAATTTAATTGTTTTTTAAATTTAAAAATGGACGATGTATAGTCCATTAAATTTTGTATATATAGCCAGTCCATTTAATTTTTTGCATGAAAAATAGACGATGTATAGTCTATATAATTATTTGCACACGAATCGGACGATTTATAGTCGATAAAATTTTTTCATAAAAAACTGAAAAAAAGACGATGTATAGTCCATATTTTTTTCATAATAATTTTTTTGCACGAAAAATGGATGATGTATAGTTTATTAAATTCTTTGCACGAAAAGAAGACGACGTATATAGTCCATTTAATTTTTTAGATACGAAATGGACGAATTATAGTCAATTTAATTTTTTTTTTATTTAAAAATGGACGATGTATAGTCCATTAAATTTTGTATATATAGCCAGTCCATTTAATTTTTTGCATGAAAAATAGACGATGTATAGTCTATATAATTATTTGCACACGAATCGGACGATTTATAGTCGATAAAATTTTTTCATAAAAAATTGAAAAAAGGACGATGTATAGTCCATTATATTTTTTTCATAAAAAAATTTTTTGCATGAAAAATGGATGATGTATAGTTTATTAAATTCTTTGCACGAAAAGAAGACGACGTATATAGTCCATTTAATTTTTTAGATACGAAATGGACGAATTATAGTCAATTTAATTTTTTTTTAAATTTAAAAATGGACGATGTATAGTCCATTAAATTTTGTATATATAGCCAGTCCATTTAATTTTTTGCATGAAAAATAGACGATGTATAGTCTATATAATTATTTGCACACGAATCGGACGATTTATAGTCGATAAAATTTTTTCATAAAAAATTGAAAAAAAGACGATGTATAGTCCATTATATTTTTTTCAAAAAAAAATTTTTTGCACGAAAAATGGATGATGTATAGTTTATTAAATTCTTTGCACGAAAAGAAGACGACGTATATAGTCCATTTAATTTTTTAGATACGAAATGGACGAATTATAGTCAATTTAATTTTTTTTTTTTTTTAAAATGGACGATGTATAGTCCATTAAATTTTGTATATATAGTCAGTCTATTTAATTTTTTGCATCTAAAATAGACGATGTACAGTCTATATAATTATTTGCACACGAATCGGACGATTTATAGTCGACAAAATTTTTTCATAAAAAATTGAAAAAAGACGATGTATAGTCCATAATATTTTTTTCATAAAAAATTTTTTTGCACGAAAAATGGATGATGTATAGTTTATTAAATTCTTTGCACGAAAAGAAGACGACGTATATAGTCCATTTAATATTTTAGATACGAAATGGACGAATTATAGTCAATTTAATTGTTTTTTAAATTTGAAAATGGACGATGTATAGTCCATTAAATTTTGTATATATAGCCAGTCCATTTAATTTTTTGCATGAAAAATAGACGATGTATAGTCTATATAATTATTTGCACACGAATCGGACGATTTATAGTCGATAAAATTTTTTCATAAAAAATTGAAAAAAAGACGATGTATAGTCCATTATATTTTTTTCATAAAAAAATTTTTTGCATGAAAAATGGATGATGTATAGTTTATTAAATTCTTTGCACGAAAAGAAGACGACGTATATAGTCCATTTAATTTTTTAGATACGAAATGGACGAATTATAGTCAATTTAATTTTTTTTTTTATTTAAAAATGGACGATGTATAGTCCATTAAATTTTGTATATATAGTCAGTCTATTTAATTTTTTGCATCTAAAATAGACGATGTATAGTCTATATAATTATTTGCACACGAATCGGACGATTTATAGTCGACAAAATTTTTTCATAAAAAATTGAAAAAAAGACGATGTATACATTATATTTTTTTCATAAAAAAATTTTTTGCATGAAAAATGGATGATGTATAGTTTATTAAATTCTTTGCACGAAAAGAAGACGACGTATATAGTCCATTTAATTTTTTAGATACGAAATGGACGAATTATAGTCAATTTAATTTTTTTTTTTTTTAAAATGGACGATGTATAGTCCATTAAATTTTGTATATATAGTCAGTCTATTTAATTTTTTGCATCTAAAATAGACGATGTATAGTCTATATAATTATTTGCACACGAATCGGACGATTTATAGTCGACAAAATTTTTTCATAAAAAATTGAAAAAAGACGATGTATAGTCCATAATATTTTTTTCATAAAAAATTTTTTTGCACGAAAAATGGATGATGTATAGTTTATTAAATTCTTTGCACGAAAAGAAGACGACGTATATAGTCCATTTAATTTTTTAGATACGAAATGGACGAATTATAGTCAATTTAATTTTTTTTTTTATTTAAAAATGGACGATGTATAGTCCATTAAATTTTGTATATATAGTCAGTCTATTTAATTTTTTGCATCTAAAATAGACGATGTATAGTCTATATAATTATTTGCACACGAATCGGACGATTTATAGTCGACAAAATTTTTTCATAAAAAATTGAAAAAAAGACGATGTATAGTCCATAATATTTTTTTCATAAAAAATTTTTTTGCACGAAAAATGGATGATGTATAGTTTATTAAATTCTTTGCACGAAAAGAAGACGACGTATATAGTCCATTTAATTTTTTAGATACGAAATGAACGAATTATAGTCAATTTAATTTTTTTTTAAATTTAAAAATGGACGATGTATAGTCCATTAAATTTTGTATATATAGCCAGTCCATTTAATTTTTTTCATGAAAAATAGACGATGTATAGTCTATATAATTATTTGCACACGAATCGGACGATTTATAGTCGATAAAATTTTTTCATAAAAAATTGAAAAAAGGACGATGTATAGTCCATAATATTTTTTTCATAAAAAATTTTTTTGCACGAAAAATGGATGATGTATAGTTTATTAAATTCTTTGCACGAAAAGAAGACGACGTATATAGTCCATTTAATTTTTTAGATACGAAATGGACGAATTATAGTCAATTTAATTTTTTTTTAAATTTAAAAATGGACGATGTATAGTCCATTAAATTTTGTATATATAGCCAGTCCATTTAATTTTTTGCATGAAAAATAGACGATGTATAGTCTATATAATTATTTGCACACGAATCGGACGATTTATAGTCGATAAAATTTTTTCATAAAAAATTTAAAAAAAGACGATGTATAGTCCATTATATTTTTTTCATAAAAAAATTTTTTGCATGAAAAATGGATGATGTATAGTTTATTAAATTCTTTGCACGAAAAGAAGACGACGTATATAGTCCATTTAATTTTTTAGATACGAAATGGACGAATTATAGTCAATTTAATTTTTTTTTTTATTTAAAAATGGACGATGTATAGTCCATTAAATTTTGTATATATAGTCAGTCTATTTAATTTTTTGCATCTAAAATAGACGATGTATAGTCTATATAATTATTTGCACACGAATCGGACGATTTATAGTCGACAAAATTTTTTCATAAAAAATTGAAAAAAAGACGATGTATAGTCCATAATATTTTTTTCATAAAAAATTTTTTTGCACGAAAAATGGATGATGTATAGTTTATTAAATTCTTTGCACGAAAAGAAGACGACGTATATAGTCCATTTAATTTTTTAGATACGAAATGGACGAATTATAGTCAATTTAATTTTTTTTTTTTAAAAATGGACGATGTATAGTCCATTAAATTTTGTATATATAGTCAGTCTATTTAATTTTTTGCATCTAAAATAGACGATGTATAGTCTATATAATTATTTGCACACGAATCGGACGATTTATAGTCGACAAAATTTTTTCATAAAAAATTGAAAAAAGACGATGTATAGTCCATATTTTTTTCATAAAAAATTTTTTTGCACGAAAAATGCATGATGTATAGTTTATTAAATTCTTTGCACGAAAAGAAGACGACGTATATAGTCCATTTAATATTTTAGATACGAAATGGACGAATTATAGTCAATTTAATTGTTTTTTAAATTTAAAAATGGACGATGTATAGTCCATTAAATTTTGTATATATAGCCAGTCCATTTAATTTTTTGCATGAAAAATAGACGATGTATAGTCTATATAATTATTTGCACACGAATCGGACGACTTATAGTCGATAAAATTTTTTCATAAAAAATTGAAAAAAAGACGATGTATATCCATTATATTTTTTTCATAAAAAAATTTTTTGCATGAAAAATGGATGATGTATAGTTTATTAAATTCTTTGCACGAAAAGAAGACGACGTATATAGTCCATTTAATTTTTTAGATACGAAATGGACGAATTATAGTCAATTTAATTTTTTTTTTTATTTAAAAATGGACGATGTATAGTCCATTAAATTTTGTATATATAGTCAGTCTATTTAATTTTTTGCATCTAAAATAGACGATGTATAGTCTATATAATTATTTGCACACGAATCGGACGATTTATAGTCGACAAAATTTTTTCATAAAAAATTGAAAAAAAGACGATGTATATATAGTCCATAATATTTTTTTCATAAAAAATTTTTTTGCACGAAAAATGGATGATGTATAGTTTATTAAATTCTTTGCACGAAAAGAAGACGACGTATATAGTCCATTTAATTTTTTAGATACGAAATGGACGAATTATAGTCAATTTAATTTTTTTTTAAATTTAAAAATGGACGATGTATAGTCCATTAAATTTTGTATATATAGCCAGTCCATTTAATTTTTTGCATGAAAAATAGACGATGTATAGTCTATATAATTATTTGCACACGAATCGGACGATTTATAGTCGATAAAATTTTTTCATAAAAAATTGAAAAAAAGACGATGTATCGTCCATTATATTTTTTTCATAAAAAAATTTTTTGCATGAAAAATGGATGATGTATAGTTTATTAAATTCTTTGCACGAAAAGAAGACGACGTATATAGTCCATTTAATTTTTTAGATACGAAATAGACGAATTATAGTCAATTTAATTTTTTTTTTTTATTTAAAAATGGACGATGTATAGTCCATTAAATTTTGTATATATAGTCAGTCTATTTAATTTTTTGCATCTAAAATAGACGATGTATAGTCTATATAATTATTTGCACACGAATCGGACGATTTATAGTCGACAAAATTTTTTCATAAAAAATTGAAAAAAAGACGATGTATATTATAGTCCATAATATTTTTTTCATAAAAAATTTTTTTGCACGAAAAATGGATGATGTATAGTTTATTAAATTCTTTGCACGAAAAGAAGACGACGTATATAGTCCATTTAATTTTTTAGATACGAAATGGACGAATTATAATCAATTTAATTTTTTTTTAAATTTAAAAATGGACGATGTATAGTCCATTAAATTTTGTATATATAGCCAGTCCATTTAATTTTTTGCATGAAAAATAGACGATGTATAGTCTATATAATTATTTGCACACGAATCGGACGATTTATAGTCGATAAAATTTTTTCATAAAAAATTTAAAAAAAGACGATGTATAGTCCATTATATTTTTTTCATAAAAAAATTTTTTGCATGAAAAATGGATGATGTATAGTTTATTAAATTCTTTGCACGAAAAGAAGACGATGTATATAGTCCATTTAATTTTTTAGATACGAAATGGACGAATTATAGTCAATTTAATTTTTTTTTAAATTTAAAAATGGACGATGTGTAGTCCATTAAATTTTGTATATATAGTCAGTCTATTTAATTTTTTGCATCTAAAATAGACGATGTATAGTCTATATAATTATTTGCACACGAATCGGACGATTTATAGTCGACAAAATTTTTTCATAAAAAATTGAAAAAAAGACGATAATATTTTTTTCATAAAAAATTTTTTTGCACGAAAAATGGATGATGTATAGTTTATTAAATTCTTTGCACGAAAAGAAGACGACGTATATAGTCCATTTAATTTTTTAGATACGAAATGGACGAATTATAGTCAATTTAATTTTTTTTTTTTATTTAAAAATGGACGATGTATAGTCCATTAAATTTTGTATATATAGTCAGTCTATTTAATTTTTTGCATCTAAAATAGACGATGTATAGTCTATATAATTATTTGCACACGAATCGGACGATTTATAGTCGACAAAATTTTTTCATAAAAAATTGAAAAAAAGACGATGTATAGTCCATAATATTTTTTTCATAAAAAATTTTTTTGCACGAAAAATGGATGATGTATAGTTTATTAAATTCTTTGCACGAAAAGAAGACGACGTATATAGTCCATTTAATTTTTTAGATACGAAATGGACGAATTATAGTCAATTTAATTTTTTTTTAATTTAAAAATGGACGATGTATAGTCCATTAAATTTTGTATATATAGCCAGTCCATTTAATTTTTTGCATGAAAAATAGACGATGTATAGTCTATATAATTATTTGCACACGAATCGGACGATTTATAGTCGATAAAATTTTTTCATAAAAAATTGAAAAAAAGACGATGTATATATAGTCAATTTAATTTTTTTTTAAATTTAAAAATGGACGATGTATAGTCCATTAAATTTTGTATATATAGCCAGTCCATTTAATTTTTTGCATGAAAAATAGACGATGTATAGTCTATATAATTATTTGCACACGAATCGGACGATTTATAGTCGATAAAATTTTTTCATAAAAAATTTAAAAAAAGACGATGTATAGTCCATTATATTTTTTTCATAAAAAAATTTTTTGCATGAAAAATGGATGATGTATAGTTTATTAAATTCTTTGCACGAAAAGAAGACGACGTATATAGTCCATTTAATTTTTTAGATACGAAATGGACGAATTATAGTCAATTTAATTTTTTTTTTTATTTAAAAATGGACGATGTATAGTCCATAATATTTTTTTCATAAAAAATTTTTTTGCACGAAAAATGGATGATGTATAGTTTATTAAATTCTTTGCACGAAAAGAAGACGACGTATATAGTCCATTTAATATTTTAGATACGAAATGGACGAATTATAGTCAATTTAATTGTTTTTTAAATTTGAAAATGGACGATGTATAGTCCATTAAATTTTGTATATATAGCCAGTCCATTTAATTTTTTGCATGAAAAATAGACGATGTATAGTCTATATAATTATTTGCACACGAATCGGACGATTTATAGTCGATAAAATTTTTTCATAAAAAATTGAAAAAAAGACGATGTATAGTCCATTATATTTTTTTCATAAAAAAATTTTTTGCATGAAAAATGGATGATGTATAGTTTATTAAATTCTTTGCACGAAAAGAAGACGACGTATATAGTCCATTTAATTTTTTAGATACGAAATGGACGAATTATAGTCAATTTAATTTTTTTTTTTATTTAAAAATGGACGATGTATAGTCCATTAAATTTTGTATATATAGTCAGTCTATTTAATTTTTTGCATCTAAAATAGACGATGTATAGTCTATATAATTATTTGCACACGAATCGGACGATTTATAGTCGACAAAATTTTTTCATAAAAAATTGAAAAAAAGACGATGTATACATTATATTTTTTTCATAAAAAAATTTTTTGCATGAAAAATGGATGATGTATAGTTTATTAAATTCTTTGCACGAAAAGAAGACGACGTATATAGTCCATTTAATTTTTTAGATACGAAATGGACGAATTATAGTCAATTTAATTTTTTTTTTTTTTAAAATGGACGATGTATAGTCCATTAAATTTTGTATATATAGTCAGTCTATTTAATTTTTTGCATCTAAAATAGACGATGTATAGTCTATATAATTATTTGCACACGAATCGGACGATTTATAGTCGACAAAATTTTTTCATAAAAAATTGAAAAAAGACGATGTATAGTCCATAATATTTTTTTCATAAAAAATTTTTTTGCACGAAAAATGGATGATGTATAGTTTATTAAATTCTTTGCACGAAAAGAAGACGACGTATATAGTCCATTTAATTTTTTAGATACGAAATGGACGAATTATAGTCAATTTAATTTTTTTTTTTATTTAAAAATGGACGATGTATAGTCCATTAAATTTTGTATATATAGTCAGTCTATTTAATTTTTTGCATCTAAAATAGACGATGTATAGTCTATATAATTATTTGCACACGAATCGGACGATTTATAGTCGACAAAATTTTTTCATAAAAAATTGAAAAAAAGACGATGTATAGTCCATAATATTTTTTTCATAAAAAATTTTTTTGCACGAAAAATGGATGATGTATAGTTTATTAAATTCTTTGCACGAAAAGAAGACGACGTATATAGTCCATTTAATTTTTTAGATACGAAATGAACGAATTATAGTCAATTTAATTTTTTTTTAAATTTAAAAATGGACGATGTATAGTCCATTAAATTTTGTATATATAGCCAGTCCATTTAATTTTTTTCATGAAAAATAGACGATGTATAGTCTATATAATTATTTGCACACGAATCGGACGATTTATAGTCGATAAAATTTTTTCATAAAAAATTGAAAAAAGGACGATGTATAGTCCATAATATTTTTTTCATAAAAAATTTTTTTGCACGAAAAATGGATGATGTATAGTTTATTAAATTCTTTGCACGAAAAGAAGACGACGTATATAGTCCATTTAATTTTTTAGATACGAAATGGACGAATTATAGTCAATTTAATTTTTTTTTAAATTTAAAAATGGACGATGTATAGTCCATTAAATTTTGTATATATAGCCAGTCCATTTAATTTTTTGCATGAAAAATAGACGATGTATAGTCTATATAATTATTTGCACACGAATCGGACGATTTATAGTCGATAAAATTTTTTCATAAAAAATTTAAAAAAAGACGATGTATAGTCCATTATATTTTTTTCATAAAAAAATTTTTTGCATGAAAAATGGATGATGTATAGTTTATTAAATTCTTTGCACGAAAAGAAGACGACGTATATAGTCCATTTAATTTTTTAGATACGAAATGGACGAATTATAGTCAATTTAATTTTTTTTTTTATTTAAAAATGGACGATGTATAGTCCATTAAATTTTGTATATATAGTCAGTCTATTTAATTTTTTGCATCTAAAATAGACGATGTATAGTCTATATAATTATTTGCACACGAATCGGACGATTTATAGTCGACAAAATTTTTTCATAAAAAATTGAAAAAAAGACGATGTATAGTCCATAATATTTTTTTCATAAAAAATTTTTTTGCACGAAAAATGGATGATGTATAGTTTATTAAATTCTTTGCACGAAAAGAAGACGACGTATATAGTCCATTTAATTTTTTAGATACGAAATGGACGAATTATAGTCAATTTAATTTTTTTTTTTTAAAAATGGACGATGTATAGTCCATTAAATTTTGTATATATAGTCAGTCTATTTAATTTTTTGCATCTAAAATAGACGATGTATAGTCTATATAATTATTTGCACACGAATCGGACGATTTATAGTCGACAAAATTTTTTCATAAAAAATTGAAAAAAGACGATGTATAGTCCATATTTTTTTCATAAAAAATTTTTTTGCACGAAAAATGCATGATGTATAGTTTATTAAATTCTTTGCACGAAAAGAAGACGACGTATATAGTCCATTTAATATTTTAGATACGAAATGGACGAATTATAGTCAATTTAATTGTTTTTTAAATTTAAAAATGGACGATGTATAGTCCATTAAATTTTGTATATATAGCCAGTCCATTTAATTTTTTGCATGAAAAATAGACGATGTATAGTCTATATAATTATTTGCACACGAATCGGACGACTTATAGTCGATAAAATTTTTTCATAAAAAATTGAAAAAAAGACGATGTATATCCATTATATTTTTTTCATAAAAAAATTTTTTGCATGAAAAATGGATGATGTATAGTTTATTAAATTCTTTGCACGAAAAGAAGACGACGTATATAGTCCATTTAATTTTTTAGATACGAAATGGACGAATTATAGTCAATTTAATTTTTTTTTTTATTTAAAAATGGACGATGTATAGTCCATTAAATTTTGTATATATAGTCAGTCTATTTAATTTTTTGCATCTAAAATAGACGATGTATAGTCTATATAATTATTTGCACACGAATCGGACGATTTATAGTCGACAAAATTTTTTCATAAAAAATTGAAAAAAAGACGATGTATATATAGTCCATAATATTTTTTTCATAAAAAATTTTTTTGCACGAAAAATGGATGATGTATAGTTTATTAAATTCTTTGCACGAAAAGAAGACGACGTATATAGTCCATTTAATTTTTTAGATACGAAATGGACGAATTATAGTCAATTTAATTTTTTTTTAAATTTAAAAATGGACGATGTATAGTCCATTAAATTTTGTATATATAGCCAGTCCATTTAATTTTTTGCATGAAAAATAGACGATGTATAGTCTATATAATTATTTGCACACGAATCGGACGATTTATAGTCGATAAAATTTTTTCATAAAAAATTGAAAAAAAGACGATGTATCGTCCATTATATTTTTTTCATAAAAAAATTTTTTGCATGAAAAATGGATGATGTATAGTTTATTAAATTCTTTGCACGAAAAGAAGACGACGTATATAGTCCATTTAATTTTTTAGATACGAAATAGACGAATTATAGTCAATTTAATTTTTTTTTTTTATTTAAAAATGGACGATGTATAGTCCATTAAATTTTGTATATATAGTCAGTCTATTTAATTTTTTGCATCTAAAATAGACGATGTATAGTCTATATAATTATTTGCACACGAATCGGACGATTTATAGTCGACAAAATTTTTTCATAAAAAATTGAAAAAAAGACGATGTATATTATAGTCCATAATATTTTTTTCATAAAAAATTTTTTTGCACGAAAAATGGATGATGTATAGTTTATTAAATTCTTTGCACGAAAAGAAGACGACGTATATAGTCCATTTAATTTTTTAGATACGAAATGGACGAATTATAATCAATTTAATTTTTTTTTAAATTTAAAAATGGACGATGTATAGTCCATTAAATTTTGTATATATAGCCAGTCCATTTAATTTTTTGCATGAAAAATAGACGATGTATAGTCTATATAATTATTTGCACACGAATCGGACGATTTATAGTCGATAAAATTTTTTCATAAAAAATTTAAAAAAAGACGATGTATAGTCCATTATATTTTTTTCATAAAAAAATTTTTTGCATGAAAAATGGATGATGTATAGTTTATTAAATTCTTTGCACGAAAAGAAGACGATGTATATAGTCCATTTAATTTTTTAGATACGAAATGGACGAATTATAGTCAATTTAATTTTTTTTTAAATTTAAAAATGGACGATGTGTAGTCCATTAAATTTTGTATATATAGTCAGTCTATTTAATTTTTTGCATCTAAAATAGACGATGTATAGTCTATATAATTATTTGCACACGAATCGGACGATTTATAGTCGACAAAATTTTTTCATAAAAAATTGAAAAAAAGACGATAATATTTTTTTCATAAAAAATTTTTTTGCACGAAAAATGGATGATGTATAGTTTATTAAATTCTTTGCACGAAAAGAAGACGACGTATATAGTCCATTTAATTTTTTAGATACGAAATGGACGAATTATAGTCAATTTAATTTTTTTTTTTTATTTAAAAATGGACGATGTATAGTCCATTAAATTTTGTATATATAGTCAGTCTATTTAATTTTTTGCATCTAAAATAGACGATGTATAGTCTATATAATTATTTGCACACGAATCGGACGATTTATAGTCGACAAAATTTTTTCATAAAAAATTGAAAAAAAGACGATGTATAGTCCATAATATTTTTTTCATAAAAAATTTTTTTGCACGAAAAATGGATGATGTATAGTTTATTAAATTCTTTGCACGAAAAGAAGACGACGTATATAGTCCATTTAATTTTTTAGATACGAAATGGACGAATTATAGTCAATTTAATTTTTTTTTAATTTAAAAATGGACGATGTATAGTCCATTAAATTTTGTATATATAGCCAGTCCATTTAATTTTTTGCATGAAAAATAGACGATGTATAGTCTATATAATTATTTGCACACGAATCGGACGATTTATAGTCGATAAAATTTTTTCATAAAAAATTGAAAAAAAGACGATGTATATATAGTCAATTTAATTTTTTTTTAAATTTAAAAATGGACGATGTATAGTCCATTAAATTTTGTATATATAGCCAGTCCATTTAATTTTTTGCATGAAAAATAGACGATGTATAGTCTATATAATTATTTGCACACGAATCGGACGATTTATAGTCGATAAAATTTTTTCATAAAAAATTGAAAAAAAGACGATGTATAGTCCATTATATTTTTTTCATAAAAAATTTTTTTGCATGAAAAATGGATGATGTATAGTTTATTAAATTCTTTGCACGAAAAGAAGACGACGTATATAGTCCATTTCATTTTTTATATACGAAATGGACGAATTATAGTCAATTTAATTTTTTTTTTGTTTAAAAATGGACGATGTATAGTCCATTAAATTTTGTATATATAGTCAGTCTATTTAATTTTTACATCTAAAATAGACGATGTATAGTCTATATAATTATTTGCACACGAATCGGACGATTTATAGTCGACAAAATTTTTTCATAAAAAATTGAAAAAAGACGATGTATAGTCCATAATATTTTTTTCATAAAAAATTTTTTTGCACGAAAAATGGATGATGTATAGTTTATTAAATTCTTTGCACGAAAAGAAGACGACGTATATAGTCCATTTAATATTTTAGATACGAAATGGACGAATTATAGTCAATTTAATTGTTTTTTAAATTTAAAAATGGACGATGTATAGTCCATTAAATTTTGTATATATAGCCAGTCCATTTAATTTTTTGCATGAAAAATAGACGATGTATAGTCTATATAATTATTTGCACACGAATCGGACGATTTATAGTCGATAAAATTTTTTCATAAAAAATTGAAAAAAAGACGATGTATATCCATTATATTTTTTTCATAAAAAAATTTTTTCCATGAAAAATTGATGATGTATAGTTTATTAAATTCTTTGCACGAAAAGAAGACGACGTATATAGTCCATTTAATTTTTTAGATACGAAATGGACGAATTATAGTCAATTTAATTTTTTTTTAAATTTAAAAATGGACGATGTATAGTCCATTAAATTTTGTATATATAGCCAGTCCATTTAATTTTTTGCATGAAAAATAGACGATGTATAGTCTATATAATTATTTGCACACGAATCGGACGATTTATAGTCGATAAAATTTTTTCATAAAAAATTGAAAAAAGGACGATGTATAGTCCATTATATTTTTTTCATAAAAAAATTTTTTGCATGAAAAATGGATGATGTATAGTTTATTAAATTCTTTGCACGAAAAGAAGACGACGTATATAGTCCATTTAATTTTTTAGATACGAAATGGACGAATTATAGTCAATTTAATTTTTTTTTAAATTTAAAAATGGACGATGTATAGTCCATTAAATTTTGTATATATAGTCAGTCTATTTAATTTTTTGCATCTAAAATAGACGATGTATAGTCTATATAATTATTTGTACACGAATCGGACGATTTATAGTCGACAAAATTTTTTCATAAAAAAATTTAAAAAAAGACGATGTATAGTCCATAATATTTTTTTCATAAAAAATTTTTTTGCACGAAAAATGGATGATGTATAGTTTATTAAATTCTTTGCACGAAAAGAAGACGACGTATATAGTCCATTTAATTTTTTAGATACGAAATGGACGAATTATAGTCAATTTAATTTTTTTTTTTATTTAAAAATGGACGATGTATAGTCCATTAAATTTTGTATATATAGCCAGTCCATTTAATTTTTTGCATGAAAAATAGACGATGTATAGTCTATATAATTATTTGCACACGAATCGGACGATTTATAGTCGATAAAATTTTTTCATAAAAAATTGAAAAAATTTTTTCATAAAAAAATGTTTTGCATGAAAAATGGATGATGTATAGTTTATTAAATTCTTTGCACGAAAAGAAGACGACGTATATAGTCCATTTAATTTTTTAGATACGAAATGGACGAATTATAGTCAATTTAATTTTTTTTTTTATTTAAAAATGGACGATGTATAGTCCATTAAATTTTGTATATATAGTCAGTCTATTTAATTTTTTGCATCTAAAATAGACGATGTATAGTCTATATAATTATTTGCACACGAATCGGACGATTTATAGTCGACAAAATTTTTTCATAAAAAATTGAAAAAAAGACGATGTATAGTCCATAGTATTTTTTTCATAAAAAATTTTTTTGCACGAAAAATGGATGATGTATAGTTTATTAAATTCTTTGCACGAAAAGAAGACGACGTATATAGTCCATTTAATTTTTTAGATACGAAATAGACGAATTATAGTAAATTTAATTTTTTTTTAAATTTAAAAATGGACGATGTATAGTCCATTAAATTTTGTATATATAGCCAGTCCATTTAATTTTTTGCATGAAAAATAGACGATGTATAGTCTATATAATTATTTGCACACGAATCGGACGATTTATAGTCGATAAAAATTTTTCATAAAAAATTTAAAAAAGGACGATGTATAGTCCATTATATTTTTTTCATAAAAAAATTTTTTGCATGAAAAATGGATGATGTATAGTTTATTAAATTCTTTGCACGAAAAGAAGACGACGTATATAGTCCATTTAATTTTTTTGATACGAAATGGACGAATTATAGTCAATTTAATTTTTTTTTAAATTTAAAAATGGACGATGTATAGTCCATTAAATTTTGTATATATAGTCAGTCTATTTAATTTTTTCCATCTAAAATAGACGATGTATAGTCTATATAATTATTTGCACACGAATCGGACGATTTATAGTCGACAAAATTTTTTCATAAAAAATTGAAAAAAAGACGATGTATAGTCCATAATATTTTTTTCATAAAAAATTTTTTTGCACGAAAAATGGATGATGTATAGTTTATTAAATTCTTTGCACGAAAAGAAGACGACGTATATAGTCCATTTAATTTTTTAGATACGAAATGGACGAATTATAGTCAATTTAATTTTTTTTTTTTATTTAAAAATGGACGATGTATAGTCCATTAAATTTTGTATATATAATCAGTCTATTTAATTTTTTGCATCTAAAATAGACTATGTATAGTCTATATAATTACTTGCACACGAATCGGACGATTTATAGTCGACAAAATTTTTTCATAAAAAATTGAAAAAAAGACGATGATATAGTCCATAATATTTTTTTCATAAAAAATTTTTTTGCACGAAAAATGGATGATGTATAGTTTATTAAATTCTTTGCACGAAAAGAAGACGACGTATATAGTCCATTTAATTTTTTAGATACGAAATGGACGAATTATAGTCAATTTAATTTTTTATTTTTTTATTTAAAAATGGACGATGTATAGTCCATTAAATTTTGTATATATAGTCAGTCTATTTAATTTTTTGCATCTAAAATAGACGATGTATAGTCTATATAATTATTTGCACACGAATCGGACGATTTATAGTCGACAAAATTTTTTCATAAAAAATTGAAAAAAAGACGATGTATATATAGTCCATAATATTTTTTTCATAAAAAATTTTTTTGAACGAAAAATGGATGATGTATAGTTTATTAAATTCTTTGCACGAAAAGAAGACGACGTATATAGTCCATTTAATTTTTTAGATACGAAATGGACGAATTATAGTCAATTTAATTTTTTTTTTTTATTTAAAAATGGACGATGTATAGTCCATTAAATTTTGTATATATAGTCAGTCTATTTAATTTTTTGCATCTAAAATAGACGATGTATAGTCTATATAATTATTTGCACACGAATCGGACGATTTATAGTCGATAAAATTTTTTCATAAAAAATTGAAAAAAAGACGATGTATAGTCCATTATATTTTTTTCATAAAAAAATTTTTTGCATGAAAAATGGATGATGTATAATTTATTAAATTCTTTGCACGAAAAGAAGACGACGTATATAGTCCATTTAATTTTTTAGATACGAAATGGACGAATTATAGTCAATTTAATTTTTTTTTAAATTTAAAAATGGACGATGTATAGTCCATTAAATTTTGTATATATAGTCAGTCTATTTAATTTTTTCCATCTAAAATAGACGATGTATAGTCTATATAATTATTTGCACACGAATCGGACGATTTATAGTCGACAAAATTTTTTCATAAAAAATTGAAAAAAAGACGATGTATAGTCCATAATATTTTTTTCATAAAAAATTTTTTTGCACGAAAAATGGATGATGTATAGTTTATTAAATTCTTTGCACGAAAAGAAGACGACGTATATAGTCCATTTAATATTTTAGATACGAAATGGACGAATTATAGTCAATTTAATTGTTTTTTAAATTTAAAAATGGACGATGTATAGTCCATTAAATTTTGTATATATAGCCAGTCCATTTAATTTTTTGCATGAAAAATAGACGATGTATAGTCTATATAATTATTTGCACACGAATCGGACGATTTATAGTCGATAAAATTTTTTCATAAAAAATTGAAAAAAAGACGATGTATAGTCCATTATATTTTTTTCATAAAAAAATTTTTTGCATGAAAAATGGATGATGTATAGTTTATTAAATTCTTTGCACGAAAAGAAGACGACGTATATAGTCCATTTAATTTTTTAGATACGAAATGGACGAATTATAGTCAATTTAATTTTTTTTTTTTATTTAAAAATGGACGATGTATAGTCCATTAAATTTTGTATATATAGTCAGTCTATTTAATTTTTTGCATCTAAAATAGACGATGTATAGTCTATATAATTATTTGCACACGAATCGGACGATTTATAGTCGACAAAATTTTTTCATAAAAAATTGAAAAAAAGACGATGTATAGTCCATAATATTTTTTTCATAAAAAATTTTTTTGCACGAAAAATGGATGATGTATAGTTTATTAAATTCTTTGCACGAAAAGAAGACGACGTATATAGTCCATTTAATTTTTTAGATACGAAATGGACGAATTATAGTCAATTTAATTTTTTTTTAAATTTAAAAATGGACGATGTATAGTCCATTAAATTTTGTATATATAGTCAGTCTATTTAATTTTTTGCATCTAAAATAGACGATGTATAGTCTATATAATTATTTGCACACGAATCGGACGATTTATAGTCGACAAAATTTTTTCATAAAAAATTGAAAAAAAGACGATGTATATATAGTCCATTATATTTTTTTCATAAAAAAATTTTTTGCATGAAAAATGGATGATGTATAGTTTATTAAATTCTTTGCACGAAAAGAAGACGACGTATATAGTCCATTTAATTTTTTAGATACGAAATGGACGAATTATAGTCAATTTAATTTTTTTTTTTATTTAAAAATGGACGATGTATAGTCCATTAAATTTTGTATATATAGCCAGTCCATTTAATTTTTTGCATGAAAAATAGACGATGTATAGTCTATATAATTATTTGCACACGAATCGGACGATTTATAGTCGATAAAATTTTTTCATAAAAAATTTAAAAAAGGACGATGTATAGTCCATTATATTTTTTTCATAAAAAAATTTTTTGCATGAAAAATGGATGATGTATAGTTTATTAAATTCTTTGCACGAAAAGAAGACGACGTATATAGTCCATTTAATTTTTTTGATACGAAATGGACGAATTATAGTCAATTTAATTTTTTTTTAAATTTAAAAATGGACGATGTATAGTCCATTAAATTTTGTATATATAGTCAGTCTATTTAATTTTTTCCATCTAAAATAGACGATGTATAGTCTATATAATTATTTGCACACGAATCGGACGATTTATAGTCGACAAAATTTTTTCATAAAAAATTGAAAAAAAGACGATGTATATATAGTCCATAATATTTTTTTCATAAAAAATTTTTTTGCACGAAAAATGGATGATGTATAGTTTATTAAATTCTTTGCACGAAAAGAAGACGACGTATATAGTCCATTTAATTTTTTAGATACGAAATGGACGAATTATAGTCAATTTAATTTTTTTTTTTTTATTTAAAAATGGACGATGTATAGTCCATTAAATTTTGTATATATAATCAGTCTATTTAATTTTTTGCATCTAAAATAGACTATGTATAGTCTATATAATTATTTGCACACGAATCGGACGATTTATAGTCGACAAAATTTTTTCATAAAAAATTGAAAAAAAGACGATGATATAGTCCATAATATTTTTTTCATAAAAAATTTTTTTGCACGAAAAATGGATGATGTATAGTTTATTAAATTCTTTGCACGAAAAGAAGACGACGTATATAGTCCATTTAATTTTTTAGATACGAAATGGACGAATTATAGTCAATTTAATTTTTTATTTTTTTATTTAAAAATGGACGATGTATAGTCCATTAAATTTTGTATATATAGTCAGTCTATTTAATTTTTTGCATCTAAAATAGACGATGTATAGTCTATATAATTATTTGCACACGAATCGGACGATTTATAGTCGACAAAATTTTTTCATAAAAAATTGAAAAAAAGACGATGTATATATAGTCCATAATATTTTTTTCATAAAAAATTTTTTTGAACGAAAAATGGATGATGTATAGTTTATTAAATTCTTTGCACGAAAAGAAGACGACGTATATAGTCCATTTAATTTTTTAGATACGAAATGGACGAATTATAGTCAATTTAATTTTTTTTTAAATTTAAAAATGGACGATGTATAGTCCATTAAATTTTGTATATATAGTCAGTCTATTTAATTTTTTCCATCTAAAATAGACGATGTATAGTCTATATAATTATTTGCACACGAATCGGACGATTTATAGTCGACAAAATTTTTTCATAAAAAATTGAAAAAAAGACGATGTATAGTCCATAATATTTTTTTCATAAAAAATTTTTTTGCACGAAAAATGGATGATGTATAGTTTATTAAATTCTTTGCACGAAAAGAAGACGACGTATATAGTCCATTTAATTTTTTAGATACGAAATGGACGAATTATAGTCAATTTAATTTTTTTTTTTTATTTAAAAATGGACGATGTATAGTCCATTAAATTTTGTATATATAGTCAGTCTATTTAATTTTTTGCATCTAAAATAGACGATGTATAGTCTATATAATTATTTGCACACGAATCGGACGATTTATAGTCGACAAAATTTTTTCATAAAAAATTGAAAAAAAGACGATGTATAGTCCATAATATTTTTTTCATAAAAAATTTTTTTGCACGAAAAATGGATGATGTATAGTTTATTAAATTCTTTGCACGACAAGAAGACGACGTATATAGTCCATTTAATTTTTTAGATACGAAATGGACGAATTATAGTCAATTTAATTTTCTTTTAAATTTAAAAATGGACGATGTATAGTCCATTAAATTTTGTATATATAGCCAGTCCATTTAATTTTTTGCATGAAAAATAGACGATGAATAGTCTATATAATTATTTGCACACGAATCGGACGATTTATAGTCGATAAAATTTTTTCATAAAAAATTGAAAAAAAGACGATGTATAAGTCCATTATATTTTTTTCATAAAAAAATTTTTTCCATGAAAAATGGATGATGTATAGTTTATTAAATTCTTTGCACGAAAAGAAGACGACGTATATAGTCCATTTAATTTTTTAGATACGAAATGGACGAATTATAGTCAATATAATTTTTTTTTTATTTAAAAATGGACGATGTATAGTCCATTAAATTTTGTATATATAGTCAGTCTATTTAATTTTTTGCATCTAAAATAGACGATGTATACTCTATATAATTATTTGCACACGAATCGGACGATTTATAGTCGACAAAATTTTTTCATAAAAAATTGAAAAAAAGACGATGTATAGTCCATAATATTATAGTCAATTTAATTTTTTTTTAAATTTAAAAATGGACGATGTATAGTCCATTAAATTTTGTATATATAGCCAGTCCATTTAATTTTTTGCATGAAAAATAGACGATGTATAGTCTATATAATTATTTGCACACGAATCGGACGATTTATAGTCGATAACATTTTTTCATAAAAAATTGAAAAAAGGTCCATTATATTTTTTTCATAAAAAAATTTTTTGCATGAAAAATGGATGATGTATAGTTTATTAAATTCTTTGCACGAAAAGAAGACGACGTATATAGTCCATTTAATTTTTTAGATACGAAATGGACGAATTATAGTCAATTTAATTTTTTTTTTTAATTAAAAATGGACGATGTATAGTCCATTAAATTTTGTATATATAGTCAGTCTATTTAATTTTTTGCATCTAAAATAGACGATGTATAGTCTATATAATTATTTGCACACGAATCGGACGATTTATAGTCGACAAAATTTTTTCATAAAAAATTGAAAAAAAGACGATGTATATATAGTCCATAATATTTTTTTCATAAAAAATTTTTTTGCACGAAAAATGGATGATGTATAGTTTATTAAATTCTTTGCACGAAAAGAAGACGACGTATATAGTCCATTTAATTTTTTAGATACGAAATGGACGAATTATAGTCAATTTAATTTTTTTTTTATTTAAAAATGGACGATGTATAGTCCATTAAATTTTGTATATATAGTCAGTCTATTTAATTTTTTGCATCTAAAATAGACGATGTATAGTCCGATTTATAGTCGATAAAATTTTTTCATAAAAAATTGAAAAAAAGACGATGTATAGTCCATTATATTTTTTTCATAAAAAAATTTTTTGCATGAAAAATGGATGATGTATAGTTTATTAAATTCTTTGCACGAAAAGAAGACGACGTATATAGTCCATTTAATTTTTTAGATACGAAATGGACGAATTATAGTCAATTTAATTTTTTTTTTGTTTAAAAATGGACGATGTATAGTCCATTAAATTTTGTATATATAGTCAGTCTATTTAATTTTTTGCATCTAAAATAGACGATGTATAGTCTATATAATTATTTGCACACGGTCCATAATATTTTTTTCATAAAAAATTTTTTTGCACGAAAAATGGATGATGTATAGTTTATTAAATTCTTTGCACGAAAAGAAGACGACGTATATAGTCCATTTAATTTTTTAGATACGAAATGGACGAATTATAGTCAATTTAATTGTTTTTTAAATTTAAAAATGGACGATGTATAGTCCATTAAATTTTGTATATATAGCCAGTCCATTTAATTTTTTGCATGAAAAATAGACGATGTATAGTCTATATAATTATTTGCACACGAATCGGACGATTTATAGTCGATAAAATTTTTTCATAAAAAATTGAAAAAAGGACGATGTATATCCATTATATTTTTTTCATAAAAAAATTTTTTGCATGAAAAATGGATGATGTATAGTTTATTAAATTCTTTGCACGAAAAGAAGACGACGTATATAGTCCATTTAATTTTTTAGATACGAAATGGACGAATTATAGTCAATTTAATTTTTTTTTTATTTAAAAATGGACGATGTATAGTCCATTAAATTTCGTATATATAGTCAGTCTATTTAATTTTTTGCATCTAAAATAGACGATGTATAGTCTATATAATTATTTGCACACGAATCGGACGATTTATAGTCGACAAAATTTTTTCATAAAAAATTGAAAAAAAGACGATGTATAGTCCATAATATTTTTTTCATAAAAAATTTTTTTGCACGAAAAATGGATGATGTATAGTTTATTAAATTCTTTGCACGAAAAGAAGACGACGTATATAGTCCATTTAATTTTTTAGATACGAAATGGACGAATTATAGTCAATTTAATTTTTTTTAAATTTAAAAATGGACGATGTATAGTCCATTAAATTTTGTATATATAGTCAGTCTATTTAATTTTTTGCATCTAAAATAGACGATGTATAGTCTATATAATTATTTGCACACGAATCGGACGATTTATAGTCGACAAAATTTTTTCATAAAAAATTGAAAAAAAGACGATAATATTTTTTTCATAAAAAATTTTTTTGTACGAAAAATGGATGATGTATATTTTATTAAATTCTTTGCACGAAAAGAAGACGACGTATATAGTCCATTTAATTTTTTAGATACGAAATGGACGAATTATAGTCAATTTAATTTTTTTTTTTATTTAAAAATGGACGATGTATAGTCCATTAAATTTTGTATATATAGTCAGTCTATTTAATTTTTTGCATCTAAAATAGACGATGTATAGTCTATATAATTATTTGCACACGAATCGGACGATTTATAGTCGACAAAATTTTTTCATAAAAAATTGAAAAAAAGACGATGTATATATAGTCCATAATATTTTTTTCATAAAAAATTTTTTTGCACGAAAAATGGATGATGTATAGTTTATTAAATTCTTTGCACGAAAAGAAGACGACGTATATAGTCCATTTAATTTTTTAGATACGAAATGGACGAATTATAGTCAATTTAATTTTTTTTTAAATTTAAAAATGGACGATGTATAGTCCATTAAATTTTGTATATATAGCCAGTCCATTTAATTTTTTGCATGAAAAATAGACGATGTATAGTCTATATAATTATTTGCACACGAATCGGACGATTTATAGTCGATAAAATTTTTTCATAAAAAATTGAAAAAAAGACGATGTATAGTCCATAATATTTTTTTCATAAAAAATTTTTTTGCACGAAAAATGGATGATGTATAGTTTATTAAATTCTTTGCACGAAAAGAAGACGACGTATATAGTCCATTTAATTTTTTAGATACGAAATGGACGAATTATAGTCAATGTAATTTTTTTTTAAATTTAAAAATGGACGATGTATAGTCCATTAAATTTTGTATATATAGCCAGTCCATTTAATTTTTTGCATGAAAAATAGACGATGTATAGTCTATATAATTATTTGCACACGAATCGGACGATTTATAGTCGATAAAAATTTTTCATAAAAAATTGAAAAAAAGACAATGTATAGTCCATTATATTTTTTTCATAAAAAATTTTTTTGCACGAAAAATGGATGATGTATAGTTTATTAAATTCTTTGCACGAAAAGAAGACGACGTATATAGTCCATTTAATATTTTAGATACGAAATGGACGAATTATAGTCAATTTAATTGTTTTTTAAATTTAAAAATGGACGATGTATAGTCCATTAAATTTTGTATATATAGCCAGTCCATTTAATTTTTTGCATGAAAAATAGACGATGTATAGTCTATATAATTATTTGCACACGAATCGGACGATTTATAGTCGACAAAATTTTTTCATAAAAAATTGAAAAAAAGACGATGTATAGTCCATAATATTTTGTTCATAAAAAATTTTTTTGCACGAAAAATGGATGATGTATAGTTTATTAAATTCTTTGCACGAAAAGAAGACGACGTATATAGTCCATTTAATTTTTTAGATACGAAATGGACGAATTATAGTCAATTAAATTTTTTTTTAAATTTAAAAATGGACGATGTATAGTCCATTAAATTTTGTATATATAGCCAGTCCATTTAATTTTTTGCATGAAAAATAGACGATGTATAGTCTATATAATTATTTGCACACGAATCGGACGATTTATAGTCGATAACATTTTTTCATAAAAAATTGAAAAAAAGACGATGTATAGTCCATTATATTTTTTTCATAAAAAAATTTTTTGCATGAAAAATGGATGATGTATAGTTTATTAAATTCTTTGCACGAAAAGAAGACGACGTATATAGTCCATTTAATTTTTTAGATACGAAATGGACGAATTATAGTCAATTTAATTTTTTTTTTTTTATTTAAAAATGGACGATGTATAGTCCATTAAATTTTGTATATATAGTCAGTCTATTTAATTTTTTGCATTTAAAATAGACGATGTATAGTCTATATAATTATTTGCACACGAATCGGACGATTTATAGTCGACAAAATTTTTTCATAAAAAATTGAAAAAAAGACGATGTATAGTCCATAATATTTTTTTCATAAAAAATTTTTTTGCACGAAAAATGGATGATGTATAGTTTATTAAATTCTTTGCACGAAAAGAAGACGACGTATATAGTCCATTTAATTTTTTAGATACGAAATGGACGAATTATAGTCAATTTAATTTTTTTTTAAATTTAAAAATGGACGATGTATAGTCCATTAAATTTTGTATATATAGCCAGTCCATTTAATTTTTTGCATGAAAAATAGACGATGTATAGTCTATATAATTATTTGCACACGAATCGGACGATTTATAGTCGATAAAATTTTTTCATAAAAAATTGAAAAAAAGACGATGTATAGTCCATTATATTTTTTTCATAAAAAAATTTTTTGCATGAAAAATGGATGATGTATAGTTTATTAAATTCTTTGCACGAAAAGAAGACGACGTATATAGTCCATTTAATTTTTTAGATACGAAATGGACGAATTATAGTCAATTTAATTTTTTTTTTATTTAAAAATGGACGATGTATAGTCCATTAAATTTTGTATATATAGTCAGTCTATTTAATTTTTTGCATCTAAAATAGACGATGTATAGTCTATATAATTATTTGCACACGAATCGGACGATTTATAGTCGACAAAATTTTTTCATAAAAAATTGAAAAAAAGACGATGTATAGTCAGTCCATAATATTTTTTTCATAAAAAATTTTTTTGCATGAAAAATGGATGATGTATAGTTTATTAAATTCTTTGCACGAAATGAAGACGACGTATATAGTCCATTTAATTTTTTAGATACGAAATGGACGAATTATAGTCAATTTAATTTTTTTTTTGTTTAAAAATGGACGATGTATAGTCCATTAAATTTTGTATATATAGTCAGTCTATTTAATTTTTTGCATCTAAAATAGACGATGTATAGTCTATATAATTATTTGCACACGAATCGGACGATTTATAGTCGACAAAATTTTTTCATAAAAAATTGAAAAAAGACGATGTATAGTCCATAATATTTTTTTCATAAAAAATTTTTTTGCACGAAAAATGGATGATGTATAGTTTATTAAATTCTTTGCACGAAAAGAAGACGACGTATATAGTCCATTTAATATTTTAGATACGAAATGGACGAATTATAGTCAATTTAATTGTTTTTTAAATTTAAAAATGGACGATGTATAGTCCATTAAATTTTGTATATATAGCCAGTCCATTTAATTTTTTGCATGAAAAATAGACGATGTATAGTCTATATAATTATTTGCACACGAATCGGACGATTTATAGTCGATAAAATTTTTTCATAAAAAATTGAAAAAAAGACGATGTATAGTCCATTATATTTTTTTCATAAAAAAATTTTTTGCATGAAAAATGGATGATGTATAGTTTATTAAATTCTTTGCACGAAAAGAAGACGACGTATATAGTCCATTTAATTTTTTAGATACGAAATGGACGAATTATAGTAAATTAAATTTTTTTTTTTTATTTAAAAATGGACGATGTATAGTCCATTAAATTTTGTATATATAGTCAGTCTATTTAATTTTTTGCATCTAAAATAGACGATGTATAGTCTATATAATTATTTGCACACGAATCGGACGATTTATAGTCGACAAAATTTTTTCATAAAAAATTGAAAAAAAGACGATGTATAGTCCATAATATTTTTTTCATAAAAAATTTTTTTGCACGAAAAATGGATGATGTATAGTTTATTAAATTCTTTGCACGAAAAGAAGACGACGTATATAGTCCATTTAATTTTTTAGATACGAAATGGACGAATTATAGTCAATTTAATTTTTTTTTAAATTTAAAAATGGACGATGTATAGTCCATTAAATTTTGTATATATAGCCAGTCCATTTAATTTTTTGCATGAAAAATAGACGATGTATAGTCTATATAATTATTTGCACACGAATCGGACGATTTATAGTCGATAAAATTTTTTCATAAAAAATTTAAAAAAAGACGATGTATAGTCCATTATATTTTTTTCATAAAAAAATTTTTTGCATGAAAAATGGATGATGTATAGTTTATTAAATTCTTTGCACGAAAAGAAGACGACGTATATAGTCCATTTAATTTTTTAGATACGAAATGGACGAATTATAGTCAATTTAATTTTTTTTTTGTTTAAAAATGGACGATGTATAGTCCATTAAATTTTGTATATATAGTCAGTCTATTTAATTTTTTGCATCTAAAATAGACGATGTATAGTCTATATAATTATTTGCACACGAATCGGACGATTTATAGTCGACAAAATTTTTTCATAAAAAATTGAAAAAAGACGATGTATAGTCCATAATATTTTTTTCATAAAAATTTTTTTTGCACGAAAAATGGATGATGTATAGTTTATTAAATTCTTTGCACGAAAAGAAGACGACGTATATAGTCCATTTAATATTTTAGATACGAAATGGACGAATTATAGTCAATTTAATTGTTTTTTAAATTTAAAAATGGACGATGTATAGTCCATTAAATTTTGTATATATAGCCAGTCCATTTAATTTTTTGCATGAAAAATAGACGATGTATAGTCTATATAATTATTTGCACACGAATCGGACGATTTATAGTCGATAAAATTTTTTCATAAAAAATTGAAAAAAAGACGATGTATAGTCCATTATATTTTTTTAATAAAAAATTTTTTTGCATGAAAAATGGATGATGTATAGTTTATTAAATTCTTTGCACGAAAAGAAGACGACGTATATAGCCCATTTAATTTTTTAGATACGAAATGGACGAATTATAGTCAATTTAATTTTTTTTTTATTTAAAAATGGACGATGTATAGTCCATTAAATTTTGTATATATAGTCAGTCTATTTAATTTTTTGCATCTAAAATAGACGATGTATAGTCTATATAATTATTTGCACACGAATCGGACGATTTATAGTCGACAAAATTTTTTCATAAAAAATTGAAAAAAAGACGATGTATAGTCCATAATATTTTTTTCATAAAAAATTTTTTGGATGATGTATAGTTTATTAAATTCTTTGCACGAAAAGAAGACGACGTATATAGTCCATTTAATTTTTTAGATACGAAATGGACGAATTATAGTCAATTTAATTTTTTTTTAAATTTAAAAATGGACGATGTATAGTCCATTAAATTTTGTATATATAGCCAGTCCATTTAATTTTTTGCATGAAAAATAGACGATGTATAGTCTATATAATTATTTGCACACGAATCGGACGATTTATAGTCGATAAAATTTTTTCATAAAAAATTGAAAAAAGGACGATGTATAGTCCATTATATTTTTTTCATAAAAAAATTTTTTGCATGAAAAATGGATGATGTATAGTTTATTAAATTCTTTGCACGAAAAGAAGACGACGTATATAGTCCATTTAATTTTTTAGATACTAAATGGACGAATTATAGTCAATTTAATTTTTTTTTAAATTTAAAAATGGACGATGTATAGTCCATTAAATTTTGTATATATAGTCAGTCTATTTAATTTTTTGCATCTAAAATAGACGATGTATAGTCTATATAATTATTTGCACACGAATCGGACGATTTATAGTCGACAAAATTTTTTCATAAAAAATTGAAAAAAGACGATGTATAATAGTCCATAATATTTTTTTCATAAAAAATTTTTTTGCACGAAAAATGGATGATGTATAGTTTATTAAATTCTTTGCACGAAAAGAAGACGAAGCATATAGTCCATTTAATATTTTAGATACGAAATGGACGAATTATAGTCAATTTAATTGTTTTTTAAATTTAAAAATGGACGATGTATAGTCCATTAAATTTTGTATATATAGCCAGTCCATTTAATTTTTTGCATGAAAAATAGACGATGTATAGTCTATATAATTATTTGCACACGAATCGGACGATTTATAGTCGATAAAATTTTTTCATAAAAAATTGAAAAAAAGACGATGTATAGTCCATTATATTTTTTTCATAAAAAAATTTTTTGCATGAAAAATGGATGATGTATAGTTTATTAAATTCTTTGCACGAAAAGAAGACGACGTATATAGTCCATTTAATTTTTTAGATACGAAATGGACGAATTATAGTCAATTTAATTTTTTTTTTATTTAAAAATGGACGATGTATAGTCCATTAAATTTTGTATATATAGTCAGTCTATTTAATTTTTTGCATCTAAAATAGACGATGTATAGTCTATATAATTATTTGCACACGAATCGGACGATTTATAGTCGACAAAATTTTTTCATAAAAAATTGAAAAAAAGACGATGTATAGTCCATAATATTTTTTTCATAAAAAATTTTTTTGCACGAAAAATGGATGATGTATAGTTTATTAAATTCTTTGCACGAAAAGAAGACGACGTATATAGTCCATTTAATTTTTTAGATACGAAATGGACGAATTATAGTCAATTTAATTTTTTTTTAAATTTAAAAATGGACGATGTATAGTCCATTAAATTTTGTATATATAGCCAGTCCATTTAATTTTTTGCATGAAAAATAGACGATGTATAGTCTATATAATTATTTGCACACGAATCGGACGATTTATAGTCGATAAAATTTTTTCATAAAAAATTGAAAAAAGGACGATGTATAGTCCATAATATTTTTTTCATAAAAAATTTTTTTGCACGAAAAATGGATGATGTATAGTTTATTAAATTCTTTGCACGAAAAGAAGACGACGAATATAGTCCATTAAATTTTTAAGATACGAAATGGACGAATTATAGTCAATTTAATTTTTTTTTTTTATTTAAAAATGGACGATGTATAGTCCATTAAATTTTGTATATATAGTCAGTCTATTTAATTTTTTGCATCTAAAATAGACGATGTATAGTCTATATAATTATTTGCACACGAATCGTACGAAATGGACGAATTATAGTCAATTTAATTTTTTTTTTTTTTAAAAATGGACGATGTATAGTCCATTAAATTTTGTATATATAGTCAGTCTATTTAATTTTTTGCATCTAAAATAGACGATGTATAGTCTATATAATTATTTGCACACGAATCGGACGATTTATAGTCGACAAAATTTTTTCATAAAAAATTGAAAAAAAAAGATGTATAGTCCATAATATTTTTTTCATAAAAAATTTTTTTGCACGAAAAATGGATGATGTATAGTTTATTAAATTCTTTGCACGAAAAGAAGACGACGTATATAGTCCATTTAATATTTTAGATACGAAATGGACGAATTATAGTCAATTTAATTGTTTTTTAAATTTAAAAATGGACGATGTATAGTCCAATAAATTTTGTATATATAGCCAGTCCATTTAATTTTTTGCATGAAAAATAGACGATGTATAGTCTATATAATTATTTGCACACGAATCGGACGATTTATAGTCGATAAAATTTTTTCATAAAAAATTTAAAAAAAGACGATGTATAGTCCATTATATTTTTTTCATAAAAAAATTTTTTGCATGAAAAATGGTTGATGTATAGTTTATTAAATTCTTTGCACGAAAAGAAGACGACGTATATAGTCCATTTAATTTTTTAGATACGAAATGGACGAATTATAGTCAATTTAATTTTTTTTTTTATTTAAAAATGAACGATGTATAGTCCATTAAATTTTGTATATATAGTCAGTCTATTTAATTTTTTGCATCTAAAATAGACGGTGTATAGTCTATATAATTATTTGCACACGAATCGGACGATTTATAGTCGACAAAATTTTTTCATAAAAAATTGAAAAAAAGACGATGTATAGTCCATAATATTTTTTTCATAAAAAATTTTTTTGCACGAAAAATGGATGATGTATAGTTTATTAAATTCTTTGCACGAAAAGAAGACGACGTATATAGTCCATTTAATTTTTTAGATACGAAATGGACGAATTATAGTCAATTTAATTTTTTTTTTTTATTTAAAAATGGACGATGTATAGTCCATTAAATTTTGTATATATAGTCAGTCTATTTAATTTTTTGCATCTAAAATAGACGATGTATAGTCTATATAATTATTTGCACACGAATCGTACGAAATGGACGAATTATAGTCAATTTAATTTTTTTTTTGTTTAAAAATGGACGATGTATAGTCCATTAAATTTTGTATATATAGTCAGTCTATTTAATTTTTTGCATCTAAAATAGACGATGTATAGTCTATATAATTATTTGCACACGAATCGGACGATTTATAGTCGACAAAATTTTTTCATAAAAAATTGAAAAAAGACGATGTATAGTCCATAATATTTTTTTCATAAAAAATTTTTTTGCACGAAAAATGGATGATGTATAGTTTATTAAATTCTTTGCACGAAAAGAAGACGACGTATATAGTCCATTTAATATTTTAGATACGAAATGGACGAATTATAGTCAATTTAATTGTTTTTTAAATTTAAAAATGGACGATGTATAGTCCATTAAATTTTGTATATATAGCCAGTCCATTTAATTTTTTGCATGAAAAATAGACGATGTATAGTCTATATAATTATTTGCACACGAATCGGACGATTTATAGTCGATAAAATTTTTTCATAAAAAATTGAAAAAAAGACGATGTATAGTCCATTATATTTTTTTCATAAAAAATTTTTTTGCATGAAAAATGGATGATGTATAGTTTATTAAATTCTTTGCACGAAAAGAAGACGACGTATATAGTCCATTTAATTTTTTAGATACGAAATGGACGAATTATAGTCAATTTAATTTTTTTTTTTATTTAAAAATGGACGATGTATAGTCCATTAAATTTTGTATATATAGTCAGTCTATTTAATTTTTTGCATCTAAAATAGACGATGTATAGTCTATATAATTATTTGCACACGAATCGGACGATTTATAGTCGACAAAATTTTTTCATAAAAAATTGAAAAAAAGACGATGTATAGTCCATAATATTTTTTTCATAAAAATTTTTTTTGCACGAAAAATGGATGATGTATAGTTTATTAAATTCTTTGCACGAAAAGAAGACGACGTATATAGTCCATTTAATTTTTTAGATACGAAATGGACGAATTATAGTCAATTTAATTTTTTTTTAAATTTAAAAATGGACGATGTATAGTCCATTAAATTTTGTATATATAGCCAGTCCATTTAATTTTTTGCATGAAAAATAGACGATGTATAGTCTATATAATTATTTGCACACGAATCGGACGATTTATAGTCGATAAAATTTTTTCATAAAAAATTGAAAAAAAGACGATGTATAGTCCATTATATTTTTTTCATAAAAAAATTTTTTGCATGAAAAATGGATGATGTATAGTTTATTAAATTCTTTGCACGAAAAGAAGACGACGTATATAGTCCATTTAATTTTTTAGATACGAAATGGACGAATTATAGTCAATTTAATTTTTTTTTTGTTTAAAAATGGACGATGTATAGTCCATTAAATTTTGTATATATAGTCAGTCTATTTAATTTTTTGCATCTAAAATAGACGATGTATAGTCTATATAATTATTTGCACACGAATCGGACGATTTATAGTCGACAAAATTTTTTCATAAAAAATTGAAAAAAGACGATGTAGTCCATAATATTTTTTTCATAAAAAATTTTTTTGCACGAAAAATGGATGATGTATAGTTTATTAAATTCTTTGCACGAAAAGAAGACGACGTATATAGTCCATTTAATTTTTTAGATACGAAATGGACGAATTATAGTCAATTTAATTTTTTTTTAAATTTAAAAATGGACGATGTATAGTCTTAAATTTTGTATATATAGCCAGTCCATTTAATTTTTTGCATGAAAAATAGACGATGTATAGTCTATATAATTATTTGCACACGAATCGGACGATTTATAGTCGATAAAACTTTTTCATAAAAAATTGAAAAAAAGGCGATGTATAGTCCATTATATTTTTTTCATAAAAAAATTTTTTGCATGAAAAATGGATGATGTATAGTTTATTAAATTCTTTGCACGAAAAGAAGACGACGTATATAGTCCATTTAATTTTTTAGATACGAAATGGACGAATTATAGTCAATTTAATTTTTTTTTTTATTTAAAAATGGACGATGTATAGTCCATTAAATTTTGTATATATAGTCAGTCTATTTAATTTTTTGCATCTAAAATAGACGATGTATAGTCTATATAATTATTTGCACACGAATCGGATGATTTATAGTCGACAAAATTTTTTCATAAAAAATTGAAAAAAAGACGATGTATAGTCCATAATATTTTTTTCATAAAAAATTTTTTTGCACGAAAAATGGATGATGTATAGTTTATTAAATTCTTTGCACGAAAAGAAGACGACGTATATAGTCCATTTAATTTTTTAGATAAGAAATGGACGAATTATAGTCAATTTAATTTTTTTTTAAATTTAAAAATGAACGATGTATAGTCCATTAAATTTTGTATATATAGCCAGTCCATTTAATTTTTTGCATGAAAAATAGACGATGTATAGTCTATATAATTATTTGCACACGAATCGGACGATTTATAGTCGATAAAATTTTTTCATAAAAAATTGAAAAAAGGACGATGTATATATAGTCCATTATATTTTTTTCATAAAAAAATTTTTTGCATGAAAAATGGATGATGTATAGTTTATTAAATTCTTTGCACGAAAAGAAGACGACGTATATAGTCCATTTAATTTTTTAGATACGAAATGGACGAATTATAGTCAATTTAATTTTTTTTTAAATTTAAAAATGGACGATGTATAGTCCATTAAATTTTGTATATATAGTCAGTCTATTTAATTTTTTGCATCTAAAATAGACGATGTATAGTCTATATAATTATTTGCACACGAATCGGACGATTTATAGTCGACAAAATTTTTTCATAAAAAATTGAAAAAAGGACGATGTCTAGTCCATAATATTTTTTTCATAAAAAATTTTTTTGCACGAAAAATGGATGATGTATAGTTTATTAAATTCTTTGCACGAAAAGAAGACGACGTATATAGTCCATTTAATTTTTTAGATACGAAATGGACGAATTATAGTCAATTTAATTTTTTTTTTTTATTTAAAAAAGGACGATGTATAGTCCATTAAATTTTGTATATATAGTCAGTCTATTTAATTTTTTGCATCTAAAATAGACGATGTATAGTCTATATAATTATTTGCACACGAATCGGACGATTTATAGTCGACAAAATTTTTTCATAAAAAATTGAAAAAAAGACGATGTATAGTCCATAATATTTTTTTCATAAAAAATTTTTTTGCACGAAAAATGGATGATGTATAGTTTATTAAATTCTTTGCACGAAAAGAAGACGACGTATATAGTCCATTTAATTTTTTAGATACGAAATGGACGAATTATAGTCAATTTAATTTTTTTTTAAATTTAAAAATGGACGATGTATAGTCCATTAAATTTTGTATATATAGTCAGTCCATTTAATTTTTTGCATGAAAAATAGACGATGTATAGTCTATATAATTATTTGCACACGAATCGGATGATTTATAGTCGATAAAATTTTTTCATAAAAAATTGAAAAAAAGACGATGTATAGTCCATTATATTTTTTTCATAAAAAAATTTTTTGCATGAAAAATGGATGATGTATAGTTTATTAAATTCTTTGCACGAAAAGAAGACGACGTATATAGTCCATTTAATTTTTTAGATACGAAATGGACGAATTATAGTCAATTTAATTTTTTTTTGTTTAAAAATGGACGATGTATAGTCCATTAAATTTTGTATATATAGTCAGTCTATTTAATTTTTTGCATCTAAAATAGACGATGTATAGTCTATATAATTATTTGCACACGAATCGGACGATTTATAGTCGACAAAATTTTTTCATAAAAAATTGAAAAAAGACGATGTATAGTCCATAATATTTTTTTCATAAAAAATTTTTTTGCACGAAAAATGGATGATGTATAGTTTATTAAATTCTTTGCACGAAAAGAAGACGACGTATATAGTCCATTTAATATTTTAGATACGAAATGGACGAATTATAGTCAATTTAATTGTTTTTTAAATTTAAAAATGGACGATGTATAGTCCATTAAATTTTGTATATATAGCCAGTCCATTTAATTTTTTGCATGAAAAATAGACGATGTAAAGTCTATATAATTATTTGCACACGAATCGGACGATTTATAGTCGATAAAATTTTTTCATAAAAAATTGAAAAAAAGACGATGTATAGTCCATTATATTTTTTTCATAAAAAAATTTTTTCCATGAAAAATGGATTATGTATAGTTTATTAAATTCTTTGCACGAAAAGAAGACGACGTATATAGTCCATTTAATTTTTTAGATACGAAATGGACGAATTATAGTCAATTTAATTTTTTTTTTATTTAAAAATGGACGATGTATAGTCCATTAAATTTTGTATATATAGTCAGTCTATTTAATTTTTTGCATCTAAAATAGACGATGTATAGTCTATATAATTATTTGCACACGAATCGGACGATTTATAGTCGACAAAATTTTTTCATAAAAAATTGAAAAAAAGACGATGTATAGTCCATAATATTTTTTTCATAAAAAATGTTTTTGCACGAAAAATGGATGATGTATAGTTTATTAAATTCTTTGCACGAAAAGAAGACGACGTATATAGTCCATTTAATTTTTTAGATACGAAATGGACGAATTATAGTCAATTTAATTTTTTTTTAAATTTAAAAATGGACGATGTATAGTCCATTAAATTTTGTATATATAGCCAGTCCATTTAATTTTTTGCATGAAAAATAGACGATGTATAGTCTATATAATTATTTGCACACGAATCGGACGATTTATAGTCGATAAAATTTTTTCATAAAAAATTGAAAAAAGGACGATGTATAGTCCATTATATTTTTTTCATAAAAAAATTTTTTGCATGAAAAATGGATGATGTATAGTTTATTAAATTCTTTGCACGAAAAGAAGACGACGTATATAGTCCATTTAATTTTTTAGATACGAAATGGACGAATTATAGTCAATTTGATTTTTTTTTAAATTTAAAAATGGACGATGTATAGTCCATTAAATTTTGTATATATAGTCAGTCTTTTTAATTTTTTGCATCTAAAATAGACGATGTATAGTCTATATAATTATTTGCACACGAATCGGACGATTTATAGTCGACAAAATTTTTTCATAAAAAATTGAAAAAAAGACGATGTATAGTCCATAATATTTTTTTCATAAAAAATTTTTTTGCACGAAAAATGGATGATGTATAGTTTATTAAATTCTTTGCACGAAAAGAAGACGACGTATATAGTCCATTTAATTTTTTAGATACGAAATGGACGAATTATAGTCAATTTAATTTTTTTTTTATTTAAAAATGGACGATGTATAGTCCATTAAATTTTGTATATATAGTCAGTCTATTTAATTTTTTGCATCTAAAATAGACGATGTATAGTCTATATAATTATTTGCACACGAATCGGACGATTTATAGTCGACAAAATTTTTTCATAAAAAATTGAAAAAAAGACGATGTATATATAGTCCATAATATTTTTTTCATAAAAAATTTTTTTGCACGAAAAATGGATGATGTATAGTTTATTAAATTCTTTGCACGAAAAGAAGACGACGTATATAGTCCATTTAATATTTTAGATACGAAATGGACGAATTATAGTCAATTTAATTGTTTTTTAAATTTAAAAATGGACGATGTATAGTCCATTAAATTTTGTATATATAGCCAGTCCATTTAATTTTTTGCATGAAAAATAGACGATGTATAGTCTATATAATTATTTGCACACGAATCGGACGATTTATAGTCGATAAAATTTTTTCATAAAAAATTGAAAAAAAGACGATGTATAGTCCATTATATTTTTTTCATAAAAAATTTTTTTGCATGAAAAATGGATGATGTATAGTTTATTAAATTCTTTGCACGAAAAGAAGACGACGTATATAGTCCATTTAATTTTTTAGATACGAAATGGACGAATTATAGTCAATTTAATTTTTTTTTTTATTTAAAAATGGACGATGTATAGTCCATTAAATTTTGTATATATAGTCAGTCTATTTAATTTTTTGCATCTAAAATAGACGATGTATAGTCTATATAATTATTTGCACACGAATCGGACGATTTATAGTCGACAAAATTTTTTCATAAAAAATTGAAAAAAAGACGATGTATAGTCCATAATATTTTTTTCATAAAAATTTTTTTTGCACGAAAAATGGATGATGTATAGTTTATTAAATTCTTTGCACGAAAAGAAGACGACGTATATAGTCCATTTAATTTTTTAGATACGAAATGGACGAATTATAGTCAATTTAATTTTTTTTTAAATTTAAAAATGGACGATGTATAGTCCATTAAATTTTGTATATATAGCCAGTCCATTTAACTTTTTGCATGAAAAATAGACGATGTATAGTCTATATAATTATTTGCACACGAATCGGACGATTTATAGTCGATAAAATTTTTTCATAAAAAATTGAAAAAAAGACGATGTATAGTCCATTATATTTTTTTCATAAAAAAATTTTTTGCATGAAAAATGGATGATGTATAGTTTATTAAATTCTTTGCACGAAAAGAAGACGACGTATATAGTCCATTTAATTTTTTAGATACGAAATGGACGAATTATAGTCAATTTAATTTTTTTTTTTTTTAAAAATGGACGATGTATAGTCCATTAAATTTTGTATATATAGTCAGTCTATTTAATTTTTTGCATCTAAAATAGACGATGTATAGTCTATATAATTATTTGCACACGAATCGGACGATTTATAGTCGATAAAACTTTTTCATAAAAAATTGAAAAAAAGGCGATGTATAGTCCATTATATTTTTTTCATAAAAAAATTTTTTGCATGAAAAATGGATGATGTATAGTTTATTAAATTCTTTGCACGAAAAGAAGACGACGTATATAGTCCATTTAATTTTTTAGATACGAAATGGACGAATTATAGTCAATTTAATTTTTTTTTTTATTTAAAAATGGACGATGTATAGTCCATTAAATTTTGTATATATAGTCAGTCTATTTAATTTTTTGCATCTAAAATAGACGATGTATAGTCTATATAATTATTTGCACACGAATCGGATGATTTATAGTCGACAAAATTTTTTCATAAAAAATTGAAAAAAAGACGATGTATAGTCCATAATATTTTTTTCATAAAAAATTTTTTTGCACGAAAAATGGATGATGTATAGTTTATTAAATTCTTTGCACGAAAAGAAGACGACGTATATAGTCCATTTAATTTTTTAGATAAGAAATGGACGAATTATAGTCAATTTAATTTTTTTTTAAATTTAAAAATGAACGATGTATAGTCCATTAAATTTTGTATATATAGCCAGTCCATTTAATTTTTTGCATGAAAAATAGACGATGTATAGTCTATATAATTATTTGCACACGAATCGGACGATTTATAGTCGATAAAATTTTTTCATAAAAAATTGAAAAAAGGACGATGTATATATAGTCCATTATATTTTTTTCATAAAAAAATTTTTTGCATGAAAAATGGATGATGTATAGTTTATTAAATTCTTTGCACGAAAAGAAGACGACGTATATAGTCCATTTAATTTTTTAGATACGAAATGGACGAATTATAGTCAATTTAATTTTTTTTTAAATTTAAAAATGGACGATGTATAGTCCATTAAATTTTGTATATATAGTCAGTCTATTTAATTTTTTGCATCTAAAATAGACGATGTATAGTCTATATAATTATTTGCACACGAATCGGACGATTTATAGTCGACAAAATTTTTTCATAAAAAATTGAAAAAAGGACGATGTCTAGTCCATAATATTTTTTTCATAAAAAATTTTTTTGCACGAAAAATGGATGATGTATAGTTTATTAAATTCTTTGCACGAAAAGAAGACGACGTATATAGTCCATTTAATTTTTTAGATACGAAATGGACGAATTATAGTCAATTTAATTTTTTTTTTTATTTAAAAAAGGACGATGTATAGTCCATTAAATTTTGTATATATAGTCAGTCTATTTAATTTTTTGCATCTAAAATAGACGATGTATAGTCTATATAATTATTTGCACACGAATCGGACGATTTATAGTCGACAAAATTTTTTCATAAAAAATTGAAAAAAAGACGATGTATAGTCCATAATATTTTTTTCATAAAAAATTTTTTTGCACGAAAAATGGATGATGTATAGTTTATTAAATTCTTTGCACGAAAAGAAGACGACGTATATAGTCCATTTAATTTTTTAGATACGAAATGGACGAATTATAGTCAATTTAATTTTTTTTTAAATTTAAAAATGGACGATGTATAGTCCATTAAATTTTGTATATATAGTCAGTCCATTTAATTTTTTGCATGAAAAATAGACGATGTATAGTCTATATAATTATTTGCACACGAATCGGATGATTTATAGTCGATAAAATTTTTTCATAAAAAATTGAAAAAAAGACGATGTATAGTCCATTATATTTTTTTCATAAAAAAATTTTTTGCATGAAAAATGGATGATGTATAGTTTATTAAATTCTTTGCACGAAAAGAAGACGACGTATATAGTCCATTTAATTTTTTAGATACGAAATGGACGAATTATAGTCAATTTAATTTTTTTTTGTTTAAAAATGGACGATGTATAGTCCATTAAATTTTGTATATATAGTCAGTCTATTTAATTTTTTGCATCTAAAATAGACGATGTATAGTCTATATAATTATTTGCACACGAATCGGACGATTTATAGTCGACAAAATTTTTTCATAAAAAATTGAAAAAAGACGATGTATAGTCCATAATATTTTTTTCATAAAAAATTTTTTTGCACGAAAAATGGATGATGTATAGTTTATTAAATTCTTTGCACGAAAAGAAGACGACGTATATAGTCCATTTAATATTTTAGATACGAAATGGACGAATTATAGTCAATTTAATTGTTTTTTAAATTTAAAAATGGACGATGTATAGTCCATTAAATTTTGTATATATAGCCAGTCCATTTAATTTTTTGCATGAAAAATAGACGATGTATAGTCTATATAATTATTTGCACACGAATCGGACGATTTATAGTCGATAAAATTTTTTCATAAAAAATTGAAAAAAAGACGATGTATAGTCCATTATATTTTTTTCATAAAAAATTTTTTTCCATGAAAAATGGATTATGTATAGTTTATTAAATTCTTTGCACGAAAAGAAGACGACGTATATAGTCCATTTAATTTTTTAGATACGAAATGGACGAATTATAGTCAATTTAATTTTTTTTTTATTTAAAAATGGACGATGTATAGTCCATTAAATTTTGTATATATAGTCAGTCTATTTAATTTTTTGCATCTAAAATAGACGATGTATAGTCTATATAATTATTTGCACACGAATCGGACGATTTATAGTCGATAAAATTTTTTCATAAAAAATTGAAAAAAGGACGATGTATAGTCCATTATATTTTTTTCATAAAAAAATTTTTTGCATGAAAAATGGATGATGTATAGTTTATTAAATTCTTTGCACGAAAAGAAGACGACGTATATAGTCCATTTAATTTTTTAGATACGAAATGGACGAATTATAGTCAATTTGATTTTTTTTTAAATTTAAAAATGGACGATGTATAGTCCATTAAATTTTGTATATATAGTCAGTCTATTTAATTTTTTGCATCTAAAATAGACGATGTATAGTCTATATAATTATTTGCACACGAATCGGACGATTTATAGTCGACAAAATTTTTTCATAAAAAATTGAAAAAAAGACGATGTATAGTCCATAATATTTTTTTCATAAAAAATTTTTTTGCACGAAAAATGGATGATGTATAGTTTATTAAATTCTTTGCACGAAAAGAAGACGACGTATATAGTCCATTTAATTTTTTAGATACGAAATGGACGAATTATAGTCAATTTAATTTTTTTTTTATTTAAAAATGGACGATGTATAGTCCATTAAATTTTGTATATATAGTCAGTCTATTTAATTTTTTGCATCTAAAATAGACGATGTATAGTCTATATAATTATTTGCACACGAATCGGACGATTTATAGTCGACAAAATTTTTTCATAAAAAATTGAAAAAAAGACGATGTATATATAGTCCATAATATTTTTTTCATAAAAAAATTTTTTGCACGAAAAATGGATGATGTATAGTTTATTAAATTCTTTGCACGAAAAGAAGACGACGTATATAGTCCATTTAATTTTTTAGATACGAAATGGACGAATTATAGTCAATTTAATTTTTTTTTAAATTTAAAAATGGACGATGTATAGTCCATTAAATTTTGTATATATAGCCAGTCCATTTAATTTTTTGCATCAAAAATAGACGATGTATAGTCTATATAATTATTTGCACACGAATCGGACGATTTATAGTCGATAAAATTTTTTCATAAAAAATTGAAAAAAAGACGATGTATAGTCCATTATATTTTTTTCATAAAAAAATTTTTTGCATGAAAAATGGATGATGTATAGTTTATTAAATTCTTTGCACGAAAAGAAGACGACGTATATAGTCCATTTAATTTTTTAGATACGAAATGGACGAATTATAGTCAATTTAATTTTTTTTTTTTTTTAAAAATGGACGATGTATAGTCCATTAAATTTTGTATATATAGTCAGTCTATTTAATTTTTTGCATCTAAAATAGACGATGTATAGTCTATATAATTATTTGCACACGAATCGGACGATTTATAGTCGACAAAATTTTTTCATAAAAAATTGAAAAAAGACGATGTATAGTCCATAATATTTTTTTCATAAAAAATTTTTTGCACGAAAAGTGGATGATGTATAGTTTATTAAATTCTTTGCACGAAAAGAAGACGACGTATATAGTCCATTTAATTTTTTTTTTTATTTAAAAATGGATGATGTATAGTCCATTAAATTTTGTATATATAGTCAGTCTATTTAATTTTTTGCATCTAAAATAGACGATGTATAGTCTATATAATTATTTGCACACGAATCGGACGATTTATAGTCGACAAAATTTTTTCATAAAAAATTGAAAAAAAGACGATGTATAGTCCATAATATTTTTTTCATAAAAAATTTTTTTGCACGAAAAATGGATGATGTATAGTTTATTAAATTCTTTGCACGAAAAGAAGACGACGTATATAGTCCATTTAATTTTTTAGATACGAAATGGACGAATTATAGTCAATTTAATTTTTTTTTAAATTTAAAAATGGACGATGTATAGTCCATTAAATTTTGTATATATAGCCAGTCCATTTAATTTTTTGCATGAAAAATAGACGATGTATAGTCTATATAATTATTTGCACACGAATCGGACGATTTATAGTCGATAAAATTTTTTCATAAAAAATTGAAAAAAGGACGATGTATAGTCCATTATATTTTTTTCATAAAAAATTTTTTGCATGAAAAATGGATGATGTATAGTTTATTAAATTCTTTGCACGAAAAGAAGACGACGTATATAGTCCATTTAATTTTTTAGATACGAAATGGACGAATTATAGTCAATTTAATTTTTTTTTAAATTTAAAAATGGACGATGTATAGTCCATTAAATTTTGTATATATAGTCAGTCTATTTAATTTTTTGCATCTAAAATAGACGATGTATAGTCTATATAATTATTTGCACACGAATCGGACGATTTATAGTCGACAAAATATTTTCATAAAAAATTGAAAAAAAGACGATGTATAGTCCATAATATTTTTTTCATAAAAAATTTTTTTGCACGAAAAATGGATGATGTATAGTTTATTAAATTCTTTGCACGAAAAGAAGACGACGTATATAGTCCATTTAATATTTTAGATACGAAATGGACGAATTATAGTCAATTTAATTGTTTTTTAAATTTAAAAATGGACGATGTATAGTCCATTAAATTTTGTATATATAGCCAGTCCATTTAATTTTTTGCATGAAAAATAGACGATGTATAGTCTATATAATTATTTGCACACGAATCGGACGATTTATAGTCGATAAAATTTTTTCATAAAAAATTGAAAAAAAGACGATGTATAGTCCATTATATTTTTTTCATAAAAAAATTTTTTGCATGAAAAATGGATGATGTATAGTTTATTAAATTCTTTGCACGAAAAGAAGACGACGTATATAGTCCATTTAATTTTTTAGATACGAAATGGACGAATTATAGTCAATTTAATTTTTTTTTTATTTAAAAATGGATGATGTATAGTCCATTAAATTTTGTATATATAGTCAGTCTATTTAATTTTTTGCATCTAAAATAGACGATGTATAGTCTATATAATTATTTGCACACGAATCGGACGATTTATAGTCGACAAAATTTTTTCATAAAAAATTGAAAAAAAGACGATGTATAGTCCATAATATTTTTTTCATAAAAAATTTTTTTGCACGAAAAATGGATGATGTATAGTTTATTAAATTCTTTGCACGAAAAGAAGACGACGTATATAGTCCATTTAATTTTTTAGATACGAAATGGACGAATTATAGTCAATTTAATTTTTTTTTAAATTTAAAAATGGACGATGTATAGTCCATTAAATTTTGTATATAGTCAGTCTATTTAATTTTTTGCATCTAAAATAGACGATGTATAGTCTATATAATTATTTGCACACGAATCGGACGATTTATAGTCGACAAAATTTTTTCATAAAAAATTGAAAAAAAGACGATGTATAGTACATAATATTTTTTTCATAAAAAATTTTTTTGCACGAAAAATGGATGATGTATAGTTTATTAAATTCTTTGCACGAAAAGAAGACGACGTATATAGTCCATTTAATTTTTTAGATACGAAATGGACGAATTATAGTCAATTTAATTTTTTTTTTTATTTAAAAATGGACGATGTATAGTCCATTAAATTTTGTATATATAGTCAGTCTATTTAATTTTTTGCATCTAAAATAGACGATGTATAGTCTATATAATTATTTGCACACGAATCGGACGATTTATAGTCGACAAAATTTTTTCATAAAAAATTGAAAAAAAGACGATGTATAGTCCATTATATTTTTTTCATAAAAAAATTTTTTGCATGAAAAATGGATGATGTATAGTTTATTAAATTCTTTGCACGAAAAGAAGACGACGTATATAGTCCATTTAATTTTTTAGATACGAAATGGACGAATTATAGTCAATTTAATTTTTTTTTTATTTAAAAATGGACGATGTATAGTCCATTAAATTTTGTATATATAGTCAGTCTATTTAATTTTTTGCATCTAAAATAGACGATGTATAGTCTATATAATTATTTGCACACGAATCGGACGATTTATAGTTGACAAAATTTTTTCATAAAAAATTGAAAAAAAAAGACGATGTATAGTCCATAATATTTTTTTCATAAAAAATTTTTTTGCACGAAAAATGGATGATGTATAGTTTATTAAATTCTTTGCACGAAAAGAAGACGACGTATATAGTCCATTTAATTTTTTAGATACGAAATGGACGAATTATAGTCAATTTAATTGTTTTTTAAATTTAAAAATGGACGATGTATAGTCCATTAAATTTTGTATATATAGCCAGTCCATTTAATTTTTTGCATGAAAAATAGACGATGTATAGTCTATATAATTATTTGCACACGAATCGGACGATTTATAGTCGATAAAATTTTTTCATAAAAAATTGAAAAAAGGACGATGTATAGTCCATTATATTTTTTTCATAAAAAAATTTTTTGCATGAAAAATGGATGATGTATAGTTTATTAAATTCTTTGCACGAAAAGAAGACGACGTATATAGTCCATTTAATTTTTTAGATACGAAATGGACGAATTATAGTCAATTTAATTTTTTTTTAAATTTAAAAATGGACGATGTATAGTCCATTAAATTTTGTATATATAGTCAGTCTATTTAATTTTTTGCATCTAAAATAGACGATGTATAGTCTATATAATTATTTGCACACGAATCGGACGATTTATAGTCGACAAAATTTTTTCATAAAAAATTGAAAAAAAGACGATGTATAGTCCATAATATTTTTTTCATAAAAAATTTTTTTGCACGAAAAATGGATGATGTATAGTTTATTAAATTCTTTGCACGAAAAGAAGACGACGTATATAGTCCATTTAATTTTTTAGATACGAAATGGACGAATTATAGTCAATTTAATTTTTTTTTATGGATGATGTATAGTTTATTAAATTCTTTGCACGAAAAGAAGACGACGTATATAGTCCATTTAATTTTTTAGATACGAAATGGACGAATTATAGTCAATTTAATTTTTTTTTTTATTTAAAAATGGACGATGTATAGTCCATTAAATTTTGTATATATAGTCAGTCTATTTAATTTTTTGCATCTAAAATAGACGATGTATAGTCTATATAATTATTTGCACACGAATCGGACGATTTATAGTCGACAAAATTTTTTCATAAAAAATTTAAAAAAAGACGATGTATATATAGTCCATAATATTTTTTTCATAAAACATTTTTTTGCATGAAAAATGGATGATGTATAGTCTATTAAATTCTTTGCACGAAAAGAAGACGACGTATATAGTCCATTTAATTTTTTAGATACGAAATTGACGAATTATAGTCAATTTAATTTTTTTTTAAATTTAAAAATGGACGATGTATAGTCCATTAAATTTTGTATATATAGTCAGTCTATTTAATTTTTTGCATCTAAAATAGACGATGTATAGTCTATATAATTATTTGCACACGAATCGGACGATTTATAGTCGACAAAATTTTTTCATAAAAAATTGAAAAAAAGACGATGTATAGTCCATAATATTTTTTTCATAAAAAATTTTTTTGCACGAAAAATGGATGATGTATAGTTTATTAAATTCTTTGCACGAAAAGAAGACGACGTATATAGTCCATTTAATTTTTTAGATACGAAATGGACGAATTATAGTCAATTTAATTTTTTTTTAATTTAAAAATGGACGATGTATAGTCCATTAAATTTTGTATATATAGCCAGTCCATTTAATTTTTTGCATGAAAAATAGACGTATAGTCCATTATATTTTTTTCATAAAAAAATTTTTTGCATGAAAAATGGATGATGTATAGTTTATTAAATTCTTTGCACGAAAAGAAGACGACGTATATAGTCCATTTAATTTTGTAGATACGAAATGGACGAATTATAGTCAATTTAATTTTTTTTTTTTTAAAAAATGGACGATGTATAGTCCATTAAATTTTGTATATATAGTCAGTCTATTTAATTTTTTGCATCTAAAATAGACGATGTATAGTCTATATAATTATTTGCACACGAATCGGACGATTTATAGTCGACAAAATTTTTTCATAAAAAATTGAAAAAAGACGATGTATAGTCCATAATATTTTTTTCATAAAAAATTTTTTTGCACGAAAAATGGATGATGTATAGTTTATTAAATTCTTTGCACGAAAAGAAGACGACGTATATAGTCCATTTAATATTTTAGATACGAAATGGACGAATTATAGTCAATTTAATTTTTTTTTAAATTTAAAAATGGACGATGTATAGTCCATTAAATTTTGTATATATAGCCAGTCCATTTAATTTTTTGCATGAAAAATAGACGATGTATAGTCTATATAATTATTTGCACACGAATCGGACGATTTATAGTCGATAAAATTTTTTCATAAAAAATTGAAAAAAGGACGATGTATAGTCCATTATATTTTTTTCATAAAAAAATTTTTTGCATGAAAAATGGATGATGTATAGTTTATTAAATTCTTTGCACGAAAAGAAGACGACGTATATAGTCCATTTAATTTTTTAGATACGAAATGGACGAATTTTTTTGCACTAAAAATGGATGATGTATAGTTTATTAAATTCTTTGCACGAAAAGAAGACGACGTATATAGTCCATTTAATTTTTTAGATACGAAATGGACGAATTAGTCAATTTAATTTTTTTTTTTTTATTTAAAAATGGACGATGTATAGTCCATTAAATTTTGTATATATAGTCAGTCTATTTAATTTTTTGCATCTAAAATAGACGATGTATAGTCTATATAATTATTTGCACACGAATCGGACGATTTATAGTCGACAAAATTTTTTCATAAAAAATTGAAAAAAAAGACGATGTATAGTCCATAATATTTTTTTCATAAAAAATTTTTTTGCACGAAAAATGGATGATGTATAGTTTATTAAATTCTTTGCACGAAAAGAAGACGACGTATATAGTCCATTTAATTTTTTAGATACGAAATGGACGAATTATACTCAATTTAATTTTTTTTTTTGTTTAAAAATGGACGATGTATAGTCCATTAAATTTTGTATATATAGTCAGTCTATTTAATTTTTTGCATCTAAAATAGACGATGTATAGTCTATATAATTATTTGCACACGAATTGGACGATTTATAGTCGACAAAATTTTTTCATAAAAAATTGAAAAAAAAAGACGATGTATAGTCCATAATATTTTTTTCATAAAAAATTTTTTTGCACGAAAAATGGATGATGTATAGTTTATTAAATTCTTTGCACGAAAAGAAGACGACGTATATAGTCCATTTAATATTTTAGATACGAAATGGACGAATTATAGTCAATTTAATTGTTTTTTAAATTTAAAAATGGACGATGTATAGTCCATTAAATTTTGTATATATAGTCAGTCCATTTAATTTTTTGCATGAAAAATAGACGATGTATAGTCTATATAATTATTTGCACACGAATCGGACGATTTATAATCGATAAAATTTTTTCATAAAAAATTGAAAAAAAAAACGATGTATAGTCCATTATATTTTTTTCATAAAAAAATTTTTTGCATGAAAAATGGATGATGTATAGTTTATTAAATTCTTTGCACGAAAAGAAGACGACGTATATAGTCCATTTAATTTTTTAGATACGAAATGGACGAATTATAGTCAATTTAATTTTTTTTTAAATTTAAAAATGGACGATGTATAGTCCATTAAATTTTGTATATATAGTCAGTCTATTTAATTTTTTGCATCTAAAATAGACGATGTATAGTCTATATAATTATTTGCACACGAATCGGACGATTTATAGTCGACAAAATTTTTTCATAAAAAATTGAAAAAAAGACGATTTTTTCATAAAAAATTTTTTTGCACGAAAAATGGATGATGTATAGTTTATTAAATTCTTTGCACGAAAAGAAGACGACGTATATAGTCCATTTAATTTTTTAGGTACGAAATGGACGAATTATAGTCAATTTAATTTTTTTTTTTTATTTAAAAATGGACGATGTATAGTCCATTAAATTTTGTATATATAGTCAGTCTATTTAATTTTTTGCATCTAAAATAGACGATGTATAGTCTATATAATTATTTGCACACGAATCGGACGATTTATAGTCGACAAAATTTTTTCATAAAAAATTGAAAAAAAGACGATGTATAGTCCATAATATTTTTTTCATAAAAAATTTTTTTGCACGAAAAATGGATGATGTATAGTTTATTAAATTCTTTGCACGAAAAGAAGACGACGTATATAGTCCATTTAATTTTTTAGATACGAAATGGACGAATATAGTCAATTTAATTTTTTTTTAAATTTAAAAATGGACGATGTATAGTCCATTAAATTTTGTATATATAGCCAGTCCATTTAATTTTTTGCATGAAAAATAGACGATGTATAGTCTATATAATTATTTGCACACGAATCGGACGATTTATAGTCGATAAAATTTTTTCATAAAAAATTGAAAAAAAGACGATGTATAGTCCATTATATTTTTTTCATAAAAAAATTTTTTGCATGAAAAATGGATGATGTATAGTTTATTAAATTCTTTGCACGAAAAGAAGACGACGTATATAGTCCATTTAATTTTTTAGATACGAAATGGACGAATTATAGTCAATTTAATTTTTTTTTTTTTTAAAAATGGACGATGTATAGTCCATTAAATTTTGTATATATAGTCAGTCTATTTAATTTTTTGCATCTAAAATAGACGATGTATAGTCTATATAATTATTTGCACACGAATCGGACGATTTATAGTCGATAAAATTTTTTCATAAAAAATTGAAAAAAGGACGATGTATATATAGTCCATTATATTTTTTTCATAAAAAAATTTTTTGCATGAAAAATGGATGATGTATAGTTTATTAAATTCTTTGCACGAAAAGAAGACGACGTATATAGTCCATTTAATTTTTTAGATACGAAATGGACGAATTATAGTCAATTTAATTTTTTTTTTATTTAAAAATGGACGATGTATAGTCCATTAAATTTTGTATATATAGTCAGTCTATTTAATTTTTTGCATCTAAAATAGACGATGTATAGTCTATATAATTATTTGCACACGAATCGGACGATTTATAGTCGACAAAATTTTTTCATAAAAAATTGAAAAAAGACGATGTATAGTCCATAATATTTTTTTCATAAAAAATTTTTTTGCACGAAAAATGGATGATATATAGTTTATTAAATTCTTTGCACGAAAAGAAGACGACGTATATAGTCCATTTAATTTTTTAGATACGAAATGGACGAATTATAGTCAATTTAATTTTTTTTTAAATTTAAAAATGGACGATGTATAGTCCATTAAATTTTGTATATATAGCCAGTCCATTTAATTTTTTGCATGAAAAATAGACGATGTATAGTCTATACAATTATTTGCACACGAATCGGACGATTTATAGTCGATAAAATTTTTTCATAAAAAATTGAAAAAAGGACGATGTATAGTCCATTATATTTTTTTCATAAAAAAATTTTTTGCATGAAAAATGGATGATGTATAGTTTATTAAATTCTTTGCACGAAAAGAAGACGACGTATATAGTCCATTTAATTTTTTAGATACGAAATGGACGAATTTTTTTGCACTAAAAATGGATGATGTATAGTTTATTAAATTCTTTGCACGAAAAGAAGACGACGTATATAGTCCATTTAATTTTTTAGATACGAAATGGACGAATTAGTCAATTTAATTTTTTTTTTTTATTTAAAAATGGACGATGTATAGTCCATTAAATTTTGTATATATAGTCAGTCTATTTAATTTTTTGCATCTAAAATAGACGATGTATAGTCTATATAATTATTTGCACACGAATCGGACGATTTATAGTCGACAAAATTTTTTCATAAAAAATTGAAAAAAAAGACGATGTATAGTCCATAATATTTTTTTCATAAAAAATTTTTTTGCACGAAAAATGGATGATGTATAGTTTATTAAATTCTTTGCACGAAAAGAAGACGACGTATATAGTCCATTTAATTTTTTAGATACGAAATGGACGAATTATACTCAATTTAATTTTTTTTTTGTTTAAAAATGGACGATGTATAGTCCATTAAATTTTGTATATATAGTCAGTCTATTTAATTTTTTGCATCTAAAATAGACGATGTATAGTCTATATAATTATTTGCACACGAATCGGACGATTTATAGTCGACAAAATTTTTTCATAAAAAATTGAAAAAAAAGACGATGTATAGTCCATAATATTTTTTTCATAAAAAATTTTTTTGCACGAAAAATGGATGATGTATAGTTTATTAAATTCTTTGCACGAAAAGAAGACGACGTATATAGTCCATTTAATATTTTAGATACGAAATGGACGAATTATAGTCAATTTAATTGTTTTTTAAATTTAAAAATGGACGATGTATAGTCCATTAAATTTTGTATATATAGCCAGTCCATTTAATTTTTTGCATGAAAAATAGACGATGTATAGTCTATATAATTATTTGCACACGAATCGGACGATTTATAGTCGATAAAATTTTTTCATAAAAAATTGAAAAAAAAACGATGTATAGTCCATTATATTTTTTTCATAAAAAAATTTTTTGCATGAAAAATGGATGATGTATAGTTTATTAAATTCTTTGCACGAAAAGAAGACGACGTATATAGTCCATTTAATTTTTTAGATACGAAATGGACGAATTATAGTCAATTTAATTTTTTTTTTTTTATTTAAAAATGGACGATGTATAGTCCATTAAATTTTGTACATATAGTCAGTCCATTTAATTTTTTGCATGAAAAATAGACGATGTATAGTCTATATAATTATTTGCACACGAATCGGACGATTTATAGTCGATAAAATTTTTTCATAAAAAATTGAAAAAAAAAACGATGTATAAGTCCATAATATTTTTTTCATAAAAAATTTTTTTGCACGAAAAATGGATGATGTATAGTTTATTAAATTCTTTGCACGAAAAGAAGACGACGTATATAGTCCATTTAATTTTTTAGATACGAAATGGACGAATTATAGTCAATTTAATTTTTTTTTAAATTTAAAAATGGACGATGTATAGTCCATTTAATTTTGTATATATAGCCAGTCCATTTAATTTTTTGCATGAAAAATAGACGATGTATAGTCTATATAATTATTTGCACACGAATCGGACGATTTATAGTCGTTAAAATTTTTTCATAAAAATTGAAAAAAGGACGATGTATAGTCCATTATATTTTTTTCATAAAAAAATTTTTTGCATGAAAAATGGATGATGTATAGTTTATTAAATTCTTTGCACGAAAAGAAGACGACGTATATAGTCCATTTAATTTTTTAGATACGAAATGGACGAATTATAGTCAATTTAATTTTTTTTTAAATTTAAAAATGGACGATGTATAGTCCATTAAATTTTGTATATATAGTCAGTCTATTTAATTTTTTGCATCTAAAATAGACGATGTATAGTCTATATAATTATTTGCACACGAATCGGACGATTTATAGTCGACAAAATTTTTTCATAAAAAATTGAAAAAAAGACGATTTTTTCATAAAAAATTTTTTTGCACGAAAAATGGATGATGTATAGTTTATTAAATTCTTTGCACGAAAAGAAGACGACGTATATAGTCCATTTAATTTTTTAGGTACGAAATGGACGAATTATAGTCAATTTAATTTTTTTTTTTTTATTTAAAAATGGACGATGTATAGTCCATTAAATTTTGTATATATAGTCAGTCTATTTAATTTTTTGCATCTAAAATAGACGATGTATAGTCTATATAATTATTTGCACACGAATCGGACGATTTATAGTCGACAAAATTTTTTCATAAAAAATTGAAAAAAAGACGATGTATAGTCCATAATATTTTTTTCATAAAAAATTTTTTTGCACGAAAAATGGATGATGTATAGTTTATTAAATTCTTTGCACGAAAAGAAGACGACGTATATAGTCCATTTAATTTTTTAGATACGAAATGGACGAATATAGTCAATTTAATTTTTTTTTAAATTTAAAAATGGACGATGTATAGTCCATTAAATTTTGTATATATAGCCAGTCCATTTAATTTTTTGCATGAAAAATAGACGATGTATAGTCTATATAATTATTTGCACACGAATCGGACGATTTATAGTCGATAAAATTTTTTCATAAAAAATTGAAAAAAAGACGATGTATAGTCCATTATATTTTTTTCATAAAAAAATTTTTTGCATGAAAAATGGATGATGTATAGTTTATTAAATTCTTTGCACGAAAAGAAGACGACGTATATAGTCCATTTAATTTTTTAGATACGAAATGGACGAATTATAGTCAATTTAATTTTTTTTTTTTTAAAAATGGACGATGTATAGTCCATTAAATTTTGTATATATAGTCAGTCTATTTAATTTTTTGCATCTAAAATAGACGATGTATAGTCTATATAATTATTTGCACACGAATCGGACGATTTATAGTCGATAAAATTTTTTCATAAAAAATTGAAAAAAGGACGATGTATAGTCCATTATATTTTCTTCATAAAAAATTTTTTTGCATGAAAAATGGATGATGTATAGTTTATTAAATTCTTTGCACGAAAAGAAGACGACGTATATAGTCCATTTAATTTTTTAGATACGAAATGGACGAATTATAGTCAATTTAATTTTTTTTTAAATTTAAAAATGGACGATGTATAGTCCATTAAATTTTGTATATATAGTCAGTCTATTTAATTTTTTGCATCTAAAATAGACGATGTATAGTCTATATAATTATTTGCACACGAATCGGACGATTTATAGTCGACAAAATTTTTTCATAAAAAATTGAAAAAAAGACGATGTATAGTCCATAATATTTTTTTCATAAAAAATTTTTTTGCACGAAAAATGGATGATGTATAGTTTATTAAATTCTTTGCACGAAAAGAAGACGACGTATATAGTCCATTTAATTTTTTAGATACGAAATGGACGAATTATAGTCAATTTAATTTTTTTTTTTATTTAAAAATGGACGATGTATAGTCCATTAAATTTTGTATATATAGTCAGTCTATTTAATTTTTTGCATCTAAAATAGACGATGTATAGTCTATATAATTATTTGCACACGAATCGGACGATTTATAGTCGACAAAATTTTTTCATAAAAAATTGAAAAAAGGACGATGTATAGTCCATTATATTTTTTTCATAAAAAATTTTTTTGCACGAAAAATGGATGATGTATAGTTTATTAAATTCTTTGCACGAAAAGAAGACGACGTATATAGTCCATTTAATTTTTTAGATACCAAATGGACGAATTATAGTCAATTTAATTTTTTTTTAAATTTAAAAATGGACGATGTATAGTCCATTAAATTTTGTATATATAGCCAGTCCATTTAATTTTTTGCATGAAAAATAGACGATGTATAGTCTATATAATTATTTGCACACGAATCGGACGATTTATAGTCGATAAAATTTTTTCATAAAAAATTGAAAAAAAGACGATGTATAGTCCATTATATTTTTTTCATAAAAAAATTCTTTGCATGAAAAATGGATGATGTATAGTTTATTAAATTCTTTGCACGAAAAGAAGACAACGTATATAGTCCATTTAATTTTTTAGATACGAAATGGACGAATTATAGTCAATTTAATTTTTTTTTGTTTAAAAATGGACGATGTATAGTCCATTAAATTTTGTATATATAGTCAGTCTATTTAATTTTTTGCATCTAAAATAGACGATGTATAGTCTATATAATTATTTGCACACGAATCGGACGATTTATAGTCGACAAAATTTTTTCATAAAAAATTGAAAAAAGACGATGTATAGTCCATAATATTTTTTTCATAAAAAATTTTTTTGCACGAAAAATGGATGATGTATAGTTTATTAAATTCTTTGCACGAAAAGAAGACGACGTATATAGTCCATTTAATTTTTTAGATACGAAATGGACGAATATAGTCAATTTAATTTTTTTTTAAATTTAAAAATGGACGATGTATAGTCCATTAAATTTTGTATATATAGCCAGTCCATTTAATTTTTTGCATGAAAAATAGACGATGTATAGTCTATATAATTATTTGCACACGAATCGGACGATTTATAGTCGATAAAATTTTTTCATAAAAAATTGAAAAAAAGACGATGTATAGTCCATTATATTTTTTTCATAAAAAAATTTTTTGCATGAAAAATGGATGATGTATAGTTTATTAAATTCTTTGCACGAAAAGAAGACGACGTATATAGTCCATTTAATTTTTTAGATACGAAATGGACGAATTATAGTCAATTTAATTTTTTTTTTTTTTTAAAATGGACGATGTATAGTCCATTAAATTTTGTATATATAGTCAGTCTATTTAATTTTTTGCATCTAAAATAGACGATGTATAGTCTATATAATTATTTGCACACGAATCGGACGATTTATAGTCGATAAAATTTTTTCATAAAAAATTGAAAAAAGGACGATGTATAGTCCATTATATTTTCTTCATAAAAAATTTTTTTGCATGAAAAATGGATGATGTATAGTTTATTAAATTCTTTGCACGAAAAGAAGACGACGTATATAGTCCATTTAATTTTTTAGATACGAAATGGACGAATTATAGTCAATTTAATTGTTTTTTAAATTTAAAAATGGACGATGTATAGTCCATTAAATTTTGTATATATAGCCAGTCCATTTAATTTTTTGCATGAAAAATAGACGATGTATAGTCTATATAATTATTTGCATACGAATCGGACGATTTATAGTCGATAAAATTTTTTCATAAAAAATTGAAAAAAAGACGATGTATAGTCCATTATATTTTTTTCATAAAAAAATTTTTTGCATGAAAAATGGATGATGTATAGTTTATTAAATTCTTTGCACGAAAAGAAGACGACGTATATAGTCCATTTAATTTTTTAGATACGAAATGGACGAATTATAGTCAATTTAATTTTTTTATTTTATTTAAAAATGGACGATGTATAGTCCATTAAATTTTGTATATATAGTCAGTCTATTTAATTTTTTGCATCTAAAATAGACGATGTATAGTCTATATAATTATTTGCACACGAATCGGACGATTTATAGTCGATAAAATTTTTTCATAAAAAATTGAAAAAAGGACGATGTATAGTCCATTATATTTTCTTCATAAAAAATTTTTTTGCATGAAAAATGGATGATGTATAGTTTATTAAATTCTTTGCACGAAAATAAGACGACGTATATAGTCCATTTAATTTTTTAGATACGAAATGGACGAATTATAGTCAATTTAATTTTTTTTTAAATTTAAAAATGGACGATGTATAGTCCATTAAATTTTGTATATATAGTCAGTCTATTTAATTTTTTGCATCTAAAATAGACGATGTATAGTCTATATAATTATTTGCACACGAATCGGACGATTTATAGTCGACAAAATTTTTTCATAAAAAATTGAAAAAAAGACGATGTATAGTCCATAATATTTTTTTCATAAAAAATTTTTTTGCACGAAAAATGGATGATGTATAGTTTATTAAATTCTTTGCACGAAAAGAAGACGACGTATATAGTCCATTTAATTTTTTAGATACGAAATGGACGAATTATAGTCAATTTAATTTTTTTTTTTATTTAAAAATGGACGATGTATAGTCCATTAAATTTTGTATATATAGTCAGTCTATTTAATTTTTTGCATCTAAAATAGACGATGTATAGTCTATATAATTATTTGCACACGAATCGGACGATTTATAGTCGACAAAATTTTTTCATAAAAAATTGAAAAAAGGACGATGTATAGTCCATTATATTTTTTTCATAAAAAATTTTTTTGCACGAAAAATGGATGATGTATAGTTTATTAAATTCTTTGCACGAAAAGAAGACGACGTATATAGTCCATTTAATTTTTTAGATACCAAATGGACGAATTATAGTCAATTTAATTTTTTTTTAAATTTAAAAATGGACGATGTATAGTCCATTAAATTTTGTATATATAGCCAGTCCATTTAATTTTTTGCATGAAAAATAGACGATGTATAGTCTATATAATTATTTGCACACGAATCGGACGATTTATAGTCGATAAAATTTTTTCATAAAAAATTGAAAAAAAGACGATGTATAGTCCATTATATTTTTTTCATAAAAAAATTCTTTGCATGAAAAATGGATGATGTATAGTTTATTAAATTCTTTGCACGAAAAGAAGACAACGTATATAGTCCATTTAATTTTTTAGATACGAAATGGACGAATTATAGTCAATTTAATTTTTTTTTGTTTAAAAATGGACGATGTATAGTCCATTAAATTTTTTATATATAGTCAGTCTATTTAATTTTTTGCATCTAAAATAGACGATGTATAGTCTATATAATTATTTGCACACGAATCGGACGATTTATAGTCGACAAAATTTTTTCATAAAAAATTGAAAAAAGACGATGTATAGTCCATAATATTTTTTTCATAAAAAATTTTTTTGCACGAAAAATGGATGATGTATAGTTTATTAAATTCTTTGCACGAAAAGAAGACGACGTATATAGTCCATTTAATATTTTAGATACGAAATGGACGAATTATAGTCAATTTAATTGTTTTTTAAATTTAAAAATGGACGATGTATAGTCCATTAAATTTTGTATATATAGCCAGTCCATTTAATTTTTTGCATGAAAAATAGACGATGTATAGTCTATATAATTATTTGCATACGAATCGGACGATTTATAGTCGATAAAATTTTTTCATAAAAAATTGAAAAAAAGACGATGTATAGTCCATTATATTTTTTTCATAAAAAAATTTTTTGCATGAAAAATGGATGATGTATAGTTTATTAAATTCTTTGCACGAAAAGAAGACGACGTATATAGTCCATTTAATTTTTTAGATACGAAATGGACGAATTATAGTCAATTTAATTTTTTTATTTTATTTAAAAATGGACGATGTATAGTCCATTAAATTTTGTATATATAGTCAGTCTATTTAATTTTTTGCATCTAAAATAGACGATGTATAGTCTATATAGTTATTTGCACACGAATCGGACGATTTATAGTCGACAAAATTTTTTCATAAAAAATTTAAAAAAAGACGATGTATAGTCCATAATATTTTTTTCATAAAAAATTTTTTTGCACGAAAAATGGATGATGTATAGTTTATTAAATTCTTTGCACGAAAAGAAGACGACGTATATAGTCCATTTAATTTTTTAGATACGAAATGGACGAATTATAGTCAATTTAATTTTTTTTTAAATTTAAAAATGGACGATGTATAGTCCATTAAATTTTGTATATATAGCCAGTCCATTTAATTTTTTGCATGAAAAATAGACGATGTATAGTCTATATAATTATTTGCACACGAATCGGACGATTTATAGTCGATAAAATTTTTTCATAAAAAATTGAAAAAAGGACGATGTATAGTCCATTATATTTTTTTCATAAACAAATTTTTTGCATGAAAAATGGATGATGTATAGTTTATTAAATTCTTTGCACGAAAAGAAGACGACGTATATAGTCCATTTAATTTTTTAGATACGAAATGGACGAATTATAGTCAATTTAATTTTTTTTTTTATTTAAAAATGGACGATGTATAGTCCATTAAATTTTGTATATATAGTCAGTCTATTTAATTTTTTGCATCTAAAATAGACGATGTATAGTCTATATAATTATTTGCACACGAATCGGACGATTTATAGTCGACAAAATTTTTTCATAAAAAATTGAAAAAAAGACGATGTATAGTCCATAATATTTTTTTCATAAAAAATTTTTTTGCACGAAAAATGGATGATGTATAGTTTATTAAATTCTTTGCACGAAAAGAAGACGACGTATATAGTCCATTTAATTTTTTAGATACGAAATGGACGAATTATAGTCAATTTAATTTTTTTTTAAATTTAAAAATGGACGATGTATAGTCCATTAAATTTTGTATATATAGCCAGTCCATTTAATTTTTTGCATGAAAAATAGACGATGTATAGTCTATATAATTATTTGCACACGAATCGGACGATTTATAGTCGATAAAATTTTTTCATAAAAAATTGAAAAAAGGACGATGTATAGTCCATTATATTTTTTTCATAAAAAAATTTTTTGCATGAAAAATGGATGATGTATAGTTTATTAAATTCTTTGCACGAAAAGAAGACGACGTATATAGTCCATTTAATTTTTTAGATACGAAATGGACGAATTATAGTCAATTTAATTTTTTTTAAATTTAAAAATGGACGATGTATAGTCCATTAAATTTTGTATATATAGTCAGTCTATTTAATTTTTTGCATCTAAAATAGACGATGTATAGTCTATATAATTATTTGCACACGAATCGGACGATTTATAGTCGACAAAATTTTTTCATAAAAAATTGAAAAAAAGACGATGTACAGTCCATAATATTTTTTTCATAAAAAATTTTTTTGCACGAAAAATGGATGATGTATAGTTTATTAAATTCTTTGCACGAAAAGAAGACGACGTATATAGTCCATTTAATTTTTTAGATACGAAATGGACGAATTATAGTCAATTTAATTTTTTTTTTTTATTTAAAAATGGACGATGTATAGTCCATTAAATTTTGTATATATAGTCAGTCTATTTAATTTTTTGCATCTAAAATAGACGATGTATAGTCTATATAATTATTTGCACACGAATCGGACGATTTATAGTCGACAAAATTTTTTCATAAAAAATTTAAAAAAAGACGATGTATAGTCCATAATATTTTTTTCATAAAAAATTTTTTTTGCACGAAAAATGGATGATGTATAGTTTATTAAATTCTTTGCACGAAAAGAAGACGACGTATATAGTCCATTTAATTTTTTAGATACGAAATGGACGAATTATAGTCAATTTAATTTTTTTTAAATTTAAAAATGGACGATGTATAGTCCATTAAATTTTGTATATATAGCCAGTCCATTTAATTTTTTGCATGAAAAATAGACGATGTATAGTTTATATAATTATTTGCACACGAATCGGACGATTTATAGTCGATAAAATTTTTTCATAAAAAATTGAAAAAAAGACGAGTATAGTCCATTATATTTTTTTCATAAAAAAATTTTTTGCATGAAAAATGGATGATGTATAGTTTATTAAATTCTTTGCACGAAAAGAAGACGACGTATATAGTCCATTTACTTTTTTAGATACGAAATGGACGAATTATAGTCAATTTAATTTTTTTTTGTTTAAAAATGGACGATGTATAGTCCATTAAATTTTGTATATATAGTCAGTCTATTTAATTTTTTGCATCTCAAATAGACGATATATAGTCTATTTAATTATTTGCACATGAATCGGACGATTTATAGTCGATAAAATTTTTTCATAAAAAATTGAAAAAAAGACGATGTATAGTCCATTATATTTTTTTCATAAAAAATTTTTTTGCATGAAAAATGTATGATGTATAGTTTATTAAATTCTTTGCACGAGAAGAAGACAACGTATATAGTCCATTTAATTTTTTAGATACGAAATGGACGAATTATAGTCAATATAATTCTTTTTTTTTAATTTAAAAATGGACGATGTATGGTCCATTAAATTTTGTATATATAGTCAGTCTATTTAATTTTTTGCATCTAAAATAGACGATGTATAGTCTATATAATTATTTGCACACGAATCGGACGATTTATAGTCGATAAAATTTTTTCATAAAAAATTGAAAAAAAGACGATGTATAGTCCATTATATTTTTTTCATAAAAAAATTTTTTGCATGAAAAATGGATGATGTATAGTTTATTAAATTCTTTGCACGAAAAGAAGACGACGTATATAGTCCATTTAATTTTTTAGATACGAAATGGACGAATTATAGTCAATTTAATTTTTTTTTTTAAAAATGGACGATGTATAGTCCATTAAATTTTGTATATATAGTCAGTCTATTTAATTTTTTGCATCTAAAATAGACGATGTATAGTCTATATAATTATTTGCACACGAATCGGACGATTTATAGTCGACAAAATTTTTTCATAAAAAATTGAAAAAAGACGATGTATAGTCCATAATATTTTTTTCATAAAAAATTTTTTTGCACGAAAAATGGATGATGTATAATAGTTTATTAAATTCTTTGCACGAAAAGAAGACGACGTATATAGTCCATTTAATTTTTTAGATACGAAATGGACGAATTATAGTCAATTTAATTTTTCTTTAAATTTAAAAATGGACGATGTATAGTCCATTAAATTTTGTATATATAGCCAGTCCATTTAATTTTTTGCATGAAAAATAGACGATGTATAGTCTATATAATTATTTGCACACGAATCGGACGATTTATAGTCGATAAAATTTTTTCATAAAAAATTGAAAAAAAGACGATGTATAGTCCATTATATTTTTTTCATAAAAAAATTTTTTGCATGAAAAATGGATGATGTATAGTTTATTAAATTCTTTGCACGAAAAGAAGACGACGTATATAGTCCATTTAATTTTTTAGATACGAAATGGACGAATTATAGTCAATTTAATTTTTTTTTTTGTTTAAAAATGGACGATGTATAGTCCATTAAATTTTGTATATATAGTCAGTCTATTTAATTTTTTGCATCTAAAATAGACGATGTATAGTCTATATAATTATTTGCACACGAATCGGACGATTTATAGTCGACAAAATTTTTTCATAAAAAATTGAAAAAAGACGATGTATAGTCCATAATATTTTTTTCATAAAAAATTTTTTTGCACGAAAAATGGATGATGTATAGTTTATTAAATTCTTTGCACGAAAAGAAGACGACGTATATAGTCCATTTAATATTTTAGATACGAAATGGACGAATTATAGTCAATTTAATTGTTTTTTAAATTTAAAAATGGACGATGTATAGTCCATTAAATTTTGTATATATAGCCAGTCCATTTAATTTTTTGCATGAAAAATAGACGATGTATAGTCTATATAATTATTTGCACACGAATCGGACGATTTATAGTCGATAAAATTTTTTCATAAAAAATTGAAAAAAAGACGATGTATAGTCCATTATATTTTTTTCATAAAAAAATTTTTTGCATGAAAAATGTATGATGTATAGTTTATTAAATTCTTTGCACGAAAAGAAGACGACGTATATAGTCCATTTAATTTTTTAGATACGAAATGGACGAATTATAGTCAATTTAATTTTTTTTTTTTATTTAAAAATGGACGATGTATAGTCCATTAAATTTTGTATATATAGTCAGTCTATTTAATTTTTTGCATCTAAAATAGACGATGTATAGTCTATATAATTATTTGCACACGAATCGGACGATTTATAGTCGACAAAATTTTTTCATAAAAAATTGAAAAAAAGACGATGTATAGTCCATAATATTTTTTTCATAAAAAATTTTTTTGCACGAAAAATGGATGATGTATAGTTTATTAAATTCTTTGCACGAAAAGAAGACGACGTATATAGTCCATTTAATTTTTTAGATACGAAATGGACGAATTATAGTCAATTTAATTTTTTTTTTAAATTTAAAAATGGACGATGTATAGTCCATTAAATTTTGTATATATAGCCAGTCCATTTAATTTTTTGCATGAAAAATAGACGATGTATAGTCTATATAATTATTTGCACACGAATCGGATGATTTATAGTCGATAAAATTTTTTCATAAAAAATTGAAAAAAGGACGATGTATAGTCCATTATATTTTTTTCATAAAAAAATTTTTTGCATGAAAAATGGATGATGTATAGTTTATTAAATTCTTTGCACGAAAAGAGGACGACGTATATAGTCCATTTAATTTTTTAGATACGAAATGGACGAATTATAGTCAATTTAATTTTTTTTTTTTTATTTAAAAATGGACGATGTATAGTCCATTAAATTTTGTATATATAGTCAGTCTATTTAATTTTTTGCATCTAAAATAGACGATGTATAGTCTATATAATTATTTGCACACGAATCGGACGATTTATAGTCGACAAAATTTTTTCATAAAAAATTTAAAAAAAGACGATGTATAGTCCATAATATTTTTTTCATAAAAAATTTTTTTGCACGAAAAATGGATGATGTATAGTTTATTAAATTCTTTGCACGAAAAGAAGACGACGTATATAGTCCATTTAATTTTTTAGATACGAAATGGACGAATTATAGTCAATTTAATTTTTTTTTAAATTTAAAAATGGACGATGTATAGTCCATTAAATTTTGTATATATAGTCAGTCTATTTAATTTTTTGCATCTAAAATAGACGATGTATAGTCTATATAATTATTTGCACACGAATCGGACGATTTATAGTCGACAAAATTTTTTCATAAAAAATTGAAAAAAAGACGATGTATAGTCCATAATATTTTTTTCATAAAAAATTTTTTTGCACGAAAAATGGATGATGTATAGTTTATTAAATTCTTTGCACGAAAAGAAGACGACGTATATAGTCCATTTAATTTTTTAGATACGAAATGGACGAATTATAGTCAATTTAATTTTTTTTTAAATTTAAAAATGGACGATGTATAGTCCATTAAATTTTGTATATATAGCCAGTCCATTTAATTTTTTGCATGAAAAATAGACGATGTATAGTCTATATAATTATTTGCACACGAATCGGACGATTTATAGTCGATAAAATTTTTTCATAAAAAATTGAAAAAAAGACGATGTATATATAGTCCATTATATTTTTTTCATAAAAAAATTTTTTGCATGAAAAATGGATGATGTATAGTTTATTAAATTCTTTGCACGAAAAGAAGACGACGTATATAGTCCATTTAATTTTTTAGATACGAAATGGACGAATTATAGTCAATTTAATTTTTTTTTTGTTTAAAAATGGACGATGTATAGTCCATTAAATTTTGTATATATAGTCAGTCTATTTAATTTTTTGCATCTAAAATAGACGATGTATAGTCTATATAATTATTTGCACACGAATCGGACGATTTATAGTCGACAAAATTTTTTCATAAAAAATTGAAAAAAGACGATGTATTTTTTTCATAAAAAATTTTTTTGCACGAAAAATGGATGATGTATAGTTTATTAAATTCTTTGCACGAAAAGAAGACGACGTATATAGTCCATTTAATATTTTAGATACGAAATGGACGAATTATAGTCAATTTAATTGTTTTTTAAATTTAAAAATGGACGATGTATAGTCCATTAAATTTTGTATATATAGCCAGTCCATTTAATTTTTTGCATGAAAAATAGACGATGTATAGTCTATATAATTATTTGCACACGAATCGGACGATTTATAGTCGATAAAATTTTTTCATAAAAAATTTAAAAAAAGACGATGTATAGTCCATTATATTTTTTTCATAAAAAAATTTTTTGCATGAAAAATGGATGATGTATAGTTTATTAAATTCTTTGCACGAAAAGAAGACGACGTATATAGTCCATTTAATATTTTAGATACGAAATGGACGAATTATAGTCAATTTAATTGTTTTTTAAATTTAAAAATGGACGATGTATAGTCCATTAAATTTTGTATATATAGCCAGTCCATTTAATTTTTTGCATGAAAAATAGACGATGTATAGTCTATATAATTATTTGCACACGAATCGGACGATTTATAGTCGATAAAATTTTTTCATAAAAAATTGAAAAAAAAGACGATGTATAGTCCATTATATTTTTTTCATAAAAAAATTTTTTGCATGAAAAATGGATGATGTATAGTTTATTAAATTCTTTGCACGAAAAGAAGACGACGTATATAGTCCATTTAATTTTTTAGATACGAAATGGACGAATTATAGTCAATTTAATTTTTTTTTTTTATTTAAAAATGGACGATGTATAGTCCATTAAATTTTGTATATATAGTCAGTCTATTTAATTTTTTGCATCTAAAATAGACGATGTATAGTCTATATAATTATTTGCACACGAATCGGACGATTTATAGTCGACAAAATTTTTTCATAAAAAATTGAAAAAAAGACGATGTATAGTCCATAATATTTTTTTCATAAAAAATTTTTTTGCACGAAAAATGGATGATGTATAGTTTATTAAATTCTTTGCACGAAAAGAAGACGACGTATATAGTCCATTTAATTTTTTAGATACGAAATGGACGAATTATAGTCAATTTAATTTTTTTTTAAATTTAAAAATGGACGATGTATAGTCCATTAAATTTTGTATATATAGCCAGTCCATTTAATTTTTTGCATGAAAAATAGACGATGTATAGTCTATATAATTATTTGCACACGAATCGGACGATTTATAGTCGATAAAATTTTTTCATAAAAAATTGAAAAAAGGACGATGTATAGTCCATTATATTTTTTTCATAAAAAAATTTTTTGCATGAAAAATGGATGATGTATAGTTTATTAAATTCTTTGCACGAAAAGAAGACGACGTATATAGTCCATTTAATTTTTTAGATACGAAATGGACGAATTATAGTCAATTTAATTTTTTTTTTTTTTATTTAAAAATGGACGATGTATAGTCCATTAAATTTTGTATATATAGTCAGTCTATTTAATTTTTTGCATCTAAAATAGACGATGTATAGTCTATATAATTATTTGCACACGAATCGGACGATTTATAGTCGACAAAATTTTTTCATAAAAAATTGAAAAAAAGACGATGTATAGTCCATAATATTTTTTTCATAAAAAATTTTTTTGCATGAAAAATGGATGATGTATAGTTTATTAAATTCTTTGCACGAAAAGAAGACGACGTATATAGTCCATTTAATTTTTTAGATACGAAATGGACGAATTATAGTCAATTTAATTTTTTTTTAAATTTAAAAATGGACGATGTATAGTCCATTAAATTTTGTATATATAGTCAGTCTATTTAATTTTTTGCATCTAAAATAGACGATGTATAGTCTATATAATTATTTGCACACGAATCGGACGATTTATAGTCGACAAAATTTTTTCATAAAAAATTGAAAAAAAGACGATGTATAGTCCATAATATTTTTTTCATAAAAAATTTTTTTGCACGAAAAATGGATGATGTATAGTTTATTAAATTCTTTGCACGAAAAGAAGACGACGTATATAGTCCATTTAATTTTTTAGATACGAAATGGACGAATTATAGTCAATTTAATTTTTTTTTAAATTTAAAAATGGACGATGTATAGTCCATTAAATTTTGTATATATAGCCAGTCCATTTAATTTTTTGCATGAAAAATAGACGATGTATAGTCTATATAATTATTTGCACACGAATCGGACGATTTATAGTCGATAAAATTTTTTCATAAAAAATTGAAAAAAAGACGATGTATATATAGTCCATTATATTTTTTTCATAAAAAAATTTTTTGCATGAAAAATGGATGATGTATAGTTTATTAAATTCTTTGCACGAAAAGAAGACGACGTATATAGTCCATTTAATTTTTTAGATACGAAATGGACGAATTATAGTCAATTTAATTTTTTTTTTGTTTAAAAATGGACGATGTATAGTCCATTAAATTTTGTATATATAGTCAGTCTATTTAATTTTTTGCATCTAAAATAGACGATGTATAGTCTATATAATTATTTGCACACGAATCGGACGATTTATAGTCGACAAAATTTTTTCATAAAAAATTGAAAAAAAGACGATGTATTTTTTTCATAAAAAATTTTTTTGCACGAAAAATGGATGATGTATAGTTTATTAAATTCTTTGCACGAAAAGAAGACGACGTATATAGTCCATTTAATATTTTAGATACGAAATGGACGAATTATAGTCAATTTAATTGTTTTTTAAATTTAAAAATGGACGATGTATAGTCCATTAAATTTTGTATATATAGCCAGTCCATTTAATTTTTTGCATGAAAAATAGACGATGTATAGTCTATATAATTATTTGCACACGAATCGGACGATTTATAGTCGATAAAATTTTTTCATAAAAAATTTAAAAAAAGACGATGTATAGTCCATTATATTTTTTTCATAAAAAAATTTTTTGCATGAAAAATGGATGATGTATAGTTTATTAAATTCTTTGCACGAAAAGAAGACGACGTATATAGTCCATTTAATTTTTTAGATACGAAATGGACGAATTATAGTCAATTTAATTTTTTTTTTTATTTAAAAATGGACGATTTATAGTCCATTAAATTTTGTATATATAGTCAGTCTATTTAATTTTTTGCATCTAAAATAGACGATGTATAGTCTATATAATTATTTGCACACGAATCGGACGATTTATAGTCGACAAAATTTTTTCATAAAAAATTGAAAAAAGACGATGTATATATAGTCCATAATATTTTTTTCATAAAAAATTTTTTTGCACGAAAAATGGATGATGTATAGTTTATTAAATTCTTTGCACGAAAAGAAGACGACGTATATAGTCCATTTAATTTTTTAGATACGAAATGGACGAATTATAGTCAATTTAATTTTTTTTTTTATTTAAAAATGGACGATGTATAGTCCATTAAATTTTGTATATATAGTCAGTCTATTTAATTTTTTGCATCTAAAATAGACGATGTATAGTCTATATAATTATTTGCACACGAATCGGACGATTTATAGTCGACAAAATTTTTTCATAAAAAATTGAAAAAAAGACGATGTATAGTCCATAATATTTTTTTCATAAAAAATTTTTTTGCACGAAAAATGGATGATGTATAGTTTATTAAATTCTTTGCACGAAAAGAAGACGACGTATATAGTCCATTTAATTTTTTAGATACGAAATGGATGAATTATAGTCAATTTAATTTTTTTTTAAATTTAAAAATGGACGATGTATAGTCCATTAAATTTTGTATATATAGCCAGTCCATTTAATTTTTTGCATGAAAAATAGACGATGTATAGTCTATATAATTATTTGCACACGAATCGGACGATTTATAGTCGATAAAATTTTTTCATAAAAAATTTAAAAAAAGACGATGTATAGTCCATTATATTTTTTTCATAAAAAAATTTTTTGCATGAAAAATGGATGATGTATAGTTTATTAAATTCTTTGCACGAAAAGAAGACGACGTATATAGTCCATTTAATTTTTTAGATACGAAATGGACGAATTATAGTCAATTTAATTTTTTTTTTTTTAAAAATGGACGATGTATAGTCCATAAAATTTTGTATATATAGTCAGTCTATTTAATTTTTTGCATCTAAAATAGACGATGTATAGTCTATATAATTATTTGCACACGAATCGGACGATTTATAGTCGACAAAATTTTTTCATAAAAAATTTAAAAAAAGACGATGTATAGTCCATAATATTTTTTTCATAAAAAATTTTTTTGCACGAAAAATGGATGATGTATAGTTTATTAAATTCTTTGCACGAAAAGAAGACGACGTATATAGTCCATTTAATTTTTTAGATACGAAATGGACGAATTATAGTCAATTTAATTTTTTTTTAAATTTAAAAATGGACGATGTATAGTCCATTAAATTTTGTATATATAGCCAGTCCATTTAATTTTTTGCATGAAAAATAGACGATGTATAGTCTATATAATTATTTGCACACGAATCGGACGATTTATAGTCGATAAAATTTTTTCATAAAAAATTGAAAAAAGGACGATGTATAGTCCATTATATTTTTTTCATAAAAAAATTTTTTGCATGAAAAATGGATGATGTATAGTTTATTAAATTCTTTGCACGAAAAGAAGACGACGTATATAGTCCATTTAATTTTTTAGATACGAAATGGACGAATTATAGTCAATTTAATTTTTTTTTTTATTTAAAAATGGACGATGTATAGTCCATTAAATTTTGTATATATAGTCAGTCTATTTAATTTTTTGCATCTAAAATAGACGATGTATAGTCTATATAATTATTTGCACACGAATCGGACGATTTATAGTCGACAAAATTTTTTCATAAAAAATTGAAAAAAAGACGATGTATAGTCCATAATATTTTTTTCATAAAAAATTTTTTTGCACGAAAAATGGATGATGTATAGTTTATTAAATTCTTTGCACGAAAAGCAGACGACGTATATAGTCCATTTAATTTTTTAGATACGAAATGGACGAATTATAGTCAATTTAATTTTTTTTTTTATTTAAAAATGGACGATGTATAGTCCATTAAATTTTGTATATATAGTCAGTCTATTTAATTTTTTGCATCTAAAATAGACGATGTATAGTCTATATAATTATTTGCACACGAATCGGACGATTTATAGTCGACAAAATTTTTTCATAAAAAATTGAAAAAAAGACGATGTATTATAGTCCATAATATTTTTTTCATAAAAAATTTTTTTGCACGAAAAATGGATGATGTATAGTTTATTAAATTCTTTGCACGAAAAGAAGACGACGTATATAGTCCATTTAATTTTTTAGATACGAAATGGACGAATTATAGTCAATTTAATTTTTTTTTAAATTTAAAAATGGACGATGTATAGTCCATTAAATTTTGTATATATAGCCAGTCCATTTAATTTTTTGCATGAAAAATAGACGATGTATAGTCTATATAATTATTTGCACACGAATCGGACGATTTATAGTCGATAAAATTTTTTCATAAAAAATTGAAAAAAAGACGATGTATATATAGTCCATTATATTTTTTTCATAAAAAAATTTTTTGCATGAAAAATGGATGATGTATAGTTTATTAAATTCTTTGCACGAAAAGAAGACGACGTATATAGTCCATTTAATTTTTAAGATACGAAATGGACGAATTATAGTCAATTTAATTTTTTTTTTGTTTAAAAATGGACGATGTATAGTACATTAAATTTTGTATATATAGTCAGTCTATTTAATTTTTTGCATCTAAAATAGACGATGTATAGTCTATATAATTATTTGCACACGAATCGGACGATTTATAGTCGACAAAATTTTTTCATAAAAAATTGAAAAAACACGATGTATTTTTTTCATAAAAAATTTTTTTGCACGAAAAATGGATGATGTATAGTTTATTAAAATCTTTGCACGAAAAGAAGACGACGTATATAGTCCATTTAATATTTTAGATACGAAATGGACGAATTATAGTCAATTTAATTGTTTTTTAAATTTAAAAATGGACGATGTATAGTCCATTAAATTTTGTATATATAGCCAGTCCATTTAATTTTTTGCATGAAAAATAGACGATGTATAGTCTATATAATTATTTGCACACGAATCGGACGATTTATAGTCGACAAAATTTTTTCATAAAAAATTGAAAAAAGACGATGTATAGTCCATAATATTTTTTTCATAAAAAATTTTTTTGCACGAAAAATGGATGATGTATAGTTTATTAAATTCTTTGCACGAAAAGAAGACGACGTATATAGTCCATTTAATATTTTAGATACGAAATGGACGAATTATAGTCAATTTAATTGTTTTTTAAATTTAAAAATGGACGATGTATAGTCCATTAAATTTTGTATATATAGCCAGTCCATTTAATTTTTTGCATGAAAAATAGACGATGTATAGTCTATATAATTATTTGCACACGAATCGGACGATTTATAGTCGATAAAATTTTTTCATAAAAAATTTAAAAAAAGACGATTCCATTATATTTTTTTCATAAAAAAATTTTTTGCATGAAAAATGGATGATGTATAGTTTATTAAATTCTTTGCACGAAAAGAAGACGACGTATATAGTCCATTTAATTTTTTAGATACGAAATGGACGAATTATAGTCAATTTAATTTTTTTTTTTATTTAAAAATGGACGATGTATAGTCCATTAAATTTTGTATATATAGTCAGTCTATTTAATTTTTTGCATCTAAAATAGACGATGTATAGTCTATATAATTATTTGCACACGAATCGGACGATTTATAGTCGACAAAATTTTTTCATAAAAAATTGAAAAAAAGACGATGTATAGTCCATAATATTTTTTTCATAAAAAATTTTTTTGCACGAAAAATGGATGATGTATAGTTTATTAAATTCTTTGCACGAAAAGAAGACGACGTATATAGTCCATTTAATTTTTTAGATACAAAATGGACGAATTATAGTCAATTTAATTTTTTTTTTTATTTAAAAATGGACGATGTATAGTCCATTAAATTTTGTATATATAGTCAGTCTATTTAATTTTTTGCATCTAAAATAGACGATGTATAGTCTATATAATTATTTGCACACGAATTGGACGATTTATAGTCGACAAAATTTTTTCATAAAAAATTGAAAAAAAGACGATGTATAGTCCATAATATTTTTTTCATAAAAAATTTTTTTGCACGAAAAATGGATGATGTATAGTTTATTAAATTCTTTGCACGAAAAGCAGACGACGTATATAGTCCATTTAATTTTTTAGATACGAAATGGACGAATTATAGTCAATTTAATTTTTTTTTTTTTATTTAAAAATGGACGATGTATAGTCCATTAAATTTTGTATATATAGTCAGTCTATTTAATTTTTTGCATCTAAAATAGACGATGTATAGTCTATATAATTATTTGCACACGAATCGGACGATTTATAGTCGACAAAATTTTTTCATAAAAAATTGAAAAAAAGACGATGTATAGTCCATAATATTTTTTTCATAAAAAATTTTTTTGCACGAAAAATGGATGATGTATAGTTTATTAAATTCTTTGCACGAAAAGAAGACGACGTATATAGTCCATTTAATTTTTTAGATACGAAATGGACGAATTATAGTCAATTTAATTTTTTTTTAAATTTAAAAATGGACGATGTATAGTCCATTAAATTTTGTATATATAGCCAGTCCATTTAATTTTTTGCATGAAAAATAGACGATGTATAGTCTATATAATTATTTGCACACGAATCGGACGATTTATAGTCGATAAAATTTTTTCATAAAAAATTGAAAAAAAGACGATGTATATATAGTCCATTATATTTTTTTCATAAAAAAATTTTTTGCATGAAAAATGGATGATGTATAGTTTATTAAATTCTTTGCACGAAAAGAAGACGACGTATATAGTCCATTTAATTTTTTAGATACGAAATGGACGAATTATAGTCAATTTAATTTTTTTTTTGTTTAAAAATGGACGATGTATAGTACATTAAATTTTGTATATATAGTCAGTCTATTTAATTTTTTGCATCACGAATCGGACGATTTATAGTCGACAAAATTTTTTCATAAAAAATTGAAAAAAGACGATGTATTTTTTTCATAAAAAATTTTTTTGCACGAAAAATGGATGATGTATAGTTTATTAAATTCTTTGCACGAAAAGAAGACGACGTATATAGTCCATTTAATATTTTAGATACGAAATGGACGAATTATAGTCAATTTAATTGTTTTTTAAATTTAAAAATGGACGATGTATAGTCCATTAAATTTTGTATATATAGCCAGTCCATTTAATTTTTTGCATGAAAAATAGACGATGTATAGTCTATATAATTATTTGCACACGAATCGGACGATTTATAGTCGATAAAATTTTTCCATAAAAAATTTAAAAAAAGACGATGTATAGTCCATTATATTTTTTTCATAAAAAAATTTTTTGCATGAAAAATGGATGATGTATAATTTATTAAATTCTTTGCACGAAAAGAAGACGACGTATATAGTCCATTTAATTTTTTAGATACGAAATGGACGAATTATAGTCAATTTAATTTTTTTTTTTATTTAAAAATGGACGATGTATAGTCCATTAAATTTTGTATATATAGTCAGTCTATTTAATTTTTTGCATCTAAAATAGACGATGTATAGTCTATATAATTATTTGCACACGAATCGGACGATTTATAGTCGATAAAATTTTTTCATAAAAAATTGAAAAAAAGACGTCCATTATATTTTTTTCATAAAAAAATTTTTTGCATGAAAAATGGATGATGTATAGTTTATTAAATTCTTTGCACGAAAAGAAGATGACGTATATAGTCCATTTAATTTTTTAGATACGAAATGGACGAATTATAGTCAATTTAATTTTTTTTTGTTTAAAAATGGACGATGTATAGTCCATTAAATTTTGTATATATAGTCAGTCTATTTAATTTTTTGCATCTAAAATAGACGATGTATAGTCTATATAATTATTTGCACACGAATCGGACGATTTATAGTCGACAAAATTTTTTCATAAAAAATTGAAAAAAGACGATGTATAGTCCATAATATTTTTTTCATAAAAAATTTTTTGCACGAAAAATGGATGATGTATAGTTTATTAAATTCTTTGCACGAAAAGAAGACGACGTATATAGTCCATTTAATTTTTTAGATACGAAATGGACGAATTATAGTCAATTTAATTTTTTTTTTTTTTTATTTAAAAATGGACGATGTATAGTCCATTAAATTTTGTATATATAGTCAGTCTATTTAATTTTTTGCATCTAAAATAGACGATGTATAGTCTATATAATTATTTGCACACGAATCGGACGATTTATAGTCGACAAAATTTTTTCATAAAAAATTGAAAAAAAGACGATGTATAGTCCATAATATTTTTTTCATAAAAAATTTTTTTGCACGAAAAATGGATGATGTATAGTTTATTAAATTCTTTGCACGAAAAGAAGACGACGTATATAGTCCATTTAATTTTTTAGATACGAAATGGACGAATTATAGTCAATTTAATTTTTTTTTTTTATTTAAAAATGGACGATGTATAGTCCATTAAATTTTGTATATATAGTCAGTCTATTTAATTTTTTGCATCTAAAATAGACGATGTATAGTCTATATAATTATTTGCACACGAATCGGACGATTTATAGTCGACAAAATTTTTTCATAAAAAATTGAAAAAAAGACGATGTATAGTCCATAATATTTTTTTCATAAAAAATTTTTTTGCACGAAAAATGGATGATGTATAGTTTATTAAATTCTTTGCACGAAAAGAAGACGACGTATATAGTCCATTTAATTTTTTAGATACGAAATGGACGAATTATAGTCAATTTAATTTTTTTTTTGTTTAAAAATGGACGATGTATAGTCCATTAAATTTTGTATATATAGCCAGTCCATTTAATTTTTTGCATGAAAAATAGACGATGTATAGTCTATATAATTATTTGCACACGAATCGGACGATTTATAGTCGATAAAATTTTTTCATAAAAAATTGAAAAAAGGACGATGTATAGTCCATTATATTTTTTTCATAAAAAAATTTTTTGCATGAAAAATGGATGATGTATAGTTTATTAAATTCTTTGCACGAAAAGAAGACGACGTATATAGTCCATTTAATTTTTTAGATACGAAATGGACGAATTATAGTCAATTTAATTTTTTTTTTGTTTAAAAATGGACGATGTATAGTCCATTAAATTTTGTATATATAGTCAGTCTATTTAATTTTTTGCATCTAAAATAGACGATGTATAGTCTATATAATTATTTGCACACGAATCGGACGATTTATAGTCGACAAAATTTTTTCATAAAAAATTGAAAAAAGACGATGTATAGTCCATAATATTTTTTTCATAAAAAATTTTTTTGCACGAAAAATGGATGATGTATAGTTTATTAAATTCTTTGCACGAAAAGAAGACGACGTATATAGTCCATTTAATATTTTAGATACGAAATGGACGAATTATAGTCAATTTAATTGTTTTTTAAATTTAAAAATGGACGATGTATAGTCCATTAAATTTTGTATATATAGCCAGTCCATTTAATTTTTTGCATGAAAAATAGACGATGTATAGTCTATATAATTATTTGCACACGAATCGGACGATTTATAGTCGACAAAATTTTTTCATAAAAAATTGAAAAAAAGACGATGTATAGTCCATTATATTTTTTTCATAAAAAAATTTTTTGCATGAAAAATGGATGATGTATAGTTTATTAAATTCTTTGCACGAAAAGAAGACGACGTATATAGTCCATTTAATTTTTTAGATACGAAATGGACGAATTATAGTCAATTTATTTTTTTTTTTTATTTAAAAATGGACGATGTATAGTCCATTAAATTTTGTATATATAGTCAGTCTATTTAATTTTTTGCATCTAAAATAGACGATGTATAGTCTATATAATTATTTGCACACGAATCGGACGATTTATAGTCGATAAAATTTTTTCATAAAAAATTGAAAAAAAGACGTCCATTATATTTTTTTCATAAAAAAATTTTTTGCATGAAAAATGGATGATGTATAGTTTATTAAATTCTTTGCACGAAAAGAAGACGACGTATATAGTCCATTTAATTTTTTAGATACGAAATGGACGAATTATAGTCAATTTAATTTTTTTTTGTTTAAAAATGGACGATGTATAGTCCATTAAATTTTGTATATATAGTCAGTCTATTTAATTTTTTGCATCTAAAATAGACGATGTATAGTCTATATAATTATTTGCACACGAATCGGACGATTTATAGTCGACAAAATTTTTTCATAAAAAATTGAAAAAAGACGATGTCCATAATATTTTTTTCATAAAAAATTTTTTTGCACGAAAAATGGATGATGTATAGTTTATTAAATTCTTTGCACGAAAAGAAGACGACGTATATAGTCCATTTAATATTTTAGATACGAAATGGACGAATTATAGTCAATTTAATTGTTTTTTAAATTTAAAAATGGACGATGTATAGTCCATTAAATTTTGTATATATAGCCAGTCCATTTAATTTTTTGCATGAAAAATAGACGATGTATAGTCTATATAATTATTTGCACACGAATCGGACGATTTATAGTCGATAAAATTTTTTCATAAAAAATTGAAAAAAAGACGATGTATATATAGTCCATTATATTTTTTTCATAAAAAAATTTTTTGCATGAAAAATGGATGATGTATAGTTTATTAAATTCTTTGCACGAAAAGAAGACGACGTATATAGTCCATTTAATTTTTTAGATACGAAATGGACGAATTATAGTCAATTTAATTTTTTTTTTTATTTAAAAATGGACGATGTATAGTCCATTAAATTTTGTATATATAGTCAGTCTATTTAATTTTTTGCATCTAAAATAGACGATGTATAGTCTATATAATTATTTGCACACGAATCGGACGATTTATAGTCGACAAAATTTTTTCATAAAAAATTGAAAAAAAGACGATGTATAGTCCATAATATTTTTTTCATAAAAAATTTTTTTGCACGAAAAATGGATGATGTATAGTTTATTAAATTCTTTGCACGAAAAGAAGACGACGTATATAGTCCATTTAATTTTTTAGATACGAAATGGACGAATTATAGTCAATTTAATTTTTTTTTTTTTTTATTTAAAAATGGACGATGTATAGTCCATTAAATTTTGTATATATAGTCAGTCTATTTAATTTTTTGCATCTAAAATAGACGATGTATAGTCTATATAATTATTTGCACACGAATCGGACGATTTATAGTCGACAAAATTTTTTCATAAAAAATTGAAAAAAAGACGATGTATAGTCCATAATATTTTTTTCATAAAAAATTTTTTTGCACGAAAAATGGATGATGTATAGTTTATTAAATTCTTTGCACGAAAAGAAGACGACGTATATAGTCCATTTAATTTTTTAGATACGAAATGGACGAATTATAGTCAATTTAATTTTTTTTTTTATTTAAAATGGACGATGTATAGTCCATTAAATTTTGTATATATAGTCAGTCTATTTAATTTTTTGCATCTAAAATAGACGATGTATAGTCTATATAATTATTTGCACACGAATCGGACGATTTATAGTCGACAAAATTTTTTCATAAAAAATTGAAAAAAAGACGATGTATAATAATATTTTTTTCATAAAAAATTTTTTTGCACGAAAAATGGATGATGTATAGTTTATTAAATTCTTTGCACGAAAAGAAGACGACGTATATATTCCATTTAATTTTTTAGATACGAAATGGACGAATTATAGTCAATTTAATTTTTTTTTTATTTAAAAATGGACGATGTATAGTCCATTAAATTTTGTATATATAGTCAGTCTATTTAATTTTTTGCATCTAAAATAGACGATGTATAGTCTATATAATTATTTGCACACGAATCGGACGATTTATAGTCGACAAAATTTTTTCATAAAAAATTGAAAAAAGACGATGTATATATAGTCCATAATATTTTTTTCATAAAAAATTTTTTTGCACGAAAAATGGATGATGTATAGTTTATTAAATTCTTTGCACGAAAAGAAGACGACGTATATAGTCCATTTAATATTTTAGATACGAAATGGACGAATTATAGTCAATTTAATTGTTTTTTAAATTTAAAAATGGACGATGTATAGTCCATTAAATTTTGTATATATAGCCAGTCCATTTAATTTTTTGCATGAAAAATAGACGATGTATAGTCTATATAATTATTTGCACACGAATCGGACGATTTATAGTCGACAAAATTTTTTCATAAAAAATTGAAAAAGACGATGTTATAGTCCATTATATTTTTTTCATAAAAAAATTTTTTGCATGAAAAATGGATGATGTATAGTTTATTAAATTCTTTGCACGAAAAGAAGACGACGTATATAGTCCATTTAATTTTTTAGATACGAAATGGACGAATTATAGTCAATTTAATTTTTTTTTTTTATTTAAAAATGGACGATGTATAGTCCATTAAATTTTGTATATATAGCCAGTCCATTTAATTTTTTGCATGAAAAATAGACGATGTATAGTCTATATAATTATTTGCACACGAATCGGACGATTTATAGTCGACAAAATTTTTTCATAAAAAATTGAAAAAAGACGATGTATAGTAGTCCATAATATTTTTTTCATAAAAAATTTTTTTTGCACGAAAAATGGATGATGTATAGTTTATTAAATTCTTTGCACGAAAAGAAGACGACGTATATAGTCCATTTAATATTTTAGATACGAAATGGACGAATTATAGTCAATTTAATTGTTTTTTAAATTTAAAAATGGACGATGTATAGTCCATTAAATTTTGTATATATAGCCAGTCCATTTAATTTTTTGCATGAAAAATAGACGATGTATAGTCTATATAATTATTTGCACACGAATCGGACGATTTATAGTCGATAAAATTTTTTCATAAAAAATTGAAAAAAAGACAATGTATAGTCCATTATATTTTTTTCATAAAAAAATTTTTTGCATGAAAAATGGATGATGTATAGTTTATTAAATTCTTTGCACGAAAAGAAGACGACGTATATAGTCCATTTAATTTTTTAGATACGAAATGGACGAATTATAGTCAATTTATTTTTTTTTTTTATTTAAAAATGGACGATGTATAGTCCATTAAATTTTGTATATATAGTCAGTCTATTTAATTTTTTGCATCTAAAATAGACGATGTATAGTCTATATAATTATTTGCACACGAATCGGACGATTTATAGTCGACAAAATTTTTTCATAAAAAATTGAAAAAAAGACGATGTATAGTCCATAATATTTTTTTCATAAAAAAATTTTTTGCACGAAAAATGGATGATGTATAGTTTATTAAATTCTTTGCACGAAAAGAAGACGACGTATATAGTCCATTTAATTTTTTAGATACGAAATGGACGAATTATAGTCAATTTAATTTTTTTTTTTTATTTAAAAATGGACGATGTATAGTCCATTAAATTTTGTAAATATAGTCAGTCTATTTAATTTTTTGCATCTAAAATAGACGATGTATAGTCTATATAATTATTTGCACACGAATCGGACGATTTATAGTCGACAAAATTTTTTCATAAAAAATTGAAAAAAAGACGATGTATAGTCCATAATATTTTTTTCATAAAAAATTTTTTTGCACGAAAAATGGATGATGTATAGTTTATTAAATTCTTTGCACGAAAAGAAGACGACGTATATAGTCCATTTAATTTTTTAGATACGAAATGGACGAATTATAGTCAATTTAATTTTTTTTTAAATTTAAAAATGGACGATGTATAGTCCATTAAATTTTGTATATATAGCCAGTCCATTTAATTTTTTGCATGAAAAATAGACGATGTATAGTCTATATAATTATTTGCACACGAATCGGACGATTTATAGTCGATAAAATTTTTTCATAAAAAATTGAAAAAAAGACGATGTATAGTCCATTATATTTTTTTCATAAAAAAATTTTTTGCATGAAAAATGGATGATGTATAGTTTATTAAATTCTTTGCACGAAAAGAAGACGACGTATATAGTCCATTTAATTTTTTAGATACGAAATGGACGAATTATAGTCAATTTATTTTTATTTTTTTATTTAAAAATGGACGATGTATAGTCCATTAAATTTTTTATATATAGTCAGTCTATTTAATTTTTTGCATCTAAAATAGACGATGTATAGTCTATATAATTATTTGCACACGAATCGGACGATTTATAGTCGACAAAATTTTTTCATAAAAAATTGAAAAAAGACGATGTATAGTAGTCCATAATATTTTTTTCATAAAAAATTTTTTTTGCACGAAAAATGGATGATGTATAGTTTATTAAATTCTTTGCACGAAAAGAAGACGACGTATATAGTCCATTTAATATTTTAGATACGAAATGGACGAATTATAGTCAATTTAATTGTTTTTTAAATTTAAAAATGGACGATGTATAGTCCATTAAATTTTGTATATATAGCCAGTCCATTTAATTTTTTGCATGAAAAATAGACGATGTATAGTCTATATAATTATTTGCACACGAATCGGACGATTTATAGTCGATAAAATTTTTTCATAAAAAATTGAAAAAAAGACGATGTATAGTCCATTATATTTTTTTCATAAAAAATTTTTTTGCACGAAAAATGGATGATGTATAGTTTATTAAATTCTTTGCACGAAAAGAAGACGACGTATATAGTCCATTTAATTTTTTAGATACGAAATGGACGAATTATATATAGTCAATTTAATTTTTTTTTAAATTTAAAAATGGACGATGTATAGTCCATTAAGTTTTGTATATATAGCCAGTCCATTTAATTTTTTGCATGAAAAATAGACGATGTATAGTCTATATAATTATTTGCACACGAATCGGACGATTTATAGTCGATAAAATTTTTTCATAAAAAATTGAAAAAAGGACGATGTATAGTCCATTATATTTTTTTCATAAAAAAATTTTTTGCATGAAAAATGGATGATGTATAGTTTATTAAATTCTTTGCACGAAAAGAAGACGACGTATATAGTCCATTTAATTTTTTAGATACGAAATGGACGAATTATAGTCAATTTAATTTTTTTTTTAATTTAAAAATGGACGATGTATAGTCCATTAAATTTTGTATATATAGTCAGTCTATTTAATTTTTTGCATCTAAAATAGACGATGTATAGTCTATATAATTATTTGCACACGAATCGGACGATTTATAGTCGACAAAATTTTTTCATAAAAAATTGAAAAAAAGACGATGTATATATAGTCCATAATATTTTTTTCATAAAAAATTTTTTTGCACGAAAAATGGATGATGTATAGTTTATTAAATTCTTTGCACGAAAAGAAGACGACGTATATAGTCCATTTAATTTTTTAGATACGAAATGGACGAATTATAGTCAATTTAATTTTTTTTTTAATTTAAAAATGGACGATGTATAGTCCATTAAATTTTGTATATATAGCCAGTCCATTTAATTTTTTGCATGAAAAATAGACGATGTATAGTCTATATAATTATTTGCACACGAATCGGACGATTTATAGTCGATAAAATTTTTTCATAAAAAATTGAAAAAAAGACGATGTATAGTCCATTATATTTTTTTCATAAAAAAATTTTTTGCATGAAAAATGGATGATGTATAGTTTATTAAATTCTTTGCACGAAAAGAAGACGACGTATATAGTCCATTTAATTTTTTAGATACGAAATGGACGAATTATAGTCAATTTAATTTTTTTTTGTTTAAAAATGGACGATGTATAGTCCATTAAATTTTGTATATATAGTCAGTCTATTTAATTTTTTGCATGAAAAATAGACGATGTATAGTCTATATAATTATTTGCACACGAATCGGACGATTTATAGTCGATAAAATTTTTTCATAAAAAATTGAAAAAAAGACAATGTATAGTCCATTATATTTTTTTCATAAAAAAATTTTTTGCATGAAAAATGGATGATGTATAGTTTATTAAATTCTTTGCACGAAAAGAAGACGACGTATATAGTCCATTTAATTTTTTAGATACGAAATGGACGAATTATAGTCAATTTATTTTTATTTTTTTATTTAAAAATGGACGATGTATAGTCCATTAAATTTTTTATATATAGTCAGTCTATTTAATTTTTTGCATCTAAAATAGACGTATATAGTCTATATAATTATTTGCACACGAATCGGACGATTTATAGTCGACAAAATTTTTTCATAAAAAATTTAAAAAAAGACGATGTATAGTCCATAATATTTTTTTCATAAAAAATTTTTTTGCACGAAAAATGGATGATGTATAGTTTATTAAATTCTTTGCACGAAAAGAAGACGACGTATATAGTCCATTTAATTTTTTAGATACGAAATGGACGAATTATAGTCAATTTAATTTTTTTTAAAATTTAAAAATGGACGATGTATAGTCCATTAAATTTTGTATATATAGCCAGTCCATTTAATTTTTTGCATGAAAAATAGACGATGTATAGTCTATATAATTATTTGCACACGAATCGGACGATTTATAGTCGATAAAATTTTTTCATAAAAAATTGAAAAAAGGACGATGTATAGTCCATTATATTTTTTTCATAAAAAAATTTTTTGCATGAAAAATGGATGATGTATAGTTTATTAAATTCTTTGCACGAAAAGAAGACGACGTATATAGTCCATTTAATTTTTTAGATACGAAATGGACGAATTATAGTCAATTTAATTTTTTTTTAAATTTAAAAATGGACGATGTATAGTCCATTAAATTTTGTATATATAGTCAGTCTATTTAATTTTTTGCATCTAAAATAGACGATGTATAGTCTATATAATTATTTGCACACGAATCGGACGATTTATAGTCGACAAAATTTTTTCATAAAAAATTGAAAAAAGACGATGTATAGTAGTCCATAATATTTTTTTCATAAAAAATTTTTTTTGCACGAAAAATGGATGATGTATAGTTTATTAAATTCTTTGCACGAAAAGAAGACGACGTATATAGTCCATTTAATATTTTAGATACGAAATGGACGAATTATAGTCAATTTAATTGTTTTTTAAATTTAAAAATGGACGATGTATAGTCCATTAAATTTTGTATATATAGCCAGTCCATTTAATTTTTTGCATGAAAAATAGACGATGTATAGTCTATATAATTATTTGCACACGAATCGGACGATTTATAGTCGATAAAATTTTTTCATAAAAAATTGAAAAAAAGACAATGTATAGTCCATTATATTTTTTTCATAAAAAAATTTTTTGCATGAAAAATGGATGATGTATAGTTTATTAAATTCTTTGCACGAAAAGAAGACGACGTATATAGTCCATTTAATTTTTTAGATACGAAATGGACGAATTATAGTCAATTTATTTTTTTTTTTTATTTAAAAATGGACGATGTATAGTCCATTAAATTTTGTATATATAGTCAGTCTATTTAATTTTTTGCATCTAAAATAGACGATGTATAGTCTATATAATTATTTGCACACGAATCGGACGATTTATAGTCGACAAAATTTTTTCATAAAAAATTGAAAAAAAGACGATGTATAGTCCATAATATTTTTTTCATAAAAAAATTTTTTGCACGAAAAATGGATGATGTATAGTTTATTAAATTCTTTGCACGAAAAGAAGACGACGTATATAGTCCATTTAATTTTTTAGATACGAAATGGACGAATTATAGTCAATTTAATTTTTTTTTTTTATTTAAAAATGGACGATGTATAGTCCATTAAATTTTGTAAATATAGTCAGTCTATTTAATTTTTTGCATCTAAAATAGACGATGTATAGTCTATATAATTATTTGCACACGAATCGGACGATTTATAGTCGACAAAATTTTTTCATAAAAAATTGAAAAAAAGACGATGTATAGTCCATAATATTTTTTTCATAAAAAATTTTTTTGCACGAAAAATGGATGATGTATAGTTTATTAAATTCTTTGCACGAAAAGAAGACGACGTATATAGTCCATTTAATTTTTTAGATACGAAATGGACGAATTATAGTCAATTTAATTTTTTTTTTAATTTAAAAATGGACGATGTATAGTCCATTAAATTTTGTATATATAGCCAGTCCATTTAATTTTTTGCATGAAAAATAGACGATGTATAGTCTATATAATTATTTGCACACGAATCGGACGATTTATAGTCGATAAAATTTTTTCATAAAAAATTGAAAAAAAGACGATGTATAGTCCATTATATTTTTTTCATAAAAAAATTTTTTGCATGAAAAATGGATGATGTATAGTTTATTAAATTCTTTGCACGAAAAGAAGACGACGTATATAGTCCATTTAATTTTTTAGATACGAAATGGACGAATTATAGTCAATTTAATTTTTTTTTTTATTTAAAAATGGACGATGTATAGTCCATTAAATTTTGTATATATAGTCAGTCTATTTAATTTTTTGCATCTAAAATAGACGATGTATAGTCTATATAATTATTTGCACACGAATCGGACGATTTATAGTCGACAAAATTTTTTCATAAAAAATTGAAAAAAAGACGATGTATAGTCCATAATATTTTTTTCATAAAAAATTTTTTTGCACGAAAAATGGATGATGTATAGTTTATTAAATTCTTTGCACGAAAAGAAGACGACGTATATAGTCCATTTAATTTTTTAGATACGAAATGGACGAATTATAGTCAATTTAATTTTTTTTTAAATTTAAAAATGGACGATGTATAGTCCATTAAATTTTGTATATATAGCCAGTCCATTTAATTTTTTGCATGAAAAATAGACGATGTATAGTCTATATAATTATTTGCACACGAATCGGACGATTTATAGTCGATAAAATTTTTTCATAAAAAATTGAAAAAAAGACGATGTATAGTCCATTATATTTTTTTCATAAAAAAATTTTTTGCATGAAAAATGGATGATGTATAGTTTATTAAATTCTTTGCACGAAAAGAAGACGACGTATACAGTCCATTTAATTTTTTAGATACGAAATGGACGAATTATAGTCAATTTAATTTTTTTTTGTTTAAAAATGGACGATGTATAGTCCATTAAATTTTGTATATATAGTCAGTCTATTTAATTTTTTGCATCTAAAATAGACGATGTATAGTCTATATAATTATTTGCACACGAATCGGACGATTTATAGTCGACAAAATTTTTTCATAAAAAATTGAAAAAAGACGATGTATAGTAGTCCATAATATTTTTTTCATAAAAAATTTTTTTTGCACGAAAAATGGATGATGTATAGTTTATTAAATTCTTTGCACGAAAAGAAGACGACGTATATAGTCCATTTAATATTATAGATACGAAATGGACGAATTATAGTCAATTTAATTGTTTTTTAAATTTAAAAATGGACGATGTATAGTCCATTAAATTTTGTATATATAGCCAGTCCATTTAATTTTTTGCATGAAAAATAGACGATGTATAGTCTATATAATTATTTGCACACGAATCGGACGATTTATAGTCGATAAAATTTTTTCATACAAAATTGAAAAAAAGACAATGTATAGTCCATTATATTTTTTTCATAAAAAAATTTTTTGCATGAAAAATGGATGATGTATAGTTTATTAAATTCTTTGCACGAAAAGAAGACGACGTATATAGTCCATTTAATTTTTTAGATACGAAATGGACGAATTATAGTCAATTTATTTTTTTTTTTTTATTTAAAAATGGACGATGTATAGTCCATTAAATTTTGTATATATAGTCAGTCTATTTAATTTTTTGCATCTAAAATAGACGATGTATAGTCTATATAATTATTTGCACACGAATCGGACGATTTATAGTCGACAAAATTTTTTCATAAAAAATTGAAAAAAAGACGATGTATAGTCCATAATATTTTTTTCATAAAAAATTTTTTTGCACGAAAAATGGATGATGTATAGTTTATTAAATTCTTTGCACGAAAAGAAGACGACGTATATAGTCCATTTAATTTTTTAGATACGAAATGGACGAATTATAGTCAATTTAATTTTTTTTTTTATTTAAAAATGGACGATGTATAGTCCATTAAATTTTGTATATATAGTCAGTCTATTTAATTTTTTGCATCTAAAATAGACGATGTATAGTCTATATAATTATTTGCACACGAATCGGACGATTTATAGTCGACAAAATTTTTTCATAAAAAATTGAAAAAAAGACGATGTATAGTCCATAATATTTTTTTCATAAAAAATTTTTTTGCACGAAAAATGGATGATGTATAGTTTATTAAATTCTTTGCACGAAAAGAAGACGACGTATATAGTCCATTTAATTTTTTAGATACGAAATGGACGAATTATAGTCAATTTAATTTTTTTTTTATTTAAAAATGGACGATGTATAGTCCATTAAATTTTGTATATATAGTCAGTCTATTTAATTTTTTGCATCTAAAATAGACGATGTATAGTCTATATAATTATTTGCACACGAATCGGACGATTTATAGTCGACAAAATTTTTTCATAAAAAATTGAAAAAAGACGATGTATAGTCCATAATATTTTTTTCATAAAAAATTTTTTTGCACGAAAAATGGATGATGTATAGTTTATTAAATTCTTTGCACGAAAAGAAGACGACGTATATAGTCCATTTAATATTTTAGATACGAAATGGACGAATTATAGTCAATTTAATTGTTTTTTAAATTTAAAAATGGACGATGTATAGTCCATTAAATTTTGTATATATAGCCAGTCCATTTAATTTTTTGCATGAAAAATAGACGATGTATAGTCTATATAATTATTTGCACACGAATCGGACGATTTATAGTCGATAAAATTTTTTCATAAAAAATTGAAAAAAAGACGATTATATTTTTTTCATAAAAAATTTTTTTGCATGAAAAATGGATGATGTATAGTTTATTAAATTCTTTGCACGAAAAGAAGACGACGTATATAGTCCATTTAATTTTTTAGATACGAAATGGACGAATTATAGTCAATTTAATTTTTTTTTTTATTTAAAAATGGACGATGTATAGTCCATTAAATTTTGTATATATAGTCAGTCTATTTAATTTTTTGCATCTAAAATAGACGATGTATAGTCTATATAATTATTTGCACACGAATCGGACGATTTATAGTCGACAAAATTTTTTCATAAAAAATTGAAAAAAAGACGATGTATAGTCCATAATATTATTTTCATAAAAAATTTTTTTGCACGAAAAATGGATGGTTTATTAAATTCTTTGCACGAAAAGAAGACGACGTATATAGTCCATTTAATTTTTTAGATACGAAATGGACGAATTATAGTTAATTTAATTTTTTTTTAAATTTAAAAATGGACGATGTATAGTCCATTAAATTTTGTATATATAGCCAGTCCATTTAACTTTTTGCATGAAAAATAGACGATGTATAGTCTATATAATTATTTGCACACGAATCGGACGATTTATAGTCGATAAAATTTTTTCATAAAAAATTGAAAAAAGGACGATGTATAAAAATGGATGATGTATAGTTTATTAAATTCTTTGCACGAAAAGAAGACGACGTATATAGTCCATTTAATTTTTTAGATACGAAATGGACGAATTATAGTCAATTTAATTTTTTTTTAAATTTAAAAATGGACGATGTATAGTCCATTAAATTTTGTATATATAGTCAGTCTATTTAATTTTTTGCATCTAAAATAGACGATGTATAGTCTATATAATTATTTGCACACGAATCGGACGATTTATAGTCGACAAAATTTTTTCATAAAAAATTGAAAAAAAGACGATGTATAGTCCATAATATTTTTTTCATAAAAAATTTTTTTGCACGAAAAATGGATGATGTATAGTTTATTAAATTCTTTGCACGAAAAGAAGACGACGTATATAGTCCATTTAATTTTTTAGATACGAAATGGACGAATTATAGTCAATTTAATTTTTTTTTTTTATTTAAAAATGGACGATGTATAGTCCATTAAATTTTGTATATATAGTCAGTCTATTTAATTTTTTGCATCTAAAATAGACGATGTATAGTCTATATAATTATTTGCACACGAATCGGACGATTTATAGTCGACAAAATTTTTTCATAAAAAATTTAAAAAAAGACGATGTATATATAGTCCATATTTTTTTCATAAAAAATTTTTTTGCACGAAAAATGGATGATGTATAGTTTATTAAATTCTTTGCACGAAAAGAAGACGACGTATATAGTCCATTTAATTTTTTAGATACGAAATGGACGAATTATAGTCAATTTAATTTTTTTTTTTTTTTAAATGGACGATGTATAGTCCATTAAATTTTGTATATATAGCCAGTCCATTTAATTTTTTGCATGAAAAATAGACGATGTATAGTCTATATAATTATTTGCACACGAATCGGACGATTTATAGTCGATAAAATTTTTTCATAAAAAATTTAAAAAAAGACGATGTATAGTCCATTATATTTTTTTCATAAAAAATTTTTTTGCATGAAAAATGGATGATGTATAGTTTATTAAATTCTTTTCACGAAAAGAAGACGACGTATATAGTCCATTTAATTTTTTAGATACGAAATGGACGAATTATAGTCAATTTAATTTTTTTTTTATTTAAAAATGGACGATGTATAGTCCATTAAATTTTGTATATATAGTCAGTCTATTTAATTTTTTGCATCTAAAATAGACGATGTATAGTCTATATAATTATTTGCACACGAATCGGACGATTTATAGTCGACAAAATTTTTTCATAAAAAATTTAAAAAAAGACGATGTATAGTCCATAATATTTTTTTCATAAAAAATTTTTTTGCACGAAAAATGGATGATGTATAGTTTATTAAATTCTTTGCACGAAAAGAAGACGACGTATATAGTCCATTTAATTTTTTAGATACGAAATGGACGAATTATAGTCAATTTAATTTTTTTTTTTAATTTAAAAATGGACGATGTATAGTCCATTAAATTTTGTATATATAGTCAGTCTATTTAATTTTTTGCATCTAAAATAGACGATGTATAGTCTATATAATTATTTGCACACGAATCGGACGATTTATAGTCGACAAAATTTTTTCATAAAAAATTGAAAAAAAGACGATGTATAGTCCATAATATTTTTTTCATAAAAAAATTTTTTGCATGAAAAATGGATGATGTATAGTTTATTAAATTCTTTGCACGAAAAGAAGACGACGTATATAGTCCATTTAATTTTTTAGATACGAAATGGACGAATTATAGTCAATTTAATTTTTTTTTTATTTAAAAATGGACGATGTATAGTCCATTAAATTTTGTATATATAGTCAGTCTATTTAATTTTTTGCATCTAAAATAGACGATGTATAGTCTATATAATTATTTGCACACGAATCGGACGATTTATAGTCGACAAAATTTTTTCATAAAAAATTGAAAAAAAGACGATGTATAGTCCATAATATTTTTTTCATAAAAAATTTTTTTGCACGAAAAATGGATGATGTATAGTTTATTAAATTCTTTGCACGAAAAGAAGACGACGTATATAGTCCATTTAATTTTTTAGATACGAAATGGACGAATTATAGTCAATTTAATTTTTTTTTAAATTTAAAAATGGACGATGTATAGTCCATTAAATTTTGTATATATAGCCAGTCCATTTAATTTTTTGCATGAAAAATAGAGGGTGTATAGTCTATATAATTATTTGCACACGAATCGGACGATTTATAGTCGATAAAATTTTTTCATAAAAAATTGAAAAAAGGACGATGTATAGTCCATTATATTTTTTTCATAAAAAAATTTTTTGCATGAAAAATGGATGATGTATAGTTTATTAAATTCTTTGCAGGAAAAGAAGACGACGTATATAGTCCATTTAATTTTTTAGATACGAAATGGACGAATTATAGTCAATTTAATTTTTTTTTAAATTTAAAAATGGACGATGTATAGTCCATTAAATTTTGTATATATAGTCAGTCTATTTAATTTTTTGCATCTAAAATAGACGATGTATAGTCTATATAATTATTTGCACACAAATCGGACGATTTATAGTCGACAAAATTTTTTCATAAAAAATTGAAAAAAAGACGATGTATAGTCCATAATATTTTTTTCATAAAAAATTTTTTTGCACGAAAAATGGATAATGTATAGTTTATTAAATTCTTTGCACGAAAAGTAGACGACGTATATAGTCCATTTAATTTTTTAGATACGAAATGGACGAATTATAGTCAATTTAATTTTTTTTTTTTATTTAAAAATGGACGATGTGTAGTCCATTAAATTTTGTATATATAGTCAGTCTATTTAATTTTTTGCATCTAAAATAGACGATGTATAGTCTATATAATTATTTGCACACGAATCGGACGATTTATAGTCGACAAAATTTTTTCATAAAAAATTGAAAAAAAGACGATGTATAGTCCATAATATTTTTTTCATAAAAAATTTTTTTGCACGAAAAATGGATGATGTATAGTTTATTAAATTCTTTGCACGAAAAGAAGACGACGTATATAGTCCATTTAATTTTTTAGATACGAAATGGACGAATTATAGTCAATTTAATTTTTTTTTTGTTTAAAAATGGACGATGTATAGTCCATTAAATTTTGTATATATAGTCAGTCTATTTAATTTTTTGCATCTAAAATAGACGATGTATAGTCTATATAATTATTTGCACACGAATCGGACGATTTATAGTCGACAAAATTTTTTCATAAAAAATTGAAAAAAGACGATGTATATATAGTCCATAATATTTTTTTCATAAAAAATTTTTTGCACGAAAAATGGATGATGTATAGTTTATTAAATTCTTTGCACGAAAAGAAGACGACGTATATAGTCCATTTAATATTTTAGATACGAAATGGACGAATTATAGTCAATTTAATTGTTTTTTAAATTTAAAAATGGACGATGTATAGTCCATTAAATTTTGTATATATAGCCAGTCCATTTAATTTTTTGCATGAAAAATAGAGGGTGTATAGTCTATATAATTATTTGCACACGAATCGGACGATTTATAGTCGATAAAATTTTTTCATAAAAAATTGAAAAAAGGACGATGTATAGTCCATTATATTTTTTTCATAAAAAAATTTTTTGCATGAAAAATGGATGATGTATAGTTTATTAAATTCTTTGCACGAAAAGAAGACGACGTATATAGTCCATTTAATTTTTTAGATACGAAATGGACGAATTATAGTCAATTTAATTTTTTTTTAAATTTAAAAATGGACGATGTATAGTCCATTAAATTTTGTATATATAGTCAGTCTATTTAATTTTTTGCATCTAAAATAGACGATGTATAGTCTATATAATTATTTGCACACGAATCGGACGATTTATAGTCGACAAAATTTTTTCATAAAAAATTGAAAAAAAGACGATGTATAGTCCATAATATTTTTTTCATAAAAAATTTTTTTGCACGAAAAATGGATGATGTATAGTTTATTAAATTCTTTGCACGAAAAGAAGACGACGTATATAGTCCATTTAATTTTTTAGATACGAAATGGACGAATTATAGTCAATTTAATTTTTTTTTAAATTTAAAAATGGACGATGTATATTTCAATAAATTTTGTATATATAGCCAGTCCATTTAATTTTTTGCATGAAAAATAGACGATGTATAGTCTATATAATTATTTGTGTATAGTTTATTAAATTCTTTGCACGAAAAGAAGACGACGTATATAGTCCATTTAATTTTTTAGATACGAAATGGACGAATTATAGTCAATTTAATTTTTTTTTGTTTAAAAATGGACGATGTATAGTCCATTAAATTTTGTATATATAGTCAGTCTATTTAATTTTTTGCATCTAAAATAGACGATGTATAGTCTATATAATTATTTGCACACGAATCGGACGATTTATAGTCGACAAAATTTTTTCATAAAAAATTGAAAAAAGACGATGTATATTCCATAATATTTTTTTCATAAAAAATTTTTTTGCACGAAAAATGGATGATGTATAGTTTATTAAATTCTTTGCACGAAAAGAAGACGACGTATATAGTCCATTTAATATTTTAGATACGAAATGGACGAATTATAGTCAATTTAATTGTTTTTTAAATTTAAAAATGGACGATGTATAGTCCATTAAATTTTGTATATATAGCCAGTCCATTTAATTTTTTGCATGAAAAATAGACGATGTATAGTCTATATAATTATTTGCACACGAATCGGACGATTTATAGTCGATAAAATTTTTTCATAAAAAATTGAAAAAAAGACGATGTATAGTCCATTATATTTTTTTCATAAAAAATTTTTTTGCACGAAAAATGGATGATGTATATAGTTTATTAAATTCTTTGCACGAAAAGAAGACGACGTATATAGTCCATTTAATTTTTTAGATACAAAATGGACGAATTATAGTCAATTTAATTTTTTTTTAAATTTAAAAATGGACGATGTATAGTCCATTAAATTTTGTATATATAGCCAGTCCATTTAATTTTTTGCATGAAAAATAGACGATGTATAGTCTATATAATTATTTGCACACGAATCGGACGATTTATAGTCGATAAAATTTTTTCATAAAAAATTGAAAAAAGGACGATGTATAGTCCATTATATTTTTTTCATAAAAAAATTTTTTGCATGAAAAATGGATGATGTATAGTTTATTAAATTCTTTGCACGAAAAGAAGACGACGTATATAGTCCATTTAATTTTTTAGATACGAAATGGACGAATTATAGTCAATTTAATTTTTTTTTAAATTTAAAAATGGACGATGTATAGTCCATTAAATTTTGTATATATAGTCAGTCTATTTAATTTTTTGCATCTAAAATAGACGATGTATAGTCTATATAATTATTTGCACACGAATCGGACGATTTATAGTCGACAAAATTTTTTCATAAAAAATTGAAAAAAAAGACGATGTATAGTCCATAATATTTTTTTCATAAAAAATTTTTTGCACGAAAAATGGATGATGTATAGTTTATTAAATTCTTTGCACGAAAAGAAGACGACGTATATAGTCCATTTAATTTTTTAGATACGAAATGGACGAATTATAGTCAATTTAATTTTTTTTTTTATTTAAAAATGGACGATGTATAGTCCATTAAATTTTGTATATATAGTCAGTCTATTTAATTTTTTGCATCTAAAATAGACGATGTATAGTCTATATAATTATTTGCACACGAATCGGACGATTTATAGTCGACAAAATTTTTTCATTAAATTTTGTATATATAGTCAGTCTATTTAATTTTTTGCATCTAAAATAGACGATGTATAGTCTATATAATTATTTGCACACGAATCGGACGATTTATAGTCGACAAAATTTTTTCATAAAAAATTGAAAAAAGACGATGTATATGTGGATGTGATGTCCATAATATTTTTTTCATAAAAAATTTTTTTGCACGAAAAATGGATGATGTATAGTTTATTAAATTCTTTGCACGAAAAGAAGACGACGTATATAGTCCATTTAATATTTTAGATACGAAATGGACGAATTATAGTCAATTTAATTGTTTTTTAAATTTAAAAATGGACGATGTATAGTCCATTAAATTTTGTATATATAGCCAGTCCATTTAATTTTTTGCATGAAAAATAGACGATGTATAGTCTATATAATTATTTGCACACGAATCGGACGATTTATAGTCGATAAAATTTTTTCATAAAAAATTGAAAAAAAGACGATGTATAGTCCATTATATTTTTTTCATAAAAAAATTTTTTGCATGAAAAATGGATGATGTATAGTTTATTAAATTCTTTGCAGGAAAAGAAGACGACGTATATAGTCCATTTAATTTTTTAGATACGAAATGGACGAATTATAGTCAATTTAATTTTTTTTTTTATTTAAAAATGGACGATGTATAGTCCATTAAATTTTGTATATATAGTCAGTCTATTTAATTTTTTGCATCTAAAATAGACGATGTATAGTCTATATAATTATTTGCACACGAATCGGTCGATTTATAGTCGACAAAATTTTTTCATAAAAAATTGAAAAAAAGACGATGTATAGTCCATAATATTTTTTTCATAAAAAATTTTTTTGCACGAAAAATGGATGATGTATAGTTTATTAAATTCTTTGCACGAAAAGAAGACGACGTATATAGTCCATTTAATTTTTTAGATACGAAATGGACGAATTATAGTCAATTTAATTTTTTTTTAAATTTAAAAATGGACGATGTATAGTCCATTAAATTTTGTATATATAGCCAGTCCATTTAATTTTTTGCATGAAAAATAGACGATGTATAGTCTATATAATTATTTGCACACGAATCGGACGATTTATAGTCGATAAAATTTTTTCATAAAAAATTGAAAAAAGGACGATGTATAGTCCATTATATTTTTTTCATAAAAAAATTTTTTGCATGAAAAATGGATGATGTATAGTTTATTAAATTCTTTGCACGAAAAGAAGACGACGTATATAGTCCATTTAATTTTTTTAGATACGAAATGGACGAATTATAGTCAATTTAATTTTTTTTTAAATTTAAAAATGGACGATGTATAGTCCATTAAATTTTGTATATATAGTCAGTCTATTTAATTTTTTGCATCTAAAATAGACGATGTATAGTCTATATAATTATTTGCACACGAATCGGACGATTTATAGTCGACAAAATTTTTTCATAAAAAATTGAAAAAAAGACGATGTATAGTCCATAATATTTTTTTCATAAAAAATTTTTTTGCACGAAAAATGGATGATGTATAGTTTATTTAATTCTTTGCACGAAAAGAAGACGACGTATATAGTCCATTTAATATTTTAGATACGAAATGGACGAATTATAGTCAATTTAATTGTTTTTTAAATTTAAAAATGGACGATGTATAGTCCATTAAATTTTGTATATATAGCCAGTCCATTTAATTTTTTGCATGAAAAATAGACGATGTATAGTCTATATAATTATTTCCACACGAATCGGACGATTTATAGTCGATAAAATTTTTTCATAAAAAATTGAAAAAAAGACGATGTATAGTCCATTATATTTTTTTCATAAAAAATTTTTTTGCACGAAAAATGGATGATGTATAGTTTATTAAATTCTTTGCACGAAAAGAAGACGACGTATATAGTCCATTTAATTTTTTAGATACAAAATGGACGAATTATAGTCAATTTAATTTTTTTTTAAATTTAAAAATGGACGATGTATAGTCCATTAAATTTTGTATATATAGCCAGTCCATTTAATTTTTTGCATGAAAAATAGACGATGTATAGTCTATATAATTATTTGCACACGAATCGGACGATTTATAGTCGATAAAATTTTTTCATAAAAAATTGAAAAAAGGACGATGTATAGTCCATAATATTTTTTTCATAAAAAAATTTTTTGCATGAAAAATGGATGATGTATAGTTTATTAAATTCTTTGCACGAAAAGAAGACGACGTATATAGTCCATTTAATTTTTTAGATACGAAATGGACGAATTATAGTCAATTTAATTTTTTTTTAAATTTAAAAATGGACGATGTATAGTCCATTAAATTTTGTATATAGTCAGTCTATTTAATTTTTTGCATCTAAAATAGACGATGTATAGTCTATATAATTATTTGCACACGAATCGGACGATTTATAGTCGACAAAATTTTTTCATAAAAAATTGAAAAAAAGACGGTGTATATATAGTCCATAATATTTTTTTCATAAAAAATTTTTTTGCACGAAAAATGGATGATGTATAGTTTATTAAATTCTTTGCACGAAAAGAAGACGACGTATATAGTCCATTTAATTCTTTAGATACGAAATGGACGAATTATAGTCAATTTAATTGTTTTTTAAATTTAAAAATGGACGATGTATAGTCCATTAAATTTTGTATATATAGCCAGTCCATTTAATTTTTTGCATGAAAAATAGACGATGTATAGTCTATATAATTATTTGCACACGAATCGGACGATTTATAGTCGACAAAATTTTTTCATAAAAAATTGAAAAAAAGACGATGTATAGTCCATAATATTTTTTTCATAAAAAATTTTTTTGCACGAAAAATGGATGATGTATAGTTTATTTAATTCTTTGCACGAAAAGAAGACGACGTATATAGTCCATTTAATATTTTAGATACGAAATGGACGAATTATAGTCAATTTAATTGTTTTTTAAATTTAAAAATGGACGATGTATAGTCCATTAAATTTTGTATATATAGCCAGTCCATTTAATTTTTTGCATGAAAAATAGACGATGTATAGTCTATATAATTATTTCCACACGAATCGGACGATTTATAGTCGATAAAATTTTTTCATAAAAAATTGAAAAAAAGACGATGTATAGTCCATTATATTTTTTTCATAAAAAATTTTTTTGCACGAAAAATGGATGATGTATAGTTTATTAAATTCTTTGCACGAAAAGAAGACGACGTATATAGTCCATTTAATTTTTTAGATACAAAATGGACGAATTATAGTCAATTTAATTTTTTTTTAAATTTAAAAATGGACGATGTATAGTCCATTAAATTTTGTATATATAGCCAGTCCATTTAATTTTTTGCATGAAAAATAGACGATGTATAGTCTATATAATTATTTGCACACGAATCGGACGATTTATAGTCGATAAAATTTTTTCATAAAAAATTGAAAAAAGGACGATGTATAGTCCATAATATTTTTTTCATAAAAAAATTTTTTGCATGAAAAATGGATGATGTATAGTTTATTAAATTCTTTGCACGAAAAGAAGACGACGTATATAGTCCATTTAATTTTTTAGATACGAAATGGACGAATTATAGTCAATTTAATTTTTTTTTAAATTTAAAAATGGACGATGTATAGTCCATTAAATTTTGTATATAGTCAGTCTATTTAATTTTTTGCATCTAAAATAGACGATGTATAGTCTATATAATTATTTGCACACGAATCGGACGATTTATAGTCGACAAAATTTTTTCATAAAAAATTGAAAAAAAGACGGTGTATATATAGTCCATAATATTTTTTTCATAAAAAATTTTTTTGCACGAAAAATGGATGATGTATAGTTTATTAAATTCTTTGCACGAAAAGAAGACGACGTATATAGTCCATTTAATTCTTTAGATACGAAATGGACGAATTATAGTCAATTTAATTGTTTTTTAAATTTAAAAATGGACGATGTATAGTCCATTAAATTTTGTATATATAGTCAGTCTATTTAATTTTTTGCATCTAAAATAGACGATGTATAGTCTATATAATTATTTGCGCACGAATCGGACGATTTATAGTCGACAAAATTTTTTCATAAAAAATTGAAAAAAAGACGATGTATAGTCCATAATATTTTTTTCATAAAAAATTTTTTTGCACGAAAAATGGATGATGTATAGTTTATTAAATTCTTTGCACGAAAAGAAGACGACGTATATAGTCCATTTAATTTTTTAGATACGAAATGGACGAATTATAGTCAATTTAATTTTTTTTTTTTTTTATTTAAAAATGGACGATGTATAGTCCATTAAATTTTGTATATATAGTCAGTCTATTTAATTTTTTGCATCTAAAATAGACGATGTATAGTCTATATAATTATTTGCACACGAATCGGACGATTTATAGTCGACAAAATTTTTTCATAAAAAATTGAAAAAAAGACGATGTATAGTCCATAATATTTTTTTCATAAAAAATTTTTTTGCACGAAAAATGGATGATGTATAGTTTATTAAATTCTTTGCACGAAAAGAAGACGACGTATATAGTCCATTTAATTTTTTAGATACGAAATGGACGAATTATAGTCAATTTAATTTTTTTTTTTTATTTAAAAATGGACGATGTATAGTCCATTAAATTTTGTATATATAGTCAGTCTATTTAATTTTTTGCATCTAAAATAGACGATGTATAGTCTATATAATTATTTGCACACGAATCGGACGATTTATAGTCGACAAAATTTTTTCATTAAATTTTGTATATATAGTCAGTCTATTTAATTTTTTGCATCTAAAATAGACGATGTATAGTCTATATAATTATTTGCACACGAATCGGACGATTTATAGTCGACAAAATTTTTTCATAAAAAATTGAAAAAAAGACGATGTATAGTCCATAATATTTTTTTCATAAAAAATTTTTTTGCACGAAAAATGGATGATGTATAGTTTATTAAATTCTTTGCACGAAAAGAAGACGACGTATATAGTCCATTTAATTTTTTAGATACGAAATGGACGAATTATAGTCAATTTAATTTTTTTTTTTATTTAAAAATGGACGATGTATAGTCCATTAAATTTTGTATATATAGTCAGTCTATTTAATTTTTTGCATCTAAAATAGACGATGTATAGTCTATATAATTATTTGCACACGAATCGGACGATTTATAGTCGACAAAATTTTTTCATAAAAAATTGAAAAAAAGACGATGTATAGTCCATTATATTTTTTTCATAAAAAATTTTTTTGCACGAAAAATGGATGATGTATAGTTTATTAAATTCTTTGCACGAAAAGAAGACGACGTATATAGTCCATTTAATATTTTAGATACGAAATGGACGAATTATAGTCAATTTAATTGTTTTTTAAATTTAAAAATGGACGATGTATAGTCCATTAAATTTTGTATATATAGCCAGTCCATTTAATTTTTTGCATGAAAAATAGACGATGTATAGTCTATATAATTATTTGCACACGAATCGGACGATTTATAGTCGACAAAATTTTTTCATAAAAAATTGAAAAAAAGACGATGTATAGTCCATAATATTTTTTTCATAAAAAATTTTTTTGCACGAAAAATGGATGATGTATAGTTTATTAAATTCTTTGCACGAAAAGAAGACGACGTATATAGTCCATTTAATTTTTTAGATACGAAATGGACGAATTATAGTCAATTTAATTTTTTTTTTTATTTAAAAATGGACGATGTATAGTCCATTAAATTTTGTATATATAGTCAGTCTATTTAATTTTTTGCATCTAAAATAGACGATGTATAGTCTATATAATTATTTGCACACGAATCGGACGATTTATAGTCGACAAAATTTTTTCATAAAAAATTGAAAAAAAGACGATGTATAGTCCATAATATTTTTTTCATAAAAAATTTTTTTGCACGAAAAATGGATGATGTATAGTTTATTAAATTCTTTGCACGAAAAGAAGACGACGTATATATTCCATTTAATTTTTTAGATACGAAATGGACGAATTATAGTCAATTTAATTTTTTTTTATTTAAAAATGGACGATGTATAGTCCATTAAATTTTGTATATATAGTCAGTCTATTTAATTTTTTGCATCTAAAATAGACGATGTATAGTCTATATAATTATTTGCACACGAATCGGACGATTTATAGTCGACAAAATTTTTTCATAAAAAATTTAAAAAAAGACGATGTATAGTCCATTATATTTTTTTCATAAAATAATTTTTTGCATGAAAAATGGATGATGTATAGTTTATTAAATTCTTTGCACGAAAAGAAGACGACGTATATAGTCCATTTAATTTTTTTGATACGAAATGGACGAATTATAGTCAATTTAATTTTTTTTTTGTTTAAAAATGGACGATGTATAGTCCATTAAATTTTGTATATATAGTCAGTCTATTTAATTTTTTGCATCTAAAATAGACGATGTATAGTCTATATAATTATTTGCACACGAATCGGACGATTTATAGTCGACAAAATTTTTTCATAAAAAATTGAAAAAAGACGATGTATATATAGTCCATAATATTTTTTTCATAAAAAATTTTTTTGCACGAAAAATGGATGATGTATAGTTTATTAAATTCTTTGCACGAAAAGAAGACGACGTATATAGTCCATTTAATTTTTTAGATACGAAATGGACGAATTATAGTCAATTTAATTTTTTTTTAAATTTAAAAATGGACGATGTATAGTCCATTAAATTTTGTATATATAGCCAGTCCATTTAATTTTTTGCATGAAAAATAGACGATGTATAGTCTATATAATTATTTGCACACGAATCGGACGATTTATAGTCGATAAAATTTTTTCATAAAACATTGAAAAAGACGATGTTATAGTCCATTATATTTTTTTCATAAAAAAATTTTTTCCATGAAAAATGGATGATGTATAGTTTATTAAATTCTTTGCACGAAAAGAAGACGACGTATATAGTCCATTTAATTTTTTAGATACGAAATGGACGAATTATAGTCAATTTAATTTTTTTTTTTATTTAAAAATGGACGATGTATAGTCCATTAAATTTTGTATATATAGTCAGTCTACTTAATTTTTTGCATCTAAAATAGACGATGTATAGTATATATAATTATTTGCACACGAATCGGACGATTTATAGTCGACAAAATTTTTTCATAAAAAATTGAAAAAAGGACGATGTATAGTCCATTATATTTTTTTCATAAAAAAATTTTTTGCATGAAAAATGGATGATGTATAGTTTATTAAATTCTTTGCACGAAAAGAAGACGACGTATATAGTCCATTTAATTTTTTAGATACGAAATGGACGAATTATAGTCAATTTAATTTTTTTTTAAATTTAAAAATGGACGATGTATAGTCCATTAAATTTTGTATATATAGTCAGTCTATTTAATTTTTTGCATCTAAAATAGACGATGTATAGTCTATATAATTATTTGCACACGAATCGGACGATTTATAGTCGACAAAATTTTTTCATAAAAAATTGAAAAAAAGACGATGTATAGTCCATAATATTTTTTTCATAAAAAATTTTTTGCACGAAAAATGGATGATGTATAGTTTATTAAATTCTTTGCACGAAAAGAAGACGACGTATATAGTCCATTTAATTTTTTAGATACGAAATGGACGAATTATATATAGTCAATTTAATTTTTTTTTAAATTTAAAAATGGACGATGTATAGTCCATTAAGTTTTGTATATATAGCCAGTCCATTTAATTTTTTGCATGAAAAATAGACGATGTATAGTCTATATAATTATTTGCACACGAATCGGACGATTTATAGTCGATAAAATTTTTTCATAAAAAATTGAAAAAAGGACGATGTATAGTCCATTATATTTTTTTCATAAAAAAATTTTTTGCATGAAAAATGGATGATGTATAGTTTATTAAATTCTTTGCACGAAAAGAAGACGACGTATATAGTCCATTTAATTTTTTAGATACGAAATGGACGAATTATAGTAAATTTAATTTTTTTTTTTAATTTAAAAATGGACGATGTATAGTCCATTAAATTTTGTATATATAGTCAGTCTATTTAATTTTTTGCATCTAAAATAGACGATGTATAGTCTATATAATTATTTGCACACGAATCGGACGATTTATAGTCGACAAAATTTTTTCATAAAAAATTGAAAAAAAGACGATGTATAGTCCATAATATTTTTTTCATAAAAAATTTTTTTGCACGAAAAATGGATGATGTATAGTTTATTAAATTCTTTGCACGAAAAGAAGATGACGTATATAGTCCATTTAATTTTTTAGATACGAAATGGACGAATTATAGTCAATTTAATTTTTTTTTTTTTAAAAATGGACGATGTATAGTCCATTAAATTTTGTATATATAGTCAGTCTATTTAATTTTTTGCATCTAAAATAGACGATGTATAGTCTATATAATTATTTGCACACGAATCGGACGATTTATAGTCGACAAAATTTTTTCATAAAAAATTGAAAAAAAGACGATGTATAGTCCATAATATTTTTTTCATAAAAAATTTTTTTGCACGAAAAATGGATGATGTATAGTTTATTAAATTCTTTGCACGAAAAGAAGACGACGTATATAGTCCATTTAATTTTTTAGATACGAAATGGACGAATTATAGTCAATTTAATTTTTTTTTTTATTTAAAAATGGACGATGTATAGTCCATTAAATTTTGTATATATAGTCAGTCTATTTAATTTTTTGCATCTAAAATAGACGATGTATAGTCTATATAATTATTTGCACACGAATCGGACGATTTATAGTCGACAAAATTTTTTCATTAAATTTTGTATATATAGTCAGTCTATTTAATTTTTTGCATCTAAAATAGACGATGTATAGTCTATATAATTATTTGCACACGAATCGGACGATTTATAGTCGACAAAATTTTTTCATAAAAAATTGAAAAAAGACGATGTATATGTGGATGTGATGTCCATAATATTTTTTTCATAAAAAATTTTTTTGCACGAAAAATGGATGATGTATAGTTTATTAAATTCTTTGCACGAAAAGAAGACGACGTATATAGTCCATTTAATATTTTAGATACGAAATGGACGAATTATAGTCAATTTAATTGTTTTTTAAATTTAAAAATGGACGATGTATAGTCCATTAAATTTTGTATATATAGCCAGTCCATTTAATTTTTTGCATGAAAAATGGACGATGTATAGTCTATATAATTATTTGCACACGAATCGGACGATTTATAGTCGATAAAATTTTTTCATAAAAAATTGAAAAAAAGACGATGTATAGTCCATTATATTTTTTTCATAAAAAAATTTTTTGCATGAAAAATGGATGATGTATAGTTTATTAAATTCTTTGCACGAAAAGAAGACGACGTATATAGTCCATTTAATTTTTTTAGATACGAAATGGACGAATTATAGTCAATTTAATTTTTTTTTTTTTATTTAAAAATGGACGATGTATAGTCCATTAAATTTTGTATATATAGTCAGTCTATTTAATTTTTTGCATCTAAAATAGACGATGTATAGTCTATATAATTATTTGCACACGAATCGGACGATTTATAGTCGACAAAATTTTTTCATAAAAAATTGAAAAAAAGACGGTGTATATATAGTCCATAATATTTTTTTCATAAAAAATTTTTTTGCACGAAAAATGGATGATGTATAGTTTATTAAATTCTTTGCACGAAAAGAAGACGACGTATATAGTCCATTTAATTTTTTAGATACGAAATGGACGAATTATAGTCAATTTAATTTTTTTTTTTTATTTAAAAATGGACGATGTATAGTCCATTAAATTTTGTATATATAGTCAGTCTATTTAATTTTTTGCATCTAAAATAGACGATGTATAGTCTATATAATTATTTGCACACGAATCGGACGATTTATAGTCGACAAAATTTTTTCATAAAAAATTGAAAAAAAGACGATGTCCATAGAGTCCATAATATTTTTTTCATAAAAAATTTTTTGCATGAAAAATGGATGATGTATAGTTTATTAAATTCTTTGCACGAAAAGAAGACGACGTATATAGTCCATTTAATTTTTTAGATACGAAATGGACGAATTATAGTCAATTTAATTTTTTTTTAAATTTAAAAATGGACGATGTATAGTCCATTAAATTTTGTATATATAGCCAGTCCATTTAATTTTTTGCATGAAAAATAGACGATGTATAGTCTATATAATTATTTGCACACGAATCGGACGATTTATAGTCGATAAAATTTTTTCATAAAAAATTGAAAAAAAGACGATGTATAGTCCATTATATTTTTTTCATAAAAAAATTTTTTGCATGAAAAATGGATGATGTATAGTTTATTAAATTCTTTGCACGAAAAGAAGACGACGTATATAGTCCATTTAAATTTTTAGATACGAAATGGACGAATTATAGTCAATTTAATTTTTTTTTAAATTTAAAAATGGACGATGTATAGTCCATTAAATTTTGTATATATAGTCAGTCTATTTAATTTTTTGCATCTAAAATAGACGATGTATAGTCTATATAATTATTTGCACACGAATCGGACGATTTATAGTCGACAAAATTTTTTCATAAAAAATTGAAAAATAGACGATGTATAGTTCATAATATTTTTTTCATAAAAAATTTTTTTGCACGAAAAATGGATGATGTATAGTTTATTAAATTCTTTGCACGAAAAGAAGACGACGTATATAGTCCATTTAATTTTTTAGATACGAAATGGACGAATTATAGTCAATTTAATTTTTTTTTAAATTTAAAAATGGACGATGTATAGTCCATTAAATTTTGTATATATAGTCAGTCTATTTAATTTTTTGCATCTAAAATAGACGATGTATAGTCTATATAATTATTTGCACACGAATCGGACGATTTATAGTCGACAAAATTTTTTCATAAAAAATTGAAAAAAAGACGATGTATAGTCCATAATATTTTTTTCATAAGACGACGTATATAGTCCATTTAATTTTTTAGATACGAAATGGACGAATTATAGTCAATTTAATTTTTTTTTAAATTTAAAAATGGACGATGTATAGTCCATTAAATTTTGTATATATAGCCAGTCCATTTAATTTTTTGCATGAAAAATAGACGATGTATAGTCTATATAATTATTTGCACACGAATCGGACGATTTATAGTCGACAAAATTTTTTCATAAAAAATTAAAAAAAAGACGATGTATAGTCCATTATATTTTTTTCATAAAAAAATTTTTTGCATGAAAAATGGATGATGTATAGTTTATTAAATTCTTTGCACGAAAAGAAGACGACGTATATAGTCCATTTAATATTTTAGATACGAAATGGACGAATTATAGTCAATTTAATTTTTTTTTTGTTTAAAAATGGACGATGTATAGTCCATTAAATTTTGTATATATAGTCAGTCTATTTAATTTTTTGCATCTAAAATAGACGATGTATAGTCTATATAATTATTTGCACACGAATCGGACGATTTATAGTCGACAAAATTTTTTCATAAAAAATTGAAAAAAAGACGATGTATAGTCCATTATATTTTTTTCATAAAAAAATTTTTTGCATGAAAAATGGATGATGTATAGTTTATTAAATTCTTTGCACGAAAAGAAGACGACGTATATAGTCCATTTAATTTTTTAGATACGAAATGGACGAATTATAGTCAATTAAATTTTTTTTTTTTTTTTAAAAATGGACGATGTATAGTCCATTAAATTTTGTATATATAGTCAGTCTATTTAATTTTTTGCATCTAAAATAGACGATGTATAGTCTATATAATTATTTGCACACGAATCGGACGATTTATAGTCGACAAAATTTTTTCATAAAAAATTGAAAAAAGACGATGTATAGTCCATAATATTTTTTTCATAAAAAATTTTTTTGCACGAAAAATGGATGATGTATAGTTTATTAAATTCTTTGCACGAAAAGAAGACGACGTATATAGTCCATTTAATATTTTAGATACGAAATGGACGAATTATAGTCAATTTAATTGTTTTTTAAATTTAAAAATGGACGATGTATAGTCCATTAAATTTTGTATATATAGCCAGTCCATTTAATTTTTTGCATGAAAAATAGACGATGTATAGTCTATATAATTATTTGCACACGAATCGGACGATTTATAGTCGATAAAATTTTTTCATAAAAAATTGAAAAAAAGACGATGTATAGTCCATTATATTTTTTTCATAAAAAAATTTTTTGCATGAAAAATGGATGATGTATAGTTTATTAAATTCTTTGCACGAAAAGAAGACGACGTATATAGTCCATTTAATTTTTTAGATACGAAATGGACGAATTATAGTCAATTTAATTTTTTTTTTAATTTAAAAATGGACGATGTATAGTCCATTAAATTTTGTATATATAGCCAGTCCATTTAATTTTTTGCATGAAAAATAGACGATGTATAGTCTATATAATTATTTGCACACGAATCGGACGATTTATAGTCGATAAAATTTTTTCATAAAAAATATATATAAAATATATTTTTTTCATAAAAAAATTTTTTGCATGAAAAATGGATGATGTATAGTTTATTAAATTCTTTGCACGAAAAGAAGACGACGTATATAGTCCATTTAATTTTTTAGATACGAAATGGACGAATTATAGTCAATTTAATTTTTTTTTTTTATTTAAAAATGGACGATGTATAGTCCATTAAATTTTGTATATATAGTCAGTCTATTTAATTTTTTGCATCTAAAATAGACGATGTATAGTCTATATAATTATTTGCACACGAATCGGACGATTTATAGTCGACAAAATTTTTTCATAAAAAATTGAAAAAAAGACGATGTATAGTCCATAATATTTTTTTCATAAAAAATTTTTTTGCACGAAAAATTGATGATGTATAGTTTATTAAATTCTTTGCACGAAAAGAAGACGACGTATATAGTCCATTTAATTTTTTAGATACGAAATGGACGAATTATAGTCAATTTAATTTTTTTTTTGTTTAAAAATGGACGATGTATAGTCCATTAAATTTTGTATATATAGTCAGTCTATTTAATTTTTTGCATCTAAAATAGACGATGTATAGTCTATATAATTATTTGCACACGAATCGGACGATTTATAGTCGACAAAATTTTTTCATAAAAAATTGAAAAAAGACGATGTATAGTCCATAATATTTTTTTCATAAAAAATTTTTTTGCACGAAAAATGGATGATGTATAGTTTATTAAATTCTTTGCACGAAAAGAAGACGACGTATATAGTCCATTTAATATTTTAGATACGAAATGGACGAATTATAGTCAATTTAATTGTTTTTTAAATTTAAAAATGGACGATGTATAGTCCATTAAATTTTGTATATATAGCCAGTCCATTTAATTTTTTGCATGAAAAATAGACGATGTATAGTCTATATAATTATTTGCACACGAATCGGACGATTTATAGTCGATAAAATTTTTTCATAAAAAATTGAAAAAAAGACGATGTATATATAGTCCATTATATTTTTTTCATAAAAAAATTTTTTGCATGAAAAATGGATGATGTATAGTTTATTAAATTCTTTGCACGAAAAGAAGACGACGTATATAGTCCATTTAATTTTTTAGATACGAAATGGACGAATTATAGTCAATTTAATTTTTTTTTTTATTTAAAAATGGACGATGTATAGTCCATTAAATTTTGTATATATAGCCAGTCCATTTAATTTTTTGCATGAAAAATAGACGATGTATAGTCTATATAATTATTTGCACACGAATCGGACGATTTATAGTCGATAAAATTTTTTCATAAAAAATATATATAAAATATATTTTTTTCATAAAAAAATTTTTTGCATGAAAAATGGATGATGTATAGTTTATTAAATTCTTTGCACGAAAAGAAGACGACGTATATAGTCCATTTAATTTTTTAGATACGAAATGGACGAATTATAGTCAATTTAATTTTTTTTTTTATTTAAAAATGGACGATGTATAGTCCATTAAATTTTGTATATATAGTCAGTCTATTTAATTTTTTGCATCTAAAATAGACGATGTATAGTCTATATAATTATTTGCACACGAATCGGACGATTTATAGTCGACAAAATTTTTTCATAAAAAATTGAAAAAAAGACGATGTATAGTCCATAATATTTTTTTCATAAAAAATTTTTTTGCACGAAAAATTGATGATGTATAGTTTATTAAATTCTTTGCACGAAAAGAAGACGACGTATATAGTCCATTTAATTTTTTAGATACGAAATGGACGAATTATAGTCAATTTAATTTTTTTTTAAATTTAAAAATGGACGATGTATAGTCCATTAAATTTTGTATATATAGCCAGTCCATTTAATTTTTTGCATGAAAAATAGACGATGTATAGTCTATATAATTATTTGCACACGAATCGGACGATTTATAGTCGATAAAATTTTTTCATAAAAAATTGAAAAAAAGACGATGTATAGTCCATTATATTTTTTTCATAAAAAATTTTTTTGCATGAAAAATGGATGATGTATAGTTTATTAAATTCTTTGCACGAAAAGAAGACGACGTATATAGTCCATTTAATTTTTTAGATACGAAATGGACGAATTATAGTCAATTTAATTTTTTTTTAAATTTAAAAATGGACGATGTATAGTCCATTAAATTTTGTATATATAGTCAGTCTATTTAATTTTTTGCATCTAAAATAGACTATGTATAGTCTATATAATTATTTGCACACGAATCGGACGATTTATAGTCGACAAAATTTTTTCATAAAAAATTAAAAAAAAAAAAGACGATGTATAGTCCATAATATTTTTTTCATAAAAAATTTTTTTGCACGAAAAATGGATGATGTATAGTTTATTAAATTCTTTGCACGAAAAGAAGACGACGTATATAGTCCATTTAATTTTTTAGATACGAAATGGACGAATTATAGTCAATTTAATTTTTTTTTAATTTAAAAATGGACGATGTATAGTCCATTAAATTTTGTATATATAGCCAGTCCATTTAATTTTTTGCATGAAAAATAGACGATGTATAGTCTATATAATTATTTGCACACGAATCGGACGATTTATAGTCGATAAAATTTTTTCATAAAAAATTGAAAAAAAGACGATGTATAGTCCATTATATTTTTTTCATAAAAAAATTTTTTGCATGAAAAATGGATGATGTATAGTTTATTAAATTCTTTGCACGAAAAGAAGACGACGTATATAGTCCATTTAATTTTTTAGATACGAAATGGACGAATTATAGTCAATTTAATTTTTTTTTTGTTTAAAAATGGACGATGTATAGTCCATTAAATTTTGTATATATAGTCAGTCTATTTAATTTTTTGCATCTAAAATAGACGATGTATAGTCTATATAATTATTTGCACACGAATCGGACGATTTATAGTCGACAAAATTTTTTCATAAAAAATTGAAAAAAAGACGATCTATAGTCCATAATATTTTTTTCATAAAAAATTTTTTTGCACGAAAAATGGATGATGTATAGTTTATTAAATTCTTTGCACGAAAAGAAGACGACGTATATAGTCCATTTAATTTTTTAGATACGAAATGGACGAATTATAGTCAATTTAATTTTTTTTTAAATTTAAAAATGGACGATGTATAGTCCATTAAATTTTGTATATATAGTCAGTCTATTTAATTTTTTGCATCTAAAATAGACTATGTATAGTCTATATAATTATTTGCACACGAATCGGACGATTTATAGTCGACAAAATTTTTTCATAAAAAATTTAAAAAAAGACGATGTATAGTCCATAATATTTTTTTCATAAAAAATTTTTTTGCATGAAAAATGGATGATGTATAGTTTATTAAATTCTTTGCACGAAAAGAAGACGACGTATATAGTCCATTTAATTTTTTAGATACGAAATGGACGAATTATAGTCAATTTAATTTTTTTTTAATTTAAAAATGGACGATGTATAGTCCATTAAATTTTGTATATATAGCCAGTCCATTTAATTTTTTGCATGAAAAATAGACGATGTATAGTCTATATAATTATTTGCACACGAATCGGACGATTTATAGTCGATAAAATTTTTTCATAAAAAATTGAAAAAAAGACGATGTATAGTCCATTATATTTTTTTCATAAAAAAATTTTTTGCATGAAAAATGGATGATGTATAGTTTATTAAATTCTTTGCACGAAAAGAAGACGACGTATATAGTCCATTTAATTTTTTAGATACGAAATGGACGAATTATAGTCAATTTAATTTTTTTTTTGTTTAAAAATGGACGATGTATAGTCCATTAAATTTTGTATATATAGTCAGTCTATTTAATTTTTTGCATCTAAAATAGACGATGTATAGTCTATATAATTATTTGCACACGAATCGGACGATTTATAGTCGACAAAATTTTTTCATAAAAAATTGAAAAAAAGACGATCTATAGTCCATAATATTTTTTTCATAAAAAATTTTTTTGCACGAAAAATGGATGATGTATAGTTTATTAAATTCTTTGCACGAAAAGAAGACGACGTATATAGTCCATTTAATTTTTTAGATACGAAATGGACGAATTATAGTCAATTTAATTTTTTTTTAAATTTAAAAATGGACGATGTATAGTCCATTAAATTTTGTATATATAGTCAGTCTATTTAATTTTTTGCATCTAAAATAGACGATGTATAGTCTATATAATTATTTGCACACGAATCGGACGATTTATAGTCGACAAAATTTTTTCATAAAAAATTGAAAAAAAGACGATGTATAGTCCATAATATTTTTTTCATAAAAAATTTTTTTGCACGAAAAATGGATGATGTATAGTTTATTAAATTCTTTGCACGAAAAGAAGACGACGTATATAGTCCATTTAATATTTTAGATACGAAATGGACGAATTATAGTCAATTTAATTGTTTTTTAAATTTAAAAATGGACGATGTATAGTCCATTAAATTTTGTATATATATCCAGTCCATTTAATTTTTTGCATGAAAAATAGACGATGTATAGTCTATATAATTATTTGCACACGAATCGGACGATTTATAGTCGATAAAATTTTTTCATAAAAAATTTAAAAAAAGACGATGTATAGTCCATTATATTTTTTCATAAAAAAATTTTTTGCATGAAAAATGGATGATGTATAGTTTATTAAATTCTTTGCACGAAAAGAAGACGACGTATATAGTCCATTTAATTTTTTAGATACGAAATGGACGAATTATAGTCAATTTTATTTTTTTTTTTATTTAAAAATGGACGATGTATAGTCCATTAAATTTTGTATATATAGTCAGTCTATTTAATTTTTTGCATCTAAAATAGACGATGTATAGTCTATATAATTATTTGCACACGAATCGGACGATTTATAGTCGACAAAATTTTTTCATAAAAAATTGAAAAAAGACGATGTATAGTCCATAATATTTTTTTCATAAAAAATTTTTTTGCACGAAAAATGGATGATGTATAGTTTATTAAATTCTTTGCACGAAAAGAAGACGACGTATATAGTCCATTTAATTTTTTAGATACGAAATGGACGAATTATAGTCAATTTAATTTTTTTTTTTATTTAAAAATGGACGATGTATAGTCCATTAAATTTTGTATATATAGTCAGTCTATTTAATTTTTTGCATCTAAAATAGACGATGTATAGTCTATATAATTATTTGCACACGAATCGGACGATTTATAGTCGGCAAAATTTTTTCATAAAAAATTGAAAAAAAGACGATGTATATATAGTCCATAATATTTTTTTCATAAAAAATTTTTTTGCACGAAAAATGGATGATGTATAGTTTATTAAATTCTTTGCACGAAAAGAAGACGACGTATATAGTCCATTTAATTTTTTAGATACGAAATGGACGAATTATAGTCAATTTAATTTTTTTTAAATTTAAAAATGGACGATGTATAGTCCATTAAATTTTGTATATATAGCCAGTCCATTTAATTTTTTGCATGAAAAATAGACGATGTATAGTCTATATAATTATTTGCACACGAATCGGACGATTTATAGTCGATAAAATTTTTTCATAAAAAATTGAAAAAAAGACGATGTATAGTCCATTATATTTTTTTCATAAAAAAATTTTTTGCATGAAAAATGGATGATGTATAGTTCATTAAATTCTTTGCACGAAAAGAAGACGACGTATATAGTCCATTTAATTTTTTAGATACGAAATGGACGAATTATAGTCAATTTAATTTTTTTTTTGTTTAAAAATGGACGATGTATAGTCCATTAAATTTAGTATATATAGTCAGTCTATTTAATTTTTTGCATCTAAAATAGACGATGTATAGTCTATATAATTATTTGCACACGAATCGGACGATTTATAGTCGACAAAATTTTTTCATAAAAAATTGAAAAAAAGACGATGTTATAGTCCATTATATTTTTTTCATAAAAAATTTTTTTGCATGAAAAATGGATGATGTATAGTTTATTAAATTCTTTGCACGAAAAGAAGACGACGTATATAGTCCATTTAATTTTTTAGATACGAAATGGACGAATTATATATAGTCAATTTAATTTTTTTTTTTTTTTAAAATGGACGATGTATAGTCCATTAAATTTTGTATATATAGTCAGTCTATTTAATTTTTTGCATCTAAAATAGACGATGTATAGTCTATATAATTATTTGCACACGAATCGGACGATTTATAGTCGACAAAATTTTTTCATAAAAAATTGAAAAAAAGACGATGTATAGTCCATAATATTTTTTTCATAAAAATTTTTTTTGCACGAAAAATGGATGATGTATAGTTTATTAAATTCTTTGCACGAAAAGAAGACGACGTATATAGTCCATTTAATTTTTTAGATACGAAATGGACGAATTATAGTCAATTTAATTTTTTTTTTAATTTAAAAATGGACGATGTATAGACCATTAAATTTTGTATATATAGTCAGTCTATTTAATTTTTTGCATCTAAAATAGACTATGTATAGTCTATATAATTATTTGCACACGAATCGGACGATTTATAGTCGACAAAATTTTTTCATAAAAAATTTAAAAAAAGACGATGTATAGTCCATAATATTTTTTTCATAAAAAATTTTTTTGCACGAAAAATGGATGATGTATAGTTTATTAAATTCTTTGCACGAAAAGAAGACGACGTATATAGTCCATTTAATTTTTTAGATACGAAATGGACGAGTTATAGTCAATTTAATTTTTTTTTAAATTTAAAAATGGACGATGTATAGTCCATTCAATTTTGTATATATAGCCAGTCCATTTAATTTTTTGCATGAAAAATAGACGATGTATAGTCTATATAATTATTTGCACACGAATCGGACGATTTATAGTCGATAAAATTTTTTCATAAAAAATTGAAAAAAGGACGATGTATAGTCCATTATATTTTTTTCATAAAAAAATTTTTTGCACGAAAAATGGATGATGTATAGTTTATTAAATTCTTTGCACGAAAAGAAGACGACGTATATAGTCCATTTAATTTTTTAGATACGAAATGGACGAATTATAGTCAATTTAATTTTTTTTTTGTTTAAAAATGGACGATGTATAGTCCATTAAATTTTGTATATATAGTCAGTCTATTTAATTTTTTGCATCTAAAATAGACGATGTATAGTCTATATAATTATTTGCACACGAATCGGACGATTTATAGTCGACAAAATTTTTTCATAAAAAATTGAAAAAAAGACGATCTATAGTCCATAATATTTTTTTCATAAAAAATTTTTTTGCACGAAAAATGGATGATGTATAGTTTATTAAATTCTTTGCATGAAAAGAAGACGACGTATATAGTCCATTTAATTTTTTAGATACGAAATGGACGAATTATAGTCAATTTAATTTTTTTTTAAATTTAAAAATGGACGATGTATAGTCCATTAAATTTTGTATATATAGCCAGTCCATTTAATTTTTTGCATGAAAAATAGACGATGTATAGTCTATATAATTATTTGCACACGAATCGGACGATTTATAGTCGATAAAATTTTTTCATAAAAAATTGAAAAATGGATGATGTATAGTTTATTAAATTCTTTGCACGAAAAGAAGACGACGTATATAGTCCATTTAATTTTTTAGATACGAAATGGACGAATTATAGTCAATTTATTTTTTTTTTAAATTTAAAAATGGACGATGTATAGTCCATTAAATTTTGTATATATAGTCAGTCTATTTAATTTTTTGCATCTAAAATAGACGATGTATAGTCTATATAATTATTTGCACACGAATCGGACGATTTATAGTCGACAAAATTTTTTCATAAAAAATTGAAAAAAAGACGATGTATAGTCCATAATATTTTTTTCATAAAAAATTTTTTTGCACGAAAAATGGATGATGTATAGTTTATTAAATTCTTTGCACGAAAAGAAGACGACGTATATAGTCCATTTAATATTTTAGATACGAAATGGACGAATTATAGTCAATTTAATTGTTTTTTAAATTTAAAAATGGACGATGTATAGTCCATTAAATTTTGTATATATATCCAGTCCATTTAATTTTTTGCATGAAAAATAGACGATGTATAGTCTATATAATTATTTGCACACGAATCGGACGATTTATAGTCGATAAAATTTTTTCATAAAAAATTGAAAAAAAGACGATGTATAGTCCATTATATTTTTTCATAAAAAAATTTTTTGCATGAAAAATGGATGATGTATAGTTTATTAAATTCTTTGCACGAAAAGAAGACGACGTATATAGTCCATTTAATATTTTAGATACGAAATGGACGAATTATAGTCAATTTAATTGTTTTTTAAATTTAAAAATGGACGATGTATAGTCCATTAAATTTTGTATATATAGCCAGTCCATTTAATTTTTTGCATGAAAAATAGACGATGTATAGTCTATATAATTATTTGCACACGAATCGGACGATTTATAGTCGATAAAATTTTTTCATAAAAAATTGAAAAAAAGACGATGTATAGTCCATTATATTTTTTTCATAAAAAAATTTTTTGCATGAAAAATGGATGATGTATAGTTTATTAAATTCTTTGCACGAAAAGAAGACGACGTATATAGTCCATTTAATTTTTTAGATACGAAATGGACGAATTATAGTCAATTTAATTTTTTTTTTTATTTAAAAATGGACGATGTATAGTCCATTAAATTTTGTATATATAGTCAGTCTATTTAATTTTTTGCATCTAAAATAGACGATGTATAGTCTATATAATTATTTGCACACGAATCGGACGATTTATAGTCGACAAAATTTTTTCATAAAAAATTTAAAAAAAGACGATGTATAGTCCATAATATTTTTTTCATAAAAAATTTTTTTGCACGAAAAATGGATGATGTATAGTTTATTAAATTCTTTGCACGAAAAGAAGACGACGTATATAGTCCATTTAATTTTTTAGATACGAAATGGACGAATTATAGTCAATTTAATTTTTTTTTTTTATTTAAAAATGGACGATGTATAGTCCATTAAATTTTGTATATATAGTCAGTCTATTTAATTTTTTGCATCTAAAATAGACGATGTATAGTCTATATAATTATTTGCACACGAATCGGACGATTTATAGTCGGCAAAATTTTTTCATAAAAAATTGAAAAAAAGACGATGTATATATAGTCCATTATATTTTTTTCATAAAAAATTTTTTTGCACGAAAAATGGATGATGTATAGTTTATTAAATTCTTTGCACGAAAAGAAGACGACGTATATAGTCCATTTAATTTTTTAGATACGAAATGGACGAATTATAGTCAATTTAATTTTTTTTAAATTTAAAAATGGACGATGTATAGTCCATTAAATTTTGTATATATAGCCAGTCCATTTAATTTTTTGCATGAAAAATAGACGATGTATAGTCTATATAATTATTTGCACACGAATCGGACGATTTATAGTCGATAAAATTTTTTCATAAAAAATTGAAAAAAAGACGATGTATAGTCCATTATATTTTTTTCATAAAAAAATTTTTTGCATGAAAAATGGATGATGTATAGTTTATTAAATTCTTTGCACGAAAAGAAGACGACGTATATAGTCCATTTAATTTTTTAGATACGAAATGGACGAATTATAGTCAATTTAATTTTTTTTTTGTTTAAAAATGGACGATGTATAGTCCATTAAATTTAGTATATATAGTCAGTCTATTTAATTTTTTGCATCTAAAATAGACGATGTATAGTCTATATAATTATTTGCACACGAATCGGACGATTTATAGTCGACAAAATTTTTTCATAAAAAATTGAAAAAAGACGATGTATATATAGTCCATAATATTTTTTTCATAAAAAATTTTTTTGCACGAAAAATGGATGATGTATAGTTTATTAAATTCTTTGCACGAAAAGAAGACGACGTATATAGTCCATTTAATTTTTTAGATACGAAATGGACGAATTATAGTCAATTTAATTTTTTTTTAAATTTAAAAATGGACGATGTATAGTCCATTAAATTTTGTATATATAGTCAGTCTATTTAATTTTTTGCATCTAAAATAGACGATGTATAGTCTATATAATTATTTGCACACGAATCGGACGATTTATAGTCAACAAAATTTTTTCATAAAAAATTGAAAAAAGACGATGTATAGTCCATAATATTTTTTTCATAAAAAATTTTTTTGCGCGAAAAATGGATGATGTATAGTTTATTAAATTCTTTGCACGAAAAGAAGACGACGTATATAGTCCATTTAATATTTTAGATACGAAATGGACGAATTATAGTCAATTTAATTGTTTTTTAAATTTAAAAATGGACGATGTATAGTCCATTAAATTTTGTATATATAGCCAGTCCATTTAATTTTTTGCATGAAAAAAAGACGATGTATAGTCTATATAATTATTTGCACACGAATCGGACGATTTATAGTCGATAAAATTTTTTCATAAAAAATTGAAAAAAAGACGATGTATAGTCCATTATATTTTTTTCATAAAAAAATTTTTTGCATGAAAAATGGATGATGTATAGTTTATTAAATTCTTTGCACGAAAAGAAGACGACGTATATAGTCCATTTAATTTTTTAGATACGAAATGGACGAATTATAGTCAATTTAATTTTTTTTTTTTATTTAAAAATGGACGATGTATAGTCCATTAAATTTTGTATATATAGTCAGTCTATTTAATTTTTTGCATCTAAAATAGACGATGTATAGTCTATATAATTATTTGCACACGAATCGGACGATTTATAGTCGACAAAATTTTTTCATAAAAAATTGAAAAAAGACGATGTATAGTCCACAATATTTTTTTCATAAAAAAATTTTTTGCACGAAAAATGGATGATGTATAGTTTATTAAATTCTTTGCACGAAAAGAAGACGACGTATATAGTCCATTTAATTTTTTAGATACGAAATGGACGAATTATAGTCAATTTAATTTTTTTTTTGTTTAAAAATGGACGATGTATAGTCCATTAAATTTAGTATATATAGTCAGTCTATTTAATTTTTTGCATCTAAAATAGACGATGTATAGTCTATATAATTATTTGCACACGAATCGGACGATTTATAGTCGACAAAATTTTTTCATAAAAAATTGAAAAAAGACGATGTATAGTCCATAATATTTTTTTCATAAAAAATTTTTTTGCACGAAAAATGGATGATGTATAGTTTATTAAATTCTTTGCACGAAAAGAAGACGACGTATATAGTCCATTTAATTTTTTAGATACGAAATGGACGAATTATAATCAATTTAATTTTTTTTTAAATTTAAAAATGGACGATGTATAGTCCATTAAATTTTGTATATATAGTCAGTCTATTTAATTTTTTGCATCTAAAATAGACGATGTATAGTCTATATAATTATTTGCACACGAATCGGACGATTTATAGTCAACAAAATTTTTTCATAAAAAATTGAAAAAAGACGATGTATAGTCCATAATATTTTTTTCATAAAAAATTTTTTTGCGCGAAAAATGGATGATGTATAGTTTATTAAATTCTTTGCACGAAAAGAAGACGACGTATATAGTCCATTTAATTTTTTAGATACGAAATGGACGAATTATAGTCAATTTAATTTTTTTTTAAATTTAAAAATGGACGATGTATAGTCCATTAAATTTTGTATATATAGCCAGTCCATTTAATTTTTTGCATGAAAAATAGACGATGTATAGTCTATATAATTATTTGCACACGAATCGGACGATTTATAGTCGATACAATTTTTTCATAAAAAATTGAAAAAAGGACGATGTATAGTCCATTATATTTTTTTCATAAAAAAATTTTTTGCATGAATAATGGATGATGTATAGTTTATTAAATTCTTTGCACGAAAAGAAGACGACGTATATAGTCCATTTAATTTTTTAGATACGAAATGGACGAATTATAGTCAATTTAATTTTTTTTTAAATTTAAAAATGGACGATGTATAGTCCATTAAATTTTGTATATATAGTCAGTCTATTTAATTTTTTGCATCTAAAATAGACGATGTATAGTCTATATAATTATTTGCACACGAATCGGACGATTTATAGTCGACAAAATTGTTTCATAAAAAATTGAAAAAAAGACGATGTATAGTCCATAATATTTTTTTCATAAAAAATTTTTTTGCACGAAAAATGGATGATGTATAGTTTATTAAATTCTTTGCACGAAAAGAAGACGACGTATATAGTCCATTTAATTTTTTAGATACGAAATGGACGAATTATAGTCAATTTAATTTTTTTTTTTATTTAAAAATGGACGATGTATAATCCATTAAATTTTGTATATATAGTCAGTCTATTTAATTTTTTGCATCTAAAATAGACGATGTATAGTCTATATAATTATTTGCACACGAATCGGACGATTTATAGTCGACAAAATTTTTTCATAAAAAATTGAAAAAAAGACGATGTATAGTCCATAATATTTTTTTCATAAAAAATTTTTTTGCACGAAAAATGGATGATGTATAGTTTATTAAATTCTTTGCACGAAAAGAAGACGACGTATATAGTCCATTTAATTTTTTAGATACGAAATGGACGAATTATAGTCAATTTAATTTTTTTTTTTATTTAAAAATGGACGATGTATAGTCCATTAAATTTTGTATATATAGTCAGTCTATTTAATTTTTTGCATCTAAAATAGACGATGTATAGTCTATATAATTATTTGCACACGAATCGGACGATTTATAGTCGGCAAAATTTTTTCATAAAAAATTGAAAAAAAGACGATGTATATATAGTCCATAATATTTTTTTCATAAAAAATTTTTTTGCACGAAAAATGGATGATGTATAGTTTATTAAATTCTTTGCACGAAAAGAAGACGACGTATATAGTCCATTTAATATTTTAGATACGAAATGGACGAATTATAGTCAATTTAATTGTTTTTTAAATTTAAAAATGGACGATGTATAGTCCATTAAATTTTGTATATATATCCAGTCCATTTAATTTTTTGCATGAAAAATAGACGATGTATAGTCTATATAATTATTTGCACACGAATCGGACGATTTATAGTCGATAAAATTTTTTCATAAAAATTTGAAAAAAAGACGATGTATAGTCCATTATATTTTTTCATAAAAAAATTTTTTGCATGAAAAATGGATGATGTATAGTTTATTAAATTCTTTGCACGAAAAGAAGACGACGTATATAGTCCATTTAATATTTTAGATACGAAATGGACGAATTATAGTCAATTTAATTGTTTTTTAAATTTAAAAATGGACGATGTATAGTCCATTAAATTTTGTATATATAGCCAGTCCATTTAATTTTTTGCATGAAAAATAGACGATGTATAGTCTATATAATTATTTGCACACGAATCGGACGATTTATAGTCGATAAAATTTTTTCATAAAAAATTGAAAAAAAGACGATGTATAGTCCATTATATTTTTTTCATAAAAAAATTTTTTGCATGAAAAATGGATGATGTATAGTTTATTAAATTCTTTGCACGAAAAGAAGACGACGTATATAGTCCATTTAATTTTTTAGATACGAAATGGACGAATTATAGTCAATTTAATTTTTTTTTTTATTTAAAAATGGACGATGTATAGTCCATTAAATTTTGTATATATAGTCAGTCTATTTAATTTTTTGCATCTAAAATAGACAATGTATAGTCTATATAATTATTTGCACACGAATCGGACGATTTATAGTCGACAAAATTTTTTCATAAAAAATTGAAAAAAAGACGATGTATAGTCCATAATATTTTTTTCATAAAAAATTTTTTTGCACGAAAAATGGATGATGTATAGTTTATTAAATTCTTTACACGAAAAGAAGACGACGTATATAGTCCATTTAATTTTTTAGATACGAAATGGACGAATTATAGTCAATTTAATTTTTTTTTTTATTTAAAAATGGACGATGTATAGTCCATTAAATTTTGTATATATAGTCAGTCTATTTAATTTTTTGCATCTAAAATAGACGATGTATAGTCTATATAATTATTTGCACACGAATCGGACGATTTATAGTCGGCAAAATTTTTTCATAAAAAATTGAAAAAAAGACGATGTATATATAGTCCATAATATTTTGTTCATAAAAAATTTTTTTGCACGAAAAATGGATGATGTATAGTTTATTAAATTCTTTGCACGAAAAGAAGACGACGTATATAGTCCATTTAATTTTTTAGATACGAAATGGACGAATTATAGTCAATTTAATTTTTTTTAAATTTAAAAATGGACGATGTATAGTCCATTAAATTTTGTATATATAGCCAGTCCATTTAATTTTTTGCATGAAAAATAGACGATGTATAGTCTATATAATTATTTGCACACGAATCGGACGATTTATAGTCGATAAAATTTTTTCATAAAAAATTGAAAAAAAGACGATGTATAGTCCATTATATTTTTTTCATAAAAAAATTTTTTGCATGAAAAATGGATGATGTATAGTTTATTAAATTCTTTGCACGAAAAGAAGACGACGTATATAGTCCATTTAATTTTTTAGATACGAAATGGACGAATTATAGTCAATTTAATTTTTTTTTTGTTTAAAAATGGACGATGTATAGTCCATTAAATTTTGTATATATAGCCAGTCCATTTAATTTTTTGCATGAAAAATAGACGATGTATAGTCTATATAATTATTTGCACACGAATCGGACGATTTATAGTCGATAAAATTTTTTCATAAAAAATTGAAAAAAAGACGATGTATAGTCCATTATATTTTTTTCATAAAAAAATTTTTTGCATGAAAAATGGATGATGTATAGTTTATTAAATTCTTTGCACGAAAAGAAGACGACGTATATAGTCCATTTAATTTTTTAGATACGAAATGGACGAATTATAGTCAATTTAATTTTTTTTTTTTATTTAAAAATGGACGATGTATAGTCCATTAAATTTTGTATATATAGTCAGTCTATTTAATTTTTTGCATCTAAAATAGACGATGTATAGTCTATATAATTATTTGCACACGAATCGGACGATTTATAGTCGACAAAATTTTTTCATAAAAAATTGAAAAAAAGACGATGTATAGTCCATAATATTTTTTTCATAAAAAATTTTTTTGCACGAAAAATGGATGATGTATAGTTTATTAAATTCTTTGCACGAAAAGAAGACGACGTATATAGTCCATTTAATTTTTTAGATACGAAATGGACGAATTATAGTCAATTTAATTTTTTTTTAAATTTAAAAATGGACGATGTATAGTCCATTAAATTTTGTATATATAGCCAGTCCATTTAATTTTTTGCATGAAAAATAGACGATGTATAGTCTATATAATTATTTGCACACGAATCGGACGATTTATAGTCGATACAATTTTTTCATAAAAAATTGAAAAAAGGACGATGTATAGTCCATTATATTTTTTTCATAAAAAAATTTTTTGCATGAATAATGGATGATGTATAGTTTATTAAATTCTTTGCACGAAAAGAAGACGACGTATATAGTCCATTTAATTTTTTAGATACGAAATGGACGAATTATAGTCAATTTAATTTTTTTTTAAATTTAAAAATGGACGATGTATAGTCCATTAAATTTTGTATATATAGTCAGTCTATTTAATTTTTTGCATCTAAAATAGACGATGTATAGTCTATATAATTATTTGCACACGAATCGGACGATTTATAGTCGACAAAATTGTTTCATAAAAAATTGAAAAAAAGACGATGTATATATAGTCCATAATATTTTTTTCATAAAAAATTTTTTTGCACGAAAAATGGATGATGTATAGTTTATTAAATTCTTTGCACGAAAAGAAGACGACGTATATAGTCCATTTAATTTTTTAGATACGAAATGGACGAATTATAGTCAATTTAATTTTTTTTTTTATTTAAAAATGGACGATGTATAGTCCATTAAATTTTGTATATATAGTCAGTCTATTTAATTTTTTGCATCTAAAATAGACGATGTATAGTCTATATAATTATTTGCACACGAATCGGACGATTTATAGTCGACAAAATTTTTTCATAAAAAATTGAAAAAAAGACGATGTATAGTCCATAATATTTTTTTCATAAAAAATTTTTTTGCACGAAAAATGGATGATGTATAGTTTATTAAATTCTTTGCACGAAAAGAAGACGACGTATATAGTCCATTTAATTTTTTAGATACGAAATGGACGAATTATAGTCAATTTAATTTTTTTTTTTATTTAAAAATGGACGATGTATAGTCCATTAAATTTTGTATATATAGTCAGTCTATTTAATTTTTTGCATCTAAAATAGACGATGTATAGTCTATATAATTATTTGCACACGAATCGGACGATTTATAGTCGGCAAAATTTTTTCATAAAAAATTGAAAAAAAGACGATGTATATATAGTCCATAATATTTTTTTCATAAAAAATTTTTTTGCACGAAAAATGGATGATGTATAGTTTATTAAATTCTTTGCACGAAAAGAAGACGACGTATATAGTCCATTTAATTTTTTAGATACGAAATGGACGAATTATAGTCAATTTAATTTTTTTTTTTATTTAAAAATGGACGATGTATAGTCCATTAAATTTTGTATATATAGTCAGTCTATTTAATTTTTTGCATCTAAAATAGACGATGTATAGTCTATATAATTATTTGCACACGAATCGGACGATTTATAGTCGACAAAATTTTTTCATAAAAAATTGAAAAAAAGACGATGTATATATAGTCCATAATATTTTTTTCATAAAAAATTTTTTTGCACGAAAAATGGATGATGTATAGTTTATTAAATTCTTTGCACGAAAAGAAGACGACGTATATAGTCCATTTAATTTTTTAGATACGAAATGGACGAATTATAGTCAATTTAATTTTTTTTAAATTTAAAAATGGACGATGTATAGTCCATTAAATTTTGTATATATAGCCAGTCCATTTAATTTTTTGCATGAAAAATAGACGATGTATAGTCTATATAATTATTTGCACACGAATCGGACGATTTATAGTCGGCAAAATTTTTTCATAAAAAATTGAAAAAAAGACGATGTATATATAGTCCATAATATTTTTTTCATAAAAAATTTTTTTGCACGAAAAATGGATGATGTATAGTTTATTAAATTCTTTGCACGAAAAGAAGACGACGTATATAGTCCATTTAATTTTTTAGATACGAAATGGACGAATTATAATCAATTTAATTTTTTTTTAAATTTAAAAATGGACGATGTATAGTCCATTAAATTTTGTATATATAGTCAGTCTATTTAATTTTTTGCATCTAAAATAGACGATGTATAGTCTATATAATTATTTGCACACGAATCGGACGATTTATAGTCAACAAAATTTTTTCATAAAAAATTGAAAAAAGACGATGTATAGTCCATAATATTTTTTTCATAAAAAATTTTTTTGCGCGAAAAATGGATGATGTATAGTTTATTAAATTCTTTGCACGAAAAGAAGACGACGTATATAGTCCATTTAATATTTTAGATACGAAATGGACGAATTATAGTCAATTTAATTGTTTTTTAAATTTAAAAATGGACGATGTATAGTCCATTAAATTTTGTATATATAGGCAGTCCATTTAATTTTTTGCATGAAAAATAGACGATGTATAGTCTATATAATTATTTGCACACGAATCGGACGATTTATAGTCGATAAAATTTTTTCATAAAAAGTTGAAAAAAAGACGATGTATAGTCCATTATATTTTTTTCATAAAAAAATTTTTTGCATGAAAAATGGATGATGTATAGTTTATTAAATTCTTTGCACGAAAAGAAGACGACGTATATAGTCCATTTAATATTTTAGATACGAAATGGACGAATTATAGTCAATTTAATTGTTTTTTAAATTTAAAAATGGACGATGTATAGTCCATTAAATTTTGTATATATAGGCAGTCCATTTAATTTTTTGCATGAAAAATAGACGATGTATAGTCTATATAATTATTTGCACACGAATCGGACGATTTATAGTCGATAAAATTTTTTCATAAAAAGTTGAAAAAAAGACGATGTATAGTCCATTATATTTTTTTCATAAAAAAATTTTTTGCATGAAAAATGGATGATGTATAGTTTATTAAATTCTTTGCACGAAAAGAAGACGACGTATATAGTCCATTTAATATTTTAGATACGAAATGGACGAATTATAGTCAATTTAATTTTTTTTAAATTTAAAAATGGACGATGTATAGTCCATTAAATTTTGTATATATAGCCAGTCCATTTAATTTTTTGCATGAAAAATAGACGATGTATAGTCTATATAATTATTTGCACACGAATCGGACGATTTATAGTCGATAAAATTTTTTCATAAAAAGTTGAAAAAAAGACGATGTATAGTCCATTATATTTTTTTCATAAAAAAATTTTTTGCATGAAAAATGGATGATGTATAGTTTATTAAATTCTTTGCACGAAAAGAAGACGACGTATATAGTCCATTTAATTTTTTAGATACGAAATGGACGAATTATAGTCAATTTAATTTTTTTTTTTTATTTAAAAATGGACGATGTATAGTCCATTAAATTTTGTATATATAGTCAGTCTATTTAATTTTTTGCATCTAAAATAGACGATGTATAGTCTATATAATTATTTGCACACGAATCGGACGATTTATAGTCGACAAAATTTTTTCATAAAAAATTGAAAAAAAGACGATGTATAGTCCATAATATTTTTTTCATAAAAAATTTTTTTGCACGAAAAATGGATGATGTATAGTTTATTAAATTCTTTGCACGAAAAGAAGACGACGTATATAGTCCATTTAATTTTTTAGATACGAAATGGACGAATTATAGTCAATTTAATTTTTTTTTAAATTTAAAAATGGACGATGTATAGTCCATTAAATTTTGTATATATAGCCAGTCCATTTAATTTTTTGCATGAAAAATAGACGATGTAAAGTCTATATAATTATTTGCACACGAATCGGACGATTTATAGTCGATACAATTTTTTCATAAAAAATTGAAAAAAGGACGATGTATAGTCCATTATATTTTTTTCATAAAAAAATTTTTTGCATGAATAATGGATGATGTATAGTTTATTAAATTCTTTGCACGAAAAGAAGACGACGTATATAGTCCATTTAATTTTTTAGATACGAAATGGACGAATTATAGTCAATTTAATTTTTTTTTAAATTTAAAAATGGACGATGTATAGTCCATTAAATTTTGTATATATAGTCAGTCTATTTAATTTTTTGCATCTAAAATAGACGATGTATAGTCTATATAATTATTTGCACACGAATCGGACGATTTATAGTCGACAAAATTGTTTCATAAAAAATTGAAAAAAAGACGATGTATAGTCCATAATATTTTTTTCATAAAAAATTTTTTTGCACGAAAAATGGATGATGTATAGTTTATTAAATTCTTTGCACGAAAAGAAGACGACGTATATAGTCCATTTAATTTTTTAGATACGAAATGGACGAATTATAGTCAATTTAATTTTTTTTTTTTTTAAAAATGGACGATGTATACTCCATTAAATTTTGTATATATAGTCAGTCTATTTAATTTTTTGCATCTAAAATAGACGATGTATAGTCTATATAATTATTTGCACACGAATCGGACGATTTATAGTCGACAAAATTTTTTCATAAAAAATTGAAAAAAAGACGATGTATAGTCCATAATATTTTTTTCATAAAAAATTTTTTTGCACGAAAAATGGATGATGTATAGTTTATTAAATTCTTTGCACGAAAAGAAGACGACGTATATAGTCCATTTAATTTTTTAGATACGAAATGGACGAATTATAGTCAATTTAATTTTTTTTTTTATTTAAAAATGGACGATGTATAGTCCATTAAATTTTGTATATATAGTCAGTCTATTTAATTTTTTGCATCTAAAATAGACGATGTATAGTCTATATAATTATTTGCACACGAATCGGACGATTTATAGTCGACAAAATTTTTTCATACAAAATTGAAAAAAAGACGATGTATATATAGTCCATAATATTTTTTTCATAAAAAATTTTTTTGCACGAAAAATGGATGATGTATAGTTTATTAAATTCTTTGCACGAAAAGAAGACGACGTATATAGTCCATTTAATTTTTTAGATACGAAATGGACGAATTATAGTCAATTTAATTTTTTTTAAATTTAAAAATGGACGATGTATAGTCCATTAAATTTTGTATATATAGCCAGTCCATTTAATTTTTTGCATGAAAAATAGACGATGTATAGTCTATATAATTATTTGCACACGAATCGGACGATTTATAGTCGATAAAATTTTTTCATAAAAAATTGAAAAAAAGACGATGTATAGTCCATTATATTTTTTTCATAAAAAATTTTTTGCATGAAAAATGGATGATGTATAGTTTATTAAATTCTTTGCACGAAAAGAAGACGACGTATATAGTCCATTTAATTTTTTAGATACGAAATGGACGAATTATAGTCAATTTAATTTTTTTTTTTTTTAAAAATGGACGATGTATAGTCCATTAAATTTTGTATATATAGTCAGTCTATTTAATTTTTTGCATCTAAAATAGACGATGTATAGTCTATATAATTATTTGCACACGAATCGGACGATTTATAGTCGACAAAATTTTTTCATAAAAAATTGAAAAAAGACGATGTATAGTCCATAATATTTTTTTCATAAAAAATTTTTTTGCACGAAAAATGGATGATGTATAGTTTATTAAATTCTTTGCACGAAAAGAAGACGACGTATATAGTCCATTTAATTTTTAGATACGAAATGGACGAATTATAGTCAATTTAATTTTTTTTAAATTTAAAAATGGACGATGTATAGTCCATTAAATTTTGTATATATAGCCAGTCCATTTAATTTTTTGCATGAAAAATAGACGATGTATAGTCTATATAATTATTTGCACACGAATCGGACGATTTATAGTCGATAAAATTTTTTCATAAAAAATTGAAAAAAAGACGATGTATAGTCCATTATATTTTTTTCATAAAAAAACTTTTTGCATGAAAAATGGATGATGTATAGTTTATTAAATTCTTTGCACGAAAAGAAGACGACGTATATAGTCCATTTAATTTTTTAGATACGAAATGGACGAATTATAGTCAATTTAATTTTTTTTTTTTATTTAAAAATGGACGATGTATAGTCCATTAAATTTTGCATATATAGTCAGTCTATTTAATTTTTTGCATCTAAAATAGACGATGTATAGTCTATATAATTATTTGCACACGAATCGGACGATTTATAGTCGACAAAATTTTTTCATAAAAAATTGAAAAAAAGACGATGTATAGTCCATAATATTTTTTTCATAAAAAATTGAAAAAAAGACGATGTATAGTCCATAATATTTTTTTCATAAAAAATTTTTTTGCACGAAAAATGGATGATGTATAGTTTATTAAATTCTTTGCACGAAAAGAAGACGACGTATATAGTCCATTTAATTTTTAGATACGAAATGGACGAATTATAGTCAATTTAATTTTTTTTAAATTTAAAAATGGACGATGTATAGTCCATTAAATTTTGTATATATAGCCAGTCCATTTAATTTTTTGCATGAAAAATAGACGATGTATAGTCTATATAATTATTTGCACACGAATCGGACGATTTATAGTCGATAAAATTTTTTCATAAAAAATTGAAAAAAAGACGATGTATAGTCCATTATATTTTTTTCATAAAAAAACTTTTTGCATGAAAAATGGATGATGTATAGTTTATTAAATTCTTTGCACGAAAAGAAGACGACGTATATAGTCCATTTAATTTTTTAGATACGAAATGGACGAATTATAGTCAATTTAATTTTTTTTTGTTTAAAAATGGACGATGTATACTCCATTAAATTTTGTATATATAGTCAGTCTATTTAATTTTTTGCATCTAAAATAGACGATGTATAGTCTATATAATTATTTGCACAGGAATCGGACGATTTATAGTCGACAAAATTTTTTCATAAAAAATTGAAAAAAGACGATGTATAGTCCATAATATTTTTTTCATAAAAAATTTTTTTGCACGAAAAATGGATGATGTATAGTTTATTAAATTCTTTGCACGAAAAGAAGACGACGTATATAGTCCATTTAATATTTTAGATACGAAATGGACGAATTATAATCAATTTAATTGTTTTTTAAATTTAAAAATGGACGATGTATAGTCCATTAAATTTTGTATATATAGCCAGTCCATTTAATTTTTTGCATGAAAAATAGACGATGTATAGTCTATATAATTATTTGCACACGAATCGGACGATTTATAGTCGATAAAATTTTTTCATAAAAAATTGAAAAAAAGACGATGTATAGTCCATTATATTTTTTTCATAAAAAAATTTTTTGCATGAAAAATGGATGATGTATAGTTTATTAAATTCTTTGCACGAAAAGAAGACGACGTATATAGTCCATTTAATTTTTTAGATACGAAATGGACGAATTATAGTCAATTTAATTTTTTTTTAAATTTAAAAATGGACGATGTATATTCCATTAAATTTTGTATATATAGTCAGTCTATTTAATTTTTTGCATCTAAAATAGACGATGTATAGTCTATATAATTATTTGCACACGAATCGGACGATTTATAGTCGACAAAATTTTTTCATAAAAAATTGAAAAAAAGACGATGTATAGTCCATAATATTTTTTTCATAAAAATTTTTTTTGCACGAAAAATGGATGATGTAAATTCTTTGCACGAAAAGAAGACGACGTATATAGTCCATTTAATTTTTTAGATACGAAATGGACGAATTATAGTCAATTTAATTTTTTTTTAAATTTAAAAATGGACGATGTATAGTCCATTAAATTTTGTATATATAGCCAGTCCATTTAATTTTTTGCATGAAAAATAGACGATGTATAGTCTATATAATTATTTGCACACGAATCGGACGATTTATAGTCGATAAAATTTTTTCATAAAAAATTTAAAAAAAGACGATGTATAGTCCATTATATTTTTTTCATAAAAAAATTTTTTGCATGAAAAATGGATGATGTATAGTTTATTAAATTCTTTGCACGAAAAGAAGACGACGTATATAGTCCATTTAATATTTTAGATACGAAATGGACGAATTATAGTCTATTTAATTGTTTTTTTGTTTAAAAATGGACGATGTATAGTCCATTAAATTTTGTATATATAGTCAGTCTATTTAATTTTTTGCATCTAAAATAGACGATGTATAGTCTATATAATTATTTGCACACGAATCGGACGATTTATAGTCGACAAAATTTTTTCATAAAAAATTGAAAAAAAGACGATGTATAGTCCATTATATTTTTTTCATAAAAAATTTTTTGCATGAAAAATGGATGATGTATAGTTTATTAAATTCTTTGCACGAAAAGAAGACGACGTATATAGTCCATTTAATTTCTTAGATACGAAATGGACGAATTATAGTCAATTTAATTTTTTTTTTTATTTAAAAATGGACGATGTATAGTCCATTAAATTTTGTATATATAGTCAGTCTATTTAATTTTTTGCATCTAAAATAGACGATGTATAGTCTATATAATTATTTGCACACGAATCGGACGATTTATAGTCGACAAAATTTTTTCATAAAAAATTGAAAAAAAGACGATGTATAGTCCAAAATATTTTTTTCATAAAAAATTTTTTTGCACGAAAAATGGATGATGTATAGTTTATTAAATTCTTTGCACGAAAAGAAGACGACGTATATAGTCCATTTAATTTTTTAGATACGAAATGGACGAATTATAGTCAATTTAATTTTTTTTTAAATTTTGTATATATAGTCAGTCTATTTAATTTTTTGCATCTAAAATAGACGATTTATAGTCTATATAATTATTTGCACACGAATCGGACAATTTATAGTCGACAAAATTTTTTTCATAAAAAATTGAAAAAAGACGATGTATAGTCCATAATATTTTTTTCATAAAAAATTTTTTTGCACAAAAAATGGATGATGTATAGTTTATTAAATTCTTTGCACGAAAAGAAGACGACGTATATAGTCCATTTAATATTTTAGATACGAAATGGACGAATTATAGTCAACTTAATTGTTTTTTAAATTTAAAAATGGACGATGTATAGTCCATTAAATTTTGTATATATAGCCAGTCCATTTAATTTTTTGCATGAAAAATAGACGATGTATAGTCTATATAATTATTTGCACACGAATCGGACGATTTATAGTCGATAAAATTTTTTCATAAAAAATTGAAAAAAAGACGATGTATAGTCCATTATATTTTTTTCATAAAAAAATTTTTTGCATGAAAAATGGATGATGTATAGTTTATTAAATTCTTTGCACGAAAAGAAGACGACGTATATAGTCCATTTAATTTTTTAGATACGAAATGGACGAATTATAGTCAATTTAATTTTTTTTTTTATTTAAAAATGGACGATGTATAGTCCATTAAATTTTGTATATATAGTCAGTCTATTTAATTTTTTGCATCTAAAATAGACGATGTATAGTCTATATAATTATTTGCACACGAATCGGACGATTTATAGTCGACAAAATTTTTTCATAAAAAATTGAAAAAAAGACGATAATATTTTTTTCATAAAAAATTTTTTTGCACGAAAAATGGATGATGTATAGTTTATTAAATTCTTTGCACGAAAAGAAGACGACGTATATAGTCCATTTAATTTTTTAGATACGAAATGGACGAATTATAGTCAATTAAATTTTTTTTTAAATTTAAAAATGGACGATGTATAGTCCATTAAATTTTGTATATATAGCCAGTCCATTTAATTTTGTGCATGAAAAATAGACGATGTATAGTCTATATAATTATTTGCACACGAATCGGACGATTTATAGTCGATAAAATTTTTTCATAAAAAATTGAAAAAAGGACGATGTATAGTCCATTATATTTTTTTCATAAAAAAATTTTTTGCATGAAAAATGGATGATGTATAGTTTATTAAATTCTTTGCACGAAAAGAAGACGACGTATATAGTCCATTTAATTTTTTAGATACGAAATGGACGAATTATAGTCAATTTAATTTTTTTTTAAATTTAAAAATGGACGATGTATAGTCCATTAAATTTTGTATATATAGTCAGTCTATTTAATTTTTTGCATCTAAAATAGACGATGTATAGTCTATATAATTATTTGCACACGAATCGGACGATTTATAGTCGACAAAATTTTTTCATAAAAAATTGAAAAAAAGACGATGTATAGTCAGTCCATAATATTTTTTTCATAAAAAATTTTTTTGCACGAAAAATGGATGATGTATAGTTTATTAAATTCTTTGCACGAAAAGAAGACGACGTATATAGTCCATTTAATTTTTTAGATACGAAATGGACGAATTATAGTCAATTTAATTGTTTTTAAATTTAAAAATGGACGATGTATAGTCCATTAAATTTTGTATATATAGCCAGTCCATTTAATTTTTTGCATGAAAAATAGACGATGTATAGTCTATATAATTATTTGCACACGAATCGGACGATTTATAGTCGATAAAATTTTTTCATAAAAAATTGAAAAAAAGACGATGTATAGTCCATTATATTTTTTTCATAAAAAAATTTTTTGCATGAAAAATGGATGATGTATAGTTTATTAAATTCTTTGCACGAAAAGAAGACGACGTATATAGTCCATTTAATTTTTTAGATACGAAATGGACGAATTATAGTCAATTTAATTTTTTTTTTTTATTTAAAAATGGACGATGTATAGTCCATTAAATTTTGTATATATAGTCAGTCTATTTAATTTTTTGCATCTAAAATAGACGATGTATAGTCTATATAATTATTTGCACACGAATCGGACGATTTATAGTCGACAAAATTTTTTCATAAAAAATTGAAAAAAAGACGATGTATAGTCCATAATATTTTTTTCATAAAAAATTTTTTTGCACGAAAAATGGATGATGTATAGTTTATTAAATTCTTTGCACGAAAAGAAGACGACGTATATAGTCCATTTAATTTTTTAGATACGAAATGGACGAATTATAGTCAATTTAATTTTTTTTTTTATTTAAAAATGGACGATGTATAGTCCATTAAATTTTGTATATATAGTCAGTCTATTTAATTTTTTGCATCTAAAATAGACGATGTATAGTCTATATAATTATTTGCACACGAATCGGACGATTTATAGTCGGCAAAATTTTTTCATAAAAAATTGAAAAAAAGACGATGTATATATAGTCCATAATATTTTTTTCATAAAAAATTTTTTTGCACGAAAAATGGATGATGTATAGTTTATTAAATTCTTTGCACGAAAAGAAGACGACGTATATAGTCCATTTAATTTTTTAGATACGAAATGGACGAATTATAGTCAATTAAATTTTTTTTTTAATTTAAAAATGGACGATGTATAGTCCATTAAATTTTGTATATATAGCCAGTCCATTTAATTTTGTGCATGAAAAATAGACGATGTATAGTCTATATAATTATTTGCACACGAATCGGACGATTTATAGTCGATAAAATTTTTTCATAAAAAATTGAAAAAAGGACGATGTATAGTCCATTATATTTTTTTCATAGAAAAATTTTTTGCATGAAAAATGGATGATGTATAGTTTATTAAATTCTTTGCACGAAAAGAAGACGACGTATATAGTCCATTTAATTTTTTAGATACGAAATGGACGAATTATAGTCAATTTAATTTTTTTTTAAATTTAAAAATGGACGATGTATATATAGTCCATTAAATTTTGTATATATAGTCAGTCTATTTAATTTTTTGCATCTAAAATAGACGATGTATAGTCTATATAATTATTTGAAAACGAATCGGACGATTTATAGTCGACAAAATTTTTTCATAAAAAATTGAAAAAAAGACGATGTATAGTCCATAATATTTTTTTCATAAAAAATTTTTTTGCACGAAAAATGGATGATGTATAGTTTATTAAATTCTTTGCACGAAAAGAAGACGACGTATATAGTCCATTTAATTTTTTAGATACGAAATGGACGAATTATAGTCAATTTAATTTTTTTTTTTATTTAAAAATGGACGATGTATAGTCCATTAAATTTTGTATATATAGTCAGTCTATTTAATTTTTTGCATCTAAAATAGACGATGTATAGTCTATATAATTATTTGCACACGAATCGGACGATTTATAGTCGACAAAATTTTTTCATAAAAAATTGAAAAAAAGACGATGTATAGTCCATAATATTTTTTTCATAAAAAATTTTTTTGCACGAAAAATGGATGATGTATAGTTTATTAAATTCTTTGCACGAAAAGAAGACGACGTATATAGTCCATTTAATTTTTTAGATACGAAATGGACGAATTATAGTCAATTTAATTTTTTTTTAAATTTAAAAATGGACGATGTATAGTCCATTAAATTTTGTATATATAGCCAGTCCATTTAATTTTTTGCATGAAAAATAGACGATGTATAGTCTATATAATTATTTGCACACGAATCGGACGATTTATAGTCGATAAAATTTTTTCATAAAAAATTGAAAAAAAGACGATGTATAGTCCATTATATTTTTTTCATAAAAAAATTTTTTCCATGAAAAATGGATGATGTATAGTTTATTAAATTCTTTGCACGAAAAGAAGACGACGTATATAGTCCATTTAATTTTTTAGATACGAAATGGACGAATTATAGTCAATTTAATTTTTTTTTTTTTTAAAAATGGACGATGTATAGTCCATTAAATTTTGTATATATAGTCAGTCTATTTAATTTTTTGCATCTAAAATAGACGATGTATAGTCTATATAATTATTTGCACACGAATCGGACGATTTATAGTCGACAAAATTTTTTCATAAAAAATTGAAAAAAAGACGATGTATAGTCCATAATATTTTTTTCATAAAAAATTTTTTTGCACGAAAAATGGATGATGTATAGTTTATTAAATTCTTTGCACGAAAAGAAGACGACGTATATAGTCCATTTAATATTTTAGATACGAAATGGACGAATTATAGTCAATTTAATTGTTTTTTAAATTTAAAAATGGACGATGTATAGTCCATTAAATTTTGTATATATAGCCAGTCCATTTAATTTTTTGCATGAAAAATAGACGATGTATAGTCTATATAATTATTTGCACACGAATCGGACGATTTATAGTCGATAAAATTTTTTCATAAAAAATTGAAAAAAAGACGATGTATAGTCCATTATATTTTTTTCATAAAAAAATTTTTTGCATGAAAAATGGATGATGTATAGTTTATTAAATTCTTTGCACGAAAAGAAGACGACGTATATAGTCCATTTAATTTTTTAGATACGAAATGGACGAATTATAGTCAATTTAATTTTTTTTTTATTTAAAAATGGACGATGTATAGTCCATTAAATTTTGTATATATAGCCAGTCCATTTAATTTTTTGCATGAAAAATAGACGATGTATAGTCTATATAATTATTTGCACACGAATCGGACGATTTATAGTCGATAAAATTTTTTCATAAAAAATTGAAAAAAGGACGATGTATAGTCCATTATATTTTTTTCATAAAAAAATTTTTTGCATGAAAAATGGATGATGTATAGTTTATTAAATTCTTTGCACGAAAAGAAGACGACGTATATAGTCCATTTAATTTTTTAGATACGAAATGGACGAATTATAGTCAATTTAATTTTTTTTTTAAATTTAAAAATGGACGATGTATAGTCCATTAAATTTTGTATATATAGTCAGTCTATTTAATTTTTTGCATCTAAAATAGACGATGTATAGTCTATATAATTATTTGCACACGAATCGGACGATTTATAGTCGACAAAATTTTTTCATAAAAAATTGAAAAAAGTCCATAATATTTTTTTCATAAAAAATTTTTTTGCACGAAAAATGGATGATGTATAGTTTATTAAATTCTTTGCACGAAAAGAAGACGACGTATATAGTCCATTTAATTTTTTAGATACGAAATGGACGAATTATAGTCAATTTAATTTAATTTTTTTATTTAAAAATGGACGATGTATAGTCCATTAAATTTTGTATATATAGTAAGTCTATTTAATTTTTTGCATCTAAAATAGACGATGTATAGTCTATATAATTATTTGCACACGAATCGGACGATTTATAGTCGACAAAATTTTTTCATAAAAAATTGAAAAAAGACGATGTATAGTCCATAATATTTTTTTCATAAAAAATTTTTTTGCACGAAAAATGGATGATGTATAGTTTATTAAATTCTTTGCACGAAAAGAAGACGACGTATATAGTCCATTTAATATTTTAGATACGAAATGGACGAATTATAGTCAATTTAATTGTTTTTTAAATTTAAAAATGGACGATGTATAGTCCATTAAATTTTGTATATATAGCCAGTCCATTTAATTTTTTGCATGAAAAATAGACGATGTATAGTCTATATAATTATTTGCACACGAATCGGACGATTTATAGTCGATAAAATTTTTTCATAAAAAATTGAAAAAAAAGACGATGTATAGTCCATTATATTTTTTTCATAAAAAAATTTTTTGCATGAAAAATGGATGATGTATAGTTTATTAAATTCTTTGCACGAAAAGAAGACGACGTATATAGTCCATTTAATTTTTTAGATACGAAATGGACGAATTATAGTCAATTTAATTTTTTTTTTATTTAAAAATGGACGATGTATAGTCCATTAAATTTTGTATATATAGCCAGTCCATTTAATTTTTTGCATGAAAAATAGACGATGTATAGTCTATATAATTATTTGCACACGAATCGGACGATTTATAGTCGATAAAATTTTTTCATAAAAAATTGAAAAAAGGACGATGTATAGTCCATTATATTTTTTTCATAAAAAAATTTTTTGCATGAAAAATGGATGATGTATAGTTTATTAAATTCTTTGCACGAAAAGAAGACGACGTATATAGTCCATTTAATTTTTTAGATACGAAATGGACGAATTATAGTCAATTTAATTTTTTTTTTAAATTTAAAAATGGACGATGTATAGTCCATTAAATTTTGTATATATAGTCAGTCTATTTAATTTTTTGCATCTAAAATAGACGATGTATAGTCTATATAATTATTTGCACACGAATCGGACGATTTATAGTCGACAAAATTTTTTCATAAAAAATTGAAAAAAGTCCATAATATTTTTTTCATAAAAAATTTTTTTGCACGAAAAATGGATGATGTATAGTTTATTAAATTCTTTGCACGAAAAGAAGACGACGTATATAGTCCATTTAATTTTTTAGATACGAAATGGACGAATTATAGTCAATTTAATTTTTTTTTTTTATTTAAAAATGGACGATGTATAGTCCATTAAATTTTGTATATATAGTAAGTCTATTTAATTTTTTGCATCTAAAATAGACGATGTATAGTCTATATAATTATTTGCACACGAATCGGACGATTTATAGTCGACAAAATTTTTTCATAAAAAATTGAAAAAAGACGATGTATAGTCCATAATATTTTTTTCATAAAAAATTTTTTTGCACGAAAAATGGATGATGTATAGTTTATTAAATTCTTTGCACGAAAAGAAGACGACGTATATAGTCCATTTAATATTTTAGATACGAAATGGACGAATTATAGTCAATTTAATTGTTTTTTAAATTTAAAAATGGACGATGTATAGTCCATTAAATTTTGTATATATAGCCAGTCCATTTAATTTTTTGCATGAAAAATAGACGATGTATAGTCTATATAATTATTTGCACACGAATCGGACGATTTATAGTCGATAAAATTTTTTCATAAAAAATTGAAAAAAAGACGATGTATAGTCCATTATATTTTTTTCATAAAAAAATTTTTTGCATGAAAAATGGATGATGTATAGTTTATTAAATTCTTTGCACGAAAAGAAGACGACGTATATAGTCCATTTAATTTTTGAGATACGAAATGGACGAATTATAGTCAATTTAATTTTTTTTTTATTTAAAAATGGACGATGTATAGTCCATTAAATTTTGTATATATAGTCAGTCTATTTCATTTTTTGCATCTAAAATAGACGATGTATAGTCTATATAATTATTTGCACACGAATCGGACGATTTATAGTCGACAAAATTTTTTCATAAAAAATTGAAAAAAAGACGATGTATAGTCCATAATATTTTTTTCATAAAAAATTTTTTTGCACGAAAAATGGATGATGTATAGTTTATTAAATTCTTTGCACGAAAAGAAGACGACGTATATAGTCCATTTAATTTTTTAGATACGAAATGGACGAATTATAGTCAATTTAATTTTTTTTTAAATTTAAAAATGGACGATGTATAGTCCATTAAATTTTGTATATATAGCCAGTCCATTTAATTTTTTGCATGAAAAATAGACGATGTATAGTCTATATAATTATTTGCACACGAATCGGACGATTTATAGTCGATAAAATTTTTTCATAAAAAATTGAAAAAAAGACGATGTATAGTCCATTATATTTTTTTCATAAAAAAATTTTTTGCATGAAAAATGGATGATGTATAGTTTATTAAATTCTTTGCACGAAAAGAAGACGACGTATATAGTCCATTTAATTTTTTAGATACGAAATGGACGAATTATAGTCAATTTAATTTTTTTTTTGTTTAAAAATGGACGATGTATAGTCCATTAAATTTTGTATATATAGTCAGTCTATTTAATTTTTTGCATCTAAAATAGACGATGTATAGTCTATATAATTATTTGCACACGAATCGGACGATTTATAGTCGACAAAATTTTTTCATAAAAAATTGAAAAAAGACGATGTATAGTCCATAATATTTTTTTCATAAAAAATTTTTTTGCACGAAAAATGGATGATGTATAGTTTATTAAATTCTTTGCACGAAAAGAAGACGACGTATATAGTCCATTTAATATTTTAGATACGAAATGGACGAATTATAGTCAATTTAATTTTTTTTTAAATTTAAAAATGGACGATGTATAGTCCATTAAATTTTGTATATATAGCCAGTCCATTTAATTTTTTGCATGAAAAATAGACGATGTATAGTCTATATAATTGTTTGCATACGAATCGGACGATTTATATTCGATTAAATTTTTTCATAAAAAATTGAAAAAAAGACGATGTATAGTCCATTAAATTTTTTTCATAAAAAAATTTTTTGCATGAAAAATGGATGATGTATAGTTTATTAAATTCTTTGCACGAAAAGAAGACGACGTATATAGTCCATTTAATTTTTTAGATACGAAATGGACGAATTATAGTCAATTTAATTTTTTTTTTTTTATTTAAAAATGGACGATGTATAGTCCATTAAATTTTGTATATATAGTCAGTCTATTTAATTTTTTGCATCTAAAATAGACGATGTATAGTCTATATAATTATTTGCACACGAATCGGACGATTTATAGTCGACAAAATTTTTTCATAAAAAATTGAAAAAAAGACGATGTATAGTCCATAATATTTTTTTCATAAAAAATTTTTTTGCACGAAAAATGGATGATGTATAGTTTATTAAATTCTTTGCACGAAAAGAAGACGACGTATATAGTCCATTTAATTTTTTAGATACGAAATGGACGAATTATAGTCAATTTAATTTTTTTTTAAATTTAAAAATGGACGATGTATAGTCCATTAAATTTTGTATATATAGCCAGTCCATTTAATTTTTTGCATGAAAAATAGACGATGTATAGTCTATATAATTATTTGCACACGAATCGGACGATTTATAGTCGATAAAATTTTTTCATAAAAAATTGAAAAAAGGACGATGTATAGTCCATTATATTTTTTTCATAAAAAAATTTTTTGCATGAAAAATGGATGATGTATAGTTTATTAAATTCTTTGCACGAAAAGAAGACGACGTATATAGTCCATTTAATTTTTTAGATACGAAATGGACGAATTATAGTCAATTTAATTTTTTTTTTTAAAAAATGGACGATGTATAGTCCATTAAATTTTGTATATATAGTCAGTCTATTTAATTTTTTGCATCTAAAATAGACGATGTATAGTCTATATAATTATTTGCACACGAATCGGACGATTTATAGTCGACAAAATTTTTTCATAAAAAATTGAAAAAAAGACGATGTATATTTTTGCATGAAAAATGGATGATGTATAGTTTATTAAATTCTTTGCACGAAAAGAAGACGACGTATATAGTGCACTTAAGTTTTTACATACGAAATGGACGAATTATAGTCAATTTAATTTTTTATAAAAATTTGAAAAATGGACGATGTATAGTCCATTAAATTTTGTATATATAGCCAGTCCATTTAATTTTTTGCATGAAAAATAGACGATGTATAGTCTATATAATTGTTTGCATACGAATCGGACGATTTATAGTCGATTAAATTTTTTCATAAAAAATTTAAAAAAAGACGATGTATAGTCCATTATATTTTTTTCATAAAAAAATTTTTTGCATGAAAAATGGATGATGTATAGTTTATTAAATTCTTTGCACGAAAAGAAGACGACGTATATAGTCCATTTAATTTTTTAGATACGAAATGGACGAATTATAGTCAATTTAATTTTTATTTAAATTTAAAAATGGACGATGTATAGTCCATTAAATTTTGTATATATAGTCAGTCTATTTAATTTTTTGCATCTAAAATAGACGATGTATAGTCTATATAATTATTTGCACACGAATCGGACGATTTATAGTCGACAAAATTTTTTCATAAAAAATTGAAAAAAAGACGATGTATAGTCCATAATATTTTTTTCATAAAAAATTTTTTTGCACGAAAAATGGATGATGTATAGTTTATTAAATTCTTTGCACGAAAAGAAGACGACGTATATAGTCCATTTAATTTTTTAGATACGAAATGGACGAATTATAGTCAATTTAATTTTTTTTTAAATTTAAAAATGGACGATGTATAGTCCATTAAATTTTGTATATATAGCCAGTCCATTTAATTTTTTGCATGAAAAATAGACGATGTATAGTCTATATAATTATTTGCACACGAATCGGACGATTTATAGTCGATAAAATTTTTTCATAAAAAATTGAAAAAAAGACGATGTATAGTCCATTATATTTTTTTCATTAAAAAAATTTTTTGCATGAAAAATGGATGATGTATAGTTTATTAAATTCTTTGCACGAAAAGAAGACGACGTATATAGTCCATTTAATTTTTTAGATACGAAATGGACGAATTATAGTCAATTTAATTTTTTTTTTTATTTAAAAATGGACGATGTATAGTCCATTAAATTTTGTATATATAGTCAGTCTATTTAATTTTTTGCATCTAAAATAGACGATGTATAGTCTATATAATTATTTGCACACGAATCGGACGATTTATAGTCGACAAAATTTTTTCATAAAAAATTGAAAAAAAGACGATGTATAGTCCATTATATTTTTTTCATTAAAAAAATTTTTTGCATGAAAAATGGATGATGTATAGTTTATTAAATTCTTTGCACGAAAAGAAGACGACGTATATAGTCCATTTAATTTTTTAGATACGAAATGGACGAATTATAGTCAATTTAATTTTTTTTTTGTTTAAAAATGGACGATGTATAGTCCATTAAATTTTGTATATATAGTCAGTCTATTTAATTTTTTGCATCTAAAATAGACGATGTATAGTCTATATAATTATTTGCACACGAATCGGACGATTTATAGTCGACAAAATTTTTTCATAAAAAATTGAAAAAAAGACGATGTATAGTCCATAATATTTTTTTCATAAAAAATTTTTTTGCACGAAAAATGGATGATGTATAGTTTATTAAATTCTTTGAACGAAAAGAAGACGACGTATATAGTCCATTTAATTTTTTAGATACGAAATGGACGAATTATAGTCAATTTAATTTTTTTTTAAATTTAAAAATGGACGATGTATAGTCCATTAAATTTTGTATATATAGTCAGTCTATTTAATTTTTTGCATCTAAAATATACGATGTATAGTCTATATAATTATTTGCACACGAATCGGACGATTTATAGTCGACAAAATTTTTTCATAAAAAATTGAAAAAAAGACTATAGTCCATTAAATTTTTTTCATAAAAAATTTTTTTGCATGAAAAATGGATGATGTATAGTTTATTAAATTCTTTGCACGAAAAGAAGACGACGTATATAGTGCACTTAAGTTTTTACATACGAAATGGACGAATTATAGTCAATTTAATTTTTTATAAAAATTTGAAAAATGGACGATGTATAGTCCATTAAATTTTGTATATATAGCCAGTCCATTTAATTTTTTGCATGAAAAATAGACGATGTATAGTCTATATAATTATTTGCACACGAATCGGACGATTTATAGTCGATAAAATTTTTTCATAAAAAATTGAAAAAAAGACGATGTATAGTCCATTATATTTTTTTCATTAAAAAAATTTTTTGCATGAAAAATGGATGATGTATAGTTTATTAAATTCTTTGCACGAAAAGAAGACGACGTATATAGTCCATTTAATTTTTTAGATACGAAATGGACGAATTATAGTCAATTTAATTTTTTTATTGTTTAAAAATGGACGATGTATAGTCCATTAAATTTTGTATATATAGTCAGTCTATTTAATTTTTTGCATCTAAAATAGACGATGTATAGTCTATATAATTATTTGCACACGAATCGGACGATTTATAGTCGACAAAATTTTTTCATAAAAAATTGAAAAAAAGACGATGTATAGTCCATAATATTTTTTTCATAAAAATTTTTTTGCACGAAAAATGGATGATGTATAGTTTATTAAATTCTTTGAACGAAAAGAAGACGACGTATATAGTCCATTTAATTTTTTAGATACGAAATGGACGAATTATAGTCAATTTAATTTTTTTTTAAATTTAAAAATGGACGATGTATAGTCCATTAAATTTTGTATATATAGTCAGTCTATTTAATTTTTTGCATCTAAAATAGACGATGTATAGTCTATATAATTATTTGCACACGAATCGGACGATTTATAGTCGACAAAATTTTTTCATAAAAAATTGAAAAAAAGACGATGTATAGTCCATTAAATTTTTTTCATAAAAAATTTTTTTGCATGAAAAATGGATGATGTATAGTTTATTAAATTCTTTGCACGAAAAGAAGACGACGTATATAGTGCACTTAAGTTTTTACATACGAAATGGACGAATTATAGTCAATTTAATTTTTTATAAAAATTTGAAAAATGGACGATGTATAGTCCATTAAATTTTGTATATATAGCCAGTCCATTTAATTTTTTGCATGAAAAATAGACGATGTATAGTCTATATAATTGTTTGCATACGAATCGGACGATTTATAGTCGACAAAATTTTTTCATAAAAAATTGAAAAAAAGACGATGTATAGTCCATAATATTTTTTTCATAAAAAATTTTTTTGCACGAAAAATGGATGATGTATAGTTTATTAAATTCTTTGCACGAAAGAAGACGACGTATATAGTCCATTTAATTTTTTAGATACGAAATGGACGAATTATAGTCAATTTAATTTTTTTTTAAATTTAAAAATGGACGATGTATATTCCATTAAATTTTGTATATATAGCCAGTCCATTTAATTTTTTGCATGAAAAATAGACGATGTATAGTCTATATAATTATTTGCACACGAATCGGACGATTTATAGTCGACAAAATTTTTTCATAAAAAATTGAAAAAAAGACGATGTATAGTCCATAATATTTTTTTCATAAAAATTTTTTTTGCACGAAAAATGGATGATGTATAGTTTATTAAATTCTTTGCACGAAAAGAAGACGACGTATATAGTCCATTTAATTTTTTAGATACGAAATGGACGAATTATAGTCAATTTAATTTTTTTTTTAAATTTAAAAATGGACGATGTATAGTCCATTAAATTTTGTATATATAGCCAGTCCATTTAATTTTTTGCATGAAAAATAGACGATGTATAGTCTATATAATTATTTGCACACGAATCGGACGATTTATAGTCGATAAAATTTTTTCATAAAAAATTGAAAAAAGGACGATGTATAGTCCATTATATTTTTTTCATAAAAAAATTTTTTGCATGAAAAATGGATGATGTATAGTTTATTAAATTCTTTGAACGAAAAGAAGACGACGTATATAGTCCATTTAATTTTTTAGATACGAAATGGACGAATTATAGTCAATTTAATTTTTTTTTAAATTTAAAAATGGACGATGTATAGTCCATTAAATTTTGTATATATAGTCAGTCTATTTAATTTTTTGCATCTAAAATAGACGATGTATAGTCTATATAATTATTTGCACACGAATCGGACGATTTATAGTCGACAAAATTTTTTCATAAAAAATTGAAAAAAAGACGATGTATAGTCCATTAAATTTTTTTCATAAAAAATTTTTTTGCATGAAAAATGGATGATGTATAGTTTATTAAATTCTTTGCACGAAAAGAAGACGACGTATATAGTGCACTTAAGTTTTTACATACGAAATGGACGAATTATAGTCAATTTAATTTTTTATAAAAATTTGAAAAATGGACGATGTATAGTCCATTAAATTTTGTATATATAGCCAGTCCATTTAATTTTTTGCATGAAAAATAGACGATGTATAGTCTATATAATTGTTTGCATACGAATCGGACGATTTATAGTCGATTAAATTTTTTCATAAAAAATTGAAAAAAAGACGATGTATACCATAATATTTTTTTCATAAAAAATTTTTTTGCACGAAAAATGGATGATGTATAGTTTATTAAATTCTTTGCACGAAAAGAAGACGACGTATATAGTCCATTTAATTTTTTAGATACGAAATGGACGAATTATAGTCAATTTAATTTTTTTTTTATTTAAAAATGGACGATGTATAGTCCATTAAATTTTGTATATATAGTCAGTCTATTTCATTTTTTGCATCTAAAATAGACGATGTATAGTCTATATAATTATTTGCACACGAATCGGACGATTTATAGTCGACAAAATTTTTTCATTAAAAATTGAAAAAAAGACGATGTATAGTCCATAATATTTTTTTCATAAAAAATTTTTTTGCACGAAAAATGGATGATGTATAGTTTATTAAATTCTTTGCACGAAAAGAAGACGACGTATATAGTCCATTTAATTTTTTAGATACGAAATGGACGAATTATAGTCAATTTAATTTTTTTTTAAATTTAAAAATGGACGATGTATAGTCCATTAAATTTTGTATATATAGCCAGTCCATTTAATTTTTTGCATGAAAAATAGACGATGTATAGTCTATATAATTATTTGCACACGAATCGGACGATTTATAGTCGATAAAATTTTTTCATAAAAAATTGAAAAAAGGACGATGTATAGTCCATTATATTTTTTTCATAAAAAAATTTTTTGCATGAAAAATGGATGATGTATAGTTTATTAAATTCTTTGCACGAAAAGAAGACGACGTATATAGTCCATTTAATTTTTTAGATACGAAATGGACGAATTATAGTCAATATAATTTTTTTTTAAATTTAAAAATGGACGATGTATAGTCCATTAAATTTTGTATATATAGTCAGTCTATTTAATTTTTTGCATCTAAAATAGACGATGTATAGTCTATATAATTATTTGCACACGAATCGGACGATTTATAGTCGACAAAATTTTTTCATAAAAAATTGAAAAAAAGACGATGTATAGTCCATTAAATTTTTTTCATAAAAAATTTTTTTGCATGAAAAATGGATGATGTATAGTTTATTAAATTCTTTGCACGAAAAGAAGACGACGTATATAGTCCATTTAATTTTTTAGATACGAAATGGACGAATTATAGTCAATTTAATTTTTTTTTTAAATTTAAAAATGGACGATGTATAGTCCATTAAATTTTGTATATATAGCCAGTCCATTTAATTTTTTGCATGAAAAATAGACGATGTATAGTCTATATAATTATTTGCACACGAATCGGACGATTTATAGTCGATAAAATTTTTTCATAAAAAATTGAAAAAAGGACGATGTATAGTCCATTATATTTTTTTCATAAAAAAATTTTTTGCATGAAAAATGGATGATGTATAGTTTATTAAATTCTTTGAACGAAAAGAAGACGACGTATATAGTCCATTTAATTTTTTAGATACGAAATGGACGAATTATAGTCAATTTAATTTTTTTTTAAATTTAAAAATGGACGATGTATAGTCCATTAAATTTTGTATATATAGTCAGTCTATTTAATTTTTTGCATCTAAAATAGACGATGTATAGTCTATATAATTATTTGCACACGAATCGGACGATTTATAGTCGACAAAATTTTTTCATAAAAAATTGAAAAAAAGACGATGTATAGGCCATAATATTTTTTTCATAAAAAATTTTTTTGCACGAAAAATGGATGATGTATAGTTTATTAAATTCTTTGCACGAAAAGAAGACGACGTATATAGTCCATTTAATTTTTTAGATACGAAATGGACGAATTATAGTCAATTTAATTTTTTTTTTATTTAAAAATGGACGATGTATAGTCCATTAAATTTTGTATATATAGTCAGTCTATTTAATTTTTTGCATCTAAAATAGACGATGTATAGTCTATATAATTATTTGCACACGAATCGGACGATTTATAGTCGACAAAATTTTTTCATTAAAAATTGAAAAAAAGACGATGTATAGTCCATAATATTTTTTTCATAAAAAATTTTTTTGCACGAAAAATGGATGATGTATAGTTTATTAAATTCTTTGCACGAAAAGAAGACGACGTATATAGTCCATTTAATTTTTTAGATACGAAATGGACGAATTATAGTCAATTTAATTTTTTTTTAAATTTAAAAATGGACGATGTATAGTCCATTAAATTTTGTATATATAGCCAGTCCATTTAATTTTTTGCATGAAAAATAGACGATGTATAGTCTATATAATTATTTGCACACGAATCGGACGATTTATAGTCGATAAAATTTTTTCATAAAAAATTGAAAAAAGGACGATGTATAGTCCATTATATTTTTTTCATAAAAAAATTTTTTGCATGAAAAATGGATGATGTATAGTTTATTAAATTCTTTGCACGAAAAGAAGACGACGTATATAGTCCATTTAATTTTTTAGATACGAAATGGACGAATTATAGTCAATTTAATTTTTTTTTAAATTTAAAAATGGACGATGTATAGTCCATTAAATTTTGTATATATAGTCAGTCTATTTAATTTTTTGCATCTAAAATAGACGATGTATAGTCTATATAATTATTTGCACACGAATCGGACGATTTATAGTCGACAAAATTTTTTCATAAAAAATTGAAAAAAAGACGATGTATAGTCCATAATATTTTTTTCATAAAAAATTTTTTTGCACGAAAAATGGATGATGTATAGTTTATTAAATTCTTTGCACGAAAAGAAGACGACGTATATAGTCCATTTAATTTTTTAGATACGAAATGGACGAATTATAGTCAATTTAATTTTTTTTTAAATTTAAAAATGGACGATGTATAGTCCATTAAATTTTGTATATATAGCCAGTCCATTTAATTTTTTGCATGAAAAATAGACGATGTATAGTCTATATAATTATTTGCACACGAATCGGACGATTTATAGTCGATAAAATTTTTTCATAAAAAATTGAAAAAAGGACGATGTATAGTCCATTATATTTTTTTCATAAAAAAATTTTTTGCATGAAAAATGGATGATGTATAGTTTATTAAATTCTTTGCACGAAAAGAAGACGACGTATATAGTCCATTTAATTTTTTAGATACAAAATGGACGAATTATAGTCAATTTAATTTTTTTTTTGTTTAAAAATGGACGATGTATAGTCCATTAAATTTTGTATATATAGTCAGTCTATTTAATTTTTTGCATCTAAAATAGACGATGTATAGTCTATATAATTATTTGCACACGAATCGGACGATTTATAGTCGACAAAATTTTTTCATAAAAAATTGAAAAAAAGACGATGTATAGTCCATAATATTTTTTCATAAAAAATTTTTTTGCACGAAAAATGGATGATGTATAGTTTATTAAATTCTTTGCACGAAAAGAAGACGACGTATATAGTCCATTTAATTTTTTAGATACGAAATGGACGAATTATAGTCAATTTAATTTTTTTTTTATTTAAAAATGGACGATGTATAGTCCATTAAATTTTGTATATATAGTCAGTCTATTTAATTTTTTGCATATAAAATAGACGATGTATAGTCTATATAATTATTTGCACACGAATCGGACGATTTATAGTCGACAAAATTTTTTCATAAAAAATTGAAAAAAAGACGATGTATAGTCCATAATATTTTTTTCATAAAAAATTTTTTTGCACGAAAAATGGATGATGTATAGTTTATTAAATTCTTTGCACGAAAAGAAGACGACGTATATAGTCCATTTAATTTTTTAGATACGAAATGGACGAATTATAGTCAATTTAATTTTTTTTTAAATTTAAAAATGGACGATGTATACTCCATTAAATTTTGTATATATAGCCAGTCCATTTAATTTTTTGCATGAAAAATAGACGATGTATAGTCTATATAATTATTTGCACACGAATCGGACGATTTATAGTCGATAAATTTTTTCATAAAAAATTGAAAAAAAGACGATGTATAGTCCATTATATTTTTTTCATAAAAAAATTTTTTGCATGAAAAATGGATGATGTATAGTTTATTAAATTCTTTGCACGAAAAGAAGACGACGTATATAGTCCATTTAATTTTTTAGATACGAAATGGACGAATTATAGTCAATTTAATTTTTTTTTTTTTTAAATGGACGATGTATAGTCCATTAAATTTTGTATATATAGTCAGTCTATTTAATTTTTTGCATCTAAAATAGACGATGTATAGTCTATATAATTATTTGCACACGAATCGGACGATTTATAGTCGACAAAATTTTTTCATAAAAAATTGAAAAAAGACGATGTATAGTCCATAATATTTTTTTCATAAAAAAATTTTTTGCATGAAAAATGGATGATGTATAGTTTATTAAATTCTTTGCACGAAAAGAAGACGACGTATATAGTCCATTTAATTTTTTAGATACGAAATGGACGAATTATAGTCAATTTAATTTTTTTTTAATTTAAAAATGGACGATGTATAGTCCATTAAATTTTGTATATATAGTCAGTCTATTTAATTTTTTGCATCTAAAATAGACGATGTATAGTCTATATAATTATTTGCACACGAATCGGGCGATTTATAGTCCACAAAATTTTTTCATAAAAAATTGAAAAAAAGACGATGTATATATTTTTTTCATAAAAAATTTTTTTGCACGAAAAATGGATGATGTATAGTTTATTAAATTCTTTGCACGAAAAGAAGACGACGTATATAGTCCATTTAATTTTTTAGATACGAAATGGACGAATTATAGTCAATTTAATTTTTTTTTTTATTTAAAAATGGACGATGTATAGTCCATTAAATTTTGTATATATAGTCAGTCTATTTAATTTTTTGCATCTAAAATAGACGATGTATAGTCTATATAATTATTTGCACACGAATCGGACGATTTATAGTCGACAAAATTTTTTCATAAAAAATTGAAAAAAAGACGATGTATAGTCCATAATATTTTTTTCATAAAAAATTTTTTTGCACGAAAAATGGATGATGTATAGTTTATTAAATTCTTTGCACGAAAAGAAGACGACGTATATAGTCCATTTAATTTTTTAGATACGAAATGGACGAATTATAGTCAATTTAATTTTTTTTTTAAATTTAAAAATGGACGATGTATAGTCCATTAAATTTTGTATATATAGCCAGTCCATTTAATTTTTTGCATGAAAAATAGACGATGTATAGTCTATATAATTATTTGCACACGAATCGGACGATTTATAGTCGATAAAATTTTTTCATAAAAAATTGAAAAAAAGACGATGTATAGTCAATTATATTTTTTTCATAAAAAAATTTTTTGCATGAAAAATGGATGATGTATAGTTTATTAAATTCTTTGCACGAAAAGAAGACGACGTATATAGTCCATTTAATTTTTTAGATACGAAATGGACGAATTATAGTCAATTTAATTTTTTTTTTAAATTTAAAAATGGACGATGTATAGTCCAAAATTGAAAAAAAGACGATGTATAGTTTATTAAATTCTTTGCATGAAAAGAAGACGACGTATATAGTCCATTTAATTTTTTAGATACGAAATGGACGAATTATAGTCAATTTAATTTTTTTTTTTTTTTTAAATGGACGATGTATAGTCCATTAAATTTTGTATATATAGTCAGTCTATTTAATTTTTTGCATCTAAAATAGACGATGTATAGTCTATATAATCATTTGCACACGAATCGGACGATTTATAGTCGACAAAATTTTTTCATAAAAAATTGAAAAAAGACGATGTATAGTCATAATATTTTTTTCATAAAAAATTTTTTTGCACGAAAAATGGATGATGTATAGTTTATTAAATTCTTTGCACGAAAAGAGGACGACGTGTATAGTCCATTTAATATTTAAGATACGAAATGGACGAATTTTAGTCAATTTAATTGTTTTTTAAATTTAAAAATGGACGATGTATAGTCCATTAAATTTTGTATATATAGTCAGTCTATTTAATTTTTTGCATCTAAAATAGACGATGTATAGTCTATATAATCATTTGCACACGAATCGGACGATTTATAGTCGACAAAATTTTTTCATAAAAAATTGAAAAAAGACGATGTATAGTCCATAATATTTTTTTCATAAAAAATTTTTTTTGCACGAAAAATGGATGATGTATAGTTTATTAAATTCTTTGCACGAAAAGAAGACGACGTATATAGTCCATTTAATTTTTTAGATACGAAATGGACGAATTATAGTCAATTTAATTTTTTTTTAAATTTAAAAATGGACGATGTATAGTCCATTAAATTTTGTATATATAGTCAGTCTATTTAATTTTTTGCATCTAAAATAGACGATGTATAGTCTATATAATTATTTGCACACGAATCGGACGATTTATAGTCGACAAAATTTTTTCATAAAAAATTGAAAAAAAGACAATGTATAGTCCATAATATTTTTTTCATAAAAAAATTTTTTGCACGAAAAATGGATGATGTATAGTTTATTAAATTCTTTGCACGAAAAGAAGACGACGTATATAGTCCATTTAATTTTTTAGATACGAAATGGACGAATTATAGTCAATTTAATTTTTTTTTTTTATTTAAAAATGGACGACGTATAGTCCATTAAATTTTGTATATATAGTCAGTCTATTTAATTTTTTGCATCTAAAATAGACGATGTATAGTCTATATAATTATTTGCACACGAATCGGACGATTTATAGTCGACAAAATTTTTTCATAAAAAATTGAAAAAAAGACGATGTATAGTCCATAATATTTTTTTCATAAAAAATTTTTTGCACGAAAAATGGATGATGTATAGTTTATTAAATTCTTTGCACGAAAAGAAGACGACGTATATAGTCCATTTAATTTTTTAGATACGAAATGGACGAATTATAGTCAATTTAATTTTTTTTTAAATTTAAAAATGGACGATGTATAGTCCATTAAATTTTGTATATATAGCCAGTCCATTTAATTTTTTGCATGAAAAATAGACGATGTATAGTCTATATAATTATTTGCACACGAATCGGACGATTTAAAGTCGATAAAATTTTTTCATAAAAAATTGAAAAAAAGACGATTATAGTCCATAATATTTTTTTCATAAAAAATTTTTTTGCACGAAAAATGGATGATGTATAGCTTATTGAATTCTTTGCACGAAAAGAAGACGACGTATATAGTCCATTTAATTTTTTAGATACGAAATGGACGAATTATAGTCAATTTAATTTTTTTTTAAATTTAAAAATGGACGATGTATAGTCCATTAAATTTTGTATATATAGCCAGTCCATTTAATTTTTTGCATGAAAAATAGACGATGTATAGTCTATATAATTATTTGCACACGAATCGGACGATTTATAGTCGATAAAATTTTTTCATAAAAAATTGAAAAAAGGACGATGTATAGTCCATTATATTTTTTTCATAAAAAAATTTTTTGCATGAAAAATGGATGATGTATAGTTTATTAAATTCTTTGCACGAAAAGAAGACGACGTATATAGTCCATTTAATTTTTTAGATACGAAATGGACGAATTATAGTCAATTTAATTTTTTTTTTTATTTAAAAATGGACGATGTATAGTCCATTAAATTTTGTATATATAGCCAGTCCATTTAATTTTTTGCATGAAAAATAGACGATGTATAGTCTATATAATTATTTGCACACGAATCGGACGATTTATAGTCGATAAAATTTTTTCATAAAAAATTGAAAAAAAAGACGATGTATATATAGTCCATTATATTTTTTTCATAAAAAAATTTTTTGCATGAAAAATGGATGATGTATAGTTTATTAAACTCTTTGCACGAAAAGAAGACGACGTATATAGTCCATCTAATTTTTTAGATACGAAATGGACGAATTATAGTCAATTTAATTTTTTTTTTAATTTAAAAATGGACGATGTATAGTCCATTAAATTTTGTATATATAGTCAGTCTATTTAATTTTTTGCATCTAAAATAGACGATGTATAGTCTATATAATTATTTGCACACGAATCGGACGATTTATAGTCGACAAAATTTTTTCATAAAAAATTGAAAAAAGACGATGTATAGTCCATAATATTTTTTTCATAAAAAATTTTTTTGCACGAAAAATGGATGATGTATAGTTTATTAAATTCTTTGCACGAAAAGAAGACGACGTATATAGTCCATTTAATATTTTAGATACGAAATGGACGAATTATAGTCAATTTAATTGTTTTTTAAATTTAAAAATGGACGATGTATAGTCCATTAAATTTTGTATATATAGCCAGTCCATTTAATTTTTTGCATGAAAAATAGACGATGTATAGTCTATATAATTATTTGCACACGAATCGGACGATTTATAGTCGATAAAATTTTTTCATAAAAAATTGAAAAAAGGACGATGGATAGTCCATTATATTTTTTTCATAAAAAAATTTTTGGCATGAAAAATGGATGATGTATAGTTTATTAAATTATTTGCACGAAAAGAAGACGACGTATATAGTCCATTTAATTTTTTAGATACGAAATGGACGAATTATAGTCAATTTAATTTTTTTTTAAATTTAAAAATGGACGATGTATAGTCCATTAAATTTTGTATATATAGTCAGTCTATTTAATTTTTTGCATCTAAAATAGACGATGTATAGTCTATATAATTATTTGCACACGAATCGGACGATTTATAGTCGACAAAATTTTTTCATAAAAAATTGAAAAAAAGACGATGTTATAGTCCATAATATTTTTTTCATAAAAAATTTTTTTGCACGAAAAGTGGATGATGTATAGTTTATTAAATTCTTTACACGAAAAGAAGACGACGTATATAGTCCATTTAATTTTTTAGATACGAAATGGACGAATTATAGTCAATTTAATTTTTTTTTTTATTTAAAAATGGACGATGTATAGTCCATTAAATTTTGTATATATAGTCAGTCTATTTAATTTTTTGCATCTAAAATAGACGATGTATAGTCTATATAATTATTTGCACACGAATCGGACTATTTATAGTCGACAAAATTTTTTCATAAAAAATTGAAAAAAAGACGATGTATATATAGTCCATTATATTTTTTTCATAAAAAAATTTTTTGCATGAAAAATGGATGATGTATAGTTTATTAAATTCTTTGCACGAAAAGAAGACGACGTATATAGTCCATCTAATTTTTTAGATACGAAATGGACGAATTATAGTCAATTTAATTTTTTTTTTTAATTTAAAAATGGACGATGTATAGTCCATTAAATTTTGTATATATAGCCAGTCCATTTAATTTTTTGCATGAAAAATAGACGATGTATAGTCTATATAATTATTTGCACACGAATCGGACGATTTATAGTCGACAAAATTTTTTCATAAAAAATTGAAAAAAAGACGATGTATAGTCCATAATATTTTTTTCATAAAAAATTTTTTTGCACGAAAAATGAATGATGTATAGTTTATTAAATTCTTTGCACGAAAAGAAGAAGACGTATATAGTCCATTTAATTTTTTAGATACGAAATGGACGAATTATAGTCAATTTAATTTTTTTTTAAATTTAAAAATGGACGATGTATATTCCATTAAATTTTGTATATATAGCCAGTCCATTTAATTTTTTGCATGAAAAATAGACGATGTATAGTCTATATAATTATTTGCACACGAATCGGACGATTTATAGTCGATAAAATTTTTTCATAAAAAATTGAAAAAAGGACGATGTATATAGTCCATTATATTTTTTTCATAAAAAAATTTTTTGCATGAAAAATGGATGATGTATAGTTTATTAAATTCTTTGCACGAAAAGAAGACGACGTATATAGTCCATTTAATTTTTTAGATACGAAATGGACGAATTATAGTCAATTTAATTTTTTTTTAAATTTAAAAATGGACGATGTATATTCCATTAAATTTTGTATATATAGCCAGTCCATTTAATTTTTTGCATGAAAAATAGACGATGTATAGTCTATATAATTATTTGCACACGAATCGGACGATTTATAGTCGATAAAATTTTTTCATAAAAAATTGAAAAAAGGACGATGTATAGTCCATAATATTTTTTTCATAAAAAATTTTTTTGCACGAAAAATGGATGATGTATAGTTTATTAAATTCTTTGCACGAAAAGAAGACGACGTATATAGTCCATTTAATATTTTAGATACGAAATGGACGAATTATAGTCAATTTAATTGTTTTTTAAATTTAAAAATGGACGATGTATAGTCCATTAAATTTTGTATATATAGCCAGTCCATTTAATTTTTTGCATGAAAAATAGACGATGTATAGTCTATATAATTATTTGCACACGAATCGGACGATTTATAGTCGACAAAATTTTTTCATAAAAAATTGAAAAAAAGACGATGTATAGTCCATAATATTTTTTTCATATAAATTTTTTTGCACGAAAAATGGATGATGTATAGTTTATTAAATTCTTTGCACGAAAAGAAGACGACGTATATAGTCCATTTAATTTTTTAGATACGAAATGGACGAATTATAGTCAATTTAATTTTTTTTAAATTTAAAAATGGACGATGTATATTCCATTAAATTTTGTATATATAGCCAGTCCATTTAATTTTTTGCATGAAAAATAGACGATGTATAGTCTATATAATTATTTGCACACGAATCGGACGATTTATAGTCGATAAAATTTTTTCATAAAAAATTGAAAAAAGGACGATGGATAGTCCATTATATTTTTTTCATAAAAAAATTTTTGGCATGAAAAATGGATGATGTATAGTTTATTAAATTCTTTGCACGAAAAGAAGACGACGTATATAGTCCATTTAATTTTTTAGATACGAAATGGACGAATTATAGTCAATTTAATTTTTTTTTAAATTTAAAAATGGACGATGTATAGTCCATTAAATTTTGTATATATAGTCAGTCTATTTAATTTTTTGCATCTAAAATAGACGATGTATAGTCTATATAATTATTTGCACACGAATCGGACGATTTATAGTCGACAAAATTTTTTCATAAAAAATTGAAAAAAAGACGATGTTATAGTCCATAATATTTTTTTCATAAAAAATTTTTTTGCACGAAAAGTGGATGATGTATAGTTTATTAAATTCTTTACACGAAAAGAAGACGACGTATATAGTCCATTTAATTTTTTAGATACGAAATGGACGAATTATAGTCAATTTAATTTTTTTTTAAATTTAAAAATGGACGATGTATAGTCCATTAAATTTTGTATATATAGCCAGTCCATTTAATTTTTTGCATGAAAAATAGACGATGTATAGTCTATATAATTATTTGCACACGAATCGGACGATTTATAGTCGATAAAATTTTTTCATAAAAAATTGAAAAAAAGACGATGTATATATAGTCCATTATATTTTTTTCATAAAAAAATTTTTTGCATGAAAAATGGATGATGTATAGTTTATTAAATTCTTTGCACGAAAAGAAGACGACGTATATAGTCCATCTAATTTTTTAGATACGAAATGGACGAATTATAGTCAATTTAATTTTTTTTTAAATTTAAAAATGGACGATGTATAGTCCACTAAATTTTGTATATATAGTCAGTCTATTTAATTTTTTGCATCTAGATGTATAGTCTATATAATTATTTGCACACGAATCGGACGATTTATAGTCGACAAAATTTTTTCATAAAAAATTTTTTTTGCACGAAAAATGGATGATGTATAGTTTATTAAATTCTTTGCACGAAAAGAAGACGACGTATATAGTATATTTAATTTTTTAGATACGAAATGGACGAATTATAGTCAATTTAATTTTTTTTTGAATTTAAAAATGGACGATGTATAGTCCATTAAATTTTGTATATATAGCCAGTCCATTTAATTTTTTGCATGAAAAATAGACGATGTATAGTCTATATAATTATTTGCACACGAATCGGACGATTTATAGTCGATAAAATTTTTTCATAAAAAATTGAAAAAAAGACGATGTATAGTCCATTATATTTTTTTCATAAAAAATTTTTTTGCATGAAAAATGGATGATGTATAGTTTATTAAATTCTTTGCACGAAAAGAAGACGACGTATATAGTCCATTTAATTTTTTAGATACGAAATGGACGAATTATAGTCAATTTAATTTTTTTTTTTTTTTAAAAATGGACGATGTATAGTCCATTAAATTTTGTATATATAGTCAGTCTATTTAATTTTTTGCATCTAAAATAGACGATGTATAGTCTATATAATTATTTGCACACGAATCGGACGATTTATAGTCGACAAAATTTTTTCATAAAAAATTGAAAAAAGACGATGTGTAGTCCATAATATTTTTTTCATAAAAAATTTTTTTGCACGAAAAATGGATGATGTATAGTTTATTAAATTCTTTGCACGAAAAGAAGACGACGTATATAGTCCATTTAATTTTTAGATACGAAATGGACGAATTATAGTCAATTTAATTTTTTTTTAAATTTAAAAATGGACGATGTATAGTCCATTAAATTTTGTATATATAGCCAGTCCATTTAATTTTTTGCATGAAAAATAGACGATGTATAGTCTATATAATTATTTGCACATGAATCGGACGATTTATAGTCGATAAAATTTTTTCATAAAAAATTGAAAAAAGGACGATGTATATTATTATATTTTTTTCATAAAAAAATTTTTTGCATGAAAAATGGATGATGTATAGTTTATTAAATTCTTTGCACGAAAAGAAGACGACGTATATAGTCCATTTAATTTTTAGATACGAAATGGACGAATTATTATAGTCAATTTAATTTTTTTTTAAATTTAAAAATGGACGATGTATAGTCCATTAAATTTTGTATATATAGTCAGTCTATTTAATTTTTTGCATCTAAAATAGACGATGTATAGTCTATATAATTATTTGCACACGAATCGGACGATTTATAGTCGACAAAATTTTTTCATAAAAAATTGAAAAAAAGACGATGTATAGTCCATAATATTTTTTTCATAAAAAATTTTTTTGCACGAAAAATGGATGATGTATAGTTTATTAAATTCTTTGCACGAAAAGAAGACGACGTATATAGTCCATTTAATTTTTTAGATACGAAATGGACGAATTATAGTCAATTTAATTTTTTTTTTTAATTTAAAAATGGACGATGTATAGTCCATTAAATTTTGTATATATAGCCAGTCCATTTAATTTTTTGCATGAAAAATAGACGATGTATAGTCTATATAATTATTTGCACACGAATCGGACGATTTATAGTCGATAAAATTTTTTCATAAAAAATTGAAAAAAAGACGATGTATATATAGTCCATTATATTTTTTTCATAAAAAAATTTTTTGCATGAAAAATGGATGATGTATAGTTTATTAAATTCTTTGCACGAAAAGAAGACGACGTATATAGTCCATTTAATTTTTTAGATACGAAATGGACGAATTATAGTCAATTTAATTTTTTTTTTTTTTTAAAATGGACGATGTATAGTCCATTAAATTTTGTATATATAGTCAGTCTATTTAATTTTTTGCATCTAAAATAGACGATGTATAGTCTATATAATTATTTGCACACGAATCGGACGATTTATAGTCGACAAAATTTTTTCATAAAAAATTGAAAAAAGACGATGTATAGTCCATAATATTTTTTTCATAAAAAATTTTTTTGCACGAAAAATGGATGATGTATAGTTTATTAAATTCTTTGCACGAAAAGAAGACGACGTATATAGTCCATTTAATATTTTAGATACGAAATGGACGAATTATAGTCAATTTAATTGTTTTTTAAATTTAAAAATGGACGATGTATAGTCCATTAAATTTTGTATATATAGCCAGTCCATTTAATTTTTTGCATGAAAAATAGACGATGTATAGTCTATATAATTATTTGCACACGAATCGGACGATTTATAGTCGATAAAATTTTTTCATAAAAAATTGAAAAAAAGACGATGTATATCCATTATATTTTTTTCATAAAAAAATTTTTTGCATGAAAAATGGATGATGTATAGTTTATTAAATTCTTTGCACGAAAAGAAGACGACGTATATAGTCCATTTAATTTGTTAGATACGAAATGGACGAATTATAGTCAATTTAATTTTTTTTTTTTTATTTAAAAATGGACGATGTATAGTCCATTAAATTTTGTATATATAGTCAGTCTATTTAATTTTTTGCATCTAAAATAGACGATGTATAGTCTATATAATTATTTGCACACGAATCGGACGATTTATAGTCGATAAAATTTTTTCATAAAAAATTGAAAAAAAGACGATGTATATATAGTCCATCATATTTTTTTCATAAAAAAATTTTTTGCATGAAAAATGGATGATGTATAGTTTATTAAATTCTTTGCACGAAAAGAAGACGACGTATATAGTCCATTTAATTTTTTAGATACGAAATGGACGAATTATAGTCAATTTAATTTTTTTTTTTTTTATTTAAAAATGGACGATGTATAGTCCATTAAATTTTGTATATATAGTCAGTCTATTTAATTTTTTGCATCTAAAGTAGACGATGTATAGTCTATATAATTATTTGCACACGAATCGGACGATTTATAGTCGACAAAATTTTTTCATAAAAAATTGAAAAAAAGACGATGTATAGTCCATAATATTTTGTTCATAAAAAATTTTTTTGCACGAAAAATGGATGATGTATAGTTTATTAAATTCTTTGCACGAAAAGAAGACGACGTATATAGTCCATTTAATTTTTTAGATACGAAATGGACGAATTATAGTCAATTTAATTTTTTTTTAAATTTAAAAATGGACGATGTATAGTCCATTAAATTTTGTATATAAAGCCAGTCCATTTAATTTTTTGCATGAAAAATAGACGATGTATAGTCTATATAATTATTTGCACACGAATCGGATGATTTATAGTCGATAAAATTTTTTCATAAAAAATTGAAAAAAAGACGATGTATAGTCCATTATATTTTTTTCATAAAAAAATTTTTTGCATGAAAAATGGATGATGTATAGTTTATTAAATTCTTTGCACGAAAAGAAGACGACGTATATAGTCCATTTAATTTTTTAGATACGAAATGGACGAATTATAGTCAATTTAATTTTTTTTTAAATTTAAAAATGGACGATGTATAGTCCATTAAATTTTGTATATATAGCCAGTCCATTTAATTTTTTGCATGAAAAATAGACGATGTATAGTCTATATAATTATTTGCACACGAAAAATGGACGATGTATAGTCCATTAAATTTTGTATATATAGTCAGTCTATTTAATTTTTTGCATCTAAAATAGACGATGTATAGTCTATATAATTATTTGCACACGAATCGGACGATTTATAGTCGACAAAATTTTTTCATAAAAAATTTAAAAAAAGACGATGTATAGTCCATAATATTTTTTTCATAAAAAATTTTTTTGCACGAAAAATGGATGATGTATAGTTTATTAAATTCTTTGCACGAAAAGAAGACGACGTATATAGTCCATTTAATTTTTTAGATACGAAATGGACGAATTATAGTCAATTTAATTTTTTTTTTTATTTAAAAATGGACGATGTATAGTCCATTAAATTTTGTATATATAGTCAGTCTATTTAATTTTTTGCATCTAAAATAGACGATGTATAGTCTATATAATTATTTGCACACGAATCGGACGATTTATAGTCGACAAAATTTTTTCATAAAAAATTGAAAAAAAGACGATGTATAGTCCATAATATTTTTTTCATAAAAAATTTTTTTGCACGAAAAATGGATGATGTATAGTTTATTAAATTCTTTGCACGAAAAGAAGACGACGTATATAGTCCATTTAATTTTTTAGATACGAAATGGACGAATTATAGTCAATTTAATTTTTTTTTAAATTTAAAAATGGACGATGTATAGTCCATTAAATTTTGTATATATAGCCAGTCCATTTAATTTTTTGCATGAAAAATAGACGATGTATAGTCTTTATAATTATTTGCACACGAATCGGACGATTTATAGTCGATAAAATTTTTTCATAAAAAATTGAAAAAAAGACGATGTATAATAGTCCATTATATTTTTTTCATAAAAAAATTTTTTGCATGAAAAATGGATGATGTATAGTTTATTAAATTCTTTGCACGAAAAGAAGACGACGTATATAGTCCATTTAATTTTTTAGATACGAAATGGACGAATTATAGTCAATTTAATTTTTTTTTTGTTTAAAAATGGACGATGTATAGTCCATTAAATTTTGTATATATAGTCAGTCTATTTAATTTTTTGCATCTAAAATAGACGATGTATAGTCTATATAATTATTTGCACACGAATCGGACGATTTATAGTCGACAAAATTTTTTCATAAAAAATTGAAAAAAGACGATGTATAGTCCATAATATTTTTTTCATAAAAATTTTTTTTGCACGAAAAATGGATGATGTATAGTTTATTAAATTCTTTGCACGAAAAGAAGACGATGTATATAGTCCATTTAATTTTTTAGATACGAAATGGACGAATTATAGTCAATTTAATTTTTTTTTTAAATTTAAAAATGGACGATGTATAGTCCATTAAATTTTGTATATATAGCCAGTCCATTTAATTTTTTGCATGAAAAATAGACGATGTATAGTCTATATAATTATTTGCACACGAATCGGACGATTTATAGTCGATAAAATTTTTTCATAAAAAATTGAAAAAAAGACGATGTATATATAGTCCATTATATTTTTTTCATAAAAAAATTTTTTGCATGAAAAATGGATGATGTATAGTTTATTAAATTCTTTGCACGAAAAGAAGACGACGTATATAGTCCATTTAATTTTTTAGATACGAAATGGACGAATTATAGTCAATTTAATTTTTTTTTTTTTAAAAATGGACGATGTATAGTCCATTAAATTTTGTATATATAGTCAGTCTATTTAATTTTTTGCATCTAAAATAGACGATGTATAGTCTATATAATTATTTGCACACGAATCGGACGATTTATAGTCGACAAAATTTTTTCATAAAAAATTGAAAAAAAGACGATGTATAGTCCATAATATTTTTTTCATAAAAAATTTTTTTGCACGAAAAATGGATGATGTATAGTTTATTAAATTCTTTGCACGAAAAGAAGACGACGTATATAGTCCATTTAATTTTTTCGATACGAAATGGACGAATTATAGTCAATTTAATTTTTTTTTTTATTTAAAAATGGACGATGTATAGTCCATTAAATTTTGTATATATAGTCAGTCTATTTAATTTTTTGCATCTAAAATAGACGATGTATAGTCTATATAATTATTTGCACACGAATCGGACGATTTATAGTCGACAAAATTTTTTCATAAAAAATTGAAAAAAAGACGATGTATAATAGTCCATAATATTTTTTTCATAAAAAATTTTTTTGCACGAAAAATGGATGATGTATAGTTTATTAAATTCTTTGCACGAAAAGAAGACGACGTATATAGTCCATTTAATTTTTTAGATACGAAATGGACGAATTATAGTCAATTTAATTGTTTTTTAAATTTAAAAATGGACGATGTATAGTCCATTAAATTTTGTATATATAGCCAGTCCATTTAATTTTTTGCATGAAAAATAGACGATGTATAGTCTTTATAATTATTTGCACACGAATCGGACGATTTATAGTCGATAAAATTTTTTCATAAAAAATTGAAAAAAAGACGATGTATAGTCCATTATATTTTTTTCATAAAAAAATTTTTTGCATGAAAAATGGATGATGTATAGTTTATTAAATTCTTTGCACGAAAAGAAGACGACGTATATAGTCCATTTAATTTTTTAGATACGAAATGGACGAATTATAGTCAATTTAATTTTTTTTTTTTTTTTAAATGGACGATGTATAGTCCATTAAATTTTGTATATATAGTCAGTCTATTTAATTTTTTGCATCTAAAATAGACGATGTATAGTCTATATAATTATTTGCACACGAATCGGACGATTTATAGTCGACAAAATTTTTTCATAAAAAATTGAAAAAAGACGATGTATAGTCCATAATATTTTTTTCATAAAAAATTTTTTTGCACGAAAAATGGATGATGTATAGTTTATTAAATTCTTTGCACGAAAAGAAGACGACGTATATAGTCCATTTAATTTTTTAGATACGAAATGGACGAATTATAGTCAATTTAATTTTTTTTTTATTTAAAAATGGACGATGTATAGTCCATTAAATTTTGTATATATAGTCAGTCTATTTAATTTTTTGCATCTAAAATAGACGATGTATAGTCTATATAATTATTTGCACACGAATCGGACGATTTATAGTCGACAAAATTTTTTCATAAAAAATTGAAAAAAAGACGATGTATACCATAATATTTTTTTCATAAAAAATTTTTTTGCACGAAAAATGGATGATGTATAGTTTATTAAATTCTTTGCACGAAAAGAAGACGACGTATATAGTGTCCATTTAATTTTTTAGATACGAAATGGACGAATTATAGTCAATTTAATTTTTTTTTAAATTTAAAAATGGACGATGTATAGTCCATTAAATTTTGTATATATAGCCAGTCCATTTAATTTTTTGCATCTAAAATAGACGATGTATAGTCTATATAATTATTTGCACACGAATCGGACGATTTATAGTCGACAAAATTTTTTCATAAAAAATTGAAAAAAAAGACGATGTATAGTCCATAATATTTTTTTCATAAAAAATTTTTTTGCACGAAAAATGGATGATGTATAGTTTATTAAATTCTTTGCACGAAAAGAAGACGACGTATATAGTCCATTTAATTTTTTAGATACGAAATGGACGAATTATAGTCAATTTAATTTTTTTTAAATTTAAAAATGGACGATGTATAGTCCATTAAATTTTGTATATATAGCCAGTCCATTTAATTTTTTGCATGAAAAATAGACGATGTATAGTCTATATAATTATTTGCACACGAATCGGACGATTTATAGTCGATAAAATTTTTTCATAAAAAATTGAAAAAAAGACGATGTATAGTCCATTATATTTTTTTCATAAAAAAATTTTTTGCATGAAAAATGGATGATGTATAGTTTATTAAATTCTTTGCACGAAAAGAAGACGACGTATATAGTCCATTTAATTTTTTAGATACGAAATGGACGAATTATAGTCAATTTAATTTTTTTTTTGTTTAAAAATGGACGATGTATAGTCCATTAAATTTAGTATATATAGTCAGTCTATTTAATTTTTTGCATCTAAAATAGACGATGTATAGTCTATATAATTATTTGCACACGAATCGGACGATTTATAGTCGACAAAATTTTTTCATAAAAAATTGAAAAAAGACGATGTATATATAGTCCATAATATTTTTTTCATAAAAAATTTTTTTGCACGAAAAATTGATGATGTATAGTTTATTAAATTCTTTGCACGAAAAGAAGACGACGTATATAGTCCATTTAATATTTTAGATACGAAATGGACGAATTATAGTCAATTTAATTGTTTTTTAAATTTAAAAATGGACGATGTATAGTCCATTAAATTTTGTATATATAGCCAGTCCATTTAATTTTTTGCATGAAAAATAGACGATGTATAGTCTTTATAATTATTTGCACACGAATCGGACGATTTATAGTCGATAAAATTTTTTCATAAAAAATTGAAAAAAAGACGATGTATAGTCCATTATATTTTTTTCATAAAAAATTTTTTTGCATGAAAAATGGATGATGTATAGTTTATTAAATTCTTTGCACGAAAAGAAGACGACGTATATAGTCCATTTAATTTTTTAGATACGAAATGGACGAATTATAGTCAATTTAATTTTTTTTTTTTTTAAAATGGACGATGTATAGTCCATTAAATTTTGTATATATAGTCAGTCTATTTAATTTTTTGTATCTAAAATAGACGATGTATAGTCTATATAATTATTTGCACACGAATCGGACGATTTATAGTCGACAAAATTTTTTCATAAAAAATTGAAAAAAGACGATGTATATATAGTCCATAATATTTTTTTCATAAAAAATTTTTTTGCACGAAAAATGGATGATGTATAGTTTATTAAATTCTTTGCACGAAAAGAAGACGACGTATATAGTCCATTTAATTTTTTAGATACGAAATGGACGAATTATAGTCAATTTAATTGTTTTTTAAATTTAAAAATGGACGATGTATAGTCCATTAAATTTTGTATATATAGCCAGTCCATTTAATTTTTTGCATGAAAAATAGACGATGTATAGTCTATATAATTATTTGCACACGAATCGGACGATTTATAGTACATAAAATTTTTTCATAAAAAATTGAAAAAAAGACGATGTATAGTCCATTATATTTTTTTCATAAAAAAATTTTTTGCATGAAAAATGGATGATGTATAGTTTATTAAATTCTTTGCACGAAAAGAAGACGACGTATATAGTCCATTTAATTTTTTAGATACGAAATGGACGAATTATAGTCAATTTAATTTTTTTTTTTATTTAAAAATGGACGATGTATAGTCCATTAAATTTTGTATATATAGTCAGTCTATTTAATTTTTTGCATCTAAAATAGACGATGTATAGTCTATATAATTATTTGCACACGAATCGGACGATTTATAGTCGACAAAATTTTTTCATAAAAAATTGAAAAAAAGACGATGTATACCATAATATTTTTTTCATAAAAAATTTTTTTGCACGAAAAATGGATGATGTATAGTTTATTAAATTCTTTGCACGAAAAGAAGACGACGTATATAGTCCATTTAATTTTTTAGATACGAAATGGACGAATTATAGTCAATTTAATTTTTTTTTTTTTTAAAATGGACGATGTATAGTCCATTAAATTTTGTATATATAGTCAGTCTATTTAATTTTTTGCATCTAAAATAGACGATGTATAGTCTATATAATTATTTGCACACGAATCGGACGATTTATAGTCGACAAAATTTTTTCATAAAAAATTGAAAAAAGACGATGTATAGTCCATATTTTTTTCATAAAAAATTTTTTTGCACGAAAAATGCATGATGTATAGTTTATAAAATTCTTTGCACGAAAAGAAGACGACGTATATAGTCCATTTAATATTTTAGATACGAAATGGACGAATTATAGTCAATTTAATTGTTTTTTAAATTTAAAAATGGACGATGTATAGTCCATTAAATTTTGTATATATAGCCAGTCCATTTAATTTTTTGCATGAAAAATAGACGATGTATAGTCTATATAATTATTTGCACACGAATCGGACGATTTATAGTCGATAAAATTTTTTCATAAAAAATTGAAAAAAGACGATGTATAGTCCACAATATTTTTTTCATAAAAAATTTTTTTGCACGAAAAATGGATGATGTATAGTTTATTAAATTCTTTGCACGAAAAGAAGACGACGTATATAGTCCATTTAATTTTTTAGATACGAAATGGACGAATTATAGTCAATTTAATTTTTTTTTTTTTTAAAATGGACGATGTATAGTCCATTAAATTTTGTATATATAGTCAGTCTATTTAATTTTTTGCATCTAAAATAGACGATGTATAGTCTATATAATTATTTGCACACGAATCGGACGATTTATAGTCGACAAAATTTTTTCATAAAAAATTGAAAAAAGACGATGTATAGTCCATATTTTTTTCATAAAAAATTTTTTTGCACGAAAAATGCATGATGTATAGTTTATAAAATTCTTTGCACGAAAAGAAGACGACGTATATAGTCCATTTAATATTTTAGATACGAAATGGACGAATTATAGTCAATTTAATTGTTTTTTAAATTTAAAAATGGACGATGTATAGTCCATTAAATTTTGTATATATAGCCAGTCCATTTAATTTTTTGCATGAAAAATAGACGATGTATAGTCTATATAATTATTTGCACACGAATCGGACGATTTATAGTCGATAAAATTTTTTCATAAAAAATTGAAAAAAGACGATGTATAGTCCACAATATTTTTTTCATAAAAAATTTTTTTGCACGAAAAATTGATGATGTATAGTTTATTAAATTCTTTGCACGAAAAGAAGACGACGTATATAGTCCATTTAATTTTTTAGATACGAAATGGACGAATTATAGTCAATTTAATTTTTTTTTTTTTTAAAATGGACGATGTATAGTCCATTAAATTTTGTATATATAGTCAGTCTATTTAATTTTTTGCATCTAAAATAGACGATGTATAGTCTATATAATTATTTGCACACGAATCGGACGATTTATAGTCAACAAAATTTTTTCATAAGAAATTGAAAAACAGACGATGTATAGTCCATAATATTTTTTTCATTAAAAATTTTCTTGCACGAAAAATGGATGATGTATAGTTTATTAAATTCTTTGCACGAAAAGAAGACGACGTATATAGTCCATTTAATTTTTTAGATACGAAATGGACGAATTATAGTCAATTTAATTTTTTTTTAAATTTAAAAATGGACGATGTATAGTCCATTAAATTTTGTATATATAGCCAGTCCATTTAATTTTTTGCATGAAAAATAGACGATGTATAGTCTATATAATTATTTGCACACGAATCGGACGATTTATAGTCGATAAAATTTTTTCATAAAAAATTGAAAAAAAGACGATGTATAGTCCATTATATTTTTTTCATAAAAAAATTTTTTGCATGAAAAATGGATGATGTATAGTTTATTAAATTCTTTGCACGAAAAGAAGACGACGTATATAGTCCATTTAATTTTTTAGATACGAAATGGACGAATTATAGTCAATTTAATTTTTTTTTTTTATTTAAAAATGGACGATGTATAGTCCATTAAATTTTGTCTATTTAATTTTTTGCATCTAAAATAGACGATGTATAGTCTATATAATTATTTGCACACGAATCGGACGATTTATAGTCGACAAAATTTTTTCATAAAAAATTGAAAAAAAGACGATGTATAGTCCATAATATTTTTTTCATTAAAAATTTTTTTCCACGAAAAATGGATGATATATAGTTTATTAAATTCTTTGCACGAAAAGAAGACGACGTATATAGTCCATTTAATTTTTTAGATACGAAATGGACGAATTATAGTCAATTTAATTTTTTTTTAAATTTAAAAATGGACGATGTATAGTCCATTAAATTTTGTATATATAGTCAGTCTATTTAATTTTTTGCATCTAAAATAGACGATGTATAGTCTATATAATTATTTGCACACGAATCGGACGATTTATAGTCGACAAAATTTTTTCATAAAAAATTGAAGAAAAGACGATGTATAGTCCATAATATTTTTTTCATAAAAAATTTTTTTGCACGAAAAATGGATGATGTATAGTTTATTAAATTCTTTGAACGAAAAGAAGACGACGTATATAGTCCATTTAATTTTTTAGATACGAAATGGACGAATTATAGTCAATTTAATTTTTTTTTTAATTTAAAAATGGACGATGTATAGTCCATTTAATTTTGTATATATAGCCAGTCCATTTAATTTTTTGCATGAAAAATAGACGATGTATAGTCTATATAATTATTTGCACACGAATCGGACGATTTATAGTCGATAAAATTTTTTCATAAAAAATTGAAAAAAGGACGATGTATAGTCCATTATATTTTTTTCATAAAAAAATTTTTTGCATGAAAAATGGATGATGTATAGTTTATTAAATTCTTTGCACGAAAAGAAGACGACGTATATAGTCCATTTAATTTTTTAGATACGAAATGGACGAATTATAGTCAATTTAATTTTTTTTTTTTATTTAAAAATGGACGATGTATAGTCCATTAAATTTTGTATATATAGTCAGTCTATTTAATTTTTTGCATCTAAAATAGACGATGTATAGTCTATATAATTATTTGCACACGAATCGGACGATTTATAGTCGACAAAATTTTTTCATAAAAAATTTAAAAAAAGACGATGTATAGTCCATAATATTTTTTTCATAAAAAATTTTTTTGCACGAAAAATGGATGATGTATAGTTTATTAAATTCTTTGCACGAAAAGAAGACGACGTATATAGTCCATTTAATTTTTTAGATACGAAATGGACGAATTATAGTCAATTTAATTTTTTTTTAAATTTAAAAATGGACGATGTATAGTCCATTAAATTTTGTATATATAGCCAGTCCATTTAATTTTTTGCATGAAAAATAGACGATGTATAGTCTATATAATTATTTGCACACGAATCGGACGATTTATAGTCGATAAAATTTTTTCATAAAAAATTGAAAAAAAGACGATGTATAGTCCATTATATTTTTTTCATAAAAAAATTTTTTGCATGAAAAATGGATGATGTATAGTTTATTAAATTCTTTGCACGAAAAGAAGACGACGTATATAGTCCATTTAATTTTTTAGATACGAAATGGACGAATTATAGTCAATTTAATTTTTTTTTTAAATTTAAAAATGGACGATGTATAGTCCATTAAATTTTGTATATATAGCCAGTCCATTTAATTTTTTGCATGAAAAATAGACAATGTATAGTCTATAAAATTTGTTGCATACGAATCGGACGATTTATAGTCGATTAAATTTTTTCATAAAAAATTTAAAAAAAGACGATGTATATAGTCCATTAAATCTTTTTCATAAAAAATTTTTTTGCATGAAAAATGGATGATGTATAGTTTATTAAATTCTTTGCACGAAAAGAAGACGACGTATATAGTGCACTTAAGTTTTTACATACGAAATGGACGAATTATAGTCAATTTAATTTTTTATAAAAATTTTAAAAATGGACGATGTATAGTCCATTAAATTTTGTATATATAGCCAGTCCATTTAATTTTTTGCATGAAAAATAGACAATGTATAGTCTATAAAATTTTTTTCATACGAATCGGACGATTTATAGTCGATTAAATTTTTTCATAAAAAATTGAGAAATAGACGATGTATAGTCCATTAAATTTTTTTCATAAAAAATTTTTTTGCATGAAAAATGGATGATGTATAGTTTATAAAATTCTTTGCACGAAAAGAAGACGACCTATATAGTTCACTTAAGTTTTTACATACGAAATGGACGAATTATAGTCAATTTAATTTTTTATAAAAAATTGAAAAATGGACGATGTATAGTCCATTAAATTTTGTATATATGGCCAGTCCATTTAATTTTTTGCATGAAAAATAGACGATAGTCTATATAATTGTTTGCATATGAATCGGACGATTTATGGTCGATTAAATTTTTTCATAAAAAATTGAAAAAAAGACGATGTATAGTCCATTAAAATTTTTTCATAAAAAATTTTTTTGCATGAAAAATGGATGATGTATAGTTTATTAAATTCTTTGCACGAAAAGAAGACGACGTATATAGTGCACTTAAGTTTTTACATACGAAATGGACGAATTATAGTCAATTTAATTTTTTATAAAAATTTGAAAAATGGACGATGTATACTCCATTAAATTTTGTATATATAGCCAGTCCATTTAATTTTTTGCATGAAAAATAGACGATGTATAGAGTATACAATTGTTTGCATACGAATCGGACGATTTATAGTCGATTAAATTTTTTCATAAAAAATTTAAAAAAAAACGATGTATAGTCCATTAAATTTTTTTCATAAAAATTTTTTTTGCATGAAAAATGGATGATGTATAGTTTATTAAATTCTTTGCACGAAAAGAAGACGACGTATATAGTGCACTTAAGTTTTTACATACGAAATGGACGAATTATAGTCAATTTAATTTTTTATAAAAATTTTAAAAATGGACGATGTATAGTCCATTAAATTTTGTATATATAGCCAGTCCATTTAATTTTTTGCATGAAAAATAGACGATGTATAGTCTATATAATTGTTTGCATACGAATCGGACGATTTATAGTCGATTAAATTTTTTCATAAAAAATTTAAAAAAAGACGATGTATAGTCCATTAAATTTTTTTCATAAAAAATTTTTTTGCATGAAAAATGGATGATGTATAGTTTATTAAATTCTTTGCACGAAAAGAAGACGACGTATATAGTGCACTTAAGTTTTTACATACGAAATGGACGAATTATAGTCAATTTAATTTTTTTATAAAAATTTTAAAAATGGACGATGTATAGTCCATTAAATTTTGTATATATAGCCAGTCCATTTAATTTTTTGCATGAAAAATAAACGATGTATAGTCTATATAATTATTTGCACACGAATCGGACGATTTATAGTCGACAAAATTTTTTCATAAAAAATTTAAAAAAAGACGATGTATAGTCCATAATATTTTTTTCATAAAAAATTTTTTTGCACGAAAAATGGATGATGTATAGTTTATTAAATTCTTTGCACGAAAAGAAGACGACGTATATAGTCCATTTAATTTTTTAGATACGAAATGGACGAATTATAGTCAATTTAATTTTTTTTTAAATTTAAAAATGGACGATGTATAGTCCATTAAATTTTGTATATATAGCCAGTCCATTTAATTTTTTGCATGAAAAATAGACGATGTATAGTCTATATAATTATTTGCACACGAATCGGACGATTTATAGTCGATAAAATTTTTTCATAAAAAATTGAAAAAAAGACGATGTATAGTCCATTATATTTTTTTCATAAAAAAATTTTTTGCATGAAAAATGGATGATGTATAGTTTATTAAATTCTTTGCACGAAAAGAAGACGACGTATATAGTCCATTTAATTTTTTAGATACGAAATGGACGAATTATAGTCAATTTAATTTTTTTTTTAAATTTAAAAATGGACGATGTATAGTCCATTAAATTTTGTATATATAGCCAGTCCATTTAATTTTTTGCATGAAAAATAGACAATGTATAGTCTATAAAATTTGTTGCATACGAATCGGACGATTTATAGTCGATTAAATTTTTTCATAAAAAATTTAAAAAAAGACGATGTATATAGTCCATTAAATCTTTTTCATAAAAAATTTTTTTGCATGAAAAATGGATGATGTATAGTTTATTAAATTCTTTGCACGAAAAGAAGACGACGTATATAGTGCACTTAAGTTTTTACATACGAAATGGACGAATTATAGTCAATTTAATTTTTTATAAAAATTTTAAAAATGGACGATGTATAGTCCATTAAATTTTGTATATATAGCCAGTCCATTTAATTTTTTGCATGAAAAATAGACAATGTATAGTCTATAAAATTTTTTTCATACGAATCGGACGATTTATAGTCGATTAAATTTTTTCATAAAAAATTGAGAAATAGACGATGTATAGTCCATTAAATTTTTTTCATAAAAAATTTTTTTGCATGAAAAATGGATGATGTATAGTTTATAAAATTCTTTGCACGAAAAGAAGACGACCTATATAGTTCACTTAAGTTTTTACATACGAAATGGACGAATTATAGTCAATTTAATTTTTTATAAAAAATTGAAAAATGGACGATGTATAGTCCATTAAATTTTGTATATATGGCCAGTCCATTTAATTTTTTGCATGAAAAATAGACGATAGTCTATATAATTGTTTGCATATGAATCGGACGATTTATGGTCGATTAAATTTTTTCATAAAAAATTGAAAAAAAGACGATGTATAGTCCATTAAAATTTTTTCATAAAAAATTTTTTTGCATGAAAAATGGATGATGTATAGTTTATTAAATTCTTTGCACGAAAAGAAGACGACGTATATAGTGCACTTAAGTTTTTACATACGAAATGGACGAATTATAGTCAATTTAATTTTTTATAAAAATTTGAAAAATGGACGATGTATACTCCATTAAATTTTGTATATATAGCCAGTCCATTTAATTTTTTGCATGAAAAATAGACGATGTATAGAGTATACAATTGTTTGCATACGAATCGGACGATTTATAGTCGATTAAATTTTTTCATAAAAAATTTAAAAAAAAACGATGTATAGTCCATTAAATTTTTTTCATAAAAATTTTTTTTGCATGAAAAATGGATGATGTATAGTTTATTAAATTCTTTGCACGAAAAGAAGACGACGTATATAGTGCACTTAAGTTTTTACATACGAAATGGACGAATTATAGTCAATTTAATTTTTTATAAAAATTTTAAAAATGGACGATGTATAGTCCATTAAATTTTGTATATATAGCCAGTCCATTTAATTTTTTGCATGAAAAATAGACGATGTATAGTCTATATAATTGTTTGCATACGAATCGGACGATTTATAGTCGATTAAATTTTTTCATAAAAAATTTAAAAAAAGACGATGTATAGTCCATTAAATTTTTTTCATAAAAAATTTTTTTGCATGAAAAATGGATGATGTATAGTTTATTAAATTCTTTGCACGAAAAGAAGACGACGTATATAGTGCACTTAAGTTTTTACATACGAAATGGACGAATTATAGTCAATTTAATTTTTTTATAAAAATTTTAAAAATGGACGATGTATAGTCCATTAAATTTTGTATATATAGCCAGTCCATTTAATTTTTTGCATGAAAAATAAACGATGTATAGTCTATATAATTGTTTGCATACGAATCGGACGATTTATAGTCGATTAAATTTTTTCATAAAAAATTTAAAAAAAGACGATGTATAATAGTCCATTAAATTTTTTTCATAAAAAAATTTGTTGCATGAAAAATGGATGATGTATAGTTTATTAAATTCTTTGCACGAAAACAAGACGACGTATATAGTCCACTTAAGTTTTTACATACGAAATGGAAGAATTATAGTCAATTTAATTTTTTATAAAAATTTTAAAAATGGACGATGTATAGTCCATTAAATTTTGTATATATAGCCAGTCCATTTTATTTTTTGCATGAAAAATAGACGATGTATAGTCTATATAATTGTTTGCATACGAATCGGACGATTTATAGTCGAATAAATTTTTTCATAAAAAATTTAAAAAAGACGATGTATAATAGTCCATTAAATTTTTTTCATAAAAAATTTTTTTGCATGAAAAATGGATGATGTATAGTTTATTAAATTCTTTGCACGAAAAGAAGACGTAGTATATAGTCCACTTAAGTTTTTACATACGAAATGGACGAATTATAGTCAATTTAATTTTTAATAAAAATTTGAAAAATGGACGATGTATAGTCCATTAAATTTTGTATATATAGCCAGTCCATTTAATTTTTTGCATGAAAAATAGACAATGTATAGTCTATAAATTGTTTGCATACGAATCGGACGATTTATAGTCGATTAAATTTTTTCATAAAAAATTTAAAAAAAGACGATGTATAGTCCATTAAATCTTTTTCATAAAAAATTTTTTTGCATGAAAAATGGATGATGTATAGTTTATTAAATTCTTTGCACGAAAAGAAGACGACGTATATAGTGCACTTAAGTTTTTACATACGAAATGGACGAATTATAGTCAAATTAATTTTTTTTTATAAAAATTTGAAAAATGGACGATGTATAGTCCATTAAATTTTGTATATAGCCAGTCCATTTAATTTTTTGCATGAAAAATAGACAATATATTAAATATATTAAATTTTTTCATAAAAAATTAAAAAAAAGACGATGTCAATTTTTTTCATAAAACATTTTTTTGCATGAAAAATGGATGATGTATAGTTTATTAAATTCTTTACACGAAAAGAAGACGACGTCTATAGTGCACTTAAGTTTTTACATACGAAATGGACGAATTATAGTCAATTTAATTTTTTATAAAAATTTTAAAAGTGGACCATGTATAGTCCATTAAATTTTGTATATATAGCCAGTCCATTTAATTTTTTGCATGAAAAATAGACAATATGTAGTCTATAAAAATTTTTGCATGCGAATCGGACGATTTATAGTCGATTAAATTTTTTCATAAAAAATTTTTTTGCATGAAAAATGGATGATGTATAGTTTATTAAATTATTTGCACGAAAAGAAGACGACGTATATAGTGCACTTAAGTTTTTACATACGAAATGGACGAATTATAGTCAATTTAATTTTTTTTATAAAAATTTGAAAATTGGACGATGTATATAGTCCATTAAATTTTGTATATATAGCCAGTCCATTTAATTTTTTGCATGAAAAATAGACGATGTATAGTCTATATAATTGTTTGCATACGAATCGGACGATTTATAGTCGATTAAATTTTTTCATAAAAAATTTAAAAAAAGACGATGTATATAGTCCATTAAATCTTTTTCATAAAAAATTTTTTTGCATGAAAAATGGATGATGTGTAGTTTATTAAATTCTTTGCACGAAAAGAAGACGACGTATATAGTGCACTTAAGTTTTTACATACGAAATGGACGAATTATAGTCAATTTAATTTTTTATAAAAATTTTAAAATTGGACGATGTATAGTCCATTAAATTTTGTATATATAGCCAGTCCATTTAATTTTTTGCATGAAAAATAGACAATGTATAGTCTATAAAATTTGTTGCATACGAATCGGACGATTTATAGTCGATTAAATTTTTTCATAAAAAATTAAAAAAAAACGATGAATTTTTTTCATAAAAAATTTTTTTGCATGAAAAATGGATGATGTATAGTTTATTAAATTCTTTGCACGAAAAGAAGACGACGTATATAGTGCACTTAAGTTTTTACATACGAAATGGACGAATTATAGTCAATTTAATTTGTTATAAAAATTTGGAAAATGGTCGATGTATAGTCCATTAAATTTTGTATATATAGCCAGTCCATTTAATTTTTTGCATGAAAATTAGACAATATATAGTCTATAAAATTTTTTGCATACGAATCGGACGATTTATAGTCGATTAAATTTTTTCATAAAAAATTGAAAAAAAGACGATGTATAGTCCATTAAATCTTTTTTATAAAAAATTTTTTTTGCATGAAAAATGGATGATGTATAGTTTATTAAATTCTTTGCACGAAAAGAAGACGACGTATATAGTGCACTTAAGTTTTTACATACGAAATGGACGAATTATAGTCAATTTAATTTTTTATAAAAATTTTAAAAATGGACGATGTATAGTCCATTAAATTTTGTATATATAGCCAGTCCATTTAATTTTTTGCATGAAAAATAGACGATGTATAGTCTATATAATTGTTTGCATACGAATCGGACGATTTATAGTCGATTAAATTTTTTCATAAAAAATTGAAAAAAAGACGATTAAATTTTTTTCATAAAAAATTTTTTTGCATGAAAAATGGATGATGTATAGTTTATTAAATTCTTTGCACGAAAAGAAGACGACGTATATAGTGCACTTAAGTTTTTACATACGAAATGGACGAATTATAGTCAATTTAATTTTTTTATAAAAATTTTAAAAATGGACGATGTATAGTCCATTAAATTTTGTATATATAGCCAGTCCATTTAATTTTTTGCATGAAAAATAAACGATGTATAGTCTATATAATTGTTTGCATACGAATCGGACGATTTATAGTCGATTAAATTTTTTCATAAAAAATTTAAAAAAAGACGATGTATAATAGTCCATTAAATTTTTTTCATAAAAAAATTTGTTGCATGAAAAATGGATGATGTATAGTTTATTAAATTCTTTGCACGAAAACAAGACGACGTATATAGTCCACTTAAGTTTTTACATACGAAATGGAAGAATTATAGTCAATTTAATTTTTTATAAAAATTTTAAAAATGGACGATGTATAGTCCATTAAATTTTGTATATATAGCCAGTCCATTTTATTTTTTGCATGAAAAATAGACGATGTATAGTCTATATAATTGTTTGCATACGAATCGGACGATTTATAGTCGAATAAATTTTTTCATAAAAAATTTAAAAAAGACGATGTATAATAGTCCATTAAATTTTTTTCATAAAAAATTTTTTTGCATGAAAAATGGATGATGTATAGTTTATTAAATTCTTTGCACGAAAAGAAGACGTAGTATATAGTCCACTTAAGTTTTTACATACGAAATGGACGAATTATAGTCAATTTAATTTTTAATAAAAATTTGAAAAATGGACGATGTATAGTCCATTAAATTTTGTATATATAGCCAGTCCATTTAATTTTTTGCATGAAAAATAGACAATGTATAGTCTATAAATTGTTTGCATACGAATCGGACGATTTATAGTCGATTAAATTTTTTCATAAAAAATTTAAAAAAAGACGATGTATAGTCCATTAAATCTTTTTCATAAAAAATTTTTTTGCATGAAAAATGGATGATGTATAGTTTATTAAATTCTTTGCACGAAAAGAAGACGACGTATATAGTGCACTTAAGTTTTTACATACGAAATGGACGAATTATAGTCAATTTAATTTTTTTTTATAAAAATTTGAAAAATGGACGATGTATAGTCCATTAAATTTTGTATATAGCCAGTCCATTTAATTTTTTGCATGAAAAATAGACAATATATTAAATATATTAAATTTTTTCATAAAAAATTAAAAAAAAGACGATGTCAATTTTTTTCATAAAACATTTTTTTGCATGAAAAATGGATGATGTATAGTTTATTAAATTCTTTACACGAAAAGAAGACGACGTCTATAGTGCACTTAAGTTTTTACATACGAAATGGACGAATTATAGTCAATTTAATTTTTTATAAAAATTTTAAAAGTGGACCATGTATAGTCCATTAAATTTTGTATATATAGCCAGTCCATTTAATTTTTTGCATGAAAAATAGACAATATGTAGTCTATAAAAATTTTTGCATGCGAATCGGACGATTTATAGTCGATTAAATTTTTTCATAAAAAATTTTTTTGCATGAAAAATGGATGATGTATAGTTTATTAAATTATTTGCACGAAAAGAAGACGACGTATATAGTGCACTTAAGTTTTTACATACGAAATGGACGAATTATAGTCAATTTAATTTTTTTTATAAAAATTTGAAAATTGGACGATGTATATAGTCCATTAAATTTTGTATATATAGCCAGTCCATTTAATTTTTTGCATGAAAAATAGACGATGTATAGTCTATATAATTGTTTGCATACGAATCGGACGATTTATAGTCGATTAAATTTTTTCATAAAAAATTTAAAAAAAGACGATGTATATAGTCCATTAAATCTTTTTCATAAAAAATTTTTTTGCATGAAAAATGGATGATGTATAGTTTATTAAATTCTTTGCACGAAAAGAAGACGACGTATATAGTGCACTTAAGTTTTTACATACGAAATGGACGAATTATAGTCAATTTAATTTTTTATAAAAATTTTAAAATTGGACGATGTATAGTCCATTAAATTTTGTATATATAGCCAGTCCATTTAATTTTTTGCATGAAAAATAGACAATGTATAGTCTATAAAATTTGTTGCATACGAATCGGACGATTTATAGTCGATTAAATTTTTTCATAAAAAATTAAAAAAAAACGATGAATTTTTTTCATAAAAAATTTTTTTGCATGAAAAATGGATGATGTATAGTTTATTAAATTCTTTGCACGAAAAGAAGACGACGTATATAGTGCACTTAAGTTTTTACATACGAAATGGACGAATTATAGTCAATTTAATTTGTTATAAAAATTTGGAAAATGGTCGATGTATAGTCCATTAAATTTTGTATATATAGCCAGTCCATTTAATTTTTTGCATGAAAATTAGACAATATATAGTCTATAAAATTTTTTGCATACGAATCGGACGATTTATAGTCGATTAAATTTTTTCATAAAAAATTGAAAAAAAGACGATGTATAGTCCATTAAATCTTTTTTATAAAAAATTTTTTTTGCATGAAAAATGGATGATGTATAGTTTATTAAATTCTTTGCACGAAAAGAAGACGACGTATATAGTGCACTTAAGTTTTTACATACGAAATGGACGAATTATAGTCAATTTAATTTTTTATAAAAATTTTAAAAATGGACGATGTATAGTCCATTAAATTTTGTATATATAGCCAGTCCATTTAATTTTTTGCATGAAAAATAGACGATGTATAGTCTATATAATTGTTTGCATACGAATCGGACGATTTATAGTCGATTAAATTTTTTCATAAAAAATTGAAAAAAAGACGATTAAATTTTTTTCATAAAAAATTTTTTTGCATGAAAAATGGATGATGTATAGTTTATTAAATTCTTTGCACGAAAAGAAGACGACGTATATAGTGCACTTAAGTTTTTACATACGAAATGGACGAATTATATTAAATTTAATTTTTTATAAAAATTTTAAAAATGGACGATGTATAGTCCATTAAATTTTGTATATATAGCCAGTCCATTTAATTTTTTGCATGAAAAATAGACGATGTATAGTCTATATAATTGTTTGCATACGAATCGAACGATTTATAGTCGATTAAATTTTTTCATAAAAAATTGAAAAAAAAGACGATGTATATAGTCCATTAAATCTTTTTCATAAAAAATTTTTTTGCATGAAAAATGGATGATGTATAGTTTATTAAATTCTTTGCACGAAAAGAAGACGACGTATATTGTTCACTTAAGTTTTCACATACGAAATGGACGAATTATAGTCAATTTAATTTTTTATAAAAATTTTAAAAATGGACGATGTATAGTCCATTAAATTTTGTATATATAGCCAGTCCATTTAATTTTTTGCATGAAAAATAGACGATGTATAGTCTATATAATTGTTTGCATACGAATCGGACGATTTATAGTCGATTAAATTTTTTCATAAAAAATTGAAAAAAAGACGATGTATATAGTCCATTAAATCTTTTTCATAAAAAATTTTTTTGCATGAAAAATGGATGATGTATAGTTTATTAAATTCTTTGCACGAAAAGAAGACGACGTATATAGTGCACTTAAGTTTTTACATACGAAATGGACGAATTATAGTCAATTTAATTTTTTTTATAAAAATTTGAAAAATGGACGATGTATAGTCCATTAAATTTTGTATATATAGCCAGTCCATTTAATTTTTTGCATGAAAAATAGACGATGTATAGTCTATATAATTGTTTGCATACGAATCGGACGATTTATAGTCGATTAAATTTTTTCATAAAAAATTGAAAAAAAGACGATGTATATAGTCCATTAAATCTTTTTCATAAAAAATTTTTTTGCATGAAAAATGGATGATGTATAGTTTATTAAATTCTTTGCACGAAAAGAAGACGACGTATATAGTGCACTTAAGTTTTTACATACGAAATGGACGAATTATAGTCAATTTAATTTTTTTTATAAAAATTTGAAAAATGGACGATGTATAGTCCATTAAATTTTGTATATATAGCCAGTCCATTTAATTTTTTGCATGAAAAATAGACGATGTATAGTCTATATAATTGTTTGCATACGAATCGGACGATTTATAGTCGATTAAATTTTTTCATAAAAAATTGAAAAAAAGACGATTAAATTTTTTTCATAAAAAATTTTTTTGCATGAAAAATGGATGATGTATAGTTTATTAAATTCTTTGCACGAAAAGAAGACGACGTATATAGTGCACTTAAGTTTTTACATACGAAATGGACGAATTATATTAAATTTAATTTTTTATAAAAATTTTAAAAATGGACGATGTATAGTCCATTAAATTTTGTATATATAGCCAGTCCATTTAATTTTTTGCATGAAAAATAGACGATGTATAGTCTATATAATTGTTTGCATACGAATCGAACGATTTATAGTCGATTAAATTTTTTCATAAAAAATTGAAAAAAAAGACGATGTATATAGTCCATTAAATCTTTTTCATAAAAAATTTTTTTGCATGAAAAATGGATGATGTATAGTTTATTAAATTCTTTGCACGAAAAGAAGACGACGTATATTGTTCACTTAAGTTTTCACATACGAAATGGACGAATTATAGTCAATTTAATTTTTTATAAAAATTTTAAAAATGGACGATGTATAGTCCATTAAATTTTGTATATATAGCCAGTCCATTTAATTTTTTGCATGAAAAATAGACGATGTATAGTCTATATAATTGTTTGCATACGAATCGGACGATTTATAGTCGATTACATTTTTTCATAAAAAATTGAAAAAAAGACGATGTATAGTCCATTAAATTTTTTTCATAAAAAATTTTTTTGCATGAAAAATGGATGATGTATAGTTTATTTAATTCTTTGCACGAAAAGAAGACGACGTATATAGTTCACTTAAGTTTTTACATACGAAATGGACGCATTATAGTCAATTTAATTTTTTTTATAAAAATTTGAAAAATGGACGATGTATAGTCCATTAAATTTTGTATATATAGCCAGTCCATTTAATTTTTTGCATGAAAAATAGACGATGTATAGTCTATATAATTGTTTGCATACGAATCGAACGATTTATAGTCGATTAAATTTTTTCATAAAAAATTGAAAAAAAGACGATGTATATAGTCCATTAAATCTTTTTCATAAAAAATTTTTTTGCATGAAAAATGGATGATGTATAGTTTATTAAATTCTTTGCACGAAAAGAAGACGACGTATATAGTGCACTTAAGTTTTTACATACGAAATGGACGAATTATAGTCAATTTAATTTTTTATAAAAATTTGGAAAATGGTCGATGTATAGTCCATTAAATTTTGTATATATAGCCAGTCCATTTAATTTTTTGCATGAAAATTAGACAATATATAGTCTATAAAATTTTTTGCATACGTATCGGACGATTTATAGTCGATTAAATTTTTTCATAAAAAATTGAAAAAAAGACGATGTATAGTCCATTAAATCTTTTTCATAAAAAATTTTTTTGCATGAAAAATGGATGAGGTATAGTTTATTAAATTCTTTGCACGAAAAGAAGACGACGTATATAGTGCACTTAAGTTTTTACATACGAAATGGACGAATTATAGTCAATTTAATTTTTTTTATAAAAAAAAATGGATGATGTATAGTTTATTAAATTCTTTGCACGAAAAGAAGACGACGTATATAGTGCACTTAAGTTTTTACATACGAAATGGACGAATTATAGTCAATTTAATTTTTTATAAAAATTTTAAAAATGGACGATGTATAGTCCATTAAATTTTGTATATATAGCCAGTCCATTTAATTTTTTGCATGAAAAATAGACGATGTATAGTCTATATAATTGTTTGCATACGAATCGGACGATTTATAGTCGATTAAATTTTTTCATAAAAAATTTAAAAAAAGACGATGTATAGTCCATTAAATTTTTTTCATAAAAAATTTTTTTGCATGAAAAATGGATGATGTATAGTTTATTAAATTCTTTGCACGAAAAGAAGACGACGTATATAGTGCACTTAAGTTTTTACATACGAAATGGACGAATTATAGTCAATTTAATTTTTTTATAAAAATTTTAAAAATGGACGATGTATAGTCCATTAAATTTTGTACATATAGCCAGTCCATTTAATTTTTTGCATGAAAAATAAACGATGTATAGTCTATATAATTGTTTGCATACGAATCGGACGATTTATAGTCGATTAAATTTTTTCATAAAAAATTTAAAAAAAGACGATGTATAATAGTCCATTAAATTTTTTTCATAAAAAAATTTGTTGCATGAAAAATGGATGATGTATAGTTTATTAAATTCTTTGCACGAAAACAAGACGACGTATATAGTCCACTTAAGTTTTTACATACGAAATGGACGAATTATAGTCAATTTAATTTTTTATAAAAATTTTAAAAATGGACGATGTATAGTCCATTAAATTTTGTATATATAGCCAGTCCATTTTATTTTTTGCATGAAAAATAGACGATGTATAGTCTATATAATTGTTTGCATACGAATCGGACGATTTATAGTCGATTAAATTTTTTCATAAAAAATTTAAAAAAGACGATGTATAGTCCATTAAATTTTTTTCATAAAAAATTTTTTTGCATGAAAAATGGATGATGTATAGTTTATTAAATTCTTTGCACGAAAAGAAGACGTAGTATATAGTCCACTTAAGTTTTTACATACGAAATGGACGAATTATAGTCAATTTAATTTTTAATAAAAATTTGAAAAATGGACGATGTATAGTCCATTAAATTTTGTATATATAGCCAGTCCATTTAATTTTTTGCATGAAAAATAGACAATGTATAGTCTATAAATTGTTTGCATACGAATCGGACGATTTATAGTCGATTAAATTTTTTCATAAAAAATTTAAAAAAAGACGATGTATAGTCCATTAAATCTTTTTCATAAAAAATTTTTTTGCATGAAAAATGGATGATGTATAGTTTATTAAATTCTTTGCACGAAAAGAAGACGACGTATATAGTGCACTTAAGTTTTTACATACGAAATGGACGAATTATAGTCAATTTAATTTTTTTTTATAAAAATTTGAAAAATGGACGATGTATAGTCCATTAAATTTTGTATATAGCCAGTCCATTTAATTTTTTGCATGAAAAATAGACAATATATTAAATATATTAAATTTTTTCATAAAAAATTAAAAAAAAGACGATGTCAATTTTTTTCATAAAACATTTTTTTGCATGAAAAATGGATGATGTATAGTTTATTAAATTCTTTACGCGAAAAGAAGACGACGTCTATAGTGCACTTAAGTTTTTACATACGAAATGGACGAATTATAGTCAATTTAATTTTTTATAAAAATTTTAAAAATGGACCATGTATAGTCCATTAAATTTTGTATATATAGCCAGTCCATTTAATTTTTTGCATGAAAAATAGACAATATGTAGTCTATAAAAATTTTTGCATGCGAATCGGACGATTTATAGTCGATTAAATTTTTTCATAAAAAATTTTTTTGCATGAAAAATGGATGATGTATTGTTTATTAAATTATTTGCACGAAAAGAAGACGACGTATATAGTGCACTTAAGTTTTTACATACGAAATGGACGAATTATAGTCAATTTAATTTTTTTTATAAAAATTTGAAAATTGGACGATGTATATAGTCCATTAAATTTTGTATATATAGCCAGTCCATTTAATTTTTTGCATGAAAAATAGACGATGTATAGTCTATATAATTGTTTGCATACGAATCGGACGATTTATAGTCGATTAAATTTTTTCATAAAAAATTTAAAAAAAGACGATGTATATAGTCCATTAAATCTTTTTCATAAAAAATTTTTTTGCATGAAAAATGGATGATGTATAGTTTATTAAATTCTTTGCACGAAAAGAAGACGACGTATATAGTGCACTTAAGTTTTTACATACGAAATGGACGAATTATAGTCAATTTAATTTTTTATAAAAATTTTAAAATTGGACGATGTATAGTCCATTAAATTTTGTATATATAGCCAGTCCATTTAATTTTTTGCATGAAAAATAGACAATGTATAGTCTATAAAATTTGTTGCATACGAATCGGACGATTTATAGTCGATTAAATTTTTTCATAAAAAATTAAAAAAAAACGATGAATTTTTTTCATAAAAAATTTTTTTGCATGAAAAATGGATGATGTATAGTTTATTAAATTCTTTGCACGAAAAGAAGACGACGTATATAGTGCACTTAAGTTTTTACATACGAAATGGACGAATTATAGTCAATTTAATTTTTTATAAAAATTTGGAAAATGGTCGATGTATAGTCCATTAAATTTTGTATATATAGCCAGTCCATTTAATTTTTTGCATGAAAATTAGACAATATATAGTCTATAAAATTTTTTGCATACGAATCGGACGATTTATAGTCGATTAAATTTTTTCATAAAAAATTGAAAAAAAGACGATGTATAGTCCATTAAATCTTTTTTATAAAAAATTTTTTTGCATGAAAAATGGATGATGTATAGTTTATTAAATTCTTTGCACGAAAAGAAGACGACGTATATAGTGCACTTAAGTTTTTACATACGAAATGGACGAATTATAGTCAATTTAATTTTTTTTTATAAAAATTTGAAAAATGGACGATGTATAGTCCATTAAATTTTGTATATAGCCAGTCCATTTAATTTTTTGCATGAAAAATAGACGATGTATAGTCTATATAATTGTTTGCATACGAATCGAACGATTTATAGTCGATTAAATTTTTTCATAAAAAATTGAAAAAAAGACGATGTATATAGTCCATTAAATCTTTTTCATAAAAAATTTTTTTGCATGAAAAATGGATGATGTATAGTTTATTAAATTCTTTGCACGAAAAGAAGACGACGTATATAGTGCACTTAAGTTTTTACATACGAAATGGACGAATTATAGTCAATTTAATTTTTTTTATAAAAATTTGAAAAATGGACGATGTATAGTCCATTAAATTTTGTATATATAGCCAGTCCATTTAATTTTTTGCATGAAAAATAGACGATGTATAGTCTATATAATTGTTTGCATACGAATCGGACGATTTATAGTCGATTAAATTTTTTCATAAAAAATTGAAAAAAAGACGATTAAATTTTTTTCATAAAAAATTTTTTTGCATGAAAAATGGATGATGTATAGTTTATTAAATTCTTTGCACGAAAAGAAGACGACGTATATAGTGCACTTAAGTTTTTACATACGAAATGGACGAATTATATTAAATTTAATTTTTTATAAAAATTTTAAAAATGGACGATGTATAGTCCATTAAATTTTGTATATATAGCCAGTCCATTTAATTTTTTGCATGAAAAATAGACGATGTATAGTCTATATAATTGTTTGCATACGAATCGAACGATTTATAGTCGATTAAATTTTTTCATAAAAAATTGAAAAAAAAGACGATGTATATAGTCCATTAAATCTTTTTCATAAAAAATTTTTTTGCATGAAAAATGGATGATGTATAGTTTATTAAATTCTTTGCACGAAAAGAAGACGACGTATATTGTTCACTTAAGTTTTCACATACGAAATGGACGAATTATAGTCAATTTAATTTTTTATAAAAATTTTAAAAATGGACGATGTATAGTCCATTAAATTTTGTATATATATCCAGTCCATTTAATTTTTTGCATGAAAAATAGACGATGTATAGTCTATATAATTGTTTGCATACGAATCGAACGATTTATAGTCGATTAAATTTTTTCATAAAAAATTGAAAAAAAGACGATGTATATAGTCCATTAAATCTTTTTCATAAAAAAATTTTTTGCATGAAAAATGGATGATGTATAGTTTATTAAATTCTTTGCACGAAAAGAAGACGACGTATATAGTGCACTTAAGTTTTTACATACGAAATGGACGAATTATAGTCAATTTAATTTTTTATAAAAATTTGGAAAATGGTCGATGTATAGTCCATTAAATTTTGTATATATAGCCAGTCCATTTAATTTTTTGCATGAAAATTAGACAATATATAGTCTATAAAATTTTTTGCATACGTATCGGACGATTTATAGTCGATTAAATTTTTTCATAAAAAATTGAAAAAAAGACGATGTATAGTCCATTAAATCTTTTTCATAAAAAATTTTTTTGCATGAAAAATGGATGAGGTATAGTCTATTAAATTCTTTGCACGAAAAGAAGACGACGTATATAGTGCACTTAAGTTTTTACATACGAAATGGACGAATTATAGTCAATTTAATTTTTTTTATAAAAATTTGAAAAATGGACGATGTATAGTCCATTAAATTTTGTATATAGCCAGTCCATTTAATTTTTTGCATGAAAAATAGACAATATATTAAATATATTAAATTTTTTCATAAAAAATTTAAAAAAAGACGATGTAAATTTTTTTCATAAAACATTTTTTTGCATGAAAAATGGATGATGTATAGTTTATTAAATTCTTTGCACGAAACGAAGACGACGTCTATAGTGCACTTAAGTTTTTACATACGAAATGGACGAATTATAGTCAATTTAATTTTTTATAAAAATTTTAAAAATGGACCATGTATAGTCCATTAAATTTTGTATATATAGCCAGTCCATTTAATTTTTTGCATGAAAATTAGACAATGTATAGTCTATAAAATTTTTTGCATACGAATCGGACGATTTATAGTCGATTAAATCTTTTTCATAAAAAATTTTTTTGCATGAAAAATGGATGATGTATAGTTTATTAAATTCTTTGCACGAAAAGAAGACGACGTATATTGTTCACTTAAGTTTTCACATACGTAATGGACGAATTATAGTCAATTTAATTTTTTATAAAAATTTTAAAAATGGACGATGTATAGTCCATTAAATTTTGTATATATAGCCAGTCCATTTAATTTTTTGCATGAAAAATAGACGATGTATAGAGTATACAATTGTTTGCATACGAATCGGACGATTTATAGTCGATAAAATTTTTTCATAAAAAATTGAAAAAAAGACGATGTATAGTCCATTAAATTTTTTTCATAAAAATTTTTTTTGCATGAAAAATGGATGATGTATAGTTTATTAAACTCTTTGCACGAAAAGAAGTCGACGTATATAGTGCACTTAAGTTTTTACATACGAAATGGACGAATTATAGTCAATTTAATTTTTTATAAAAATTTTAAAAATGGACGATGTATAGTCCATTAAATTTTGTATATATAGCCAGTCCATTTAATTTTTTGCATGAAAAATAGACGATGTATAGTCTATATAATTGTTTGCATACGAATCGGACGATTTATAGTCGATTAAATTTTTTCATAAAAAATTAAAAAAAAGACGATGTATAGTCCATTAAATTTTTTTCATAAAAAATTTTTTTGCATGAAAAATGGATGATGTATAGTTAATTAAATTCTTTGCACGAAAAGAAGACGACGTATATAGTGCACTTAAGTTTTTACATACGAAATGGACGAATTATAGTCAATTTAATTTTTTATAAAAATTTGGAAAATGGTCGATGTATAGTCCATTAAATTTTGTATATATAGCCAGTCCATTTAATTTTTTGCATGAAAATTAGACAATGTATAGTCTATAAAATTTTTTGCATACGAATCGGACGATTTATAGTCGATTAAATTTTTTCATAAAAAATTAAAAAAAAACGATGAATTTTTTTCATAAAAAATTTTTTTGCATGAAAAATGGATGATGTATAGTTTATTAAATTCTTTGCACGAAAAGAAGACGACGTATATAGTGCACTTAAGTTTTTACATACGAAATGGACGAATTATAGTCAATTTAATTTCTTATAAAAATTTTAAAAATGGACGATGTATAGTCCATTAAATTTTGTATATATAGCCAGTCCATTTAATTTTTTGCATGAAAAATAGACGATGTATAGTCTATATAATTGTTTGCATATGAATCGGACGATTTATAGTCGATTAAATTTTTCCATAAAAAATTTAAAAAAAGACGATGTAAATTTTTTTCATAAAACATTTTTTTTGCATGAAAAATGGATGATGTATAGTTTATTTAATCCTTTGCACGAAAAGAAGACGACGTATGTAGTTCACTTAAGTTTTTACATACGAAATGGACGAATTATAGTCAATTTAATTTTTTTTATAAAAATTTTAAAAATGGACGATGTATAGTCCATTAAATTTTTTTCATAAAAATTTTTTTTGCATGAAAAATGGATGATGTATAGTTTATTAAATTCTTTGCACGAAAAGAAGACGACGTATATAGTGCACTTAAGTTTTTACATACGAAATGGACGAATTATAGTCAATTTAATTTTTTATAAAAATTTTAAAAATGGACGATGTATAGTCCATTAAATTTTGTATATATAGCCAGTCCATTTAATTTTTTGCATGAAAAATAGACGATGTATATATAATTGTTTGCATTCGAATCGGACGATTTTTATAAAAATTTTAAAAATGGACGATGTATAGTCCATTAAATTTTGTATATATAGCCAGTCCATTTAATTTTTTGCATTAAAAATAGTCTATATAATTGTTTGCATACGAATCGGACGATTTATAGTCGATTAAATTTTTTCATAAAAAATTGAAAAAAAAGACGATGTATAGTCCATTAAATTTTTTTCATAAAAAAATTTTTTGCATGAAAAATGGATGATGTATAGTTTATTAAATTCTTTGCACGAAAAGAAGACGACGTATATAGTGCACTTAAGTTTTTACATACGAAATGGACGAATTATAGTCAATTTAATTTTTTATAAAAATTTGAAAAATGGACGATGTATAGTCCATTAAATTTTGTATATATAGCCAGTCCATTTAATTTTTTGCATGAAAAATAGACGATGTATATATAATTGTTTGCATTCGAATCGGACGATTTTTATAAAAATTTTAAAAATGGACGATGTATAGTCCATTAAATTTTGTATATATAGCCAGTCCATTTAATTTTTTGCATTAAAAATAGTCTATATAATTGTTTGCATACGAATCGGACGATTTATAGTCGATTAAATTTTTTCATAAAAAATTGAAAAAAAAGACGATGTATAGTCCATTAAATTTTTTTCATAAAAAAATTTTTTGCATGAAAAATGGATGATGTATAGTTTATTAAATTCTTTGCACGAAAAGAAGACGACGTATATAGTCCACTTAAGTTTTTACATACGAAATAAACGAATTATAGTCAATTTAATTTTTTATAAAAATTTGAAAAATGGACGATGTATAGTCCATTAAATTTTGTATATATAGCCAGTCCATTTAATTTTTTGCATGAAAAATAGACGATGTATAGTCTATATAATTATTTGCATACGAATCGGACGATTTATAGTCAATTAAATCTTTTCATAAAAAATTGAAAAAAAGACCATGTATAGTCCATTAAATTTTTTTCATAAAAAATTTTTTTGCATGAAAAATGGATGATGTATAGTTTATTAAATTCTTTGCACGAAAAGAAGACGACGTATATAGTGCACTTAAGTTTTTACATACGAAATGGACGAATTATAGTCAATTTAATTTTTTATAAAAATTTGGAAAATGGTCGATGTATAGTCCATTAAATTTTGTATATATAGCCAGTCCATTTAATTTTTTGCATGAAAATTAGACAATGTATAGTCTATAAAATTTTTTGCATACGAATCGGACGATTTATAGCCGATTAAATTTTTTCATAAAAAATTGAAAAAAAAAGACGATGTATATATAGTCCATTAAATTTTTTTCATAAAAAATTTTTTTGCATGAAAAATGGATGATGTATAGTTTATTAAATTCTTTGCACGAAAAGAAGACGACGTATATAGTCCACTTAAGTTTTTACATACGAAATAAACGAATTATAGTCAATTTAATTTTTTATAAAAATTTGAAAAATGGACGATGTATAGTCCATTAAATTTTGTATATATAGCCAGTCCATTTAATTTTTTGCATGAAAAATAGACGATGTATAGTCTATATAATTATTTGCATATGAATCGGACGATTTATAGTCAATTAAATTTTTTCATAAAAAATTGAAAAAAAGACCATGTATAGTCCATTAAATTTTTTTCATAAAAAATTTTTTTGCATGAAAAATGGATGATGTATAGTTTATTAAATTCTTTGCACGAAAAGAAGTAGACGTATATAGTGCACTTAAGTTTTTACATACGAAATGGACGAATTATAGTCAATTTAATTTTTTATAAAAATTTTAAAAATGGACGATGTATAGACCATTAAATTTTGTATATATAGCCAGTCCATTTAATTTTTTGCATGAAAAATAGACGATGTATAGTCTATATAATTGTTTGCATACGAATCGGACGATTTATAGTCGATTAAATTTTTTCATAAAAAAATGAAAAAAAGACGATTAAATTTTTTTCATAAAAAATTTTTTTGCATGAAAAATGGATGATGTATAATTTATTAAATTCTTTGCACGAAAAGAAGACGACGTATATAGTCCACTAAAGTTTTTACATACGAAATGGACGAATTATAGTCAATTTAATTTTTTATAAAAATTTGAAAAATGGACGATGTATAGTCCATTAAATTTTTTATATATAGCCAGTCCATTTAATCTTTTGCATGAAAAATAGACGATGAATAGTCTATATAATTGTTTGCATACGAATCGGACGATTTATAGTCGATTAAATTTTTTCATAAAAAATTGAAAAAAAGACGATTAAATTTTTTTCATAAAATTTTTTTTTGCATGAAAAATGGATGATGTATAGTTTATTAAATTCTTTGCACGAAAAGAAGACGACGTATATAGTGCACTTAAGTTTTTACATACGAAATGGACGAATTATAGTCAATTTAATTTTTTATAAAAACTTGAAAAATGGACGATGTATAGTCCATTAAATTTTGTATATATAGCCAGTCCATTTAATTTTTTGCATGAAAAATAGACGATGTATAGTCTATATAATTGTTTGCATACGAATCGGACGATTTATAGTCGATTAAATTTTTTCATAAAAAATTGAAAAAAAGACGATGTATATATAGTCCATTATATTTTTTTCATAAAAAAATTTTTTGCATGAAAAATGGATGATGTATAGTTTATTAAATTCTTTGCACGAAAAGAAGACGACGTATATAGACCACTTAAGTTTTTACATACGAAATGGACGAATTATAGTCAATTTAATTTTTTATAAAAATTTTAAAAATGGACGATGTATAGTCCATTAAATTTTGTTTATATAGCCAGTCCATTTAATTTTATGCATGAAAAATAGACGATGTATAGTCTATATAATTGTTTGCATACGAATCGGACGATTTATACTCGATTAATTTTTTTCATAAAAAATTGAAAAAAAAGACGATGTATAGTCTATTAAATTTTTTTCATAAAAAATTTTTTGCATGAAAAATGGATGATGTATAGTTTATTAAATTCTTTGCATATGTTTTCATAAAAAATTTAAAAAAAGACGATGTATTTATAGTCCATTAAATTTTTTTCATAAAAAATTGTTTTGCATGAAAAATGGATGATGTATAGTTTATCAAATTCTTTGCACGAAAAGAAGACGACGTATATAGTCCACTTAAGTTTTAACATGCGAAATGGACGAATTATAGTCAATTTAATTTTTTATAAAAATTTTAAAAATGGACGATGTATAGACCATTAAATTTTGTATATATAGCCAGTCCATTTAATTTTTGCATGAATAATAGACTATGTATAGTCTATATAATTCTTTGCATACGAATCGGATGATTTATAGTCGATAACATTTTTTCATAAAAAATTTAAAAAAAGACGATGTATAGTCCATTAAATTTTTTTCATAAACAATTTTTTTGCATGAAAAATGGATGACGTATTTATATACATTTTTAACCCCGACCCTTTTTTGGTCGGGGGTTAAAAATGTATATAAATACGTGAACAAACAAGATGACAAGATAAATAAGTAATTACAAATTTTACTTGATTCACAATAGCAGTTAGCCAGTGGCGTCATCACACAGGATGGAAAATTTACCATGTTTAGCCCATTTAATTTTAGGTAGGAAAAAATAGACAATGTTTTTTGCCCATTTAATTTTTTGTATGAAAAATGGACGATGTATAGAAGATTTATTTTTTCTATACGAAAAATGTTATGTACAACTACTTAATTTCATATAAAAAGTCGATTATGTTGCAGGTCACTTTTCATATAGAAAAATCGACTGTGCCACAGCTCACTTTTAATATAGAAGAACATAATGATATGTATTAAATTATCCTCTTCCACTGCCGCTTTATTTTCAGTTACCACTATGCTAATGTGTCTTGTTTCTAATCTTAACCACAGCGTGGTCATCCTGGCAGCAGCACTAGAATCGTGTTTTTAATTTTCTTTTAAATTTCGATAGAACCTATTAAAAATAACAGATTTCCATTCAAGTTTTAGTATGGATTTCCACAATTGTTTTCAATATTATCATACTTGCAAGCAGATATTGTTTTTATTATTATTACAATTTTTGTAAAAGTGAGCATCTCATTTTTTACAATTCGTTTCATATTTGACCCATTTTAAGGTAGGCGTAGTAGAGTGACGTACCAAAAAAAAGCAAGGAAACAAACACAAAAGATATCTTTGAAAAAAAGAATAAAACCTTAAGCATCATTTACATGCAAACACTGGTATTTTGCACAAACGGGCACACAAACACTTGCAAAGTATGGAATCTGCACATATGCCGGCTCATAAAAAAACCAAATGATACGAAAAATTAAAAAAAATATATATATCGTTAGCTAAAATGCAAAAAGGCGTAACTAACAAAAATATAATTTTACAGGAGAAACAAAAAACTGAACAAACGTGTAGTTAACTCCCCTTGTTATTTGTTAATAAAAGCGTCATTTTTGATCGCAGAAGTGTGATATTTTGTCAAGACATGTAGTTTAATGGCATTCATAATAATCAATAAAAAACTCGATTTTGAATTTTTTGTTAGTTACGCCTTTTTGCATTTTAGCTGACGATATGTATGTTTTATGAGTTCTACTTATGGTTTCTCATTAAAATGGAACTCAAGTCGTGTCAACAGTGTGTAATCAGTGAAAGAATGTAGAACATTGACTTTAATAAAATAATGACCGGGAAACTTTATGAAAAGTGAAAAAGAAGAAGCTATAAAAAAGGAAAGCACGAAAAAAGGAGGAAAAATGCAAGCAAACCAAACTACGTGTTCAATTATGAATCTATATCCTCGGCAGATATTTTTTTATAAGCCATATCACTGCAAAGTGTTTAAGTTTATGAACTGAAGGTTGTGATAATAACAGCAAATTCAAAATAGAAAAGGGATAAAAGAGTTGTTACTAATATGGTGACATTTATGAAATAAATCATTTCTGAAAACTGTAATATGGGCAAACTTGTTTAAAAGATTTTTATAAACTATGTGAACGATACCACCTGTTTCAACAATATCGTTAAAGTTGAAAACCAAAGTAAATTTTCTCATTTTATATTTTTTTATTTTATATATTTTTAAGGAACGATTCAAGTCTTCAAATATTCTCGGCATCAGTCATCTTTGAAATACTTTTCCTTTATTATTCACAAGCATTCCTCAGGCATCATAAATTAAAATACTTTCTAACATTTCTCAAGTCAATGAACTTAAATAACTTTTGCTTGGCTTACAAATAAAGTACATACTTTCAATTTCTCATTCCTTTGGCAAGGATAATTCATACCGGTATTATCTTTAGTCCGTAAAAAACATGTTTTCATTTTTGTTCAGCTATTTTATTTTTTGGTTATTTTTTTCATCTTTAGTACCAAATAGTAATTCTGCTAATATATTTTGCTAAGCAAATGAAAAACAACAATATAAATTATCATGTACCTGGACAAGAAAGTAAAACTTTTATTTTGCCAAGTAGAACAGGCCACATCAAAAGTTGTTGTTGTTGTTATTGTAGCCGATTTTTGTTTGCATGAAATATGAGTTTGTAGTGGTGAATTTTTTTTATACCCTATCGGAAATTTGGCTAACTTTAAACTAACTTTAAGCTAACTATTTCGCAACTAGTACTGACTGACACTTGGATTACTTTGCATTGTAATCAACTGACTATTTTAACATTGCGATGTCCTAGGCGGTAGTCAATTGTCTCACTCTGCACCACTTTCAGCTAACTTATAGTTGACTTTTTTAAATCAGTTGGTAGTCAGTATATATAACCTCACACGTTGTGTACTCAACGCGCTACCACTCGGCTAAGCTGCCATCTAAAATAACAACAGCAAAATGTTAATATAAAACTGAAATGAGTTTTAGAGTAGCTGAGAATAAATTTGTTGGCTCTCATCGAATTCGATTACGTACTCAACTTTAGAACTAATTTTGGGTTTGCTCTGGATGACTTTGTAGCTAGCTTTTAGTCAGTCTAAGAAAAGTTAAGTATAAGTTAACTATTTGTGTAGTCAACCACACATTCTCCGACAGGGTACTTTTCTCTTTATGTGTGTGTGTGTGTGTGGTTGTGTTAGTATGCAAGTATTATTTGTTTAAAAACCTTAATCTACCATAAACACGTTGAACTAGATTTCACTTATATTCTATTATTTTGGTTTTCGAATAGTTGTTGTTTCTGTTTCTTTACTTTTCATTTTCATTTGAATTTTTCGTTGTTTGGCTTATGTATTTGCAATTACACTAACAGTTTCTATTAGGCATATCACTTTCGTTCGTATTGCTTTTTGTTCTTTATCCTTTTGAATGAAAGCAACATATTAGGAATTTCTTTTTTGTGGTAAATAAATGCTCATACATGGAATGTGCTTTATTTATTTTTTTTTGCCTTTAATAGCCTCATTTGTAATGATTTTTATATAATTTTGTAGACAAAACTTTTGAGCACTTTTTTAATTACGCTAAGTACATTTGTATTTCTTAGACTTAGTTGGATGTAGTGTAAAAGGGTTAATCGAATAAAAGGAAGTTATTTATATGAAACACTTCAGGCAGGAATATAAAACCATAAGTTCGAAATATATTAACATTTTCTATTCTTCGATGAAGAATTTGTATGAAAATCGAATACAAATTGCAATTACAGTACAACCTCTCTAATCCGGACACTCGCTAATTCGGGCTATCCAGTAATCAGGACATTTGAATTTTTCGGACAGTTTAGTAATTTTTCCTCTATAGTCGACTGAAAAGGAATTTTATTTTTAAAAGAATTTAAAAATAGAGCACATAAATTACATAATGATATGTGTATTCAAACAAAAATAAATTCTTACTTTTAAAAATGAATAGTTTTACCACTTTAAGTATTTTTCTTTATGTCTTCTGTAAATTAACTAAACACAAATGAATTCTTATGCGTAGTTGTTCTTCTTTTCGGTAATAAAAGTAAATTATATAGACGTAAATAAACGTATTACGATTAAATTTTTATTTTAACTGTAGTCCGGACGATCAAATAATCTGGACAGTAGCTGAAACTATATATGTCCGTATTAGAGAGGTTATACTGTATTTTGAAAATATATGTTGGTTTTCCAGATTTTTTTGAAAAAAAAAATTGTTTTCTTATAATTTTATATTTTAAAATTATTATGTTTGTTTATTTGAATATTTTCAATTCTTACAAAATCAAAACATTTTATGTACTCAACACTGATACTTAGGGTTTATAAGCACTCAATGTTAAATAATTCACTGCTAGAATACCACGATGTTAACTACGCTACTCCTAACAAAAGACTGTACCTTTAGCGTATGCAATCTGTATTTTTATACTTCACAGAAAGATTCCTGAAAAATTTTAGCGAAATCCATAAAATCTTAGCACAAGCAACAGATTATCAATTCAATGAAACATCTCATAACGGACACCTCTAATATCCATACAATTATTGTAGACCGAAATTAAAAAAAAATAATGTGTATCACTCTCATAAGCGGACAAATCTAATAACCGGAAAAAAATGCCACGACGGTGAGTGTTCGGTTATGAGCGGTTTCACTGTACTAACTTTCGATCACATCATTAGATTGTGTCATAATTTGTGCTGTTGGTTTGTATGTACATATGTACGCTGGCAATAGAACGTCATTGTAGAAGCAATTATTGTTGATATTACTTGCGATTTTCGTCTGCATTGGCTTACGTGTTTGTGTGGTTGTATATTTTTTAACAAACTGAATCGTATAAGATTATTGTAGTTGATTATAGATTTTTTATATAGAATGCTTATAGTTTTGTTGATATTGTTTGCGTCTTTCGTCTGCATTGGCTTATGTGTTTGTGTGGTTGTATATATTTTATATTATATAATATAACGTTATTGTAGCTGATTCTATATTGTTTAGTATAGAAGCATTATAGTTGTTGTTATTGTTTGTATCTTTCGTTAGCATCGGCTTGTGTGTTTGTGTGGTTGTATACATATTTCTTAATAAGCAGAAGGTATTACATAATAGTTGCTGTTATGCTTAGAATGTTTAATTCGACATTGTGTTGTCTGTTTGTTTGCTTGTGCAATATGTGATTCTCATTCTCATTGTTTATAAATTTATTTATGGAAAACATTTGTATAAGGTTTGTTCGCGTATATTTGCGTTAGAATATTAAGGGCCAAATTTTGTAAAACGAAAACGTTAAGCGTTGACAAATTTTTATATGGAAAATATAAAGTACGAAAACAAAATACATACAAAACTTGTTAATGCTTAACGTTTTCGTTTTACAAAATTATGCCCCAAGTATCTATACTAATAAATTAAATTCGAAGGGTCTGTTTGTAATGTCAAAATATTGACTTTCTACTTAATGTATATGAAAGTATGTACACGGAGAATACAGTGCCTACTAAATACCTCATAAAATAGAACAAAATTAATAAAAAAAATCTCCATGGTTTTTTCAATAAGGAAATCTTATTAATTTCATAGAGAAAACCTTTTTGAAAAAATCAATTAGAAATTTTGTAGTTTTTATGAGGTTATCTTATTGATTTTTTCAATAAAGTTTTGTTCTTGTTAAACTTCTGACTGATAGACAAGCACTCTAACCAATATGCTAACAAGCAGTCTCAATAACCATTGAAATTATTGTGCAAACATGCTTATACAAAAACGAAAAATATCATGAAAAATATTTTCTGTATGTCTATTTATAGATATGAAATAACAAGACACCTCATTGAAAAAATCAATAAGATAGCCTAATAAAATCAAGAAGAAAACCTTTTAAAAAAAAATCAATAAGATTACCTAATAAAATCAATAAGAAATCCCTACAGTTTACAATTTATAGGAAAACCTAATAGAATCTAGAAGTTTTTCTCTATGGATTGTTTTTTTGGTGCCAAAAATAACGGGAATTGAGTAAAAAAACTTATGAATAATAAGATTTCTTCTTGATTTTATGTGGTTTTCTTGTTGATAAAATTAATAAGATTTACCACATAAAAACAATAAGGAATCTCTATATAAAAATCTTCGCTTCTTTCTAATGGGATAACCCTTAGGCTAAGAACGTTTCATAGAGAAAATCTTCTTGATTCTATGAGGCAGTTTTTTCTCTTTGTACAGTTTTAAACATTTTGGTCTGACTCCTTAATTTAATCTCCAAAACGGTTAAACTGATTTTGATTGGAGTTTCACTAACAAAAAATATAATTTTGTTGAGCATAACTAAGTGATTTTATTAGTCAAGAACAGCTGTTTCAAACATTTGCTCTTTTCAGTCTATAATAATTTTCTGTGTTGCATATATTGCTGGTTTATTGCAATATAGTTATATGTCAAAAATTACATTTTTGGAGTTAATAATGGAGGAAAAAACCTTATATCACATTTATTCATGTATTAAAATTTTATATACAAGGCTTGTACACTTAGCTCTTGAGAAAGCAAAATATTTTTATTTTTTTCAATGAGTTGCATGTAAACTGAAAGTTTGAAAATTATTTTCTAGAATAGCGGCTTTTTGAGTTATGCCTCTGTTGAGCGATATGAATTAGTGTAGTAAATTTCAACTCAAAATTTGGTGTTGTGGTATTGAGGAATGTAGCATAAGTACACATAAGCTAGATTTGCTACATCTGCAGTATCAGCACCACCAGTGAAGAGTGATTTCCACTAGTATTTCATTGAAAATATTTTAAAAAATATCACAAAAATAAATTTCAATAAAAATATTTCGTTCTATAAAAATTTAGAATACTAAACCTAAGCTCAATTAAGAAATTATTCCAGCTATTCAGTAGTGTCGTTCATTTTTCTGGCGCAGAAAATTTTTCTGAAGAAAATATCTTTTTTAATATAAACTAATTATTCCAGATACAAATATTTTTTTGTTTGTTTTACTACGAATATGCTTGATACATAAATTGCGGCATTTTGCTTTTTAAATAACGATGTGCATAGAGATACTACAAAATATCCAAATAAGCTTTAATTATAATAATTATATTTGCTTAATACAAAAATAAATACTCTATTAATAATGCTTATAGAATTTTAATGCCAGTGTGCGAACAGTAGGCGCGTGTTTACAATTTTTCTTTGTAAATAAATCACAAAAATAAACATCTTTTCAGGCAGACAACACAATTTATTGAACCATTAAAACAGCAGCAACAAACTGGGGAGAAAAATGGTACATTTACATTTCTAATATAAGTAAGCGGCAAGTAAATATAATTTTCATATGGCCTGCAACAAATGGTCGTAGTATAATGAGAAACACATAACATACAAACATATACTTCGGATAGAAATTAAAGGGAAAATAACTCCATTAAAGAAGTTTGCACAAGCTGTTATGTCTACATTAACATGTTTGGTAGGTTGATTTAACCAATTTGTACTGTCAAGTTTACTGTTTATTTAAAATTTTTTAGGAATTTTAACCAACAAATTGTTCTCTGATTAATATTATAAATCGAGATTTCTTTTTTTTATAAAGCGAGTTTTTTTTTAAGTCGCTGAGACTTCTGCAAGATTTTTGTGTGAATGAATCGTGCGATCCGAGTAGGATAGTGAATCAAGGCCTTAAGTATTTAAAATTTCTTCTAATGGCTTTCTTGGTGATTTGGTAAAAGGATTTTTGGTGGAAATGTATAGATTCATTATGTGAATTTTTGTTGTAAAGCAACAAACTTTTTAGTTTTTTTTTTCATGTAGGGATACTGAACTTACACTTAAAACCATAGCTGTTAAGTAATGCTTAGTAATCGTAATGATTACTAATTTCATTACTTTTTTTTAAAGGTGAAGTAATGATTAAATTACGATTATATTCAGTTTCGCACGATTACTAATTGATAACGATTACTAGTAATGGAAAAGTAATCTGAATTACTTAAAATTACTAAAAATAATAAAAAGGAATCAAAAGTAATAAAAAATAATTAGATTACTTCTAAGGATTACTTTTGATTCTTTTTGATTATTTATTAAGAATCAAAAGTAATCTTTGTAAGTAGTCGGCATACTTTTTGATTACTTTTGATTATTTTTGATTATTTTTAGTAATTTTAAGTAATTCAGACTACTTTTCAATTATTAGTAATCGTAATCAATTATTTATCAGCAATTCTTTTGAAGGCAATTATATAATCACTACGATTCTTTTTAAAATGTAACCTAAATATCGATCAGCTGTTTCCTATGTTGCAGTTACTTTACATTACAGTCGGGTAACTGAGCCTTTAGTAGCCTTATAATTATCTACAGTTATGTCAGTGATTATACACATATAAATGTGTGTGAATATTTACATATATAAACACACACATGCACTCATACCCGTACATGCTTGTGTTGGTAAATGTTAGACTCTTTGTTGTTCACGGTGTGTTTGGGTGAATTGTGTTAATTGAATTAAATGAGATTTTTTTTTCTATTTTTTATTTTTTTTTTCTAGCATTTGAAACTGAACGCACATGAGACCCGGAAACAAGTTTATTCTTTAACATCCTGGGGATTTAGGCAGCTATGTACATGTGCGATGAGTGATACAACAAGAGCAACAAGAAAATTGCACACAAACCAACAATAAATTTATCCTATACAAATACAAAAGCACAAAAAATACAAAACTGTTAATAATAAGAGCATTATGTAAAACCCACCTCATGCCAAAATAAATACCCCAAGGGAAATGTGTAGATACCCTGTCGGAAATTTGGATAACTTTAAACTAACTTTAAGCTAACTATTTCGCAACTAGTACTGACTGACACTTGGATTACTTTGCAATGTAATCAACTGACTATTTTAACATTGCAATGTCCTAGGCGGTAGTCAATTGTCTCACTCTGCACTACTTTCAGCTAACTTAAAGTTGACTTTTTTTAAATCACTTGGTAGTCAGTAAATTAAAAAAAATTGTCTGGGGTTCAAACAGGTAACATCACACGTTGTGTACTCAATGTGCTAACACTCGGCTAAGCTGCCATCTAAAATAACAACAGCAAAATTTTAATATAAAACTGAAATGAGTTTTAGAGTAGCTGAGAATAAATTTGTTGGCTCTCATCAAATTCGATTACGTACTCAGCTTTATAATTAATTTTGGGTTTGTTCTGGATGACTTTGCAGCTAGCTTTTAGTCAGTCTAAGAAAAGTTAACTATAAGTTAACTATTTTTGTAGTCAACCACACATTCTCCTACAGGGTAATATGTAGAGGAATACATGTTTGCTTCTGTGTTTGTGTGTGTGTCGCCTATACGGCCACTTAACGTAATTTTTTGCTTCGGTTGTTACGTAAGGGTGGCATTAAATGCTGCTAAAATTATCCCTTTTTTGGAACAATTTCCGCTAAATTGTGTGAACAGCAAACGTATTTTAGATAATTACCATTTAATGTTATGTTTGCTTAGTAGACTCATGGAATTTTTCGTGGAGCATGAAAGAATGAGTTTAATTTTAAAATTACTGGAATCAATTAAAAATGTTGTAAATTTGGCACCTATTGCCAAAATGATGGTAACAAGTGTCAGAATTAAGAAAAGCAATTGGAATATTTGAAATAAGTGCCTCTGTGCCTGAGTGGTAGCGATTCTAGCCTCTCAGTCCAAAGGTCGTGGGTTCGATTATTTGAAAATTGTTTACATAATTTGAAAAGAAAAAAAAAGGAAAAAGAAAAAGCAGAAAAATATAAAACAGAACACTATATCCTGAAGAAGTTAACCGAAGGTTAACGAAATATTGTAATAATAAATATAAGAATTTAAGAACTGACCTAAAGCTCGGAAAAATAGTTTAATTTCTAAACTTTTTATTTTTAATGTATTTTTATATAACTCATCCTAAAAAAAAGTAGGCAAAAAAGTGGCAAGAAAGTCGAATAAATGGAAAAATGGAATCGGTATATCGAAAAAGAGGCAATTTGCCACTTTAGTCGGTCAAATGGTCAAGCTGCGTGTGCGAAAGGTCTCTAAGCATTGAAAGCATGACAACGACTGTAATGTTTGTTCCAAGGATCACACTATAATGTTATACTTTCTGCTTATTAAAGGCCGTTTCACACTATAATACAAGTATTAATACTTTTGTGGAAAATGCAACTCTGACATGTTGAGTTGTTATTGTCTTTTGAAATTTTTGAAACAGAAATTAGATTATGGATGCATTTTCGTCAAAAGTATTAATAATTGTATTATAGTGTGAAACGGCCTTAAGAAATACATAACCGCACAACCACATAAGCCAATGCAAACGAAACACACAAACAACAACAACAACAAGTTTAATGCCTTATATACTCTATTGTCAAGCTAGAATTGAGCGGCTGTTGAGTGCTGTCAATTTCTAGATGTTGCTAACATTCTTCTGAAATGTTAATAAAAAAAGGCAGACAGTCTTGTGTAGAAAACAGCGAAGTTAACATCGTGGTATTCCAGTAGTGAATAATTTAACATTGTGGGTTTAAAAGCTGCCAGACTTAACGATTTATCGTCATTTTGACAATTTTGTGTACCACAAATAGCATTTTTACAACTGGGCGCCTTTCGCCTTAAATCTGACGATTTTAAATAGCTCTAATTTTTTGGAACTTTAAAGCAATTTTGAACTTGATAAAGAACTTGGCAGCTTTTGCTGGAATACGTAACAAGGGAAGGGAGTAAGAGGGATAACTTTGATACTACAATTTAGTTTTAACTGTTATTGTACATAATTTAAAAATAACTGAAATTCAAACAAATAGATTTTGATCAAAAGCAGTAACTATTTAAAAGTGTTACGAGTAACTTTGTAAAATTACATTTGCTATGAGATTAATAATTTTGACATTGATGAAATTTAATTAGGCAATGTGAGAGATGTATGTGCTGATGCTAAAGTTAATCGAATTGGAAAATTTAAAATCATTAAAAATTGTAAAATATTTTATCTAAAACTGTGTGATAAAATTTTAATAAGATTTGACTTCGAAGCCTAATTGATCCCTACAATGTTATTACAGAAAATACTCGTAAGAAAAGTTCTTACTACGATGAGGGTGGCATTGGGTGAAGTAGTTAGCACGTTGACTAAAAAACCGAAGGTCCTGGGTTCGAGCCCGGTCTCCAAAAGTCATTAAATAACAATACCTTGCATTTTTTGATGTGCATTAGTGTCCCTTTGTATCAGTTGTTGTAGGAAAGTTCAAGTGATGAAGGCTAGACACTGGTCATTAAAGTATACACCAGTTTCGAAGGATACTAATGGTAATGTAACATCAGAGCTTCTTCCCTTGTAGGTATTGTGTAGCATAATCATCGGCGAAGTAAAAGAACAAGTAAAATGGCTACTAAGTACAGTTTTGACAATTTATTATGCCTAATTGACACCAGAGGCGCTGCAACATTGCATTATTACAAAAAGCATGGAAAAATCAAAGTTGAATAATAATGAAACTTTCCTCTATCACCTCTATCACTATCCATTTTCCTGAAGAAGGTAATAAATAGTACTAGGTACTCATTGCCTGTGTTAATTCTCTTAAAAAAATTACATGTTGTTGAAGACAGTTGAAATTATTTAACTTTGAAAATTTTTGCTCGAATACAGACATGATACTTTAAGATAAAAAAATTAAAACCTGGACTTTTTTTGCAATTTTTAGCTCAAAATTTGAGGAGTTCACTCGTTTTTCATCTGGGAATTATAAAAGTTGCATTCGGTTTTAGATCTTCCCTAAAATACAGACAAATTTTTCGTTTTGAAATTTGTATGAAAAAAATATTTTTTTAAATTAATTTTCGTTATTTTCAAACAAATTTTAAACTTAAAATTTTTTAGTTAAAAAACAAATGACAATGGCAACGTTGTTGTAAATTTAGAGATGGTAAAATTGAGCTTTAATGAAAAAAAAGCTTTCAGTAAATTTAATATAATGAATCAAAACAATTCACGTGTTCCATTTGCAATAACGGGTGAGTATTTAAAGCAGAAATCTACTGACTGGCTGATGATGAAAACAGCTAGTTGTTCCGTTCTACTATGTGTTTCTTACAATATTTACAATTAACTTTGGTGTTATGTGTTTATTAATAGCTATCACCTGTAATTTGGCTTTCAAAGCGATACAAACTTTAGCCTGATCAAATTATAAATATAGAAATTTTAAACTTTTAGAAACGAGGTTTTTTACAAAATCCGCCTATTGGCTTTCAATGCAGTATTATAATGAGAAACTTTTTTTAAAATCTGCGTGTAAAATATTTTTTTTTTTATTTATTATAACAATATTATAATATATAAATATATTATTTCCCGCAGCGAAATATCGATCAAATAATAAAATTGTTATAAATTTTTACAAAAGGACCTAAAGCTTAAATAAAACTTGTATATAATTTTTTTTATTTAGAAAAAACCTGCCAATAATTATTTTCTTGCCAAATGTGGGTTAATGTATCACATATTTTCATGTTTATGTATTTGTATGAGTAAAGGAATATTTTTCCACGAAACGAATAAATAAATTACAAGATTTTGTGTTTAGGTTACAAAATTCCCACAGGAAAAGCAATTAAATAGCGATTATATTATGATTTATGCAAAGCTAAAATTGATATATAATACAGAAATTTTAAACTTTTAGAAACGAGGTTTTTTACAAAATCCGCCTATTGGCTTTCAATGCAGTATTATAATGAGAAACTTTTTTTAAAATCTGCGTGTAAAATATTTTTTTTTTATTTATTATAACAATAGTATAATATATAAATATATTATTTCCCGCAGCGAAATATCGATCAAATAATAAAATTGTTATAAATTTTTACAAAAGGACCTAAAGCTTAAATAAAACTTGTATATAATTTTTTTTATTTAGAAAAAACCTGCCAATAATTATTTTCTTGCCAAATGTGGGTTAATGTATCACATATTTTCATGTTTATGTATTTGTATGAGTAAAGGAATATTTTTCCACGAAATGAATAAATAAATTACAAGATTTTGTGTTGAGGTTACAAAATTCCCACAGGAAAAGCAATTAAATAGCGATTATATTATGATTTATGCAAAGCTAAAATTGATGTTAGTTAATTTGTAAAAAGGATTATTAACAATAATCAAAGTTAAGACATTAAATTATATGGTAGAATATTTTAAGTAATTAATGTGCTTTAGTTAACTTTTAAAGTACTTATTGGCAGTTACACAAACTAATTAATTATATAAATATGTATGTAGTTCTTTTTCTTAATAAAAATTAGTAAGCTATTTTTCTCATTAATTTCAAAGGATGTAAATCAAGTTTGCCGAGGTACGTATTTCCCACAGGAAACGGAAATGCCAGTAATAAAGCTAAAAATAAAAAAAAAGAGTTTACTTATTTTTGCTGTATTTTAGCTAATTTTGCTCTTTGCTTAACAACTCATTGATGCAGGTTTTTTTTTCAATGCTTTGCCTTTAACCTTGATAAATGTAGTTTTAGCAAACTGATTGCACAAGCCAATTATTTAATTATATTCATTTGAAATTACCTCGATTTTAGTTATAATTAAGAGGCCTTATAGCCTCTTTAGAAATTTTTCTGTATACATTTCAATTCAATTAATTTCTACTGATGGGGATTTTTTTTATTATTTTGTTTGCCTTGAAATCAGTCGTAATTTTTTCAATATTAATTTTATTATTTCAGATTTCTATGAAAAGTTATATTTCAAGCTTTAGCAAATGATGGCAGGGATTTAAGAAATGCATTAAAAATTTTCTGTGTCAAAAAGCAACAAATCCAAAGAATAGAACTGGGTTAAGATAATTTCTCTTAGTTCTTTTTTTTTTGTTTCTTTTCTTTTTGTTCTTATTTCCGATTTCGTGTTTTAATTTTAGTTTTATTTTCAGTTTTAGTTTTGCATTAAAAATACGAGATTTTTAGCACAGTACCTTCATTTTCAATTGCTTTCATTTTTTTCTTTCTCTTTTATTTCATTTCAAATGTATTTTCTATTCATACTCGCATTCCTTTTTGTTTTAAAGCTGACAGTGAAAGTTTTACAATCATTTCGACTTTCAACTTACAAAAATGTGGAAAATTTCAAAGGAAAAAACATAAAATGTTGGCCAAAGTGCAAAAAAAAAAATAAAAATAGAAAAGATATTTTACTTAAAGTGAACAAGTCAAGAAGAATAAGATAAATAAATTTATGTTAGAAATTTCTAACTGAAAAACGATACGAGAAAAAAATGTTAAAAAACATCTCAAGATTTTGCCGTTTTACCGCAATTTGTAGGTAAACCAGATAATACTTTTCTTGACAAACGGGTCAAGGACACATTTAGCCTAAATTTAAGGAATATAATGTTGAGTAGATAGATAAAAGGGGTAGCAATGGCTTTTTAATACAATAAAAAATAATAGAAATAAAATAGCCGCAGAAAGAGTTCTGCATTGGACTTGAAGAAAATGAGATTCTTGTTTTAAAGTGGTTAAAGACAATTGCTTTTTGATTGTTGTACAAATATTTGGGTTAACCATCCAACTCAATTACTTGTATGTTAACAAGATATTTAGGCCAAGCATTTGCTAATACGGTTTGTAAATTTTCTATCATACTATTCATACTTTTAAACAATACAAAAGTTTTTGTGGTTTGTAACTTATATATCATAGTATTATATTAAAAAAAAAAATTCAAATTTATTCAAATATTTATCTCTCAGCTCCAAACTCTATTGCTCATTTTACTTTCTTCTAAAAAAAATGGACCGTTGAGACAGTTTTGGCTGTTTGTGAAAAATGCAACGAAGAGTTTTCTACTGCCTTCAACTTAAGTTCTTTAAGAAAATCGAAGATGAGTACCTCGGAATACGTAACATATCTGAGTTACAATTGATTCTTCGCCCGTGATTGGGTAAACTAAGTTATTGAATTATTTTAGGGTAATTCCCTTGATATCATTATTTTTGACGAAATTCTGGCCAATTTAACTGCCTTAAAAATAAAAAACTTCCAAAAAGCAGCGTTATAAAGGAATGAAGCTTCCCTATATCTCTCCGTTTACCACCTGTCTTCACTTTCACTATACCTCTTCTAAAGAAGGTAACACCTATTAGTAGTAGTAGGCATTCAATGCCTGGGTGTTACTTTTCTTAAAAAATAAATAAATAAGAAAAAGGAATAATAAACACCATTATTCGTAAGGGCGGATCAATAAGTCCGTGACTTTTCGAACTTCCTTCGTAGTTATATGATGTGCAACACTGTTCCCATCAAGTACCACGTGTTAATAGACTACTGTCAAAGTTTGTGCAAGTGTTTTGCGTTTAACAGCTGTTCAAAACAAACAACCTCGTGTATTTTTCTAAAAATGGAAAAAAGTTAATTTTGAGTGCTAATTAAACATTATTTTTTGCGAAAAAAACACCGCCAATCAAACCAAGGAAAATCTCAATAAATACTCTGGGGACTCTGCACCATCGATTTCAATGGTAAAAAAGTGGTTTACTGACTTTCGTTGTGGTCGCAAGTAGTTGTAATGTGCCGGTGCTGGATCAATTTTTCAGTAAAAAAGTCTGCTCATGCCTGGATGGGAATGGCATGCATTTAAATTATGTTTCTTGCTTCTATTTATTTTATGAGCATTTAATCTGATCTGTATCTGGTCTGTATCTGGTCTGTATCTGGTCTGTATCTTATCTGTGTCTGGTTTATATCTGATTTGTATCAGATTTGTATCAGATATAAACCAGATACAGACCAGATACAGACCAGATACAGACCAGATACAGATAAGTTACAGATCAGATTAAATGCTCATAAAATATATGAAGCAAGAAACATAATTTAAATGCATGCCATTCCCATGCAGGCATGAGCAGACTTTTGTACTGAAAAAGTGATCCAAGACCGGCACATTGCAACTACTATCGCACAACTACAAATGACGCTGAGCGTTCTGGACGGCCAATTGACGTCAGTGCACCCGAAAATGTCGAAAAAATCCACGATATGGTGTTGACCGATCGAAGAGTAAAAGTGTGTGAGATTTTTGATGCCATAGGCATCCCACATGGTTCAGTGGTTTCTATTTTGAATGATTACTTGGATATGATAAAGCTTTGCGAAAAATAGGTGTCTTGTTTGCTCACAATCGACCACTCAACGCATGCGCAGTTTCCGTGGCAAAAATCCATGAATTGGGCTTCAAATTGCTTCATCATCCGCCATACGTTCCAGATTTAGACCCTAGTGACCACTTCCTATTTCCAAACCTTGGTGGAAAGATATTTAACTCCAACGATGAAATTATTGACCAACCAAATGCCTATTTTGAGAACCTCGAAAAATTCTATTTTTTGGAAGGGACACACAAACTGGAACTAAGTGGACTAAGTTTATTGAGTTAAAAAGGAGATTATGTTGAAAAATAAATTTTTGTTTTGCAAAAAAAAAAAAACTGTTTCATTCAAAAAGTCACGGACTTATTGATCCACCCTCGTATAATACCAAATAATAGCATTTATTAATTCTTTCATATCTGTGGAAACAACTTTTCATACCAAAATTTTTTTTTGCGTATTTAGATTTTCTTTTGCACACGGTATTTTTCTTTAACAATTTCTCTAGAATATATGCAACATAGCATATTTGACCAGGAAGCTAAGCAAAATCATTTTATACACATGAAAATTACAATGATGTCGAACGTGACTATCAAACACATTTAAAGTAAAAAAAAGTCCATAAAAAAGGATCTTTATTTTACCAATAACCGTAACTTATAGCTCTGCTGAGTTTGGTTTGTAAATTTTTTTTTATTTTCGAGATAATTGCAAGAAACCAAGGCATTCGCTTGTGACAAGAACAGAAGTTTTTTTCGCGGCCAACAATTCAAACTTGAAGCAATATTTTAATGTGACTAATTTAAGGACATTGGAAATAGTTTTTATATTACCCAACAATTACCCATATTTTTTTAATTCAATTTTGATCACTGTCGCACGTGACATATATCATGTGATATTAAATACAAGAATATTTTTTATGCAGTTGTGAACAAAGAAAATGGGTTTATCGTTATATAATTGTATTAACTCATTTGACAGCATGAAATTTAACCAGGTGTGGGAACTTTAATTGATTCGAAATGGTTTTCGGCATGATACAATAATATAAAGGTACAACCGTTCTCTCTTTTCGTCGCCATATTAACCTTCTGACGTTTGTGCCGACAATTTTTTACTCTCAAAATTAATGCTACCTTATTAATTTATGAAATCCGAGTTTTTGATTAATTTTTTGACGTTCTTTTTTATTTATTGAAAAATATTGAAGAATATGTATTTAAATTATAATTATAAAAAAAATTTACTTCAGCATAAACAATTGAAGGGAAATTACTAACGGAAAAGCCTCTGAATCAAGGGTGGGACTTTCCCTTCGTACTACTCTGGCTTATTGCTTTACATCAGGTGCGTCCAAGTCATATGCACAATGTGCAAACTTTTTTAAAAGAGCTATTGAGCTTTCACACCGACGAGAGAACAATTGCCAATCAGATCTCGGCGAGAACAATGCTTCTTAATTTGCAAGGAAACAACAGCACACTTAACAGCTTTCAAAGCTGTTTGCCTCAAATACAATCATCAGAGTAGGCTTAGAGCCTAAAATTATAAGCAAAAGGCCACCCGCGGGCACTTCGTTATGCTCTGTTTTAAACATACATATGTATGTATATATAAACGAATAAACGTATCATGGGTTCTAAGCACTCATTGGAATGATGAGCAGTTTTGCTAAATGTTAGCCCATGCTCGTCAATGACACGCCTGTGTTAAAATCATGCGTTCTGCACCTAAATTGAACCAATTCATTAGCAATAGAACCCTTGCATTAACTATTTCTTTTGCATGTCTTTTTTTGTTCAGATTATTCAGCCACCACCTATTTATCTGAGAGAAAAAAATTCTAACGCGCTTCTAAAAAATCTACTGTCGACAATTGGTGAAAATACTTTTCACATCATTCCAATTAAACGAGGTAATATTGATGAAACTAAAATCCAAATATATGATGAAAAAGATTTCCGAAAAATTGTTAGTGAGTTTGAAAAAAATAAAACAAATTTTTATACATATCAACTTAAGAGTGCTAAAGGCCTACAAATAGTATTAAAGGGCATAGATTCATATGTTGAGCCTGAAGAAGTAAAATGTGCACTTATCGAACAAGGATTTAAGGTAAAAAATGTTACCAATATAATCAATAGAGAGAAGATTCCCCAGCCTCTATTTCGTGTTGAACTGGAGCCGAATGATATACAGTTAAAAAAAAAATGAGACGCACCCAATTTATAGTCTAAAATACCTTTTACAGCGAAAAATCACAGTTGAAGAGCCACGTAAGCGTTCAGGTCCCGTACAGTGCCATAATTGCCAAGAATATGGCCACACAAAAACCTACTGCAAATTACCTACAGTTTGTGTTATCTGCGGTGAATTGCATGGTACTGCTAACTGTACCAAGCCAAAAGTACAAGCTGAAAAAAAATGCAGTAATTGTGGAGAAAATCACACCGCTAATTACAGAGGATGCCGTGTATATTCTTTCGTTAAACAGGCTATGGGTCAAAAATCTAAATTAGCTCCAGTTCAATCAGCAAATGTTTACTCCGCCACTCTTCCTCAAACTAGCCAACTAGTAACTTCACGTGTATCGTATGCCGATGCTGCTAAGACTAGTTCTATTCCCACACAAAATGTTCCACCGCCAAGTAATTCAACGAATGCAAACTCTAGCTTTAACTTTAGTCGTCTTGAAGCTACTATTGAGAATCTGGTGCTAACTATAAACAACTTTACAACAAATATGACTAGCATGATGCAAGAAATGCTGAGAATGCAGAATACTCTGCTTCAAGCATTAGTCAACAAACCATGAACACGTTAAAATTATGTTTCTGGAACGCAAACGGCATTCGCCAACATAAAAATGAACTTGAGCACTTCCTCACGGAAAAAAATATTGATATAATGATGGTCTCTGAGACTCACTTGACTTCGAGAAGCTGCTTTAAGATAAATGGTTACACTCTATATGATTCAAAGGACCCGAGAGGGAGAGCATACGGTGGATCAGCAATTCTAATTAAGTCAAGACTCAAGCACTATATCCTTGAGAACGTTAGTGAAGAATATATGCAAGCTACGAATATTTTCGTAGAAAATTTTTGTTCGAATTTCGTGATATCATCAATTTACTCACCTCCCAGATTTTCAGTTACCGAAGATCAGTATGAGAAGTTCTACAAATCGCTTGGATCTTGTTTCGTGGCAGCTGGTGACTACAATGCAAAACATACGTACTGGGGCTCGCGTCTTGTTACACCTAGAGGTAGAGCGTTGTTTAATACAATTTCAAAAATGGGCTTAGATGTCATTTCGAGTGAGGAGCCTACTTATTGGCCTACTGACGTAAGAAAAATTCCAGATCTTATAGATTTTGGCGTCACGAAAAATATCCATAGGGACTTAATTCACGTAGAGGGCTCTGTAGATCTGTCCTCCGATCACTCTCCCACAATAGTTACAATTTTCAACCCACTAAGGAGTGATTTAACTAACTCATATGCGAAAACGATTAATAAGGTCAACTGGCTAGGATTCAAAAAATATATTAGTAGTCACTGCGTAGAAAACATTCAGCTTAGATCACCTGATGATATTGAATTTAATCTTGCCAATCTTAACGAATATATTAAACAGGCTGCTGAACATGCCACTACTTCCTATCCGCAGACTGGCTTTAATAGAATTTATTCTACGGAAATTGAACGTCTTGTATGTGAAAAAAGGAGAGCTAGAAGAGAATGGCAACAACACCGATCACCCCTAAATAAAATCAGACTTAAAGAATGTACTAAACGACTCAAAGAGCTGCTATCGTCGGAAAAGACTGCATTACTGGAAAAGTATTTAGAAGGTCTTGATGTAACGTCAACATCTAATTACTATTTATGGCGCGCTACTAGAAATCTTAAAAGACCCGTTGATCTCAAATCACCATTGCGTACTTCGACCGGAGGCTGGGCAAGAAGCGATAGTGAGAAAGGTAACTTATTTTCTGAGCATTTAAAATCTGTATTCACTCCCAATTCATGTACGGGTGCTGCCGGATTACCGAGTGTAGTATCTCTACCCCCCCCCCCCACCGTCCCTTAAGGTTTAAGATGCGTGAACTACAAAAAATAGTTGCAGAACTCGACCCGAAGAAATCTCCAGGTATTGATGGCATTAGTAACAAGATGCTGATTAACTTGCCTCATATTGCAATAAGAATCTTGCTATTTATTTTTAATGCAATTTTACGAATGCAGTATTTTCCGCATAACTGGAAACTTGCCAAGATTAAAATGATTCCAAAGCCAGGCAAAGATCTTACCAAGGCTGAGTCATATAGGCCTATAAGCTTACTATCAACAATTTCAAAGCTTTTCGAAAAGCTGCTCATGACTAAATTGTCCACAATTTTAGCTGATACTGGGTGCATCCCGGACCATCAATTTGGCTTTAGAAGTCAGCATAGCACTATTGAGCAAACGCATAGATTGGTTCAAATTATAAGGAGGACTTTTGAAAAAAGAAGTATTGTTCTGCCCTTTTTATTGATGTTTCTCAGGCATTTGACAAAGTATGGCACAAAGGCCTAGTTTTAAAATTGAAGACATACCTACCAATAAATATACAAAAGCTTTTGGAAAGTTATATTCTCGATAGAAAGTTTACTGTTGTGGAAGGAGACTTCATGAGTGTACCCGAATCTATATCTTCTGGTGTGCCACAGGGTAGTATTCTGGGGCCAGTCTTGTATCTAATATATACTTGTGATATGCCTGTGAGCAATAACATCCACACTTCTACATTTGCCGATGATACAGCCTGTTTGAGTATTCACAAAAATCCTGATGAGGCATCCCGCAATCTCCAAGCACACATTACCCAGCTTGAAATATGGTTGAACTTATGGAGAATTAGAGTCAATGAACAAAAGTGTGTTCATATAACGTTTACCCTAAGAAAAGATACCTGTTCCCCCATTCGAATCAACAATCAAAATATTCCTCAACATTCTCAAGTCAAATACCTTGGCATACACCTTGATCGAAGGCTTACATGGAAATATCATATTGACTCTAAGTTAACCCAAATGAAACTTAAATTGACTCAAATATATTGGTTAATTGGCAGAAATTCAACACTCAGCCTAGACTGCAAACTCTTGATATACAAGTCGCTTTTGAAGCCAATATGGTGCTATGGAATTCAGCTGTGGGGCACTGCTTCAGCTTCAAATGTCGAGAGAATCCAACGAAGGCAAAACAAAATTTTACGTTTGATAACATCTGCTCCATGGTACGTTAAAAATTCAAATATTCATCGTGATTTAAATATGCCACTAGTGAGTGAAGAAATTGCAAAATACGCAGGCAAATATTTAACAAAACTCGAGTCACATCCTAATCCGCTTGCCCGTAATATTTTGAGCTTTACTGGACACATCCGCTTAAAAAAGAGGGACACAAGGGCCCTAATACTCAACACTCCAGATGGGACTGCTTAATACTTCTTTTTTTTCCTTTTTGATTATGTACTACTTATGTATTATTTATAACTATCACTAAGTTTATGTCCGATACTGGTCGGGCCTAATAATTATATTTAGATTTAAGATTTGATTACTTATTGTTAGTTCATTTTTGAAGATACAATAAATAAATATACGAAAAAAAAAAAAAAAAAAAAAAGATTATTCAGATGTAGCCCATCAAAAAGCATTAATTCTTACTGTAAGCTGCAATAAATTTGCACACGAAGTGTATGTAAATGTGTATTATATGCATAAAACACGCTCATCCATTCTACATCATATTATACACATGCATATTTCGTTATCCACGTATCCAATTAATACAACATTTAAAAAAATGTTTATTAAACCATAATTTCTAAACTTAAAATTACACATTTCCAAAAACGTTCCTAAAAAAAAGTTCCCCGTAATTTCATGTGGCAACGTTTTCCTCTCTCCTTACAAAAAAACAGCAATCAAACAATTTTGGTAAAAGTCAAAATTAATTTTATACGTCAAATGTGGTTGTACCTTTATATTATTGTATCATGGTTTTCGGTAAAAGCAATTTTGATAGAAATAGTTTGAGAATTAAATGGAAATTAATGAAATAAACATTTATCACTAAGATAAAATGCAAGTAGAGTCTCTACCCGGGGAATACCGGAAATTTGTTTTTTAACAAATCAAAGGAATTTTCATCCGGGAATTTAAGGGAAATTCAATTTCACTTTTTTGAAGTTTACTTTGGGACCCATTACTGTTTTTTTTATTTTTTATTTTTACAGAAAAGAAAAAATTTTTACGTTATATATGTGACAGCGCATAGAGAAAGGGACCTAAGAGTAAAAAATCAATTTTCACTTTTTTTTTTTTTTGTTTTGATGTGGACAACATCTGAGCATCGAATGAGACCGATCCCATGCCCCAAAAGTGTTCCCTCCCGAGATATGTACTAACAAAATGATATTCACGATTTAAAAGAATTATAAATGAGTATTTATTATAATTCACAATTAATAATTTCAGAAAATAAACCTGGATTCGAAAGAACGCGAGCAAAATTGATATCAAACTCATGGAAACAGTGCGCACCAAATGTTTCACTGTATGGACGAGGACTAAAATTTTAAATTTTCCTAAATTATGATTAAGTTAAAAGCCAAAAAATTTTTTGAGCGCACTCCTTACATTTTTTAAATATAATATTTACCCTGTTTTTTTACTTAAAAAATTTTTTCACAAATAATTGAAAATAGTTTCCTACTATTTTCTATCAATTTAAATATAATAGATTTTTCATGACAAACAAAAAATAAATCAAACACAAAACATGTCTACAGCCACCAATAAAAGTTTTACACTTGGTGAGTTATCTAGAATTGCCTTGGGGGGCACTGATTTAACCCACGATAACTTAAGTCTTCTCCAAAGCTTATTAAATATTTTGTTACAAAAACTAAATTGCCAAGATGAAGTAGTAAGTATAGGTGGTTTTGCAGCGAAATGTATAGAAAATTTGTTAAAAGTTTCAACAAATACCGGAATATATCAATTCCAAACGGAAAACATTAAAAGTTTTCAGCAAAAATACCAACTTCTAGGGAAATTGGAGAGGAAAGTGCAAGAAATCGATACAAAAATGCAGCAACATTTCGAAGAAATACGCAATTGCCATAAAACAAAAATATTTCTGGCGCCCAAATGGGATTTTTATGCCAGTCCCACTGAGGACTTGTGCACTCTTTATATGAAACATAATAAAAAATTTTGCCAATTGGCTCATAATTCCATTTTCACCAAAGAATTGCGTGGTCGTGTGATGCCGCTGGTGAAGGCACGTTTCACAAAATTTGAAGCTAAAATAGAAAATATGCAAGCCAGTTTGCGAAAAATTTCGAAAAAGGCTGACAAAACCTCGGCCAAATTGGCATGCCTAGAATTTCTAATTAACGATATTGAGAAAATACGCTCATCACTGAACACTGGAGTTAGTGATTTTCGCGAAACTTTATGGGAAATTCAAGAAATGTTAAATTGTAAATTGCAGCGCGTAACTTTGCCAGCCCTGAAAATATATCTGCAACAAAGATTTGTTAATATTCGAGAGCATTTGAGGGTGTTAGAGATAAAATCAAAGCAATGCTCTACCACCAAACCACTAGAAATCAAACATAAGAAAAGCTGTCTGTCTTGCAGTCGATATCAAGAATTGAAATTATACCGCAAATTACAGCCTCTAAAATCTATTGATGATGGTGAAAAATGTTGTTGTGGCGTTTTATTAAAGGAGCCTACAATTTTGGAAAGAATTGATACAATGCAATTATTTGGCAGGATTGAAAATATTTTTTAATATCCTCTCGCGCTAAGTTTAAATTACATTGCAAGGGCAGGTTAACTCAGTTGAAAGCCACTCGAAGCCAAATCGAAGGAATTTACACATGTTATCAAAGTTTTTGTAAGACGCCAAGAAAAGGAATAATTAAATTTGCTACACCTTAAGGACATGTTTAATTTGAAAATATGTATGTTTAAAATTTCAGTGCGTTTAGTGTATGTTTTTAAGATTTTTTTATAAAAATTTAAGGAAGTTGCTAAGGCCCCTTTCAGATTAGGCAACTTTACTTGAGCAAGTCTTGTGTTTGTGAGTGTGAGAGGAAAGGTCGGTGTGAAGGGGAAAGAATTGCCGAGACTTGAGTACAGACTTGCTTGTACTTGGCAATTCTGTACTTGTACTTGGCAATTATGTATATTCAAGTATATCTTTAAATAAATTATTTTTTTCTTCAACTTCCATTGTATACACCAAATTTCAAATCACTTTCACATTTAAATACAATGAATACAGAAATGAAACAAAACGTCAACAAATTAAGAAAATTCGAGCATAAGAAAATTAAACTTGCTCAACAAAAAAAAAATAAAATTTACAATTACACTTGCGCAATTAAACTTTCCTAATCTGAAAGGTTAGTTAATTTAATAATTATATGTAAAATTTTGGTGACTTGAAATTTTTTTTCTGGGAAATTTGTTTCGAGAAACTTTTAAAAGTTCTGTGCACTATGTCTTTTTTTTGCATTAATTGTTGATTATGTAGACGTGTAAAATGTTTTACAAACCACTTTTCGTTGGAATTTACAACAAGTTGCCGTACACTTCTTATACGTAAAACGCCATTGTGAAAAAGTATGATATTGATGGTTCCAATAAGGATGGCAACCAAACCTTAGTTGCGTTGCCAGTTGCCAAGGTGTTATTGCGCATGGCAACTACATCAACTACAAGTTTCTTAACAGCAAAGTATTAAAAATTCCTCCCACTCTGGCAACACCTTTTTCATTTAACCCGCAAAATATGCTACCCCATTACAACTATCTTCAACATACAGTAATTCAGGGGTGTCATAGAAACCAATCTTATCGGAATTGGACTAGAAACCGACAAAAAAAATACTTTGGTGTCATGAAATCCAATGTTGTCGGATTTTTGTTCAAACTATGTCTAGTGTCGGTTTTAGGTGTCATAGAAACCAATGTTATCGCTTTGTTATTGGATATAAACCAAGCAGCTTATAGCTGTCTTTTTTTTAATTGAAAATAAATAAAAAGGCTAAAAGTGCCATTTTTCATATCTTTTTTTCAACAGTTTGATTTTTTAGCGAATATTCAACCAAATTAAAGTTGGTAATTTGATATATGATCTAGGATTTTTTCGCGAATTTGCGATTTTTCGCGTTATTTCCGAGTTTATAACATTTTTAACAGTTTTGAAGACTTATAATCAATTTTAAGGCTTGTTTCCCATTTTGCAACTTCTCGCGAATTTTCGCAATGAGCGCCAGTATCCTGTTTCTTAACAGTTTTCGCTATTAGACTTTGCTATTATTCAGCTGTTAGCAAGTTTTTGCGAATTTTTTCCATTTTCGCGTTTTGTACAGATTTTTTTAGCATTATTTAGAGTTATAGCCCTTTTTAATAAAATTATGGCTTGTTTAAAATCTTGCAATTTTTCGCAAATTTCTGTTATTTTTGCAAAAGATGTAATTTTTTCCAAAGTTTTTGGATTTCTTCATTCATTTTTACTTAAAAGCTTAACATTTAAAATTTTTGCAAGATTTTGCTTTTCGTAGTATTTTGCTTTTTCTCTCACAGTTTTAGCTAGTTTAAGCAATTTTAGTTTATTGATTGCTTCCAATATTGCGTGATTTATTCCAAATTTCACCCTTATTAGAGTTAAAGAATATTTGCATAAGAATATTTTAGCGTAAATACCATAATTGACAAAATTTTCAAACAAAAACTTGCATTAGAAGCCGTAAACAAATGAACAAAAACATAAAAAATCTGATTCGAACATCGAACATATTTATATTCAAAAATAACAAAACCGACTTGTTTTCATGACACCAAATGAATCCAATATTGGTTTACAAAACCGATAACCAGCAAAACCGACTTGGATTCTATGACAACCCCGATTATCTACTGTTATCAGAGTGACCAACGATTTTTTTAAATTTTTTATTTCAAATGAGATGAGCTTTTGAGATAAAGACATTTTATTATTATTATTATTATTTTGTATGGTAATACTGGTTTTAACTTCTTAAAGTGTACTTTATTTTGACTAGACTACGCGCCATTTTCTCAAGGCACCAGCCGTTTATTTCGAGATTCTGAGATTTTAAAATTAACGGATACGAATAATCGCGGTTTGCCAGTAACTATCAACCTTAAACACGCAAAATAGGCAACACATTACAACTATATCATTCAACGAGGGATGGAAATTAAAACCAACTTAAAAATTAAAAAAAAACAACTGTCCAGCTGAAAACCTCACATACCATACTACTGTTTAGAGTACTAGTTTCAGCAATAGCAAAAAAAATTTTAAAAGAAATAGAATACATATTTGAATATGAGAATGATTACATTGACGACAGCAATTCAACACCGCGTGATAAGACAAAAAAAAAACCGTGAATCCCACTTTTGCCCCAAGTCATTCACGTTTTTATGGGCCTCGGTGTCATTTTTGTCTTGTAAGCCGTTCGGAATTTTGATTTACACTGTGAGGCAAAGTTGTAGCTTTAGTCATAAAGAACAAAAACATATAAAATCAACAAACAAGAACATATAAAATCAAAGAAACTTCATCTTCAAGATCAAAATCGCAAAATATTTAAGAGCATTCGATAGGTAGGAAACCGATCAAATCTCAAGGAAACAATCAACTACAAAAATGTACCTAAGATTTCAATAAACAACTTTCTTTTCCCCTCGTAGTTCTCGCCAATAAGCTAGCAAACTAAAAAATAAGAATCTCTTACTCTGAACACTGACTTAGCCAGCAACAAATAAGCTTCATTTTTTTTTAAATTTAAAAAAAAAAAATTGTTTTTTAAGTAACCGTTAAATGGTAACCATTGATTAAATGGTTTCTGTTAAACAAACCGCGAATTAGTAAATTTTTCTTTAAAGCCTGGTACTCTGTTCACAATTTCGTGCGAAATGCAGTCAAACTACATATAAAAGTATTTGGTATGAAATATTTGCGAAATAAATTCGCAAAAGTAGTACTCTGTTCTTGTTGCAAAAAACACGTAAAATCTATCTGGCAGCATGTTTTTCCATGCAAAATGAGTCTGGCATCATTTTAGTTTAGCTGCGAAACAACATGAGCAGTGCTTTCTTCGCACAGAATTTTAACAATGTTGCATACTCTCAAGCAATAAAATCGAGAATTTTATAAAAAAAAATAAACCGCGAGTTGGGCTACATTTAGTACATGTCAAATTTTTCACGCAAAATACTCAATGATACTGAAAATTTTTCACAACTTCGAACCGAGTACCAGCCTTAAGCATAAAATAATCATGCATTGTTAGCATTGAGTTCATAACTGCGAAATGGGCCTTACTTAGAAATATCGATTTAAGTCGCCACTATGTAGTTGAATTGAAATTAAAGACTAGATTTTGTTAATAAAAACGAACAATTTTGATTATTTATGTGGTAAAATATTTTTTGAAACGAATTTTCCATATTTTTCTTACAAATTTGAAACGTTCAGAAATTACAATTTTTACAAAATCTGCCTATAGTATTGCTAAAGCTTATTTTTGAAGCCGATTAAATTTTTTAAGCTTTGTATTTTGGCTGTTTAAAAAAATTAAATTTCTTTATACTAACATTAATTTTCAAAAAGTTTGCTGGCCTTAAACGCCATGAGTTCAAAATATTTGTTTTTTCTATTTAAAGAGAACACTGCTGTAACATACATATGGGTATTTCCCCGAGAAATTTCACATTTTTCAAGCGTGCGACAGCAAGCAATTAACCTTGTATTTCTGAACAACGAGACTCTATTTTTCTTAACATTTTACCTAACGTAGAGCTGCTGAAGGCCTACACGAAGTTTGCTGTAAATATTGTTACAATCTTGAAATAGATTTGATTTTAAAAACAAATTACTTTAACAGTTTGTTATGGGAATTATGTAAAATATTTAATGGTTATTATTTATCTTCTTACACAAATACATATATATACGATTATATATGTAAGTACACGTACTGCTGCACAGTGGGGGGTTTTGAAAAAAAAAGTGGAAATAGTTCTGCAGTTTCTAAACGAGCCGTCCGATTGAATGATATATATATATTGTTATGAAATTTCATAAAGCTTTTAAAGAGGTGTCACCAAGCTTAAGTGTTGAATTTGGAGTATATATCTTAAAAGGGGGCGGAGATACAAAGCCCTAAAGTGGGCAGCCTGGGGTTAATGAAAAATTCAAACTGATGCCAAGATAAAAAAGATTTTTTTTGCAAATGGATTTCTCTATCCAAGAGCTAAAAACAAGTCTGCAACATTTATGCAGTTCCGCCTACAGTTTAGAAAATATTCGAGAAAAAAGATTTTAATTTTGGCTTTTTTACCAACCTTGGTCCACTGTTCTACTACTGGAGAAGTCAAATCTTGTTAGATTTTAAAAAAGAAACTTAGTATGGGTTAAAAACTAAATTTTTAACATTTATAAAAAAAATTTGGTATCAAAAGCACAACTAAGTCAAAATGAAATATATGAAAAAGTAGATTTGCTGCCGTTTTTTGCAAAAAAAAAGTGGGTTAATTAGTTCGCTTTCATTAAGAAATATTAGAGGAATACTAACCCCATATTTTTATTTATTCAAAAGGTAATATTATAAGAAACACTACAAAGAAACCTTTTGCTCAAAATTTTCCTTATTAAAGATGCCAGATTGCTTCGAAATATACATATTTTTGCTAAATGAAAGGCATTTTTTTCTCAAATTCCAAAGCTTGAACCAAAAAATGTTTCATTTCACCTTAAGACATGCTATGTTTTAAATATTTCCTAAAATATTATCTGTGCCCGGCGAAAGATAAGAAAAATACAACAGAAATACCCAAAAATCCTATTTTTGGGATTTTATGAAATCTTTTTGGGAATCGCCGGGAACTCAAAAACAAATTCTATTTGCTTTTACTTTTTGTGTATTAATTGCATCATTTGTCACCTAAGAGAGAATTGTCAGTCGAAAATATGGATAAATGCGAATTTTATATCATTCAATCGGACAGCTCGAATAGAAATTGCAGAACTATATTCACTTTTTTCAAAATCCCCCACTGTGTGCTGTAGATGAGACACATTTAATGTATGTATGTATGTGTGTGTGTATGTGTGTGTGTGTGTGTTCGTGTGTGTGCTAAGAAAATAAAAAGTTTATAGACATTAAGCTTTCCAAAACGAAAGATTTTTAAGTGCGTTTATTAAACTTTATTACTCTTTATCAGAAAGTATAATTAAATGTCTGAGTATAAAATTTCTGGTTGAAAGACAAACGAAAATTTTTTCGAAAAAAATTTTTTTCAAGTTACTTGCATTTTTTTTCGGCAAATAAAGCTTTTTAGTGCTTTTTAATGGAAAATTTTTATAATTTTATTTTTGATGAAATTTTCCAAGGAAAACAAACTTTTTTTTTTAGATGAATTATAACATGTACAACGTCTTCAAAATATGTAGAACTTTTGTTTCTATTATAAAAAGACATAACAAAAATATTTTTTGTCGTCGTAAAAAACGTTTTTTATGAATAGATTGAAACCTGACCAACATGTGTTGCATAGTACTTGTATCGACGAAGGGCCAACTGAGTCCAATTGGCATCGTTATTATCAGTTGGACGAGGATCACTGGATTTTTGTAACACATTAAAATTTCGTTATCAATATAATCAATATTATTTGCAATAAAAACAAAAACATTTTTAGTAATTTATGATTTTTTTTAAGCATACAAGAAAATTAAACTCAAAGTGATATATAGTGGAAACGCAGCGGTGCAAATTAGCACTCATATTGAAGATAGAGCAAAGTTCCCCTATGAACACCAACTGTTTAACCTAAACTTTTCTTGAAATAGAATACGAGAATTTTGGTTCTTCTACTACTATTTTCCTGCTTTCATATTAATTAAATTTTTTTATAAAAAAAGGGTTGAAAATATGGAACTAGAAGGGCTGAATAAGAAAAAATATTCTTTAAGTTAAACATCCATAATAATTCGCTAAAATTAAAGCCTAATTTTGTTAAACGCAACGACAAGCGTTCACAAAATTTTATATGGAAAAAACAAAATACATACAAACAAAATGCGTTTTACAAAATATTATCGGCAAAAGTATCTACAAAAAGATACAAATTAATTTTTTTTATTTCATCAAAATTTTTTTTGACTTAAATTTGTCCATTAATCGATGAAACATTATTTGCGTAGAAATCATGGTCCTTTCTTCTACCATTTCCAAATCACTTCTTCCTCTCTAATTTCATTTTAACTGTTATACTAATATAAAATGCCTGTCACAATCCTTTAGTCTGAATGTAAATCAATTACACTTGAAATAAAATATATTAAGAAAAATAATTTGAACATTTCTTTTTTATCTTTTGCTTACAAGCGAACATGACTTTGTAATAAAATTAGAATAAAATACAAATTTTCATTTAATTGAAGTTTTAATCCCCCGACAGTCTAGAGGTTTAAGATGTTTGCTGTATGTGGCTGCTTTATACATTCATATTATTTTTTTTAATATTTGCTATTTACATATTTCTATTTTTTTTTTTTTTTTTAATTTACCAACCTCATAATAAATTTCAGTCTCTACACTTTTCCCACCTCTTATCGTTATTTGTAATTTCATTATATTTAGCAATTTGTTTGCAAATCCCTTATTAAAGCGCAAAAATGGTTAAAAATCGAACAAGAACAAAATATTATAAACTATACATATGTAACACTTTAATATATATATATATATATATATATATATATACATATATTAAAAGTGTTGCCTGATTAAAAAAAAATTTACGATAATTTTACTCCGTTAATTCTTCAGAAGAAAATTATATTTAAAACTATATGTTAAATATATCATTTTCAAAATTATTCTATGTTCTTTTTTTTTGAGTATATTCCATACTTTATCAAAAATGTTTTAAAGCAATTTTCGGATACAGGATTCAAAAGACTGAGAAAAATACTGTATCCTTTAGCAAAAAATATGGTACATATAAAAGGGCTTTAAAATTGGAAGGCAGCCAGAACTACTTCCTATTTTTGATAGCGCATTAAAAATTATTGTATATGGCTTTTGTGTTCAAATGATATTAGGCTTCTCCAATATCTTTCAAAACGAGAGTCATAGGGAAATTGTGTAAATTTAATTTACAGATCTATGGCACAAAAATTCCATTCATCAGACCAGATGCTCCACTACTCTATTCTAAAGTATTGTTTGTGCTCATGTGCCAAAACAATACAAAATCAAATTGAGCAATCGTTGTCATTGTTTTTGTTTTGTTTTTATCTCACTCACTTCAAAGAACGACACAAAATAAAATCAAAGTTTTTGTTTCGTTTATTTTAAATAAAAAAAAAATCAAAACAAAAAAATGTATAACTGTAATAGTGTCGATTATTTTTGTTACGAAAATCACGTCCTAGCTCCTGTATCGTGGCATAAAGAGCATAGCTCTAGTATTAACGCAAAAAAAGTTCGAACAAAACGAAAAAATTTCATAAGTGGAAAATTATCCCTAAAAAAGTAATAAAACAAAAAAGTGACGAAAGTCAAACAACAAAAAATATAAGCTTTGGGAACAAAAAAATTGCGAGCATGGTAAAAAAAATCGTTTAAACGAAAACAAGCGCTAAAATTAAGAAAAAGTCATTAAACTTACAATCGCCATTATTTATTAAAAACCATAAAAATTAACCCTTTGAGAACAAAAAACATTGTAAACAAATCCTTTGAACTATTAATTCATTTAGTAATTTATATTATTTTAAAATAATACCAAGTGTAGGTAGTGTTTTCACTTATTTCCAACTAATACCATACTTAAGTGTTTAACATCTCATTCGTGCTTATGCTTTACCATACATTGACTTGTTTTGTTAAACATTTCAAAGAAGGTGTTTTAGATTTAAACACTTCCTTAAACAGGTAAATGAAGTACATATTTAATTTATTTTTTGATAACTTTGGCAACTTTGTGTTGTTATTAAATGGCGGTACGTGAAAAATTATTTGATAAACAAGTTATGAGTTAAAAAAATACTAAAATTATTTACAAAAGCATTTTTTGTTTAAAAATAATACATCAAGTAATTTTTACACATACAATAATTTGCTAACAAAACTTCAACCTTAAACATTTCAAATGTAATGTGAACGGTTGTGTTGAGTTTTTTAAAACACTTGCCTTAAACACATTTAAGACGATTAATGTTTTTTCAGCGTTTTATCGCGGCTTTTGTACTTCGCCGCAATAGAAATTCTGTGCACTACGTGACACGTCCGTGACCTTAAAGACAAAAGTCGCGATATTGTTTACGATTTGCTAAGTGGGAGCTCTCGAAAAAAGTTAAGTAAGGTTTTTTTAATATTACAAAAAGTATTTACCTTGTTGATACAAATACCGAACAACTGATTAACATAAGCCCAGGTAAGCTGATTATTATTTAAATTTAAATTTAATATTAATATTTGAACAAAAAGTGAAAAAAACTACAGCTCTCAGTCAAGTGTGAGAAATGAACAGTGATGCCAACTCTTGGGTCATCAAAAGCACTGTTAGCATATAAAAATAGGGTGAAAATGGGTAAAAATTAAAAAAAAAAATCGGGTAAAAAACCACCAAGCTAAATATTCTCTGCTACATATTTATGTTTTTATAACTAAATATTCTCTGTTATTTGTGTTTTATATAAATAAATCTTTATTTTTTTTAAATCGCTATACCGATAAATTATTTTAAAAATAGATCAAATGCATAGTGAATTTAAAACATCTTTTGCTGGAATGTTGTGAAAATGGCCCTTATTTTCATAAAATTTCGTTATCTAAAGGTAGTATTTTGTCTGCGCTATAAATAGGTTTGCATTATTACAGCTTTAATTTTTTTAGTTTTTAGTATTATCAATAATAATAATAATATTTAATTGATAAAATAAATAATAAATGAAGGTTTTATAATGCAAAAAATCCTATGTTTAGCAAATGGCCCTAAGCGAGCTTTTGAAAGTCTGATAATTCTTCAAAGCTTTTTCTATATTTTTGTTTTTCCACCTTAATGAAAACCATAATAAGTTAATAAGACTTAGCAAAAAATTTTTTACTATTGAAAAAGTACTAAAAAGCACTGCTAGAAATTGTAAAAAGCACTATTAATACCCATTTTTCTGAAACGGGTATTTAGTAAAGTTTCAGGTACTTAGAGAAGGAAAAAACACCAAAATGGCAACGCTGGCAATAAATTGATTTACCATGCAGAGTATTTTTTATTTAATTATGGTTGGGCGGAATAATAATAAATTTTTAATCTCAGCAGATAAAAGTTTGTTCTTTTTATAAAAAAAAAAAATCTGGTAGCCTTTACATTGGGTTTAATGTGTTTTATCTCTTACCCACTTTCTCACACTCTCACTATGTAATTTACTCTTTCTCTCTTACTCTCTAGTGCTTTGTTTTGTTTACAAAAAAAAATATCCCTGTTGTGCACGAATGTATTTATGTGTGTGTTAGTCTAGCATATTTTTTGGGTAAATATCATCAGCCTGTTTCAAGGTCATAAACGACAGTAAATGTTGTATTAAAACAGACTTGATATGGAGGACAGCGATAAAAGTGGTGGCAGCACAAGTTGCAGACTTTCTCTGTGTGTATGTATAGGAATGTATTAAAATTTATTCGTGTTGAAGCAAGAACAACAATCACTCCCGATAATCGTGTCACAATGAAATTTAATTTCAAACTCACACAAATTGACACACAGACCCATTAAAAAGTGCCTGCACCCATCCATATCTTATGGCAGCCAGTTGCTACAACTGGCGTTTTAATTATTTCATAAAATGATTTTAGGGATAATAAACATGTTTTAGCTTTCAATGTGCCTGGAATTTTATTTATATGATGAGGCTAAAGTCTCTTCTGCCTAAATATTCAAATGCAAAACATTTGTAGATTTAAAAATATTTACTTTTCTTCTCTTGTTTTTTTTTCTTTTGCTACTTTCTGCTTCACTTGCTTTTTGTTAATGACAACAATTTAAATTTTTTTTCCAGTATTAAATTGTTACTTGCACGTAGTTGCTCGCACTACAATATTTGATTTTGAAAAATACTGGGTTTTTATGAGTAGTAAAATGAGCAAAACTGACTGATTTTGTGGGAGAGAGTATTATATGTGAGAGAATGGTAAGGAAATTACGCGCACATGTTTGATTCTCCAGTATTTTTTGTTTGTTCGTTTGTTATTGTGCTGATGTTTACAACATATTTCAATTTGTTTTAAATTACTTAGGTTAGTGCACAGTGATTTAAGTGAGATATTTTTGATTGCTAAGCCACATGCAGTGTAAAAGGTCACTGCAAATTTCTAAAGGTGTATATAAACCATCAAAACTACAGCAAAAAATTTTATTAATTTATATATGGGCACTTCTACTGAACAGCCACCAGACACGAAATAATTAACAGTTCTTTGTTTCATCACAATTAAATTAAATAATATAATAAAAATATATTTATTCATAACATATTTCGAGATATTCAAATGCCCAACTTTTTTAAATTGTTTCTTCGCAAAATCGCTCAATTCGATGTCACGTGCGACACTGAAAAACAAAATTTGTTATCAGTGAGCCGAATGCTCATAAAATATTTAGCACAAATAAATATTTGTGATCTTGGTACTTATAAAAAATCATTTCCATTTTTATTAAAAACGACCTTGTGCTTAATAAATATAAATAAATAAAATAAAAACATATATAAAAATATAATAAACTGTTGAACTATGAAGGGACCAAACAAACCGTTTACTTTCAAATTACTGAGAGTCGACTGTATATATACTATACTACGCAAGGCAGATTCATTTCCAAGTAATATCAGGATTACAAAAACAATGAAAAAATACAACAATGAAAAAAACAACATGGGTTTTAGTTCATCCAAAACTTCAAAAATATAATTTGTTTAACATAATAATAATAAAAATTATTCACATAAATTTGAAAATATTTCTCCACGGCAGCTACCACTAACAAAATTTGCAACGTTTAGCACTTTTCACAATTTTTTAATAGTTTTTTTCATATTTTTAGATTTGTTTTCACAGAATTTTTTTAAGAAAATATTTTTCATATTGAACTTTTTTTACATTTTCTTTTACGGCCTGGCCCTCGATGTCACGAGAAATCGTTCGATCGACAACTTGCATTGCAAACAACAACAAATTTTCTAAAGTTATTGTTGTTTGCAATACAAGTTGTCGATCGAACGATTTCTAGTGACATCGTGGGCTAGGCCGTTAATTTCTCTTTCGTAAAAATTTTTTGAAGTTTCAGATGAACTTTAATTTGAAAAAAAAAATAGCTCAGCTGCATTTCCGCTACTACCTTGTGAATGTGCCTTGATACTACGTATATATTAGTAGAAAGGCTTTACTCACATTTTACGAGAAAGTAAGCTAATGTCATTTGTTTCGACTGTCAGAAAATCAAAAGAAAAATTAAATTTTTTATTGACACCATCACAGCTCAAATAAAATTAAAAATACAAGTAGAAAGCAAACAGCTGCTGAGAATTAAGATGCCTACATTAATCGTTGACTTGTGGCTGCAGAGCAATTTCACGCAGGCTGTGGACGTGCCAGAATTTAGAAATATTCGGCGGTTAAATTAAGAGAGAGAGAAAAGATATAAAAAAAAATTCGTGATTTATCTTCAAAACGATAAACATATTCAATATATAATAGTCGATTTAAGACCAAGAAAAATACCATAAATAACGGGTCGGCAGCGGCGTCGAAACAGACGAAATGTAAAAATGCAATACTGATCAGATAAGAAGTCTTATCGTTTATAAAAAAAAAAGTTTATCAAGTTTTATGGGATTTCACATTTGTATCGTATTATTTGGCATCCTTCATGGATTGTTTGCATTCACGCTATCGCGTGACATGAACAGTGCCTTATTAAAATTTGTTTCCTAAATAATTTAAGTTGGGATACTGCGAGCGTATGAGTAATTTTCATGATTTCGTTTGAAACAAAAATTAATCATACGTAACAAATATAAATCCTGAAGCGGACAACCCAAAAAAAAATTTGTTGAAATTCTCTGATATTTGGCATAACTATTCTTATAGTATGTACATACATATGTGTATATGAATGTATATGCCAAAAAAAAATATTTTTTTTGTATCAAGTCTATTTGTCGATTAATGGAATTTTAAGTGTTGTAGTCTTAGAAAAAAAAATATTCGTTTTTTTTAACTTAAATATACAAAAAATAAATCAATTTAAATTAATTATTCCTGCAGAAAATCGTTTAATCTTAAAAAAATATTTTAAACAATTTTTTTTTCATGTGCAAAATCGAACATGATAATGATTCCATTGAATTTTTTTCTAACTTCAGTATTTTTTAGGGTTCCGTACACCAAAGGTATATTGTTTTCGCTACGATATCCGTCCGTTTGACTGTCTGTCTGTTTGTCACAGTCCCTATTCTCGATAACCGTAAGGGGTGAGCTGAAATTTTCGTATAATATATAGAATTTTAACCGCTACAACAACAAATATATGTTAGTTGAAGAGCGTTCTAAAGCGAGCAACGAAAAATTTTGAAATCCTAATGTTAGATGTATACAAAAACTATTAAGACTTTATAAAGGCTTTTTAAACCAGTTTTCCATACAAAATATTGCTTATTAAGCCTTTATAAAGCCTTAACAAATTTTATTAATAAGACTTATACAATACATAGAAACTGGACATATGCAAACTACCGCAATTAATACCGAAATTTAAAACATCAAAATAAAAGTGTAGTCTATCAGTTAATGTAATTTTGACAACTTGCTGTATCCATAAGAGACAAGCTCTTGAAATTTTCAAAAAGAAATCCCAAAATTAAAAAAAATTACGATATGAAAAAAGCGCCTAAATGAAAAATATCACTAAAAATAAATCGCTAAAATGCAAAAAAAAAATCATTAAAAGTAAAAATGTTACAAAAAAAACAACTAAAAAATAGAACAAAAAACCGAAAAAATTGGCAAAACGTAAAAAGAGCCATAAAAAACATAATGCTAAAACTACCAACCAACTGAAAAAATAGCAAAAACCGAAAAAAATTGTCAAAAAAATTTAAATTAAAAATGAAGTAAAACACAAATATTGGGACTTATAATATAATGAAGGGGAAAAAATTAATAATAATAATTTGAGGAGAAAATTCTTGAGCCCCACTGAAGCTTGCCACGCTTTCAGAAAGTTAAGTCGGTTTTGTACAAATGTACATCAGAGAATAAATAGAATTTACACAGAGACTAGATTTGGAAAACGAAACGTGTGTTGGACACACCTCAGAAGAGCAGATCCTTCACCCCGGCCAATAGTTGACAGTGCAGAAAAGCTGTGGAAGGCCATGCTGGTCTTACAGATACCTCAGAAGAGAAAAAGCTTAAGTAGGAAAGTAAGGCAGAAAAACTTTGGAAAGTGAAGTCGGTTCTAGACATAACTCAGAAAAGAAATTGCTTTGAATCAGGGAATGCAGACATTATAAGAAAAAATTAGTCCCAAAAAAATCAAATATGTAACTCCTAAACTGTTTCGTTATAAGAACCTAACAATTTTTGGAGAGCGTAATAAATCTCAAATAAAATAAAATGAGTCCCGATGATGAACTAGCTCCCAAAAAAATTTTTTAGAGGTATTTTTTCACATTTTTTTTATTCGTTACATAACTCTCAAAAATAACGGAAATTATTAAAATAAAGTCGAAAATTTTGAGAGTTAGTTCATATTACAATAACTTCCAAAATATGTATATGAAAAATGTAGGTAATTAATTCACTCTTCTTTGGGGCGTTTTTTATACGGCCACAAGGACTTTCGTCCTGCACTGCTTGTAATCAAGCAGACAAGCAGAGTATTTGCAGCGAGTAAGGCATACAGCATCTAACATAAGGGATTAGAACACTGTCAATAAGTATATTGAGGCATTTGATCGATTTTGTTTTATTTAATTAAATTTTTTTACTTATTTTTTTAATTTATTTTTTTCACTTTGTTTTGAATTTAATTTTAACTGTATTTGTTATATTTGTTAAGGAAAAGGTTAAAAAAGTTGCGTAAAAAACTGTTTTCAGGTTGTGAAATTCTAAGCCGAAATGCTTTAAATATAATGGCGCATATTCATAGTCAAAACAAAGTATACTTTAAGAATTTAAAACCAGTATTGACATACAAAATACTGGTTTTAAACTCTTAAAGTATACTTTGTTTTGACTATGAGTATGCTCCAATATATTTAATCGTTTTAATTGTATTTTTTTTAATGGAAATATTAATATATGCATACTATATCGTCACCTGAAATGCAAAACACCCTAACTAACATTTTCATAAATTTACAAGAGGAAGAAAAAACCTGTTAAAATGAAAAATATAAGAATTTTTTAATTCATTAAAATAAATGAAATCGCTATATTTATTGGCGTAGATTTGGATTTTTTGTAGTGATTGTTTGGTTAAAGTAAAACAGAATATAAAAAACCGTTTTTAAATTTTTTTTTGTTAGATAAGGCATTTTGCCTTTTAGCTAACGATATATCACAGTATTACTCTAAGTGCCTTCTATTGCAAAATATAATAAATGTTTAATTTTATTTACATCCTGCTACATTTTAATACAACTATTTATTGTAATCTATAAAGATAGATATTATGTATAAAAAATTAAAACCAAAAAGAAAAAGTAGCTAGAAAATATATTTTTAATAAAAAATATTCCTTGGCTACTTTGGCATATCATCATTTTTATGGATTTGTGTATGCACACACACACACACACATACATATGTATGTATGAATGTATGAACGTTTCTATTATAAATTACAACATAAGTACGTCTATGTGTTTGGCTTTTAAGAGAATCTTATAAAAATATATGTAAGTATAAGTGTTTGTGTTGGAAAAATCAAAATCCTGCCATTCATGTAGAGTAGATAATAACACTTATCGACATATTCAACTTTAAGTGAAATTCGTTTGTGCAATACACTTTTTCTAATACAATTGGTTAAAGCAATTTTCTGTTTAGAATTTAATTTAGTAAATAAAACTCTTGCTTCAGAATTTAATTGATTAAAAGTTTATTTGAAAATGTAATTGAATTAATAAAACTTTTGTTTAAAAATTGAATCGATTAAAAGTTTAATTGAAAATTTAATTGAATAAATTAAACTTTTGTTTAAAAAGTTAGTTGATTAAATAGTTTGATTGACACAATGCAATTTTTAATTAATTTTTTTGTTTTATTTTGATTAGAGAAATGTATTTTTTTTTTTTGTATATATATTTTTCTGCTACTATAGAAAATAAAGCTACTGCAAGAATTTATTTCTTTTTCGGCTGTCGATAAGTGTAACTGAAGCAGTAAAAGGTTCAACGTTTAGAGAGTGCAGTTGAAAGTCATAGAAAATATTGGATAGACAGGCTTACAAGTATCTGGTGCTGCCAATCTACCAGCAGCAACATCGATAATAATAATGATGAAAACAGACTGTCAAAAGCCGTGCAAAGACGACTACTTTATATTACATTTTTAAAATTTTTTTTGTTGTCTGTAGTTTATGATACTTTAAGATGCCACACCAATAGATGAAACGATGCTACGAGTATAATAGATATTTATTATAACAATCTTTTTTCCACTTACTTTCCACTTCTTCCACAATAAAATTGTAATAAAACTACATAGAATGAAATTAATGTAAGGAATTAAAATTATTTGAAATTTCCAGCAAATGGAAGAAATATGTATATATCCACACACATACAAACATAGTATGTAAATATAATTGTGATTTTAGATACTTTCCTTACTGGCTATTTATATATGTATATTTTACGTAGATATATATGTGTGCCTACATACGTGTGTACATTTTAATGGCATTATAGAGCAAATGTTATATAATATTTTAAGCAATTAATGACACATATTTCAGCACACTGGAATCATAAATTTTTTAATTTTGATTATAATATATATGTGGGATCCCATGCCCCAAAAGTGTTCCCTCCCAGAGATATGCGCGTTTTATGAAATTGAAGTCGACGATTCTAAGGTTATGTGAAAAAATTTTCGTACTAACAGAGTGATATTCACGATTTAAAAGAATTATAAATGAGTATTTATTATAATTCACAATTAATAATTTCAGAAAATAAACCTGGATTCGAAAAAACGCGAGCAAAATTGATATCAAACTCATGGAAACAGCGCGCTAGGTAGAAAACAATAAAAACCAACTACACAAATCAAGAGGTAGGGACGACCTACGCGTGTTTTCAAGGTTGACCAACACGTTCCTGCCGTCATGAGATGTGTCGACCAATACCAACACGCTCAGTGATGGTATACCAAAGATACACATATTTAAATCTTTAAAATGGCTCTCCTGAACAAAACCGGTTTTTACCTTTAGGTCCCTTTCTATTTTGCGCGTCACATATGCATAAATCGATTAAAAAAATAGTTAGGGCATTTCTATATTAAGGTTGCAGTTAGAATAACGATTTAAATTTATTTGACATTTCACTGCGACTTTCTGGATCTTGCTAACATCATTCTAGAGTATTATTAGTATTGTGTTAAAAACAACAAACTTAACATCGTGGTATTATTGCAATTAATAAATTTAACATTGTGTGTTTAAAAGCTTGTAATATTAGTAATGAGTAAATAAAGTGTTTTCATTTGATAGTAATTGTACACTGAAGACTTTTTATTTATTTGAAAAAAATTTAATTGTTTAAAGAGTAAAAACACAACAATATTTAAAAGGTTCTGTGGTGCGATTCAGTAACTTTTAACGAGCCGACAATCGTAATTTTTTTTCTACAGATTTTGTCGTTTGCAATAACGATTGTGTGATTCTGTAAATTCTATTTAACAATAATACGCAGCTGATATTTTCTGTTTATTTTTGTCGATAAAATTAACAGCACGTAAATTATTGTCGCTTAAATAACGACACAACTGACATTAACCTACAGCGAATATTGTTACAAATGTTACTAAATAGCAAATTCGATAAATTTTCATTATAATTATTTTAACCATGCTATTATCGTTACAAAAAGATACTGAATCGCACTACTGATTTTGGTTAACGTGACTGCCTTCTTCACGCAGACATACCAAAAGAACAAACAAAAAAGTAATATGAATTATTTTGAGATATAAATTAAAATATTTTTTTAATATCAATTAAAAAATTAATTAAATATTCACCTATAAGCAATTTGATAATATTAATGAAGTTTTTCCACTCAAATTAATAAATACAATTAAAAATTTAATTGAATCAATCAAATTATTAATTGAAAATATTAATTGGTGAATACTTTTTTCTGTGAATCTAGATGATTCCTTTTTGAAGAAGTTCCGATTTTACTGCGACAGTTTTTTTTACATTCGTGAACTATTTACTTATGTATATTAATTTGAATATGGAGCCAATAAAAATACTAACATACATTTTAAGACTTGTGGGAAGATAAATTTTAAACTTCAGAATCCTAGTTGCAAACCAGCGTGATTAACAGTGCTCTGCTAACATGCTGAAAGATCTCTGTTCAATATCAAAAGCTTGGTTTTTGTTAAAAAAAAGGAAGAATATTATTTGTGATTAAAATTCATTCTAGTTCAATTAAATTTAAATTTATCACTTAAACCTTTTCCTTCTTCAGATGAGTTGATATAAGAAAAATGGAATTTTTTTCACTGATATTTAGTACAAGTTCTAATCCAACAAAATTGTTTGTAATTTCTAGGAGCAAATTACGGTATTCGATTTATAAAAAATCTTCCTACAATTTTTATTATGATTGTACGGTTATTTCCATCGATATCAAATGCCGTAATTTATCCTCGGCTTAATTAATTTTAAATTTATCTTCAATTACTATTTTTTATTAATTTAATTAAAAGCTGTGATCAATATGTTATATACACAGAAAAAATTATGATAAGTTTTTGTTTTAACAAACAGGCTTTTTAAAACTGATTTCAAGTTTTATTATTTTCTTTATATGGTTTGATGACTGAGCAGTCAATTATTTTAATAAGGAAAAAATAAGTGTTTTTTATTCTACTCGTATTAAACTGTTACGAATTTTGCTTTTTAGTTTTACGAATTCTATCGCAAGTTCTATTTCAATTAAAATATATTATTTGATTGTTTAAATTTTGTCAGTGTGTAGTTTCCTACAAAATATTTCTAGATAAATATTTTCTAGATATATATAAAAATAATTAAAATTTTTAAGTGAACAAGTCGCTTGAATTATGGAAACTACACATAAGTGAATATACGAGTATAATATAGATTCTTTTTCCATGTACACTCAATAATTTTTTAATTAAAAATAAAAATTCCATTAATTGGAAAAAATTGCTTGTTTAAAATATATCAGCTTTTTGGTTGATTTAGCCTATTTTATATTTTTGTTGTGTATAAGAAGATACAATTAATTTCAGTTCAATTTAAAAATTTGTCGATAGATGTTGCCTTCATAAAAAATAACAGCTAAGCGAAAAATAAAAATAGCAAGCAATAAAGTTAAGCAAAGATCAACATCGCTAAGCAATAAAACAAATGCAAACGGAATGTAGATGACAAGACAGACAACAAATTGTACTTAAATACAAATATACTTGCAAAAATATCTACATAAAGCAGCAACACTAAGACAAGAGACCTTCAGCTATACACTCACACACAAAAACAGCTGGATATGTCCTTAGGCTTGCAAGAACATGACCACGTTGGGGGGTGTGTGAGTGTGTGTGCGTTTGTGTGTGTTTAGTTATCATAAGGTGTTTTTTTTTAAGTTCAAGGACATGAATGAAAATTAGAAAGATTTTTTTGAAGACCAAACTGATGATGACTATGAATGAGGAGCATAAGATGGTAATGAAAAGTAAAAAAAAAAATGTGGAAAAAATATTGTTTGAAAAGACCATTTTGTATTTCGGTTTGTGTTGCGAGAATTTCTGTTTTGACAGCCAACTGTTGTAGCCTGTAATAAAAGAAAATATTTAATTTCCGTTGAAGATATTTTTTTCTTTAGTTTCCTGGCGCATTTTTATTACACGTAGACGACAATTTTGTTATGGATACTTGAGTTTACACATTTAGCCCAACAACATGTAATAAGTTTTTCTCAGAATGCAGTATAAATTTGGAAAGGTTTGGGGAAATTAAATTCCAAGCAACTCTGCTTAGTTGGGAGAATAAGTTGGTGATAGAATTAATTTTTTTTCAATAAAGCATATAATTTGAAATAAAAAAACGAAATATATTTCGAGTTTATTAATAAAGTATGTATGAGATTAATCTTTAAAGAAGGATGGAGTTGCATGGGCAACAATTAGTTTGAAATTTTTCTGCGATTTGCCCTTTAATTAAATAGAATTGATTTTTTATTTTATTTTAAAGCAGAATTTTTAAGTTAAACATTAACACCGGCATTCTTAAACGACTGTAAAAGTTAAAGTGTACTTTAAACCGGTTGTATCATACAAAAAGCCCTATTTTTAGCCAATATTATCTTTAACAGTCGTTTATGAATACCGGCATTGTTCCTAAAAGCTACAATGCAGTATAAACTATTATGCAGTAGACTTTTTGTCTGTTTTTATAGACTTTGTTCCCTATTAATTTAAATTCTACATAAACTTTGGCTTCATTGTATAAGGGATGGGAAGGAAGGAAGAAGTGTTAATAAGTCCATGACATTTTGAATGAAATACAAGTTTTTCAATTAAAAATAATTTTATTTTTTAACGTCTCCTTTGAGCTTTATAAGCTTGTCCAACGTTTCAGAATTTTTCTTTAAAAAAATAAGAATAAAATAAATAAAAAAACATAAAAAAAAAATCTGCCAAAAAAAAATTCAATGCAAAGATCTAATAGAACATGTGAGAAAAAAAGATGTATAGGACCAAACTGGATGTACACTCTCTGAAACAAACAAAAATTGAAAATGTAAAGGTTAAGTACGTGAGGTATAAAATTAAACTTTAATGGGCGTGCCTCCGCCCATTTTTTAAATGCAAGATTGTGTATTTTTCAGAGCTCATGGTGTGTGTTAAGTTTAGCAAAAATCGGTCAAGCAGAACCACTTAAAATCAAATATAAAACTTTCAAGGGCGTGACTCCGCCCATTTTTTAAATGGAAGATTGTGTCTAATTTAGAGCTCAAGTTATGTGGTAAGTTTCATAGAAATCCGTTAAGTAGAACCACGAGACATATAATCATAAATTGTAATGGTCGTAGCCCCGCCCATTTTTTCTACTTTAAAATTTTGTAATTAGAAGAAGCAAAGAACCAAACGCAGCAATGAAATAAGTAATATATCATAAAATCAAATAAAAAAATTTGTTTACAATCGGTCCAAAACGTATCGAGTTATAAAGTATCAATGTAAAAAAAAATACACACGAATTAATAACTTCCTCCTTTTTTTTTCTGAAGTCGGTTAGAAAAAAATATCAAAGACATTGGTATTGGTTTGTAAGATGATTTCATCGTTGAAGTCATATCTCTTTTCGCCGAGCAATTTTTTGAGGTCACTCTGTGCTAAATCCAAAGAATAGGACTAACAAGGCAGCGATTCGTAGCCAAATTCATGGCCACGGGTACTGCACTACATTGATCAATGGAAAATAACTTTTTCTTGCCAAAATGCGGTTTGTGTTTAACCGACATTAACAAAAAAGGAAGAGGATATCAATTCGTGTGTATATTTTTTAACCAACTTAAAAAAAAGGAGGTTCGTTGATTTTTTTGTTGTATTACTTGGTACCTTTCAGACCGATTGTAAATTTTTTTTTGGCTGAGAAAGTATAGCTTGCATTTAGTCCTATTGTAAAAAAGTGGGCGGCGACATGTCCACAAATTTTTTTTCTTTCATTTTATGATATTTAACTTATTCAATTGCTATGAAACTTACCCAACACATGGGGCTATCGTAGTGACACAATGTCGATGTTGAAGAAATGGGCACAACTACGCCCAATAAAACTTAATATTATGTTTCACATGTTTCTCTTTGATCAATTTTTACGGAGCTTGGCACATACCCTGAACGCAAAAACACCCAACCTTGCAGAAGTGGTTGGACCACGCCTATTAAATTTTAACATTATATTTCACGTGGTTGTATGAAACTAATTTTTGCGAAACTTGGTACACACCTTAGCCTTTTTAAAGACACAGTCTTGCATTCAAAAAAGTGGGCGGGGTCACACCCATTAACATTTTAAATTATACACGTGTAATTCACGCGATTCTACTCCATCAATTTTTACGAAACTTGGCACACACCTTGAGCTCTGAAAAATAATCTTGTGTTCAAAAAAATGGGCTACTTGCATAAATGGTTAATCTTCAATTATATGTGCTTCTGCTTACTCGCTTCTCATAAAACTTGCCAAAGAGTTTCAGCCCTTAGCATTTTGTGATAAAAGAAGCGGGCGGGGCAATGGCGGTACGAATTATAGCCCAAGTGCCAATCGCCCAAAACAGCTAAATAAAGGAACGCCCAAAATTGTAGGGGTGATTATTCATTGTGAAGAAATACCCAAAAATTAGTGCCCGATCGCCCCAAATGAATATGTAGAATAAGCCAAAATTGTCAAATGAATAATCGCCCGAAGTTTTTGGGTGATTGTTCATTACTTAAAATGACCCAAATTTAGAATAAATAATCGCCCAAAAATTTTTTTTGGCTTTTTTTAACATTTTGCGGAAATTTGTAAATTACTCATTAATAATGAATAATTTACATATGAATCTTTATAAAAATTTTGCTTGTTTTTATGGTTAGACAATTGCTTGTCTATATGCACTTCGTTCCCGCTTTTGGAACTCGTCATTATGAACAATTTTTTACAACAATTTTTGGGCGATGCAACATTTTTGTTTTTCGGACGATTGGCATTGACTTTATTGGCTGAAAGCCTCACCTTCTACTTCTTTGGCGCCGATGGTGTATTGTGGTGGACGACGCTAAAACTCGTACATATTGCGATAATAGAACGCCAAATACTACTGCGAAGTAGTATTTTTTTTTATTTAATTTTTTTTTTTGGGATTTATTATATCTTGAGTTTGGTTCTATTGGGTTTATAATTGGCCTTTATATCATTTATATTTTGGGTGTTTTTTTTCATAAATTTTCTCTTGGGCTTTATTTAATTTTTTTTGGGTTTTATTTTATTGGGGCTTATTTAATTTCATATTTGGGGGTTATTTCCTTGGGCCTTATTTCATAGCGCCTATTTTCAATCAAAATAACCAAAAAAAAAATTTTATTTAGAATTAATGATGCAGAAAAAATCATTATATCATATTTAATCTTGTATAGAAATTTTATATAAAATGCTTGTACAGTCTACACGCACCTTTTGAGAAAAGAAAATATTGTTATATATTCATTGAGTTGTATGAGAATTGAAACCTTAAAACTTGTTATCCGCAAAGCTAAATTTTTTGTGTTATGCCTCTGTTGCAATAAGGGAACGATATATATCAAGCCACAACCGCCAAAAACAAAGCTTAAGCTACATAATTTTCAAAGTTAACTTTTTTACCAAAATCGACTAATTGCTCTTAAATAATTGATTTTCGTAAAAAAAAAAAAATAAAAAATACAAGGCCCAAAAATGTGTCTTAATCTTATTGTGTGTTAATCTTTTTTTGGCGGTTGTGGCTCGATATTCTTCTCCCCCAAATCAAAAATTCAGTAGACAAAGATGTAAACAAAACTCAACGAAAAATAGTTAGCAGAGAAAACATAAACAAAGTTTTTGTTTTATATTAAATAACTAAACACACACACACACACACACACACTCACAAACGCACGCATACAAACTTGAAGCATACTGTTCCATACATACAATTGGAGAAAGTGAAAATATAGAGAACGCGCCATAGTAAAGGCAATCAAATACAAAGAGAGAGAACTTTTCCTTTAGCGCAGGTTTGTTTTCAAAAGCTTAAATAAAATATTTCCCAGTATATTTTTCTTCCCAAAATAAAATTCACTGTTCTGAGTAGAGATTTATATATTTTGCACAAACCAAACGTAAAGCAGAAATAAATATCTGAAAAAAAACAACAAAAAAGAAGGTATTAAAAGATTTCGTTGATGTGTTTCAGAAGGTACTTAACACATATTCACAGAATCAGTTGAGTTTTGGTGGTTAAAGCGTTTGGAACAAATTTTAAAACGAGAGGGTTTTAAGTGCAATAATATATTAAAATAAAGAAAATTTCTTAAAGCAAATTACTATACATATTAGCAAAATAGAAAATTAAATACTTAAACGTTATGAAAAGAAGAAAAATAAATATTTAAATATAGATAAAATTAAGTTTTAAAAAATATTATAGAAAAGTTTTTTTTTCCTTTAGAAAAAAATCAATGAAAAGTGAAAGTTGAAAACAAATAGCAAACAAAACAAAATTTACAAAAGGAGAATTTCTCCCTTGCAAAAAAAAAAAGTTGCCCCAAAAATGTATATTTTTTTTCTTTGCAAAAAAAGTTGACGTCAATGTTAAAATCTAGCAAAATAACAAACAAACGTGTGTGCAATATATACATACGTACTAAATACAAGTATATATACAAACATAATTACATACATGTAAGAAAATAAAACTAAATATCTTTCAAAAATAAAGTAAGTGTTGAAATTTGTGCGTAAGTGTAACCTAAATAAGAGTATAAAATAAAAAATAATTAACTTTGTTTCAAATAAAACAAACTTATTCGAATTAAATTGCATAATAAAAATGAAATAACACATGAGCTAAAAACTACCGCCCTGCCCTCATCTCTTACTTTCCTTTTAAGGACCCTTTTTTGCCCCTTGTTTGGGCTGTTCAGATCCTTGTAGCAGTTATAATAAAATAATTGGGTGTCTCACAATTTGTGTAATGGCTGGTGTGTGTGTGTGTGTGTGTGTATATGTGTGTAAAAGTGAATGTGTATTGAACCAAAATAAGGCTAAGGACGTTTGCTATGTTTTTTGTTGTTGTTGTTGTTGGCATTTGCTTTTTTTATATCTGTTGTACAACAGAAACCTAAAACAAATTTAAAAAGTTAAATGTACAAAAGTTGGTTAAAATTTTTTGTACATACATACACACATACATACATACTTATCGTTACCTTAATGAAAAAAGGCCCTAATTCATTATTTTTTTAAACGAGTGTTTTGTATAATTGATAGAAATATAATCAGTTACGGCCTTTCTATATTAATGTAACGTTATGTATGTAAGTGTGTGTACTTATTTATTTGGATGAGTGTATGTATTGCCAGTGTTGTTACTATTGCTATGAGTAACTTTTTATACGTCATAAAGCAACATGAACTCTTATAGATATTGAATGAAATTACACAAAAATTAAGATTAAAAAATGTCTTGGAAATTGTAAAACATTAAAAAAAAATCGCAAAAAATATTTTAAATTACTTCCAAGAGAAAAGGTGTTTTCCACAAAGAAATATATTTAATGCCTTACTGATAAAAAATAGTTTTGTTTTTAACCGACTTCAAAAAAAAAGGAAGAGGTTAACAATTCGCCTGTAGGTATTTTGTTTTTTGACATAATTACTTCATAACTCGGCCCATTTTACACCGATTGTAAAAAAAAGGTGGAGGGGACACGCCTACAAACTTATGATATTCTACTTATTTTATTTTCTGCAAAATCTAGCAAATACCTTTGTTTCTTGTAATTGCACAATTTTAAAGTTGAAAAAATGAGAGGGTTTACGCCCATTAAAATTTATTATTATATTTCATCTTCTATTTAAAAAGTGGGCTGTTAAGATTTAATATTGTATTTTAAGTGGTTCTAATTTACCAATTTTTACAAAATTTAACACACACCTTGAGCACTTAAATAACAAAAATTAAACATTTTAAAAACCCCCGAATATATCTAGAAAAAATGTGATATGTTCTAACTGGACTGGACCGTTTTTCTTAAAACATAGCTAAAAACCTTCTCGATCAAGCCACCTTTCAAATAGAAAAAACTAAATCGAAATCGATTCAGCCGTTAGGTCTGTACGTGGACTCGTACAGACACACAGATACACAGATACGCAGACACACAGACACACACTACAAACTTATAACATGCCTTTTTTTCATCGGGGGTTAAAAATAGACGGAGGCATACCCATTAAAATTTGATTTTATATTTTACGTATTTCTTCTTAATCAATAGATTTTTATATTTTTTTTTTGTGTGAAAGAGTTTACTTCCACTTTGGTCCCATACATTTTTTTCAAAATGTTCTATCAGATATTTGCCTTGAAGTCGATTTTTTTGGCAGAATTATTTGAAATAAATTTTTGAAGATAAATTCGAATTTATTTAGCAGAGACATAAACCACATAACAGAGCACTGTAAGTTGCATAACACTAATAGTTAAATGGATTAGGAGTGCAAAATTCTGGAAGTCATCTTGAAGTCATCCAATAAAAATATTTTATAGAAAAATCGCTCAAAGAGTTATTTAATGAAATTTAAATGGAGATATGTCTGGTAATTTTTGTGACTAATGTGACTCAATTGCTTACTCTTCCGAAATGGTTTTGGAAATGGAAATAATTGATTTTGAAATACACTATTACTTATATAAAAATTCTTGAGCCGATTAGTGGTTATTTTTGTCAAATATGAAATTCCACGCGTACTACGCTAGCTGCAGTAAGACTACTGAGAGTCAATATTTCAGAAGTTATTTTGGAATTTTTTAAACAATATTGAACTATGGTAAAATTTCTTAAGGAAGATTTGTGAGTGTCCAATTTATTATTTAACTAAAATTATCAATATTCTTCTTATTGGCTTTACCAAAAATATTTGCAACATTCTAATATATTAATTTCATTAAATACCTTTGAATGCGTTTTTTCTAAAAATAGTTTTTTATTAATCTCGTCCCACTTCCAAGTAACAACTAAGCAGAAAAAAATTTATTTTTTTTTCAACTACTTAAATGTAAAAATTAAACAATATTTTTACTGAAATAAGATGACCTACCACAGAATTCGTAAAACTAAAAGCCAAAATTTGTAAAAGTTTAATAAAATTAAAAAGGCGTGTTTATCGTAATAATATTAGTTTCAAAAACGTGTTTGTTAAAATAACAACTTATCATAATTTTTCTCTGTGTACTTTAAGCGACTAACAGTGTTCTGTTATGTGCAAAATATGCTATGTTAGAAATTATGCTTTGTGTCTCTGCTAGTTAGATTCGAACTTATGTTCATACATCACTTATACACTTATTTTGCTTTTGTGATTTTCAAAAATATTATTACTTGTGAATTCTCAAATGGTTTTTGAAAGTCTGTGCATAAGATAAGATAAGGTTTGTGGCTGTTAAAAATGTGTGGTTGGAGATTACTGACGATTTGTTGAAGTAACAATAAAATGCATATAGATAATGCTTAACCACCAGCAAATAAATTTTACTTAAAAATGGAAGATTTTATAAAAATCCTAGCGTGTTCGTTAAGGAAACTATAAGTAGATGTAACTAATGCCTTAATTCAGTAAAACGATTTAGGACGTTTTTGTATGAAAATATGTTTGAGTCTTTGTTTTTGAATTCAATAATCATTTTCTTAAAAAATTTTTGTTGTCTTTGATAACTTAAAACAAAGATATTATTACCATGTTTTTAAAACTTAAAAATGAAATTAAAATTAAATACGATAGTTTGAAAAAATATGAAAAAATATGTGTTGGATATAATGGGTTGGAGCAACAGCGTAAAGCAGATACACAAACCTCCTAGCATAGACAATAAACAATAAATGTCTTGAGGAGTCAGAACTGCGACTTTTTTCCGTCCATAGACAAGACGACACAATAGTCGAACAGAATTAGGCCATAAGACCGCATATTATTGATTGAAAGGGTATTAAAGCTCAAATTGTATTCAGCTGTAAGAACCAGTGTAGCATTTTCTTTAATTATTTTGCGGTCTGACTATGTCGTCTAATTATTTGACGAATTTCGTATAATGTTTCAGCAATGCGACTGAACCTTTATTTGCCTTAATTTTGATTTACTTTGATTCTGTTAATGCTGAACTTTTTTTTCCAAAAAAAGAAGATAATAATAAACAGTTTTTCTTCTTTAGCAGCATACATTTTATGTCTTGAAATATGATTCATTTATACAGGGAGTCACTAAAGTTAAACGTAACATTCCTTGTAGTCCAACAAAAAGAGTTGCTGTTAATTAACAACTATTCAAAGAAGTTCCTGAATAACCACTAGTGCTTCCAATAAGCACAGGAATCAATTTTCGGCCTAAAGGCATTGAAAAAAATTAATTGTTTCCATACCCAGTCACACCCGTCACAATTTCAACAAACTAATAAAATTAAAAAGTCTTTGAACAAGTTATTATAACAAAATTACGTTTTTTTTACGAAAGATTTTACAGATTATATCACAAAAGTAATAATTCCGTAAAAACTGAGATTTATAAGGTCACACCCGTCACAGTCTTCTTTCTGATGGACATTTTAAGCCGAAATCAGACACTGAAACTATTAACAAACTAACTAATATTTAAAAAACTTTAAGATTAAAACCTTTTTTATATTATAAATTTTATATTTTTGAATTATAACGAAGAAACTTGAGTATTATGTCTATGTTGCAAAAAAGAAAAAATTGTTAAGCTTTTAAGTGGCTATGATGCTTTAAATAAAATAATTTTTAAGTAACTTTACGATTTTTATTTATGTGTTGTAAACAAAACTAATGAGTTGTGCACTCAATTATTGAATAAATTTTGCCTTGAAGTTTATATTTAGTTTTGCAATGTACTGCAAAACACAACACCTAACAATGGAACTCTTCAGGCAAGTGAAAGTATTAAAAACAATTTGAATGAAAAGAGCTCATAAATAAAATATATTTATTAACAAATGCCAGCATATAACACAAAAACTATGAGTAACAACTTAAAGCACCTGCAACCAAACTATATATAATAAATTGTTAATAAAATGAAAAAAAAAACAAAAGTATTTATGTATATTGGCGAAAAAAAAGTTTAATACTTGTATGTGTATAAGTGCAGATATGTTATGTCCTTGAATTCAACAGCAAAACCTACAATACACACACACACACAAACACTTGCATTTCCACTACTACACTTAGAGCAAATATGTACATAAATGCAAATATATCATCACACAACTTATGTCGTCATCATTTTGCACACGTATAAAGAGAAGTGTGTGGAAATATGTATACATGTATGTGTGTGTATGTTTGTATGTGTGTGTTTATGCAAATTAAAAATATTTGTATATGTATAGGCAAATGTTGGTTAAGGAAAAGCTTCGTCATCATGTAGTAATAAAAAGTGAAATAAAGATTTTTTTATACAAACTAAAATTGAGGCTAATTTCTGGTGAATTATAATTACAAGTGTTTGTGCAAATGCAAAAATAAGTAAATATTTCAGAAAATCGATTCAAATCGAATTAATGCTAGGAACACAACAGCAACGAATGACGAATTTTAATTCACGAAACGGAGTCTGCAATAGACTTATTTCTATTTCCTAAGCCGGGCAAACAAATTAGTAGCATGTAAACGTTTATGTATAGCACAAAGGGACAATTGTATTGGACCCAAGTGAGCTGACTCTAAATTTTACCCTTCCTTACCAGCAGCCTACTTACCTAAGCGTTTATGTACAATAAAAAAAGCTGTTACTGGACAATGTCAAGCAAAATAGCCGTCCACAGGGAAAAACCATTTTTTTATATTTTTAATAAAAATCCTTCAACTGATGTCCAGAAGAGAATATATAATTGGTTTATGCTGATAAACCAGCAAAAATTTATGTCTTGGAGAGCAACATTATGGGTGCTATTTATGACGTACGGCCAAAAATGCTGGAAAAAGTGGTTCAAAATTTAACTTCCAAAATGTGTCCTCTTGGCTAACAGGCATTATATTAGTGTAGTAGTCGGAGGATCACAGGTTATATTCCTGATGGAGATTATGTGTGCTTCTGCAGACAAGCCAAAGTAGTTTTGCAGTTTGTGTTTGTTGAAAAAAATTATAAAAAAAAAATAAACAGCTGCGGTTTCCACATGGCCGAAATCAATTTCTAACGTTAATGTAATATACACCTCTAATAACTAACCGGACGAAAATGCCACGACGGTGAGTGTCCAGTTTTGAAAGGTTTCACTGTATTTATTAATATTGTTGATATTTTTGGCCAATTCAATTTTCCGGAAGTTGATCTTTTTTAGGGTTTCGTACACCAAAGGTGAAAAGAAGCCCTATTGTGTCCGTCCGTCTGTGACAGGGTATTTTCTCGAGAACCGCAAGAGCTACGGGCCTGAAATTTGGACACAGTGTGTAGACCTTTGGCCGCTACAACAGCAAATACACTGAGAGTTGGAAATTAAAGGGTGTTCTAAAACGAGCAACGAAAAATGTTAAAATCCCATGTAATATACATACAATTGTATGTATGTATATGCACATGAAATTTGTGAAGTTAGTGTATTTTTATATAGACTACAACACTTAGCACTTAATTCTAAAAAATTTTAAGTAAAGGGTGTACCATCAGTTAATGTAATTTTGACTATGTAATTTTGACACCGTAAGAGCAAACTTCTTGAAATTTTCAAAAACGGTAAAACAAAAAAATTCAAAAATTATAAAATCGCCAAACCGAAAAAAAATCCCCCAAAAAAAATCGCCAAAACGAAAAAAAGCACCAAATTAAAAAAAAATTAAAACGAAAACAAATAACGAAAAACCTGAAAATAGCCAAAATGAAAAAATCGCCAAAATAAAGAAAATCGCCAAAATGAAAAAAACACCAAAGCGAAATAATTGCCAAAATGAAAAAATCGCCAAAATGAAAAAAATCGTCAAAATGAAAAAAATCGCCAAAATGAATAAAATCGCCAAAACGAGAAAAAAGCGAAAAATAAACAAAAAAAAAAAATTATTTCAGCTGAAAAAACTTCAAAAACGTAAAAAAAACGCTGTATTAAAAAAATCAAAGCCCAACGTACGGAACCCTTCGTGCGCGAGTCAAACTCGCACTTTACTGAATTGATTTTAATACAAGCTAATAAAACCTATGCGATTTATTAACATAAAGTCATATATTTATCTTTTCACTAAAAAAGTTTTTGAATTAAAGTTCCATCGGACTAGAAAGAAACACGCATTAGTTTAAGAGACATTTCACTTCCAAGTATAGAATTATGAATTTGTATTGAATTCTTTTACTAAGCGTATGAGTTAAATTTTAAACTGAATATATCTTCTTATACAATTTTATGAATATAAACTAAAAACTTTTTTAAGAGTTTTAAACGTCTTGAGTCGGAAAAAGGCCTAAGCTCAACTTTTTAAAATTTAAATTTATTTTACTCATTAAATTTTTAAATTTATCATTTTGAATTGACGATTTAATTTATCAAAAAAATAGCAAATTTTTAATTTTTTAAATATTTGCTTTGTGTTTTTATATGGCGAAGGGTCCTCCTTAAAGGATGTTCCTTAGTGCTAGTTACCACTATGCAAGTCTTAATGCTGAGCTGATTAGTTTGAGGGAGAGAGATAGACGAGTGGAAAAGAAACGTTTGTATTCCCCTCATCTATCTCTCTCCCGCAAACTAATCAGCTCAGCAATAAGATTTACATAGTGTAAACTAGGACTTAGCGCCAATTTTTTTCATTTGAATATTTGTGGGCTTAAATATAAAAGTGGTCTAAGCCATATATTTTTTTAGTCGATATATTTAGTAGATTACATTTGAACATATCAAAAAATATTTTTGAATTATTTATTTTATCTAAATTAAATATTTACTGAAGTTTTTTTTACGATTAATTTAATATTTCGAAACGAATTTTGTCAGTCGTCCAAAATCACAAAATTTTAAAAATAATTTTTGCCACTTTTTATTTAGTTCACACCACTGTGCTTTGGCTGTTTAATGGGGCAAATAAAGGCAAAAGCTGCTTACAAAACATTCATATGAATATTGAAATGAATCAGTGCAGTGATGCAAAATGTATGTCAATGGGTATTTAGTAATGCGATGCACACAGATACACTCATATGTACGCGTATATAAGTATACATATACACATGTACTTTTAATTACGAAAATAGGTCCAAAATAACACACACAACAAAAAAATTAACTCTTGCACACTTGCTGTTGCTATTTTTATTACGTCATTTGCTTTAATATATATGTACGTATGTATGCATGTGCTTGTTTTGTAATTAGAAAATGTTCAAATATATTTCTAATTACATCTATCTATATAATTATATGTATATGAATAGACTGCCAAGATTATTTTATGTCATGTTTTGTTTGAAGGATCTTGATTAAAAAATTTTAAAATTACAAAACAACCTCCTGCCATATTTTTAGCTCAAGTTTTATTATCTGTAACTTATAACATTTAGCAGGGAAAAAACATTTTAGTCAATATTGACTATATACGATAATTTTTTTTATCATCTGTACAAACATTGTTTCTATATCCTCGTAGTAGTTTCAGAGATACAGTAAAATTTTTAACTATAAAAATAAAATTTTTATACAAAAATTTTAAATTTTTGAAAAAAAATTCATTTAAAAATAAAAATTTAGCAAGCAGCAATTTTTTTTGTACAGCAGCCTTTTAATTTACAGTGGAAGTTCCAAGCGTTGCTTTTCACTTGCCACTCGTGAGTAGTTCATTAACAGCCCCATGAACTATGCTACGAAATATGTTTGTACATAAATAACAGCAGCCTTGTACAGCTACAGTAAAATGTTGTTATACATAGAACATAATTCTGCTGCTGTATGTGTGCTTTTTTGAATTCTAGATACACACACCCACACACACACACACAAACACTCATTGCAGTAAAGCAGTTCAAGGCTAGTTATTTATGTTTTAGGTTTTTCCCATTTTGGTTTAAATTTTTTTCTTCTTTCGTAACACTTGAGGTCACAAAAGTTCATTTGCTACATTTTTCACTTTTAAAAGAAAAACTTTTTTGGCTGAAAGTGCCTTGAAAAGTTTTACTACTACTAGAAGTACTAATTGCAGTTTTTCTATTTTATTTTGATTTGTTTTTATATTGCAGATCGATTTAAATTTATTTTAAAGTTATAAAGTGAAATTATTATATTAGATTTCCAGGGCTAATGGGATATGTATTTTTAAAAGTAAGAGCATAAAATGCAGCACTACTTTGCTACAGGCGTGGCCCCACTCACGTTATGAAACACAAAATCCTGTCATAATAACAGCCTCATAAAAAAATCTATAATAATTTTTTTTTTTACTTTTGCAAAATAAAATATCTCATTCCACATAAAAATATAAAATTGGCCGTACGTCTATGAATTTAAACAGGTGACTTAAGTTTAAGGTAATACATAAGCATGTATGTGGGTAAGTCCCAGTTCATGCACGGCTATTAAAGCTGGGCAAATTTTTAGTTAAAGGGCGAGAGATGACTATATAACAGCTTAAATCTTCATTACATTCTCCTCGCTCTCTCTCTCTCTCTCTCTCTCTCTCTGCCATGAGCTGGAGAGTTGCTCAACTAAAACTTGCCTTATAAAACCCAATATAAATGCATGCATTTCTTAGAAGAGTTATTCCGTCTTATGTTTGCTAAGACGCCCGAAATTTGATATTGTGCTTAATTGTCTCTTTAAGGAATGCCATTAATTAAACACTTTTTAGAATATTTCATTAGTTCAATAATACTTGTATTTAATACTGCTGTAAAATATAAATATAAAATTAAATAAAACCTGCTACTAGATCTTGTTGTTGCTACCGAATATATGAAAAACTATGTATATACTTTATAAAAGACAATATCTGTTTAGCTATGTATTTGAAAGATATGAAGTCTTAAACCAATTAACCAATTTACTGAAATGTTCATGGTACTGACGCCCTGGAAGGAACAATAGGTTATCACTTGCACTTTCTATATAGAGGAAATTTTTATATTAGGATAATCATGGAACTAATATAACTGAATATGGACTCCTAAACCAATTAACCAATTAACTGAAATGCTCATGGTACATATATTACTGACACCCTGGAAGGAACAATAGGTTTTCACCTGCACTTTCTATATGGATGAAATGTTTATATTAGGATAATTATGGAACTAATATAACTAAATAGTTGAGGTTTTGTGTGAATAACTCTTGTTATAAGGTTTGTAAGGAGTAAATATTAAGAAGTGCTCAAGTGGGCATGCCGCCTCCCATATATACAAAAATATACGGTAGATACATAAGCCCATCATTGCACCGATTTTTATTAGCTTAGTTGTAAAGCTTTCCCCTTCAATTCAAGATACACAAATAACTTGTCATTTTATTTTTGTTCCTATGTTTCTAATTAAGCTCACGTTTAAAATTTAAGAATATATGAAAGATCCTCACATTTTGACACCCACTGTAATGAAAATTTCGCCAGCAGATAAGCTACATTATTTTTGAACTTGTTGCAAAATTTTTTATTTATCTAGATACATTTTTTTAATATTTTGAAATAAAGGACATTAAGGAGGTAGGCTTATTTTTACATTAATTGGAATAAAATCTGGGCTGGAACTTAACAACATAAATTCAGAAATTGTTATAAATTATGGTTGCATTCTTGAAGCAATTACAGCTAATATTATTTTTTTTTAAATTCAAGGATAAATGGGACGCAGATGCTACAATTAAAAATTGATTTTTCCGAAAATTTAATTGATGCAATTCTAGAAGCTGTTGCTACATTCCAATGATAATTTTATAAAAAAATTAATTTTTTAAATTCAAGGATATATGACAAGTAGACAAGGATATATGACAAGTGTCCTTGCTACAATTTCAACTATGTTTTCCCGAAAGCTTCATATAATGCAATTCTAGAAGCTGTTGCTACATTTTGCTGCATTAATATCATAGTTTCAAATATAATTTATTTTTGTTTTTTTTAATAAAGGATATGTGACAGCTTGACATTACTATGCAGCGATTGTAATGAAACTGATTGTGCAGCCTAGTGATATAGTTTTACAAGTATTAACAAGCTTTTGGTACATTTTCATCATATATATAATTTTTTTCGATCAAGGATACATGACAGTTGAAAATGTCCTTGCAACGATTGAGTTGAAATTTGCCAAAAATCTAAACAGCATAATTTTAGAACTTATTACTTCGTTTCACTATTAGCCAACCATAATTTTAGGTAAATATAAATTTTTTTTTCCAAAAAAGGATATATGAGAAGCATGATTGTCCTTTCTCCGATTGCAATAAAATTCATTAGCAGCCTTAACGCATAATTTCATAGAGAACTATAATATTTCTGTTCAATATTATTAATAGTGTAGCTCGGTCTATTTTTCACAAAATAGATATATGAGGGGTATGCTTGTCCTTTCACCGTTTGCAACAAAATTGATTAGCACATTGGCTGTATAATTTTAGAGAAAATGCAAGATTTCTGTTCAATCTGATCACTAGTGTAGCTAAAAATCAATTGGTCACAAAAAGGATATATGAGAGGTATCCTTGTACTTTCCCCGATTGCAATAAAATGCGTCACAAGGCTTAAATGCATAAATTCAAAGACAACTACAAGATTTCTATTCAATCTGATTATAATTTTAGCTAAAAATAAATTTTTCACAAAAAGGATATATGAGAGGTATGCGTGTCCTTCCAACAATTGCAATAAAATTCATTTTCAGCCTTAACTGTATAATTTCAGAGAGAACTACAACCGTTTGCAATAAAATATATTTTAACTGTATAATTTCAGACACAACTGCAAAATTTCTATTCAATCTTATAATGATTGTAGCTAAAAATTTATTTTTCGCAAAAAGAATATATGAGACATCTGCTTGTCCTTTCACTTATTGCAATAAAATTCGTTGTCAGACTTAACTGTATAATTTCAGAGAGAACTGCAAGATTTCTGTTCAATCTGATTACAAGTGTAGCTAAAAATTAATTTTCCACAAAAAGGATATATGAGAGGTACGCTTGTCCTTTCACAGTTTACAATAAAACTTATTGGCAGCCTTTAACTGTATGATTTCAGGTACAACTGCCAGATTTTTATTCATTTTGATCATAAATGCAGCTGATTTCAAATTAAGAATACTCGTATATGAGAAGTTGGCATATCCTTGCAGCAATTAAAATAAAAATTGCTCTAGAAGTTAACCATGAGCTTCAAGAGGTTATTGCTGTATTTCTATTGCAATTATAAACTAAAATATGCGTTTTGATATTAACGATATACGAGAGTTAGTCATGTCCTTCTTTTGATTTTTTTTAATTAAAATTTTTCATTCAACAGAAAATTTTTTTGTTTAAATAACTTTTAAATTTTTTTCGCTAGTATATCAAAAGGAAGAAGACCCCCTGTTTTAATGAAGCTTTTAGTCTCGATCTCTCGCAGAGGTTCTTGTGAAATAATGCAATTATATTAAATCCTTTGTAGCATTCATAAATAAATTAATGAATACCTTTTTTTTTGTATATTTACAGATTTTTCATCTAAGTTGATATTAAATGTTGGTAAGCGTATAAATAATAAATTAGAAATTTATATTAAACAATTTTAATATAAATTGTTGATAATAAAACAAAATAAAAAATTAATTGCAAAACAAAAATGCGTATGAAATGAAAATAAACTACTTTGTTATGTAAATTATTAAACAAATATAAATTACATATATAAAACATTCAATTATTACAAAAGATATAAGCAAAAAAAATAAACAAAACAATAATAAAAAAATAAATAATAGCAATCATTATAATAATATAGCATTTGCTTTATAAAATATAAAAATAAACTTAAATTGCTAAATAAATATACATACTCGTACATACATAAGTATATAAGAAAAAACACAACACAAAAGTAATTAATTTAAAACAATAATATGAATAAAATAAGTTAAACACTGCCAGCCAGCTTTGTCCTGTTTCCAGGAAGAACCAATTTAAAAAAAAAAATCAAGTGCTGAGGAAAATTAAATTACAATCATTGTTCAAAGTGAAATAAAAAAGTTATCAAAGTAAATAAAGTGAGTGTGAATAACAAAAATATACGTATATAAATTTTTAAATAAAAATGTGATTATGTTATACTGAAAGAGCTGATAATTGCCACAAAATGTAAGTAAATTGCACTCGGCCAATCATTTATTAATATTCACAATCATGTCTGGGATTAAAGTATTCAAATTAATTTTATATGTTCAACAACAAAATTGTTTTAATATGAGTAATAAAATATTTATTTCATTTTAATGTGTGAAATTGATGTCGGAAATAGACACGAATGAATGAATATGTTTTATATTGTTTGCATATCCTTTTTATAGGCGTTCAATAAAAAGCTTTTTATTTACCTATTTTTATATTTAAATATAAGTGCTTTTATTTGTAATTTGCAGTAATCGACCCAGTAACATGCAACGTGTGATTTTAAGTTGTTGGTTTATAGTTAGTGAAATTTTTACACGTCTATAGCTAAAGAGCAGCTTATTGTTTTAGAAGTTGACAGTCTGCCTTAATTAAATCTCTCACTGTTTGATATTTAAAATGTATAATGATTGAGCAATTTGCTGTAGATTGTAGAAACATAAGACTCTCTCTCCTAAAAAAAACGTATTTCAAGTTTTTTTTATTTCATTTTACCATATCATCATCTAATATTTTTGTCATTCGTTACCTCACTTTAGGGCTTTATAATTTCAACTCGGTTTGGTTACTTAGAGCTCTTTTAAATCAAATCCAAGAAATTAAAATATATTAAATAAAATTTGTTTAAGAGTAATTCCCTTTACCTTTCCCTTGTCTTTTGCCGGTATTCCATATATATCGTTCTTTTTCTAGTTTAAAATATTTCTCTAAAAATTTTTGAGCCTCTGCTGTGTATAATTTAGTTTTCTCCTTTTTTAAAACCCAAAAAATCAACCAAAACACCCAAAATCAGATAATATAAAACACCAGAACAACATCCATACAAATTGACAAGTCACGAATTACAATTTTTGTACATTATTCTTTTTCTTCACAATCAAATTTTAATGGTCTAATATAATTGAATTATTTGGTGCTCAAATTATTTAAATTGTCACATCATTTCTTCATTTCAAAAAGTTGTTGCATTTTCTTAACACTCGCCTGATATTTTTTTTAAATAAATATGCAAGTAACGAATGACAAATAGCCTAGATATAAATTTTTTAATTAAAACCTCAATTCCACTAGTTAATGTAGTTTTCTTCTCCTTTAAAACCCAAAACAACAAAAAAACATAACCACAAAAATCAAATGTTAAAAATTATAAGTCACGAATTACAATTTTTTAACATGTTTACTTTTCTTCAATATCATATTTTGAGCAAATGTTTTATTTACGAATGATATTATTAAAAATTTATACAATTTGTTCTTTTCAAAAATTGTCTGATTTTGTTTAACAATAGCTTGAATTTTTGTTATAACTATTCAAGTAACGAATGATGAATTCCTAGCCATTCCTCTTGCTTTAACTTTTTTAATAAACACTTTCACTTGTTCAAGTTAGTTTTCATATTTATTTTAAGACCCAAAGAAATACAAAAACAATAAAATAAGATATTATGAACTACCACAACTAAATTTATAGCACAAAACACAAGTCACGAATTACAATTTTTTTTTTTAAATTTTAAGCAAAAGGTCTAATATAATTGAATTATTTGGTACTGAAATTATTAAATTTTAAACATAATTTGTTATTTTCTAAAACTCTTCGCTTTTGTTCAACACTTGCCTAAATTTTTGGAATAAACATGCAAGTAACTAATGACCAATTCTTAGTAAATTTATGAAACTTTGGCCAAATAGACAAGTCACGTAATTTTTTAAAATCTTTTTTTTTCTTCAGTAAAGCAAATGGTCTGATATATTTGAACTATTTACACCAGCCACAATTTTTTAATAAAAATGAGAGAAACGAATGACAAATTCCTACAATTTCACTTGTTTAATTTAGTTTTATTTTCCTTTGAAGCCCAAAACAATAACAAAGCTATAAAAATTAGATATAAGAAACTAGCACAACAAAATCTATACAAATAGACTAGTCACGAATTAAAATTCTTTTACATAATTATTTTTCTTCACAATAAAATTTTAAGCAAATGGTCTAATATAATTGAATTATTGATTATGACTCAAATTAATACAATTGAAATATAATTTGTTTTTTCCCCAAGAATTTTTGCTTTTTATTTAAAACTCTCCTGAATTGTTCGAATAACTATCCAAGTAACGAATGACAAGTTCCTAGCAAATTGAAATATGACTTGTTTTTTTTATTCTAAAATAGTTTGCATTTATTTAACACTCGCCTGACTTTTGGGAATAACTATGAAGTAACGAATGGCAAACTCTTATCGAATTTATGAAACTAGTGCTTCAATTTTTTTTTTTGATAAACACTTTAATTTTACTTGTTTGTTTGAAATCCAAAATAATAACAAAATCTACAAAACAATATCTATACAAGTAGACAAGTCACGAATTATATTTGTTTAAAAGTTTCTCTTTATTCAATATTAAAATTTAAATTACTTGTTCTTTTCGAAAGGTATTTGATTTAATTCAACACTAGCCTGAACTTCTGGAATTATTACTCAAGTAACGAATGATAACTTCTTAGCGAATTTATCAAAGTTATGCTTTAATTTTCTGATAAACTCTTTAACTTCACTTGTTTGTTTGAAACCCAAAACAATAACAAAATCTACAAAACAATATCTATACAAGTAGACAAGTCACGAACTATAATTGTTTTAAAATTTCTCTTTATTCAATATTAAAATTTAAATAACTTGTTCTTTTCGAAAAGTATTTGATTATATTCAACACTAGCCTGATTTTCTGGAATTATTACTCAAGTAACGAATGACAACTTCTTAGCAAATGTATCAAAGTTATGCTTAAATTTTTTGATAAACGCTTTGATTTCACTTGTTTAATTCAGTTTTCCTTTCCTTTGAATCCCAAAAAAGCCTACAAAACAATGTCTATACAAGTAGACAAGTCACGAATTATAACTTTTTTAAAGTTTCTCTTTCTTCAATATTAAAATTTAAATTACTTGTTATTTTCGAAAGATATTTGCTTTTATTCAACACTAGCCTAAATTTTTGAAATTATTATTCAAGTAACGAATGACAAATTCTTAGCAAATTTATGAATCTTACAATTTAGTTTTTTAATATACACTTAAATTTCACTTGTTTAATTAGTTTTCATCTCCTTTGAAACCCAAAACAAATACAAATATACAGTCACGAATTACAATTTTTTTAACATCTTAACGTTTTTCTTTTTCTTCAACATTAGTATAATTTAATTTTCTACGGATATTACCAAAAATATAAATTATTTCTTCTTTTCGAGAATGGTTTGCGTTTGAATTAGTTTTTTTGTTTATTATTATTTTTTATATTTTTTTTTATTATTTTATTCATCGATCCGTATTACACCACCATGGAACATTTAACGACCGAGCAACGAACCAAAGTGGTAGAATTTTACTTTTACTCCAATGGGCATTAAATTTTACACGCAGGCGTGGCTGTTGGCCCACCTTGTTCAACACTCACCTGAGTTTTTGAAATAAATGTTTAAGTAACGAATTACAAATTGTTTGCGAATTGATGAAACTCAATTTTTCAATAAATCCTTCAATTTTACAAAGTTTTGATAACTATTTTGTATTGCAATTATCACAATCAATATTAAAAAAAAGGTCACGAATGACAAACCACCTGCAGGCATGTTTTTAAAGCAAGAAACAAAGTGTTTTTTTATATATTTGTTTTATTTTTTTAGGAATGAGAATCAAAACTGGCATATTTAGCTTTATTTTGCTGTTTTGTCAAACTACAACTTCAAGAGGAGACAAGAACATTTTCGGAATGAGAATGAGATATTATTTATTGGGCAGAAAGAAAAATGGAAAAAAATGCACAGAAATACATATAATCAAATTTAAAATCAATTTGCTTCAAGGATAATCCTGTATTAAAATCACCAAAAATGCTACAGAATAAATTTATTCTGAAAACCACATGAATCGTGAATTTGCATACTACTAAACTAATAATAATTTTTTTTAGCACTTTAAATATAAAATATTCTTAATACGCATTAATTTGCATGTTATTAATATTTGTCATGAGCACAGCATTATATTTATTAAAAAGATAACATAAATAAACAAATTAGTGAAATTAATGTTATGAAAAAAATTATTTATTTTTTTAGTTATTTTTTTCTGTACTGCTTAAACTTTTAATTATGTTTATTCAAAAGTTGCTGTTTAAACATTTACAACTTTTTAACAGAAGACTGCATGTGTGCACATCCTTGAAATGCCCTGTAGTTCTGAAACTTTAAAAATCATGTGATTTTTACTTGGGAAAAATTTATAAAGTCATTCCAACAAAATTTCCTATAATAATTATTTAAAGGGGAACGTATTGTAGTAAAAATAAACATTATATAAACATGCCAAATTAACATTTCACTTTACAAACTTTTCTTACAAAACTGCTGGGTAACGATATGAAAATAAATTTTATACGAATTGTGGTTTGCCAGTACGTATAAGCGTTTACGTATGTGTATTTAAAATATTTTCATAATAAATTTAACGACTCGTGTTTTCCTTTTTTATTTTTGATGCTGTTGATATTTAAATAATTTTTATTCTAATTGCTACAAGAGCAACATTATTCTTTAGTAATTAAATAAACGTTTATTTTTATTTACTTATTAATCACAAAAGATATTTTCCCGCCCACATATTTGCTATTAGTAATTATGCACACATGCACAAACTCACACATGCATGTAAATGAAAAATGTTATCCTGCGCTGTGGCCGCAAGTAGGATTCATTTAAACTAATTTTTTTTTTGTACTACATCAGTTGAATAGTTTAAGATTGTACAAAAGACGCTTTAAAAAGAAATATTTCTTTTCTAGAAATTGCTTTATTTCTTATACGAGTACATAGAAAACATTTTGCGATGCGTACGGCTCAATGAAAAATTTTTTTTTTTGTTAGTTTACACAAAAGATTTTTTTTGTTTAAAAAAATTAATTTTTTTAGTGTTATATAGTTAAAAAAGCCAAATACAAACAGAAGCATTTTTTTAAGTCACATAAAATAATGTTCTAAAAATGTTTGAAAGATGAGTTAAAGAATTTAGAAAAAAAATTTTACTTAAAACCAACAATTGAATTTATTTTTTATAAAATAAATTTTGCTGAGAATAAAATTGGTTTTTGTTGTTCTTTTTGATGTAGAGAACAGTTAAAACCCAAATGATTATTTGAAAGAAAAAATTCTGTCTGATAAACCAAAAAATATAAATATCGATTACAATTTGCTTGTGGTCCTCTGAATCGAGTTGTAAACTATCATACAATCCTTTAAAAAAAAACTAGATTTTACCTGTTTTTATGATTATAATGCAATTAGAATTAGTAAAAATTTGTAAAATGATGTGCCGCGTCTCTGCAGGAAATTTTGTTTCATTCGGTGCCAGGACAAGATTGCTTCCCATATATCCTTTTTCTAAAAAACTAAATTTTGGCTGTATTAATAATAAGAATGAACTAAAAATTATTATATATTTCAAGAATTAACTGTTTCAGATACTATATCGTAACTTATTTTTCTTTCGACACAAAGACATGACTATCTCCAATATATTCTTTTTGTCAGAAACTAAATTTAAGCTTCATTTAGGATTATAATGAACTAAATATTAGCTATTGTTGTAAACTGTTTTTTATTTGGTGCAAGGACACGAATCCCTGTCATATATTCTTTTTTCAAAAATCTAAATTTTAGATTTAATTATCATTAGAATACACTAAAAAATATGCATTTTAGATCTGTCGGAAGTTGTGATTCATTCGGTGCCAGAACAAGACTGCCCGCCATGTATCCTTTTTCCTAAAAACAAAAATTTACTCGCATTTATGATTAGAATGCGCAACAAAGTTAATAACAACTTGTAAATTTATGTTCTTCGACTCTGTTGTAAGTTTTGTTTCATTCGGTGCCAGAACAAGACTGCCTCCTATATATCCTTTTTCCTAAAAACAAAATTTTACCTGCATTTATGATTAGAATGCACAACAAAGTTAATAAAAACTTGTAAATTTATGTTCTTCGACTCTCTTGTGAATTTTGTTTCATTCGGTGCCAGAACATGACTGCCTCCCATATATCCTTTTTCCAAAAACTAAATTTTACCAAAATTACCAAATTAATATAAATTTGTAAGACTATGTGTTTAGACTTTGTTGTAAATTTTTTTTTCATTCCGTGCCAGGACAAGACTGCCTCCCATATATCGTTTTTCCAAAAAAATTAATTTTAGTTGCACTTATGATTGGAATGCACAAAAAAAAATAGTAACAACTTTTAAAAGTATGTGATTCGACTCTGTTGCAATTTGTGCTTCATTCGGTACAAGGAGTAGGCTGCCTCCTATATATCCTTTTTTCCAAAAAATTAATTTTACCAGCATTTATGATTAGAATGCACTTAAACTTAATAAAAAAATTTTAAATTCGATTTTGTTGTAAATTTTGCTTTATTTCGTGAGAAGACATGACAACCTACCATATATCCTTTTCTTCAAACAACTAAATTTTTGGCTGCATTAATAAATACACTGTATTTCTAAAATTATTCGTTTTAGCTTTGTTATAATTTTTTTCCGTTCGGTGGAAGGACATGACTGCCTCCCATATATCCTTTCTCCTATAAAAATAATTCTAAATGAATTTATAATTAGAATGCACGTTAAATCTGTTGTAAACTATGTTGTTGTTTTTTATTAATTATTTTTTATCACAAAATAATTTTTTTCAAGTTTGATTTTCACAGCATTTATTGCTGCTGTATATATACATATATATTTTTTATAAATTTTATGTAAATATGTATAAAAAATTTTTTGGTCTTACAACCCCCACTGTGCATTTCAGCTTTCTTATCATAACACAAATATCAATCAATGTTATTAAATGTTATTTTAACATTGCTAAACCTCAAAGGTATTCATTACAATATTTTTTTTTTGCTCTTAAAATAAATATTAAATGTTTCTCTGATTTCCAGTTTCAATTAAAAATATTGCAAATGTCTTTGTTTTAATTTTCTTATGAATCAAATGACATTTTCAGGTATAAAATTAAAAATGTATTTACCTGTATTTGTTGAACGTACGGAAGCAATGACAACAATATATTTTCTTAGAAAGCAGAAATCCTTGCACAATGTTCAAGGTTGCTTTTGGTTGTTTAGGTTTTGTTTCATAAAAATTTTTATTTTCAGCATTGAAATGTTTTTTTTGTCATAGTGACCAGAACTGACAATTTTCTTTTTGCTTGTTTGTAGGAAATAAAAGTAGAGAAAAAAATTAATTTTACTTTTAATTTTGTGTATTTTCACTTTTCTCAATTTTTATTTGAAAAGTTTATGCCATGAACTGTAGACAAGGCAAAATATAAATTATTCATGTTGTTTATACTGACTTCTGGGAATCAGTTGTTGTCACAAGTTCCCATAACAGTTGTAATTTTTTGAATATGACACCAAGGACCAAGGTAAGAGAAGCTGCATATGCTATGTGTGATAAGGATGTGACTCCAGCAATAAATACGGGCAGAGTTGCGGTTAAACTTTTTATTAATTAAAAAAAAAAAGTTTAACACATTATTTTATAATTTATGGCTAAATAATCTTTGGAGGGAGAGAGAGACAGTGTCTGCTGTATGACAGACTTTAAAAACCATAAATCATCTGAGATGGCAGGAAAATATCCAGCATGACAAGGGAAGCAGCTTCCTCTTGATTAAAACAGTGACATTTATGCAGCAGAAAAGCTATACAATTTTGTAATTTTCAATGAAAAAAAGAAACATGTAGGCTTACATCAAAAATTATACATGAAAAAAATATTGTTTATTATTTTGTTTTTTTTTTTTTTTAATTAAGCTTTGAACCTTTTTAATTAAATGTATATGTTCGCCAGTCAAAGAGCTGTTCAAAAAATAGTGAAAAAAATTAAATAAAGCAAACTACAATGCACAGTGGGCACTAAAATAATTCCAACAAATCTGTAAAAAATGTATTACAAATACAAATCTGAGTAGGTTTTATTTATTAATTGTATTCATATGAATTAATATCATAATAATGTAATAATCCGTAGAAATTTTTTTGCCGGATAATCTGCATTAGGAACAATGAAATGCCTACTAGAACTAGCTACCCCCTCAATAATGCATTCAAATTTTTATTTAGAAACAATTAAAACAATTAAAATAACAATAATTTCAAAATGTTTTTGTTTGTGTATTTTCCTACAGTGACGTTCAAAACATTTTAGTGTTAGTACTATTTAATGCTATTTGATTTTTATATTGTAGTGTACCTCACTTACTGTAAGGCACTGTATCATAATAATTTATAGAAAAAAAATTAATTTTTTTTTGCATTTGTAAATCTAAGTCTAATTTTATTGAACAGTTTACTTTGCTTATAGTTATACTATTTTATATTTGAACAGCCTTATTTATAAAAAAAAAATATTTAGACTTTATAAAGCCTTTTTAAGAAAATTTTTTTATGAAAATTTGTTTTAAAAAACTCTTTATAAAGTTTTAATAATTTTTATGATATAAATTATTACAATAAACTGTCTTACAATGCAATTGTATTATGTTACAGTGCATGACAGTAAGTGAGGTACACTACAACACCATCATCTTGAATTGAAATGTGTTAAGCCAAGAAAGTGCTTGCTTTATATAATTTTTAAGTAAATTAGAAAAACGTGGCGTTCACGACAACTTGAAAATGTTTTTGGGTTCAAGATATTTTGGGAACAAAAAAGGAGCAATATTTGAACAATTAATACCATGCATATTGTAAAAAGACTTGTAGGTTCTTAATTTTGTTTTTTTTTTCATGCTGGTTATCAAACAGAGCAGTTCGACATACATACATAAGTGTTTTTATGTGTTTTTTATAATTCTCGCGACATATTTTTGAAGGGCTCCTTTCGTATTTTTTATTTCATCTTTTCTGTTTTTACTTCTAAGCTGAATCGAAAAAGCTGTTATAAAAAGCAGTATTTAGCATGAAATTAACCCAACTATTTTTTAACCGACTGTTCAACGCAAAGAAGGCTATTGTGTTTATCAGTCGATGTATGTATGCTACTCCTTTTATGGGCCCAGAGCCGTTTTGTGCCGTAAGTCGGTCGCCTGTAACATCTCTGATCAAAGAAGATGACACTTCGTTTGCTAAGGAAATGAGGATGTCTTCTCTGGTTTAAGGCAGGCCAAAGCTTTGAACTTTGATCCAGCCATTTACATATAATGGAATCCTGAACCTCAACAGGAATAATTTACGGCTTGTTACTTATTTTCTTTCTAGTCACTTTGCACTGAATTATCCTTTGTGGAAAAGTAACCAAGTTAGTTCACCTTTGTGTCATTTATGCTTGGAAGATGACGAGACGACGAGACACATTATTTGTGACTGTATCGTATTATGTGACAGTAGAAGGTGTGCTTTTCATTCTGAAAATCTGTGTTCAGATAATATTAGGAGTGCTTCTCCAATATCTGTACTGACTTTCATAAGAGAGAGAGAGAGAGAGAGAGAGATTGATTTAATTTAACTCACAGATCTATGGTACAAAAGATCCATCAGGTGTCGCAGTGCCGGTCTTTGGACTAGATCTTCCCCTTTTTATATTCTATGTATGCATGTATGTATGTATGTATGTGTGCTCCTTTGCGGGACTATATAAACCGAACGCGTGGACCGATTTTGATCCCGGGAGTGTCACTAAAGATATGTCAGTTGTCAAAATTCAATATGGCGGCCATTTTGTAAATACGAAAAAATAAAAAGTCGGCTAACTATATCAAAATGGGTATCATTCGACAGGTATTTTAAAAGCATCTGTAGGTTTCTCTTATGATTATGTTTAAGTGTAAGAACCACATAAAATATGTTTAGCAAACTTGTTGCTATTGTCTTATTTAATCAAAAAAAAATAAACATCCTTAAAAACAGTCAGTTAATTGCAAGAGTTGCAATTAATATTTCCTCACTTTTTATCAACTCGGAGTGATCAACTTTGACATCCTTTTTGTAAGCTTTCATTCTAACAGCTTGATTAGAATATACCACTTTAAAATGTTTTAATTTTTTGCAGTGTTAAAACAACTGCAGTCGAAATAGCAAAAGTCGTAAAATTGTGCTATATCTTCGACCTTTTTATTTTTTGACTGCCTAAATACAACATGTTGCTCATACTGCTGCTACTGAAATTCCAAGAGCCGTAGTTGAAGTAAACACAATAAACGAACAGATAAACACAACGAAGAGCTCCAGCTATCGCCATGTTCGTACAGTTTTCGGTATGACTGGCAGCTGGTTTAAATAAATACGAAGTTAGCGTAGCAGAAATGTGCTTGAATGTGTGTGTTTGAGTGTTTTTCTTGTAATCGGATTATTGGTTAAAAAAAATGCCTTGGGTGCCACTGTGCAAGGTTATACACAACAACTATGCACAGTAATACAAATAAAATCTGAAACAGTAATGCAAAAAATAAAACAAAATTTGTTGTTTAACAATACAAAGTCGTATTGGCCGATATATTTCAACAGAAGCCATATTGTTTGTAATTAACATGATTACCAAACATTGTTTGCTGATATGGAGGTGTGTGTGTTTATGCATATACTTACATACATACATACATATATTAACCCTATTAACCATAGCAGCCAAATGTCTTACATGATGTGTACATTCGACAAAAACATTGCAAGCCAATTACATACTACGTTTATACGCGCACTATTTGGTCGTACACATTTTTTATAAAAATTTTTTCTTAGAAAGGTGAAAAAACACTTCAACGTCAACCAGCTGGACAGTTGGGTATCTTTTCAATTTCGGTTCGCTCAGAGTGTTAATAGAAAGTAATATTCTTCGATTGTAATTACACGATTTCCTACCACTCCAACACTTTTTGACATTGCCAGCGATTTACTTAAACGTATGTACTTATGTGAAACATGTTATTACTGAGCACACACAGAACTACAGTGGGCAATAAAAGTTGACTAGCGAAGGAATTTAAAATTGTTAAAGGATGTGTTTAGAAAAAAATTTGCTATTATTTAGGTCGGGTATACCAATGTCGACAACTTCCGACTTGTCGCACACTTACATTTAAAAAAAAATTAAATAAAAAAATGTTTTAAACTATAATTTGTAAAACCATAAAAAATCACCAAAATAAAAAAAAAATTGCCAAAATTAAAAAAATCGCAAAAATTAAAAAAAACCGAAAAAATTGCCAATACGAAAAAAACGCCACAACTAAAAAAATCTCTAAAACTAAAATAAATCGCCAAAAGCGAAAAAACGCAAAAAAAGCCAAAACCAAAAAAACGCCAGAACTATAAACAAACTATAAAAACAAATTTAAACTAAAAAAGACTCTAAAACTAAAATAAATCGCAAAAAACCGAAAAAATCGCCAAAATAAAAAAACCGCCAAAAAGAAAACAATCGCGAAAATTAAAAAAAAACGAAAAAATTGCCAATACAAAAAAAACGCCACAAATAAATCGCCAAAACCGAAAAAACGCAAAAAAAGCCAAAACTAAAAAAAACGTCAGAACTATAAAAACGCCAAAAACTGAAAAAATTCAAAAAAAACATTAGGGGATGATAATGTATATAAAAACAAATTTAATACATGAAAATATGTATGTACGTGTGAAATAACGATAAAGTTGGGGGAGGAAGGACATTTTTTTATGCTTTCACATTGATTTAAGTTGCAGTGCTCTGCAAGAAAAGACATGAACAAACAGCAGATCAGCAGGTTTAAAACAAATCGCTAAGAACCAAAAAAATCACAAAAATGAAAAAAATCGTCAAAATGAAAAAAATCGCAAAAATTAAAAATAAATGCCAAAAATCTAAAAAAATCGCCAAAACGAAAAAAGCGGCAAAACAAAAAAGATAAATCGCCAAAATCGAAGAAACGCAAAAAAGCCAAAACCAAAAACACGCCAGAACTAAAAAAAAACGCCAAAACCGAAAAAAATTCCAAAAACGAAAAAAAAAATCCCTAACCAAATTAAATTATATAGGCTACATACATATGTATATAGTAACCGTAAGGAACCCTTCGTGTGCTCCTCAAAGTCGCACTTTACTGAATTTATTTAGCTCACTGTTACAAACTTTGTAAGCCAATAATTTGACAAACGTGACCTGCTGTTTTCTCGTGTCTCTTCTTATTTTATGATTTCTACTGTCATGTGTTCTGCAACTTAAATCAATGTGAAAGCAAAAAAAAAAAAAATTATCCTGCCTCCCTCAGCTTTAACGTTATTTCACACGTACATACATATCTTCATCTATTAAATTCATTTTTATATAACTTTTCATCCCTTAATAATGTTTGGCTTTTTGTTTTTACAAAATATGTTTAATAACGAATATTATTTAATGCTATTGGAAACTTAAAATTAATGAGCCGTAGACATTTCAAGTACGTTACTGTGGTGTGGTGCGAAAAGAACAGCATAATCGAAAAGTTTGCTTTGAGCAAATTTTATATAAACATGTCATGTAAGCGTTGTAAAATCATTTAAGTAAATTAACAATCTACATTTTACATCAGATATTCGTTTCGATGTGCTTAAAAACGACTTTTAAAGAGATTAAAATGTTCTGGTAGCAAAAAAAAAGGAATTGATTTTCAAGCATTATTTAGATTGTTTCGTAAGAGTGATTAAAAGAGATTTACAATTTTATAAAACAAATTTTAATTGGTGTGTTATCTTTTAGCAAAAGATTAAAGAGACTATTTATGTAACAACTTATGGGGAAAGTTAGTAGAGATTTGTACAAGTCAGTTTTAAATGGGGGAACGGAACACTGAAGCAAAATTTTCATACATAAATAATTTGTAGTAGAAATACAATACAGATGGCGCTTATAAAGCATTATATAAATATGTATATTATTCGAAAAGTTTTTAGAATCGTTAGTGAAACGAGTTACAGAATGACGAAAACAAACAACACAAACAATATTTTTTATTTGAGCAAAGAAATTATATATTGCAAAAAATATCTAACATGTTATGTTAGATTTAATTAAATAGAGATAAAATGTTTTAAAAGAAGTTTTTGAGCGTAGCCATAGTGAAAATAAAATAAAACTTGGCATCACTGAGCATCAAAATCAGCTGAGTTATTCGTGCGCCGCTTGTGCTGGTTAGAAAATTAGAAAGTAAGTGTCTAACCATACTAGACTTTGTGCTCTGTAATTATATCTCCCTCCATATTTATGTAATATATTGATTCCTATTATTCCAAAGAAGAACGAAAGCAGTAACGAAATTCTTCCACCGTGATCTGTCCTTAAGCCCTTTTGGGCTTATATGGGATTCTAATAGTATTCTCCAGCTGCTAGCGGGTCTACTACTTTTTCTGCATTGAGGGTTGCACCCATCTTCGATATATCATAAAGGAGTCTTCTTAAACTATGACCAAGCCAGCTCCATTTCATTTAGCAAAATATATGACAGTTAAAAATTAAAGGGTGTTCTAAGGCGAGCAATGAAAAATTTTTAAATGCTTATGTAATATACCGACTTTTATATGCAGAGACTAGAAATGTTCAAGGCAAGTGCATTTTTATGCGCACTATACCAATTAATACTCACATTTAAAAAATCAAAATTAAAAGGGTATTCTATACGTTAATGTAATTTTGGCTTCCTAAGTTACAGCAACTTCTTTGAAACCGTAAGAGACAAACTCTTGAAATTTTGAAAAACGCTAAATCTTAAAAATCCCAAAAATTTAAATAAATGCCGAAACGAAAAATTGCCAAAATGAAAAAAGAAACGCTTAAATGAAAAAACATCACCAAATATAAAATAAATCGCTAAAATGCAAGGAAATCACAAAAAAAAAACTTCTGAAACAAAAAATCGCCAAAATGAAAAAAGCGCTTAGAAGGAAAATAATCACAAAAAATCAAATAAATCGCTAAAATGCAAAGAAATCACCAAAAAAACTTCTGAAACTTACAAAAAAAAAAAACACAAAAAATAAAATAAATCGCTAATATGCAAGAAAATCACCAAAAGGGCGCCAAAAAAACTAAAAAAAATCGCCGAAACCCGAAAACCTCGCCAAAACGAAAAAGCGCTGAAACTTACAAATAGCTAAAACTAAAAGATATAATTATATATCGGTGACACACTGTATTAGGTGTGTAATTTTCACCGGTGAAGTCTACTACGTCGAAAAAAAACTTATATGCTCTTTTGAATTCACTAGTTAAAAGAATATTTTCCAAAGAATTTTGTATAATTTTTTTTCTGATTTGATGACCCCAAACATAGTAAAATCAATAAATTTTTGCACTTTGCATATTAAAGTTGTCAGTTGCAAATGTTGTGTGCGAAGTATGCTGTAGCACTTCCTCTATAACTTTCACCACTGAGCTCTCGTTGACGTCGCGCTGTGTAATGCTATAAACACAATTGGGGCGAACGACGAATATTTCGGTGCGAACTTTCGTCATAAAAAATAAAACACATTTGTGCATATGAAAATGAACACAACATCCCCGTAGAACGAAATTCGTCGTGTGTGACGAACTCTGAGATAGGTTTATTTCTATTTTATACGCCGACGAACGACGAAAAACCAATTTTCTCTCTCTCTTTGCATACACAATAACCAAATTTATAAATTATGAGAGCAGAATTCGGTGAGTAAATTCGTTGAATTTACTCAGCGAATTCTTATCGACGAATTCGTCAACGTGAACGAAATTCGTCGTTCGTCCCAATTGTGTTCCTAGCATAATGCCTCGATGTGAGCGTCGCACAGTGTCGTGAGTTCATATAACGAGCGGCCAAAAATAGAAGGGGTTATCGTAAAGAAATTAAATTTGGAGCACACGCTTTAATTGGTAAAATATAATAACACATAAAATTTGGCCATTTAATTTCCAAGGATTTATGTCCTTCCCATATATCCTGAAATAAAAAATTACCATAACAGAGAGAAAAATAATTGTAACTCAATGAAATTGTGTATATACACTAATTTTAACATATTTAATGCTTGGTAAAAATTTCCATCAATTCAGAGAAAGGATACGCATACTTCAAAAATGTCCTTTTTCAAAAATATGAAAAAAAATTGTCTTCAATTATAGTGAGTTACGTGTGTAACTAGAAGCAATATAGACAATACACACCTACAATTTGGCCATTTAAATTTAAAGGACTAGTGTCCTTCCCAAATGTCCTGGAAGTAAATAATATACTGAAAATATACAAATTATAACTTGAAAAATATTGTAAACATAAATTGTAGCGGGGGCAAAAGGTGGACAAGAATACAAAAAATTTGCAATCTAGTTACTTGTAGAAATATAATGTAAAAGTATGAAAAATATATTTTTATATATTTTTTTTCTATAGACCACTTAACTCGTACTTTTTTCACCCACAGATGTTTTTCTTTCCACTTACATTATGAGCAACGGCACATAGCATATGAGTTACAAAATATAGAAAAATTATATTGTAACCATATTATAACAATATTCCCCTTATGTTTTATTGGAAGTTTTAGTGCAATATCTAAAAAAAATTTTAATTAACCTATTAACGTTTGCATGTGTCCGTACTATATTTTCAAATAGTTGAATACTGCCTTAAGACCGTTGCATTTGAAACGTCAAAACTCTTTAAAAAAAACCTTTTTTAAAAATTCCCTTTTATTTTACATAATATTCTAATTGCACATGCAACAAAGTAATTTGTTCGTTTTAATTTAAAACTAATTTTTTTTAATTTTTGGCCACCTTCGCGACAGTGTGCGTCGTGTGGCTTTTATATTGTCTGCTGCGTCCCTTGATGCGTGTGCTGAGCTTACTGCCTTGCCTGTGCTGCAGCGGTCGGTGATTGATCGCGTGACTTGTTTATTGACATCTTAGGTACATTTTTGTAGTTAATTGTTTTCTTGAATTTTGAAAGGTTTGCTACCTATGGACTTGAACTGGTAAAAATATCGATTTTTTTTTAAATTTTTTTGCGATTTTGATCTTGCAGCTAAAGTTTTTTTGATTGTCTATGTTCACAATTTTTGTTTTTTTACGACAAGAGCTACAACCTTGCCTCAGAGAGTAAATCGAAATTCCAAATGGTTTGCAACAAGATATTAGCCTGAGAAAATTATCAGTTTTTTGGCCCAAATATTTGGGGGCCCATAAGAAAAGTGCTGGACGTGGAGCAAAACTGGGAGGCACTGACCTTTTTTTTTTGTCTTTTATCACGTAGTGGTGTCCGTATAGAAAAATATTGCAAAATAATGCATAATTTATTAAACTTGATAAAATTTTTATTGTAAGAGACAAGATAATCCTTGAATATAAAGTATAAAGTTCAAAGAATAATATGCTGAAAAATAAAATGATGTTTTTAAAGTCACAAACTTTTTCCTAAGAATTAAAACACACATTTTTAAATCTTATTTAAGCAATGAAATAATTTATTTAAAATGCTACACAATTAATTTATAAAAACCAAGGTTTACTGCTTGCTGCTAAACTTTACAAATTGCATCTTTATTATAAAGTTCATCTTGCTATAAATGTTAAATAAAATAAAACACACCCTTTTCCCCCGGCACATTCAAATAAAACATGGCAAAGAAAGCAATAATAGAAAACAGAAATAAAACGCTTAAAATAATTATAAAAGAAATTAAATTCAACAACTTGACTGTGAACTTATGAATTCACAGAATGTGTTAATAAATCTGCAAGAGCTTTCTTTCTTTCGCTTCATGTGTGTGTAAATCCCAGAACAAAAGTTTATTTAAAACGAAAGAAAATGTGTGTTAAAACGTATGCAAATGAGTCCTTATGTGTCTGTGTTCAACGCTTAAACAAAATGTACTAAATATGACATTTGTTTAACAAGTTCTCTTTGACACACATTCATTCTTATGTTGCAAAAAAATAAAAAATAAAAAAAATAACTAAAAGTAAAGCAAAATGGAACGCAAGAAACAAAAACCTAAAATGAATTTTAAATAAAGACTTCAACGTAGATGCGTCATGAGAAATAAAATATTAAAACGTTTATATATGCCAGAGCAGATGAAAATGAAATATTCTATTGTTTGACAAAATTTGATAAGTTTTCGAGCAAAATAACTGTATGAAATATATCCTAAACTTTTTCCTTGAAATATATATAGCGTTCTGGCACGACGAGCGAGGGTAGTACTAAATGGTTTTATAAATATATTATTTAGTTATTGAATGTATTCTTGAGAGTTTAAAAATTAACACCCTTATGCAAAAACTATTTTTAAACTTAAAGTTGGTTTAACAAACGAATTTTGTATGACAAAACCGGTTTTAAAGCATGCTTTAACTTTAACAATCGTTTTTGCATAAGGGCATAAGCTATCACGTCTTAGCTAAAGTAGTTCTCAAAACTGTTTAATAGGGCGCATTTACTTTGCCTCGAAATCTAGTACTTACGAGATTTCGATTTAAGTCTAGCTGCTTTTTCTAGATTTCCCATAAAATACAAAATGGATTTTGTCAGTAGATTTCTAGGAATCTAATATTTTTATTGATTTTTTACTACCCTGTACATCACATTATTAGGGCATTTATATCTGCACAAAATCTAGGAGATTTTTATTAAACTTTATGGAAATCTATACCGTTTACAGTAAAATTTTTCAATATTTATAAAGACTTTTTTATCCAAAACAAAACCCATTAACTGAAAAATTCCCAAAACTACAACCAAACAAATTCCAATGTAGCCAATTCATACACCTTTTCAAGCAGACCGTAGCTAATTCAATCATGCAGCTCTTAAGATTATTTTAAAAAATTTTGTGGGTAATCTAACCCACACGAATCGCATAGAAAACATAAAATAAGAGATGTCAAACTTTTCTGCAACCATGAGTAAACAATTGCCTTTACTTGCGGGCTTTCGTATGTCAGCATTTGTAGTACAAGTGCAAAATTTAGCATTAAATTGTTTTAAAAAAACTTTTGCTTAATTTATAACAAAATAACAGAGAAGAACAGAAAAATATTTTATCAAAAAAAAAATTTGCATATTTTCAGCTAAATGTTTAAGCATTTATTTACCCATCTATTTGTTAACTAATTCATTCATTCATTTCACTTTATTCCCCTTATCCTGGTAATGACTATTCAGTTTCGTATAACTTTACTTCAGCAAGAGCAAAAGGAATGCACACAAAAAACAAGGCAATAAATACGTTAAAATTAAAACCATTAAGAATGGAAAACAAGAACTTCTAAGATGAAAAAAAACACTAGTACCAAAAAGCAAAAAAAAAAAAAATAAATAAAACAAGAACGACACAAACTAAATGAATGAAAAGTTTTAAAAGATGCTCAATGCCACTCACTGTGAATGAATGAAAGAATGGATGAATGCAGAAACCATCTCAAATAGATGACTGAGTAAAATTTTCGTTAAGAATAAAATATAATAATGTAATGGTATTGTTATTTTTTTTTTTTTTTTTTTTTTTTGTTGCTGCTTTTACTTTTTGTAAACGCTATAGGGCCATTAACATTTCAATTCATTACACTTAAGTTCACTTTCGTTATTTACAACATTTTTCATTCAATTTTATTTGTTCAAATGATCCTGATTGTATTGTTTGTGGTGAGAGAAGGACGCATATAGCTGATGCTTAAAATATTTTTTTTTAGTAAATTTAAATAAGCAGTTTTGGGTAATTATCAATTATTTAAATTAAAATGTATGCTAGATATAAAAAAAATCTAAGGCGAGCAATCGAATATATTTTATACTTTATCCAATTATTTCTATGATAACCGTAAAGAAAACTCATTAAGTAAAAAACTGAAAAATACATACATATTTATATAAAAACAAAAATTTTGCAACATTTTCTTTCCGAGTTATGGAACCACCATCAGGACGGTATATTCTGAAAATCTCTTCAAAATAAAATAACTGAATATGACTCGCTCGACTAAGCAAATTTTATTCATATTACATTCATTTAACTATTCGAATTATATTTATTCAATTATTCGAATAAAATTTATTCCACTAATAATTAGTAAATTTTTCTAAAATTTATTAATTTTTTCGATTAAAAATTTAAAAAAAAAATTTTAAGTTTTATTCGTATAATATTTATTTAACTATGCGAATAACATTTATTCGATTATTCGAATAAATTTTATTCCACAAAAAGAACCTTTATTTTTCTAAAATTTATTTATTTATTATTTGTAATATTTATTCGATTATTCAATTGAAATTTATTTGGCTAACATTTAAAAAAAAAATAAAAAAAATTTTATTCGAACAATAAATATATAGTATTGAGTTATTTAAAATATATTTATTCGATTATTCGATTAAAATTTATTTGGCTAAAGTTTAAAAATAAATATTAAAATATTATTCTAACAATACTCATTGAGTTATTCAAATAATATTTTTTCGATTAATCGATTAAAATTTATTCGGCTAACATTTATTAAGTTGTTTGTCTTCTAACAAAATTTGTTCGATTAAATTATTTTTTTACATTTTTTCGAATATATGAATAACAGATGTAAATTCCCCAAATTAATTAATATTTATTCGACAATAAAAATAAATTTTAATTCAACTCAAATTTATAAGATTTTTATAATATGCATAAACTTATTTAATTGTTCGAATAAAATATATTTGATTAAAATTTATTTGATTTTTCTAATAAAATTTATGCCACTAAAATTTCCTACATTTTTCTAAAACTTATTACTTTTTTCGATTAAAAATTAAAAAAAAAATAAAAAAAAAATAATTAAAATTGTATTCAAATAATAATACACATTGAGTTATTTAAATAATAGTTATTCGAATATTCGATTAAAATTTATTCGATTAAAATGTTTTACGTGTTTTGTAATCGAACAAAATGTATTCGCTCAAAATTATTTTGATTATTTTTTTTTCAATTTATTCGGTTATGTGAATAAAATAATTTTCTAATTCGAATAGCATTTATTCGACAATACGAATAAACTTAATTCCAACTTAAAATTTTAAGATTCTTGTAATATGCGTAAGCTAATTTAATTCTTCAAATAAAATATATTCAAATAACATCTATTCGATTATTCGATTAAAATTTATTCGGCTAAAATTTATTAGGTTTTTTTTTTTGATTCGATTAAAATGATTTTGATAATTTTTTTTTTAATTTATTCGATCAAGTGATTAAAATTAATTCCAATTATATTTATTCGACAATACGAATAAAATGTATTCAACTAAAATTTATACGATTTTTGCAATATGGGAAAGTTTATTTAATTATGCGAATAAAATATATTCGATTAACATTTATTTGATTATTCAAATAAATTTCATTGATTACGATAATGAAATTTTTTCGTTAATATGAATAAAATTAAATGGACTATTTGCATGCAATTGTTTTACTCATGTTTATATTTCAATTTTTTATTAATGCGATTATTCGACTGTTAAAATTTTATTCGAGCAACATTCGTTCAATCATCCGAATAATATTTGTTCAATTATTCGAATACATTTTTTATTTATTTGAATAAAATTTGTGCTATTAATCGAATAAAATTTTTTAGATTTTTAAATATGTAAGACTTTTTTATTTATTTATTTATTCGATTAAAATTTATTACATTTTTAAATAAAATTTATTTGACAATTTGAATGAAATTTAATGCATTGCTTAAAATTATTCCATAGCTTGACATTTTCTTGCAAAATTTGTCTAAATGCTTCGAATAAAATTCCATACATTATCAGAATAGTATTTGTTAAATTATAATTATTTGGAGTATTCGAAAAAACTTTTGCCATTATTCGAATGAAATTTATTTGATTATTCATATAAAATTTATGCCATTATTAAATTACTTAATACGCTGATTCGAATAAAATGTATTAAACTAATCGAATAAAACTTATTTACCTACTTATATATTTTCATATCAATTGTTCCTATTTTCCAGAAAATTAATTGTTTGCTTCGCAACATTTCATGAATGAATATGCATTTGTTTAGAAAAATTCTTATACAATGAAATATTTTAATTGAATGTCTATATAATGAATACATTTTTTCAATGCAATTACTCGAATGTTTTTTTTACACGCATACAAATTATTCGATTCATTGAATAGTTAAATTAAGGGCCAGTCCCACCATGTCGACAACGTTCGACTTGTTGCACACTTACATTCAAAACAAAAACCAATTTTAATATTCTGTTGTTTCAAGTCTAAGTGTGCAACAAGTCGAATGTTGCGACATCATGAGTTTAGCCCTAAAAGTTTCTACATTTCTAGTGATTTCACTGCGTTTACTCGACTGTTGAAATTTTATTTGAGTAAAATTAACTTAATTATCTGAATATTATTTGTTCGATTATTCAAATAATATTTATTCGATTAATCGAATATATTTTGTGCGCTTAGTAGAAGAAACGTTTTTAATTTTTTTTAATATGTAAAGCTTTTGCTATTATTCGAATAAAGTTTATTCGATTAGTAGAATAAAATGTATGGGATCATTAAAAAAAGTTTACTTCATTACTTACAATCTCAATGCAATTACACGGCCGCTAGAATTTTATTCGAATAAAATTCATTCAATTGATCGATAATTTTACTAAACTTTATTTGATTGATTATTAGAATAGAATTTTTGATTTCACTGCGCTTACTCGACTGTTTAAATTTTGTTCGAGTAAAATTAGTTCAATTATTTGAATATTATTTGTTCGATTATTCAAAAAATATTAATTCAAGTATTCGATAATTTTACTAAAATTTATTTGATTGATTATTAGAATAGCCTTTTTGATTTCAATGCGATTACTCAACTGTTAAAATTTTATTCGAGTAAAATTTATTCAATTATCTGAATAATATTTACATATTCCATTATTCACATGATATTTATTCGATTAATCGAATAAAATAAATGCACTCAGTGGAAAAAAGTTTATAAATTTTTTTTAATATGAAAAAATTTTTCTATTATACGAATAAAATTTATTCGATAAGTCGAATAAAATGTGTAGCACCATTCAAATTACTCAATTACTCATAACCTCATTGCAATTGCACGGCCGCTTGAATTTTATTCGAGTTAAATTCATTAAATTATTCGAATAACATTAATTCGATAATTTTATTAAAATTAATTGGATATTCAATTATTAAAATAAAACTAATTTGATTATTATCAAACAATAATTCAAATAAAATATATTAGATTATTCGAATAAAATTTATTAGATTATTCGATTAATGTAAAATTTAATAATAATGAATAAATTTAAATTTATATAATAAATCTAATAATTGAATTAAGAAACTAAATAAATATAATGTTGAGCAGAACAAACTATTGATTAAATTAGGTACACATTGATTGGTTATATATATACATATATATATATATATATATATATATATATCGTCACCTTAAATGCAAACGGACTTAACTATACAAAAATTCGAAATCGAGTTTTTGATTGATTCTGGTTCATTTTATCAAACTACATGTTAACGCAAATATTTAGACCTCTGCGATAACAAAATTACGACTTTATAAAAGAAACTCAAACGGACGTAATTACGAATGGATCCATTTTTCATTGCAAAAAACGTAACTAACATAAAAGCTTAAATATATATAAGAAGGAAATAAATGGCTAAAAACATAATAGTATCCCTACTACAAGTAGATTTCGAAGAAAACTTTCTAGAACACTTTCTTATTATTGATTTTGAAACGTTTTTTGTTTCTCCTGTAAAAAATATAAAAGTGTAGTTACGTCCGTTTGCATTTAAGGTGACGATATATATATACCTATATATATATATATATATATATATATATATATATATATATATATATATATATATATATATATATATATTTATTTATGCTGCATTTAAAAATTATATATGTATATGTATATTTAAAATTATAATTATAGCAATCTAAAAAGCTTCAACAAAAATTACAAAATATTTCATTTTAGTTGATAAAATGTTTGAATTAATTAAAAGTTTAATTGAATGTTATTTGAAAATCAATCAAAAAGTTGTTTGAAAAAACAACACTTAAAATTACTTTTTCCATAATTTTGTTAATTTTCGATATTATGTGGAATAAAATGTGATGATAATTTTTTTCTTTATGTTTATAAAAAATTAAGTTCAAAACACCAATACCGAGACTACATACCTAAAGTTTCCCGTTTATTTCCCTTTTTATTTAGGTTCCGGTCGGTTGATGAATGCGGCGATACAATTAATTTATAAATTTTATTCTACTTGCTGTTGTGAGTTGGTGGCGTTGAAATAATTTTAAATTAAAAACCTACAGCTGATACGAAACATCTAACGCTACTTTATACATCCTAATTACTTTTAATTAATTCAAGTTATTCATACTCCTTGTAGATCAGACAAAAAAAAAAAGTAAAGAAGTAAAGTACTTGTACTATACACAAGCATTTTCATGAAGTAGATATTTTGTAAGAAGCATTAGCGCTCTTGAATGTAAATAAACACATTAAAACTTTTTCCCAAATTTATAAAAACTCCGCAAAAGAGCAGCCAAAAAAACTTTTCCCAAATGGTATAAGAAATCTTTAAATTATAAACACTTTTATTACATTCACCACAATTCCTTTGCGCTCATTTTGATAATTTAATTTTTTTTTTTTTTTTGCTTTTAAACTAAATCGATAAATACTTAAAATAAATAATTTAGTTAGCGAATAAGAAAACATTTGAAGCATCTTGTTTAACTTGTTGTTTTTTTTTTTTGGCAGGATTTTGTCTTTCTCTTCTCTTGGAGCAATAAGGAAAGCGAATTTTAGTTATACTTCAGCGACTGGTTTTTAGTTTTTATTTGTGAAAATACGGCAATTTGTGTTCTATTGAGAATTGAAAACAACAAATACGTACAACAACTTAAGAAGCTTTAATAGCTGAAATCCTTGAACCACATTCTTTTATAGTGTTTCCTACAATTCGCAAAGTATGGTTTTGTATACAAATTTCATACAAATGGCAATTGAATGCAATATACATACCGACAAATAAACGTAGTGACAGAATTTGCACAAAATTTTGCGCTTTATTTGTAGTTGCATTGAGATGCGGAATTGTCCAAACTTAAAACAGCGTGAGGGACCTTTAAAAATTATAAAAAATTAAGCATTATTTGAGAAATAATCGCAGAATATTTTTCACTTGCTATCAGTTTGTAACAGATGTTTTGAGAGGGCTTGCAAAGAAACGTTTTTTTTTTCTTTTTTTTCGGCTTTTTTCGATTTTTGAAATTTTTTAATTTTGGAGTTTTTCTATTTTGGCGTTTTTTTTTTATTTTGAAGTTTTTTTTCATATTGGCGATTTTTTACGATTTATTTTAGTATTAGCGACTTCTTTTTTCGGTTTTGAAGCTTTTTTTCGTTTTTGGGACTTTTTGGTTTTAATGGTTTTTTTTTAGTTTTGGCGTTTTTTTTCATTTTGGCGATTTATTTTGTTTTCCGAGATTTTCTTTAGTTTGGTGCTTTTATCGTTTTTGGTTGGGCGATTTTTTAATTTTTGGATTTTTTAGTTTTAGAGTGTTTGAACATTTCAAGAGTTTGTCAAAACAACATCGTTAAAATTACATTAACTAATAGAATACCCTTTAATTTTTATTTATTTTTATCTTTAGTGTTAATTGTTGTAGTCTGTATAAAATACACTAACTTTGGAAATTTCAAGTGTATGTATATTATTTGGAAGCTTAAAATTTTTCGTTGCTCGTTTTGGAACACCCTTTAATTTTTAACTGCCATATATTTTATGCACTCGTATTAGAGCGGCCATAGTTCTACATATTCTGTTCAAATTTCAGGTCCATAGCTCTTACGGTTCTCGAGAAAACAGCCTGTGACGGACAGACAGACAGACGGACATCGTAGCTAAAACACCTTTTGTGTACGGAACCCTAAAAAGGGTGGTCAACTTCCCCTAAAATTTATTACCTTTTTTTATATGAACTTTCTCTGATTATTTTCGCTTACTTTTGACCCTTGCTTAAAAAAATCGCCTTGAAATTCATTATAATATTTTATTTTTATTTCAATGCAACCGATTCCTGTGAAACTTTGCATTCTCCTCGAGCTCAATTGATTAAAGGAAATTGCTTTTAAAAAAGTGGGCAGAGCCACATCCACTAAAATTCCGCATATTTTACATACTACTCATCAGATGTTTAGGAAAACTTAATACTGGAACTATTGTAAAGACACAAACTCGTGGTTGAGCAACTAAGCGAAGCCATGCCCTTAATCAATGTCAGTACTTCAGCTACTTCTACTCAAAAAATTAAAAAAAAAATGTAATTTAACTGCTTTGGCGTACCTTTTATGCGCCCTTACAGTAAAATTCTGCCGGAGGAAAAAGAAAAAGGGAAAGCTGGAAGGGTGTAGAAGAGCACCAAGCGCCTCTAAAGTGAAAATTTTTAACAATCGTTAAAAGTTGCTGCAGTTGCAATATCACCAACTTAAAAGCAGTTGAAGTTTTACACACTCGATGCAGAAGAAAGACGAAGATGAATGAAGTAGCAAAAAGCATCTGCTTTTTCTTGCCTTTTAATGGCTGTCGTTACACAGCTCTTGAGTGCAACGTTTAGTATTGGCAAGCCGCAACTAAATGTTCTTTTGCATAAACCCCAATACCTCAATAAACATTTTTGCGAACAAAAACAGCAAGGACTTCAATACATAAAATCTTCTTGCTTTACATTTTCAAATGAAAATGGAATACATCAATTTGATTGTTCTTCCTTTTTTATTTTTGTTTGGTTTGGTTTGGTTTGGTAACAACAAAGTGAAAAAGTTTAATTTTTAAATTTTTAAGAAAATTTTCTTGGTATGAAAGTGGAAATACGAATAATTACGATTCAAAGAGATTTTTGATTTCATTAAAAAACCTGAATAATTTAACTGGAAATATTTGCATGGATATTGTAACGCCTTCTTTCAGTGCCTTGTTTTAGGCACAAACATATAATCAAACTCATTTCAATTACATGAGTTTGATCATCGAAAGAGTTCAATAGGCTTATAGTATTGTTGCTCCAGGATAATGCTGAGATTTTCATAAACAACCTCATATGAAAATGTTTAACAATGTTTCTGAACCTGTATAACTTGTCGAAATATATGTATGTGTATAAAAAACTTTAATATTCGCTTAAAAGCTTGTTATTTCAACGTGATTTATGAACCTAACTTTATCTCGGAAAATATTTATTCGAATCATATCTTTTATTAAAATTTTAGTCAAATAAAATCTGTCTGATAATTCTTATAAATTTGTATTCAACATTTTTTTTCACATACAATTATGCGATTACTAGATAGAGCCTGAAAGATTATTGCAAAAAATTGAACTTTATTATTCGAATAAGACAAATTCAATTAGTCGAATATAATTTATTCGACAGTTCGAATAAATTTGTTTTCTGATATTATATATATATAGAAAATTTTTTAATTATTCGAATAAATAAATTTGATTGTTTGAATAAAATTTGTAAGACTGTATGAATAAAATTTATTCGATTTATTATATATGTGAAGTTTTTTCTTTTATCGAATAAAACTTATTCTATAATTCCAAGTAAAATTTATTCAATAGTTCAATATAATTTTTTTTTGGCATTTTATATATGTATATATGTTAAATTTTTTTAATTATTTGAATAAAATTTGTTCGATTTTGAATAAAATTTCTCTCATGATTTGGATAAAATTCAATCGATTATTTTAATAAAATTTAAACGATCATTGAAATAAAATATTAGCGTTTATTTTAATAAATTATATTATTTATTCAAATAAAATTTATAAATTTAATCGAATAAAATTTAATTAATTTTTTGAATATGTGAAATTTTTTCTGTGAATCGAAAAATAAATATTCGATCATAAAAAATATATAAAATTATTCGAATCTAGTTGATTCGATTTTTACATGTGAAATTTTTTCTATTGTTCGAATAAAATTTATTCGGTTATTCGAATAAAATATATTTGGTTATGTAAATAAAATTTTTAAGATTATATGAATAAAATATATTTGATTTTTTATACATACACATATATGTGAAATTTTTTCTTTTATTCGAATAAAATTTATTCGATAATTTCAGTAAAATTTATTCGACTCTTTGATTAAAGTTGATTAAATTTTTTAAATATGAGAATTATTTTATTATTCGAATATTAAATGTTCGCTCATTCGAATAAAATTTATTTAATATTACAAATACAATTTATTCGACTATTTCATTAAAGTTGATTCAATTTTTTAAATGTGTAAATTTTTTTTAATGAATTATAATAAGTATTCGATCATTCGAATTCAAAATTTAATTAATAATTCAAAAAAAATTTGTATTAGATTTTTTAAATATGTGTTACTTGTTTCTATTATTCGACTTAAATATATTCGATTATTTTAATAAAATTAATTCAATACTTCGAATAAAATAAATTTGATTATCGGAATAAAATTAAGTCGATGGTTGGAATAAAATTTATGTAATTATTTGATTTTTAAAATATGCGTAATTCATTCGAATATTCGGCAAACATTTATTCGATAGCTCTGAAAAAAATAATTTATTTATCTTTTTACTTGTTATTCAAGACTAGTCAAATAATATAATTTATTCATTCGATTATTAGGCAAAAATTTATTCGATAGCTCTGAAAAAATTTATTCGATTATTCGAAAAATTTATTTATATATTTATTTACTTATTATTTAAGATTATTCGAACAGATTTAATTCTGTTCCTAAAAATATGTGAAATTTTTACTATTATTCGAATAAATATTATTGGATTATTTACATAAAATTTGTTCGATTATTTGAATAAAATATATGCGATTATTCAACTTTTAAAATAATAGAAACTTTTTCAGTTCTTAATTAAAAATTTATTCGATTATTCGACTGAATAGATTTTAGTCGAATTATTCGAAAAACTTAATCATATTGTTGAAATACATTTTTTTCAAGAATTCAAGTAAAACTTGTTCAATTATTCGAATACATGTTATTCGATTACTTTTGATAATTTCCCTAATATTACAGTAGTCGAGCGGCCATAATTGCAAATAAGGTTTGGGTCTTATATGTACATAGATTCTTTGTCTCAAAACATTTAAAGAGTTAATGCAATATTTTTATTTAGAAATTCATGGTGGTTTTGACTAATGAAATTATATTTTATATTTATTTACAGACTTAATCACCTCAAATGTTTTTGATTTATTAAAGTTTTACAAAACCTATCTCCAGAAGAAATTTTATAAAATAAAACAAAAATTTTTATGAATCAGTTATTTAATTTTAACATTTGTTAATGCACTAATAGTGCCAAATTATTATTTTACTTATTCAATAAAATGTTTTTTATAAAAAAAAAAAATATTGAAATTGATTATTGAGGGATTTAGCTGGATTCTATGCGCATTTCACTACAACAATAACAACTTTCTTAGAATAATTAGAGTTATTATGTTAAACTTTAATTTAAACAAATGAGAAGTGCAACTAATATCAAAGTTTAAACAAGAACTCAATAATCAACATGTTTTCTATTTTTTTACTATCCCATTGCTACATTGGCTGATTTTTTCAGCTCGAATTACAGTTGTAAGAAGTATGTAAAGAAAATAAATAAAAAAAAACAACAAAATCAGCTATTCTAGAATAGAGTGTGGCCACACAAGTATTTTTAACCGGGTGCAGTTAAGTTAATAATAAGTGTTTTTTTTTTTTGGGGGGGGGGGAATTGTGACAATTTAAGTTTATCATTTGTTCACGCGTTAATAATATCAAATTATTATTATACTTATTGAAAAAAAAAATATTTTTTTATTAATATTTGCTAAACTTTATTAAGTCATAATATATATTATATTTACTGAAATGTATGCATTCAAAATTTTAAAAATTATTTAATTATTTTTTAAATTTTTGAAAATATATTTATTTAAATAATTGTATTTGAAATAATTGTTCTAATAAAAATTACGAAAAAAAAACGTATGAGTAAAATATTTATAAAAAATTTACTCACCAATTTCTTGATTTGAGTAGAGCTGAAATGAAAAACATATAATAAAATTATTTAATATGAATAATGTAAAAAATATATAAAAAAATTAAAATGTTTCGATCAACTTCTTTAAATATAGAAAACAACTCTCTTTTGCACGAACTAGGCAGTTTATGTTGTCGATATTAATATTTGTATATTATTGCAAAATATCGCCAAGTAAATCGCTAATAAGCATTTCAAAATTTTCATCGCCACGTTTGCGATAAATCGCCATATCTGACAACATTCCATCAGGATTGTCAAATACGGCGATTTCTTCCCAAATGTGGCGATTTTTCAACTTGTTTTACGTATAAATTTTAAATTTGGGGATATGGCGATTTATTTGGCTATCAATAAGGTTGTTGGCAATTCTTAATGTTATTTTTTAGGGTTTCGTACACCAAAGGTGAAAAGGAACCCTATTGTTTTCGCTACGCTGTCCGTCTGTCCGTCACAGGGTATTTTCTCGAGAACCGTAAGAGCTACGGACCTGAAATTTGGACAGACTTTGTAGACCCTTGGCCGCTACAACAACAAATACATGAGAGTTGGAAATTAAAGGGTGTGCCAAACGAGCAACGAAAAATTTTAAAATCCCATGTTATATACATATATACAATTGTATGTATATGCACTTAAAATTTGTAAAGTTAGTGTATTTTTGTACAGACTACAATATTTAACACTTAAATTTAAAAAATTTTAAGTAAAGGGTGTACCATCAGTTAATGTAATTTTGACTATGTAATTTTGATAACTTGCTGTATCTTGGAAACCGTAATAGCCAAACTCTTGAATATTTTAAAAACGGTAAAACAAAAAAATCCCAAAATTATAAAATCGCCAAACCGAAAAAAATCGCTAAAATCAAAAAAAGAATCGCCAAAACGAAAAAAAGCACCAAATTAAAAAAATAGCCAAAATGAAAAAATCGGAAAAATCGCCAAAATGAAAAAATCGCCAAAATGAAAAAAATCGCCAAAATGAAAAAAAATCGCCAAAATGAAAAAAATTACCAAAATGAAAAAAATCGCAATATGACAAAAAATCGCCAATATGAACAAAAAATCGCCAAAACGAGAAAAAAGCGAAAAAAAATCAAAAAAATTATTTCAGCTGAAAAAACGTAAATAAAACACTATATTAAAAAAATGCTCAAAATCTAACGTACGGAACCCTTCGTGCACGAGTCAAAGTCGCACTTTACTGAATTTATTTAATAATACTGAACTTAAAAATTTTTTAACGCAGTAAAATTAGTTTGTTGAAGGAGTAGTGAAAAAAAAATTCTATCAAAACTCGTCTGCAAGAAATTTAAACAAATGGTTTTGATTATTTGATTTTGATTATTTGTCTTATATTAAATAAAGTAATAAACGCATTTTGAATTTGGATGAAAACAATTTAATAAAATAAGCAGCTCTGGGTCGAAGAACATCATTTCGCGTCATCGTAATTATTTCTTAAGTGCGGTCAGGCTTAGTTCTGTTGTTAGGCCTTCGAGAGTTTTTCGTCTCGCTCGCACTGGTTGACTGATCTTCCACGGATAACCGTATAATCTTGCGGTTTTTTGTGGAATTTCTTTAACAACCACGTTGCTACTTCCTATGTGAAGGCATAAGTCGTACAGTCAGTCACGGAACTTTTTTGGAAATACTGTTAATAACATCTTGGGCATAAGGTCTAGTTACTCCGCCCATATTCGTGCAACACCATACTATGCAAATTTACTTTGTATAGTACGTTTAATAAAAAAATAAATAAATAAATAAAATAATTTTTGGCGATTTTATTACTACTTTTAGGAATTTTCTGCTAAATTTTTATACAATTATTTTATAACAGCCTTGTTTATAAAAAGTACGATGGCTTTATAAAGGGTCTTTAAAATTAGTTTTATAAAAAAATGCTCGTGTTAAGCCTTTATAAAGCCTCAATATTTTTTATAAATAAGGCTATAGAAATTGATATGAAGAAAGTGTTATATTAAAAAAAATTATCAAATATAGAATTAATTTTTGGCGATTTTTAAAACCAATTTGGCAATTAGCCAAAAAGAAATCTAACAACCCTGCACTACATACATATCAATTTTAGTTATGAAACTTTTGAAATTATGGACGAGTTTCGGGAACATAATAAATAGGAGAGCTATTATATTTTCCTGTCTTGCCCAAGAACTTAACAAAATTGGTCAACAAAAATTGCTGTGTGTGAATCCAGTCTAAGCATAATATGCTAGAAAAAAAGCTTGAACAAAAATTGCAAGATATCTCGTGGTAAATCAGGCAATGATCGAATCAGTAAATATTTTGGTTGAATATTGTTCAATAATTAACTGCAAAGTTGATTAAAAAATAATAATTTATCTTATTTTCCCATTCAGAAAATTATCGAATCGATCAATAATTTAATTAAATTCATTTAACATACCAAAACAACGGCGGTAATTGGAAAAAAGTATGTTAATGTTGTCGATGTATGATACGATAGTAGAAGAGATGTATTAAGTAATTGAATTCAAATTTTATTGTATATTATTCTAAATAAATAATTACTAAAGAATTTCAAATTTACACTCGAACCAAAGAGATTATCTGATAGCAATGGAAAATTTCTTTTTATTAAATTCAGTAATTTGAAATAATTTAATGGTTTAAGTTAAGACTATACGATGCCTTGAACAGATACAATAGATCCCCATGATAGCCTAATAACATTTCCCTGCTTAATATAGATTGTTTAAACAACAAAGATATTTTTAAAGTCTGCATTCACTATCACAATATAAAATCTTAGCCGTAGATTAAACTGTCCTTAAAATGTTTTATTTCACTATTTTCTCATTTGCCCTCTATTGATTAATACAGAGATTTTAATGAGGGCAGTAGGGCAATATTAAGCAGAGAAAAGAAAACTTTTTATATAAAAGAAAAAACAAATTTCATTCAATGAACCTGCATTTTTTTTTTTTGTAATTTAACTGCGACAATGATGAGTTTTTTATTGAAATTCTTGTTGTTTCCTTGATATTCAGCACATACAGAGAAAAAAGAAGAAAAAAACAAGTTATACAAAAATTTTATTTTATTTTATTTTATTTTTAATTTAGACAAGAGAAAACAAACACATTGACACCAAACGGAAATGAAATAAGTTAAACATATAACCAAATGCGAGGGTGGGCCCAAAAGCATTTTCAGCAGCAGAATATCAAAAAAGCTTCAGCTAAAACAGGGGCCAGAACAATATTTGTTGTTCTTGTTATTTGAAGGGAAATCAAATCACTCACTATTTACTTTCAACACAATGCGAGAAATGTTTAATGGACATTGAAAAAGTATGTCTTTTTTTCCAAAAAATTGCTTTGGCCCACCGTAATGAATGTTAAGTGAAAGCACAATGACGTGATAATAATTTCTAAAAGTGTTCCATTCCACTATCTTTTAGTGCTAACCCAAAACCTAATAAGAAAAATCGAAAATTGTAATAACAAGCATATAAAGCCATCTTATGATACAATAAAACAAGAGATAGGCAAGGAGATAAAAAAAAGGAAAAAGAAAACCTAAATAAATAACACAACGGCACTAACTAATAAAAATTGCAAGCACAAACACTTTTGCTCACCCAGGCATCGCTATTGTTGTAGTTTATACCAATACTACAAATACGAATATGTATGTCCTTCGTATGTCTGTGCACACACACAAACTCACACTTCTGTTTATATTAACAAATACTTGAGCAGATGTGACGCCAATACTTATGATGTTAGTTTTACACTTGCTTGCTTAACATTTTCTATAAGGATGCGTAGCCGTGTTGCCAGATTCTTCTTAAATGCTTAAAAAATAAGTTTAAATAAAATTAGATGTACAAATATTTTTATTTTTAATATTTCAGCAAGTAATAAAAAATTAGTTTAGCAAATTTTGTTACATATACAATTTAAAAAATAATCTTATGGAGTTTTTTAATCACATTGATTTTTTAGGGCTTCGTACACCAAAGGTGAAAAGGAACCCTATTGTTTTTGCTACGCTGTCCGTATGTCCGTCCGTCTGTCCGTCCGTCTGTCGACCTTTGGCCGCTACAACAACAAATACATGACAGTTGGAAATTAAAGGGTGTTCCAAAACGAGCAACGAAAAATGTTAAAATCCCATGTAATATATGTACATATATACAATTGTATGTATATACACTTGAATTTTGTAAGATTAGTGTATTTTTATACAGACTACAACAATTAACACTAAAATTAAAAAACAGTTTAATTAAAGGGTGTACCATCAGTAAATGTAATTTTGACTATGTAATTTTGACAACTTGCTGTATCTTGGAAACCGTAAGGGAAAACTTCTTTAAATTTTCAAAAACGGTAAAACAAAAAAATCCCAAAATTATAAGATAGCCAAACCGAAAAAAAAATCGCCAAAACGAAAAAAAAGCACCAAAGTAAAAAAAATTTCTAAAACGAAAATAAATCGCGAAAACCCGGAAAAATCGCCAAAATGAAAAAATCGCCGAAATGAAAAAATCGCCAAAATGAAAAAAATCGCCAAAAAATAAAAAAAATCGTCAAAATGAAAAAAATCATCAAAATGAAAAAAAATCGCCAAATTGAGAAAAAAGCGAAAAATAAACAAAAAAAAATATTTCAGCTGAAAAAACGTGAAAAACTTAAAAAACGCTGTATTAAAAAAATTTTCAAAGCCCAACGTACGGAACCTTTCGTACGCGAGTCAAAGTCGCACTTTACTGAATTTTTTTTTAAGTTTAATTTCATGTAAGCTTTTAAAGCACATACCAAGCGCAATATAAGCAGATGTTTCATACAACAGACTCATCCAATAATTCTGACGCTTCGCTTCTAGCCACAACAATTATACCACTGAGACTCGTACTCTCCTCTGGAATTTTTAACCGCTAGTTTCATAAATACTATGAGTCAAATGTGTCTAAAACATGAATTGCAGTTAACTGATACAATAAATTTGACTGAAAACTAAAGTAAAATCATTTTATTTTTTAAGAAAAAACATAATAATGAAATAAATTTACTTTTTTTTGCATCTAATTGGTCACCAGCGGGTTAATTTTTTCTTAGAATTATCCAAAAATGCCTGTCTTTAGCTTCCCTCTCAATGTGGCTCCAAAAAGTTTAATATTTCAAAAGTTATTAATTTCGCACGGAAAAAGTAGGTCTTTGAAACATAGTGCATTGGCTGACCTTTTTCAGTTCGATTTGTATTTAGTTGTAAGAAGTATGTAAAGAAAATAAATGTAAAAAATAACAACAGCTGTTCAAGAATGGAGTGTTGCCACATAAGTATTTTTGACCGTGTTCAGACATGCATATTAATAATTTTTTTTGGGAACTGTTACAATTGTTATAATACAAATGTTAAACTTAAATTATTACAACCCACAAGAAAATTTTTTATCTAATTTTTCGACCTTTTATATATGTTCAAAGAAACAATTTTTTTACACTTTAGGTCAGTTTTATATATTTTTAGTTTTATATATCGATATTTCGTTAACGTTTGGCTAACTTCTTCAGGATTATTCTTATATTCTTTTTTTGATAATTAGTTTTAGTCTTTTTTCTTTTCAAACACAAAAAAAACTAATTATCAAAAAAAAAAAGAAAAATCCTGAAGAAGTTAACAAAAGGTTAACGAAATATCGTTACATAACACTACAAATATATAAAACTGATCTAAAGCTTAAAAAAATTGTTTCATTAAACTCCAAAGAAAAACACAAACAAAAAATTTAGTATCTTTGCTGCACTTTTTCCTAAAATTAACGGTCTTGCAAAATATGTCGGCAGAAGACATTCGATCGGAAGTGCCGAGGCCTTCCATAAGGCATTCTTTGGCAGTTCGATAATAGTAGTCGTAATTGAGCTAAAAAAATTATTTAGCAGGCCTTCAATAAGCCTTGAGGTAAGAAGGTTGACTTAGCTTTCTCGCTGGGTAATTGAAGCGGTGACGTAGACACAAACACAAGCAAAATTAAAAATATATACATATATACGAACACAAGCAATAAATATAAAATTGCAATCGCCAATTTTTGCGTTGCTGTTGTTTCAGGGTGCTATTTTCTAACTTTGTTCGCCATTTTTTTTATATAGGTACGAAACATTAAGCTGACAACACTTTTTTAAATGGCGGCCATTATGTCAGCTGTCAACAGCCTGACGCCTGAACAACTCTTCCAAATTAGGCAAATTTATTTTGAAAGTCATTGTTCTGTTCGAAATACTTATCGCCCACTACTACGTCCATTTTACGGTCAACATAATCGGCCATCAGAGCAATTAATTATTATAACTATGACACAGAGACGTCTTACAGTGCGTACAGCAGAAGTCATTGCAGCTATAGAGCCGTAGCGTAGAGGAAGACCCGAATCAGTCTATAAAGTCCACAATCAGGCTATATAGCCATGATTACTGACTTTTTCATTCATCAATTGGGCAACCATTATGTGCAGGAGCTGTGATTTCAGCAATATGGCGCAACATGTGACACAGCTCGTGCCACTATTGATTTGTTAAAAGACACTTTTGGTAACCGCATATTTTGACGTTATGGACCCGTAAATTGGCCTCCAAGATATTGTGCAATTTAACGCCGCTAGGCAATTTTCTGTAGGAATATAAAAAATTGCTCGTCTATGTCGATAAGGCCGAAACGATTCACCATTATACGAGGCTACAAATTTAACTTTTTGCGAACCGAAAATCGTAATATTTATCGATATATTTATTCGTTTGCCGTAACGATAATGTGATTCTATACACTGAACCAAAAGAGTACATAAAAACAATGAAAAGGTACATTGTTTCAATGAATTTTTGTCGTAATTTTGACCTAAGACACCGGTACATTGAATCAATGAACTACCGTTCATTGAAAATTTAAAGTTTTTAAAATCAATGTATAAGTTCATTGGCACAACGAAACTGTTCATTATATCAATGAACTGATACATTGTTTGAATGAACTTTTACATTTATTTTAATGAACCTATACGTTGACCCAATGAACTCATACACTTATTCAATGAACTTTTACATTGATTTTAAGGAACCTATACGTTGACCCAATGTACTCATACACTTATTCAATGAACTCTTACATTTTTGTTAATGAACTCATACATTGTTTCAATGAACTTTTACATTAAACATAGCATTACACGATGATTGAATTTCAATGAATATTTTCATTGAAACAATGCATGAGTACATTGAATCAACGTATTTTTAGAAAAATGTCAATGAATCTTCGTCAATGAACTTCATTCATTGATTTTATGAAAAAAAAGTTCTTTCAGTGTAGTTTATCTTTAGCGACATTTAGTTGTATATCATGTGGCATCTCTGTATACAAAATGTCAAAATAAGCGAAAAGCATGAGGAAGAATTAATGAAAAACTAAACGAATTTGATATTGTGAAATTACTTTTTTTACTTTAACCAAGTGCGAACGAATATCGTTAAAGTATGTTACTTTATAAAAAAGTTGGTAGTTTTTTGTTATATTTATTATAGTGATACGATTATCCTAATAAAATTTACTGAATCCAGCTACAGATTACACTACGTCCGAGTCAGCCAAGGGGTACTCTTGCCAAAACTCATATTTGAATTATAATGTAAGAAGATAATCTTTCTAATAAAGCAAGTTTCATGACAATGTAAAAAATTTATCTTTGTTTTATTCCATTTCTATAAAAAACACCCTATATTTCACATGAACAAAATGTTCAAATTTTATTCCCGATAAGGGCGAATAATTAAAAATTATTTATAAATTCCCTGCAAAATAAACAAAACGGCAACATTGGTACATTAGCAGAAAAAGATTGGGAGTAGGTGAATACAAGTGGAAGAGAGGGCAGTGGGTGCATTACCGGTCCAATTTTACCCAAAAGTAAATGGCAAATACTTATAGGAAATGGTAATAAAGCTCAGCTCAGCTCAGCTGCAATGTGCTGCCAAGTTGAAAGTTAATTTAAGCATAAAACTAATATGATGCGACAAAAACTACAATAAAAATAAGAAGAAGAAGAATAAAAGAGAATAGAAATAACATGAATAAATGAAATATGTAGAGCAGCACAACAATGAAATCAATATTCAATATTATAAATTGTGCAAATATTACAAAATAAATGAATGCAAAAAAAATTAATATGAGTGAAAAATAAAATGAAAATCAACATAAACTAATACATATACTCGTAAATACGAATAAAACTGTGTTAAAAGTAATGCAAATAAATATTTATTAAAAATATTTATTAAAATTGCAAAATAAAAATATGTAGAAATTAAGAAATGAGCTGTTGTTCGTTTGAGAGAAAAATTATTTTAAAATAAAGGGATGAATGAAAAAAATGTTTAAATAGTTTTAAGAAAATTAAGTAAAATTTAAAGAAATAAATCGTTATGTTATGCATATAAATATTAAGCGATATCACATGATAATTTAAATTTTGTGGAAAAAGTGCTTAAATCAGTCACATTTAACTGTTTTGTACACTGAAAGAATTTTCGGCATAAATTCTATGAATTTCGATATTACTCTAATGAAAAATTCATTAAAATTCAACCAACGTCACGCTTCGTTGGATTAATGAAAACAGTTTCGTCAAAATTATTTTATTGAAAACTTCATTAAATTTATTTAACAGTGTAATTAATGCAGTGCTATAACTTCATCGAAACAATAAAATAATTTCATGAAAATATTGTTGTCTTAAATCCAATAAAATATTCTTACGAAACCAGAATACCAATGAAGCAATTCCAATGAAATTCCTTCACAATATTCATGAAATTTTAATGAAACTGTTTAATTGGACTTATGAAGCAAAATTCTTTCGGTGTAGTAAAGCACTTTTAAACTTTCAAGTCGGATTTCAGACGTTTTTTTTACTTGTATAGTTAATTTGGAAAATTCGATATTCACTAAATTTTTTTTTGAAAAGCATCGTTCAACACACTACATATAAATAAAACGAAATATTCCAAAGTATGGCCTAAATTAATATATTAGTCCATATGAGATTTTAAGTCGAAAGTGGTCACTCGTTTCCTCCAAGTGGTCAATTGTTTCGGGCTTATCGGCGTAGACTAGCGACTTCAAATATCCCTACAGAAAATAGTCAAGCGGCGTTAAATCGCACGTTAGCTCTTGTAGGCCAATTCACGGGTCCGAAACATGAAAATGTGCGGTTAGCAAACATTTCCATCAACAAATCAATTGTGGCACGAGCTGTATGACACGGTCCTCTATCTTATTGAAATCATAGCTCCTGGACATCATGGTTGTTCAATTGATGAACAAAAAAAATCAGTAATAATGGCTCTATAGCCTGATTGTAGACTCTATAGACTGATTCGAGTCTTCGTCTATGCTATGTTCTACAGCAGCATCTCTGACGTCTCTGTGAATGATTATTATCATTTGGAGTAAACCTGCTCCAAAAACGTTCCATAGTTAATTGAATTAATTGCTCTGATGGACGATTATGTTGACCGTAAAATGGACGTGGTGCGCGATAAGTATTTCGAAAAGAATAACGATTTTGAAAATAAATTTGCTTAATTTGGAAGTATTAAAATGCCAAACCAAAGTGACAAAATTTCCGTCATGTAAACAAGTGTTGCCAACTTTAAATTATATACCTCTACAAAAACATCCTTTATTTTCAAAATATCTTTGAAATAGACCATACATCCATACATGAACTCGAAAAAAAGTGATACAATTTTTATTTCTTCAATAAAAAGATTTTAGATTTGATATGTTTTCACACATATATTCTAAGGGCGGAATTTTCTAACGACTCTTAATGCACAAGCTAAGAAGAGCAACTATGCGTCCTAGTTTTCACAATGCAAGTCTTATTGCTAAGCTGATTAGTTTTTAGGGGAGAGAGACGAGCGGAAAAGAAACGACTACTCAGCTCCATGTACTGTCAATATGTTTTCCTTTCCCATTCGTAATGTTACAAAAAGCAAACTATGCATAAAAAATATGAGCTGAAAAATAAGACTTGATTTGGTTGGACGCCAATGAAAGTTCAAAGAAGAAAAAGTGATAAACTTAGCAATAAGACTTGACTAGTGTGAACTGAGACTAAGTACATACATATGTACAGTAAAATTAAAAAAAAATTCTGCCAAAAGAAAAACCGACTTCAATGCAAAGATATAATGGAATAATTTTTTTTTTTTTTTTTTTTTTTTTGCATGATTTTTTTATTTATTGTATCTTCATATATGAACTAACAATAAGTATTCAAATCTTAAATCTAAAAATATAATTAGGCCCGACCAGTGTCGGACATAAGCTTAGTAATAGTTATATATAATACATAAGTAGTGATAGTCAAAAGGAAAAAAATAAAGTATTTTCAAGAAGTCCCATCTGGAGTGCTATGAATAAGAGCCCATGTGTCCCTCTTTTTTAGGCGGATGTGTCCAGTAAAGTTCAAAATATTACGGGCAAGCGGATTAGGATGTGACTCGAGTTTTGTTAAATATTTGCCAGCGTATTTTGCAATTTCTTCAGTCACTAGTGGCATATTTAAATCACGATGTATATTTGAATTTTTTATATACCATGGAGCCAATGTTATTAAGCGTAAAATTTTGTTTTGCCTTCGTTGGATTCTCTCGACATTAGAAGCTGAAGCAGTGCCCCATAACTGTATTCCGTAGCACCATATTGGTTTCAAAATCGTCTTGTATATTAAAAGTTTACAATCTAGACTGAGTGAAGAATTTCTACCAATCAGCCAATGTAGCTGAGTTAATTTCAGTTTCATTTGTGTTAGCTTTGAGTCAATATGGGGCTTCCATGTAAGCCGTCGATCAAGGTGTATACCAAGGTATTTTACGTGTGAATGTTGAAGAACAACTTGATTGTTGATTCGAATAGGGGAACAAGTATCTCTTCGCAGGGTAAATGTTACCTGGACACACTTTTGCTCGTTTACTTTGATTCTCCATAAATTTAACCATAGTTCCAGTTGTGTAATATGTTCTTGTAGATATCGGGAAGCCTCGTGAGGGTTTTCGTGCATACTAAGGCAGGCTGTATCATCGGCAAACGTAGATGTATGAATATTGCTGCTCAAAGGCATATCACAAGTGTAAATCAAATACAAAACTGGCCCCAGTATGCTCCCCTGTGGCACACCGGATAATATAGATTCGGGCACACTCATGAAGTCTCCTTCCACAACCGTAAACTTCCGGGTAGTAATATAACTTTCTAATAGCTTCAGAAAATTTATTGGTAAATATGATTTCAATTTTAAAATAAGACCTTCATGCCACACTTTATCAAATGCCTGAGAAACGTCGATAAACAGCGCAGAACAATACTTCTTTTCTTCAAATGTTCTTCTTATAAATTGAACCAATCTATGAGTTTGTTCGATGGTGCTATGCTGACTTCTAAAACCAAATTGATGGTCCGGTATGCACCCATTACTAACTAGAATTGGGGACAATTTTGTCATGAGCAGTTTTTCGAAAAGTTTTGACATTGTTGATAGCAGACTTATTGGCCTGTATGACTCAGCCTTGGTAAGGTCTTTGCCCGGCTTTGGAATCATTTTAACTTTGGCAAGCTTCCAGCTATTTGGAAAATACTCCAGTCGTAAAATGGCGTTAAAAATAAATAATAGGATTCTAATTGCAATACGAGGCAACTTTATTAGCATCTGGTTACTAATTCCATCAATACCCGGAGCTTTCTTCGGGTTAAGTTCAGCAATTACTTTTTGTACATCACACGTTCTAAATTTTATGGGTCGAGGGGGTAGCGCCACTACATTCAGCAAATCAATAACACCAGTACACGAGTTAGGGGTAAATACTGATTTTAAATGCTCAGCAAATAGTTTACCTTTTTCAGTATCGCTTCTTGCCCAACCCCCTGTAGATGTACGCAGAGGTGGTTTAAACGCAACAGGTGTTTTAAGCTTTCTAGCAGCGCGCCACAAGGAGTAATTAGATGCTGGTGTGGCATCAAGACCTTCCAGATAGTTTTTAAAAGATGCAGTTTTTTCAAATGCAAGCAAGTCTTGGAGTCGTTTAATGCACTCTTTAAATCTGATTTTATGTTGTGGTGATCTGTGCTGTTGCCATTCCCTTCTAGCTCTTCTTTTTTCACTTACAAGACGTTCAATATCCGTAGAATAAATTCTATTAAATCCAGTCTGCGGGTAGGAGGTAGTCGCATGTTCAGCAGCCTGTTTTATATTTTTGATAAGATTGCCAATGTTAAATTCAATATCTTCGGATGTTCTTAGTATAATGTTTTCCGTACAATGAGTACTGAGATATTTTCTGAACCCCAGCCAATTAACACGGTTGATCGTCTTCACATACGGGTGAGGTAAGTCACTACTTAGTGGGCTACAAATTGTAACGATCGTGGGAGAGTGATCGGAGGAAAGATCTTGAGACGCTTCAACATGAACTAATTCCCTAGAAATATTTTTCATGACTCCAAAATCTATAACATCCGGAATTTTTTGTATGTCCGTAGGCCAGTAAGTGGGCTCCCCACTCGAAATGACGTCCAAGCCCATTTTTGAAATTGTGTTGAACAATGCCCGACCTCTAGGTGTAATAAGACGCGAACCCCAGAACGTATGTTTTGCATTGTAGTCGCCAGCTGCTACGAAGCAAGGGCCAAGGGATTTGTAGAAATTCTCGTATTGGTCCTCAGTAATTGCGAACCTAGGAGGGGAGTAAATTGATGATATGACAAAATTAGTGCAAAAATTTTCGATACAAATATTCGTTGCTTGTAAATGTTCTTCGCAAATGTTGTCAATAATATAATGCTTGAGTCTTGACTTTATTAAAATTGCTGATCCACCGCATGCTCTTCCTCTCGGGTCCTTTGAATCATATAAGGTGTAGCCATAAATTTTAAAAAGGCTTCTCGAAGTCAAATGAGTCTCAGAGACCAACATTATATCAATATTTTTTTCCGTGAGGAAGTGCTCAAGTTCATTTTTATGTTGGCGAATGCCGTTTGCGTTCCAGAAACATATTGTTAACGTGTTCATGGCTTATTAAGTATTGCTTGAAGCAGAGTATTCTGCATTCGCAGCATTTCTTGCATCATGCTAGTCATACTTGTTGTAAAATTGTTTATAGTTTGCACCAGATTTTCAATAGTAGCTTCAAGGCGATTAAAATTAAAGCCTGAGTTTGTATTTATTGAAGTATTTGGCCGTGAAACATTTTGTGTGGGAATAGAGCTTGTTTTTGCAGCATCGGCATACGATACACGTGAATTAACTGGTTGGCTCACTTGGGCAAGAGTGGCGGAGTAAGTGTTTGCTGTTTGTGCTGGAGCTACTTTAGGTTTTTGCCCCATTGTCTTTTTAACGAAAGAATATACACGACAACCTCTGTAGTTAGCAGTGTGATTTTCTCCACAATTACTGCATTTTTTGTTACTTTGATCTTTCGGTTTATTGCAACTAGCAGTACCGTGCAATTCACCGCAAATAACACAAACTGTAGGTAATTTGCAGTAAGTTTTTGTGTGGCCATATTCTTGACAATTATGGCACTGTACGGGTCCAGAACGCTTGTGTGGTTCTTCAACTGTTATTTTTCGGTATAAAAGATATTTTAAATTATAAATTGGGTGCGTCTCATTTTTTCTCAATTTTATATCATTCGGCTCAAGTTCAACGCGAAATAGAGGCTGGGGGATCTTCTCCCTATTTATTATATTTGAAACATTTTTTACCTTGAATCCCTGGAGGACGAGTGCGTCTTTTATTTCTTCGGGAACAACATAAGAATCTATGCCCTTCAATACGATCTGCAGGCCTTTAGCACTCTTGAGCTGGTATGTGTAGAAACTTGTTTTATTTTTTTCAAATTCAGAAACCATTTTACGGAAATCTGTTTCGTCATAAATTTGAATTTTCGTTTCATCGATATTGCCACGTTTTATTGGAACAATGTGAAATTTTTTCTCACCAATGACCGAAATTAATTTCTTAATAAGAGCGTTTGAATTTTTTTCTCTCAAATATATTGGTGGCGGCTTGGAGGTTTTTTTCTCAGATATATCAGGTGTGTCGTTGTCATCTTGCAATATTTGAAAACGATTAGTGGAGGATGCGCTGTTATCCCTAGATACCTTTGAAGCAGATGCAATTTTATTAGAATTTGGGCTTCGCCCGCGCTTTCCCACCATTATATATCGGTCCATTCCGACTTGGACCTTGGGTTTTGGGCTACTCTTATTTATATTGACAATTTGGGTAAGTGATGAACACGAGCCTGAATCGGATGATATCGCTGATTTAAATGACGAAGTAGTAGGCAACTGTAATGTTAACAAATCACTAGTTGACATTGGACAAAGCGAAGTTGATCGCTGACGAAAAATTGGCTTAGCCGTTAAAAAAAGTCTGTCATCAGGTTTTTTATTTATTTTGTTTATATTAAGAGCATCAGAACTCACAGTAAGTATATCATCAGATTTTTTATTGTTATCATTAAGATCATCAGAGCTCACAGTAAGATAGGCATTTCTGCCGTTATCACTCACTTCACAATTATTTGTTTTTGAGGTACTCATATAGAGTATTCCTCAAGGGCACTTTGTTAGTGTATTCCTCAAGGGCACTTTGAGTTATTTTGTTTACGGTTGTTTTTGTTTTATTTTTGTTTTAGTTATTACTGTCTATGTAAAAAAATATTAGCAAAGCAAAAAAAGCTTATTTATCAAAGTTAATGTACAACGAATATTATGTACTACAAATATTTTTTTGTATGATTTTTTTTATTATGTATGTAAAAAAAAATCCGCTAATACGTCTGTTCACTATGAAGGTACAACGAGAACTGATAATGGAATAATTTGAAAAAAAATTTATGGGATTTACAATAAAATTTTAATGGAAATGCCTCCGCCAATTTTTTAAATGCAAGATTTTGTGTTTTTAAGAGCTCAAGGTGTGAGACTAGTTTTGTCAAAATTGCTAAAGTACAAGCACGTGAAATATTATATTAAAATTTCATAGGCGTGCTGCCCCCGCCCACTTTTTTGAATGCAAGATTATGTACGTTTTTGACCTTAGGGTGTGCGCCAAGTTTCATAAAAATCGATGTAATAGAAGCATGTGAAATATAATATTAAGTTTTACTGGGCGTGGCTCGGCCCCTTGTTTTCAATTTCAAGATTAACTATGTCGTTACGAGAGACCAATGTGTTGGCCAAGTTTCTTAGCAATTAAATAAGCAGAATACATAAAATCAAATAAAAATTAATGTGGGCGTGTCCCTTCCCACTTTTTTTCCAATGGGACCAATGGGAAGCTATACCCTCTCAGACAAAAAATAATAATTTTTACAATCGGTCAAAAATTTAACGAGTTATGAAGTAACACCGCCAACAAAAAAATAGAGAGGGAATTGATCACCTCCTTTTATTTTTGAAGTCGGTTAAAATAAGATTTTATTCAATCAAATTATTGAATCAATAGCGAAATAGTGATTGAGTTTGTGCTTGTGCCATAACATTTTCTTGTAAATATTAGTTGTGATTCGACATACTGAAATGAAGAGCTGGCGAACAAAACTAGACATGTCCTCAGTCAAAGTCTAACGAAATATTTTCAAAACCAGTTCGATCCTATCTTGGAAAATCCAGATAATAACGGACAGCCAATCTGCGATCAAATCCCTCGCAGGTGTGTATTCTACATCATTCCTTGTCCAAGAATACCGCACAGTCCTGGATAAACTGGCGCAGCACTCAACCCTCACACTATATTGGGTGCGTGGACACGGGACTAATTCAGGCAATCTAGTTGCGGATGACCTGGCAAGGAGAGGAACCCTACTCGGAGAAGTCCATATTGATAATCTCTGTGGGCTCCCTCTCTCATCCTGCTGGAGACGGTTCAATACTGCCTTTCTAAATTAAATTCAGGAAAGATGGCGCAATGAGCCTACCTGCGTTATATCGAGAACCCTTTGGATTCGCCTAAATATTAACAGAATCAAAAACCTCATTAGCTTCACCAGGAAGCACCTGAGGAATCTCTTGGCCACACTAACCGCCCCCTGCACTTCTCTCGAACCCACGCTAACGGTATGGGTCTCCCGTATAATGATTACTGCTACAGCTGCAATGATGAAAAAGATGAAGAAAGCATTTCGCATCTTCTCTGCTTCTGCCTTGCTTTGGAGGATCTCCGTCTGCGCTTCCTTGGCAGAATATCCTTCAATAGCCTGTCCGAGTTATCGGAAATAGGACTCAGAAATCTAAGCCTATACATTAGGAGAACGGCTGGTATGGTCGTTAGCCTTCCTCTATGGCATGTGCATGTACTAGACCCTCTTCTGTGCCACCTCTCCTCTCCTCCTCTCATTTGCTCTCTCTTATTCTAAAGAAACTTTTCATCTATATCCACCCTATATTCACTGTTTCCTTCTTATTCTACTACTTTCAACTTACAGGTAGCGCAAAGGACCCCTTGATTTCATTTTTCACCAGCAGCCTGCTAACCTAACCTAACCTACCTAACCTAACGAAAACTGGCTTTTCCTTGCTGGTCTCTATCTAGGTAGTTCAGTTATTTCCCTGTTCTGTAAAAAACAGTTAACGGTCTAAATTTGGTTTTGTTCGCCAGCTCCTCAAATATAATTGGATTGTGTCCATGGACTCTCAGACAGCCACACTGCGTTAAGTTGAGAACGGAAATATGATTTGAAATTCGGTGCTTTGACGAGGACGAGGACGAGGATACAGAGTAAGGGTGAGAGAATTCATCGTTGTTTTACTCTGACGTTAGTGAGGAATGCTTCGGATATGCAGGCCTTTAGTCAAACCAGAGGTCTATTATGCTACTCGAAACAAAAGAAAAAATTTATATGGCAATAAAATGCATGTTTAAAATCAAGGGTCGTCTAATCGTGTCTCTCGATAACGAGCTGAGTAGATCACGTTTTTTTCAGTTTGAGATTATGGCATTCGATATCGAGCCATATTATTACACTGTTCGATAACGAATGCCATAATCTCAAACGGAAAAATGTGATCGAATCAGCTAGTTATCGAAAGCGAAGATTAGACCCCAGTTTTTTCGATTGGAATTACACAATGGAATCCGTACATATCCTTGATTAGCTTTATAGTTCAGAAGGGGTTCATTTCTGAGATTTAGTGCATTCTATATGCTATTGCAAGCACTTCCCAATTCGACGCATTTGACATATGTCGTACGATTGAATTTTTAATAATTTTATATAAATAACCGCTGCTTTACTTGTTTAACTTATTTCTGTGAGTCAACATTTTCCTGTTCCAATTCTTTAAAAAAAACCAAATAGTTTATACCTTAAAACTCTGCCTTAAAGTCATTGTTGGCACTTGTTTTGTGTTACATTTTGCCTCTTCTTTTTGTTTGCTGTTTATTATTATTATTATTATTTTTCTCATAATACCATTTTAATCTATTAAACCCCTTTAACTAACAATACCCTACTTTTTTTTCTCCCTACTGCAATTGCTGCAACTACATACAACATTAGTACGGAGATGTTGGTGAAAGAGGCAAGAGCAAATGGGTGTAGAGACCCCATACACTCTCTATATATTGTTACAGCTTGTCTTGTACTATCTTTCGTTTTTTTTTTATAATATAGCATTATTTTTTTTTTGCATTCATGGCAGTCCAATTCATCATGTTGCCAAAGCAGAAATGCTTGTTTATATTTTTAGGTCGATTAAAAAGCTACAGAAATATAAAAAACAGAAAATAATACACATATACACATATATTTTTCAACAAATGTAGGCCAAATGTGTTGACTTACATTACTTACAATACATACATACATACAGACACATTGTATTTGCATAAAAAAATATAAAATGACTGCATGTATACACATATACCGATAGTTGTATCTACACTGTCGTATACAACGTACGTACACTTGTATGTAGTTAAATATTAGAATATGGTTGGAAAAGAGACACCAACAAAATATATTTAAAAAAAAGGAGCAGAAAAATTGCGACACATGCATTTTTACCCACACAGCAGCTACTCTCGTACATATGTACATATGCCTGTAGGATGCTTGAGGTAAGGTGTCTGCAACTTTTGTCGACTGTTTTGGTGACTTTTTGGCGTTATTGTGAATGGTTTATTAGAATAGAATAAGGGGAAGATCTGGTCCAAAGACCGGCATTGCGATACCTGATGGATGATATATCATCTGAACACAGTAACTCAGAATGAAGAACACGCCTTCTACTGACACATAAGACGATACACTCACAAAGAATGTGTGCCGTCGTCTCATCATCTTCCGAGCATAAACGACACAGGGATGAAGGAACTTGGTTACTTTTCCACATAGGATAGTTCAGTCCAAAGTGACCAGAAAGAAAACCAGTAACAAGCCGTAAAATATTCCTGTTGAGGTTCAGGATGACATTATATGTAAATGGTTGCGTCAAAGCTTTGGCCTGTCTTAAACCAGAAGAAGACAGCAACATTTCCTTAGCGGTCGGAGTATCATCTTCTTTGATCAGAGATGTTACAGTCGACCGACTTACGCCACAAAATGGCTCTGGGCCCATAAAAGTAGCAGCAGAGGCCCTCCTTGGCCAGTTCATACGCTTCCTAGTTACCTGGATGACCGCTGTGGACAGGTATCCAATAAATGGAAACCTTGTTCCATATGCATAGCTTTTGTAATGAGTCAAATCACTCTGAAACTAGCATGAAACGGAATTCCCATGCAAGGAGAGACTTAAGAGCTGCCTGGCCTCTAATGCCCCTATTTAAATTAATGTCAATACAGAGAGCTTTTTACGCTCGAGCCAAAAAATTCCAGCACCAACACCATCCTCCGTTTTAGATCCATCAGTATACCAACATAAGCTTCTGGAATTCACATCGGGACCGTTTTCGTACCACACTGCCATTGGTGGAATTGTGACATTTAATCTCCTGTTGAACCTCAGTTCACAGTTTATCATGTCACTAGGGATTCCTAGGAGTCCTAAGCTGGGCATTGTACTCAGGACCGACGAGTGCCCGTTTCCAACACAACAAGCAGATCTCCTGAGACCCATCCTATAATGGCAAATTTGAAAGTAATTAGAGAGGACTTTAACAGTGATCAACACTTTCTAATCTAATCACCCACATCTAAAGCAAATGGAATATGTATATATACATATATATATAGGAAGTTTTTTATATATTTCGATAGAAGTACATCTAAAGTATCGAAACACGCAAAAATCTCGATTTCAAAAAAATAATGAGTTAGGGCCTTTTTACATTAAGGTAACGATATATAAGTTAAAACATTTGCCAGCCTTATCCATATTGATACATACACCGAAAACTGAATCAAATAAGTATCCAAGTTAAGGTATTTGATTTTTGTCTTATTTTAAATTAAATATGTTCATACCTTTCCCACCGTTTATGCTGACGACATGTCCAGCAAAATAAAGGTGTTGGGTTTCGCAAATTGTTTTCTCACGAAAAATGCTTTTCAGGCAAAAATTCTAAAACGGTAAACAGATACTAATTGTGGCGACTGCAATAGTTTTAAGTTAGTCTTAATCATACAGTAGTCTTAAGCAGACAGTTAGTCTTAAACATAGAATTAAGAAAAGAAAAATAAATAATAAAAATAAAAAATAATTTTTTTTAAAAAACTTTAATGAACAAATAATTTAACTGGGGGCTCAACCGGGATCGCCCATCGTATAACATCCTGAAAAAGTCAAGTAAGGATTCGGTGCGAGTGATCAAAAAAAATAAAAAAACCTTTGTGAGAAAAACAAACAAGTATCCTTTCAAAAAAGGAGAAAAGCAAATAAAAAAAAAAACTTTGTGAGAAACAAGTATCCTTTCAAAAAAGGAGAAAAGCAAATAAAATAAAAAAAACTTTGTGAGAAACAAGTATCCTTTCGAAATAAGGAGAAAAAGCAAATAAAAAAACTTTGTGAGAAACAAATATCCTTTCTAAAAACAAATAAAAAACCTTCGTGATAAACGTATCCTTTCAAAAGAAAAGGAGAAAATAAATATAAACTTTTGTTTAAAAATAAGTATCATTTCGATAAAAAAGAAAAAGGACATTAAATTAAACTTTTTAAAATTGTTTTAACCAAAAGACGATTATACAATTAAATTAAACTTTCTGTGGCAGAAGATAAGAGGTAAAAGCCACAATAGCTAACATTCTAATGAAATATAAAAAACACACAACAAAATACATCAACAACAGAAGGAAGCAATCAACAGCAGTAAAATATTGACTCGAAGAAATCAACAGCAACAGAACATTGGCCTGGAGAAATCAACAACAGTTAACGATAGTTGTAAGTAATTTTAAGGAAAATATTTAAATTTAATTTTTGTAAAGTATACTTAAAATTTAATAATGTTGTTTGAATTAATTTAAAATGAGTTTAAAAGGAATCAAAAATAATTTTGAATATAAATAAAAAAAACACATATTTTCTGTGGCTATCTTAAATTAAAACCAAGGAAAGACAATTGTGTAACTGTTCCTTTTTTCCTGATTTTGTCGAGAACACTAGTTTCGAATAAAATTTTTTGGCTTTATTTCATTATCTGATTCAAACTGGATTCAGAAATTGATCATTTATCAGATTTGTTTAAAGGTTTAGGAACTGATCGTGAAAATAAAATGGCTAGTATGGATCAAGTAAGAATTCTAATGGAAGCACAGACAGCTCCATTGATCACTAGAATAGAGGAACTGACTAGGAGTTTAGGCGCGTTAACGGCTAGTAATACGGTAGGAGAATTTGAGGAAGAAAAAATTAATATCACTGTGCGTTGTGACGAACCTTTGGACGTCATAAAATCCTTGCCAACTTTCGACGGCAAACATTCATACGTCAGCTGGCGTGAGGCCGCTACAAATTCAATGAAGATCTATGCAAAAGGCAGCAAACGTTACTTTTCCGCCTTGACTATTTTGAGAAACAAAATTATTAACGAGGCCAACGACACCTTGACTAACCATGGCACGGTGCTTAATTTTGACGCAATCATCAGCCGTCTGGATTTTGCATATGCCGACAAACGACCCTTACACATAATCGAACAGGAACTCAGTGTGATGCGCCAAGGATCACAGACAATAATGACATACTACAACGAAGTTAATAAAAAACTAACCGACCTGACAAATAAAACTATAATGACTCACGGAACAAATTCAGAAATCACGAAAGAACTAAACAATAGGAATAGACAATACGCACTTAGAGTTTTTATGACGGGATTAAATCCTCCTCTGGCGGATATCCTATTTTCAATTTCACCCAGTAGTTTGCCAGATGCACTAGCAAAAGCACAAGAATTAGAAGCAAATAAAGTTCGTGCTAATTTCGCTTTGCATTTTAATAAACCACAGATTAATTACATTAACAAAGGAAATAATACTTTACGTTTCCCTAATCGCAGTTACAGGGACTCACGTCCTAATGAAAATTATAGACAATACCAGACAAAACCAGAACCAATGGAATTAGGAAGTTCAACATACGATGTTGCCAAGCCAACATTTAATTTTAAACAGGATAAACCACAAAATTATAATTACAACAATCACCAACAAACAAGACCTTTCAACAACTACCAAAATCCAAGACCTAACAACAATTTCCAACACAATCTTAAACGACAATGGAATAATAGTGGCCAAGTGAGCCACCAGCCTCAACACAAATTTCAGCGAATTAACAATTTGAACGAAAATGCTTTTTTAGGTCAAGAAATGGACTGCCCTACATTATCAAGGCGTCCACAACAGGAAGACAATACAAAATTTTAATTGACAGCGGTGCTACAAGCTGTTACTGTAGTCCTGGTGTTCTAACGAATAGACAGGAATTAGCTATTAAGAAGAGGGTAAAAACCATTAATGGTTTTACCATCATTGAACATTTTTATGAAGCCAATATTTTTGGTTTTAATGAAAGATTTTACGAAATTGAAAATCTAGAAACAGACCTTCTTATAGGTTATAATTTTATGAAGAAAGCCAATATTGTTTTAAATTTTAAAGAAGGGAAACTAACTTGCGGTAAACACTGCGAGAAAATAATAAATATTGAGTCAGGTGATTCAAGTGAAAATACGGAAGTAAAAACCGATCATTTAAAAGAAAATGTCTTAAATAATATGACTAATGATCAAATATACAATTTTAATAATGAAAGTGATGAATCTTTGAACATTTTAAGAAAAAATGTTACAAAAAATATTGAAAAAATTCATTCCAATATAAATATGAATTTACCGTTTAGGACGGACATCAGAGCAGAAATTCGAACAATTGCTGAAGCGCCAATATGGAGCAAGCAATACCCTTATCCACTTTCTGCAAATAATTTTGTAAATAATGAAATTAAGAGATTACTAGAGGACAAAATAATTCGCCCTAGTAAGAGTCCTTATAACTCCCCAATATGGGTAGTTCCAAAAAAAGGAATAAACGAAGATGGTACGCAAAAATTGCGTATGGTTATAGATTATAAAAAATTGAATGAAAACACGGTATGCGATAAATATCCCATTCCGGATTGCAATGTAATACTGTCCAATCTAGGAACAGCAAAATATTTTTCAACCATCGATTTGGAGTCCGGTTTCCACCAAATCCTTATGAAAGAAGAAGATGTTGAGAAAACTGCATTTTCCGTTAACAACGGAAAGTACGAATTTATAAGATTACCCTTTGGCCTCAAAAACAGTCCAAGTATTTTTCAACGGGCCATGGATGACATTTTACGCGAATTTATTGGAAAAATATGTCATGTTTATATAGACGATATAATTGTCTACTCAAAGACTCTAGAAGAACATTATAAACATTTAAGATTGATAATTGATAGACTAAAGGAATCAAATATGAAAATTTCATTAGAAAAATCTAAGTTTTATGCCAAAGAAGTAGAATTTCTTGGTTACGTAGTGGGTCACAATGTAATCAAAACTGATCCAAATAAATTAGAAACAATAAATAATTATCCTTTACCTAAAACCTTAAGGCAACTAAGGAGTTTTCTTGGAATGGTAGGATACTACCGAAAATTTATAAAAAATTACGCTCAAATAGCGAAACCACTGTCGAAATATCTAGCAGGAGAAAACGGTAAAGTGTCACAATACATGTCAAAAAGAATAAAAATAGAATTAGATGAACAGGGTATACTCACCTTTGATAGGTTAAAAAAATTATTGTCTGAACAAATTGAACTAACTCAGCCAGATTTCAATAAAAAATTCGTCCTTACTACCGATGCTTCTAATGATGCGGTAGGTGCTGTCCTTAGTCAGGATGGTAAGCCTATAACTTTTATATCAAAAACATTAAATTCTACAGAAAAAAACTACGCGACAAATGAAAAAGAACTTTATGCTATTGTATGGGCATTAAAGAATTTAAGAAACTATTTATATGGTAATTCAAATCTTGAAATTTATACAGATCATCAACCACTAACGTTTGCAATTTCTACACGAAATCCTAATGCAAAAATTAAAAGATGGCGATCATTTATAGAGGAATTTTCACCAAAAATGATTTATAAACCAGGTGTTAACAATATTGTAGCCGATGCTCTTTCACGCCAATACTTAAACAACATATCAGATGAAGAATCTCTACATAGTACTCAACATTCCACTGAAAGTAGTGACGATTTCAATATTCCAAAAATTTCAAAACCCTTAAATGAATTCAAGCAACAAATACTTTTAAGCAAAGCAAATTTTACAATTCATGAGATGATCATAAGTTTCGGGAGAACAAGACATATAATAGAATATGACACGAGAGAAAATCTCAAAACCATTCTTTTAGAATTTATTAAACCGAATTTGGTTACCTGCATTCACTGCACACCAGAGGATCTCTACGATTTTAAAGAAACAGTGAGGGGGGTTTTCACAAACAAGTTTGTATATACCGAAATATTTCCACTAGACATCACAAACGTCGATGACCAACAAAGCATTATTCAATGTACTCATTCTCGAGCTCATAGAAGTTGTAAAGAGAATTGCAAACAAATATATAAGCAGTACTATTGGCCAAAGATGATAAAACATTTTAAGGAATATATTAGAAATTGTACGATTTGCAATCGAAATAAATATAATAGACATCCACAAAAAGTTCCAATTGGAGAGGCTCCAATTCCTAACATAGAGGGGGAGTTCCTTAATATAGATATTTTTTACGCTGAAGGTCTTAAATTCATAACATGCGTTGATGCTTATTCCAAATTTTTAGTTATTAAAAACATTGAAGATAAGACTAACATTGGAGAAAAAGTTTTAGACGTCCTTCAAAATTTTCCTAATGCCAAAAAAATAACACTTGATAACGAACCAGGTTTTTTAACTGCTCAATTTAAATCTTTAATGCAACGCTTAGGTATTGAACTTTATTATTGTACACCGCGACATAGCACAACGAACGGTCAAATCGAAAGAGTCCATTCTACTTTAATTGAAATAGCTAGATGTATCAAGGAGGAATTTAATCTTTTGGACGACACGGAAATTTTTTATAGAGCAGCTCAGCAATATAATAATACAATACATTCAGTTACACAAAACAAACCTGTAGATATACTTTTTAATAGGGTAACACATAATTTGGCGGAAATATTAAAAAAGGCTCAGGATAAAATGTTATCAAGAAATAACCCAAGCCAATTGAAAACTTATCAACCAGGCGATATAATATATGAAAAAATTATAGGGCAAAGAAATAAACTATTGCCAAGATTCAAAAAACAAAAAGTAAAAGAAGACTTAGGTAATAAAGTAAAAATTAAGTTTCGCGATAGGATAATACATAAAGATAATATTAGAACTTAAGCATCTGAAATGAATTTTCTTTATTTTTATATTTTTTATTTTTAGAAAATGAAGTTTTTAATAATACTTTTTACATTATTCGAGACTTACAAGACAGAAGTCCAGATGCTAGACTATACGAACTCACAATTAATTTCAATACACCAAGGACAAGCAAGACTAAAGAACGGAAACTTTAAACTAATTCATATTTTAGAACTTAACGAATATGAACGAACTATTAACGACCTGGACAATGAAATTCAGAGGAAAGTACTAAGAAACAGCACATCGCTACCATTTTTACTTCATGATATCAATGAGATAAGAAATCAAATTAAGAGAATGAAACCAAGAGTTAAACGCTCAATTGACATCATTGGCACAGTTTGGAAATGGATAGCTGGTTCACCCGATCACGAGGATCACAACATTGTAGTGAACAAAATAAATGGACTACTTACGAATACCGCGCGACAGAAAATTATTAATGAAAAATTCAGTGACAGGATCAACTTATTGACGAATACTACTAACAATATTTTAAAAACAATTCAGTCTTTAGAAGAAACTCAAAGAACTATAGAGGATTCCATTAGAAATAGAATAAATATTGTCAAAACGGATGTTATTAATATAGAATACGCCTTACAATGGGCAAAAGTAGGAGTAATTAATTCATTTATACTTTCGGAAAAAGAAATCAATGAAGCCAAACAATTTTTAGATCTGGAAGAATTTCCTTACAATAATCTGGAGGAAGCCTTAGGTTTTGCTACAGTTAAGATAGCTACAGACTACTCTTCATTAATTTATATAATAAATCTACCTGCAATTAATAAAATAAATTGTGAAAAAATATTAATTAAACCAATAAAACAAAATGAAAAAATTATAAAAGTTAATTCTGAAAATGTAATTAGATGTAAGAATAAAATTTTTGAAATAAGAAATGATTGTAACCAATTTAATAATTTATGTATTTGCAATAATGAAAATTTAATAGACATAAGTAAGACGAATTGTATACCATCACTTTTAAAAAGCAAGAACCACAATTGCACATTTATAAACAATCAGCACGTTCCTACTGTACAAGAAGTAAATGAGGGAACAATACTTTTAAATCAATTTAACGGAGTTTTGGAAATATTTGAAAATAAAACATATCAACTAACTGGAACATACTTGATTCAATTTCATAATGAAACAATTATTATTGAAAATCGAACATTCACTTCAAAAGAAGTTTCACACTTGAAACCACTTCCAGCTGTACTACAGCTATCATCTAATAAATCGGTAGTCGAAGAAGTCCTATCTTTAGAAATGATGAAAAACCTTCAAGTAGATAACATAGATGAAATAAATTCGATATCAACCAAAGGATACTTAATGTTTACCACAAATATCGGTTTATCTATTTTGGTAATTATTTCAATTTATTTAATATTTATCAAACTAAAATCAAAATCAAATTCTGATATAAATGTCATAACAATGGTTGAAAAAGAAGTCGAACAAAAGGCTTCTACAGTTGAAACGTCAAGTTTTCAAGAATCTAATAAAAGATTTTGTAGCTCTAATGAATTACCAACATTTTAACAATCGGGGCGATTGATCTTACAGAGGGGGGAGTTAAGGTATTTGATTTTTGTCTTATTTTAAATTAAATATGTTCATACCTTTCCCACCGTTTATGCTGACGACATGTCCAGCAAAATAAAGGTGTTGGGTTTCGCAAATTGTTTTCTCACGAAAAATGCTTTTCAGGCAAAAATTCTAAAACGGTAAACAGATACTAATTGTGGCGACTGCAATAGTTTTAAGTTAGTCTTAATCATACAGTAGTCTTAAGCAGACAGTTAGTCTTAAACATAGAATTAAGAAAAGAAAAATAAATAATAAAAATAAAAAATAATTTTTTTTAAAAAACTTTAATGAACAAATAATTTAACTTCCATATATTTTTGTTGCAATTATGGTTTTTACAAAAAGCAACAAAAACTATGGCAAGGGTGGAAAAGTTGATACAATCGTAATTTTTTTAATAATGGGCCTTATCACAAGTGTCGTATTTCGACTACGACTACGACGATTTTGCACTAGATTGAAGAAAAAATTTTGCAATGTTCTTTAGTCTAATACAAAATCGTCGTAGTTGAAGTTGTGATACGACACTCGTGATAAAGCCCAATATATGATGTTCAGAAATCGTGCTATACTATTTAATAATCCTAAGATAATCCTAGTATTATACAGGATGCTCCTGTGGATGAGTGGTAGCGATGCTAGCTTCTCAGTCCAGAGGTCGTGGGTTCGATTCCCGCCATAGACCCGCATTTCCGCAGACAAACTAATCGCTACGCGGATTGCGTTGTGTTTAAATAAAAAAGAAATAAAAAATTCCATATAGCAAACAGCTAATATAAAAAAATCATAATTTCAGGTATTTAATAAAACTATTATGTGTTTTAATTCAAACATCCTATTGTCACATATAGCGCGATATTATGTAAAATATTTATTTCCAAGGAAATTTTCGGTTTTGTTCATAGTTTCAAGAAAATGATATACATATATGCCTTAATTCATTTTGTAATTATGACTTGTCTTTAGCGATATATTTTATGATATCAAAATTAGCTAGAAATTAATAAGAAATCGTTGCAACATAATTCTGCTCAAAGCATAATTTTTACCAAAAAATATTTTTTCCAATTTTCCAACCCTGGCATGTTATTTTTAATTTTTCTGATATTAATACTAATTTTTTTCATTATAAAATATAATATATAATAATAAAAAAAATAGTTTTATGTAGTTACTTATATATACCAAACAAAATTTTAATATTTTCCAGCTCTGGAGCTGTTTTGAGATTTTTTTTAACAAACGCTTCCTTCTAAGAGATAAAATATATTGATTTATAAAGAAAAAGAAAAAAATTATTTGATCTAGTTTCTTTTATATAAAAAGAAGTTTAAATTTTCCAGCCCTGTAATCATCCTTTTAGATTTTTGTATTTTGTGATACCAATCAATATATTTCAAAAACATAAAATATGTTTAACTTATAGAGAAAATTATAAAATTATTTTAGTAGGTTACTTTTATATACCAAAAAAAAGAGAGAATATATTTCCAACCCTGGAATTGTTTTTGATTTTTTGGATTTTTAATACCAATTTCATTTTTACTAATATGTGATCTTCTCCGAGAAAAGGGACCGAGTGTGTCAAAAAACGGGTGTGTGTCAAAATCGATACAAATGAGAAAAACATTAAAATTTTATTTTTTAAATGCGTTTTTCTCAAAACTTAATTTTTACACACTAGGACCCTTTTTTCGGAGAAGGTCACATATTTAAAATGTATTTATTTACAAAAAAAAAAAAAAAAATTAGTTACTTTTACATGGCAAAATAAAGTTTAAAGTTTCCAGCTCTGAAACCGTCTTTTCGATTCTGCTGATTTTTCAGCACCAATTTATTTCGGACAATTTCTGATACACCCGTCCAAAACCGCAGTCTTCATCTTTTCTGGAAGTTTCGGAAAACTGATTTCATGTACAGACTGACGGACAGACGGACATCGCTTAATCGTCTTCCGTTATGGGTCGCATACCATTTTTGGTGAAGGGTATAAAAATAATTTTATTTTTATTTATCCAGCCCTATTTTCGATTTAATCGTAAGTGACATGAAGTAATAAACAAACAACTTTTTTATTCAAATTAAACACTAATGTATACCCATAGTCTCAAATTATAAAAATGCAAAAACAGAAATTTTATCGTAAGTGAATGTCATAAAAAAATATCTCTTGAAAAATTGAACCTTTGTTGCTTACGATTAAATCGAAAATAGGACTCGATAAAACTAAAATTATATAAAAATTTTTATATGAATTTATTCAACTATTAAAAATTTTATAAAATGTTCATATGTATTGATTTAAATTACAGAAAAAAATTGCCTGATATACATATGTTAGTTTTGTCAAATTTATTCACGATTTACTCTTTTGGAAATGAGTACGTATGAGTATTATTGACGAAGAATACTCTATTATTCATACGTACTCATTTTCAAATGAGTAAAAAAATTTATATAAATATTTGACAATACGTGTATAGGGAAAAGCATGGTCTGGCATATAATGCGTCATTAGCACTGGCGACAAAGTCAGTAGCCAATTAATACTGTTTTACTAGTGACACTTCCTACAGGGTATAAATGTACTCGTATGTATGCATATAATCTAACACATCCTTGGTAAACTGGAGCTAAATCGTATCAGTTGCTTTACATTTTTTCTAAGTACTAGACAGCACATGTATGTGTGTAGGTATGTATGTATGTATGTATGTGTGTGTATATATGTGAGTGAGCGAGTGACGGACGACTGACTGCCAGTTTTTAAGGGTTTGTGAGAATGTAGAGTTCAAAAAAAGCTGTTGCTTTTAATGCCGGCAAGAGTGTAAAAATAAGCAACACTTTTAGATTCATACTCAGGCATGTGTGACAAGATAAAATACTGTATTTTAGGTGAATACTTTCTTACTAACACATACATATATAAATTTGTATGTATGCATGCACAAATCTCAGTTTGTCTTTAGGTAAAGACTAAATGGCATCATGAATGATTTTTATTTGTATAAAAATTGTAATAGAAGCTTTAAACACAAAAAACAGAAATGTGAAATGCCAAATGATGTGATGTTCCCAAAAACGAAAAAAAATTTAAAGAATCATATAGAACAGTACAGATATTCATAAATGACACAACAACAACAAGAATTTGGCTAAAATAAACTTAAATTTAGCAAAATATATTTAAGACTGTTTTAATTATTTTCCAGTTCAGAGATAAAAAAAATTGGATTTTTGTATAAAAATATGTGAAAAGAAGTATTTTATAAATGGAATACAAAAAATTAAAACAATCATGGTAAAAATATGATTTATGCGAGTACTTTGTGTGATTAAAGTTTAGAGTGCTCTAGCACAGCAAAATTGAAAGCATTAAAATTCTCGAATTCTTTTTCTCATACAGCCTATTCAGATAAGGCGAGACAAAGCTAACGTTATCTCTTGGAGTCCCTTTTTGAAACCAAGTAAGCGTGTTTACAGGAGAACTTTTTGTCACACCAGTCAAGGGACTTTTTAGAATACCGTACACCAAAGGCAAAAATTAACTCTATTGTTTTCGCTACGATGTCCGTTCGTACGTTTGTCCGGCTGTCTGTATGTCTGTCATAGGTTGTTTTCTCGAGAACCGCAAGAGCTATAGAATATGTAAAACTTTGGCCGCTACAACAACCAATATATGACAGCTCAAAATTAAAGGGCTTCCTTAGGCGAGCAACGAGAAATGTTGAAATCCTAATGTAAAATATATATAGACACTTGACATTTTGAAAGTCAGAGTATTTTTATGCAGAATGCAAGAATTGACACTAAAATTTAAAAAATCTAAATTAAAGGGTATTCTATCATTTAATGTAATTTTGACAAGTAGATGTATCTTGGAAACCGTAAGATGCAAAGTCTTAACATGTTCGAAAACGCTAAAATTAAAAAAAGTCCCAAAATTAATAAAAATAATCGGCAAAACCGAAAAAAAAACACCAAAACGAAAAAATCGCCAAAAGCCGAAAAAAATCGGCACAACGAAGCGGAAAAAATAAAATTAATCATTTTAAACGAAAAAGTCGCCAAGAATCAAAAAAATCGCCACAAACGAAAAAAATCGCTGAGACAAAAAAATCTACAAAGCAAGCCCCTAGACAAAAAAAAAAAAACGCTTAAACTAAAATAAATTGCCATAATCCGAAAAAAGCTAAGAAATAAATTTAAATCGCCAAATCAAAAAAATCGCCAAAAGTCGGCAAAACGAAATAAGCGCAAAAACTAAAAATATCGCTTAATCTAAAATAAATCGCCATAATCTCAAAAAAGTCGCCAAAATAAAAAAAATGCGTCAAAACTAAAAAAAACGCTTAAACTAAAATAAATCGCTTAAACTAAAATAAATTGCTATAAAGCGAACACAGAGAAAGAACTGCCTCATAGAATCAAGAAGATTTTCTCTATGAAATGTTTTTTGGCTAAGGAGTATCCCAGCAGAAAGAAGCGAAGATTTTTTCATAGAGATTCCTTATTGTTTTTATGTGGTAAATCTTATTAATTTTATCAAGAAGAAAACCACATAAAATCAAGAAGAGATCTTATTATTCACAACTTTTTTTACTCAATTTCCGTTATTTTTGGCACCAAAAAAAAACAATCCATGGAGAAAAACTTCTTGATTCTATTAGGGTTTCTTATAAATTGTAAACTATAGGGATATTTAATTGATTTTATTAGGTTGCCTTATTAATTTTTTTAAAAAGTTTTTCTTCTTGATTTTATTAGGCTATCTTATTGATTTTTTCAATAAGGTTTTCTTCTTGATTTAATTAGGTTCCTATATGATTATGTGTAAAGCATCTTATTGATTTTTTTAATAATGAAATCTTCTACATTTTATGAGGTGTCTTGTTATTTCACATCTATAAATAGACATACAGAAAATTTTTTGTGTGATATTTTTCGTTTTTGTATAAGCATGTTTGCACGATTATTTCAATGGTTATTCAGGCTGCTTGTTAGTATATTGGTTAGAGTGTTTGTCTATCAGTCGAAATTTTTCTGGTTCAATACTTGTCTCCTCTCAAGTAATAATATGTATGTATGGTGAGTTGGTTATTTAAGAAAACAATATAATATGTATGTATAAATAAAGAACATCTACATATACTACATACATACATAAATATATGGTTTAGAATTTGAATGAAAATACATATAAGCAAGGCACAAAGAATAAAGCCATACATTTTTTTATGAGATCGCCTCATGAAAACAAGAAAAAACCTTTATTGAAAAAATCAATAAGATAACCTCATAAAAATTACAAGATTTCTTCTTGATTTTTTCAAAAATGTTTGCTCTATGAAATTAATAAGATGTCCTTATTGAAAAAAAGCCATAGAGATTTCTTATTAATTTTGTTCTATTTTATGAGGTATTTAGTAGGCACTGTTTTCTCTGTGAAATAAACGCCAAGCTAAAAAATCGCCGAAAATAAAAAATTATTTCAAAAAACGAAAACAAGTTACACGGTAAGTTTTTATTTTTAATATCTACATCAGGTGAGATATTTCATTATATAGGCTAAAGTTTGTATACTACAAAACCCTTCGTATGCGAGTCAAAGTCACAGTTATTGCTATAGCAGTAGCAGTGTTGTCAGGCTAAGAAAATCATTTTTCTTAATCAAAATGCCTTATTTAGCCAAGGAAAAAAATTATTGCATATCCAGGATTTTTAAATAATTTTGAATTTGCTAGACTGTTACGAAAATGTAAATTAACTTTTTGGCCAGTAAAAGAAGGCGAAGGGATAGGGTAAAACCATTGCAGCTGGAGGTGCAGATACGAGACAAATTTTTATTTGTAATGAGTGAAATTTCTTGAAGAAACATTTAACTTCATTTTAGGAAAAATAGAAAGGGATATTAAAAGGAAAGTCAAAGTAAGTAGGAACTCAATATTTTCGGCAAAAATGTTAGACACCACTCTTCGTATATAACAAACAAACAACTGCGAAAAAAATTTAAGTGAAGAATATTTTTTTGGTTGATACACATGTTCTAGGCCAGCCCACTTTGTTAACTGTTAATAATTTCTCGCACTTCTCTAAAGTATTATTTTTATCTTTAATTCCCTTCACTGTTATACACGCAAAGAAAAGATATGGTTGTAAAATGGTTGAGAAAACAATATTATGTTCTCTGAAACAAATGTGTGGTCGTTGAAAACTAGTTATTCTTATTTTAAACATTAATTTCGTTACGATAAACAGAGTAATGTTTGAATTTAATAATTACATTATTATATTCATAGAAAGTGCGATATGGTTAGAGTTTAACAATATAGTTTTGTTAAAAATTTATGACTACAATATAATTTGTATTATTGTGTAAAAATAATATGATGTAAATAACAATAAAATGTTATCCAAAACCATACTATGTTAAGTTTTTAAAAAAATATTTTTCAGAAACACCTTCTAGTAGTGCACGCGTGGTGTTAAATAAATAAAAAAAAAGTATAAACAACAGGGTAGATAAATAAAAATAATATTTACATATGTATGCATGTATATCTCTTTATACAGACGTGTTTGTATTTCGTACATAATGTAAGTATACATTTCCATACATACATACATACAATTTATTTCAACAATATTAATTTATTTTTATATCAGATTTACCGCACAGCTGTTTTGAACAAAAGATTTGCCAAAAAAATAATACTATGGTCGTACTTAACAACATTATTATAATATTAGAACATGGTATGGTAAGTCTCAATTATATTTTAGTCACATCTAACAATAGTGTTGTCTTATTTAGGTATAACAAAGTTAATTGTTTTTGTGGATAATATTATTATCAACTCAGAAAATAATATTTTTTATGACGGGAATTGTTCTTTCGGCTTAAGGTCGTGTTTTTAAATAAAAACAATTAATTTTATTTCCATAAAACTCCTTTATTTTTATTTAATTACATTTTAATTATCTCCGATATTTCGGTTAACGTCGTTAACCATTTTCAAGGAATCTATAAACAAATTATACATACATATATTATATAAAACCATTTTCACAAAAAAACAACAAGTATTTATATACATACATAAAAAGTTATTTAAAAATATGTAAAAGTTTTAAGCAGTACGAGTACAACCGTCCGTCCTTTATGCGAGTTATTAAGTAACTAATTATTATTTATTTGGTTTGTGTTTATTTATTATGTGCCGATATAATTGCGCGCACTTGTCTGTGTCAGTCTTGTAGTTGAGACGTTTATTTGTTGGTACATTAATTATGTGTAGCATTTCCAATATAAATCTCTTTTTGTAGTTATTTTCTTCTTGTAATATTCTAACACTATCAAAGTCAGGTTTGTGACCGCTTACTGCACAGTGGGCAGCGAGGGCAGTTTTTTGCTCTAGGGGTTTATTCTTTTGTTTCAAATCTGATTTATGTGAGGAAATTCTTGTTTTTAGTTTTGTTTTAGTAGTGCCAATATACTTTTTATTACAATTATTTTCACCATCTCCAATACAATTAATTTCATATATCACGTTAGCTTTTTCTTCTTTTTTTATTACATCTTTGGTTTTACTAAATAATTTATTTAGTGAGTTGTTGGTTTTCATAGCTAATTCATATTTGTTATTGTCATAAATGTCAGTATTCTTTATTCTTTCAGATAAACCCGGTATATAAGACATTGGTTTATATATTTTGCCAGTGTTGCCATTGTTGGTCACTCTGTTACGTTTTAATTCTACATGTTTCATAAGTTCAACTATCGTTCTTCTTGGATATGCATTTTTCCGTAGTATATTTATTATCTTCTCTTTATTTACTTCATGGAATTTTTCATCACTAATATCCAGCACTCTTCTTATGAAATTTGTTGCGGTATTAATTATCATACGCCTAGGATGTTTCGAGTAAAAATTTATTAGTCTGTTGGAAGACGTTGGTTTTTGGTACCAATCTACATGTAATGTTTCTTTATCCCTCATTATTATGCAGTCTGAATAGGGTAACTTGTTATCTATCTCCAATTCGCTTGTGAATTTAATTTGTTTATTAAACATGTTTAATTTTGTTATAATAACATCCAACATATCTTTCTGTATTATGGCGAATATATCATCTACGTACTTGGTGATAAGTTTAGGTTTTATTTCCATTCCTTTAAAAGTGTCGTCCAAAAGTTCTTCCATTACGATGTCTGCTACGACTGGTGATATTGGGGATCCCATGGGCATTCCTTTCCTTTGTTCATAAAACTTATCATCAAATTTAAAATATCTCGTTTCTTTTATACAGAAGTTTAAAATCTCTTTGAATAGTTCATATGGCATGGTCGTGTAGTTCTGTAAAATATTCCAATTCTTTTCTATTATTCCAAGGGCTAAGTTAACCGGGATGCTAGGAAATAATGATACTACATCAAAAGATACGAGTACTTCGTTATTTTTAATCTTTGTGTTATTGATTTTAGATTTAAAATCAACAGCATCTTTAACATTATATTTTGACTCTTTTGTCAAGTTTTTTTTTTTTTAAATATGCTTTTCCATTGACAATAATATGATTTTACTGCAACCATATAATTCAATCATAGTATGTATGTTGCTGTTTGATTATGGTTACTTCAACCATATTTTTTCTTTGTGTGTAGCTTTATGAATGTTTGTTTGTTGATTACATATTTTAAGCATTGTACTTATATATGGTCCTACGAGCTTAGCCATGGCAGCCATTTGGCTACTCTTGTTATCCATTATCCACCTCTTTGCAATTAAGTAAACCTACTATGATTTCGCACAAAATTACTGGGTTTTTACATATATAAAAACTTAAGCTTGTTTTTAAATAAAAAAAGAAACATAAACGTTGTGACCTGGCAAATAATGTTTTCACATTTCTTTTTACGTTGTCACGTCTCTATCAAATCGTCGATTGTCTACAACTTGCAATTTTCAAGACCTAAATACGTTCTTTGATGTGCGATACGCATACTTGCACGTAGAAAGTGAAAGAAGGAAGACCTCGTTATTTACAATCGCAGACAGGGAGACGCTTAAATAAATCAGTAAAAAATTATTTTTATTTTTGGTTTCTGTTTTGTTTTTATTGAAATAACTTGACCTCATGAAACTAGTCATGTTACTCACAAGCGCTAAGCTTAAGTTTTATTTTTTGTTGTAAAAGAAAAATTCATACAAATGAACTGGAAAATAGTGTTTATACGTAACGTTTTGTTTTGTATACAAGAGTGCTTTGTGACAAGAGTGCTTTGCAATTTGTTTGAGGCCAAATTAATAATTTGTATAAGTTGTGGCAGCCAATGTAAAAAAGTTAGCCTAAATTTATTTGAATTTGAGCTTTCATTGCACCAAAAAAAAAGCTTTCAACAAATTGAAGTACGATGAATCCAAACAATTCACATATTCCATTTGCATTGGAAAACATATATTATATGACACCACACAGAGCATACCATGAAGGTGTATGTGTAATCCTTCCGTTCAGCTAGTATTTGTCAATTTACAATTGTCTGTGGTGCAATTTGTTCTTTAGAAATTATCACATATAATTTCGATTACGATACGATACGATATTTAGGCTAATCGAAGCATAAGCAGAGAATAATACTCGTACTTGAAACAGACGGCAGGTGATGTATATTGTCTTTTAAAAATGCCAAGGAAGCCATAAACTATGGATTTGAGCTAACCTAATACTAGAAAGTCTACAAGGGAAAATAAGGGTATCGTGGAGGCTAATGTATATCAATTCTGCTGGATATAGTTTCTTTTTTTAGGAAACTGAAGCTCCTGACAGGCATCTTCAGGCCTTAACTCTTGCACTAGTAGAATTTTGAGGGACTTCAGTAATTTATATTTGAAGCACTAAAAGCACTTGCCAGTTGAAAAAATAGGATCCTCACGATGAGACTGATTAGAAATTTCTACGCTTTCTATAAGTCTTAATGATTTTGGTGGCTCCAATTACGGCTTTTTAAATGTTGCAGTGGTCTCTACTCTAACTTTTTTTTTACCGATTTCGCTGCAAGTCTCTAATATCGCACAATTTCCTTTGAGCTACTATCGCCAAACTATAGTTTTTGTAAGACTCTCAGACATGCAAAGCGCTCTTTGGCCCCAGTTACATTCCTAAGAATTCAGTTGATTAACATATGACGCACTCCCCGTTTAATTAGTACAGTAGAATGTCTCTGTAGTGAACTTATATAAAAAGAAGTTCGTTCGTTACATTTTCAGTGTATTTTGATGTCCTTATAATGCATTTCCATATAGTGTAGTTTTCTTTATAATGAATAAATAAATTTTGCAAATGTAATTTTTGTATAAGTAAGGTTGTAAATAATATGCTTCCCGTAAAAAATACTGTGCAAGAACGAATCTAATGGAGAAAATTTAAAAAAAAAATTTGAAAAAATAAATATATTAAATGTACATCTGAAATTTACTGAAAGAGAATTTATATTGTTCAAAAGGTCTAAGTCTCCTCTATATAAATCCATTTATAAATTTAAAATCGGTTAATATTCAACTTAGTTAAAGGTTAATAAGTGCGAACGGGTAGGAAAATCCGGTTTTTACTCGTAACTCATGATTTGGAGGTGTTTGGAAAATTTCAAAGATATATTATTGTTATGCTTGACAGTGCCTACCAGAAAAATAGTGACTATTTCGACTATTTAATATTTGTCACACAGTGTTATCAATTACATGTTATGATGATATTAAATACTGATGATAAACATTATATAAATATTACTAGCATTTTACCGTGACTTATCAGAAACAGGAAAATACCAACATCATAAATTTTTCCCGTTTTACCCAGTTCGCCAAACTATTTTAATTTTTTCTTTCATATCATTCTTCTCCAGACAATTACAAACAAAACAAAAAAAAAATAATGGAGGGAATCGGGTCATATCGGGAGATTTCGTGACAAAGAATGTATATGTGACGCGCAAAATAGAAAGGGGCCTAAGGGTAAAAACCGGTTTTGTTCAGGAGAGCCATTTTAAAGATTTAAATACGTGTATCACTGAGCGTGTTGGTATTGGTCTCATTTGAAAGCGACGTCAGGAACGTGTTGGTCAACCTTGAAAACACGCGTAGGACGTCCCTACCTCTTGTTTTGTGTAGTTGGTTTTTACTGTTTTCTACCTAGCGCGCTGTTGCCATGAGTTTGATATCAATTTTGCCGCGTTTTTTCAAATCAAGGTTTATTTTCTGAAATTATTAATTGTGAATTATAATAAATACTCATTTATAATTCTTTTAAATCGTGAATATCACTCTGTTAGTACGAAAATTGTTTCGCATAACCTTAGAATCGTCGACTTCAATTTTGGGGCATGGGATCGGTCTCATTCGATGCTCAGATGTTGTCCACATCAAAAAAAAAAAAAATGAAAATTGATTTTTTTACCCTTAGGTCCCTTTCTCTATGCGCTGTCTCAAGGTTGACAATTTTATGAATTTAATCAATATTTATTTTGTTTAAAAGACCTCCGGTAGGTTTTGTTTTATTTTGCCAAGCACGATTGTGCACGAATTCTACTTAATTAATTGATACGTATGATTAAATGTTTTTCAAGCGAAATCATGTAAATTACTCATACGCCTAAAGAATCCCAATACAGACATCAGAGGTCACTTTAAATGTGAATAGAGTTGGTATCATTATAATTTAGAAAGTTATCGATTTGAACTTTCCTTAACTCAATGTGTGTGGACGATGCAAATTAAGTATGATTCGAATGCAAACATTAACACATTCGACTTAAATTCAAAAATTCCCATCATTCATTGGTAATTTAAAAAAAAAAACTAATTGCGTGTATTTTCGCTAGTTTTTAAATGTAAATTATTTTAATTCTTTATTACGATAAAGAATCTCAAAACCAATAATTCCTTACTCGAACAAAATTACGAGTCGAATACAGTGCGAGCTCGATTTGTGCAACCAGCGATAGTTGCAATACCCATATTTATGCAATAGGTAATTTTTTGAGGTCTTTATAAATGCAACTTAAAAAAAAAGTCCCGATAAGTGCAACTTTTTCCATATTATTATATTTAAAACAATTTTTTCACTGACTTGAGTTATTCAGGAATGTAATTCTAACAAGTGCCTTACTTAGATTGATTGCTATTTTAGCAATTAAGGAAGCTGCAGTAATGTACGCAAAAATATGTTACAATATCCTATTTTTATTTTGCTCTATTCCTGCAAAAATAATCATTTTATAACTAATGATTCATTAATGATTTTTTAGCGTTAAAAATATACTAATTCAAATTTTGATATGTTTGTATATTTAAGGCCGTATCCAAAAAAAATTAGTTTGAACGTCAAGTCTTCTTTTGTCAACATTTTTATGGAAATTTTGTTTTAACGTACACTTCAAGCTCAAATAATATTTTTTATGGCCATAATTTTTTAATGATAAGTTAGTGTAACTTCTCGGTTAAACCAACAAGCCCTATTTCCTTGCGGTTGCGAAAATCAAGTGGGTATTGTATTTGGATACTCTTAAATATTTACCTCTTTCTTATAACATTTTCAGACATAAACATTCAAAACACCGATACAGTGCATCAGCATTAATTAATACTAGTCTTTTATGTATTTTTTGTGCTAAACAGTTCATCATTATATGAAAGTTCATCATTATATTTGTGCATGTAACTTAGACATAGAAATCCTTATGAAAGTTATGAACATTTTGCCAGACTACAAATCCCTACTCAACACATGAATTGATAAATGTGTACTTTGCAGAAAAATCTATAATCGCCATATTGTAACTGTGTGTTTATTTCCGATTAATAAAAGGCAGATTACACATACATGTACGCACAACTACACACACACACACAGATACATGCACGTAATCATAAATACAATTTTATGCACATAAATTTAAAATGAGACATTTATACTTAAATAAAATGTTTTTCCAATAAAAAAAATACTTTGTGTGTGTGGGACATGGATAAAGTTTAATTTTATTTGAAGGGTCCATTTTTGTGACATTATATTTGTAATAGGGACAGTGTTGCCAGTACTAGGAGAAAATAGCAAATTGTGGGCAATTTTGTCTGTGAAATAGGAATGAAGGAAATATCTGATAAATATTTTGCATGTGCGTGAGGATAAATTTTAAAATATACATATAATCCTAAACAGAACGCTATTTACAAAAAAAAAAAAAAACAAATTGCTGTTATATAGTAAAAAATTCTTTTTTCTTATAAAATGGACTTAATAATTCATTTAATCTAATTTTTTAAAAAACTGAAGCCGACTTCCTTCTCTATGACTCCTTTATTTAGATATAACATTTAATAATTCTAACGATACGGAAAGTTTGTATCTTAAGCTACGGTGATAATTAACTTTTGCTATTTTATTATTTGCTGTTGAAGTAGGACAGAAAATGCATATTGCAGGTGGCTCCTTGATGTCTCTAGATTATTGTGCAAAAGTGAAAAATCATAGCATTCTATTTTTTTAGAAATTTCAAAAAAATTCATAAAAAATTTCGCGTTAATAAAAGACTTTGGTAATTTCTTTTTTAATTGTAGGATATGGGGAGAAAACAATATTGCAGTTGCTGTAATTTCTACTAAGACAGCATGTTACCACCAGATAATGACAAAATCATCGTTTCAAGTACTCTTTGAGTATTGCACGTCAAACACTTGTGAGAGCGTACAGCTTAAAATAATAAATACGCTCACATCCAAACACACGAATTAAGTTAATTAAAATACTATGTGAGCTACAGTAACACTCATGAGTATAAAAATACTTTGACTATTAATCGGCTACCCATGGCTACATACAGGGCTATTTTATTTACTCAGACACATAAAGCATATTTTGAAATAGGCACACATTTTCCATTCCATTTTATACACATTAATTGTTATATATGGTGGCGAGTGATGAATAAATATCCCTAGTATCATGGGCAATTTTTTTTTATCCGAATAAATATCCATGGTCAGAGTTTAAGCATATTCAATGCGTTTGATACGCATGTGCCTTTTTATTTTTAGTTGTTACGTATTTAAGTTTTTTGCATAAATAAAGTAGATATATATAGGCTATAGTCCTAGTTGCTTGCGACAAAATTTGGGAGCGTATGAGTTTTTGCGCTACAATTATAATTAAATGCAGTTACTAAGATTAAAACTATTTTTCCAATAGCCCCACATACACCTATACATTTTCCATTCCATTTTATATACACAAATGGTTTTATACGGTGGCGAATGATGAATAAATATCCCGAGTATCATGCGTAAATTTTTTTTGTCCGATTAAATATACATGGCCTGAGTATAAGTATACTTAGGCTATAATTATAAGAGAGAAAGAGAGAGAGAGAGTCAATGCGTTTGATACGCATGTGCCTTTTTTATTTTTACTTGTTGAGTATTTAAATTTTCCGCATAAACAACGTATATATGGTCATGTATGTTGGCAGCGGCTATAGTCCTAGTTGCTTGAGAGGAAATTTGTGCCCGTACGAGTTTTTAGCGCTACAACCATGATTAAATGCAGTTACTAAGATCAAAACTATTTACTTATTACATTTACGACTTTCAACTATTGGACATTTTCACTGCTTTTCGTTATCTTTAATTTTATTAAATAATTTATTTGTAGTATTGTATATTTTTTACATTATCAAGCAAACAAAGATGCCGCTAAATTTGATCTGTGACAACGTTTGTGTTGATTTCCAGCGACAACTAAGAAAGTAAAATCGTTTAAAATCTTACATTTTTATAGTTTTCTTTGAGTTTGCCCAGAAATACGAATGACTCAAGATTGGATTGGTATGATTTCCACCCGAACAATCAAGTAAAATCAATAGATTCTACTTAAATAGTGAATTTGTTATTCTGCGCACTAAATCGTAAACAGTCACAACTTAAAATAATCAAATTTTTTTTAGCTTTTTTAAGAAAGCAAGTTTATTGAATAAATCTCTTTTGCAACACAGGCTTCCTGAACGATATAAAATACCGTTAAATCTGTTTTCATGGTACATGCTTGCGCCGCACACTGTCGCGAAGGCGGCCAAAAATGAAAAAAAAATGTTTTAAATTAAAACGAGCAAATTACTCTGTTGCATGTGCAATATTCTAATTAAGTAAAATAAAAAAATAATTTTTTAAAAAAGTTTCGATGATTCAAAGTCAACAGTTTTTGGCCAGTATTCAACTATTTCAAAATATGGTACGGACATTTGCAAACTTTAACAGGTTAATTAAAAATTATTTTAGATATTGCACAACAACTTCCAATAAAACATAAAGGGGATATTGTTATAATAAGGCTACAATACATTTTTTCTGTATTCTGTAACTCATGTACGATGTGCCGATGTTTTTAATGTAAATGTAAAGAAAAAGACTTGTGAGTGAAAAAGAACGAATTAAGTTTTTTAAAATATATTTTTCATACTTTCACATTATATTTCTACAAGTATGTAGATTTAAAAATGTTTGTATTCTTGTCCACCTTTCCCCCCCTTACAATTTAATTTGGCAATATATTTCAAGTTGGAATTTGCTTATTTTTAGTAAATTATTTAGTTCCAGAACATTTGGGAAGGATACTAGTCCTTGAAATTTCAATGGCCAAATTTTAGATGTCATTTATATTATATATTGTGTCTAGTTAAACATTTAACTCACTATAAGTGAAGACAATTTGTTTTGCTGCTTTTTAGTTTTTTTGAAAAAGGACATTTTTGAGGTATGCGTATCCTTTCTCTGAAGTGACCGAAATTTTTACGAAGCATTAAATGAGTTGGAAGTTAGTGTCTTTAGCCAATTTCATTGAGTTACAATTGTTTTTCTCACTGTTATGATAATTCTTTATTTCCGGATATATGGGAAGGATACGAATCCTTGGAAATTAAATGGCAAAATTTTTTGTGCGTTTATGTTTTACCAATTAAAATGTGTGTGCCAAATTTCATTTCTTTTCGATAACTCCTATTTTTGGCCGCTCGTTATATGAACTCACGACACTGTGCGTCGTTTACGCAGTATTAAAATCTTTTGTCAATCCTGACCATGTGAGATTTTTTGAGTTTAGGCTGTTTACTATGCCATATTTATATTTATTCACAAAATAATTCGTCCATTGCAACTTACGTATCCTTTTCCCACAATAAAATTTTATTATTCAAAAATACTGTCATGCCTTCATTCATCATTCATCTCATATGACTAAATAGCATAAAGGAGAGGGGGCGGGGGAATAACAATATGGCCACCACAAACTTTCAAATATCGTTCCTAAATAATGGCCAAATCATCTACATTATTTAGTTTTATAATATTTTTATCTTTTTTTTCACGGCATTATGACAAAATTTCTCAATGCAAAGTAATCGGTTTGGTAATAAAGCATAAATATTTTATTTAAATATTTTTGCATGTATTGGTTAAATTGAAAAAGAGTTCATCTATATTCGTTTTTGTGGCAGCTTAAGTATTTAGTTATAAGTATGAGTAGTATCCCTTTTTTGTCAATATTATCTTTTTGTCTTCCTTACAAGCACAGCATAAATATATTCTTTTTTTTTTTTGCCATGTAAACACAGAGAAAACAGATTCGTTGAGACAACCGAATTTGTTGCCAATCGAATTTTGGCGGTTGCACCAACTATCATATAATTCTTGTATGACGACTGCAATTTGATTGTGGTACCCTATATTTTAATTATAACCCTTAACCAAATAGTTGCTTGTGTGCACAAACAATATACAAACAATCGAGCAATTGCTATCACTGGTTTTGCTTTGTTTTTTTTCCACTCGCTTATTTTCGTAATCTTCTTTAAAGTACAAAGAAATCAAAACAAAATAAAATTTATAACTTTAATAGTGTCGATTATTTTTGTTATGAAAATCACTTCCTAACTGTGGTATTGCGCCACAAAAAGCTTAGCTCTAAAGAGTAAATAGATTAAGTGGTTGAAGAGAAATGACGGAAGAGACAAAGTCGTCAGAAGTTTATAATTTACGGTTTCATATTAATAAATTCTTAAAACAAAGCTGCACCAATAATATAAATATCATAAAGGAAAAATGTCACGTGCGACTGTGAATTAAAGTAAACAAAAATAAAATCAAAACCTTTTTAAAAATGTATCAGTTTATAATATTCAAAAATAAGTCACATTAAAATAATGCATGAGGTCTTGCTGAAATCAGCGTTTTAAACGTGAGCCGGGAAAATAACTTTTGTCAAATGCGAATGCATATGAATAATTTTTGTCGCAATTATTTTAAAAATGAAAAACTGTTCACAATCAAACTTAATATTAATTAAAGAGCAAATTTAGTTATGTCGTTTTCTTTAGGGTCAAAATAAAAATCCGGTTTTTTTAACTTTGAATCTATACCGCGGTCACGTTCGACATCATGGAAATGCCCATATATATGTTATATTCTAGGATCATATTTTCCATAAATTGGTGAATATAGTTGTTGTCCACATTCAACAGATTTCGCAATCGAAATAATTACCCTTATTCCAGTTGTCAACATCGAACTCACGTCAATATAATACCAAAAAAATTTGCTTTTGCATATCGCAATTTGGCGTTATTGATAGTTGATTACTATTCGCTAAGGTCACGAAAATAACATAAGCCTGTCAATAACAGGTTCGTTGTTTTCGTCAGCGGGTCTATAGGTCCCAATTTTTTGATATTGTATTGAATTGAAGTCTATCTTGACAAATCGAATATCTGTTAATTTTACTGACACTGTTAAATGCTTAACAGTGCGCTGTTAACTACGAAATTGGCTCTGCTTAAATGTTTGGTGTTTGTTTCGTTTTTTTTCACACACATAAACTTTTTTAAAAAAGTTTTATTTATTTATTTTTAATTCCTATTTTACACGCTTTAAATAAAAATAAAATAATGAAATAATATTTTTTTTAATTAAAATTTTCACTGCTTAACTTCGAATTAAATAAAATTTTCCAGATGATAGTGAAAATTTTCTCGGTTTTAGCCAGCTGTGTAAGTAAAAGGTTTTAAAAAAAATGTTTTTATCGCCTTCAAAAGAATATAAAAAATTATTAGAAAAAAATTTAAAAAAAGAGAAAATCATCACAGCATTTATTAAATTTATGTAGAATTTTAACACAAAATAAATTCTATAAAAAAGCCTACAAAATAAACCCAAGTAAGGAAAACATCCATACAGTTAACTAAAATACAACACCTACGCCCATAAATGCAGACAATGAAAGTAAACACAGGCTTTTGATGAAGAGCATGAGGGTCTATGAATGTCCTTTCACATATAAAATACACAGACTCACACACACATATATTGACTGCCACCACTTTGCAGAGCATTGTTGTTGTTGTTGTTGTTGTTTGTTTCATGTTTTTGTTTATTCAACCAGACTTTGTGTATTTATTTGTATGAAATGTAGACGATAAAACGAAATTATATGATATGGTGCACACACCACGCAATTACATTTGAGCAAATGCGAAAATACAGGCACAAATACAAACATCACCGTACTACAATGAATTTGGATTTAAAAGGTTGTTAGAAATTTACAGCAACATTAAATTGCAAGCTTTTAGTTGTAGGAATGCTTGTAAAATGTTCGATAGCACATGTTGTTTGCCAAACAATCGAGTTCAGGACTCTTTTTTGTTTGGAGTAAAAATATGTCAACCGTTTGGAAAACTTTTCCACAGAATCCACAAAAATTACCTCATGCTTTAAGTATTTTATTTTACATACCTACACTCGGTTTGCTAAGGACAAAATTTAAATAGTTCTCCGGGCCAGCACTCCCTGCATATTTTGAAAGAGGTATTATATTAAACGGGTTCTTCTTATATTCCCATAGCCATTTCTACTCGATTCCAAAATGTACTTCAATAGGAAACAATTAAATGAACTTTTTTTTGGCAAAAGGCATTTCTTCAAACATAATAGTCTTATCAGGCAATTTTTGTTAAGTACTTTACTTAAGGCACACGTTTATTTAGGTACTTTTTTTAAAACAAACTTTTTTCAAAAGAATTTTTTAAAGCATACTTTCTTAATAAGAATTTTCCAAGAAATAACTTCTTATTCTAAGATATTCTTTCAAAAGTATTTGTTTAAAAAATACTGTTTGATATGATATTTTTGCAGTGGCGGTCCTTTAAAAGGTTCCTTTTAAAAAGGTGCGTTCTACTACATATTATAAAGTAGTTTTTAAAAAGGTACTATTTTAGAAGATCACTTTTTTAAGTTGCTTTTTTATAGAGTTTTAAAGGTACTCTTTTAAAAAGTACTTTTTCAAATAATACTTTTGTAATGGTACTTTTTGGAAAGTTAGTGTTTAATAATTTACTTTTTTAAAAAGCATTTTTCATAATATACTTTTAATAAAAGGTGCGTTTTATACAGGCATGTTCTGAAAATCATATTATTCAAATCCATGTGATTTTAAAAGCAATAATATACCGTCGGTTGATAATTTAAATGTCGTAGGTGGATTTTTTGCGGTTTTGAGTTAAGATCCATTCCATAGGGTTTCCGACCTGATCTTACATTTGGCGTAATCAGTTTTTCGAGCCTCATACGGTTTTGGAGATATGGAGTGTTGAGTTTGTCGTATGTGGCACTTGCTGAAACAATTTTCAAACTTACTCGAAACTATCACTGTGTGTAAGGATGTGGCATATAAGTGATAGATCAAGGGAGTGCTGTGAACGATGACGGAATGTAAAAATAACAAAACACCAAAACATTATTGTTTTAAATTTATTATAATCTGCAGTGTCATCTGCCGGGTGGATTTGTGAATTTAAACCATGCAGGGCACCGTACTTCGCACCTGGCTCTCATAAGAGACCATACCAAATTTTCGGACAATTGCTGTTATAGTTTGTATGGGAGGTGCCCTTCTCTTGAGCCTATTCAACTACTATTTTAAATTACTTCGCACCTCGCTCTGTAAAGAGTCCATACTAAATTTGAGGAGTCTGGCTATAATAGCTTTCAAGATATAAGATTATTATGAATTAGTTTATATGAAGGGTGCCCCTTCCCTTGGTCCTATTCAACAAATATTTTAAATTACTTCGCTCCTGGCTCTTAAAAGAGTCTATACTAAATTTGAGGACTATCGCTATTATAGCTTTCAAGATATAAGATTATTATGAATTAGTTTGAAAGGGGGGTGCCCCTTTCCCATCGTCCTATTGCACCAATATTGTAAATTACTTCGCACCTCGCTCCTAAAAGACTCCATACCAAATTTGAAATATAGCTTTCAAGATATAAGATTATTATTAATTACTTTGTATGGGTGGTGCCCCTTTCCTTGGTTCTATCGGGCTGATTTGTGAATGTAAATCATCCAGAATGCCACCCAAACGCATACGAAAGAAGAGACACCCGTTTATAGCTATGCTGCTTAGTTACATATGTATATAAAACAAATTTCATGTGCGAAATAACAATGCACTAAAATTATATTATACTAGCTTAACCCTATGTGCTTCGCTACCCCTCCCCTCCCCACAAAAAAAATAAATATATATATATGGCATTGGTGGTGCAATATGAAAATTGGATTTTGCCACGCCCCTCCGCCCGCAGAGCGAAAATCAAAAATCAGACACAATCTCTCCCGCCTGAATATTCTGAAGATTGCCTGAAAATTTCATCAAAATCGGCCCAGCCGTTTTGGAGTCCATACGTTACAAACATACATACATACATAAACACATCCTGTTTTATATATGTATGTATATGTATAGAGATAACCGTTACAGTCCCTGTTAAAAATATTTCACACATTAACGTATGATTAATATTTTAGTACAATCAGAGAATTACGAATATCAATCATACGTATGCAAACATTTATTTGATTATGAGAACATGCTGAAGAAGGCTATCGTGCAATCAAGCAAACTTTAACTTTTTGCTTGATTTGAAAAAGAAATTTCAAAAAGAAAAATAAAATCAAAATTTCTAAAATCATCTATTCAATTATCTACATATTTATGTACATCTTTTATTTACAGATTTTAGGTGACTGTTAATAAAAATCCAACAAGACAACACTTACGACCTGATACTACATAGACACAAGGTAAGAAAATTATAACCAAAGCAAAAGGAAGAAAGCAAAATTTATAAAATCACTGCAACTATCTGCCTGCTTTTATTTATAGGAGGCATTTGTTTAGTTTGCTTTTTTGTTTATTTTTTGTACGTATGTTGTTTGTTTGTTTGTTTGTTTGTTTATTTGTTTTAAAAAAGTACAGGGAAAAGATAAACAAACGGCAACATAAACAAAGACAGAAAAACTTTCTTCTTGTAAAACTTTGAGTGTGTTTACGTTTATGTTTTAGAGAGAGGTAGTGAAAGGTAGCAAGGGTGAGTTGCAAGTTTATAATGGTAAATCAGGTATGGAAAATCAAGCGGCTTTAGTTTCTTAAACTAAAATGTTAATAATTTTTAATTTCAAAATTAAATTTGTTTAATGTTGCTTTTTTAACAACAAATAAATTTTTTTAATTCGCATATACTTTCATACGCGCTAAATATAAATAAAATATTTTTAATTTAAAAATACCGAAGAACATTTATCTGACGTTAAAAAAGTTCCAGATGTTCAATTTTATTTAAATTAAAATTTTTAATGAAATTATTAGAAAATACGATTTTGATCAATTCTATCAAATACGCCCGGTTATACTACGGCTCGTCTTAAGCTTAAGCTTAGTTGAAAATGTTATTTCGCATTTTAATTTTAAGAGTGAGTACAATTATTTTTTCATAAATTCAAAGCTGTGCAGGTATCCATCCCTGGTGTAAATATTATCAGAAATGTTTACATTGACAGTGAAAATGTGTTTTGCTTGTAATTTTGTTTTTTTTTTTGTTGTTGTTTGTTTTGGTACTATTTTTTTAGTTTTTATTTTATATATTATCCTGCAATACATTTAGTTAAAAGCCTCTTTAAGTGCCATCTTGCCTAGTAGACTCCTTTTATCTGGCAATGGTTGTTTTTTTTTTACAAATACACTTCAAACAGGACCTTCAGTTGTTGCTATCAAGTCAGAATAATAATTTATTATTTATAATTTACCTGCTGTATATTCTAGTGTAATAAAAGCTTTGTAATAAATCCCAGACTTTGACAATGAAAAGGGGCCCATGCAACTAAAGCATAGGAAATGTTAATTAAACCCTGTCTTAAGAGTTTTTTGTAGTTCTTTAATTATCTGCTATTCCCAAAAAAAAGATTACATTGCGAAAGCTTTTTAGTACATTAATTTAAAGAGTTTTTGCATAACGTTTTTGCATTGCAGCAAGTTGCTAAGCACTAAAATAGAGTTTCATAATTACAATATTTCTTTTTTTTTATTATAAAACTTTGTCTGTATGTACAAGTCTTATAAGATAACATTTAGAAGTTTTTTACATCGATATTTTTTCCATTTTTCTATTTTGCATTAAAGCAGTTGTGTTTGGCTTTAAAAATTTATTCCATAATCTTATTCAATACATTTGAATGAATAATATTTATTTGCAGTTGTAGATTCATTATTCTTGTTAAAAAATTTGCATTTTTTTTTTGTCCTATACTAAAAAAATTTTCTAATAAGAAAAATAAAACAAAATATACAAATACATAAATTTTTATTTACAGTTCATTGAAGTAAGACACAATAAAAATATATTACGCAAATTTTAAGCTTCTTGGCAAAAGATGTTGGCACTTTTAAAAATTGGAATTTCATAGCATGAGAAGAACTTCGTTTTATAAAAAAAATCTTAAAAATAATCTGCATTAAAAACGGTCATAAGTCAGCTATTCAATTTACTTTCAGCTTTAATTTGACTCAGTGGGCTAAAAACAAAACATCATTTATCCTTGAAGGCGGCAAGAATGTAAAAAAATATATAAGAAAATTTGATTGCGTCACAGCAGAGTTTTCTTACAGAAAAGTTGATTCTATCACAGCAGACTTTTCTTATAAAAAAGTTGATTGTGTCACAGCAGACTTTTCTTCTAGAAAAGTTGATTGTGTCACAGCAGCCATTTCTTCCAAAAAAGTTGATTGTGTCACAGCAGACTTTTCTTATAGAAAAGTTGATTGTGTCACAGCAGACTTTCCTTATAGAAAATAGCACTGTGTCACAGCAGAGTTTTCTTATAGAAAAGTTGATTGTGTCACAGCAGCCTTTTCTTCTAAAAAAGTTGATTGTGTCACAGCAGGCTTTTATTATAGACAAGTTGATTGTGTCACAGCAGACTTTTCTTATAGAAAATAGCACTGTGTCACAGCAGAATTTTCTTATAGAAAATGTGACTGTGTCACAGCAGAGTTTTCTTATAGAAAATTTTATTGTGTCACAGCAGACTTTTCTTATAGAAAATTTGATTGTGTCACAGCAGAATTTTCTTATAGGAAACTTGATTGTGTCACAGCAGACTTTTTTTATAGAAAACTTGATTGTGTCACAGCAGACTTTTCTTATAGAAAACTTGATTGTATCACAGCAGAATTTTCTTATAGAAAAGTTGATTGTGTCACAGCAGAATTTTCTTATACAAAAGTTGATTGTGTCACAGCAAACTTTTCTTGTAGAAAAGTTGATTACGTCACAGCAGACTTTTCTTGTAGAAAAGTTGATTGCGTCACAGCAGACTTTTCTTATAGAAAAGTTGATTGTGTCACAGCAGAATTTTCTCATAGAAAATGTGACTGTGTCAAAGCAGACTTTTTTATAGAAAATGTGACTGTCACAGCAGAATTTTCTTTTATAAAATTGGACTGTGTCCATTTTTATATAGAAAATGTGGATGTATCACAGCAGACTTTGCTTATAGAAAATGTGACTATGTCAGAGCAGACTTTTCTTATAGAAAATGTGACTGCGTCACAGCAGACTTTTCTTACAGAAAAGATGATTCCTTGTTGAAATGATCACTACACTCATCGGTGTCAACCGTATACAAGTATTACCATAAGTTAATAATTACCAGATCCAACGTGTTGCATTGAGATATCTTATAAGGTCACTCAACCCAATCTCAGATATAAATCTGAAAGATCATCTAGTACATGACTGCCTAAAAATTATTGTTTCGACAACTTCGGCAAAACTCATTATAGGACAGACCTATACTACTAGCAAGACTGCCGACCGTCCAGTGCCCCATCATGACTGCAACGAGCCTTGCGATATCTCTACGGTTCCTATCTGTTAATTGTATTGAGCGCCTATCACTGTAGCAAAGCCACATCTTCTATTGCGCCATCTACCTTCGGCCTTATAGAGATATTGCTTGAATAAACCGCTTCTAATAGTACCAAATGCCATGGCTACCGATTCGGAATTGGAGGCATTCATAGCAGAGCCAGCTCTATCCAGCTCGTCCTGAAAAATTGCTTTGTGCTGGAACCCAAACGAGGTTGAGGTCAGCCTGATCACCCAGTCTAGATAGCAAACTCTTACACTGCCCGACTAGAATAGTCATATATGATCTTAGGAATAGAAGCTCTGCTTGGCTGTCGACAAAGGTATCAAGTTTACCCTGTACCTTCCTATCAATCAGCACTCTATGCGCTTCAGCCTGAAATACAGTGGCTTGGTTAGGGAGGCGAAAGGAGCATTATATACCAAGATCGCCTGAAAAGACCCCAGAGCCGACACCGCAGACCATTCTTGATCCATCAGTTAATATTTTGACTTTTGAATCAGAACTTTAAAATACTTTATCAAAGTCGATATAAGACACCATGTTAATCAGTTTTTTAACAGTAGTTGCTAAATGGATAAGGGTACCAAATTCTTTGAACTGGAATGAGATAGAGCCAGTAAAATCTATTTAAGCAAACATAATTGTCTTGAGAAGATTAAGAGGTAATTTTGCTTAAATAGGGAACTGTAGTTGCGGTAGTCTTAGGAGTTCTAAACTTGACCCAATTGGTCAGGTTATTGAAATAATTTTGGTAATTTAAATAATCGATTTTGAACGATTTTTATTGAGCAGCCACTCGTACGCCTTAAACATTCTAAAGCTACGAAAATAAATTATGGGTGACATCACCATTTCTCTTTAAATTGCAAATGGAAACACAAACTTATAATCTCTCCAGCTGTTCGGTAGAGTATCAAAAAATATATAGGAAAAATGTGTATTTAAATTGCTTAAACGCTATAAATTCCAAGCACTCAAAAGCATAAATGCTTTGGGTATACTATAGACACTTGTAGTCCTACACTTGTGTACACTTAAAAAAATAACAAACACTCCACTGAACGTCAGTATATACTCTACACAACACTACAATCTTACTCTCTCCACTTTAGTTTAGTTGTAAGCTCTTGAACTGTTTTTTTTTCTCCACATTCATGGAGCAACCTTAAACGAGAAGTTGCAGCAAACCTTTGGTTTAAATCAAAAGCAAGAGGCAGTACAAGAAGAAGAAGAAGAAGAAGAAGAAGAAGAAGAACAAAAAATACATCCAACAACAATAAAAGGCAACGGTGAAGTAGAAAAATTATGCATAATCGATTTAGAGCAGCTGTCGTTGGCAGTGAAATAAAGAAAATATCTATAGATGCTGAAATACTGCGACTAATAACAGCAGGCTGAATGGCTGAATAAAAATGCACGTTTTATTTCTCTTCTTCTGCATTTTCTCCTCATAATTTTTTTCCTATTTTCTTATTTTACATAAATCAAGGATAAATAACCTCTGCTGTACAAGAAAGTCGATAGGAGTTCCCTTTTGCCTTGGTGGGTGTGTGTGAGTGTGAAAGAATATTTCAATGGCAGGACAGCCTGTATTATAAACTGCCCCCTAAATGAAATGTTAAGGTAATTTATTTAAAATGAATGAAATATGTGCTGGTGTTTATCTAACGTTTGTAATAAAATAATTTAAATAAAGGCCGTTAAAAGATTTCGACATCAGAAAACAGAAAATCTATATTAATGAGTTTATGTGGTTATTAGATTCTTTTTTTTATTTTTTTTAATTTAATATTAATAAATTATTAATTTAAGTTGACAGAGCTTAATTAAATAATAAGTCTGATTGATGAGGGAACAGTTTGTATACTTTTCTGTTTTCGCTAGAAATTTCACAGGCTCTCTTTGAAAAGTAAGCTAAAGTTTTTGACATTTTATTATTTACAAAAACAGAAAACAAAGTAAAAAAATAAATAAACGGAAATAAAAGTAAACAAATCAGCTTAGATTTTCTAAATTAAAAGAAAAGGTTTTGTTTTAAAGTCTGTTTGCACAAGTTGTTTGTCATTCGTGACTTTTCTTTTTAATATTTAATATTATTATTAAATAAACAAATAAATTGATTAGTCGTATAAATTAAGTAAGACTTAAGAAATAATTAACCTTATTGTGAATGGCTTCGTCGATGTCACATCAAGATGACAGTAAATATTGTCACTTGTCTACTCTTTACCGGGAAAAATTGGCTCTTCTTGAAAATCCCTTTAATAATATCTAAGGCTTTGTAATTTAATGTAGCACGTTAACAGTAGTCAATTGTGGTCGACAAAGAGTAGACAAGTGACAATTTTTACTGTCGTCTTGATGTGACGTCCACGACGGCATTCACAATAAAGAGAATAATTGCAATGCCAAAAGAGATATATAAAAAAGCGAAATTAAAGATTTTTGCAATAAATGTTATAAATTTTCTACAATTTTGTCATTCGTTACTAATATTCAGCAAAAATAAATTCGAAAATAACTAATTATGTATCAATTGTAATATTTTCAATCATATATAAGTCAATTTGCTTAAAAATTTAATTGTGAAGAAAAAATAACATTTAAGTAATATTGTAGTTCGTGACTTGTCTATTTTGTTGTAATTTCTAATATTCGATTTCTGTGGAAATCGGTTTCACAGGAAAGCAAACAAATTAAGCAAGAGTTATATAAATTTACTAGGAGATTATCATTCGTTACTTGCACACTTATTCTCAAAGTTCAGGCGAGTGTTGAGTAAAAGCAAACAATTTTCGTAAAAAACTAATTATTTTTCAATAATTCACTTAATAAAATTTGATATTGGAATAAATAAAGTATTTAAAAAAAATTGTATTTCGTGACTTATCTGTTTAAATAGATTTTGTTGCGGTAATTTCTGACTTTGGTGGTTTTGTTATTGTTTTGGGTTTTAAAGGAGGAAAAAATTTAATTTAATTTAATTTAAACAAGTGAAATTTAAGTGTTTATTAAAAAGTGTGTAGCTAGGAATTTGTCAGTCGTTACCTGCATATTTAATTATTTATTTTATTTTGAATAAAAGCAAACTTTAAAAAAATTATTATATTTCCACTGTAATAATTTGAGTCGTAATAATTGAATTATTATATTATTAGATCAAAAAGAAACATGTAAAACTATTGTAATTTTTTAGTTATTTATTCGTATAGTTTTCCTTGTGCTAATTTCTAATATATGATTTCAGTGTTTTGTTATTGTTTTCGGTTTTAAAGACAAAGAAAACTAAATTAAACAGGTGAAATTTAAATGTTTATTAAAAAAAATTGTAGCCTGAGCTTAATAAGTTTAATAATAGATCATTTTTGAAGAATTTATCATTCGTTACCTTAATAAGTTATTCCAAAAACTTCGGAAATAACTAATTTCAATTGTAACAATATGAAAAGTAATTAAATTCATTATCTTGGACCATTTGCTTAAAATTTGATTGTGTAGGAAATGTAATAGGTAAAAATTTGTAATTCGTGACTTGTCTATTTGTATGGATCTTATGGTGAATATAATAATTATTTTTTTACTGATTTGAAACGAATTTTATCCATTCAAGATTATACAAGATTATACAAAATTTATTCCTGTTATGAGCTCTAGCAGCGGTTGAAAAAAATTGTATTTATGCAAAATTTTAATAATAAAAAAAAATTGTTACACAGAAAAAATATTTCACCAATTAATATTTTCAATTGAGAATTTAATTGACTCAATTAATTGCAGTGAAAATGTTAAATAAATATTGTTATTATTATTATATTTATTGGTAAAAATTTACTTAATTTTTTAATTGTTATTAGAGATTTTTATTGATATTAGAAAATATGTCATTATATTTTTTCCTGTGTACAGTTGTATGGATTTTAAAAACTTACCCCCATATTCATAAAATTTGAAACGAATTTGAAATGTATTTTATTTCAAATTTTTCATAAAAAATTTTCCTAAAACGAATTTCAAATTCATTTTATTTTTTTATGAATACGGAGGTTAAAATAATAAAAATCGTATATGAATTTTGTTTTCGATGTCAAATGATTTTTACCCAAATACAAATATGTTTTTTTTTTGTATAAATATTAACAGCACTATTTATAAAAATTATTAAAACTTTATACAGGCTTTTTAAAAAAAGAATTTTGTATAGAAATTTGTTTTAAAAACACTTTATTTATAAATAAGGCTGTTAGTTGATTAAATGTTTAATTAAATGTTTAATTAACAATTCATTTAATGAAAAATGTAACGGCCTGGCCCACGATGTCAGGAGAAATCGTTCGATCGACAACTTGTATTGCAAACAACAACAAATTTTCTAAAGTTATTGTTGTTTGCAATACAAGTTGTCGATCGAACGATTTCTAGTGACATCGTGGGCCAGGCCGTAAATCTGACGCATTTAAATTTTGAAATGTTTTTTTTTATTGAAGATGAAATTTCTTTTTTTTATATATAGTCAATTTTACATAATTTTTTTTTATAAAATTGAGAACTAATGAAAACATATAATCAAGCTTTATGCCCTAATTCTGTTCGACGAATGTATCGTCTTGTCTATGGACAAAAAAAAAAAAAAGAAGCAGTTTTTATTCCTTAAAACGAATATTATTTATTGTCTATGCTAGAAGGTTCGTGTATTTGCTTTATCATTTTCTTCTAAACATTATATCCAACACATATTTTTTCATATATTTTTCAAACTATTGTATAACAATTTAATTGAATTTTTATGTTTTAAAAACATGGTAATAATATTTATATTTTTCATTGTCAAAGACAACAACAATTTTTGAAGAAAATTATTTAGAGACTTCAAAGACAATAACTCAGAAGCATTTCCAAACAAAAACGTCCTAAATCTTCTTACTGTATTAGGGCATTAGTCTCAGTTTTATTAAAGTTTTTTAGTTAAAAATTCCCAAATCTTTTTCTTTTATAAGCAAATTTTGGAAAGCTCTTCTATTTTTAAATTTGTTTAAAGTTTTATTTTATACCCGCACATGTGGAATAGATTATTTTAATTAGATTTAGTTAAATTGAATTTAAAATTCATTTGCAATTACAAACAATACGCAGAAACTGTTTTTTCGATTTATTTTTGGTTTTTATTTATTTATTGGTTGCCATTCTTTTTTTCTTTTTTTTTTTTGCTTTTTTCGGCATAAAAATGTATATTGTCTACAATATTTTAATTAATTCACATTGGCTTCAGTTACAAAGTTTTATAGAATTTAAATTGAATTTGTGAAAAATATTTGCAAACAAAAGTTTTATTTAAATAGTTTATGAAGCGCATAAAAGTAAATACAAATAGAAACAGATAATTTTCAATTTAAAATTGCTTTTAATAAATTTAACTTGTCGGCATAATTTTTGGGGAAGGGAAATTGATTTAAAATGGTTTCTTTGTTGTTTGAAATTAAGTAGATGGAACATGAAAACAGTTGATGAATATACATAAAAGAACTACTCCCCTAAAAATACCTTAAATGCGGTTACACTGGACAACAACAACAACAGCAATATCAAGAACATTGGGATAATTGTTGACGTGTTTATTCATTACTGAAACTTCCTGCTGTTAAGTAAATAGTCTATAGGCCAAGTATTTTTTTTTTTTTGAATAAACTGAATTTATTCGATGACTTTTTAAAGAATCTATAACATGGTTTTGACAAAAAAAATTCGGTATTATAGAGAAATGTAGGATCGAAATGTAAATAAATACGAGTCAACCGGCAGTTTAAAATTTATTAGCAATAAATTTTGTTTTTTTTTTAAATTTTTTTTTAAATTCATTTTCGATAATTCAAAAAAAGCCTTATTTTCGAAGAAAATAAACTTTTTCAGAAGGTTTTTTATAATATTTAAATTTGTTTTTGTACATAAATTGTCGCTTACGATAAAATTTTACAGCCCGTATCTTAAAAGTTATCAGCAATTTTGGCATTTTGATAATTCTAAACTATGGGTAAGTCCATAAAATTTTAATTTCAATAAAAAACTTTCGTAAGCGAGACCCAAAAAAAATTTAGTTTCAATTAAAAAAAGTATGTATGTTAAAATTTAAAAATTTGCTCCTTAAATGGGCGTAAGAAAAAGCTACAGCCAAGCAGTTATATTATCCGATTGTTTTAAATTTCATTAATCCACAACAAATAAAAAACCTCTTCGTTCAAACGAATAGGTGATACGCATTTTTATGCACTTGTACGCTGTAATCGATTGTGCCAATTAATTGCTCTGATCCTTCAGATGCCTCCGTACTATTTTTTCGTCTTCTTCATCTAATTAAGGTTAGGTTAGGTAAGGAAGGATGGCGCTACAACGCACCTCCACTACGAGACCCATTTGGGTCCATTGTGATTCCCTCCTATTGCTCGTTAACTGTAATATTTACAACCCTTTATACACAAAAGTGTCCCAATTATCTGTCATAAAGTCACTTAATTCCCATGACGAAGCGCCTGTTATCCTCCAGGTTACACTTACTGATATCGCTAATACTTTCATGGAAACGTCTGCTTAGCCGTCTAAGTCTATACAGCTTCGGGCAATGACGAAGGTGATGTGAACCGTGATAGGCGCATTGAACATATTTAATGGTTTCTGATTCTTCTTCATCCCCGCCCATCCTACAGAAATCTGGAGTGCTAATTTCCCAAATGCTGGTTCTTGCTCTGACCGACCAGTGTCCAGTCAATGCGCCTATCACGATTCGCATCGCCTTCCTATTCATGTCCAGTAGCAGTTTGGATCTTCCTGAGTCAAGCCTTGGCTACACAGCCTTCCGAGACTCCACAATCCTTCCTACATTGCCATGAACTGTGGGTCATGCTCTCTACCCAAGTACTGAGTTCCCTGTAGTAATAACCTATCGGTAATTTTTCCGATCTGTTACACATTTCTTCATTTAATGCTGACCCTATTCTTGCCAGTTCATCGGCAATTTTATTTCCCTCAATACTGCTGTGGCCAAGAACCCAAAATAGTCTGACACTATATTTGTCCATAAGCAAGTTTATTGTTCTCCAAGTTTCGAGTTGACATTGTGTCCCTTAAAAGCTTTTAGCTCTGTTTGGCTGTCTATGTAAAAGGTTGCCTTCTCACCTTCAGATACATTCCTGGCCACTAGTTCCGTCGCCAAGATCTCAGCTTGGAAGTACGCTACATTCATTCGGCAGACTGAAAGAACCACGAGATGAAAGCACTTACTTAAATAAAATAATAATTCAGGTTCTATATTTGCAGTTGTAAAAACAAATTACATGTAATAATTATTTTGACAGTTCTACATCTATTGTGAATTTAATGTAGATACTTGTGCTATTCACAGTAGTGTGGAACTTAAAAACTATTGTGAATTTAAAGGAAAATTACGAACCATTTGCAATATTATGTCATGATGCCACTAGGTTTATAAGGCTGATGTATCAAGTAATGTGATCACGGATAAGACGGAAGATTCGAGTTCAGCGCTTCTCGTATTCTATTTCTATTTATTGGTTAGTTAAATAAATGATTCCAATGTTTTAGTTTTACATAGAATTTATACGTCTTTTGTGTTCCTTGAAGCTTTTTTTAATTATTTTAAATTAAAAAATAATTTCAATAAGCATTTATTTAAGTTAAAAATAAACTTTTTAGTTTAAAATTTGGGAACAAATTAAGTTTAGTGACATATCTCCAAAGTTAATAAAAATTTGGTACCCGATAGAAAATTAAAAAATAAAATGAAAAAATTAAATAAAAAAATTGGCGGCGAGCCTTAGTTTCCGAGTTATGGCCCTTTTAAGTTCTGGTATAAAATTGTGATTATATGGTGGAATGGGCACAAATCAAGCTAAGGGGCAACTCTAAAAAATGGTATCCGATTGAGAATTAAAAAATGAGGAAAAAATATTAAAGTAAAAAATTGTAGGCGAGGCTTAGTTTCCGAGTTATGGGCCTTTGAAATTGTAGTACAAAATTCTTATTACATGGTGTATTTTCCAAAAAATGTTATCCAATATTGGTGTCATTTAAAAACTTTTTAGCGACTCTTTAAGAAAACACTAAATTTTAGGAATGTTTGTATTTACTAACACAGCCTTCGGCCGGACTTAAGGATTTTCTCCACCATGGTGTTTCCCTACACGGCGCAGCCTAATAAAGATTTTCTGCCTGGCAAAGTTTTTCTGCCTAATAATGATTTTCTGCACAACCGGCCTTCGGCCGGGCTTAAGAATTTTCTCCACCATGGTGTTTCCCTACACGGCGCATCCTAATAAAGATTTTCTGCCTGGCAAAGTTTTTCTGTCTAATAATGATTTTCTGCACAGCGGGCCTTCGGCCGGGCTTAAGGATTTTCTCCACCATGGTGTTTCCCTACACGGCGCAGCCTAATAAAGATTTTACGCCTGGCAATGTTTTCCTGTTTAATATCGATTTTCTGCAATGCCGGCCTTCGGCCGGGCTTAAGCATTTTCTCCACCATGGTGTTTCCCTACACGGCGCAGCCTAATAAATATTTTTTGCCTGGAAAAGTTTTCCTGTTTAATATCGATTTTTTGTACTGCCGGCCTTCGGCCGGGCTTAAGGATTTTCTCCACCATGGTGTTTCCCTACACGGCGCAGCCTAATAAATATTTTATGCCTGGAAAAGTTTTCCTGTTTAATATCGATTTTCTGCACTGCAGGCCTTCGGTCGGTCTTAAGGATTTTCTCCACCATGGTGTTTCCCGAGACGGTGCACCCTAATAAAGATTTTCTCCTGAAAGATATTATCCAAAGCTTTTAAATGATACTAATATTGAAGACATTCGTTGGAGAAAATATTACGTATAATCACAATTTCATACTAGAACTTCAAAGGCCCATATCTCGGAAACTAAGGCTCGCCGCTAATATTTTTATTTAAGTTTTTCTTTTTATTTTTTAATTTTCTATCGGATACCAAATTTTTATTAATTTTGGAGTTATGTCACTAAACTTAATTTAAGCCAAAATTTGTAAAGACTGCTTTCTTTAAAATTGGACATTTTTATCCTAAATATGTCACTATATATTCGTATATGTTTATAATAACACGTATGTAAATATTTATTTCCTCAAACTTTTAAGCTTTGACTTTTTTCTTTGTCATATAACTCATAGTAAATTGTTTGCAATTTCTTCGATGTCAGCAACCTTTGAGGTGTTTTTCTTGTACCTAATTTATGTGAATTCATTTTGCCAAAACTTGTGAAGATTTATGTCTTTCATTTTAACGATAAATACTTGTTTCTTCTGCGTACTTTGCTACATGTTTCTTAGAAAAGAAGAAAAAAAAAGAAAACAATTTTTTCTTTCTCTTGTTTTTCTTTTTGCTTAAAATATGCAAACTATTTGAATATTCAACCAGAAACTGTTTATGTCAACAATATTTTTCAAGTTTTAGGAAAACAGTCTGCTACAAAATGCAGAGAAAATATGCAGCAGGAATGGTTTAATCAATGTCATGAAATTAATTTAACATGCAGGTACAATTTATTTTTTTTTGTGGAAAATATTAAGTAGGTATACATACATTGAAGAGGGAATGTTAAGTAAGTAAATTTTTACTAACAATCATGTGTATTTTAGCAAAATGGAAGGGAAACGTCAACAAACAAATAAATTTCTTAAGTCGAATTTTGAAACTTTAATAACAGACAATTGCTTAATAATATGGCATTTATACTTGCATAAAATCTAGCAAAATTTAATTAAAATTTTTATGAAAATCTATACCGTTTACACCAAATTTTTTTGACATTTATCAAGATTATGTTATCCAAAACAAAACCCATTGAATTAAAAATTTCCAAAGCTACAACCAAACAACTGCAATGTAGCCAATTCACGCACCTTTTTAAACAGACCACAGCTAATTCACTCATCTTTTTTTATAAACATATTGTACAGGTTAGTAAAACAATAAATAAAAATATAAGATTTTGATTAGATTCTCTTCAAATCTACTGACAAAATAGATTTTGTTTTGTATGGAAAATTTTGTTAAGAAAAATAGCAAGATTTAGCTCGAAATCTCGTAAGTACTAGATTTCGAGACAATATAAGTGCCCTATAATTCATAAGCCCTGTTGTATCGTTTTATTTGACAAGACAATTTCAAATGAAATTTCTGAAAAGAAAAATGAATTACAAATAACTAGTTTTTGTTTTTAGAAATTTTCTATGGAATTTGCAAAAATATCTGAATGCGATATAAGAAAAATAACTTGAATCAGGAAGAATCTTTTAATCCAGCTTAAGTTTAGTATTATCAATTCTTATGGAATGAAATATTTTTATTAATTAATAAGATTTTCTTAAGACGACAAGAAAAATTTAAATACAATTTAGCTGGTGCAAAGCTTTTTAACATGAATCTTTAATGAAATAAAATATGAGAAGTAATTATGTAGTAGTATATACAATTATTAATTTACTATTAATTAGTTGATTTTACACATTGTACTTTTGGATAATTAAAAAAATGCAATGGGTTTTATTAAGAGTGTGGTCTTACGACTTCGACTACGACGATTTTGTAGAAGACTAAAGAACATTGAAAAATTTTTTCTAGTCATTTGATCAGTAGTGATGATGGATTTATATATCAATTATAGCATATATTTTAGAGTGGGACATCTAATGTACATATGCCAAACCTTTTAAAGCATCGATTTCTATTTAAATAAGCATATACAATTCATTCTGTGTCTGTGAAAAACAAAGTGAGTAAAATAAATTTACAAAATTTAATTTAATATATGGACATTTCCACAGGAATGTCAATTTTTTGTAGCGTGCGACAGCAAGCAAATATGCTTGTTTTTTCAAAGAAAACGAAACTTTTTTTACTTCTTAATGTATTTATGTAGGCCGTCAGCAGGTCTTCGTTGAATAAAATTTTAAGAAAAATCGAGCCACTTTGTTCAGAAATACAAGGTTAATTGCTTGCTGTCGCATGCGACAAAAAAGTGGAATTTCTCGGAGAAATGCCCATATACATATTCATTTTTTTTTTTAATTTTAGATATTTGTAAAAAGAAAAATGAGTTGGAGGTGAAAATGTGTGAGAAGGGCTAGATACCGCCTAGGTTATTCGGTTTTTGCTAATTTATATCTTTCGTTTAAATATTTTATTTACCTTTATATTTTTAAGAGACTTTAAAAAAAAATAAGACAATTAAAAAAATAAAAATTATATTTTTTGTCAGTATATCAATCATGTATGATTGCTTAATTGTGAAGGAAATATTAGTCAATTATGATCAGTCAAACTTGACTAATATTTATGCTATCATTGATTATCATAAAGCACTAGAGTGAGCAGTTCGACTATATGTTATATAGTCGACGAAATTCATTAGTTAAAGAGAGATGCAACATCACACGTACACAAACGTTTCCACTACATTTTTAATTTTGCCCTCAATAATGTGATAGAAACTTTGTTATGCGCTGTGATAAATATATCCTGCATGACTACCGACCAAATGACAGGTCAATTGACTGATAATATTCTTGTAGGGATATCAAATAAATTCAGTTAAGTGCGACTGTGGCTAAATATGGCTGCATACTCTTAATTGAATGTCTTAACTGATGTAAAATTTAAAAAATGTAAGTACTATGTAAACCTTTTTTCCGGTTTTAGGCAATTTTTTGTATTGGCGCTTTTTCTTATTTTGTGAGTTTTGTTTCGGGTTTTGCGGTTTTTGGATTTACTTAGTTTTGGAATTTTTTGGTTTTTGACGATTTACTATATTTTTACCGATTTTCCTAATTTGAGCGCTTTTTTCGTTTAGGCGATTTTTTTTTTGTTTTGGCGATTTTTTTAGTTTTTGACGATTTTTTATAGTTTTAGCGCTCTTTTTTTTTGCCGATTTTTTTTCGGTTTTTGGAGATTTTTTTTATTTTGAGATTTTTTAGTTTTAGCGTTTTTGAAAATTTCTAGACTTTGACCCATAAGGTTTCAAAGATACAGCAAGTTGTCAAAATTACATAGTCAAAGTTACATTAACTGTATCTTATCAGTTAAATTTTGATCTTTTTTTTGGTCTATACATAATTGTTTGCATATTTCATTACGATTTCAACATTTTTGTTGCTCGCGTTAGTACACCCTTTAATAATTAACTGTCATAAATTTATTGCTGCAGCGCCCAAAGTTTTACATATTCTGTGAAAATTTCTTACGGTTCTCAAGAAAACAGCCTGTGACGAACAGACGGACGGACATTCTTCCTTTTCTCATAATAAGAACTTTAAACCAACCACAAATTTAACAACTAACGATTTATTGTGAACTCATCTATTGTTGCTTATAAAATGCGTTTAAATTGAATCATATTTAACTTAAAATAAATGCAGCAAAATTTTTGAAATATTTTTTTCTTTAAAATTAAATAGCCTTCTGACTAAAGCCACTGTTTTCAAATTAATTAATAATTATGTTTGTTTTACTACTGCTGCTCTCACAATATGCTTCGTAAATTATTAGAAAATTTCCATAATCTAAACTATTTCATTACACGCACACGCTGTGTTGCTGTCACACAATCCAATCATATCTATCAAATTTAATTTATCTATGACAATTTATTATTCTCCCAAAAGCTGCAGGCAGATTTGTTGTACTCGTATACACTTCAACATATGAGATATAATTGTGTTATACATTATGTTGCATGAACAATAGTCAAAATACAAACAATAGTCGAAATAATGTAAAGTGTAATACGATTAAAGCGAACTTGCAGGTATTGAATAGATCAATGAGTTTTACAAAATGTTGATTAGATTCGTTTTAGCAAAGTAATAAAATCTAGATAATTTTCACTCATTGACAAAGTTTTCAAATTTAGCAACAGCCAAAGCTTAAGCTTTAGCCCATGCTGCTAATAAAGTGCGTGTGATGGCAGAGAAAAAGCTGCATTTTCTCAGCCAATCTAAATTAACTGCTGCTTGTCTTCCTTTAAGAAAATTACTTTAATGAAAACATTTTGAGTTCTCAAGAAAAAAAAACAAATGTGTGCTACAGCTGACCTTGAAGTTCATCCCTAAGACTTCTCCCTCATTTCAGCCTCTAAGCTCATTAAAATTTATAACTAATGTTCATTATAATCATAATCTACTGTACACTAACTGCAATTGGTCATGACAAATCATATATTGAATTAATTCAAATTACATTGTAAGTTCAATTTTCATAATTGCTTTGGCACTAGGGATAGAAAATTTTAATTTAAAAACAAAAGTATAAAAATACCAATCAAAAAGTTGCCGCAGGTAATAACATATGAATGTACAACATACTTTTTAATCAGCTTAAAAATAGTGTTTCAACATTCTAAATATTTCTGATTTTATACATGCAAACCAAATTTTTTTAGTAATTATTAAAGAACTTGATCTGGATCTGATTTTATATGGCTTAGTATATATGAAAGATGTTTGAGAGGCTGTTGAATGTATAGTGACTTTATGGATGTTGCCAACATTCTTCTGACACCCAGCAAAAAATTTCAAAAAAGGTAATCGGGTTTGGAATTAAGTATTTTTGGGGGAAGCTTTTCTTTACTGGAATACCAACTTAATGATTTTAACAAGGCGTGAGACTAAAATAATCGATTCTTGAGAAGTACTTACTTTTTTTATTTGGCAACTTGTTCACGTAATCTATTTAATCTAAAAAAATTATTCTCCTCATTTAGCAACTTGTACATAATTTTTCCAAATTTTAGGTAATGTGATTTGTAAGCGAGTAATGAAATTTGGTAATCAGAAAAGTAAGTCATTATATGGCAAGTAGTTCTGATGGTAATGTGTAATTTTTTGCTGGGCATTTCTATGTTAAGTATAAAAAGGGCGCTGTATCAGCTGTATCGACATACAGTCTTGTATAAAGAATAATAAAGTTAACATCGTGGTATACCAGCACAAAATAACGTAACATTGTGGGTTTAAAAGCTCTTAACATCAGTGTTGTTTAAATAGAGTGTTCTGATTTGATAATAATTATACGCCGAGGACTTTTTATTTGATTACATATATTCGAATCCACTAAGATAACATTTTTGGGAAGTAAAAACTTAACAATACATTCAATTGCCGAATTGTTAATATTTCTACAAAAACAACAGAGTCTTTGCTAAATAAGTTATGTATATTTAACTTGGGCGCATTTACCGGACCTTTTATAAAGTCAGTTGTGTTAGTTTTCTTTACAATTTAACCAAGCCCTTTGCCTGAGGCACCTACAGATCCTGCCTCTTATATTTATGTTGCATATCGTAAAAACATAAACGAGCCCTCTAAGCATAAACACGGTAATTGTTTCAATATTCTAATTATTTCTGATTTTATATATAAAAACCAAATTCTTTAGTAATTATTAAGGATCTTGATCTGGCTCAGATTTTAAATGCCTTAATATATGTGAAAGATGGTTGAGAGGCTGTTGAATCTATAGTGACTTTATGAATGTTACCAACATTCTTCTTACATTTGTATGTTAAGTATAAAAAGGGTGCTGTACCGGCTAAACGTACAGTCTTACTTAAAGAATAACAAAGTTAACATCGTGGTATCTCAGCAGTGAATAACGTAACAATGTGGGTTAAAAAGCTATTAATATCACTGTTCAGTAAATAAAGTGTTCTGATTTGATAATAATTATACACTAAGGACTTTTTATTTGATTACATATATTACATATATTCAAACCCACTAAGATAACATTTTAACATTAAATAAAAACTTAACAATACATTCTATTTTTTTCTAAAGGTGGTTACATCCACAGGCAACTTAAGTAGAACATAACGGTACAACTTTATTTTGTAGGTGCTTAAGCGTTTCCGCTTTTTCCACTTCTATGTACTACGAAAATAAAGTTGAAAACATGACACTAACGTACAAAAAAAACAATTAAACTTTTCTCTCTTTCATACAACGAATAACAACAGAGTCTCTGACAATATAATCCCCCTTATTGCGAATGGCGTCGTGGACGCCACATCAAGACGACAGTAAAAATTTTCACTTATTTGCTCTTGGTCGACATTAGTTTACAAAGCCTTAGAGATAAGTAAGAGATTGTCAATAAGAGCCAATTGTTGCCGATAAAGAGTTGGCAAGTGGCAATATTTACTGTAGTCTTGATGTGACGTCGACGACGCCATTCACTATAAGGGGGTATGTCATATTCAACCTGGTGCTGGGAAAACAACTGGGACGAACGACGAATTGCGCGTTGCGAGCTTTCGTCATAAAAAATAAATCACATTTGTGCATATGAAAATTAACACAATTCCGCCGTCGTAACGAATGAACTCTGAGATAGATTTATTTATATTTTTACGCCGAAAAATGGCGAAAAAACTATTTTTCACAAACAATAACTAAATTTATTAATTATGAGAGCTGTTATTTATTCGTCGTTGTAGTGCTTCACACTACGAATTTACGCAGCGCATTCTTATCGACGAATTCGTCAGCGTAAACGAAATTCGTCGTTCGTCCCAATTGTGTTTCCAGCCTGACTTGTGTCAACGGTTGTAACGTAAACAAGCCGCCCATATAATGAAGCGTTCAATTTACAACTTAATTATCTAAAAATGTTTGCCTATACGAGTATTTATCGCTAATAAATTCCCCATGTATTTTAAATGTTTTAACGTGTTAGTAAAAATACATTTATATTTTCATTATTTTTGTTGTTATGACAATCGTTTTTGTTTCAAAATTTTAAAACACTGTCAACTGGAAATCAAATGAGTGAAATGAAGTGTGTTGAAGTATTCATTGATGTTAAATTAATTGAATAAAAGTTTTTTTTTTTTAATGCTGCTAAAATTAATTGACGGATGCATTTCAGTCGAAAGTCAAATAATGAAATGCATTCCGTTTTAGTTCTAAGTGAATTAATTTAATTTAAGGTTTCTGCATGATTTATGTAATTTAAAGAAATTTATTTCTAAAAAATATGTTTATTAAAAGTATAATAGGTGGTCTTCTTCAAGATTTAAGCGAAGAATATTTTAAATAATGTATTCAGTTTTGCATAGTTTTAATTAAATAAATTCAGTAAAGTGTGACTTTGACTCGCACAAGAGCGTTCTGTACGGACACTATATATGTAATACTAGATATAATTTAAATTTAAAAAATTTTTTTTTTTCGTTTTTGGGATTACTTAGGTTTTTGGCGTTTTTTTCTTAGTTTTGGCGTTTTTTTTGGTTTTTTGCGTTTTTTACGTTTTTTCATTTTGGCGTTTTATTTTAATTTTAACGATTTTTTTTCGTTTTGGCGATTTTTGTCGGTTTTTTGGCAATTTTTGGGTGATAGAACACCTTTTCACCTTTACTGTACGGAACCCTCAAAAGCCTCAATTGCTTTTTTTCAGCTCAGATTAGATTGTAAAGCCTCACAATCCACATAGAAAGAATTATAACAGGTTTTCTTTAACAAAAAGTTTTATGGAATTGATTTTAAGGCACTAAACACATTTAACACAGCTAGCTTGCCGACATCAATATGTCAAAAATAGAATACATATGTTTAAATGGGAATTAAATTAACTTTAGTTAGTTTAAATATATTATTTGATTAGGCTAAAGTTAGTATCGCTCTGTAAGCCAAATCGCATGAGATAATCATTAATGAACAAATAAAACCAAAGTTAATAGTAAATATTATGACAAACAGTAGCAGAACGGAACAACTAGGTGTTTTCGAAGATCGCAACACCTTCATCATCAGAGTTCTTTGTGTTTAGTCCACTGTATGTGGTATCAGTTGAAATAGATGTCTACTTTATATACTCAGCTTTTCAGTTCAGTAAATTTAGCGGTGATAAAATTGAGACTTCATTACAAAAAAAAAGCTTTCAGCAAATTATAATACGATAAATCAAAACAAATCACATATTCCATTTGCGTTGAAAAATTTTCTGAGAAACAGATTTTTTTGTTCAGGCAGTTTTTCCCCATACATATTGTATACATATTGTTAGAATTTCTTTCAGTGTAGCATTGCACTCTTTAAGTTTCAAAGAGACTGAAACAGAAATTATTAAACATACGGGAATGTTCTGTATTCCAGACCTTTGAATTTCACGTGGAATACAGAACATACCCGATAGCTTTCTTTTAGTTTATTGTTTTTGGTAAAATAAATAACTTTGTCTTTTATTTAATTTTTTATGGAGTTTCTAGCAATCTGTGATGCAACAAAGCCATATCTTAAAGCCATATTTTGCTGTAGCTGCGTCTGAGCTTAACAATTTAATATCGCTTTACATTTTAAGAGTTAAATAAGCTGCTGGTTATAAACAAATATTAATATTCTGCGCAAATTTCATAGAATGTGGTTTATTGTTCTTATTTTTCATTATTTTTTTTTTATTACGAGCATTATTTCTACAAAAGAATCCGTAGAATATTTATGTTTGAGGTAAGCAACAAAAAAAATGTAAAGCGAATATATTCGCAATTAAACAGTTTTTTTTTTTAATATGTGCTTCTGAATGCACTCGTACTTTAAGTAAATATTAAGGACTGAGCTCAGTCAATATGGTATTGCGATAATAAATAGTTTTCCTGAGGGCATATATAATTCCAATGCTTAAAGTATCTTTGGATTAAATGCTTCGCAAATCTCTGTGCTTTAAAATCTCAAACTCATACCCAGCTAGCATTAGGATGCTTGTTCCCGGATTTTGTTTAATATACAACTTTTTATTTCTTCCTTTTTTTGGCAAAGAAAAGGATCCATCAGGTGCTCTAGGAGGCCGGTCTTTGGACCAGATTTTTCTCCTATTTTATTCTATTACTTTTTAAAAAAAAAAAAATTACACAATCGTCTTTTAATCTTGGAATGTTTGACGTACATCTTTTATAAAAAAAAATTTCCAATGATTATTTGAAGAGCAAAATAAAACAATAATAATATATTTTCTATATTTTCTTAAGCTTTTTCAAAAACAATCGCCTTTTGATCTTTAAATGTTTAATGAAAGATTAAGTGAAAAACTAAACTAGTCTAAAGAAGAAGCTTGCATATAAAATTTATTTTGTTAACCTTTTTTAAAACAAAAATTATATAGGGTGATTTTTTAAGAGCTTTCGGATTTGATTTAAAAAAAAACACATAAAATTTAGAGAAACGTATGAAATCTTTATTTGATGCGGTAGAATTCAATGTTTAAAGATGATTTCATGTAAATGTTGACCGCGGATACATCTGAAATGGTTTATACGCTGGGTTTAATTGTGGCATACGCTCGCCAACATATGGCCTGGTATCTCACGAATAAATTCTTCAATATTGCCTTACAGTGGGTCAAGCATTGCGTGTTTGTCTCTGTGTTCATGAACCTTAACATACTCCCACTCTAAAGGCGTTAAATCGCACGATCTAGGCGGCCACTTGGCCAGTACCAAACGTAAAATAAACTGTTCACCGAACTCGCCTTTCAATTAGGCCAATGTTTCGAGGGGTGTGTGGCATGTGGGACGGTCTTGCTATGTCAGCCAAGTCCAGCTCTTCCACCTTGGGGGAAAAAAAGTAACAGAGGTCCAATAGCTGCAAATGGCGCAGAATCGGTAATTCACGGTCACCAACAACAATGGCGTTGGGTTGGGTGGCGTTGGCTGAAGTAGTTAGCACGTTGACTAAAAAACCGAAGGTACTGGGTTGAAACCCTGTCTACGACAATCATTCAAATAACAACACCACGAATTTTTGTGATGTACATTAGTGTCCTTTGTATCAGTTGTTGTGGGAAAAGTTCTAGTGATGCAGGCATAAGGCACTGGTCACTAAAACTACACCGGATACAACTTCAGCGGATGCTAATCCTAATGTAACATCAGAGAGCCCTCCTTCGTCGGTATTGTGTAGTAAAATAACCAATAAAATGGCTACTAAGCACAGCTTCAAAATTTAATACGTCTCATTCACCACCAGAGGCGCTGCAACACTGCAAATAAGCGTGCAAAAAAGCAGAGTTGTAAAAGAATGAATATTTCCTCTATCTCTTCCTTTACCACCTGTCTTCTCTATCACTATCCCTTCTTCCCTATCACCCTCTCTCACTATCTTCTCTTCACCACATAGGTACCACAAAGGGATCATTGTATTGGACACAAGTAAGCTGGACCCAAAATTTCACCTTTCCTTACCAGCAGCCTGCTAACCTAACCTAACCTAACAACACTGGCGGATACACCTGCACGATGCGCTTTCTTAACCGAGCATGAATTTTGATAATAAAATTTAATAATCTGCCAGCGTTGTTCATTTGTCAGTCGATTTATGGTTAAATTATAGACCAAACTGAATATGATACACGAAAGCAGCTGAGTTGCCAAAAATAAAGTTGCTAAAAAATCACCCTTTCTTTTATGAATAAAGGGCAGCAAGACTAAAGAAATTGCAGCTGGTTTAAAATAAGTTAAGCTTAAATTATTCAAATTTAAAAAGAGTTCTGACTCTGTGTATGAATTATATACGAATAACATCGCTCCTCATGTATTGCATGTGTTTCTTGAAACGCTTTATAAAAGACACGTTGGATAATCTCTACTAAAATCTCAAAAGATTGCTTCCGCGATTAATATAAGCATATTTCACTGAGTTGTGGAAGAATCTGACCGGAAAATATTGTAAGGAATCTTCTGCGATTTAAAAATGCGTCAAGGATTCAAAAGGATCTTCATGAGATTCTCATTAGATTCTTCCACGATTGAAGATGCTAGCTGGGTATTCCTAAAAATATATTTGCATTATTTTGCCCATACATAAACATAAAAAACAGCACATAAGAAAATAGAAAGAGAAAAAAAAACAAAATGCTTTTGTAGACAAAAAGCCACAATGATGTCGCTATCACTTCCGGTGTATATTTCATGCTCTTTTAAATACACGTGTGAGTGTGTGTGTGTGTGTGTGTGTGTGCGGCACCACTAACCGACATGTAAATATGAAGCAGAATTTTACATTTATATTTTTTTCTATTTTTTTTTATTAAAAATAGTTTTTCCTTACCTTTTATGCACATGGTCATGTGAGAATATGCACGTTCATTTTTTGTGGGAAATTTTGTCGTGAACAATAGAAATATGTAGCTGTCTTTTATTTGTGTTAGAAGATTCTATTGTAGTTTTAGTTTTCTATCTGCAGACTTGTGTTTTTTGCTTGTTTCTTGTTTAAGCCAGCAAAAGTAGTAAAAGAGGTTTTATATGTGTGACAGTTTATTTATTTTTTTTTTAAGAAAACACACATATTTATGTATAATGATGTTCCAGCTATAACTGTGATTCTTAACTCACAAGGTGACAAATGGTGCCAGATAACATCCTGAGCATGTTTTCCAAACTTAGCACAAGAACTTGCCACAGTAAATTGCACTTGTTAAGGCTGTTAGTACCCGTGCACACTATGTTTAGAGTTTAAAAATGATAGAAGGAGGACGAATGGAAACAGATACATTGTTTAATGCACATGGAGTTCTTGTTGAATATCTCATAACATTCTCATGGGGTTAAACAGAACAAATAAAGGTTTAAAATTGCACTGTGTGCACACAGACTGCGTCAAAACATAATTTAAATATTCTTACGCAATAAAAATTAAATATTGCTTCGAACGAACCTATTAAACGAAAATGTTTTCATAAAGCAAATATTTTGTAAACAAAAAGAATTATTCTTTTATCTAAAAAACAAAAATCAAAATACAATATACTATATCCTGAAGAAGTAAACCGAAGGTTTACGAAATATCGAAATAATAAAAACATAATACAAATAGACCTCAAGCTCAAAAAAATAGTTTAATTAAATACAAAAAGAATTATACAGAACTAAATACACATGCATCTGTGGCAAAAAGCAAAAAGTGCTTAAGTTGAGATAAGCTGATTTTGAGTTAATGGTACCTCTGTAATCTGGATATTCGAAAGTGCGCATGGTCAAAATCTCAATCAATTTGTGTGGCTTTTCAGGAAATTATAGCGCAAAGACTTGCGACTTATGTTTTTGAGACTTCTAATCTCATTTGGAATAATAGCTTAATTTGGGTTTATACTTTGGTATATTTCATTTTAAATGTATTTCTTATAGTGTATAAAACATTGTTTGCTTAAAAAAATAAGGTTAACAGAAAATTTCAAAATTTAACTATAAAAGAAATAAATTTTTTAAAATCGAAATGAACGCTTAAAAGTGATCTCCTGCAAAACAGTAAAATATGACTTAAGTTCTCTTTTCTTATTGTCACAGACATACAAGCAGATGTTACTATATATAGACAAGCACATACAAAGTTAATAGATAAACTAAGGATGCAATTGAGAAAAAGCAATGGAAGTACTGCTGAGATTGTCTAGACGTTGCTGTCACATTCTGGAAGCCTTGTGTGAAGTATAAAAAGGGCGACGCATCTGCTGGCAGTTTCAGTGTTCTAGTAGTCCATCATAAAGTTTTTATTGTGAAGTTATTTCGATCAGTATATCACAAAGTCAGTCTCAACTTCAATTGTTTATTGAAAAGTGTAGAGTTCAGTTCGTTGTTGTGAAAGAGTAAATCTCAGTTAAAAGTGGTTGATACTCGTATATACATAAGTGTATAAAAGTAAGGTCAGTAAGTCATTATTGTTGTACAAACAGTGAGCGTCGGCAGAGTGAGTCTTGTGCGTGACGAACAGCAGCAGCACAGCCAGTTGTGATAGACGTGTGTAAGCAACAGAGGAGTAGTCGAAGTGGTATCCAGTTGTGTATCACTTAAGTAATTTAAGTTGTGTGTGTATTTAAGATCTTGATTAGTATAAGTGTATTTATTTAGTAAATAAAGTGTCGTTCTTAACCCTAATTACTACACTGGGGTCTTTTACACATTCTCCAAATGCTCGAGTCCACAGAAAATAATTTTTAAAGGCTAAAAATATATCCGCAGCACCCGTTTCATAATATGAACAAGGACTTGTAAATTTTAGCTTGAATTTTTTTTTTTATTAAAAATTTTTAACAATGAAAGAAAAGCCTTAAGCTAAAAAAATCACCAGCAACCGAAAAAGCATCTGGGGTGTAATCGTCGCTTTCGTTAACGAGCTGATTCGGTCACGTTTTTCCAATTTGAGATTATGGCATACGGTATCGAATAATGTAATAACATGGTACGATATCGAATCCCATAATATCAAACGGAAAAAAAGTGATAGAATCGCCTCCTTATCGAAAGCGACGATTAGACCCCTGTATTTGGTGGCAATAAAAATGTCGTCGTTGCTTGGTTTGCTAAAGTTTTTCCCGTTTCCATTTGTACTTCATTGTTGCAAGTTTTTTTTTTGTTTTATTTAGTTTTGCACAAATTCGCGAAAAAGAAACTATTTAAATTATTTGTTTTAAAATTTATAGCTTTACATTCGATTTTTTTTTTTTTTTTTGCTAAATTTAGGGGAATTTAAAACAATTTTTCTTAGATGCTCAAAATAACACAAGGCATCAAATGAGCAACATAATTAAAACGTAAAGCACATTTTTCTCTGAGCGGCATAAAATTTAACTGCTTGACATTTGTGTTCATTTGAAAGGAGTTTTGTTTTACTTTTTAGCTAAATTTGAGCATTTAGTCACGAATAGACTGATCCTAGATTTCATTCAAAAAGAAAACTCTGATATTGCGTGTTTTCTGAATTGAATACACACAATATCAGAGATATATCGAACTGTGCTTGTATCAGAAGCTATTGCTGTTGTTGTACGCTGTATCAACAAAGACCCGAATGGGTCCACTCGCCGGCATCGTGCCCAACAATTAGAGCTTAATCACTGGTTGTTTGAAAGACCTAAAGTTTAAAGAAGGCGCGTCTCAGAAATTCATTGTTAAAAGAAACGTTCGGTAAAAAACTTTGAGTTTCGCAACGAACTTTGAGTTTGGCCTCTCAGATCATGTGATCACCCCGAGTATATGGTAACGTGATGTTACAACTGCTCTTACCTAGTGAACAGGCCTGTTACAAATGAATTCCATAAAACCAATTGGGTGCCCCGGTGGCTGAGTGGCAGCGATGCTAGCCTCTCAGTCCAGAGGTCGTGGGTTCAATTCCCGCCATAGACCTGGCTGTTTTTCGCAGACAAGCTAATCGCTTCGCGGATTTTGTTGTGTTAAAAAAAAACCAATAACAACAATTCAAATATTATTAGCTTAAGAAAGTAATATACAGGCATACAAACATACAAGACGTTGTTGAAGTAAACATTTCACATAGAAACGACTTCTGCTTATACTGAGTTCATACACCGCAATTTTAGTTAAGACACTTTTGAGCTTATGAAAGATAAGAGGAAATATTCCGATGTTTGCTCTTGTACCCATGATATGAAGAAATATACCACCACACAAACATATAAGCCGATGCAGACGCTAGACACCAACAACAACAACAACAACAACTATGAGGCTTCTACATACAACTCTCATATCAACGTTTATATTTACATACGCATAAGCAAACAGACCGAATTACTGTACACGCACTAAAGACGGAAACGTTAGGTTAGGCTAACGGGAGGAGCCGTTGCGCTCATGTAAGGCAAAATACACATAAGCCAGTAAGGTCTGTTGTGCGCTCTCATCATTAAATTGAAAACGATCCTCACCTTCATAGGAATTCAGTATCATTGACTTAGTCCCTCAAACTTTTCCAGTCAATAGCTCTAAGATGAGTAATGGGTAAAAAATGGACAATGACAATGAAAGTGTTCCGATGTAATCCATGTCTAGCTATGGCTCCAAGGCGGTACAATGGCCCCCATAAGTTAAAGTGTCCCTTTAAGACGTCGGACAACTTTCCTAGCTCTGGCTTGTTTAGTATCAACAGACTCGTTGTTTTGTCCTCTAGTTTATAATACCCACAGTATCACTTTTACATCGTAGGCCCTCATCGCCCAATTTCGTAGTTTAATCTTCGTGGCCTTGAAGCAATTAGTGAACAATTTATCAACTAAGCATTAAATTTTGTGTAAATTACAACAATGTTAACATCGTGGTATCCCAGCAGTGAATAACTTAACATTGTGTGTTTAAAAATTCTTGATAGCATTGTTCAGCGAAAATCAGAAGTCAGATTTGATTAGTTAGAATTGTTCACTAGTGACTTGTTTTAATTGTTTAAATTCGAATTGTAACAATATAAAACAACTACAAATATCCAGTAAAAATTAACTCACGGCCTGTCCCACGATGTCACTAGAAATCGTTCGATCGAATAATTATATTGAAAACAACAACAAATTTTCTAATGTTATTGTTGTTTGCAATACAATTTGTCAATCCAATGATTTCTGGTGACATCGTGGGGCAGGCTGAAAGTTATTTTTTACTGGATATTAGGAGTTGTTTTATATTGTTACATTTCGAATTTAAACAATTAAAACAAGTCACTAGTGAACAACAGGCCGTTTATTTTAAAAAACTTTTTTCCCTCTTCAATTAATTTCTCATACAATTTACGGGTATAAAAATGGTATTCAGATATTTTAATTAGATTTTCCTTAATCAATATTTCACTAAAACTAAGTTGCAAATAATAAAAAAGAGACTCACCATTTTTTTTTCCTAATTTTGGATCGGCTGAAATGAGAAAAAAAAATTTAAGACATTAACAAAATTAAATTCAATTGAAAATTTAAGTAATTATAACAAAACAATTTTTATTTGCCAAAAAATAAAAATTTCATTTTTGCTGTCAAGACTTTCTAAAGCTTAAATCAAAATTGTAACTATTGGTGGACGTATACTATGCACAGTGTGTGTAATAATGCAAAATAAATCTCTCATTTGATAAAAGAACAAAATTTATGTGAGTATTGTCTCAACATTACCTCCTTAGGGACTATTCACATATTAAGTAATACTGTTATCGTCGTGTTTACAGCCACCCAATCACCCTCCTTAGTTCCGCTTTTTAAAAAAGCTTTCAGTATGAATTTTATAAATCGTGACAAATCTTTACCCTTTAATTTTGATGTAATTTTGATTTAATTTTGATTATGTAATTTTAACAACTTGTGGAAATTGTGGAAATTGTAAGATAGAAACTCCTGAAATTTTCAAAAGCGCTAAAACTTAAAAATCGCAAAATTGTAAAAATTGCCATAAACCGAAAAATCGCCAAATAAAAAAACCGCTTAAATGAAAAATATCACCAAAAATAAAATAAATTGCTAAAATGCAAAAAAAAACAACACAAGTAAAATGAATGCAAAAAAAATAAAACAATCGGCGAAAACCGAAAAAAATAGCCAAAATGAAAAAAATCTTCAAAACGAAGAAAAGCGCCAAAACTAAATTAAAATCGCTAAAACTAAAAACAAGCGAAAAAGTCATCAAAAACCGAAATAAAATCGCCAAACTAAACAAAGCACACAAAGCTAAAAAAAATCGGTAAAAGTAAAACAAAAACCGAAATAATTCACTGAAAACCGATCAAATCGCCACAAAGAAAAACAGCTCCAAAACCGAAAAAGTCGCCAAAACGAAAAAAATTGTCGATATTAAAAAAAGTCGCTGCAGCTACTAACAAACGAAAAGATCGCCGAAATCCGAGAAAAAATCATCCAACTTAAGAAAAGCACCAAAACTAAGAAAAAATCGCTAAAACTAAAAAAAAACCGAAAAAAGCACCAAAACTAAAAAAATCGCCAAAAACCGAAAAAGAAAATCTTCAAAACGAAAAAAAGCGCCAAAACTTAAACAGACGCAGCAACTACAAACAAACAAAAAAAAAATCGCCAAAAACCGAAAAAAATCGCCAAACTAAAAAAAGTACCAAAACTAAATATCTGAATAAATTCGAAAAAATTTCGTCTAAACAAAAAATCTCATAAAAAAAAGAAATCACAAAAAGGTAAAAAATCGCCAAAACTAAAAAATCGCGAAGAACCAAAAAAAATATTAACGGATAATTGAAATTTTTTAAAAGTGTGGAAATGGCTAAAGCTTGTACAGTCCCCCTTATTGCGAATGGCGTCGTTGACGTCACATCAAGACGACAGTAAAAATTGTCGCTTGTCTACTCTTTGCGACAAACATTGACTACTATTAACATGCTATATTAATTTAAAAAGCTTTAGACATTAGTTAGAGATTGTCAATAAGAGCCAATTGTTGCCGATAAAGAGTAGACAACTGACAATACTTACTGTCGTCTTGATGTGACGTCCACGACGCCACTCACAATAAGGGGGGATATTTCATATCGATGTTCTCAAGTAGAAAGGCCCTAACTCAAATAATTGTAACTTTACAGGAGAAGGTAAAACATAATAGAAACTGTAATATTCACAATGTAAATTTTTTTTGTAAAAGCTTGTAAGAGCGTTATTTTTTACACTATTGCAATATATTTTTGTGAGAAGGTGTATTTGTGTGAAATGTATTGGAATCACTGAAAAACTCAATTTCGTAAAAAACACGAGTTAGGGCCTTTCTACTTGCGACCATCGATATGTAGTCTCCGTGCGGAACCTTTCGTGTGAGAGTCAAAGTCTTACATTAATGAATTTATTTAATTTTCTTCAAGAATTTTTCTTGGTTGAAGCCTACTGATAAGTTTCTTAAGCACAAATGCATATGGAAGTTGCTTAACCAACAGCAAACAAAAATTCTTCATTCATGGATATCAGTTGAACTTCGTCTCATTTGTTGAAATATAAGTTTAACATGAAATTTTTAGTTGTTAAAAGAAATTTTTGGGTAAAGGTTTTTTGATGATCTGCGGTAGCATTAGTGAAATGCGCATAGGATTCAGCTAAACCCCTCAATTCAATCAATTTCAATGTATTTAAAATATATAAAAAATATTTTACTTAATAAGTAAAATAATAATTTGAAAGTATTAGTGTGTTAACAAATGTTAAACTTAAAAAGTTCTTCATGTTGGGAAAATCTTCCATTCCAAGTGAATTATTTGGTTTCGAGCTTGGTAGAAATCGTTAACAGTGTGATAAATGGGGTTTTAAGGATAAAACTTGAGTTAAATTATGCATTTATATGAGAAAACTCATATGCTTTTATTTAGGGTAACACGAGCTAATTGCTAATATAAGCCTTAAATTTAATTAATGCTTTGGAATGCATGAATATTTTAATTTAAACTTCCTTTTTATTTTTCATTAATGACTGGCAATAGTTGCCCCGTCCTGGTTTAACATTATTATGACAAGCCGCCTTTACGTTTTATTGCATTTTATAAATTTTATGCCACATTTAGTTCATGTCTTCTAATTCATTATTTTTTGTTTTTCTAATGCGCACAAAATCCAGAAAAAATATATTTTAAAAACTTCAAAGCATGAAACTGTTGGTTTTTGTATGAATTTTCTCTACTCCGCATATCCGTTTCCATTAACTTCTTCTGTCACAGCATGCTGCAAACATGCATTTATTCTCTTCAGTTGGTTGCTGTTGCTCTGGCTGTTGCTGTTGCTGTTGCTGTTGCTATTACTTTGCTGTTGTTGTTTATTGTATTTGATTATACAAAAATATTTTTCTTGTTTCTTTCATTTAATTTTAATTTTATCTTTTCAAAAGATACTCCCAGTCATTTCATTTTAATTAAAAAATAAAACAAATTATTATGGGTAGAGCATGAATAAAGAAGAAGCAGAAGAATGTATGTAGCCAGCAAAAGCAAGAAGACAAAACAAATCTAGCGAGAATGGCAGTGTAAAATGGAAATGTGTTTGTACTTCAAATGAGGTTAGATAGTTAATTTTAATTAGAAAAAAATAATAATGAGACCAAGCATTGAGGTTTTATTGAAGTATTAGAAATACCAAGAAGTACCCATAAAATATATTTTTCATTTATTCATAAAATTTTTAAGGAAACTTTTTTTTCTTTTTTTCCATAAAAGAAATTTAATTGACAATCTTTTTATGAATTTTGATTTTTTTTACAAGCAAATTATGTTGTACGATCTCAAATTTTTCGAATTAACAAAATGTTTAGCTATGTTCTATTCAACTCTGAAGAATAGACAGTTTTAATTCCCTATAATTGGTTTTATCTATGAAAATAGCTTTAGACAAGGTTTCAAGCAGGCCAAGTTTCTCACTACGTGTGCAGCATACTTTTCTATTAAAAATTTGACTCTGCCAATAAATTATATAAAAAAAAAACTGTTCCTTCGTTCATATTTGCTTTTAATTAGCTATTTAGTTGCTTATTAAATTTTCCTTTTGAATCCTTTTTTTTCAGAACTGTCTTAAACATACTGTACATACTTTCAAAAATATTGCGCTCCAAAAGTTCTTTTAAAACTACAAAATTTTTGCCAATTAACTTATTTCTTTCTATTTGTCTTTTGTGTTTGTGTTGCTCATAAAATAAACTTCTTTTTATTAATATAAATAAACATAATGAAAATAAATAACACACAACACAAAAAGAATGAATAAATTATGAATTTAAAATTAACTTTACAACTTTTGTGTAAATAAGAAAACATATTTGTAGAAATTATTTAGGCTCTATTTAAGGATATAAAGAGGGTGAGTTCATTTTACAATTTGCATTCGAAACAACAAAACCCTGTTTGGTTATTTTTTTTAAATAAAAGTTTCTTTCTTTATTGCTTAAAAAGCCTTTAAATTGCCTTAGGTGCTTTTAATCTCATACTATTATTCCATATAACTCCCAAGTTAGTTGTAAATATTCTGGCAAACAGTAGCAGAACGTAACAACATGCTATTTTCGAAGGTCCGGCAAACCTTCATCATTAGCGTTATAGTGTTTGGTCCACTGTGTGTGGTATCAGTTGATGCAAATTTCAGCTTTCTATACTATTTTTTCAGTGCGAATAGAATATGTAAATTGTTTAGATTCGTCGTACTACAATTTGCTGAAAGCTTTTTTTTTAATTCTTTTTTATTCTCTAATTTACAACAGTTTTGTCATTGTTGTTTGTTTTTTGCACATTTCTGTTAATTTGCTTATTTTTTATATTTATGATTTGAACAGGCTAAATATGGTATCACTTTGTAGGCCAAATTACATGTGATAATTATTAATGACCAAATAACACCAAAGTTAGTTGTAAATAATCTGACTAACAACACATAGTTGAACGGAACAACTAACTGTTTTCGAAGGTCACTAAACCTTCAACATCAGCGTTTTTTGTGTTTGGTCCACTGTGTGTGGTGTCAGTTGATTTAGATTTCTGCTTTATATACTCAGCCATTATTGCAAATGGAATATGTGAATTGTTTTGATTCATCCTATTTCAATTTGCTGAAAGCTTTTTTGTAATGAAAGCTCAATTTCACCATCTCTTCTTTGTTCTACTTATGACAATCCTTTTATAAAGGATATATAAAGTTGTTTGCTGTTGTTTAATCTCGTCTATATGCATTTCGTTTTTGCTTCATAAGTAGACTTTTGCCAAAAATTGAAAAAAGCTTATAATACCCCAATACTTATTTCCCAATAAATTACTAAGAATTACAAAATCACAAGCACAGTTTCCTAAGCAGCAACGAAATGCATCTAGACGTGCTTAAATAACAAACAAACTTTATTAATTCAATATTTTGATTTTTCTTCTTAAAAAACTCATCAGCAAACTGCAACCAAAAATTAAATAAAAAATCTTAAGAATAACTTGAAATATTTGTGCACTTAAAGAAAAAACTAATATGAAAAATTTTGTTATATCAATTAAAATTTTGTAATTTGAATTAATAAATTAATTAAATTTTCACCTATAAACAATTTGATAATAACAATTAAGTTTGTCTACTCGAATTATTTATTGCAATCGAATCAGTTAAATTTTTAAATGCATTAAATAATTCGAGTGGAAAAACTTAATTGACATTGTCAATTTTTTTACAGGTGAAAATTAAATAATTTTTTAATTGATATTACAAAATTTTAATTGATATTACAAAATTTTTCATTTTTTTTTTAACACTAAGTTTTTAATTGAAAATATTAATTGGTGAACAATTTGTTAAGTGTATGTAATGCTCAATAATACCCGTATGTACATTAGGGATATAACTTTTAAAAAATTTTTTTTAAAATATCAAAATTAGCATAGCACCACAGTCCGATAGAGCATAAAAAACTATAAGGGGACGTATATTAATTTTTTCGCTAAAGTCAAAAAAGTTCTCACACCAACCGCGATGGAGTTTTGAAAATTTTTAATTTTCTTTTTGGTTATGAATAATTAATAATACGTTTATTTAAAACAAAGAATAAATAAAAAACACCGTATAAAATTATAAATATTCAATAGTGCATTAAGAAGTCCTCGAGATAATTTTAGATAATGTAAAACAATAATTTTGTTAGTTCAAGTCCGTGCTTTAAGTGTTCCAAATTTTGTATACACCTCTTTAGAAAAACCAAAAAGATTATGATTTTCGTCGTTACTAGGACATGGTCGATCTCATGGTACTATGCCAAAAAATTGGTTATACCTAATGTGACCATTAGGGATGGCAAATGAAGAAAATATATCGTTATATATCGTATCGACGTTTTTAAAAAGTATCGATATATATTTTTTGAAAACATCGATATTTCGATATATCGATATTTTTTGCTGCATTAATTTCGAATGTACAATTACTTACTTTAAGAAATTTAATATAAAAGAACTATTCTGCTATTCTGTTTCTAAATTTTAATAGTTACTCTTTCTGTAATAAATTATCAGCTGTTTCGGACCAGAATGGTCTCAGTTTTTCACTAAAGTGATGAGTTTTGCATCGTCCTTTGTTATTAGATTTTTTCTTTTCCCGGACTTTTTCTTTTCCTGGGAAAGTGGGAACAACTTTTCGGATTTTAACGTTTATAAACACATGTCAAAAAAATAATACAATTTCAGTTCCCGGGCAACAATTAAAGTTTTAGCTATAGTTCTACCATCGCATTCATAAAGTGAATACCGACATGCATCGAGGAATGTGTACGCAACATAACAGAATTAAGGAGAGAAAAACTAATGGCTTATATGTATATGATTTTTAAAAACCAAAAAGAGTCAGCTGATTCGTAACAGAACTGAAAGTAAAAACAAATGCTGCCTTTAGGTTTATACCCACACAATCCAAAGAGTCACCTGCCTGACAGTTAAAAAACGGCTATAGCTCTTAAAATTATCGAAACCCGATACTCGTAAATAAGAATCGATGTATCGATATAAAGGTTTTTGAAATATCGGCGATATATATCGATATTTATTTTCTCAAATATCGATATTTCGATATATCGATATTTTTTGCCCATTCCTAGTTGGCATACTCAAGAAATTTTTTTTTTGGGACAGCTGAATCATCGTTAATTAATTTAAAAAATTTATCAAATGTTTTTGGCTACTAGAAAATTGTTAATTTAATGCAACAAAGAAGTAAAGAAAATTTAATTGAAATGTTATTGACTTTAATAAAAACGCGCTAAGACGCAAAAAAAACGCGCTTGGCATAGTAAAAACGCGCTAAGTCTAGGGCGATCGCTGCCTTTGAAATAAAATAAAAAAACTTTGAATTATAGCAAAAACAATAACAAAAAGACACAACTGCACCAGCAACACGATCTTTATTTAGTCGGCTTCTTACAAAAAAAATACAATGATGTAAACATATACAAAAAAACAATAACAACACGATTGATGAGTATTCGGATATGCACTGTTACTCTCTCTCAACAAAACGCATTAAAAAAACAACAACAACAAAAATTTTAGTATACATACATATTTACAAATTTATCGTCACAGCCACCACTTGCAATTTTTATACAATTGAATAACAATATTAAAACATTAATAACTTTTTTTATACAAAACAAATCGCTCTAACTTATTGCACTTAAATTATATTTACTTTCATCTTTAATTTAACGCTAATTTTATTAAATTTACTACACTTTTACGATATAAAAAATTTAATTGAAACACGACCACGGATTTGCAAGCGAACACTATTGAGAGATCAATGAAATGAAATCTGCGACTGAAATAAATGCACAGCATGTTTCGGAGTGTGTGAGTTAAAATAAGAAAATGTTTCCTAAAAAAATAGAGACGAATTGTTAACCTCCTTCTTTTTTTGAAGTCGTTTAAAAATATGTACATACATAGTATGTCACTAGTTTGTACTACATACTAGTGATGTAACGAATGTAAATTTTTGATATTCGCGAATACGAATACGAATATTTGAAACGATATTCCCGAATCCGAATTTTATATATATGTGAAATTTATAGACATTGAATTCGGGTTCTATTTACGCCTGCAGTATAAAATACTAAAAAAAAATTAGGAAAAGGACTTCATACTCCTGTTGGCGTTCTTTAAAGTTAATAAAAACTACCCAAAGTTTTAATGATCGTCATTAAATAATATTTGAAAATGATACAAAGCACAAATTTCTATAAAAAAATTTGTACAAACTAATATTTTTAGCCATTTATTTAAATTTCGCTTAGGATTTATGCATTTATTTATTTAATTTGTTTGGAAAAATATTCGTATTCGTATTCGCCTGAATTTGGCGAATAAGAATACGCAAACGGATATCTAAAACTGGCCGAATATTCGACAATTCGAATACGAATATTCGTGCATCACTAGTACATACTTAGTATCAAGGATGTTAATTAGCATCAAAGATGTTTTTCAGCAATTTTTTTTCTGCAGATACATATGTATACATACATACATATGTTTGTCCTTCAATTAGGTTTGTTTAACACGATAATAATGTTTTCTTACGCGACTAATCGACGCACAAAGGAGTATTTGAGCCAAAAAGTTGGCCAAAAAGGCAAAAATTAATTAAAAGAAATCTTAAGAACCAAGTACGCAGTTCAATACACAACAAAATTTTCTATCATTATGTAAATTTTGAAGACTTTAAGTTGTGATTTGTAGCTCTGAGATACTGCTAAAGTCAAGAAAAAGCAGAAAATTACACGAGTTTTTCATGTATTTTTCGGTTTCAACATGTTTATATGATAATTTTTATATAACGTTATTTTGTCTTTTGGCTGAAAGATTTGATAGAAAGCTATTTTTAGTACGAGTATTCAAACAAAAAAATTATCTTGAATATTAGTGTTGGAACAATTCGTTTAAAAAATAAAAAAGAAGAAGAAGCTTTTTAAAATTCAAGGTAGTTACATTTATAATTATGTTTTATGCCACAATAAAATTTAAAAACTCTAATTTTAGACGCAAGAAAAAAAGTTTGCGCCATATTTTTGTGATTTTTTTTTTAATTTACTGTTTTTGCTCATCTTGCATAGATAAATATTAGTAAGAAGCCTTTTTTCAGTGATGAAATGTTTTACTTTTAGGGTATAGATACTCCGCCCTGCCCCTAAAAGCTCAAAAGTTTAATTTTTATGACATTTACACTATTTTTGCAAATAATATTTTTAGAGAAAAATTGCATTTTCCAGAGGTTGGTGTTCCTCTGACGGGAACATTTTTCCCTTTGGTCCGATTTTTCTTATTTTCTTATTTTAAGTCTTAGCAGCCTAGAACCATAAGACATATTTCTGCCAAGTTCCATTGATCTAAGGGCACTCAATAACTTTTCACAAACAATCCAAACTAAATAAAGTATTGGGCAGTTTTTGGCTCAAATACTCCTTTGTGCGACACAAAGAAGGACATTGTATTTATCAGCCTATGTATGTATGTATGCATAAGTGTGTTGGTGTCCTTTTCTGGGGCACTGTATAAACCGAACGCGTTGACCGATTTTGATGATTTTTACATCAATCGATTTGACTGAATGCTTTATATGGCGGCCAATAGACGCCATTTTGTAAATACAAAAAAACAATAAAAAATTTCGGCAAACTATATCAAAATGGGTATCATTTGACAGGTATTTTAAAATTATTTTTGGGTTTCTCTTATGATTTTTTAATTCGAATGACCAGTTAGGGCATTAAGCGGTTCAAAGTTGGTCGCAGTAGAATAATTGTTGACAATAGACAGCAAAATCAGTTTAGTTTTTGTTTTTAAATAAATTACTACTCCAAGTTGCCTATTATTAATGTTTTTTTTTATTGAGTAAATATGTTTTCGAATAGGCACTTCCCAACTTTGACTGTTGATAGCGGCCGCATAGTGGAAGCCACATCAGCCTGTGTTGAGTCATCATGGGCGGCATATGACTCAATCAACATGGAAATGATAAAATTATTTTATTGGACCATTTTGCGAACGTTATGGGTCCATACTTATCAACTTCTTCCAGCAAGAATTTAATGATATGAACATCCGCGTGCCACACATCTCATGCCACATTGAACATTCTGAACGAGCGATTTGAGGAGCTGGTCATCTCACGTGAAGCTTATGTGAACTGGCCATTTGAGATGCGCGCTATCTGCCACAGATCCAGCGAAAGTGATCATGATTTTACATTTCCATAGACTTTTCAAAACAGTAAAAATTTTGATGATATCTTAACGTGTGCATTTTTCTTATTAAAAATTAAAGATGAAAAGCTCTAAATGTCTACAAAAATATTAGAAAATATGGATCCCAAAAAGTCGTATTTGATTTGATATTTCGATACCATGAGTTGCGAGCTCAAGTTCGCTATAACCATGTTTGACTGTACAAATGCTTGTATACATACATACATATATGTATATTAAAGATTGTTCGAACGATATAAAGCAAATTCTTCTTGCATCTGTGGTGAAGAGTGTGCTAAAACGTCTGTATTTGCTTGCCATTTACGAGTACTCGCATAATTTTTTTTCCGAATTATTCTACCTCAAATAAATTATCTAATAAAATCCTTGTTAAAAAACGAACTTCCAAAATACACAATTTATGTAGGAAAAATAAAATGAAGAAAATGAAGAACTGATAAAATCGCATAAGCTCAAGAATTTAGAATTTACATAAAGTAAATTTAATTTTTGTAAATGCTAAATATACGAATAACTCAAGTTTTAAACTGAACAAATATTTATTTATTTACCTTCAACGAAACTGGAATTGTGCCACATTTTTTGCTTAAAGTTTACATGCAGTGGTGATGTAGATTTTTATTTGGTTCTTCTTTCTTTTTTCTTTTTGGTTTTTTTTTGGATAGAGTTCAAAGCCATTAAGTATTCATAAATATATTTTATAAATAAAATACGCATAATTTTTGTACTTTTTAAGAATTTTTAATATTTCTTTTTATGTTGCATGTAGCAATAATAAAAAGGGTTTATGTTGAGTGAAAGAAAAAATAAATAAATTAACATAATTTGTGGCAGCCGAAATGGTAGAAAATAAATGCGATATAAAATTAAATTATGTTACTTTTAGCGCTGCCTTTAAGTTATCAAAAAGTGGGAGCCATACTAAATTAACGAAGTTCCGTAGAGCAGGTGGTGCTTGAGTTACACTGTTTCCATGCGAAATAATATTATTTATAATTATCTATTACTAGCTTTTATCCGCGGTTCCGCTGGCGTTGACTTATTTAAAAAATACAAACCTGGTTCAACAAAGAAAACCCCCCGAAACAAATATTACCCTAACCAGCCCAAAAATGTGTTTTCGAAAGAAAAAAACTAACGTGAAAAATATAAAAAAGCGGTTTCGAACCGGATAAAAATTAGCCTATATTTGACGCTTTCCATTGGTGAATGAATTTTCAAAATCGGTTTAGCGGTTTGGGCTTGAAAGTGTAGCAAACAAACAAAGTCATCTCAATTTCACATTTATAATATTAGTCCTAATTTACACTATGCAAGTCTTATTGCTAAGCTGATTAGTTTGAAGGAGAGAGACACGAGGGGAAAGGAAACTTATCTGTTCCGCTCATCTCTCTCTCCCATCAAACTAATCAGCTTAGCAATAAGACTTGCATAGTGTAAACTATTACTTAGTAAGGATTATTTAGAATTTAAAAAAATTTTTTTATTATATTATTACAGTCCCATTTATAAATATTATTAAGGTTTATTAAGAAAAATTTTTTGTGAAAATTTGCTTTAAACCCCTTTAGGCTAGTGAGTAGTGTGCTAGCCTATCAGTGTGGAGGTTGTGGCTTCGATTCCCACCATAGACCCTGGTCTGTTTCACTACAACGAGTGAAGGTCTTTGTTAATATTCTCGTTTAAAATAAGTTATGATATAATTTTTAAATGTATTTGTAACATTTAATAAATAAATAAATAAATAAATAAATAAACCCCTTTATAAAGCCTTAATAATTTTATACCACAGGCGGTTAATTCCTTTAATTTCGATTTTTAATCTAATATTGCTCTACCTTCACACAGAAAATTTTTATATTAAATCTACGAAAAGAAAGTTAATTTAAAATTGTTCGGTAATGGCTTGGCTTCACATGTGTTTCATGTTAATTCAACATGGTTTACCGTTGTAACCTTTAATGACAATTTTTTTAAAATTACTTTATTTTATGTTCATTTAATGAACCTAAATCCGAATTATCAAATTATCCGGGTTACCGGATACAATTTAAAAACATTGTTTTTGTTTTAAAAAATTTATTTAAAATATCCGTTGCAAAAAGGAAAAAGTGCTTAAGTCGAGATAAGCTGATTTTGAGTTAATGGTACTTTTGTAATCTGCATATTTGAAAGTACCTCTGGTCAAAATCTTAATGAATTTGTCTGATTTTTAAGGAAGTTATAGCAAAATTACTTGCGACTTAACTTTTTTAGACTTCTAATCTCATTTGGAATAATAGCTTAATTAAGGTTATACTTTGGTATTTTTCAACTTAAATGTATTATTTACAATGTGTAGAACGATGTTTGCTTAAAAAAGTAAAGGTTAACAGAGAATTTCCCAATTTAACTGCAAAAGAAATAAATTTCTGAAAATCGACTTGAAAGCTTAAAAAAGCTCTCCTGCAAAACAGTCAAATATGACTTTTTCACTTATTGCCACAGAAAAATAAATACATGTGTACACTTGCAAATTTAACTTTATATAAAAGAGAGAGAACTTCAAATAACAATAATCTGCAATTCCTCCGGATTATAGAGCAGACAATCTAATGAAAAATGTTGTCCGAACTACCAAGCGATTCGGATTAGCTAGGTCCAAACTATCAAGCCTTTACTGCATGTATATTGATTTATTTCACATTCCAGTACTGTTAAATCAAAATGAAAAGTCATGTTGAATCAAAGTTACTTTAAGTTGAAACAAAATGACTTTGAATTTGACTGCACAGACATTATGAAAATGTGTGTGTGTGTGTGTGAGTTTTTGTGTATGTGTGTGTGTGTATATGTGTGTTTGGGTGTGTGTGTGTGTGTGTTGTATGTAGTTGGCTTCCCGGCCAAGATTTAAACTCGTATTCATCGTGTGGCAGTTAACGCACTTAAAGATTCAGATACAATAACCTTAAATATTCTTTAGATACAAACTAACGGCCTGTCCCACGATGTCACCAGCAATCGTTCGATCGACAACTTATATTGCAAACAACAACAACATTAGAAAATTTGTTGTTATTTTCAATATAAGTATTCGATCGAAGGATTTCCGGTACCACCATGAATTAAATTTTAGTTCAGCATGATTTAATTAATGATTTAACATAAAATATATTTGAAATTAAAGTTATTGTTAAAAATAGCACACACACAAACAGCAAAGTTCATGGGCTTGTTTTCAAAAACACTTAGAGTCTTCGCCAGGAATCGGTCCTGCGACCCCCCGACTTCAAGACTAGTAAGCTGCTCATTAACCAGCAGCTGGAAGTTTTTGTAGTAAATGTAAAGTTTTTCGGTTATTTACGTCGACAATACGAACATAAAAAAAAAACAAAAAACAACAACAAAACAAGAACAAGTCATACTGAGCACAAGATCAATAAACACGAATACACTTAAACAACATTATTTCTAAGAAATAATATGATGTTCAATCAACATTTTTGCATATTGATTTTACATTGGTATTTTTTCTGTGTGTTTGCCCATAGTTTGAGAATTGGTTTTGATATCAAATACAAGTAACAAGCAGACATTTAACTTCGTGATTGTTGGATTTCCAGAAGTCACAGCTACTTATTTCAAGTTACATTAAGGCCATGACTCACTCTTCTACGCAATCGCACGATCTGATAAATTGTTATTGTGTTTTGAAAAATTTCATAGACTCCATCATACCAGGAATGTATTTTCTCAAAACTCGCACGATTGTGTAGGATAATGTATCGCGGCCTTTAGCAAAGTAGGCCATAACATGTGTGCTTCACTGTTCACTGCTCTTTTGATAAGACTTGATACACAATCATTCATATATTGTAATTTTTATTACAATATTATTCCGCTTTTGTAATAAACATACATTAGAAGAAAGTCGTTAGAATTCATGCACTCCTTTAAACATTTGCTTTCTGGTTTGACTGTTCAAGTTTTTTCTTTTTTTTTTGTGAAATTTTATTTTATTGCTTTTATTGTATAAATTTTTTTCCAACATTCATTTCTATTCTTGAAATACGACATCATATTTTATTTTTATTGAACCAATTACGTTTGTTTTCATCCTGTAGTTGGTGTTTTTACATAAGGAAAAGAAAAACTTTATATTTGCCTGTTTTTTTTTCTTTGTGTGTGGCATAAGTTTCAGCACAACAGCAGTTCAATTTACAAATGACTTGTAAAATATCCTTTAAATCCTACATGTCTCGCTGTGATGTTTGCCTTAAAAGGACGCACGGTTAAGGAAAAAAAACAAGATTATTTAGTCAAAGTTTTCTCTTACATTAAACAGGAGATCGAAAGCAATGTGATTTATTTTATTTCTTTGCATTCTAAAGAATAATAATATTAAATAAATGTATATATGGGCAGTTCCACGCGAAATTACTCTACAGCAGAAAAAAATAATTTACATATATGTATATATTTACTTAACTATAATATTAATTGACTTCAAAGTGGTTGAAAAATAAGTAGTTAGTAGTCAATTTAAAAGTCATGCAGAGATGGACAATTGACTACCGCCAATGACATGCCTATGTTAAAATAGTGAGTCGGCGACAAGGAAAAAAGTCACTTAATCAACTAGATGTGGTTATTAAAACAACCAGTTTGAAGTCACTTATAAATGGGTTTGAGCTCCCATAGGGAATTATGCACAAATGTTTTAAACAACTTGGGCTAGGAGTCAACCCAAAAACGGAACTGGTACTATTTACCGCAGAGACCAAAGTACAGAACTTAAGACTTCCTTGGTTGAATAATCACGAATTGTTGATATCGGACAATGCAAAGGAGGAGTGAGGAGTTATACTGGACCATAAACTTTCATGAAAACTGAATATTCAACACAGGGTTAGAAAAGCTACCAATACTGACTTAGGGCTCTGTAGTATGGTGTCCTGCCACAAGTAAGAAATACGTGGTTGATCGATGTTTACGTACTAGTCCTTCAGAGGGTCTGAATGCAATACTAAACCTTATTCCGATCGTTTAGCAAGAAAAGCGGCATCTGGGAGGTAGAGATCAAAGTCTTATGGTCATGCCACAATCCTTGATCAACTACCCCTTACGATGAGGAAATCTACTGATTACATGGTGCCACATCTAACCTTTGATAAAGTATTTAAAGTTCTGATTGTATCCAGGCGGGAATAAAAGGGAGGCACAGAGTAACTCTGCGGTCTTTTCAGATGATCTTGGTATAGAAAACTCCTTTCTTCTCCCTAACGAAGCCTCAGCATTTCAGGCTGAAATTTTAGCTGTAAGGGAAGCAGGCAGAGTGCCAAGGTCCTATGGCCATGACAGAATCCTCGATCAACTTCCCCCCACGCTGAGGAAATCTAATGATTACATGTTGCCCCACCAGACAAGGTGTTTAAAGTTCTGATTAACATCCAGACGGGAGTGGAAGGGAAGCACAATGTTAAGGGCATACGACGTCAGAATATACACTGATGGATCAAGAATGGTCTGCGGTGTCGGCTCTGGAGTCTTTTCAGACGATCTTGGTATAGAATGCTCCTTTCGCCTCCCTAACGAACCCACTGTATTTCAGGCTGAATTTTTAGCGGTAAGGGAACCGGGTAGAGTGTTGATTAATAGGAAGGTAGAGAGTAAAGTTGGTATCTTTGTCGATAGCCAAGCAGAGCTTCTATCCCCAAGATCATATATCACTATTCTAGTCGAGCAATGTAGGAGTTTGCTATCTAGGGTGGTCAGGCTGACCTCACCCTCATTCGGGTTCTAGCACATAAAAACTTTTTAGGTAACGAACGGGCGGCCGAGCTGGCCAGAGCTGGCTATACTATGAATGCCTCCAATGTCGAATCTACTTGAATGACTGCGTGAAGTAGTCAACCAACCAACCAACCAATCATGGTCACACCCGTCACAATGTTATTACCCATATAATTACTACCAAAACAGCAATATTTTTATTTAAATAATTTTTTATTTTATTTATTCTTTAATTATGGATTTTTTACTAGAAGAAAACAAATCAAGTGAAACTCAACTTATATTTGTGAAATTCTAGTAGTCCAAAAAAAAAAAAGAAGTCACCTAATAATATTCATATTTTGCTAGAAAAAAATATCATCACCATTACATGCTTTTTAAGTTGAATATTTTCTTTAAGAAAAAACCATGATGATTTTGCACAAAATTCATAAGTTCATGATACTTTAGGTGTAAACAAAAAATATATAAGAGGGAGTTTACTTACAACAACTTTGTAAACATGAGATGACTGACACAAGGAGGGATCCTTTGCAAGCAAATTGCAACATTAAGAACGCTGCATGCACGTATGTTTATTTATTCAAAGTCAAAAGACCCTTGTAGGGAACATTATGGGTTTTATTTAGTTCGTTACTCGTAAGCTTCATACAATAAGGAAAGACATTTACAAAAAAAAAATTACAAAACTTCACATTAAGGAAATATATTGCGCTTTAAAAAAGTTATTTAGAAAAAATTAAACCGGAGTGAAATTAAAATTTTCCTGAGAAACAAGAGGCCTAAAATCAAATCTTAAGTTAGGATCACTCGTTTGTCGCAATGCAGCAATTATTCGATTATTTTATATGTCAGTCGCTCGATTAGGCAATTTATAAGGCAACCAACAGCCAAAAATGCAGCCCTGGCGTGACAATCAGGTGAAAGATTAATGGACAACTATTTTAAAAATACACCAATATTCATTCTCTTCTTGTGTGACTATCGTTCTGATATTTAATTTTTTTTTCTAATGAAACTCTTTTAGTGTGACTGAGGAACGACAGTTTTAATTGTGGCAATTTTATAATTATGGACCAAAAGTACCATCCGGTGTCGCAGTGCCGGTCTTTGGACCAGATCTCCCCCTATTCTAACCGTTATAATTTTAATTTGTTTGCTTCAATTTGGTGTTCGTCGACCACGACTTTTTAAAAGCAGCATATGTTTTTGGATAGGAAATTCATTTAGTTTTCAAAAAAGAATAAATTTTGAGCTCCATATACTTTATCCAATATTTCACCAACTTTTTATCCCTACCCAAAATCAAGATTGAGCACAAATAGGTTTTAGTTACCAAACTCATGAAATTGGTTTTATTAACCATACATTTCTAATGTAAAACAAATAAAGTGGTTAGCTTTTATTTTCTGATTGATATGACAATGCCACACAGTGGACCTCAAAAATGTAGCAGCTGGCTAGCAAGAGTTCCACAGCTCGCTAATATCGCACAATATCTTATTAGCAGCAGTTTAGCACTCTGCTAACAAAAAGCTAGCATTTCATTAGCAGAACTCTAGTTGTCAACTATGCCCAATATTTGGGGCAGGTTCATTGCTCTCGCTAACAGCATAATGTTAGAAATAGTTTAACAGCAAGTTAGCAAAAGTCATTTGTAGTAGGATCATTGCTGTTGCTAAAACCATAAAGTTAGCAACATCATAACAGTTCCTTAGCAAAAAGTCAACTCGTTAGCAGAAGTCTTTCAAACAATCATATTCAGTATTACTCTCGCTTACAATATAGTATTAGCAAGTTCGTTAACAAAAGCCTAGCAACGCTTTAACAGAAGTCTAGCTGCAATGTATGTCTAACATTTGCAATAGGTTCATTAATCTTGCCAACAACATAATACTAGCAAGAGTATTGCAGTTTGTTAGTAAAAATCTAGCAACTCGTTAGCAGAAGTCTAGCAGCCAATTGTATTCAGTAACTGTGGTAGGTTCACTATTCTTGCTGACAATATAATGTTGACAAGAATTTAGCAATTCGTTAGCAAAGTATAGCATTTTGTTGGCAGAAGTCTAGCAGCAAGTTATATCTAGCATTTGCAATAGGTTCATTACTCTTGCTAAAAACATAAAAGTTAGCAATAGCATAGCAGTTCCTTAGCAAAATTCTTGCAGCCAATTATATCCAGTATTTCCAGCAGGTTCATTATTCTCGCTAACAACATATTATTAGCATGAGTTTAGCAGTTTTTTAGCAAACGGCTAGCAATGCTTTAGCAGAAGTCTAGCACCTAGTTGTGTCTAGAATTTGCAGCAGTTTTGTTAATCTTGCTAATAATGTAACATTAGAAAGAGTTTAGCAATTAGTTAGCAAAATTCTAGGATTTCGTTAGAAGAATTATAAGATGTTCAGAACTTCCGGCAGGGTCATTGCTCTTGCTAATAATACAATGTTAGCAAAAGCTTAGCATTTAGTTAGCAAAATTCTAGCAACCGTTTGGCAGAAGTCTGGCAACTAGTTATGTATATCATTTTCGACAGGCTTATTACTCTTGCTAACAATATAATGTTAGCAATATTTTACCAGTTCGTTAGCATAAATGTAGCAACCCGTTAGCAGACGTCTAGCAACAAATTATGTTTAACATTTGCGACAGATTCATGCATAGAAAAAAGCAACTGAAATTCCCTGAGCTGGACCGAAAACCTAGCTGCTAAACTATTGCCATTCTTGAGTAAATACTTTCTGCTTTATGTATAATAAAGAATTTATATGAAATTAAATCTAATAGCATATAAAAAAGTCAATATTGCTCAATGATATTTTATGGTCTAAATGAATAACATTAGCAATGAAGAATTTTGGCATTGATAAATCAATATTTCCGAAAATGGTGATTACCGATAAAAATCCGCAAGCTTCGTTCACTGTAAGAAAATGTTTTTTTTTCTTTTCTTTTCTTTTCGGAAAATGCTTAGGAGAAAAGTTATTGTGGGAAATATGCTGGGATAAATTTATTACCCATGATAAAAAAGTTTTAATTTTTAATTTCTTTTAGAACTTTATGACGCATAATGGGAATACTGTTTTCTGTAAAGAATTTCATAAGGAAATAGGTATTGAAAATTTTTTATATAAAACACTTGCTGTTGCCATAAAATGGTTTCTTGCACTGTCTTAAGAAAACATTAAAAACTATGTACAAGTATGTACATGGTGATATGAAAACCACAAGCGAGTTTTATTCAAACAATCAGTAGCTTACAAATACACACATATAAAATCTAATACAATGTATCATATACCACTCATACAAATAGGCAAACAGAAACGAAAGTAAACAAATATATCAGCAGTTCGTTCTTCATCACCATCATCATCATTATCATTATCATCATCTGTATCACCAGGAGCAGTAACATCATGATGTAGAATGCACACAAAGGATACTTACACTCACTGACTCCCTTGAGTGTATAAAAAAAGGACATGCATGAAAGAAGTTTAAAAGGCAACAACAGCAACACACGCACCTACACCAGCATTATAGCAACAACAACAACAACAACAAAAAGAAAAACTAGTGGCTGTTGGCAGGAAGTTACAAGATGAAGCCACTTACTTCACTGTATTTCCTGATTCGTTTTTATGCGCTTTTAAATTTTTCTATTTCACTCTCTGCTTTACATTTATTCCATTATTTTTAATACATATGTATTTCTTTTTTCGTCCTTTTGTCTATTCTGTGCGGTTTGTGTTTGATTAAAATGTTTGAGCGACAATGTAAAAGTTTGAACATGCACATGCGGTTGGTTGTAATTTTTGTTTTACGTGTGTGTGTGTTTTTTTTTAGTTGTACGATTGTGTATGTATGTGTGTGTATAAGGATTTTTATTATATTTTGTATATTTTAGCTTTTTCAAACTTTCTTCAAGTGTGTTTAATTTTTTCTTTTTTTTTTGTGAAGTTCTATACAAACGAAGTGAAGTATTCATTTAGAAAAACATTCTAGTTAATAAAGTAATAAAAATGGTTTATGGTGGCTTTTTCTTCAGCATATTTTTGATGTGTAAGTGCTTTAAGAGTGTTCTGTTGTTTTAGAGGCATACGTTTTTTTAAATATCAAAAAAAAAATCCGAAATAATTTCTTAATCAGGCTTAAGTTCAGTAATTTCAATTCTTAACGAATGAAATATTTTTATTACTTAATGTGAGTTTCTAAAGAAGAGAAGAAAAATTAAACTAGACTTTATTAGCTGGGCGAAATACCGATATTTTTCTGTGCAGCCACGCACTTCATCAGCACCCATGTCTATCTACTGGGCTAGAGATTATTATTAACATCATCTATTTCCCCCAGCTTATAAACTCCAGTTTAATTTTCTTCTCTTCTTTAGAAACTCACATTAATTAATTAAAAATATTTCATTCGGTAAGAATTGAAATTACTGAACTTAAGCCTGATTAATAAATTATTTCTGATTAAAATTCACTACAGTTCAATTAAATCTTAAAAATGTCTCATATAAAAAAAAAATATTTTAAATAAAATTCTTTACTGCAGTTGGATTATTAACATTTGCTTTTTATTGTCTTCTATTTTAGGTAAGTCTCCAGGACCAAATAAATCGGCAGGAAAATTATATATGTATATGGTGTTAAAAATTTATCTTAAGCACTTAAAGGTAAATTAAATGTTGATGATTAGTTATTGTAGGTTTAAGTGGATTTGCCAAATAACACAGTGTGACAAAACAAAAAAATACCTGCGAAGTGTTACTATTTTTCTGGTGGGTATTGTCGAGTATAACAAAAATCTGTATTTGAAATTTTCCAAACACCTCCAAAATCTTGAGTTACGGGTAAAAAAAACCGGTTTTTCGTACCTTTAACTAAGTTAAATAACAACCGATTTTTAATTTATAAACGGATATAAAAAGAAGAGACTAACCCACGGTAACCCTGCAAAATTTCCAAAGAACAGCTGTTTAGCATAACCAATAAAGTTAGGTTATATACATGTAGAAAATTAAAATTCCATAAAATCTCATTTTATGAAATCAAACGAACATCATAATACATTTTTCTATTACTTTATTCCATAATATGAAACTTTGTATTGTATATGTTATATAGTTATGAAATTTAAACGAAATTCTTTTTAACCCGACCACATGATGTTTTCAACCCGACCACATGATGTCATCTGTATGTTTTCAATAAACACATACACGCATAAAAACATATGGTACGTTCATAAAACTTAAGTAGTATTTAATTACTCAAGGTTGGGTATTTAATTATTATTTAATTATGCACTCAAAAACACAATTTCGTATTTAATTAGAACTTAAAAATAATTGCAGTTTGATTAGCCAGTCAAAAACTGGGGGTAAGGCCTTTCGAACTATAGACATATATCTTGGTTTAGTTAATTTAGTATATGTGAAAAATGTGCTTCTCATAAAAAAAAAGTTTGGCGACCACTGTCGTACAAATTTTGTACTCTGTGTTGTTATATGTCTACTAAATTGTACTTCCATCATCCTGAAAGCTTAAATACACCGAAAGCGTATAAGTACAACGCGAAATACATCGTAGGGGTAGTTTTTTAACAAAAAGTCTCCTAATAAAAAGTTTAATAACTCAGTAAATTTTTAGGGAATTTTTTAAAGCAAACCTGCGCATTACTGCTAAGTAAAAATGTTTTAAAAATAAAGTTATACACAGTATGGTTCAAGTACAAAAATACTACCTAAGAACGTGTCCGTGTCCAAAGTAGAAAAGTGTCGAAAAAAAACCGAACAAATTATATTTGGTGAAAAAATACAGACATATATCTGAAATTCACTGAAACAAGATATATTTGGTTAGAAAGGTTTTAGTCTCTTCTTTCTATATCAGTTTAAAAATTTTAAATCGGTTGATATTTAACTTAGTTAGAGGTTGATAACTGCCTGCGGGTACGAAAAACCGGTTTTTTACCCATATCTCAAGATTTTGGAGGTGTTTGGAAAATTTCACATACAGATTTTTGTTATGCTCGACAATACCCACCAAAAAAAAAATAGTAACACATCCCAGGTATTTCGATTTCATTAAAATTTGTCACACACAGTGTAATTAATAAGCCAAAATTAGCCATTAAATATAAATGTACAATATTGTTATGAAATTCTTTATAGATGTGTATTTTTGTATAAAAGCACTTAAATCTAAAAATAATGCACCAAAAAACCAAAAAAAAAATACTAGAAAACGTATGGCGAAAAAAATGCAGCAACCAAAAAATTGGTTAGTTTAACCAATCTGAACTAGTTAAAAAGTAAATACACAGGTTTATTAAAGTAATTTTTTTTTAAAGAGAAGTAACGCTCAGGCCTACTCCTATTACTATGTGTTACCTTCTTCAGAAAAGGAATAGTGATAGATAAGAGATAGGGTAAGGCTTCATTCTTTTACAGCTCTGCTTTTTGCACATTTTTAGTAATGCAGTGTTGCAGCGCCTCTGGTGTCAATGAGACGTATTATATATTTTTTAGTTATTTTACTTCGCCGATTATTCTGCTCCACAACGAAGTAAGGAAGGCTCTATGTAGTTGCGTTACGATTAGTATCTGCTAAAGTCGGTATAGTTCAGTGACCAGTGACTAGGCCTTCATCACTTGAACTTTCCTAGAACAACTGATACAACTGATAAGTGCTCCACTAATGCTCATCACAAAAATGTGTAGTGTTGTTATTCAATGACTGTCGGAGACCGGACTTGAACTCAGGACCTTAGGTACACAAAAAATTTTGAAAATAATCATTATATTGCAGCATATTTTTAGGACATTTTTGGACTATAAGGGGCTGTCCCACGATGTCGACAATGTAATGAATGTAAGAGCGTTTTCTTTTCTAGAAAAAGTGCAAGCTTTTCTTAAAAAATGCAATGTAGTGCTTGTCGTTTAAAGCAAAAATTTACGCTCGTAGGCCATAATACAATAGTTTCTAATAAACTCTTTATTTCAACAAACCATTTTACTGCGAATTTTCACATAAAAAGTGCAATAAATGTAACATATTTTTCTATAAAAAAAAGGCAAGGTAAAAGACAAGCCGAACGTTTGGCACAGTGGCGTGAAATGAAAGAAAGTGGTAAAAGGTCCGCAACTTTTGAACTAGTGAACCGATTTCGATGAGACCAACTGTTTTGAAGAGAAGAAGTGTTGAACTTTTGAGGCAAAATATTTTAAGTCACCCTGTTGTGAGACAGGGTAGCTCCAAAGAGCGTCAAAGTGGGAAACTGCGGTTGTAAATATTGACCGCTCTTAATAATTTTTTTAGCGGCACAATCAATGTTAAGAAAGAAGAACAAAGTTGCGCAGGCCACAATTTTATCTCTTACAGTTTCCAAGTTATTTAACTTGAACATTTCTTTTTAATTTTTGACCATGACTTTTTTTAATTGTTAGTACATAACTTCTTAATAACTTAGCCAAAATCGTTTGCTCTTGTTGTTTTTAAAAGCGAACTTCATTCAAATTCATATGAAAAAAAAAATCCTTTAAATATCTTAAAAATTGCAGCAAGGAATAATTTTTCAATTTGGATTTTTAAAAATATGACAAAAAGTTTTGTAAAAAAAAGTATGCTTATAGGCCATTTACACTGTTTCAATCCATATCTTGTGCATTTTACTAGATTTCCCATACAAAACAAAATTTAATTTGTTAGTAGATTTGTGGGAAATCTAATTAAAATCTAATATTTTTATTTATTTTTTACTACCCTATACAACATATTTATAAAAAAAGGTGGGTGAATTAGCTACGGTCTGCTTAAAAAGGTGTGTGAATTGCCTACTTTGCAGTTGTTTGGTTATAGTTTTAGAAATTTTTCAGTTAATGGGTTTAGTTTTGGATAAAAAAAAATTTGATAAGTGGAAAGAAAAACTTGGTGTAAACGTTATAGATTTTTATAAAGATTTTAATTAAAATCTGATAGATTTTGTGCAGGTGTAAATGCCCTATTAATTTTTTTTGTAATATTTTAAAAAATTATTAAGTATTTGATAAAAAACTTTGATTGTTTCTGAGAGAAGAGGTATAATCGAATTGAAAGACTCACTAGTCAACTTGAAATATTAAAATCTTTTTGATTTTTCTTCAACCAACTCGACAACCGCCAAACCAATCAATTGATAGGGCCATACACGCCTTGATTTGAACAACAAGCGATTCAGTTGCCAATTGTGTTGATACGTGTTTGCTACGTGAAAAGTTTGCCGTTTGGTGCGGTTAACAAGCTGGTCGCATCATTGGAATTTATTTATTAAAAAATGAGACCGAAGCTCGCCTTACGGTTACTGACCCATGATCGATGATTTTTTGTTTGAAAATATGGGTGACATTGATTCGGTCGAGATGTGATTTTAACAGAATGACTCTATAAACTATACGGCGACCACAATCATCAACTTATTGGAATAAAAATTCAGCGATAAATTGATTCCGGGAAATGCAGCTGCTTCTCTGTGCGATTTGAAATATCTCGATTATTTCCTTTAGGAACATTTCACAGGCTTATGCTCATAATTAATCGTGGTGGCCATATACATATGAACAAAATGATTTTCAAATATTAATGCCATGTAAAAATCATTCCAATAAAAAAAGTTTTGAATTAAAGTTTAATTTTTTTGGGTTATTTTTTACAATTTAAAGTTTTATCGGGCCTAAAACAACAGCCAGTGTTAATTCGTATTACCAATAAAAGCATGTCATAAATGAATTGAATAACAATTTAAATAAATAATCTTCAAATTAAAAAATTTTTTTTTTGCTTTTTTTTTTGGTCTTGGTGATACATATTCAGCTTTATCATGGCTGCACAGAAAAATGTGCATTTCCCCCAGCTAAAAAGTCTAATTTAATTGTTCTTCTCTTCTTTAGACAATCACATTAATTAATAAAAAATATTTCATTCAATAACAATTGAAAATATTGAACTTAAGCCGGATTAAGAAATTATTCCTGATTAAATTTGTTATTAATTCAACCCAAAGCATTTGTAAAAGCCAACATTCATTAATGAGATTTTTTCATTCATACCTAGCGGAAAAATAAAGAGTAAGGATGCCTTCTAGAAGGCCTCTTTTGTATGTACAATGTCGGCTAGCTACATACCATACACATATCTTTTTTACACGCGTTGTCATTGCGGGGAAGAGCTTCCGCTCTCGCTTCTTTCGCCAGCGAATCTGAAAGGCTTTAAAATTAATGGATTTTGCTTTTGTTTTGGTAAAATAATAAAACAAAAACAAAAGAGAGGTATCTTAGGACACCTGGTTATAGCTATGCTGCTTGGGTATATAAAATAAACTTTTTGTGTTATATAACAATTTAATAAAAATTAAACTATATGATGATATCAAATTCGCAGCAAATATTTTAAAACGTTTCCATTTATTTCCCAAAATTTTCTTTTCTAGCGGCGCACGATTAAATTAATGTATTGCTGGTTAGCCGGCTTACAGCCCATCGGATGGATGTGTTCTCTGGTTTGTGCTCATGTGCAAAAACAATTGAACAATCCTTCTCATTGTTTTTATTTTGTTTTTGTTTTACTCACTTTAAAGAACAAAAGAAAAGAAAATCAAACAACTTGTTTTGTTTATTTTCGTACTCTGCTTTTAAGTACAAAGAAATCAAAACAAAAATAAATTTATAACTGTAACAGTCACGTACTAACTGCTGTATCGCGCCATAAATAGCATAGCTATTAAAATGTTACTCCTTCTCTTCTCCCTTCGCATGGAAGAGAGTGTGGAATGTGTATCTTGTCGAGGCCTTCTATAAGGCATTCTTTAGCAGTTGCATAAGAATAGTAATTAAATAAAAAAAAATGCCTAAGCAGGCCTTTAATAAGGCCCGAAGTAAATAATATATACATATATGTTACCAACGCGTAAATGTTTTGTTTGCAAATCTATTGTAAGGATTTTATTAAATTTTTAAATAAAACCAAAATATTTTTGTGTTGGTGGTCTGCAAATTGGAAGTGTTGTATATGAATTTAAAAATTTTACAAATATTTCTTTATATAGTTATTTTTTTTCATTAATTTGTTAATATAACAAAAGCCTCTACGCATAAATCGTTTTAATCTCATAAATAAATTGACCACAAAATTTACACGTAAAACTAACTTTGTGTCGGTTAACCTCATAGAAAATTATTTGTTTGAGCAGCAACAGAAATGCCACTAATATGATGTTATATATTTCTTTTTTGCATTTAAGTATTTAAATTTTATTGAAACAAATTTTAAACCTTTCTGGTTTTTTCCGTTTTTATATTTAATGTAAACATTTTTTTATATTTCCATTGACATAAATTCCTACAATGTTTGGCTTAAAATTTACTATTTTCATTTATTACTGATTTTTATATTTTTATTTTTTTTCAACACAACCTGACCTGCAAAATAAGTATTTAAAGTTTCATTTAATAACTCTAACTGTGCAAGCCACACAAACCACAAAATACCAAAACATACTCGTGTTATATTTAAAAGTAAATTCCTTTTGTATGATTTTAATGAATGGCGTTCATTTCTGTTTGTCAGTGTTGCCAGTTTTGGGAGTTTTATGTATGGAAATGGAATGTTACTATTAGCCTGGTCCACGATGTGGAGAAGAAAATTTGAGATCCACAGCTTGTATTGAAAACAATAATAATATAAATGAAAAATAAAAATTTTTTTTTATATTATAAAATATTAAAAAGCAAAGAATAAATATTTGAAATATATTAAATATTATAAAAATATATTTATTCAATTAATTAAGAAAACTTAATAATAAATTTGATTATCTCAATTAAACTTTTAAATTATTAAAATTTTTAAACAAAAGTTTAATTAACCCAACTAAATTTTTTATTAAACATTTCATTAATTAAATTGGTAAAGAAAAGTTTGATTGACCCAATGCATTTTTTTTAATTATTTGTATTTGTTTTTTTTAAGTGAAGAAAAGTTGTTTCTGTCCAAAAGTTTAAGTATCAGATATTTATCAAATATTTAATTGAGTCAAATAAAGTATTTAATTAATTATATTTTTAAACAAAAGTTTACTTGACGCAATTAAATTTTTTTTATCAATTATTTGTATTATTTGTTTTTCAATTATAAGTGTTAATTGAAGAAAAAATTTTTCTGTGCATTCAAAGAAACATTTAAGAAGGTTGGATAAGGTTTGACAGCTTGCTGCGAAGAAAAAGAAATTTTCAGCTCAATTGATTCCAAATGATAGCTCCCTTAGGAAAAGGGAGTACAAGTCCAAGTACATACATATAGTGAATTGATATACAGTAGAGGGAACAGGAGCATAATTTATAAATTTATAATTAATTAATTAACTTTGGCAACTGTATTGTGCGTTTCGTTAACTTTTTATAGCATCTTTGCAGCGCCCCTGGTGTTAAGTGGGCGCATTATTTAATTCAAAAGCTTTGCAGCCACTTTATTCCTTATTTCATTTCGCTCACGATTCATTGCTAAAAAAAAGTCAAAGAAAAAGGCTGCTATGATATGCTTTAGGATCTATAATAATGCATTTCACAGACTGAAACTAATTAAGGATTGAACTAGGGCTCTCACAAAAACTTTCAATTTTCTTTGTAATCAATGAATTAACTATTTCAGCGAGGAGAACCCTCAACATTTAAGAAAAATTTTTCTGATTAGATGGTTAGTTTTGAGTTTTATGAAGAGTATAGCAAATAATTTAATATCAAAACCTCTTTGACATCAAATAGGGCATACGATTCCTTTCAGTGTGACACAGACTGACGTGTGCAAAAAAAAAAACACAGAATGAAAGGATAAGAAAAATATATTTTTCAAAATGAATACTCTCTACTTTGTTTGCAAAGTTTTTTACACAAAAACACAAAAAAAGGCGTGATGATGCCCGCTTTTATGGCACTAGGCACAAATGGATGATATACCCACTCATACCAAACAAAAAAAAAAAAAAAGAATAAAACTTCTCGAATATAGACACAATTTTATAATTAACACAAAGTTCGAAACTACTTTGGATTGTAAACAGAAACACTTACGTCTAGAGCGAAAATTTGACCTGTGACTGCAAGAGGGCACTCAAAATCGGTCCATAAGCGAAAGAGTTATGCAGTAACGCACATACAAATTATTTTTATTTATGTATTTTTTTATGTGTGTTACTTCGTATTATAGCGATATTAAAAATAAATTTTTGCCCTGAAAGTTTATAGCTGCCATTTGGTTGCATTGCTTCTTAGAGCTATGCTCTTTATGCCGGACACGACATAAATTTTTTCGTTTTCGTTATTTTAATCTGTTCGTAAATAAGGAGATGCCAGATGACTTACAAAATTTAAAAAAAAAAACAGAGGTCCTAAGTCTGCGTTTACATATGCGAAATGTCCACACATGCAAATATTTGTGGCGAATAATTTTTTTATAAATAATAATAAAAGAAAGAAATTTTTTTAATATTTACGAAATAGTATTGAAGATTTAAATACCAATAATTTTATTGCATTGTTATTTAACACATGAAATATTTTTTAATAGCTAAGCAGCATAGATCTAACCGGGGAGAAAACTACGACATTCGATATGGTTCGTAATTTTAAAACGTTTCCATATAAACTCTACTAAAATATTTCGAAATTTCGTTCGATAACGAATGCAGTAATTTTCCCCTGTGTGTTCTAGGACAGCTCTCTTCTTTTTAACTTGTCCGATTTCGACGCAATCTCAACATTAAAAAATGGGCGTAGTCATGCCCATTAAAACTTAATATTTTATTTCATGTGCTTCTACATAAACGATTCTTACGAAACTTGGCACACACTCTTGGCTATAAAAAAAACTTAATCTTGCGCTTAAAAAAGTGGGCGGGAGTTCGCCCATTAAAATTTAGTATTATATTACACGTAATTTTTCACAATTGATTTTTACGAATTTTAGCACACATCCTGAGATCTGAAGAGGGACAAATCTTGCATTTCAAAAAGTGGTCCGCGCCACGCCCATTAAAGTTTAATATTAAATTATACATAATTTTACTTATCTGATCAGCGTGAAACATGGCTAACAGTTTAGGCTCTTGGAATAGCAAAATCTTTAACTTAAAAAGTGGGCGGGGCCATGCCTATTTAAACTTAACATTATATTTAATATAACCACTTACATTTGTAAAAGTGGGCGTAACCACTTCGAATAAGACTATAGGTATTTATTTAACTGAATCCAAATTATTTTGTGGTTTCTGTACTCAGAATCGGGGTGTAGCAAATCGCATCCTATTGTGGTACCGGAACATGCATGAATTATTAGATTGGTTATTTAGAGGCGTTACTTACTCGCCACGCCATTTTTAGTGTTCCGTACATCAAAGGTGAAAAAAAATCACCAAAAACCGAAACCAAATCGCCAAAATGAAAAAAGCACCAAATAAAAGTAAAATTCTAAAATTAAAAAAAAAAATCGCCAAAATGAAAAAAAAATACGCCAAAAAACCGAAAAAAAACAAAAAAAAACGACAAGACCAGAAAAAAGCGCCAAAACTAAGAAAAATCGCCAAAACCAAAAATAACGCAAAAACGCCAAAACTAGAAAAAAACGCCGTATTAAAAAAAACGTTCATACCGAAAAAATCCCAAAAACGAAAAATATGCCAAAACTACATATTATTAAGTTAAAGTGTAGTATTACATATCTAGGGTCCCTACAGAACCCTTCGTGCGCCAGTCAAAGTCGCACTTTAATCAATTTATTTTAAGTCTTTTTTTGACCTTGGAACCATAGAAATCAATATACATACATATGTACATATATATAAAATATTGTGAACTTTTTAGTATTTATTTTTGAAGTTGCTTTAATTTCTTTAAAAAAATTTTTATTTTAAAATTTTTAGTAATTAAAAAGACGCATTAAAATTTAAAATGTATTTTACTTGAAATTTTTCATAAAAATTTTTTTTTAATAGATGTTAAATACATTTTTTTATGGATATAAGCCAATATTTATATAGAAGTCACTTAAAACAAAATCACAAAAATTAAATTTTTGCGTCTAAAGGATGTTGAAAGGAAGAGAATTAAAGCATGCCGACCAGTAGAATCATATTTTAAATTTCTTACAACAAAACGTCCTAAACGTCCTAAATTGTGGAATATTTATATTTTGCATAATTTGTAAAAAAAAATTTAATATAATTTTGTAGCTTTAGCCTTAGCAAAGAAAAATTTTTGCTGTTATGGCAACATTGATTTCTTGGTGGGTGTTTCTGCTGTTCAAAAAGAAAAAAGGATTAGAGAACGTGCCATTGCAATACGACTTCTACACTCACTCCATTTCCCCATCTGGTGTTCGCTCTAACCAATGTACAGGCCAGCAACCAAATTTCTCAGTAAATCATTGGTATCGTTAAGTTCGAAATGTAATTGACACGAAGCATTTGAGTGCTCATGAAAGTGCCACGATATAAATTACATTTTTATGGTCAAATAATTAAACTAAAATAAATGACTTTACAATGTTCAACCAACAAAGTAATTGTGTATTCTAGCGAGTTAAGTTATTTTCTCTGCTTGTGGCAAAGAGGGTGGATGATGATGTTGTACAATTTTGGGAGTTAAAAAAAAAAAAACAAAATAAATAACAACGATTTAAGATTCAAATTTAAAGTTATGGTTGCTTGCAATTTAAATGAATAGAAAAAAATGGGACAAAAATCCTTAATCCTTAATCCTTAATAATATTATAAATGTGAACGTGAGTTTGTTTGTTTATTAGTTTGCTAAGCTTTCACGCGCAAACCAGTAAACCGATTTCTAAAGTTCTTTCACCAATGAAAAGCAACATTAATAGCGTCAAACAAAGGATATTTTCATCCTGTTTGGAACTAGTATTTCATTCGAATTTTTTCCGAAAAACATATTTTTGGGCTGGTTAGGGCAATTTTCGTTTCGGGTTTGATTGCTTAAATAGTTTTAAACCAGGCTTTATTCTGTTTTTGAATTTTTTTTATCGTTTTTCCGTTTTTATATTTTTTTTTTAACATTATCAGTGAGTAACAAAACATTCATAAATTTTAAGTATAGTTTTCAAAATTTCAGATTAACGCGAGCGGAGAGCGGATAAAAGCTAATATTTTAATAAATTAGTAATATATAACTGTAAGAGTGCGGATTATTTTTGTTACGAAAAGCACGTTCATGCTTCTGTGCCGTGACATAAATAGCATAGCTATAAAGAAAAAAGTGTTCCGGTTACTTAACTTTTTTTGAAAAAATGTGTGCAACAGGTAAAATATTCGATTATATGGGCTAAAGCTCGTATAGTATTACATATGTATACTACTAAATTAATTTTTTATTAACACAGAAAGCAAACCTTTGGCAAGGATTTAGACAGGCTGAGGCATATCGCAGGCAGAAAAGTACACTGCATTACATTTAAACATCTCAAATACTTACACGGGTATACATAAACGTTTGTTAAAGTTAAAATATTCATTAAAAAGGCTTTCTTACATAAAATGTTTATGTTCAACCATTAATAACTTAAAGTTGAAGGAAAGAAATAATAGATACATTAATAAGCCGATTTTGTTAAAAATTTTTGTTTCTAACCGTTTAAAATTTGTATGCAAAATAACAAAAATTGATTTAAAAAAATATTTTTTCCATAAAAACTTGGAAACGAAAAAATCATTTGAATTGACAAAATCTACCCTTAATTTGTTTTTTTTTTAATTTACAAAGTTTTCAGCAATGATTTGTGCAATATTATTTTGGAATAAATTGTATGCACATGGTTAACAGGAAACTATGATGAAAACTTCATCGAAAGGAGAGATAAAAATAAACTTTAAATAAAGTAAAAAAGGACATGCACAGGCATGCTCAATATCCCACAAATAAGACATATGTACATCTACTTTGCTTTTAATTTCAGCAGCAGCAAGAGTTACACAAGAAAACTTTTTCCCCACTTAAAAATACAACTTAGTTTTTTCGATCATCGAGCAGCAGTGAAAGAAAATAATAATAAAACGAGGAAATAATGTACGTATATATGTATTTTTAAGTAAATGTTATCTTATTTCATTAAGTTTATTGAACCATTGTCAAGCCTCATTGCCAAAGTCGTGTCAATAGCACTACATGCAGCACACCAAGTAGTGTCTGTTTAAAAAAAAAATCCAACCTCCTCTATTGTCCTTTTTATAGTGAACTATCATATTCCAGCTAATTTAAAGTGTTGGCTATCAGGCGATGGAAAGGCAGCTTAAATCCTTAAAGCAGTGATAGAGAAAGCAAGCTGCCGCCCAGGCAGATTTAAGGAAATATTTTTTTTTTTGTTAATACAATATAAAATGTGAATCTTCTAAGTATGTATGCATGCTCTTACTGTTGTAATGTATTGAAACACCCTTGATAGCAGATACTTAAGTTTTCTTTAATTCTGAAGCTATAAAAAATTTTTTAAGAATAATAATAAAAATCTTTTTTTTGCTTTTTTTTTTTTTTTTTGTTCATTTGCTGGATTTTCTTATAGTTCGTGTTGGTTTCTATGGCATTCGCATACTTTGCTGTTGCTGCTTTTTTCATACAGATAAAATCACTTGTAAGTGCTTTAATGAAAGTATTTAATATCCTTATTACAAAAGAGATAGAGACTGAGTGAGAGGGAGAGAGAGAGGGGGGCAGAGAAAAAAAAACTTAGCAGAAATAATCAAAAGACGGAAGTAATACAATGTACTGCACAGACTGAATTAATATTTGCTGCTTCAAGGCGTGCAAACTTTAATATAGAAAGGCCCTAACTCATTTGTTTTTTTTTAAATCGAGTTTTTTTTTAATATTTCAATAGGGCAGCATCAAATGTATCGAAAATTTCAAAAATCTTGATTTCAAAAAAAAAAGAAAGAAAGAGAGATGCCTTAGGACACCCGCTTATAGCTATGCTGCTTAGCTATATAAAACAAAATTAATTTGTTAAATAAATAAAATAAATAAATATATAAAATTAAATATAATTCCATTTATTTCTCATTATTTTCTTTTCTAGCGGCGTGCGATTAAATTAATGTATTGTTTGTGGCCGGCGGCGGCTGTTAAGCGGCTTACAGCCCATCGGCTGTGTTCTCTGCTTTCGGCTCATGTACAAAAACAATACAAAAACAAATTAAGCAATCCTTCTCAATGTTTTAGTTTTGCTTTTGTTTCACTCACTGCAAAGAACGAAATAATAGAAAATCAAACAATTTGTTTTGTTTATTTTCGTCCTCTTGTTTTAAGTACAAAGAAATCAAAACAAAAATAAATTTATAACTGCAATAGTGTCGATTATTTTTGTTACGAAAATTACATCCTAACTCCTGTATCGCGCAATAAATAGCATAGGTATATAAAATAATGAGTTAAGTCCTTTTCATATTAAGCCAACGATATGTACTTATTTGCAAACATATTAAAAATGTTATATACAATGTAAGTAGTACAGGAGAATATTTTGAATTTAAAATGCAGGGATTTTGTTTTGTTTAAAGTCCTTAAGATATAATTCTTAGCATGTTTTAGCAACAAAGCAGCAAATTGTTTAAACCATTTTTTTTTTTTAATTTAATTTCAAGTAGGATTTCCTTTGTTTCCGTAAAGAAGTCTAGGGAATCCGATTATGTCCTCTTCAAATTGAAATAACAATTTGTCTGAAAATACTATCGAGTTCGATATGGATTTAATTTCTTTTATTTAATAATTATTTTAAATAATGAAATTTGCGAAAGAAATTTAAGATTATCAAAAAAAAATTTACCGATAAAAGCAAGAAGACAATAATTTTAACAAAAATATTAACCTATTTCGTTCTAGTTAATAAAATTATTAATTTAATAATCTGAATTGAATATTATTAAATTATCAGTTAAAAAATTTATTGAGAAAATATAATTAAAAATTTTTTTAATTAATAAAAATTATTAAAACAATTAATAATTTTATTAAATTTGAAAATGGTATCCAGCAAGCTCTACAGCACAGAAAAATACTTTTGCTTAATTAAAACCTTTTATTAAAAAAAAATAATGCAAATAATCTATTAAAAAATTTATACAGTCACTTCAACGTTTATTTAACAATTTAATTGATTGAAGGATTACGTCAAAATTTTGTTGAGCTAATTAAACTTTTGTTTAAACATTTAATTAATTAATTTTTATAATACTTTGACCTCTATTTTCATTATTTTCCAGAATTATTAAAAAAAAGTAAAATAAACTTTTCTTAAGTAGCCACACAGAGAAGCGGAGAAAATTTTTAGTAAGTCCTAATTTACACTAAGCAAGTCTTATTGCTAAGCTGATTAGTTTGTTGGAGAGAGAGACGAGATGATCATAAAAGTTTCTTTTCCCCTCGTCTCTCTTTCCTAAAAAACTAATCAGCTTAGCAATAAGACTTGCTTAGTGTAAATTAGGACTAAAGTGTGATTTTTTAGCAACTTTATTTTTGGCAACTCAGCTGCTTTCGTGTATCATGTTATTGTTAAACATATTCAGTTTGATCTATGATTTAATCATGAATCGACATGCAGATGAACAACGCTTGCAGATTATTAAATTTTGTTATCAAAATTCCTGATCGGTTAAGAAAGTGCATCGTGCGCTTCCACCATTTTATGGTCAGTTTGGGCGGGCTTCTGAGGCGGCTATTACAAGGCTTTTGACTTAATTTCGCATTAAAATTAGAGTGCCGACAGACGAAAATATATCAGCTGTATTCGTCAGTGTTGTTGATGACCGTGGATTATCGATTCGACACCACTCGCAGAAATTGGGCCTCTGTTCCTTTTTTTTTTTTTTGCATAAGATGGAAGAGCTGGGCTTGGCTGAGATGTGGTTTCAGTAAGACGGTACCACATGTCACACGGAAATACCTAATTTACATTAAGCATTTTTTTCATTAAATTGCATGAAAATTTTTTATTTGTTAATAGGAGGCCTGGAAGAGCAACTTATATCCAAAAATTTGCCAAAAATGCATCAGAGATTCTACGTACCTTTATAAATAAATTTCTCTTCTAAAGCGCTGCAATTAGCAAATAGAAAAAATGTCGTGCAACGGAATTCATGAAATTTCATGGAAAAAAGGCTTAATGTAAACCAGGTAGATGCGAAGCAATGGCCTAATTGAGAGGCGAGTTAGGTGAACAGTTTATTTCACATTTGGAGCCGCTCAATTGGCCGCCTAGATAGTGCGATATAACTCCTTTAGAGTATTTATTGTGGAGCTATGTTAAGACTCATGTTTATAGGGACAAGCCTTGCAGGCTTACTGAAAGCCAATATTGAAGAATTTATTCGTGAGTTAACGGCCGATGTGTTGGCGAGAGTATGCCAGAGTGGACCCAGCGCATGAACCATTTCAAGCGTAGCCGCGGTCAACATTTGCATGAAATTATATTTAAACATTGAATTATATAGATCTTTCTACCGACTCAATTAAAGATTTCATACATTTCTCTAAATTGTATGTATTTTTTTTCTTAAAAAATCACCCTTTATATGAAATAGCAAATATTAAAAATTTTAAAAATCTCCGACATACGTTAAAAACGTCTGAATCGATCTTCTTCAAGTATACACTAGAAGATATTAGATCAAGTCAGCTTTTAAACGAAAAAAAAAATAAATTAAAATTGGTCTAGACGTTTGGGAGCTACAGCGTCAAAGACACACACATTCAACAGAATATAACCAGAAAAGAGAATTACGAGTACTAGCTTAGAACACTCTCTATCAAGTAACCTCTTAAACGGAAAAAAACTAAATCAAAATCGCTCCAGCCGTGGACTCGTGCATACACACAGATACACAGACACACACTGCAAGCTTATAACACCCCCTTTTTTTTTGGTCGGGGGCTACAAACAAGAGACCTTAAGCTTTTTAAAACTAGAGATTATTACAATAAAATTAATTGAAAAGTTCAATTGACGCAATTAAATTTTTAATTGATTTTTGTTCTATTTTTAATTAATTTTTATCGCTTTGATTAATGTTTTTATTGGACAAAAACTCTCGTTTTACATATTCAATTGTATTCAGCAATAATAATAAATCTATAAAGTAAATAAATTGGGTGTTCATTTAGTTACCCAAGCTAAACTGATTTTTTATAGCAATTTTTTCAATATATAATTTATATTTCATTTGTATGGAGGGAAGACATCACACATAATTATTGTAAAATTAAATTTTATGAACGTGTGCAAAGTATTTTCTTCCTTTAATAATATCATTCTCTCTTTCATATAAACCAAGCACATTTTTTTTTAAATACTTGAGGAAATTTAGTTTTTGTTTTGTCATTTTCCAGCAATTATATTTTCCAGGACTTTCTGTCAAAGGAAGCATATTCATTAACCACACTTTTTTATCAGGAAGTTATCGATGACACTGCAGTTTGAATAAATAGTTTTTTAAGAATTTACTATGACAAAGTATACAAGCACACAATAGAGACATTGAAAATTTGCCAAATTACTGCAGGGCTCTTCAACACAATTCATCGTTTTTTTAAAGTGTGATAAATGAAATTTAGGTGTGATTTAATATCACTTTAGTACTACGACAATAACAAATTGTGATGAGATAACAAAAAAAATATGCAGATATGTTTGTTGTTACAGAAACACAAATAGTTTTAAAATTGTTGGAACTATGCTCTTTATGGTGTGATACAGGAGCTAGGACGTACATACACTTTTCAACGTTTCGATATGTATGTATGTACTTCCACTCGAATATACAATTTTTAATAAGAATTTCAGTGTAATTGAACATTCAAGATCTATTTAAAAAAAAAGATCGCCTTAGTTTAATACAATTTCATTTCGCATAGAGAATTAAGTTGTTCTTAAAAAAATGTTTTGATTGAAAAAAACAAAAGGAAAGAAAAGAAAGTAAAAGTATTTTAAACCATTTGTGCCTTGGCTTGTGGGTTCGATGCACGCTCTAGGCAAGGCAAAAAAAATGCTATTTTAATTTTTTTTTTATAAAAATCGACTTTGAAAGCAAAGTTTTAGTAAGCAGCTTTTGAATCAGTCTTGAGATCCTTAATATATTTTTATTTATTAAAACAAATCTATTTTAAAAACAAATAACTTGTGCGTGTAACATGTTTACAATCTCAATGATGGTTGAATACTAAATTCTTGAAAAAAAAAAATCGTAAATATATTCTTACATGTATGTATGTACCCTGTCGGAAACTAAGTTAACTTTAAACTAACTATTTCGCAACTAGTGCTGACTGACACTTGGATTATTTCCAATGAAAACAACTAACTATTTTAACATTGCGATGTTCTAAGCGGTAGTCAATAGTCTCACTCTGCACTTCTTTTCAACTAACTTAAAGTTGATTTTATTTAAGTCACCTTGTAGTCAGTAAATTTACAAAAAAGTTTAATGGTGTTCGAACGCGAGGTATAGCCAACGAGATACTAACCAGCTAAGGCGCCATCTAAAATAATAACAGCGTCAAAGTAGCTCCAGAGTAAATTTGACTACGATTAAGAATTAATATTGGGCCAGTTGTGGATGACATTATAGTTAGCTTTTGGTTAGTCTACAAAAAGTTAACTATAAGTTGATTATTTTTGTAGTCGACCACACCATCGCCGACAGGGTATGTATGTATGTATACCAAAAATCCGTTAGAGAATGAAAAAATAGCGAAAATAAAGAATACAAAATCAAAGAGAAAATAGGCTAATTAATACTTAACTGGGATTTGTCGCCGAGTATGGGGAAAAATAGCTTTCGTTTTTTTTTGCAGCAATAATTTTTTTAAATTAATTGTTTCAATTGGCAGCCTATTGGAGGAATTTAAAAACGTCTCATTCCTAAATTATTAAACACATTTTTTTTTTGGTAATTTTCATGTAAAAAACTTTTTGCAACAGCTAAATTTCTTATACATTCACATGAGCATATCGAGCCCTAAGCGCTAAAATAGCGTAACCCTCATAAAATAATTTTACAATTTTTGTTTTTTGCAACAAGCTCATAACTCAAAAAAGCTTTACAGAAAATTGCTTTTAAGTTTTAAATTATTACATATTAAATACATATTAAAATACAATCCTTTCTACGTATACAATTTTTAAACAAGATTAAACATGATATAACAAGTTGTTCTGCATTATTAAGTCCAAAACCGCTTTTTTGAAATACTTATGTCTATGTTGCAATAAAGGAGCAATTTTTATTATATATTGTAGTTAAATGCTCTTTATTAATTATCTCTTTTGTTTTCTGTTTTTACGAAAATATATCCCAAACAAAAATAAAATAAAAAAGCAGCCACTACTGGACAAATAGTTATTTTCGTTAAAAAAAAGTAATGTGAACTAGCGATTTTGTTTAAATCATAAATCGCTAAATATAAAGTCAAAAGTTAGAAAAAAATAGCTTTAACATTTTTAAGGATGGACAATAGCTCTGAAACTGCAGTAAAATTTGAAACAGTGAAAATTTAAAAAGACAGGAATTTAAAAAAAAAATCTGGACAATGTTTTAAAATGGTTTCAAACGGCTAAAATTTTAAAAAGCAAACAAATAGACTTTATAACGAATATTAAGTAAACACAGATAAATTTCATGTTCAAATCTAGCAGCCTTATTTATAAAGGCTTAGTAAGAAAATTTTTTTATGAAAATTTTGTTTTAAAAACGATTTATAAAGCCTTAATAATTTTTATAAATAAGGCTGTAGGAAAACAAAGTTCATTTAAAATTTTTTTGGCAATTGATTTTGCCTATGAAGTTTCATATTAACTCAACATGATTTTCAATAACTTTTCAATAAAATTTTTCCTTTGCAATAACTGTATTTCATGTTGATTTAACACTACGAAGCTGTTAATTTAAAATGAGGAATCATGTTGATTCAATGTTATCCCAAGTTGGAACAACGTGATTTTGATACTGAAATAACATGAAGAGTCATGTTGAATCAAAGTTATTTCAAGTTGAAATAACAGGAATTGATTTTAATTAATTCAGTCATTTTATTTTATTAATTATTTAACTTAAGTGGGTGTCAACGCCCTTCCCACTGCAGCTACAACAACCTTAAATATTTTTTATATACACCCCAAATAAATGCCATCATGAATTAAATTTTAATTCAAAATGATTTAATCGATGATTTAACATAAATTTTATTTGAAATTAACGCTGTAGGTTTTCTTAGCAAAACATAAACGGCAAACCTACTTTTGGCTTGTCTGCAGAAACAGTCAGAATTTCCCCCAGGAATTGAACCTGCGACCTTCCGACTACAAGACTAGTACACTGCCTACTCGGCAGCAGCAGAAAGTTTTCGCTGGTAAAGCGAAGTTTGTCCGCTATTTACACAACATTATTTATTACTTTTTTACAATGGACCCTATGGCGTCTCCAAGTCGAGGTGCGGTATAGCACCACCTGTCCTAACCTAACCCAACCTAAGTAACACGAACATCAAAGCACACAAAAAAAAACAAGAACAATTGATACCACTGAGCTCAACAGAGCAAATGTAACTCTGCTCAAAGCAAATAAACAGCAACACACTTAAGTAACATATTATTTGTAATAAATTTAATATGATTTTCAATCAAAATTTTTCCACTTTGATTTTACATTGACTTTTATTCTATGTGTGCCCAGTAGACAATTACATGAACCCATCAGTCATACATTTGTGGGCGTGCAGTCGTGTTTTTTCGGCTACACGTACGCGTGTAGTGTCGTCAGTGATTGATGAGAATAAAAAAAAAAGTTTATATTTTTATTTGATTGTGGGAGTCGATCAAATAATGATTGACGAAAATATGTCAGTTGCTTTGTGACAAAAAGGAGAAGTGCGCGCATTAGCATTCTATGGAAATTAACCATTGTTCTTTGTAAAAAACCAAACGTAGAAGAAAAATTAGACTTGGAGATAGAAAAATTATCATTTAACTTTCAATAATATTTTTTAATGTATTTATTAAACTATTAATTTTTGTATACCAAGATTTCATAAAAAGTTTTTTGATGCTGCTGCACTAATAACAAAAATGCATCATATGCAAGTATGTCTTCGTAATACTTGCAAGTGCACCCAACGAGTACAAAATTAAAATGCTGATTGCCTTTATTTGAAGATCTCTGCAAAAGCGTCAATTAAATGACACTTATACACATTCACTGATTAACGCTTTTATTTAATCGTCTCATGAGGCCACTATGCACTTTTTTACCTAAATTTCTGAGCCATGGAACCTAACTAAAAATTTTACTGCAAATATTTAAAAATTTAACATAACAAAAATTATGAAATAAAAGTCTTAATCAAATCATTAAATTATGAAAAAGTGTATATACATCCTTTAAAATTATAAAAAAGGATCAAAACTTTTATCATGAAAATGGCACAGATTTAAAAAAAAATTTCTAAATTTATATTAAAAAAAATGCAACAAAAACTCGTAAGGTAATATTTTTACAGGGAATAGATTTGAACGCATCGTTTTCTTGCAAAAAGTGAAAGTTGCAAAATTTTGAGCTAAACCCATTTACAAGAAAGAATAAGCACAAGAATAGTCACAATAAATTCAAATGACCTTAAAAGGTCAAGAAATAACGAACACTGGATTTTCGAAAATTCCCCGGTCAAACCAATAACTTCGTTCATTTGATAGCGGGAAGTTTAAAATACTAAAAATCTGTGGTTTTCATGAATAACAACCTATCTGCAATTTTTCGCATTTCGAGTTTATGATGTTAAATTCTTATATTTTATATACTTTTCAAAAGCGTCTAAAACTATTTTCAAAAATAACTAATTTTGGCTCTCCTAAATAATTTTTGGACATACGCTGTTATTCACGAAAATGAAAGATATATGTATATGTATATATATCGCTCATTTACTCAAAACGGAGTTAATTTTTAAACATACTGTGCAAAAATTTCATACAACTGTGACCTTAATTATGAAAGTGGTCTAACCCCCAGTTTTTGACTGGCTAATCAAACTGTAATTATTTTTAAGTTCTAGTTAAATACGAAATTGTGTTTTTGAGTGCATAATTAAATAATAATTAAATACCCAACCTTGTGTAATTAAATACTACTTAAGTTTTATGAACGTACCATATGTTTTTATGCGTGTATGTGTTTATTGAAAACATACACATGACATCATGTGGTCGGGTTTAAAACATCATGTGGTCGGGTTAAGAAAAATTTCGTTTAAATTTCATAACTATATAACATATACAATACAAAGTTACATATTATGGAATAAAGTAATAGAAAAATGTATTATAATGTGCGTTTGATTTCATAAAATGTGTTTTTATGCAATTTAAATTTTCTATATGTTTATAACCTAACTTTTTTGTTTATGCTAAACAGCTGTTCTTTAGTAGTTTTGCAGTGCTACCGTACTTTCAACGTAATTTAATAAGAACTTTAATTAACCACTGAAAAAATGAAATCGTATTTAATTACAACTTAATTTTTAGATAAAAATTAGCTAATTACGTTCTTAATTATTAAGTTAAAAACTGCGGGTTAGTCATATATTGCTTTGGTCGAGATATTTAGAAGATTATATTTGAACATATATTTATATTTTATGCTACATTAAAATTTAGATTTGTAGTACTCTTTATTAACATAAATTTATTTAACATTTATTAAATATTTAGTGAAGTTTTTTAAAGATTTATACAATATTTCGACTCAGAGCACTTTCGTGAGTAAGGGCACAAATATCGAAAGATAAATAAAATTTTCTTGTTCCATTAAGTTGTATGTAAACATAAAATTACTTTTTTGTAGTTACTACTTTTTTGGAGTTATGCGATATGTAAATCAAATCTAACTTTAGAAAACAAACTGAAATAGCGCTTAAGAATAATTGCAACTTGGCATCACTTACGCTTATCACCTTAAATGCCAGGAATAGACAACCTGAATAAAACATAAGGGCCATATTTTAAATTAATAAGATTATTATCAACTATTAATCCAGCAAAAACTTAGCATACAATCTCAATAAATTTTTTATTTGATTTTTAGATCTTTTTATTATAAATATAATAATTTTTATATATATAAAAAAAAAAAAAATACAAAAGAAAAAATTAATGATGATATACAACATTGTTTGAAATATCTAAATTTTAAACATTAATGATATTTACGACGAAGTCCATCGAGCAAAATCTGCCGCCGGCACTTAGCCACCGCCGACATCGCCAATATGTTCCCGAGACTTTTGCACAACTTTAGTAATAAAAGTTTTTTTTTTTCAAATATAAAACAAATATATATAATTAAGAAAAATATTTCACATTCATTAAAACATTTGCTTTAGCAGATCGCGACCCGGCTGTTTTCGGTTGGCAGTCGCCGAATATATCTTGGGCAACCTGCAGCCAACTTCAGCATTATTGGCTGCAACTACAGTTTGTATCAAACAAAATTAGAGAAGCAAGTTAATATTTTTGTAAAGAACTGGAAGTCCAGTCTGTAATTCGAAACAGAAACAAATGCTTTCGAATTTGCATGTAATAAGCATACAATTTTAAAATATCTCCATTCGTTTCTAATTACAGTGTAAACCTCTTGTGAATGAAATCGCAACGTTTTTTTGTCACCTCCAATACCCTTTTCCACGTTTAGAACGTGCGATTTCATTTCATTTTATTTCGAACCCATTTCCACCACGTACCGGTAAATGCCTAAATAGCTTTCATTGTTTTTGTTTTACTCACTGCAAAGAGCAAGAGAGAAAAAAAAAACGAAAGAAAACGTTTCTGCATTTTCGTACCCTGATTGAAAGAAAGTGCTTATTTCGATTTGTAAAGCAATAATTTGGCTTCTAAATATCCTGTGCTTTTACAAGAAAATTTTGTTTATATGTCCTGGGGCCTAATTCAGTTTGAAATTATAGCAGTCGATGTCTTACAATGTACCAATACGGTTCAATATCGAATGCCTTAATCTCAAACTGAAAAAACGTTATCGAATCAGCACGTTATCGAAAAAGACGATTAGATCCCTGCTTTTTACAAATTAAATTTATGTGTCAGAACCAGGCTTAAGTTGGACTTGGAGAAACAGGCGGATCGGTAAACATTAAAATGCTTAATTTTCTAGCAATGGTTTTATTTTTACATATTTTACCTTCACACAAGTAAAGATATGGCTGTAACTCTGACGAACTGCGCTAAGGAAACGGCTCAATAATCTTTATATGATTTCAATATTCTTGCATATTTTAAACTAAAAATTTAACGTCTTATTTACTCTTATTTACAGAAATTATTTGTGTTGAATAAAGTTCTTGTAACACAAATTTCGCACGTTTCATAAACGTTTTATAAGGCCACAATATTTCTTTATGAATATCCTTTTTTTTTTACTTGGTATTAAAATCATATAATTATTACGAGTATAATAATTGTTATAAAAAAAATTTAACTTGAAGTCTTTGAGGGCCGCAGATGGTCATTTCTGCTACACTGGATGCATATAATTCTCGTATGCTTTTTACTGAAAAAAACTAAGTATATTTAGAGCAATAATGTTTAACGAGTTTCGGTGATCTGGATATCGTCAGTGAAAAGGTTGCCCACACCCCTTCAATTGTGTTCTGTATATATGTACATATGTACATACCAAAACCCCTCTAAAGCAATAAATCTCAGCACTGGTAAATATTGCACATTATATGTACTTACAAAAAAAAAAAAAAACTACTGCACTTTAAATGTATTGGCGCTTAGCACCCACTAACTCATGTATCAACAAGCAATCTGATTTCAAATCTCTTCTGTGATGTTAGTATTAATCATTAACATTAATCCTTAGTATTAATTCATGGACAGAGGCCTTCATACCTAGTTCCTATCACTGTAACTTTACAACTCCAATAGCGTAGTAAATTCTAAAATTGTATTAAATACACAATAGCTTTTCACAATCAATGTACTTGCACAACTTGTCTTGTCACACTGTCCTTTAAAATGTCCTCCAATGCCCTATTGCATGCTATATGTACTTTCTCTACTTCCTGCCACTTTTGGGAAGTGCTGAAAAGTCACACACTTTGTATATACGATTTCAAAACAATAACACATCACAATACATTTCATTGTGATGGTAGTTGTAAGTATCAATGTAATAGCATAAGCAGCCAGTATGTAATATATCACAAAAAAAAAGACAATAATAGTTAAAAAAAAACCAAAAACCGTACTTTGTACATTTAATCATTTACATGAGTAAGTATACTTACTACATCAGTAAATGCGTACAAAGCTAAATACACCTCGGGATATCCAGCACAACTCGTCGTTATGCTTAGTGATCACCAAGTTTTTTTTATATCTGAAACAAAATTAATTTAATTTTTAACCGACTTCAAAAATAACAAAAATTAAAAATTTTTAAAACCCCCGATATATCTAGAAAAAATGTGACATCTTCTAAACGGCTGCACAGATTTTCTTCAAACATAGTTAAGAACCATCTCGATCAAGTCACCTTTCAAACAGAGAAAACTAAATCAAAATCAGTCCAGCCGTTTGGGCTGTACGTGGACACGGACAGACACACAGATACACAGATACACAAATACTCAGACACACACTACAAACTTATAACACACCTTTTTTGGTCAGGGGTTAAAAAAGGAAAAGGAGGTTATCAATTCGTTGGTATTTTTTTTTTTAATTGTTACTTCATTATTTGGTACATTTTAGACCGATTGTAAGTTTATATTTTGAATGAAAGGGTAAGGCTTCCGATTGGTGCCAAAAAAAGTGGGCGGGATACGCCTACAATTTTCTTTATTTTATTTTATGATATTCTAATTGTTTGATTGCTGCGAAGCCTAGCAAACACCTTTGGTTATTGTAATTACACAATTTTAAACTAGACAAAATGGGCGTGGCTAAGCCCATTAAAATCTATTATTATATTTCACGTGCTTCTACTGAACCGATTTTTGCAAAACTTACCACACACCTTGAGCTCAAAAAAATAGACACAATCTTCGATTTGAAAAAATGGGCGTTGTCACGCCCATTAAAATTAATATTTTATTACACACCCTGAGCTCTAAAAAACACAAAATATTGCATTTAAAAAATGGGCTTAAGCGCGCTCATTAAAATAAAATTTTAAATCCCATAAATTTTTTTCGAAAATGTTCTATCAGATCGATTTTTTGTCGAATTTCTGCACTTCTCAAAGATACTTAAGGAAGAAAAAACTCAAAGCATTTAAAAACATAAGTATAAGAATAATAAAATTATATAAAAGAAAAATAAAATAATGTAAAAAAAATGTTAATGCAAAAAATGCGTTTGTCCCCTTTTCTCTGCTACAAGAGGATGCTGAGGTCACAAGTTGGGTAGTTTTTTAATGTCTTAGAAAATAAATTGAAAAAATAATACTTTTTTATATATAAGAAACCAAAATTTGTTATTTTTATAGCCGTGTATATTCTCCTTTAAAATTCATATACATTTCAATTTAAAAAGTTGCTTTGCAATAATTATTATTAATATAACAATAATTAATTTTAATGGGCGTAGCGTCCATCCATTTTTTTTAATTTTAAAATTGTATAATTACAAGAATCAAATGTGTTTGTTAGGTTTATCAGAGATCAAATAAGTAGAATATCATAAAATAATCATAAACTGCTACACGTTCAATATATGTATATTGTGATATTTGGATCGCGATCCATTTTAATGGATTGATGGATCACGAGCGCATGCTACATGTTCAATATTTATCGCGTCAGTATTTACGTTATTTCTGTGCTGTGCGGATCGTTTATTAATAAGCTTTAGCCGACGAGTCCCACTACTCCGGCAATGCCTCCAAATTAAAAATAAAGTCTTTCAAATTAATTCTGATTCCACCGGCAGAAGCCACTCGCTTTCACTATCTTCTGCCATTGTCCTTTATTAAAACAAACTTTACACAAATGTAATAAACTTTTTTACTTTTTATTTGTTAAATTTTTTGCACTGCGTCCTTAGTTTTATTTGTTTTATTTCACTTCTTATTAACGTATCGCGATCTAATATCATGAAAATACTAAACGTTCAATATTTATCACGCGATCCGCAATCTCGATTCCATAATTTAGGCCATTCTGCGATATGGATCTCGATCCATCAATACTGCAAGTTACACGTTCAATAAATATCGCGATACTGGTTTGCGTTCAATATATATATTGAACGTGTAACAGTGCCCTTAGGAAAAAATTATCTACATACGTCCATATTTTTCAAAAATTTTGTTAGATATTTTTAAAAAGCATTTAAAATACAACAATTTGACATCATACACTCGAAATAAGAAACACAAAACGTAGGCTGCTATTCATGAAGCAGAAGAATGCAAATATATTGCTCATTTACTCAAACAACGGCATAACTCAAAAGAAACCAGTTTGCCAAAAAACGAGTTTAAAATTTTCAATTTGCACACAACTTAATGTATACATCTTATTTTTCTCTCAAGAGTTGAGTAAACAAAATTTTTTTCTATGAAAGTTTTACACAATATAAAGAACGATATATGTAAGTATTAATTTTGCATAACTAACTCAAAAATTAAATTTTTTCAGTTATGACGTTCTTTGAGTAAATGAGCGATGTGTACATATGTACATATGTATGAATATGTAACAGCGCATAGAGAAAGGGACCTAAGGGTAATAAAATCAATTTTCACTTTTTTTTTATGTGGACAACATCTGAGCATCGAATGAGACCGATCCCATGCCCCAAAAGTGTTCCCTCACAGAGATGTGCTAAGGTTATGTGAAAAAAAATTTCGTACTAATAGAGTGATATTAACCATTTAAAAGAATTATAAATGAGTATTTGTTATAATTCACAATTAATAATTTCAGAAAATAAACCTGGATTCGAAAAAACGCGAGCAAAATTGATATCAAACTCATGGAAACAGCGCGCTAGGTAGAAAACAGTGCAAAACCAACTACACAAAACAAGAGGTAGGGACGACCTACACGCGTTTTCAAGGTTGACGTCAGGAACGTTCCTGACGTCATGAGCTGTGTCGCTTTCAAATGAGACCAATACGAACACGCTCAGTGATGGTACACCAAAGATACACGTATTTAAATCTTTAAAATGGCCCTCCTGAACAAAACCGGTTTTTACCCTTAGGTCCCTTTCTATTTTGCGCGTCATATATATTTTTTAAATTAATTTATTTTATTTCAAAATTTATTTATAAATCAAATGTCTATATTTATTTATTTATCTTATATATCGTCGGGTGGTTACTGGTTTGCCGCACAGTATCTTAAAAATATATTATGAGTGCGGCAAACCAATAATCACCAGATGATATATCAAAAATATAAGTTTGTTTTATAATTAAAATTTAAAACAAAAACAAATTTAGCTTTTTTTATTCTTGTTTTTAATATAAACTAGAAAAGGAAAGTATTATTTCGTTATCGTTGAACAGGCCTTAACAGCCTGTTTTTCGAAAATGAATAAGTGAGTGTCTACGTTCTTTAAAATAACGAACAAAATCATGTTTTCATTTTTGACATCAAAAGAGCTTTCAAGTTTTAACACTCATAAATTTTTTTATGTAAAATTAATTAAAAATTGGTCTACATATTATTCATTTGACTTTAACGAAAATGTTATTTAATTTTGATTATTAAAATTTTAACTGACTTAAAAAACTAAAAACCAATTTTTTTTTCTTTTATGTTTTAACTTAACTTACAAAAAAAATTAAATAAACGAGAAAATGACTGTTTCTATAATCGGATTAAATTAACTTTCACAAGAACGAACCTGGACTTCCGTACAAAGGAAAGATGTTTCCCTTGTCTCTGTAATTTTTCTGTCAAATAATCAACACCAAATTCAATATAAACAAATAATATTTGCTGTATTTTCCATAATTTAACTGTCAAACAAATTAAAAAAAAATTTAATATGGAGTCCAAATAAAGTAAAGGTTATAGGGAAAAACCTTAGGCTGAGTTTACATCTGGCATTTCATGTGTGCCACATGCCCAAAAAAGCGTAACCACTAATTACTAAAGAAAACCTGTTTCATTCAGACTCGTATTTATTGAGTTAAACAGTTTCGTACATAATTTTATAGAATTCAACATGATTGGAAATTGTGTAAATCAATATATACATGTCTGAATTAAACAGTTTTTCATTAGTAATTAGTGGTAACGCTTTTTTTGGGCACACGACACACAGATGTAAGCCTGGCCTTAGTTCTAATAACGCAAAATACGAAATACAATGAATTTCTGTATTAATGTGTAAATGGTTTTTTAAATGAATGTTAGAACGAATTAAAAATAAAATTGCTTACCCCCTTGTTCATAAAATTAAAAAAAAGGATTTGAAATGAATTTTATTTAAAATTTGTCATATAAAATTTTTTTTAATAGATATAATTTGTTTACTACGTCACTGCGATAATTTGTGAGTGTTTATTTTTGGTTATAGCTAAAAAAACTCTTTTTATGTCAAAACGCAAAAGCTTTAGAATATGTTTTATAAAAAATAAATTTTAAACGTTATTGTTTACATGTAAATGAAACATAAAAACGAAAGAGCTTATGTTTTATAAAAACTGGCCTTTATTACTAAAAAAAACTAGAAAAATATAATCACACATTTATACTAAAAAGAACTATAAATACGCCAAGTTGACAACACTTATTTCTTGTATGTTCTTTTTATTTATTCATTTACTTACTTATTTACTTTCTTTCGTTATATAGAAGTATTTCAGGAATGGCCACCCATTGAGAGTAGAGGGCCATGCATATTTTAAACAAGTAAATTTAATACAAGAAATACCGAAGTATATTTATTTGTTATAGAGTCTTTATGTACTTAATTTGAAAATTTTGCTTGTTTTTATGGTTAAGCATTGTCTATATGCATTTCTTAGAAGTCTACTGACTTCCAAAAGTGGGTACGAAATGCTTATAAACAATGCTTAACCATAATACAAGCAAAATTTTCAAATTAAATAAATTTAATTTAACATGAATTAAAATATAATAAAATATGTAGATATAATAAAACAATTGCTGATCCTTTTGCGAGCATATGCCGTCAATACAATTATTTGTCACAATTTGTCGACTTTTCTCTAAATTATAATTAAATTAATTATAATTATAAATATGCACTAAAAACTTGCAAATATGCACTAAAAACTCAATAATATGCTCTTAAAAATAACATAAATTGGTTTATTTGTAAATGACAATATAAAATAAGACAAAAATAAAATAAACAACGTTGAACCACCAGCAAAAATTTCAATTTGAGATACACTTATGACAATCGGCCATGTCACAGAGTTCAATTCCGTTCGGAATCGTAATTGAATAAACCTCAAAATGTCAAGTCCTAGCCGGAGCATACCCCAGCATACCACCGCCTCCCACAGTCTGGACCCACATTACAAATTTCTGTATTTTAGTTTTCTTTTCTAGACACTATCTCCTACAAAAATTGGGTGGATTGAATACCGATTCCGAACGGAATTTAACTCTGTGACATGGCCGTATATGTCGAATAATAAATTTCTTAAAAAAAAAACAATAATAATTTGGGTTTAAAGTGTACGTTAAAACAAAATTGCAGTAAAATTTTTGACTAACGCAAATAATAAAATTTTTTTAACGGCCGTAAAAATTTAACTTCAGCTTTAAAAGATACTATTGTATCAGAATTAAAACTTTGGAACTGTATTAAAATAAAGAAAATATTTAGTATCAAAATATGCCCTAGAAGCGTCAAATATGCTCTAAAGATTCGAAAATTCTAAAAATATGCGTGAAAGACTAAAAAATGCAAAAACATGCCTTAAAGGGTGAAATATGCAAAAATATGCACTAACAAATCGATGCCAAGACTCATAAAAAGTTCTGAAACGGATAAATATCTTATCGTCGCACAAGAAAAAAACATGCAATTGCATATTTGCGGTTTCCCTGGTTATAAATTTTATTATTGATGTAAATCATGTTATACAATCTAATTTTAATTATTTTGCAATAAGTTGTTAGGGATTACATCCATTGACAAAATCGCTAATAAATAAAAAATATAATTAATCTTCGTGATTTATAAATAATTTTTTTGCGGCTAAAAATGGTGGATTGCTGACCAATGATAAGTTTTGGAATATTATGCCAAAGCATTTTTTATCTAACGAAAGATAATTAACCAATTAATTTATGGGAGTAAATTACTTTGAGATAAAAAGCTATCGTTTTCCACTTCAACATTTTTATGATAAATATTTAATAAGACAATTTAGGAAGCTGCTTGTAATCGATTTTAAAAAGTATCGCTAGTTAAAGAAAAATTAAAGGACTTATGTTGTAAAACGCAACACTTAGCGTTGATATATTTTGTTTTTGCAATAAAAATGTTTTTCCATATTTTATTGAAATAAAATAAATAATAAAAATAAATTATTTTTAAAAATATTAGAGCCCTATTTTTATTAATTTTTTTTTTGAATATTTTTATTTCACTGAAATCAAAAACTGGCAACACTGATTACACGAGTATACATGTCTTCGAAGATCTCATGATGCCCTTGTCTCTTTTATTTCGTAGAAGGAGACATAGCGAATTGAGAAACAGATGACCTCGTCAGCTGTGATGACAATCAGCTGTTCGAAGATGAATTGAACTGGTTTAGACCGCAACTGTCAAAATCTGTTTTTTTTTCTAAAACGTTTAAGGCGGAAAAAAATTTAAAAGCATCAGCCAAAACTTAAATTCTGTTTTATTTTGCAAACCTATTAAAACCACTTTTTATACCATGAAACATTTCTATGTCATTCGAAAGAGAAGGAGACGCCGCATCGACTGGTTAAAATATTTATTTTAATTTTAAATTCCACATGTCGATATTAGCCTTATTTCTTAAATTATGTACACAAAATGTTAACAGTATTTTTTATCTTCTGTAAAAATTGGTTGCAGTGAGTTAACAGGTTTACACTATAAGCCGTGAATATGTTTTTCATGTGATATTGTACATTGTTAGATATAACGTCATCAGTTTCTCAATTTGCTTCGAAAAGGTGACTAATATCGTCGCTGTTTTAACTAACTGACCTAGCTGAAATTTTGTAAATTTTACAGGAGAGAAGCTTTTATGATTGTTTTCTACATGTATTCTTATGGAAACGTCTGAAATATTTTTACTGTTATAGGCTCGACAGCAATGTTTACAGTCATAAAAATTTTGGACAAGGTCTATTATGACTCATAAAATCTAATAGTGTGCTTAACTCATTTTTTCAAAATGATGTCAGTTAGGTCAGTTAGTTAAAACAGCGACGATATATCTGCAAAGATTAGCAGAAAAACATGATATGTTACATTAAATTTTAATGGCTGTAGCGACGCACAGTGGGATGATGGCATTCAACATATTTGTGCAAAAACTATAAGGACTTGTTTCAAATTATTAAAAGTTGGCCCCTAGAATTATATTGACTAAATTAAAAAAAAAACTGAGCAGCCACGCCCACCGTACCATAATGATAGATTTGAATACTCTGGATTACAAAAATCTTAACTTTGTAACTGACAGAGATATTAATCCGATTTTTTGCTCAAATGTTTCTTATGTGCTTTGCAATTGGCTAAATAGAACTATAAAAATGTTATATTCAATTTAAAGGGGCATGATGCCGCCCACTTTTCCAAATGCGAGAAGGACTAATTACAAAAGTCCCAGTTGTGTACAAAGCTTCGTAAGAACCGGTTGTGTAAGATCACGTGTTATATCGTGCTATAATTTAGTGGGCGAGGCTCCGCCCACTATTCTTAATGCAATGATATGTCAGCATAATACTTCAAAGAGTGCGAAAACTTTTCTTCAAATCGATTTACTCGTAGTCTATTCTCTTCTTCGAAGGGAAAAATAAGTCAGCATTAAAAACAAAGCTTCACATTTTGGTTGGTTAGGGAAAAATTATTAGAAAAGTTTTAGGTAGAGCAAAATATTTGTAAGCAAAATAGCCAACTAAACTCTACCACTGCAAGTGCTTAGCCCTATCCTTCTTCAGCTTCGGAATTATATCTCTCTATCTCTCTCTTTTTATCACATCATCTGTTTCTTAGAGATGTAATTTGCAGAAGAATACTGAAGATGGTGTAGTGGGAGGGCAACTCGTTCCAAATCCAAGCAAAAATGAACGCAGGAAAAATGCAACACTTGAAAGAGTCATTCCAGGAAATAAGCAGATTATTTTTATTTTCAATTAACAAGGCTCTGCCTGCTATGCTAAAAGGATATCGTGTGCAACGCTTCATAGGAAATGAATGGAATTGCATGAAATTTAATATTTAATATTTAAAACTATAAAATTTTAATGGAAGGAACTGCAACAACTTTTGCACAATGGGCACAGTCGGCAGCAGAAAAAAACTTCCAAATGTAGAAAAAAAAGCAAAATATGTAATCGAATTTAAAAGCTGCTACTTTTTTTAATATATTAATTTTGTTCAGGAAAATGTCTATTCAAATAAGTTCTTCTTTTTTCTAAGACAATGGGTATGTCCGTAAATGCATCACTGCACTGCAAATAGAAATTTAAATGTTATAAACTGGTTCTCTGAAGTAGACAAGGCACAAATAAATGTCAAATATGGTGTACAAACATGATTACTACTAAAACAGATTAGCATTTCAAATAAAAGTTTGCACGTATGCTGCAGAGCAGTGATGCATTTACGAACGCACCCAATATATTTTTAAGCTGCATTAAATTTAATTAATTTAAAAAAAAATTATATGCTTTCAACAGTTTATCCTTACTAATTATTTTTTATTTGGATTAGGAAAAATTGTGTGTCAAATATTAAATTTTACTTACTTTTATCACTTTAAGGATTAAAAAAAGTATATATTTGCTGTGGGTTTGGCACTTCTAGATGCATTTAAATGCATACTCATTTTGACACTTGTTAAATAAAAATAAAATAATATTTATAAATAAATTTATCACTTTATGTTTACTCAAATTTCTATTTGTGAAATCTTTGAAGTCCCTTGGGGCCCCTGTTGCCCACATCTGACTCATACTTTTGCATTTCTTTGCTTTTAATTCTCATAATTCTCATATTCTTTTTTGCCAAAATATTACTTATAATTAGAACAATTACTATGGGACAAATACGGCGGTCTTGATATTCTCCTTGAACAGGTTGCAAGCAACCCTTAATTGCTTTTAAACTTCTCCTTAATTATCACCCCATAGAATCTCAATAAGCATCTTGTGTGCTTCCATTAACAATAATACATCTCAATATAGGCTTAGGGAAGTACATAATCAAACTAAAGCCATAATAGAGCTCAAGCTTTGTTGTGATATTAGTAATTAGTATTAATATTAGTACATACATACATAGATAAACCAAAAAACGATCTCAGAATACAATATATATACGATCGTTGCATTGCGTAGTTACCGCTGATTTCAGGGAGAGGGGCGTGTATGCTGCCTCACTCTCACTCCTTGTTAAAAGTGGAAATGTATATATTAAATCGTAATGCAGCGAAGCTAACTAACCATCGATGTTGTGATAAATAGTTAATAAATATGTGATAAAAACTACTTGCCATCCGTTGCCAATACTAACACACCGGCAGCGTTAGAAATGTGATAAAAAAAGGATGATTTATAGGGAATATCCAACGACAAACACCATCATGTTGTCGATCGCCAAATTTTTTATTATTCAAATTCTTGTGTAAATAATTAATTATTGATGTTTCGAATAAGAAGGAATTTCATAATATATTGCAATTATGTATTTCTGTTCAGTTTTCGCAAACACTTTCAGTGGGAAAAATTTTAACAAATTGAAAAAGCAGCCTGTCAACACAATGGATAACTAAGGAGTCATATGAGCTCCTCTGAAACGAGTTTTCAACTATAAAGATATTAATTATAATACCAGGACATGTTTGCCTAGCGAGCACTCGTGTATCCTTAATTTTCAAAGTTAAATCTTAGCAACAAATATGATAAAAATATAAAAGAAATTAAAAGCTACGTATTAAATAATATGATTAAAGTTTTACATGCATTTTATTTTCGACCAAACAAGGACATCCATATCTGCTATATTCCTTTCATACTGAAGACTAAATTTCAGCTACAATTAGGAAGACAATACAACAAGACTTTCTAACTATTTTTAGGGATATATAAGTAACAACTCCAGAAAATTTTATTGCAACAGCTGCAAGGACAGACCAACCTAATATATATCCTTTATTTTAAAAGTTTCAATTTTGGTAATAAAATTTAATCAGGATGTTACAATAGCAACAAAACCATATTTTTAAATTCATCCAATTATAATTCCTAGTAAATTTCATTGGCAATGATCTAAGTAAGGATATGCCTTTCTCCTGCATATCATTTTTATTAAATCATAATTTCCCGGTTTATTTGTGGCCAAGATAAATTTAACTGTCCCAGATATATAAGAAATTCATGGGCTAAAAATTTGTTTCAATTACAGCAAGGTTCAATTTAGTAGCTACAAGGATAACACTACGTGTCATATATCCTTAATTTTTAATATTATATTTCAGCTTCAATTATGATCAGAAAGCAAGCAAACATGATAATTATTTTTGAATTTAGCTTTTCTCACAATTAATTGCACAAGGACTAAAAACTTATCAACCTTACATAAATCCTTAATTAAAAAAATTAGCTTCAGCTGCATATATAACTAGAATCCAACGCCTACTTATATTATATTATATATGTATGAAGGCCTTCTAATAAATAAAATTTTAGTTAGTGCAAAAATATGTTTACCAGTATTCAATTACGAGCAAAATGCGACTACAATTTATAAATCCGTTACAAAATCCGTTCCAATTATAAACTGAAAGCCGTGAAACTTTTTAAATATTTCTTAAATTACATTGCTAAGCCAATGCAGCAAGGATATTTCCACCTCCTATTTATTTGAGAATACGAATTTTTACTACGATTAAGAAGGAAAAACAGCGAAAATGTTAATTGCTTCTGAAAGTATACAGCTCAGTTATGACACCAATTGCGTTCTAATGGCTGCAAGGATATTACTATTTTTCATATTACCTTTATTTTGAGAATACGAATTTTCGCTACAATTATGAATGGAAAGGCACTAAATATTTCAATTATGTCTCAAAATATACAGTTGATCACCGTGATAAATTGTTAAACAATATGTATCTGCAAGGATATTTCTACGTCCTGTATATCCTTTGTTTTGAGAGTACGAATTTTTGCTACAATTATAAATGGAAAGCCGTAAAATTTTTAGATATTTCTTAAATGATACAGTTAAGCTCTGTGATAAATTGCGATCCAATGGCTACAACTATACTCCTACCTATTAAAGAACTTTTCCTTAATTTTCCCATATGCACAGACAGATTTTTTTGTTTGTTTTTTACTTTTTTTATAAAGCGCCAGCTGCTCCATATGTCTGGGAGTTGTGGGTTCCATTCTCCTCTGAGACTCCATTATAATTTTTTATTTATTTTTTTTTAATAAATATATTGAATAAAAAAACTTTATTTTGCTCCATTATAAAACTATCGCTAGCTGTTCAATACTTGTGAGAGTTGTGGGTTCGATTCCGCTCTGAGCCACTGGTATAATTTTTTAATATTTTTTACTTTCAGTTAAATAAATTGAATAAAATAAAATTTAAACATTATATTTTTTTTTAATTTAAAAATGTAGTTTTGAACTGTGTATTAAAAAATATCGCGAGCTGCTCCATACGCTTGGGGGTGGTGGGTTCGATACCGCTCTCAGCTTGAGTACATAGATAAATTTTTTTTTTTTAAATTTTAACTATGTATTTTTGACACTATTATATTAGTTTATTAAAGCAAAAATTTTATGCATAGACATCTACATACATACAGAAAAATTTATAAATTCTATGTACATACAAAATGCATGCATATGCATGCATATGCACGTATGTATATAATAATACATACATATCTATGTAAGTATTCTTGTGTAGATATGGTTACAGTTTGACTTGTACAAATATATTTTTGTTTTTTTCTTTTCACTATTTCTCAGTATACTATTTTTTTTAGTCCCCGTTCACACTATGAAATGTTAGTGAATATTTTGATTGTGTGGCCCAAAAGAAAAAATGAGACTCTGTGTCTTTATTTATTTATATAGTGTTCTTATTGAATTTTTTAACAGATGAGAAGATCTCATAAAGAAGAAATGTATTAAAGTACTTCAATTGCAAAATAAGAACTTCTTTGTATGCACACGAATGCAGTTTCAAAGAAAAATGCAAAATATTTTTACAGCAAAATTTACGTAGTATGAACGGGGACTTAACGGATCACACAATCGCCAATAAAACAAAAGAATAAACAAACAAGAGAAATGTGAAACTAAACTAAAAAAATGACGAATCATTCAAAGAAAGAGAAGCGCACTGCAATCATATCTTACATCATTTTTGGCATTTGGAAAAAAAGCTCAACATAACTCAAACCAAGTGTGGCTATTTAAAGGGATTACAACTTTATGCCAGCAATAGGGAGGAAGGCAATAATCTAAGCACATATAAAAAAAATTCTAAGTCTAATGGGAAGGCCTCAGATCTTCACTCAGCCGTTGTTGCATTTAAATTGGAAGAGGACCATATTCGAACAGAATTAATTATCTTATCGTTCCTTTTGATGTGCAAAAGTTGCAAGCAATTATCTGGAACACTTAGGGCCAGTCCCACGATGCCGACGACGTTCGACTCGTCGCACACTTACATTTGAAACAACAACAAAATATTAAAATTTGTTTTTGGTTTGAGTGTCCGACCAGTCAAACGTTGTCGACAACGCAGGATTGGCCCTTAGTTCCTGGAATACAAGTTACATGTTAATTTACCTTTTAGTTGTTGGTGGATTCAAAACTTTAAACACGTTTTCTGCGAAACAAGTTTATTTTGCATTATGACGCTTTTGCAGCAAAGGTTCAATATATTGCTAATAAAGCATTAAAATCAAGGAAAATGAGAACGAGTCAACGTTTCCAGAATTATGTCACACCGCATTCAATTTTAGGAAATAATTTTTAGAGACATATGTACATACATATCGATGGCTTAATATAAAAAGGGTGTAACTCAATTTTTTTTTTAACGTTTTCTGGCAGACAACGTATAATTGCATGCTGCTTGAAGATCTTAGTACTTTGCAGTTTAAAATCAAGCACTTATGGTCACTTAAAAAAATTATTTCTGCATTTAAATGCTTTAGTTTTTCTTCACTTTTTTGCTTCTCCTATAAAATATAGAATATTCGAGTTCCGCCTTTCTTATATTAACCCATCGATATGTAGGTATAAAATAATTCTAAGTCTAATAATTCTAAGTCTAATAATTCTAAGTCTAACTGGCGTTCGTTATTTTTCTATAAGATCCTGCTTAGAACATTTCTATACAAAATTAAAAAAAATTAAATTTTCTAATGCCGTATATTTTTTTTCCTTTCTAAAAAATTAGCAATTATTTTTATTCCATACGGAGAACACATACATACACATACTCTTATATACATACATACCGAGGTAGATATTTTTTAATATAAACCCCTGTTTCTACAACTTAGACGGTCGACTTGAATATAAAATTTATAGCGATTTAAATAAAAATTTTCTAGACGAGTCGTCTGCCTGACTTTTAGAAACTGCACATAAATATTTTTCATAAAATTCTAATATCATTCTCTTTAAATTGATTTTAAATTTTTCGTCCTTGAGAGACCTATATTTGTAAAAAAAAATTAGCGGTAACAAACCCACAAAGTTTTTTCTTTGATTTCATGATATTTTACTTCTCCAATTACTGCGAAACTTAGCAAACTCTTTTTGGGCTTTTTTTTTTTTGACACAATCTCGAAATAGAGAAAATAAATAACTATACAATCGCTGAAAAGGACATTTCTACCACCCATATATCCTTTATTTTGAGAATATAAATTTTTACTACGATTCAGAAGGGAAAACAGCGAAAATGTTTAATTACTTCTGAAAGTATACAGCTCAGTTATGACACCAATTGCGATCTAATGGCTGCCAGGATATTACTACTTTTTATATAAAGCCTTTATTTTGAGAATACGAATTTCCGCTACAATTATGAATGGAAAGCCCCTAAATATTTCAATTATGTCTTAAACTTTACAGTTGATCACCGTGATAAATTGATATACAATAGCTGCAAGAATATTTCTCCGTCCTGTATATCCTTTCTCTCAAAGAGTGCGAATTTTTGCTACAATTATGAACTGAAACCCGTAAAACTTTTGAAATATTTCTTAAATGCTACAGTTAAGCTCTGTGATAAATTCCGATCCAATGCCTACAAGTATACTCCTACCTCCCATATATCCTTTATTTTAAAAATACGAATTTTCGCTCAAATTATTTATTTTTAAATATTTCTTTAAATAAACAGTTGAGCTCTGTGACAAATTAATATGCAATTACTGCAAGGATATTTCTACCTCCAATATATCCTTTATTCACACACATAAATTCAGCCCTAAAAGTAATGCGATATTGATTTAAGAATAGTGGGCTAACATTAATATTTGTCAATATGGGCATGGCCACGCTCCTAAAATTAGAAAAATTGCCACTAAAAATTTTAAAATAAAAGTTATAAGTAATTTAAACGGCTTCAAAAATAAGTACTAAAAAGTTAAAAATAATTTAAAATCAGTTAAATAAAACATTTTTATATGTGTTACCCATAGTGCTATTGAAAGTCGGTGGCACATAAAAATGATAACTAAACTTATAAATAAATAAATAAATACAGAATTCGCTAAACTGATTAACACCAACTTCGAACAGCAAATTATTTTAGGTAACATATTGCTCCTTTTCAAAAAAATGATTTTTTGGAGTTAATAATGCAGAAAAATTCGTTATATCATATTTAATATTCTGTAAAAATTTCATACACTCACGTCTTGAGAAAAGAAAATATTTTTTTTATTGTCATTGAAGTGTATGTAAAATTGAAAACTTTAAAATTTATTTTCTGCAAATCTAGTATTTTTTTGAGTTATGACTATGTTGCGATAAAGGAGCGATATGTATATAAAAATGTTTTATTTAACTAAATTTAAAGTATTTTTAAAAGTGTTATTTTGTTAAAGCGTCATATTAAATTTTTGTTAAAATTTTATATATTTTGGTTAAAAAATAATATGAAAGAAACAAAATATATTGACGATCACTGAACATTTTTATCTCTCGTTATTTGGATTGGCTTGTCAGTTTGATGTTATATGTTATATATACAATACTATCTATCACATTTTTGTATTCCTTATTATGTTTTGCTTATTCTAAGGCTTAATCATTCTAATTTTGTACTGGGTTAATGTCTCGTTGTTTTATTTGTACAGCCACACGCATCTTTCAGTTCTACTGTGGTCCAGTTAAACTGTGCCACAGTAGAAATGAAGAAGGAGTGGAATTATATATATTAACCTTAAGTATATTGAGGGGGTCCTTTGGCTCAAATTATTCTTAAATCTATTTAATTAAAGCTTTCCATTGCAAGTGTGCCTAAAGTGTAATTATTAACTTTGTACAAATGAGAATGAGTTTAAGTAGTTTTTTTTTTTAAGTAGTTTAAATTTTCTTAAATTATTTATTATATTAGTGAACTATTTCTATATTATGTAATTAATTAACTAACAAGTGAAATCCTTTGGGTTTTTTCACTCAAACTTGTTGCTGTTGCAAAGACTGGCGCCGCCCAGGCTTTACAACAAAGCCACAAAGCATTGTGAAGCCACAATTAGGAAGGGATGCGGGCAACCTTTTCGTGAGAGATAATTGCATGTATCTTAAATGTATATATATACTATATTAGCTATCTTTGAAACACCGGACACGAGAGGAATTGCTCCACTTAACAAGTTCTCAATAATCCATACCATTCATATAAATTATTGAAAACTGGTAAATACAGCAATCTCCAGTGGACGGTGCTTTTGGAATAGCTGATATATTATACACATCGAGATAACATACCGACCGTCGCGTTATCTAATTGTAATTGGCCTACTTGTACTTCATATTTACAAAGAAAGAATATGAGAATTAATACAAGTCAAAGAAATAAGTAAATTTAATCTGATGCAGGCATGGAAAGTTAACATTTTGAAATTGTACTTTTGAATTTAAGCTGACTTATTTAGGGCTTATAAAAAAATAATAAAAAAAACTGTTTTAAAAAATGTTTTTACAAACTAAATATATTTTGTAGGGATATGGACTTAAAAGTTAAAAAAAAAATTGTTTATATAAATTACCCCCATATTTATAAAAAAAAAGTAAAATGTGTTTGAAATCCACTTTAAGAAAATTTTGTATGAACAAATTTAAATAAAATACATTTCAACCCCATTTTAAATTTTATGAATAAGGAGGTTACAAAAAAATATTTGATGTACAAACATTTAATTTTGTATAACGAGATTTCAATTCTAATAAAATACACTTCAAACTCATTTTAAATGTTATGAATAAGGAGCTTACAAAAAAATATTTCATGTAGAAACATTTAATTTTGTATAACGAGATTTCGATCCTGAGCGGCATGTAGTAAAAAATAAACTTTTTATTGAAATTACAATTTTAGGGTCCTGTCCATAGTTTAGAATTATCAAAATGCTAAAATTTTTGCACTAAATTTCTATCGTAAGAGACAAGTTATGTATGTAAAACATATTTGACCATTATAAAAAAAAAAATCTTCTCCTGAAAACTTTGATTTTTTTCTCTTGCTTTTAAATCGAAAATAGGGCTCTATATTACTCCTTATATCCGCTACATTGACTGCTGGCTATTAATTTTTAACTAACCATATGTAAGAGTAAAAATATTAGTCGAAAGTGAGTGTTACGCTAGGTATTCGTATCACTGTCAAATTTTTCAAATTCAATTGTTCTTCTAAATTTCTTCTTCAAAATCATAATTGGTCGCAAAAACCGTCATATTGAAAAAATATTCAAAATTGTAAAAAATCGTAAAAACTAGAAATCCTGTGCAGCCTTAAATACAAATCCTGTGTATCCTTTGAGACGCATATCTGTCTATGTATATTTTAAATTTCATTTAAATCTGTTGGAAATACAATAAAAAATATATAAAATCCGTTGGATAGTTTCGGAAGCCAGAAAATACCCCACAACCTCCTTGCCCTCTCTTGGTGTTAGTTTTAATACAGACGCAGATGCGCAGGAGGTTTTCAATTCGATTTTATTCTACACAGAGACAACAACGATACAAGCTGCTCAAGCATCACAAGAATTGGTAAATTTTCATATTAAAGTTTTTCCTCAAGGCCAGGCAGCTTGACTCCTCTTACCCCTAGACTGTAGCAACTGTAATGAGTGAAATGCCGAATTTGCAAAAGGCTGCTAAATAATTCATGGACATTCATACATAAATATTTTTATTTATTATTGTTTATTTTAATTTATTAATTATTTATTTTGTTTAACAAACAACGCCATATAAGTAATTTAAATAATAAATTTCATTGATTTCCAAACTTTGAAGATGGTGCTAGAAAGTTTTAATGTTAATTGAAAATCATGATACTACTAAACTTTCCATCCTTGTACCCCTAAATCATATAAGCAGCGTTGCCAGAATTGATGATTTTTCATACGAGTATTTTTGACGATTTTTTGGAATCATGAAAAACGATTTAGACTCAAAACTGATTTGAAAACGATAAAATGTGATGTGATGTGTTTGATGTGGTCGTTTTGTCAATAATTTTCAAATTTGTGTTTAATAATTCAATAATTTTTGATAAAATTCGTATTAAGCGGCCCATCCATTCATTTGCAATAGTATTGTGCAATTATTAAAGAAATTGTTTGTTTATCCCAATAATATTATAAATGTGAAAGTTTGTTTGTTTGAATTTTTAAATGGATGGTTATAGGTTATGTTTACTTTTTATTGTGAGAAAGTTGTGCCATATTATATTGCAATATATTGTGCCACTTATTGCATAGTATAGGGCAAAATAAAAATAATAATAATATGATAAATAACATATACAATAATGTTTTGTAATGGATGGGCCGCTTCACTACTTTATTATATTGCTTATAGTTTTTCTTCCAGTGTAATTTTTTAAAAGTAAGCCAGATTGAGTTAAAAATTATTTTTAAAATCGTTCGGAATTAATCACACCTTTTCAAAACGTTAGTTTTTAAATTGTTTTAAAAACGATCGTTTTCCATTACATACTTGAATAATATTTCGTGACTTTTTCTTGTGAAAGATAATGTTTTTTCTCTTACAGCCATACCGAAACAAAAGTGGCAATTGTTGTCAATTCTGTCAAACTTCTGTTCTAGTTCATGTCCGGTATTGAGTTGAATTTCATACTCTTCTAAGAACTGTTTATTAAAAAAATAATAAATTTCTCAGCCAAATTTTCCTGTTTTCGTACTGACTTCATAAAGAAAAGTGCACGGAATTTATAACAAAAAATGTATCCTGTTTATTCTTAACTTCAACAAAAATTAATGTTCAGACAGTTATTTAGTCACGAACATGTTTCACATTTCCTTGTTGTTGGAAACATTTACCAGCAGTAAATAACAAGAAAAACTGTCAGTCAAAGTTTTTTTTATTCTGCTTAAATTTTTGTAAGTGAAAATATTAATATTAGTATTTAAGTATTAATATTTAATATAAATTCTTACTCCTCAACGAGATCGAAAACTCCTGCTTTTGATCCACTTACAACATATAAAGTTGTTGCTCAATGGCAAAAAGAAGAAATATTTAAACGTTTTTGTTTTCTGGCTAGTCAGAAATCTGTTAAAATATCAGCTGTTCTGACTTTCAGAGAGGAAAATTGGTATGACATCTATCTCAAATTATTTAACAATCTTCTTTTGTATTGTAATTAATTTTGAATAATTTTGAGCATTATCAAACACATTTCACTGTAAAATAGTTTTTACGGCTAAATAATTACAAGCCGTCATTAGGTAGCAGTCGAGCTTTGCAATATTAGTGCACAATAATTGATATTGTACAATTTATTGAATAAAATCAAACGTATTTTGACTTATATTTCACAAAGAGGAATATTTTGTAATGTGCTGACAACATTTCAAGCTTTAAATCATATTTTAATTTGCAATATTATTGTGCAATATTACTGTGCAATATTACTGTGCAATATTAATGTGCAATAATTAATATTGTGCAATAAAATTGCCCTTCTGTATATTACATTAGTACGCACAATTTATTATAGTATTTTGTAACATTTCACAATAATATTTCCTCTCCTTTCTTTCCTTTCAATTCCAATTTGCTTAAGTTTTCATGTATAAATCTACCAGGGAAAAATTAGTTTTAAAACTTCTTTAAAACACATTTGCAAAATATCCCAGTAAAAAACATTGGAAGTTAGTCTGAAGGAGCTACATTTTCATTGCTTCCAAAAGATAGATATTTTTGATTTGCCAATAATTAAGAGAAAAGCAAGTATAATTTTAATTAAGTCATAGAAAACCTTATATGATTATGTAAAGTTTTAGAAATTATTCTCACCATGGATTTAAAAAAATCGATTTTTTTGAAGATATTTATGAACTAATTTTGGTCTAAAATTGAAAAGCTATTTACTTAAATTTGCATGAAAACACTGTTTCACATTTTAGTTCGTATAAAAAGAAACAAATTTGTAAAATGGTTAGTTAACTTTCTAAAATTTTTACTAGATGAAAATATTATTATAGAAGGCCAAAAAGGAATTTTTTCTTAAAATCGATTCGAGCTCGGTGATCCAGAGATTCTAATTTCCATTACATTCGGATCGCAAACTCTACATTTTCATGACTTATTTGCAGTGTCTTTTTTTTACTGGGATATAAAGGATAGCGTTTTACATTTGTGAATGGCACGGCTATAAATACGCTAAGCTCGTATTTTTATTTATTTGTGAAAAAGAAATGTTTTAAGGGGTTAATCAAAAATGGTATACTCTACCTTACACAATTAAATTAAAAAAAAAAGTTTTGAAAAGTCATTCAAAGAATCTAAAACAATGTTAAATAAGTTGGCTACAGGCTTTGTAAAGTGCGCCACGAAAAGCAAGGTTTTTTAAATTTTAATGGTTTCCATCAATATTTTTTTTCTACAATTGCACCAAATTCTCAAAGAGAGTTATAAGTGCTCTTTACATAAAAAAAATATAAGCGTATGTATACAGCAGTTTATAGAAAAATATGTATCACAAAGTATTTAAGGTCCAGAAAAGCATGTTAAATAAATAATTGTGAACGTATATAATTTCGTAGGTGGAATGGGGAGTTAGGGCACATATTCTTAAGTTTCTTATTGAATATAATTTTAAGTGGATACCCTTTAAAGAAAAAACGTTCAAACCTGAAACAAAACAAAACTAAATAAAAATTAATGAATGATATTAGTTATATACATTAAATTGAAGTTTTAGTCCTAGTCCTATGCAAGTCATATTGCTAAGCTGATTAGTTTGCTGAAGAGAAATTCGAGGGGAAAAGAAACGAGTGCTCAGCTTCGTAATGTTAAAAAAAGCACAAATGCGTACACAAACTATGCATGAAAAATGTGAGCTGAAAAATAAGACTTGCATTGTGTGAACGCCGATGAAAGTTGAAAGCAGAAATAGTGTTAAGCTTAGCAATAAGACTTGACCAGTGTGAACTGGTATTTAACAATTAGAAAACCTCTGATGATTTTATTGTTCAAAATATGATTTTTAACGTCACACACAGTCGGGTGGTTATTGGTTTGCCGCACAGTATATTAAAAATACATTATTACTGCGGCAAACCAATAACCACCCGATGACATGTGATCATTCTTTACTTTTAGCTTCTGGCAACGCTACATATCAACATGTATGATTAATGCCATTTTAGCGTTTTTTGCACTTATTTTGTGCTTTTTAATGGCTTAAACTGTTTTAAGGCTAGAAAACCCTCGTGCGATGAAGAGATTTTGTATTTTTTTTTTTAGAATTTCTATTACACTCTCAAAGTCAAAAGTTATTTCAGGATTTTTGAGGAACAAAAATATTTTTAACTGAATAATTTTGCCATTTGAACAATGAATGTCCTTTCTACCCAAAAGAATCTATTTAATATAATTTTTGTATATGCTTTTACTTTTATATACATATGTATATGTGACCTTCTTCGAGGAAAGGGATCTAGTGTGTGAAAATGAAGTTTTGAGAAAACCGCACTTAAAAAATAAAATTTTAGTATTTTTCCCATTTTTATCGATTTTGACACACACCCGTTTCTTGACACACTAGGTCCCTTTTCACGGAGAAGGTCACATATGTATGTATATACATATATTATTTAATATGGCCTTATTTCAATTGAAATAAGAGTTGAACAATTCAAATCCTTTTGTCACGTTTTATACACATCAGTTTTTCTTGAAGCAAGTCTGTGTTCATGGGAGAGAGAAGAAAGAATAGAGAGGAGGACTGAAGACTTCCTTGTACAGAAAAGTTACTTCAATTCTCTTTTGTTATTCTATTCGCTGCATTAAAACAATAGGAAAGTTGAACAAACAGCAGCGTTACCGTTGAAAAATTTCAAAAAGGGTCACAAAGAGAAGATTTTCAAAAAAAAGTGGCACATAAAGGGGATTTCAAAGAAAAAAAGAGGCAACTTCAAAATCAAGAAAAATTAAAGAAACAAGCATATTTATTAAGTAATTTTTATTTAAAAGAAACGACAACAATTTCTCATGTTTAAGAAGTACAAAAACATTAATTTTATGAGAACTCATATACTACGTTTATACGCACGTGTTATTTGTAAGTAAAAATTTTAACTTAGTAATTCACGAGAACAATTACTTGTTGCTGGGGATGAAATGTATGTATACAGAAAAACAAATTTTTAGTCTTATAATTGCTTATTTGACTCACAGTCTTCATATATACTTCTATTTACAAATAAGACTAGTATAAACGTAGTATAGATAGCTAATATATAAAAAAAATCATAAAATCTATGTTAGTAATAAAACAGTACTCAAATTGCTGCATTTGATATCAATCGAAATTCCAACAGAAAATTAATGGAAATTTCGCTCGAATCGAATGCAGTAATTGGCCCCAGTTTTTAAGATATACAAAAAATTAAAGAATACATAAGTAAATTTTTTACCATTTTTGGGACATGGTTTATATCACTTATTTACTTGAAAACCAGCATAATTCAAAAAATTTATTTAATCATATAAAGCTTTGATACAAATTTGAAAATTCGATTCAGAGGAGGATAAATTTATTCTTTTTAGGCATTATGTATAGTTATTAAATACCCTAATAATAAGTTTTTTACTTGGAGTCCATTCTTTCAATTCGTTTTGAAATAAATTTAAAGCAGGCAGCAAGGACTGACAAGTGTCTACTTTCAGCCTATTTGATAATTTTTTAGTGATGTTAATTTATGTTTACTAGAATATACCAAACGGACGACACAATCGTCCGTATTGTAGATGTAAATAATTTTATTAAGACTCAAAGAAAAATTATCTAAACGTCGTAAAAAATTCATTAAAACACAGTCACAAAGTATACATACATCCAACAAATAAAAGAAGAAAAAAATGCAAAAACAAGAGAAACTACTGGGGGGTTATTATATATAGTCCGAATCGAACGGAAATGTGTTCGAATTGTAATGTTAATAACATACAAATTCGAACAGTTTTCGTTTCGAATCGAATTACATAATAATACCCTGCAAGCGCAAATACACACATGTTTAGTTTATTTTTAAGTTTAAGCTTATAAATGCGTGTGTACTATGTTTGCATGTAGTGGTAGCAACTTTAAACGCTTATAGCTAACAAAATACTTAACCAATTTCAATAAAATGTATATTTTGCACATCTGCTCAGAAAAACCTTTGAAACCATATAAATCTTTTCAAAATCGGTGCAGTAGTACGGGCGAAAAAAAATTAAAGAAAACTTGTTCGCCTATTAATTATAAAGATGCCTTTTGTGTTTTTAATTTTATTTTATAAGGATGAAGAAATAAGGTAGAACTCGCCGATTTTGCAACTGCTGGATCTAGATATATTTTTGCGTTCAATTTGGCCAATTTGTCCATTGACTTAAACGAGTGGTTGCAACTTACCATCTTTATTTCAGCATTAACCACTTCCCTCCGAAAGTCGGTATTTTAACATCATTTATTTTTACCAATTGCCACGCATTTGGCCATGGCGTTCCAAATGATTCATTTGGCAGATCAGCAACTGATTGCAGAAGGCACAAATAGGTTTTTTTTTGTTTCTGCATCCATCGTTACGCACTTACATATGCCGTCTCTCCTAAGCTTTAGAATACTTTCGTGTTGCTTTTTTTTTCTTTTGTACTGGTTTTTCCGAGATAATAGGCTCACCGTATGAACTAATTTCACCGAAACTTAAAGCATTACTTGTTGATAGCTGTTCAGTGTATTATTTTCATTCAATATTAATTCTTTTATCATAAAGTTTTTCACCTTTTAAAATTATGTACTTGTATCAAATTTGACTTTCACAATTGCTGCGAAGAATACAGTTAGAATTATCTATGTATGACTGTATGTAATTTCATATTTAAATATCTTACACAAATGATAGATTCATATCAAGGCGTTTTAACGCCATGTACTCTCACAGAAAATAATATTGCGCCACAAATAAAAAAAAAATATTTTTATTTTTTTCTATGTTTGAAGTTTATGAAGTTTGACACATAGGAAATAAAATCTTGTTGTCGAATGTGGTAGAATCTCTACGCATCTGAGTACATTTATTGTCAAAATAAAAATGAAAGTTGACTTTGAACAAAAATGGGGCAAAAGGGGCAAAAGGGACACAAAATAATGCAAATGATAGAAAAAGGAGATTGAAAACAAAAGGGCATAAAAAGTGGCAAAACACTCTAAAAGTCGCACAACGGTAACGCTGCACAGTGAGGCAACACCGGCATTAAATACAAGGAGTCATTGTAGAGCTTTGAAATTTTGCACACGTTATTTTTGAGACAATTCCAGTTAAAAAAAAAATTCAACCTTCAAATTTGATATTTACTGTAATGTTGCATGCAAAAATTACAATAACACTCCCACTATTACGCCATTGAAATGAAATAAAAAGGAAAAATTTTTTTCATTCTGTCAATAATTTTTTAATAATAATAAACAGCAAAAAAAGTAATTAATAATTAAAAAAAATAAAAGTAAAGTAAACATGCTAACATACGTATAGCGACAGAATGTGCGCGTTGCGTATTTTTTGTAGTATTTTGTATGTTTAAATTACTTTTGCAAACTTTTGCTATATGTCCTTTACTTCAAATGAAAGCTGAGACTTCAATCTTTCATTTGATATAAGTCTGCACCTAGGGCGAGGGGCTGCTCTATATTTCCTAGTCCATTGAAAATGCAAAATGTTAAATTTTTACACCACAATTCTGTTGTTAAGAAATTTTTTGTTTGTATTTTTTTTTTAATTTCTTCTTTCATCTACTCATTCTACAACAACTAAATTAATTAACAAAATACTTTAAAGTTATATTTATTATGTATTTTTTTATTAATAAGCTTTTGAATATTACATATTGAACTAACATATTTCAAGCGCGTTGGCATACCTCAACTTTGACTTGCTCTAGACCAAAAAGTAATGCAGTTATGAGGCTGAAATTTCAGGGAATTGTTACTCATATATCTGTTAATATACTGTGAAAATTTCATCCAAATTGGACGACACGCCAAAAACCATTTTTTGCCGCGGTTACTATAGGGCTGCCTCACTGTGCGCTGCAGTCACCCCCTAGGATTAAGATAATGTCAAAACAATTCCAAAAAAGTTTTTTTAATTTTTTGGTACGCCTACAAATAAACTGCATTAGTATTTTTAACTTCAATAGAAATTTTAAAAGTTACAAGGCATTATTTTTAAAATTTATACTAAATTTTACAAAAAAAAATTTCATAAAAGGTACCCAAATGAGCAAAAAAAAAAAATAACCGAAGCTTATAATATTAGCACAGAGAAGTAAAGTTTGAACAGTTTTCTTTAAAAAAATTGACTTAGTAACAAAACAAAATCGTGCTAATGGGTCGCGTACTAAACAAAGTCAAAAAAAGTCGAGAAAACCCGATTTTCGGGTTAAAATCGATTAAAACCTCTTCCGAAAAATCTGAAAAAAAATCAGACAAATATATATATATGTATATATAAGCTTTCAAAACATGCTGGGGCAAAAGAAAAAAAATTTTTTTGGACCCACTAATGTACATACAACCTACGAAAATAGACAAGAAGCACATGTACCTAAAAAAAATAATTATGAAATATAATGGAAGAGTGTTGTTATATTATACTTCTTTACAAGATTTCTAAATTTTTTTCCTCCCATAAAATCACAAAATAATTGAATGTAGACGGGATAAAAAATACTATTTTGCTAATAATAAGCAAATATTTCAATATTTAAAGAAAATAACTAGAAAAAAAAATTGTCGATCACCCTTACGATATCCCCCTCCCATGATCATCTTTTTTCAATAATCTATTGCAGTTCTCCGCCTCAGATGGAATGTTCAGCATGAATTAGAATTAGATAGTTTCGGCGTGCTAGCGGACGTGCAAAGACGTAGTCCAATCAGTGATTTTAAACTTTACATATTTAATCATACCTACACAAATGTATGTGATTTGATCACGTTTACACAAATGTATGTGTGATTTAATATGTATGTACAATTTTAGTGATTACTACTGCTCAACTTTTACCAAAGAGCACTTTAAAGTACACCTTTGGGAAAAGCAGAGTATAGGCATTATTTTCAAAATTTGGTATTGTTTGATGGTAAGAGGGCAATTAAGGGATGCCCCCAACCTTTTCTTGGGGGATATCTAGACCGACAAGGTGTTTGAGTATAAGCGATCTATTTAAACGTAATTTTTAAAGAAAAAGAATATGAGAATTTTAACAAACGAATAAATGAAATTGCTTATAACAGATATGGGCAACTGCGGCCCCTGGCATTATTTTGTATTTGGAGAAAAAAAAAATACCCGTGCTAAGGAAAAATCCTAAATTGCAAATATTTTTGTTTCACAAACAAAATAAATTTCCATTTAATTTCTCATATAATAAGTGAAAAATTATTTTTTTTTTATTATTAAAAAGAAACTAATAATTTGTTAAACTATTTAAAAAATAAAGAAAAAAATATTCCTGGAATAAACAACTTTAATTGAAAATAAGACCAAAATGCAATTAAAAATGATATTGAGTCAATTAAACTTTGTAATTAATTAAAATTTTAAACAAAAGTTTAATTGACTTAAATATTATTAATTGAATTTTAACTGAAGTTGTTTATTGCAGAAATATATTTTTCTGTGTATGTAAGGCGAACGCAAGGACCTATTCTGAAGATTCTTAGATCAATCGCTTTGTCTTAATCCCTGGAGTCACTAAAGATATGCCAGTTGTCAAAGCTCAATATGGCGGTCCAACAGGCGCCATTTTGCAAATATGAAAAAAATAGAAAGTCAGCGAAATATATCAAAATGGGTATCATTCGACAGGTGTTTTAAAATAATCTTTAGGTTTCTCTAATGATCTTTCATTTCAAATGACCATTTAGGATATTTAGCAGTTCAAAGTTGGTCGTAGTCCGGGTTTTTTTATTTTCTTAATTACAACTTGTTTAATAAGGCAGTTATTCTTTGTTAATTTTTTTATTGTTGACTTTTTTGTTTATTTGCAACTGTTGTTGAATTTTTGAATTAAAAATATGCATATTTTCGTTTACAAATAAATCAATTTATTTTATTTTTAAGCAGACATTTTTGTAGTTTTTAGTTTTTATATTTTGGAATGTGAAGTTCATCAATTTGTTCTTACAAAGCTCTTGTGCATTGAAAAAGGCCTTGTAACGTCTGTGAATGTAATCGGCTCAAATTTAAATAATTTAAGTGATTATTTTTATATAATGTTATATAACCATCTTGAAATTATCAAAATGACAAATTCCATTAACACTAGCATACACTATCTGTGTTCTACAATTCTACAACAATGCAAATCGAATAAATTTGCCAAAAAATAGTTTTACATAAATAATTTGTGAACAATAGTAGTTTCGAAATTTGAATTTTTAACAAAATATGACACAGAATCATTCTTTTATAACAAAATATGAGACAAAACTATGGACTTATGATCAAATTATGCAAAAATATGCATTTACAGCAAAATATGCAATAATATGCACTAACAAATCGATGACATTTTTATGCAAATTCATTGTTTCGCAAAGATATTTTTTTGCCATGGTTAAGGGAAAAAACATGCATTTGCATAAAACACCTGTCCCTGGTTGTTATATTACATCTAGCTGAGCGCGACAAACGTTGTCCCCTACTTGAATGCATACACAAAAATTCATTCAAGTCGATCCAGCCGATTAGTTGCAGTGTAGATAAATAAACTAGATACCGACTGCAGCACCATCTGTCGGGCTGATTTTTGAATCTAAACCATCCAGGGCGCCACATAAACGCATACAAAAAAAATTCATTGAAATCGGTCCAGCCGTTTAGGAGGAGTTCAGTGACATACACACGTACAGTGGAATTGTATGAAGAAAAAATATATTAAAAACACACCCAATTCTTTTTAAACGACTTCAAAAAAGGAGGAGGTTAACAATTCGGCTCAATTTTTTTATTTTTTTTTTTGAGAGGAAGTTACATCACAATTCGGTACATTTTTGACCGATTGTAAAAATTCTTTTTTTCGTCTGAAAGGGCATAGCTATAAAACGCCTTTGGTTCTTGTAATTACACAATTTGAAAGTTGAAAAAATGGGCGGTGTTACGCCCATTAAAATTTATTATAATATTTCACGCAGTTCTACTTAACCGATTTTTACGAAATTTACCACACACCTTGAGCTCTAAAATAGACGCAATACTGCATCATTTAAAAAAATGGGTGGAGTAACGCCCATTAAAATTTCATACTTTATTTTAAAAGGTTCAACTTTAACGATTTTTACAAGACTTAACACGCACTCTGAGCTCAGAAAAACACACAATCTTGCGTTTAAAAAATGGGCGGAGGTACGCCTATTAAAATTTAATTTTATATCTCACGTACTTCTTCTTATCTTACAAATCCATGAACACTGGTATACAAAATGTAATGATCGGACTAAAAATGGCGACACAGTGAACAAAATACTAAAAGGGCGGTATTTGTAGGTGTGGCAAAAAAATTAAATAAATATATAGACACATACATATGTATGTGATTTGATCACGTTTACACAAATGTATATGTACAATTTTTGTGTTTACTACTTCTCAACTTTTACCAAAGAGCACTTTAAGGGAAGAAATTTAAAGTACACCTTTGGGAAAAGCAGAGTATAGACACTATTTGATGGTAAGAGGGCAATTAAGGGATGCCCCCAACCTTTTGCTGGGAGATATCTAGACCGACAAGGTATTTCAGTATAAGCGATCTATTTAAACGTAATTTTTAAAGAAAAAGAATATGAGAATTTTAACAAACGAATAAATGAAATTGCATATAACAGATATGGGCAACTGCGGTCCCTGACATAATTTTGTATTTGAAAAAAAAATACTCATGCTAAGGAAAAGGCCTAAATTGCAAATATTTTTATTTCACAAAAAAAATAACTTTTTGTTTGATTTCTTATGTCATGAGTGAAAAATTAATTTTTTTTTTATTATTTAGAAGAAATGGATAATTTGTTAAATTTAAAAAAAATATATATATAAAAATACGGCATTAAAATGGCAGCTATAATATGCGGAAGTGGAAGTGCAAAACTTTTCAAATTCAAATAAAGTTAAAGTCGTCGTTCAAGGATTAAATTTTGTCATAATAACGAGATGTAGACATAATAATATCTTTCATAGTAGCTCATTCAGGCTGCTGTCAAATCAAGTAATTTCAAGTTGAAACACTGAATGACATTTGAGTAGATTTTGCAAACATCTGATTCGTGGTTGATATCTCGCCCAATGTGGAGATTTTTCAACTTGTTTGGTGTCTAAATTTTTGACTTGGCGATTTTTTAAACAAAATTGAACTTTAAAATGTTCTTAACTCAGAAAAATTAATTTGATGAGGGAGTTGTTTCAAAAATAAATCCTACTAAAGCCCGTCCGCAAGAAATTAAAGCAATTTGATTTTTCTTATATTAATTACTAGATTAAACCGGTGTGCTTCGCTGCCCCTCTACTCCACGCAAAAAAAAATAAATATATATATGGTATTGGTGGTGCAATATGAAAATTGGATTTTGCCACGCCCCACCACCCGCAGACCGAAAATCAAAAATCAGACTTCACATTGTCACCCTGAAGATTCTCTGAGAATTTCATCAAAATCGGCCCAGCCGTTTTGGAGTCCATACGTTACATACATACATATACACATCCTGTTTTATATATATAGATGGAAAAATTAATGCGTTTTGAATTTGGATGAGAAAAATTTACAAGAAATAGTTTTTAACGATTGTATTTCTACTTTTGGCGATTTTGTGTTAAATTTTTATACGATTATTTAATAAAAATGCATATTAAAAAAAATTTTAAACAAAACAAATTTATTATCAAATATGTATTAAGACAAAATACACACATTTGATTTTTGGCGAATTTTTGGTGATTTTTAAAATCAATCAAAAAATCTGACAACTCTGGTGGCATGAACTGGAATACTCTTTTTTAATGAATAAGGCTTTTATAACAAATAAAGCAGCTACATACAAGCCATATGCACAATGTGTGAGCTTTTGCAAAAGAGCTTTGTGCTTTCACACCGACGAGAACATAACAGCCAATCAGGTCTCAGCGACAACAATGCTTGCTGTTTACTTTGCAAAGAAATGCGAAAAAGAGGTTTACCTTTCCGTCACTTATTGAAAAGAGGAAAAAATTTAATTTGTCAAAACAACGAAAACAAAATTAAAATTTGTTTGCATTTGTACATTTAAACTGTGGCCCTTGAAGTAATTTGCTAGCCCATTCCCGGTATAAATGCATACACACCTACATCCACAAGTGTGTACATCCCAGTTACCATTTTGTATCACGATTCAATATTTTGAGAATCACCATAACCGGATATACATATAACCGCACATGAGTGCATTTTCCAACTCATCTGAAAGAATCACAAGTTCTAGGATTTTCTGATTCATTTGTTGTTTTAAAATTGTGTTCAAGGCAATCACATTTCATTTTGATCAGTAACATGAAGTTTTTAAAATTTTTGTACATTTAGTTGCTGTATTAACAAGCAATATATACAAAAAATTTTTTTGTTTCATCCATATAATAATATCGTACCATAAACACCAAAAAAAGCTTAAGCAACATAATTTTCAAACTTGATGTTTGCTATCGTAAATAATAGATTTTGGTAAAAAAAACGAGGTCCAAATTATGTGTCGATTAAGCTTTTTGGCGTTTATGGCTCGATATGTGAATGCTTTTTCAATCCTTCAAGTGATAAAACAGATTTTAATCATCAAAAGTGAAGTCACTTTTTTCCAGAAAATGCTCACCCAAATGCTAGCTGGGATATTAACCGTTAATCTTGAAATGTGTTGCCAAGAAACTGTTCAGCGATACCAACTATGATTTTTTCATCGGAGTGTTGCCGTAAATTAAAAAAAAAACATTAACAGCCTGTTTTTCGAAAATCAATAAGTGTATACGTTCGTTAAAATAACGAATGAAATCATGTTTACGTTTTGGTAGCATTTATTAATTTTCATGTGAGTCACAACAAAAGAGCTTTCAGTTTTACACACTCATACAATTTCTTATCTAAAATTAATTAATAATCGGTCAACATATTTTTTTTTCTTTAAGTTACAAAAAAATTAAATTAACGAGAAAATGTGAATGACTTTTTCATAAAATTTAAAATAAATTTAAAATGAATTTTATTTAAAATTTTTCATCGAATTTGTTTAATAGATTTTATTTTTTTTATTCTTTCACTGTAATAATTTTTTGAGTTTATATTTTTGGTTATAACTAAAAAGCTCTTTTTATGTCAAAGCTAAAGCTTTAGAAAATGTTTTATAAAAATCAAATTTTAAACGTTATCGTTTATAAATGAAACATAAAAACGAAAGGGCTTCTGTTTTCGAAAAACAGGCTGTAAGTATATGTAACAACAAGGCAAGGCTAACAAAATGTTTAAATTTTTTAAATCAACCATTTATACTTTTACAAAAATTATGCTCCAGTTTTCTCCACTTATGCCTGCGGATCATTGAGATTTAAGTTAAACATTCATTAGTTCATTTGTTTCCAAGAATATTTGCTGGACTGACTCATTATCTTATTGAAAAAAAAGCCTTTGAGAACTGTCAATGGTCGCTAAAAAAATTGATAAACCGATTTTTCTAAATTTTTTAAAAATTTTTATGCTCAGAAATAGTGCAACTCAATTTCAGATCAAGTGCCAGAGCAAATTTTTGAGTTTTAGTTTTGGCTTAGGAAATAAAAACTGTTTTTTTATTTTATTAGTTTTATTTTTTTTTTAATTAAACAATAACCCCCATATTCAAAAAAAAAAAATAAAATGAATTTGAAATCCATTTTAGGAAAATCTTGTATGAAAAATTTTAAATAAAATGCATTTAAAATTTTATGATTATGGTTGTAAAAATTTTTTTTAGTTTTATTTTTTGCTTAGAAAATATCAACTACTTTTTGAATTTTATTTTTATTTGATTTTTTATTTTTCAAAATTAAAATTATTTTTAAGCTGTAGATGCTCTTCCATCTTCTGCTACAAAATTAATATTATCTGATTTAAGATTAAATTTATTAGAAGAATCCATGCGAAAAGTCCTATTTATTAAATTAAATTAATTTTTTTTTTATATTTTATTCAGTTTAAAAATTATGTTATTAAGTAAAAAAATTAAATTAAAACAGTAACTTATTTGCTAAGCAAAAAATAAAACTCGCAAAATACCTTTTATTGTTTAATTAAAAATTATAACTTAAAAAATAATTTTTATTTCCTAAGAAATAAATAAAACTCAAAATACATATATATATAGTTTTTTCTAAGCAAAAAAAAAATAAAAACGAAAAAAAAAATAATTATTACTTTCTGAGCAAAAAATATAAATCAAAAAATAACATATTTTCTGAGGAATTAATAAAAATCAAGAAATCACTTTTAATTTCTGAGGAATAAATAAAACTCAGAAAATAATCGGTAAGCGCGAATTTCGTAATAAAGCATCCTTGTTAAGTCTTGGTGTATTCCTTGTGCAAGTGGCAATTCTCTTTTAGTTAGTTTGATTTTTTTAGTTTAAATTTTAAAAATAATTGTTATTTGCGGTCCCTGGTACTATGTAGGCTTGTAAGCATATTAATTGCTTCAGTAATACTTCCCATAAAAAAACAGATGTTTTTAAATGTAAATCTAAATGTTGTCAATAAGAAAATATAAAATAAAATTTAACAGACTTATAACAACTTCTGTTGTCGAATAATAAATCACGATAAAATCAAAATTATAATTAATACTACATCCTTCAGCCAAAAAAAAGAACCCAGTGTTCTTAATATTTTAACAATTTCAGGTATCAATTCGGAGTCTTTCGAAAGATTTTTCCCTTTACATGTGCGATTCCAGGCAAACAATTTTAATTTAAAATTTCAACTGCCTTATTTAAAAAATTATTTGTTTAGTAAAGAGTTTATAAAACAACATTTGTATGAAAATTTATTTTGTGAACTTCTTTTAAAATTAAAAATATATATTTTCACAATTGGGCCTTAATTATTTAAAATACAATTTGCGAAAACAATTTCTTTATTTCTATCCCACATAACTCTCCGATTTTTCGTGCACTTTTACTTTACTAACAAAACTATTCCCATGCAATGATTTTCTCCTACTTCTGGCAACACTGTTGCACGCTCTTCATTGGCCTGTGAACAATGTTGCCAGAAAACTATTATTTAAGAACAATAAATCGGTAAAAAAAAATTCTGCTCAAATGCTCCATGGGACAAAAATCAAATGCTAGACTTTAAATTCAGGTTATTTAAAAAATTTTTAATTCAATAATTTCTGTGCAAAAAAATCTAAAATAAAATTAGGAGGGGTGTAGTGTCTTCTTGTACATTTCAAGATTTTTTTCGATTTTATCGTAAGCGACATGAAATCGTAAATATACTTTTTAATTTATTTATTTTTATTGCTCATAGTTTAGAATTATTAAAATGTCAAAATTGTTGATAACTTTTAAGATACAGACTGTAAAATTTAATCGTAAGCGCAAAATTTTCGTACAATAATTCTTTCTGCCTAAAAAAACCGACTTCAATGCAAAGATCTGTTAAAAGAAGATACGAAGAAGTAAGTGAAGTATAAAATTAAATTTTAATGGATGTGCTTCCGCCCATTTTTTAAATGAAAGATTGTGTGTTTTTCAGAGCCCAGGGTGCGGTAAAGTAGAACCACTTAAACTAAAATATTAAATTTTAATGGGCGTGACTCCGCCCCTTTTTTATATAAAGTATTGTTTCTATTTTAGAGCTCAAGGTGTGTGATAAGTTTCGTAAAAATCGGTTTTGTAGAATTGCATGGAATATTACAATACATTTTAATGGGCGTAACCACGCCCATTTTTTCAACTTTCAAATTGTGTAATTATAAGAACCAACCAAATCTTTTATAGTTTTCGCAGCAAGCAAATAAGTAGATATCATAAAATTAAATTTTAAAAATGTGGGCTTGTCCCCGCCAACTTTTTTTTACAATGGGACCCTCTCAGACCAAAAAAAAAGATTTTTTACAATCGGTCTCAAATGTACCGAGTTATGAAGTAACACCCCAAAAAAATAGAGTCGAATTGTTAACTTTCTCCTTTTTTTGAAGTCGATTAAAAACATACATATTTTAATATTTAAAAAAAAAACTTCTAAAAATTTTAATTTTTGTCGCTTACAATTAAATCGAAAATAAGGCTCGATTTAATTAAAAATCGAAATGAAAATATATAAATATATGTATATATAAATATATATGTATATAAATATATATATAAATATATACAACTAAAAAAAATAAACTAATTTTAATATCGTTGCTAGCGGATTGCTTAACACTTTCAACGTTTTCTGCCGTCCCTGATGACCTAGATTCCTAATGACACCTTTCCCTAATGGTGGGCCGCAGTCTGTAACTTTTTGCCCCATTATCGAATGAGCGGTGTACTTGGAGCATCACTTATATAATGAAAGCCTACAATCCCACGTTAAATAGCCAATGTCTGTCCCCAAGAAATGTCCCATAGTGACTTAAGTATACAGAGCCACGCTATCGATTGACTTGAAAGGAGCTTGCAAAAGAAAACTTCGCCCGCTCGTGTTAGAAACTAAAAATAGAAGTCAAATAGTATCCTGAATTTCTAGGAAAGTTTCCTAATTTGGCAACACTGTTTACATAGAACTTATGTGTCTTATACATCAGGTATGGAAAGTTGAAAATCGTTGTATTTTTTGATTTGCAAAATGTAGATGTAATCGCAAAACATCCCATTTTAGTAGAGATTTATTTATTATAAGCGATGTTTTTTTTTATTCGCAAGAATTTCTTTCGTTTCTACGGGTGCATCAGGATCAAGAATCGTGCAGCTGCTTTTTGTAAATTAAAACAATTGCGAATTATTTCTAGAGCCTGTCACTAACTTCTACCTAAGTCATGATGATTTATTTCTACTCGGGAAAATGACAATGTAGAGAAATATTGTCGATGACACACAAATTTATTTATATTTGCTTTATTATAATAAGAAAAATCCTAAAAAAATTAATAACATGACTAAAGCATATAAAATGACAAAAATATCGTAATTACTAGATCGGTTGAGTTGATAATTGGCAACGCAACTCAAATTAAAATTAATTTTTTGTAGAGTTGCCTCAAAAGCTGTCAAAAATATGATTATGACAGCTTAACAAATGAAAATAGTTTACAAGAAATAAAAGTTCTAAACTGAAAATTATTAAACAAAAGTGCTTAAGAAATTTCCTATTATAAAGATGTTTAATTCAGTGAAATTATTATTCGATGAAGAGAAGGAACAAGATAATGTGGTATCTATTTGAAGGCACTTGAGGAACAATGCCCGATCCTTTAAAATAATTTTTAACTAAAAATTTCTCTTCTAGCTTGAAAAAAAAGCAGCAGTTTATTTAAATAAATTTTAATTTAATTAATTTTAACACCTATTTGCTTAAAAAAATGTTGTAGCAACTAAAAATTTGTGGTTTACAATATTATGACAATTTGGCAACTCATATTAATAAGTGTAAGTTGTCAGTTGCAACTGGCAATGCAACTAGATATCGGTTGCCATCTACAATCGAGTTTGAGTTGACATCCCCGCAAAGGACAATGAATGTCAAAAATTCCGTACACCAAACATAATATTTGTTTAGGAAGTAAGTTCTTTTTTACACACTTCTTTTGGGAACATGAAACTCCGGAATAACTTAGTACCCGATTTAAAGTGCAAAGACTTAAGCTCTCTGGTATTCGTTTAGCCCAGCGTTATTTTTTCTCTATGTACAACAAATATACAATCGGGGTATTCAAACGGTAGTCTTTAGTGCCATAATGTCTTAATATTTTAATATAGTCATAACTACGCGTAGAAATATGAGAGAGTTTGCCAAAGTAATTGAGAGAGATAGAGAGAGAGAAAGAGAGAGAGAGAGAATGAGATGGAGAGAGTAAGCAATGTACAAAGATGCAGGGTGACCGATGACATTTTTCAAAAAGTGGCACCAAAAGAGGATTTATCAAAAAAAAGGGGCAAAATTAAAAAAAAACGAGAAAACTACAATAAAATTTTTATTTTTAACGTATTTTAATATAATTCACTCTAAAAAAAGGGAGAAAAAAAGTGGCAAGGCAGCCAAAAAAGTGGCAAGGCAGTTGAAAAAGTGGCAATTTGCCACTTTAGTCGGTCAAACGGTCACGCTGCAAAGATGCTAAAGCGAAAATAAATAAGTACAATATTTATAGTCGTATATTATGAAGTGTAGCTCACAGCAGTCATACGTTATCGTATTATTATTTTAAAACATACTAATTTATGACTACCAGTTGAACACCCCAAAAAATGCGATATTGTGTACTGAAACTGAAAATTTATATATGTGTGTGCCCTTAATTATGAAAATGGTTTAAGTCACATATTTATTGTGTCGAGATATTTAGTAGATTACATTTGAACAAATCAAAAAATATTTTTACATTATGCAACATTTTAATTAAGAGTTGTACTATTCTGGATTATTATAAATTTTATTAATATATGGGCATTTCCGCAGGAATGTCAACTTTTTGTAGCGTGAGACACCAAGCAAATATGCTTTTTTTTTCAAAGAAAACGAAACTTTGTTTTTACTTCTTTATATATTTGTGTAGGTTGTCAGCAGCTCTACGTGAGGTAAAATTTTAGGAAAAATCGAGTCACATTGTTCAGAAATACAAGGTACATTGCTTGCTGTCGCACGCGACAAAAAGTTAGAATTTCTCTGCCTTATTCATAAAAAATATTTCTTTTCAATAAGAGGTTCATGAAACAAATTTTCTCTGGACATTTGATTAATACTCGTAAACCTTTTATAAAATCAAAATATTTTTTTATGAATTAGGCCCTTAATATTTATTGAAGTTTTTTTTTTGAAGATTTATATAATATTTCGAAGCAATAATTCATATGACTTAGACCACATTCATAATTATTGGCTCATATGTATGACAGATACTTTTAGAAGTCTATATAATATTTTTTTTAAATTTCCTAAAACCACATGAAACATGTATGTTGTGCGTTCAGAATTGTATTTCGGGCAGCAGCTGATTATGATATTTTTTCTACGATTATGTAGACTAGTGAATACTGTCATTTATCAATAACCGAAAAAGGCCACTTTCTTGTGGTGCGTGAACACTTTAAACCATATGTCCATACCTCTACAACGTCTCTAGGTATCTGATATAGATCTATTAAATATAAAAATTTTTTAAATTTAAATTTGCGGGAAATAATTAACCATAACACATCAAAATAATTTTTTATTATCATTACAGAAAATTTCGGATATTATTTAATATTGTTTATGTCTTTATTTTGGATTTAATCGCTTGTTAATCAAACAATCGTTTAATTCAAAAATCTTCATTTCCCATGCCTGTTACAGAAAAAAAAAACTATGAATGCATGCATTTTACTTTATTAATTCCCGTATTCTTTTTCACCACACATGATGCATAAGTAAAGCAATTGCAATTGCATAACTCGACGGTCTACATAAACAAACGTTTAAATGTCTCAAGGTGAGGTTGTCCACATCCCTTAATTGTGACTTCATACTGCTGGTTGCGCAAATTCGAACATCGGCACCGAAATTTACGCAATCAGTAGTATGATTTAATTAAGAATTGCACATTGTAAAAAGTTTCACTAAATTAAATAGTTAAGTAGAATTAATATTTCAATTAATTTAATTAAAACACTCGCTTCAAACCATTAAAACCACGGTATACTGATTAAAACGATGGGATTTTGAGCCAAATATTACCAAATCTAATCGTTTGACAGTAGACGTGCTGGTTTTGTGGACAACAAATTTCTTTCCGCTATACCGACTAGGGAAAATCTCGCCCAATTCATACTTGGTATGGTGGAATTGGGGGGAATTTGGCTGTGCCGGCTTAAAAAACACCAAAATGAAACCTAGTACAATAATAGAGTAAATAGTATGTAAATAGTAGAATAAGTAATTTAATACAATAAAAATTACAATGCAACACCAATAGTTGAGCAATTCACAATATGAGCATTCCAGAGTTACCTTCATTTCCGTGATCGTCAATATATTTTTCGAAATTTTCATTTTATCTTTCCAACTATTGGAAAATACTTACAAACTTTTATAGATATGGCAGCCATAAATCTAAAAATCCCTGAGTGGACTATTCGTTTTTTATAAGAGAAGTAAAAAAACAAATATGGGCATTTCCACAAGAATGTCAACTATTTGTAGCGTGCGACACCAAGCAAATATGCTTACTTTTTTTTAAAGAAAAGAACATTTTTTTTACTTCTTTATTTATTTGTGTAGGCCGTCAAGCAGCTCTACGTGAGGTAAAATTTTAAGAAACATCGATTCACGTTGTTCAGAAATACAAGGTTAATTGATTGCTGTCGCACGCGACAAAAAGTGGTATTTTTGTATATGTAAATATAAACTTTAGAGCACTAAATTTAAAAAGTGTATGATAATAAAGATAATAATTATTAAGCAAACTTTAACTGCAAAAATAAAATCCTAAAACTTGTTTTTAATAATTTTGCACTTGAGCAAAACCAAAAATATTTTTCTAGTGAAAAAAAAAGACAGACAGCCCCCTACAAGTATAGGTTGGTTCTTAGACGATTGTGGTTAATATACAACTCCTAAAATAATCGTCTGGTGATGATCTGACGATTAAGAATAACAAACACATTTTTTTCCTAATTTTTAATTTTTTACACCATTTTCGACACACTAGTCTTCTAATCTTAGAACGTTTAATATACGAGTCTTTAAAAAATCTTTTCATTATAATTTAAATAGTACAAAAACTATGATGTGACACTTTGTTAACTCTTTTCAAGCTTTTTCAGAAATACTCGCCTTTTAATCTTGCAATGTTTAAGCGATGATGATTAGAAATTTTTAAATCACATAAGAAATACACGGCTAAGCCTTTCACAAGTTCTAGGATAATCCCTAGATCAGTGTCAGACGATTCTTAACATAATTTATAAAGGTTTTGTTAGATAATCTCTGCATAGATCTCAAATGATTCCCTCTGCGATTATCATAAGTGTATTTCAGTTAATTTTAATTATTATTATTCGAATTTCATTTGTTTCTTTATTTATAATTTGATTAGGTTAAGGTTCGAATCGTTGTGTAAGCCAAATTACATGTGATAATTATTAATGAACAAATAACACCAAAGTTAATTGTAAATATTCTGACAAAGACATAGTAAAACGGAACACTACACCTTCATCCTCAGCATTCTTTGTGTTTGGTCCACTGTCTGTGGTATCAGTTGATGTAGATTTCTGCTTTATATACTCAGCCACTATTGCACATGGAATAAGTGAATTGTTTTGATTCATCGTATTCAATTTGCTGAAAGCTTTTTTTTGTAATGAAACTCAATTTTACCATCTCTAAAATTACAAAATTTTTGCCATTGTATTTCGTATTTCGCTTTGTTTTAGAAGAATCTTACAGAACAATCAGCTCATGTAATAGAGAATCTCACAATTAAAAAATGAGCTCGTCGGCGTCCAAGTACGCCATTCATGTGATTCCCAGTAGACTCTTTTACGATTGAAAATGCTAGCTGGGCATGTACATATTATGGTCTAAGTAATAATATCGTGCCATAACTGCCAAAAAAAAGATTAAGCAACAGGCGGGATAATGTCATTTAAAAGTGACAGATTTCTTTAATATAAATTGTGGGGCTGGAATCTTTGCCACCTAAGAACTACGTATTTATGTGTCAGTTATCCTCTTTTCCAATCAGAGTTAAAATATTTTTAGAATTTCCGTTTAATTTCAAGCCTTTCAATCGTAATAATTCCATAAATATTCCATTCTTATTTGCATTGGTTCAGATTTTAAAGGTTTCAACTTTTGTTTTTGTTACATGCATTTCCAAAGGAAGGTCAACTTTTTGTAGCGTGCAACATCAAACAAATATGCTTGTATTTTCAAAGAAAACACAACTTTTTTTACTTTTTTGTATGCTTATTTGTGTCAGCTCTACATTTGGTAAATTTATTGACCAAGTGAGTTACATTGTTCTGAAATACAAGCTTAATTGTTTGCTGTCGCACGTGACAAAAGGTTTTAATTAAATTTTGAATTTTCTTAACAAAAATTATTTCCAAGAGTTTTAATATTAAATATGGAATTTAGTATTTAACGGTACAAAAAATATGTTGAGTCACCTCTACACTAAAGTCGTTTGTGTACTGTGCACAGTGGGCTATAAATGGGTAAAAAAATTAAAATATCTAACAGTACTATTTTGAGAAAATTTTATACGGCTTAGGGTGAATGGCAGCAAAGCTGAACAACAAAGTCCCACAGTAGCGCAGTTCCTGACTTAACACAAAAAGTTTAAGCGTATAAATTTTTTATTTTAAGTCCAAAAAAGGCCTTGCTTGACTGAATTACAATTACATGTAATTAGAAAAATAGTTCCTCATAAAGTAATTATAGAACATGTATGTTCATATTAATAATTTTTTTTTTCATTAATTACAAAAATTTTCAATTACAGTTAATATTAGACTTCATAATTATAACAATAAATAATTTTTTGTTAAACTAAAAATAATCATTATACGTTTAATTACAATTTATATTACATGTGATTGTAATTTTGAGAAACGATTACAATCAGAAATAATTTGCCATTCAAACTTGTTCAATTACAATTACAATTACAACTAAATTACAATTGAAATTATTTGAAATGTATTTGCTGGTGGTTCAGCTTTGTCTATATGCATTTCATTGTTGCTGTAACAAATTACCAGCAGACTTCAACCACACATTTTTAACAGTCACAAACCTCTTATGTTATGCAAAGACTTTCAAAAATTATTTGAGAATTCACATATAATAATATTTTTGAAAATCACAAAAGATAAACAAGCGTAGTAGAGTTAGAAACTTATAAAAAAGACAGAAAATAATTTATATTCGATATGAATGTATTCTATTTTTCTACACCTTTATACAAATAGAAGTTCATTGGACAACAATAAAAGTAATTATAAGGCAAAATGAAAATGAAAATCTAAATTTAACATTTAAGAAATTTAATATTCGACATATTGTCACAAGTTTATTTTAATTTGAAAATTATATAGCAATAATAAAATGCATATAGACAAAGCTGAATCACCAGCAAATAAGTTTAAAATTAAAATATACTTATGACAATATGTCGAACAATTAATTCTTTAAATTAAAGTTACTATTACAATTACAATTACAACTTAGTTACAATTAACATTACAATTACAAATACAATTATAATTACAACTACAACTACAACTACAATTACAATTAGAATTAGAATTACAATTACAATTTCAATTACAACTATAACTACAATTACAATTACAACTTGAATTACCATTACAACTATAATTACAACTATAACTACAATTACAACTATAACTAGAATTAAAATTACAATTACAATTACAACTTACACAATTAAAATAAACTTATGACAATATGTCGAATAATAAATTCTTTAAATTAAAGTTACTATTACAATTGCAATTGCAACTTAATTACAATTACAGTTACAGCTACACTTAAAATTACAATTACAATTTCAACTTCAGTTACAATGCAATTAAGACTACAATTACAATTACAATTATAATTACAATTAAAATTACAATTACAATTATAGTTTCAATTACAATTACAATTGCAATTGCAATTACAATTAAAGTTATAATTACATTTACAACTATATCTACAATTACAACTATAACTACAATTTCAATTATAATTACAATTACAAATACAATTTCAATTACAATTACAATCACAACTTTAATTGGAATTACAATTACAACTACAATTACAATTACCATTACAATTATAATTATAATTACAATTACAAATACAATTAAAATTACAATAACTATTACAACTATAACTACAATTACAATTATAACTACAATTACAACTATTACTATAACTACAATTACAATTACAACTTTAATTACAATTACAATTACAATTACACCTACAACTACAATTACAATTGCAGCTACAATTACAAGTAATTGTAAATTGAAGTTTTCGATTGCAATTACATTTTGTATTTGTAATTAATCATTAGAATTACATTTTGCAATTGTAATTAAAAAAATATTAATTACAATAGCAGGTAATTGTAATTGAAACTACCCATGCCTGATATTAAGCCGTATGAAATTTTATTAAAATCTGATGACGTATTTAGAAATTGCATTTTTTTAATTTCAATCCCACTGTGCAGCGTTTTCTACAAACAGGCTGATTGTTCATAAAGTAATTTTTTTTATTTCTCATTCTTTTTTACATAATTTTTTATATACATATATGTATATACATATGTATATGTATGTATGTTTTTATGAACTTTGTTGCTATTTTCTCTCTACATACATATTTATCATATTTTATTTTATTTATTTCTTTTGTTTGAAGAATTTGTTTTCAGTTAGCAGAAAAATCATTTACTACCAAAAGCAATTGAAAAACACATTTTTTTTGCTCTCTTTCCTTTTTAATTTGTGTTTTACGGCGACAATGCAAAAGTTTTTAAGTATTTATTACTTTAATAATAGTTTTTTATATAAAATACTTTTTTAATTAAATGAAGTGTAATACAAAAAGGAAGAATATTTTAGCTTTCCTTCATTAAGCAAAAGTGATATTTAAACAATAATGGGGAGCGCAACAAAAATTTAATTTACTTTAACTAATGGGGTAGCTTTCTGGAAATGCCTCAGATAGGGAAGCAAAGTCAATGGATTCAGTGACATGTTCCTGCCACAAACAAACCTTAAGCGACTTTTTTTAGCAGCTGTATTATTATGCAACTTGTGCGATAATGTCTTAAGTTACGAATTTATGAAGACAAACCTATAACAAAATTTTATTATATGTGGCACCACCCCTGGGGGTTCCCCATACAAATATATCAAAAAATCACAAATTTTTGTATTGGGAACCCCCAGGGGTGGTTCCAGGGGTGTGCCACTGGCATAGGTGGGTCAGCTCTCCAAAATTAGTGAGGTTCGGTCATACATTTTGACTCGATTGAGGAACTATAAATGGGTCAAAGTGAGATTTTTCAAAATTTTACCCTTCAAGAAAATTTTACCTTTCGGATCAAAAGTCGGGACATCAAAATACATTTTAGAGGTATGGTTCCTTCGGCAAAGTTTCTTATTTTGATCCCTAGAATACGATTTTCCTTGTAATTTGAGCGATTTTTTGCCTCCATACAAATCGACCCGCCCTAATATACATATACCTATGTATATATATATGTATATATATATATGTATATATATGTATATATATATACATATATATATATATTTCTTTAGATAAATTATTTCTGTTTAGCTAGTAAAGCCCACAAAGGTTTCATTAGAGAAATTTTGTGGTAATTCAAGGTTGTCTTGGTTAATTTTTTTTTCAATTCTCTAACCTTTCATATTAAAATTGAATAAACTTCTTAAATTTGTTGAACAAATTTCAGCCTCCCCAACAAAGCCACTTTAACTTTATTCAAATGCATGTGTGAACATCCATTGAATCTTTAAGTTTTGACAAATTACAAAACATTATTTCAAATTACCCTCATTTACTATTTTATGCAGGTTAAGCAGATTTTACAAACGATGTATAATATAATATTTTTTTTTTCATTGCTTCCCTATTTGCCTCGTGGTACGAGTATCTAACATTTAAAACTGACTGTGCGTGCACACATGCAAAAATAAAATTAATATTTGTGCACGACAAACATGCACCACAGATAATAAGTACTTGCATAAATGTGAAGCTTGCCACACAGACAAATGAGAGGACCATCATAGAAATTCAATCACATGTAATTAAATTCACTCAGAATGACAAACACAAGAACACCAATTCACTCATCCTAAATCGTATCCCTGCAGGAAATGCGAATGGTGAAATTGTAGTGATTTACTAGTGACATTGTCAGTAGTATCACTAGACTGTAGCACTACTGACTAAGTGGTTCTTTTAGGACCAAATGTAGACATTGGCACTAAAGATTAACTAGTAAATATTAGGGGCTCCTGTCTACAATATCAATATTTTCTCGCTCGATGCTAGTAATAAAATCGTAGTGATTTACTAGTGACATTGTCAATAGTACTTACTGACTAGGTGTACCCCAGCCGATGTAATCGCCTATTGACATATAACATAGTGTTGTCATTGAAAATCTACCAGTAGACTTTAACACTATTCTTTTACGACCATATGGAGACATTTGAACTAAAGATTCACTAGAACACTTCTGTGACCCTCCTCTACAATTTTATAAGGGTTGGGACAACAAACTGAAATACATGCATATGTACGTAAGTTTTTAACATTAATGCATAGCATAATAAAAAAAGTAAAACGCGCTCGTTGACAATGTCAGAAGAAATACACTAGAACTGTTGTCTCTAGCGTATTTCTATTCCCGCATAAAAGTTGGCGACATTTCAACCACTTTGTCGTTACAGCAAATAGTGTTGACATAGAGACATATGGTTCAAGGCTGACTGGAGGGATGTGAAATAGTGTGTGTGCTGTAAAGCAGGAATGCGAAATTTAGTTCCATTCAACTTTACATAAATTTAGACAAGGCAAAATGCAGTGAATGTGAAATTTATTTAGCAATTTTGAAATGCCAGTGTATACGCATCGGCATTTTCAAAACTTACAGCTGAAAGTAGTCTAAAAGAGTGATTGATGTTCCTCTTCCCTGACTTTTTGCTCTAGGACATGATAAACGACAGAGAAAACTAGCAAATGCTTGCATATTAGGGTGAAGGAAGTGAGTATTTTATTTTATGTAAAGCCTTGCACGGAGTATTTTTGTTTCACATTTTGCCCCTCTAACTCTTTGCAGTATAAACCACTATTGTACCTTTCCAAAAAAGTGCAAAAGAAATCCTTAAAGATGGATATCAGCGGTTGAAATATTCTTTTAAAATATTAGGTATAAAATTCAGCCATTAGTCTCTGCTTACCCTAAAGTTCGAAATTAAACTGAAACACCGGAATGTAATAAGTGTACACATCTTCAAAGCGTTTAAGGGTTAATGTTTTTTCTTGTTCTTACTTGCATTTAAAGTATAGGAAGTACATATACATATAGAGCAGTTTTATATAAAGTCCTTTAGTGAACATTTTTACTTATTTCCAATGGGTCTTTTTTGTCTCTTACATAAAAATGGGCAACTAAGCATTTTAAAATAATCCACAAAAATATCGTCACTACAATTTTGTATAAATTTTTGAACGCACCAAAGCTCAAAACTCATCCCCCACACCAGCTTTAAGTCAAGGCTCAAAATAAGTACCACGTTTAATTTCGTTCTTACCCAAAATAAGCAATAACAAGTTTTAAGACTTTTTAAAATATCAAATATGTGTCATCGGTTGGTTTCTGGTTTGCGGCACAGTATATTCAAAATCATACATGTTAAATAATGATTACATAATGCTAATGATTGCTAATTAACCTTCTTTTGTGAAATTCTCTAATTCATTAAACAATTAGAATTAGTTCAACTAATTCCCATTAGATAATTGAAATTTTTATTCCAATGGTAAAACTAATTGCAATTAGTTGCCATTAGCAAAAAAAATTGGTTTACCTTTACAATTAGAAATCTAATTGAATTCTGCTAATGCAATTAGATATTCAATTGAATTCAAATAAATGATTCTAATTCGAGCTATTTGAACATCTAATTGCATTAGCAGAATTCAATTAGATTTCTAATTGTAAAGGTAAACCAATTTTTTTGCTAATGGCAACTAATTGCAATTAGTTTTACCATTGGAATAAAAATTTCAATTATCTAATGGGAATTAGTTGAACTTATTCTAATTGTTTGATGAATTAGAGAATATAAACCAATTGCATCAATTGCTAATTCTAATTGGAATTTAACATGTATGTTCAAAATACATTATGTCTGCAGCAAACCAGAAACCAACCAACGATGTACATAACATTAACGTGGGCGTTATTTTTTATTTTTTATTCCCTATATTCTCTCCCCAAAAACTGTTTAGTTTTTGTAAAAAAAATACAAAAAATTGTATACCTCCTCAAAATTGGCCTTCAGGCCACCTTAATTGATATATTCCCAAATAAATATTCCTCAAGAACTCTTATTTTTACTGATTTCCAGATATCTGACCCAAACTGGACCAAGTACCGCATTAAAAAACTAAAAGAAGAGAGGTGTCTGAGGACAACCGGTTATAGCTATGCTGTATAGCTAAGCTGTATAAAATAAGAATGCAATAAAATTATATTGTATGATGATGTCAAATTCGCAGCAAATACTTTAAAACGATTTCCTTCATTTCCCATTACATATTTTCTTTTCTAGTGACGCACGATTAAATAATGTATTATTTGTGGCCGGTGGCGGCTATTAGCCGGTTTACAGCCGATCAGCTATATTCTCTGGTTTGTGCTCATGTGAAAAAACAATACAAAAATAAATTGAACAATCCTTCTCATTGTTTTGCTTTTGTTTTTGTTTCACTCACTTCAAAGAACGAAACAAAACGAAATCAAACAATTTGTTTCGTTTACTATCGTACTCTGGTTTTGAGTTCAAAGAAATCAAAACAAAAATTAATTTATAATTGTAATAGCGTCGAATATGTTTGGTACGAAAACCACGTCGTAGCTCCTGTATCGCGCCATAAATAGCATAGCTATACAAATTACTATTGCAAATCTAATAAAAAAAGTCAGCACAATATCTAAATAAGTCCATTAGACTGGTCGCCATTTGTATGAGATTTGTTTTATTATTTTAAATTCTGTTAAAAATATGAGGTTTGCTGTCATGAATGGGGTCAGACAGCTTTCTGGTGTCTAGTGGGGCCTAGAGTACACGATATTGTCAGAAAACTCACATTTAGTCCTATGGTAATTGTTTTTTATAACTATTCCGTAGAAAAATATAAGTCATTGGATAAAAAAAAATACCAATTGTACGGTAATTTATATATTTCACATGCTTCAAATGATCAAAATTTTTTGCGAAACACGCTCCTTACAAAAACAACGTTGTAAAAGCTGTGATTTTTTAATTCAAACTGCTGAAGCTGAGCTGCAGCTGTATAAATTTAAACAGCTGCAGCCAAGGCCACAGCTTCAAAATAAACTAAATACGACTTAAGCTGAGCTGCGGCTGCACAGTGGGGACTTTTGCAAAATAATAAAAAAATAAATAAATTTGGAAATTCTAAACTACTGATTGGATTTATCTGAAACTTCGAACATCTATAGATGAGGACTAAGGCTTCACAGCCTTCTAAATTAACCGGGGGAGTAGTTACAGCCAAAGTTGACCACAAAAAATATTCCGATTTTTTTTAACTTTTTTTAAAAGTTGCCTTAGTTTTAAATAAATAAATTTTGGAATAAGCTACAAATTCTTAAGAAATAATATCCTTAGATGTGTTGCCGAATTTCTCATAATTTGGAATTTTCCTTAATTTTTTTTAGTATGTCGTCTGTAACTTTTTATTTTATTGTTGGTAGTGTTTTTCAAACGGGAAATTTTTCCCGGGATCCCGCACATTTTTCGGCAAAGAAATCCCGGGAAATTTGTGCGGGAATTCCCGGGATTTTTCTTTATTTTATTATGGCAACTTGTTGAGTATCGTTATTTAGTTTATGAATGCAATGGTGCTATAATAAGGTGATGGCACTAGCACAATAGCTAAAACCTTACAACAATTAAGGCCGAGTTTACATCTGGTGGACATGTGCTCTGAGACTAAGAGGTATTTATTTTCCAAAAGCGGAAGGCGGCTTTCCAAATTTAATTCTAAAACAATTCATAAAAGTAAAAGAAATGCGCAAGGAAATAAAAGAAAAATTATAGTTATTATTTAATCGATCTCATGAATTGTAATTTGATTTTGTTGAAATAAATTATATTAAAAAATATTTTGTATTGTTTAACACTTAACGGGAATTCCCGGGAAACCGAAAAATCATTCTCGCTTTCCCGGGAAATGTTTTCCAGAAAAAGAAAAACTCTAATCAACTGACACGACATACAGTGGACCAAACACAAAAGAACGCTAATGATGAAGGTTTAGTGGCCGTCGAAAACGGCTAGTTGTTCCGTTAAACTGTTGTGATAATAACACTCCTTTAATACTCTGTATTAAAGGAGTGTTCCTGTATAGATTTCATAATTTTTTTACTTTAGACATGTACCGTACATTCAGCAAATGTCCGAAAATCATCAATTTTAAAAATACTTTTGTGTTCAAGCGCTTATAAAAAATAATGACGGTAGATTTTGAAAATGTCAACCAAAACATTTAATTATGTAGATAGTTTTAAGCATTTTTAACTAAAAGTTAAGAGAGCTTTTTCATAAATGCGGATATACGCATGGAAGTCCCAAAAAGGGGACCGTGTCCGCGGAAAAGAGGAAAACTCCAGATAAGACTATTCATTAAGAAATGCCTGTTTTATTTCCAAAATATTTTGATTCTTTGTCTTTATTTTCTTTTATTTCTCAAATAAAATTAATTTTTTGTTTGTTTCACACTTCATGCGACAAATACAGGAACGGGCTATCGTTTTGAAAAAATTTTGCTAATATCATTATCACAAAATTTAGAAAATTAAAATTAAAAACTAAATGTAATATTTTTAATATTTTTAGTTGAAAAAAAAAACATTAACCAGGTATTTAAAATCATTGATAAACATTTTATCAATGCCTTGGCCCACTTTCTATGTGAGTCACTGTACATATTTATGTATGTATATTTGTATGTATTGGTATTTATGAGTTTTGTGCTTTTAACCGTTATTACGATTATTCTTGTCTACTTTATCAAACTGGCCATAATATTTTCATATCATTTGCGTGTCGTCTGTAGCATCTCAAACGTGTCAAATGTCCCAACTAGTTAATTATCATTTTCAATTTGTAATTGTTTTGTAAAATTAATGTTTCGGTGTTGTTACTAAAACTATTTTAGTAAGTGTAAATTGTTTAGGCAACAGCTTTCTGTATAGCTGTGGTAATATGGAAAAATCGCTTAAGTCGACTAAAGAAAACTTAGCTGTATTATGTTCCAGTTGGAAGTTGCAGTGGTTGCAATGCTACATACATATGTATGCAGAGAAGGGATCACACAAAAGTAGAATTATGCGTTAAAGCCCTTGAATTTTTTTTGGCTGTAGCTTCCAAACTTTGGAAAAATTCTGATTCAGTTAAGTCGACTTAAGCAATTATTCCATACTGCCACAGATGTCATTTTAATGTTGAATTACTTTTTACAGTTGCTCCACAATTTCAGTCTTTTAATTTTTTTTATTTTGTTCCTTTTTAGGGTTCCGTACACCAAAGGTGAAAAAGGAACCCTATTGTTTTCGCTACGCTGTCCGTCTGTCCGTCTGGCCGTCTGTCCGTCTGTCCGTCTGTCCGTCTGGCCGTCTGTCCGTCTGTCCGTCTGTCCGTCTGTCCGTCTGTCCGTCACAGGGTATTTTCTCGAGAACCGTAAGAGCTACGGACCTGAAATTTGGACAGAGTGTGTAGACCCTTGGCCGCTACAACAACAAATACATGAGAGTTGGAAATTAAAGGGTGTGCCAAAACGAGCAACGAAAAATTTTAAAATCCCATGTAATATACATACAATTGTATGTATGTATGTATATTACATGGGACCCTTGGCCGCTACAACAACAAATACATGAGAGTTGGAAATTAAAGGGTGTGCCAAAACGAGCAACGAAAAATTTTAAAATCCCATGTAATATACATACAATTGTATGTATATGCACTTGAAATTTGTAAAGTTAGTGTATTTTCATACAGACTACAACAATTAACACTAAAATTTAAAAAATTTTAATTAGAGGGTGTACCATCAGTTAATGTAATTTTGACTATGTAATTTTGATAACTTGCTGTATCTTGGAAACCGTAAGAGCAAACTTCTTGAAATTTTCAAAAACGGTAAAACAAAAAAATCTCAAAATTATAAAATCGCCAAACCGAAAAAAAATCGCCAAAATAAAAAAAAAATCGCCAAAACGAAAAAAAGCACCAAATTAAAAAAAATTTCTAAATCGAAAATAAATCGCGGAAAACCGGAAAAATCGCCAAAATAAAAAAATCGCCAAAATGAAAAAAATCGCCAAAATGAAAAAATCGCCAAAATGAAAAAAAATCGCCAAAATGAAAAAATCGCCAAAATGAAAAAAATCGCCAAAATTCAAAAAATTGCCAAAACGAGAAAAAAACAAAAATTGAAAAATAAATTATTTCAGCTTAAAAAACGTAAAAAAACACTGTATTAAAAAAATGCTCAAAGCCAACGTACGGAACCCTTCGTGCGCGAGTCAAAGTCGCACTTTACTGAATTTATTTAGAGTTTCGTACACCAAAGGTGAAAACTCTTGAAATTTTCAAAACCGGTAAAACTAAAAAATCAACAATTTTTGAAATCGCAGAAGCGAACAAATTCGCCAAAAACAAAAAAAATCGCCAAAACGAAAAAAGCACCAAAATAAAAAAAATTTCTAAGACTAAAATAAATCGCGAAAAACCGGAAAAATCACCAAAATGAAAAAAATCGCCAACATAAAAAAAATCGCCAAATTGAAAAAAAAAACCCAAAATAAAAAAAACCCAACAACAGACAAAAATCGCAGAAATGAAGAAAATCACCAAAATGAAAAAAAATCGCCAAAATGAAAAAAAAAAAATTGCCAAAATGAAAAAAATCGCCAAAATGAAAAAAACCCCAAAACAAAAAAAATCGCCAAAATGAAAAAAACCGGCAAAACGAAAAAAATCGCCAAAATGGAAAAATTCCCAAAAACATAAAAAATCGCCAAAACGAGATAAAAGCGACAGAACTGAAAAAAATCGTTTAAGCGGAAAAAAAATTCAAAAAAGCAAAAAGCCACATTAAAAAAATGCTCAAAACCGAATGTACGGAACGTTCTTTTTATGTAGGTCAAGGATAAGACCTCCTAAAAATACAGAGAAGCAACAGTTAACTGTCAACCAGATGCTCCAGCTTCTCCAAAATTAGTAGTTCTTGCATCCCTGGAAGAAGAGAAGTATAAGAGAATGCTGATTCAGATGCATTTTTAAAATTCCCAGAGGACAAATATTAATACTACAGCATGTGATAAGGTTGCACTATGGTGCAATCCTGGGCGACAAGCCTTAATGGAAGCTGTTACCAAGGTGCAGCAATTTCTCAATTCTGCCACTATTAACATGTAACTTAAATGGAATTCAAACAATTGATTTATAAAACTGAAATGGAATAAATAATTTAATTTTTCTAGTCCCTCGATTTAGAGCCCTCTATCCATTTCAATAAACTAATAACAAATTTTTGGATATTTCTTATATTTTATTGCTGTTTTTTTATTTCTTACATCATAGAGAGCAGCTCAGGTCTACTGTACTGTAAAAGGAAAATTCTTTCGAATTTGCATGACATTTCCATAAAAATTCGAAAGCATTTTCTTTAATTTAAAATTTCTTCTTTTTTGTAATTCAAATATAAAAAAAATACAAACAATAATTTATTTGATTAAAACGAATTTGCATTTTGTGATTTATGTGTGATTACATTATTTGAAAGTGCTTGCAGGATACAAACTAAAATAAACCACATGGAAGCCATAGAGAAAGAGACCCAACCACGGGTTAGAATACAAGCAAATTGAATGCGACTGACCGAGCGGCAGACCAAAGGCAAAAGCAAATAAGGAAGTTTTTACTTAAACAAAACCATAAATTAAATGGCAACCAATGAAAAATTAAATGTTATACGTTTAAAAAAATCTAGAAAACCTTTGGCCAGAAATTTAAGAGAAAATGAAAAATAAATAAATTTAATGGAAGAATTTTTAATAAATCCGATTACTGGTGTTGCTACGAAATCAAATGTTTACGAAGGATAATAAGCAAAAAATAAAACTTGAAAAAAAAATTAAACCGACTTCAAAACTAAGAACTAAAAAGTTAAAAAAAAATTAACATTCAATCAAATAAAACATTTTTATAAGTTTTAATTACAATAACATTTGAAGTTGGTTAAACCAACAGGTTAGTTGCCACGCCCACTTTATTAAGTGCAGTCTTTTTCACAGCTCATACCGCATGCCTAATTTCGTAAAAATTATTTAAGTAGAAATGCATGATATATGCTATTTAATTTCAGTGGGCGTGACACCGCCCACTTTTTTAAATGCCAGTCTGAGTCTTCTACAGAACTCTAGGTGTGTGCCAAGTTTCATTAGAATCGGCTTAGTAGAAGCAATTGAAATATAATATTAAATTTAATGGGCGTAGCCCCGCCCACATTTTTAAATTTAAGATTGTGCATTTTTTAAAGCTCAGCGTGTGCGCTAAGTTTCATAACAGTCAGTCAACTAGAAAAAAATTAATTAATAATTTAAATTTTAATGGGCATGACCCCCGCCCACTTTTTTAAATACAATATTGAATTTTTTCAGTTCAGTTGTGTGGCAAGATTTTTTTCAAATCGGTTAAGTGAAGCACGTGATATATAACAAATAAATAATAATAATAATAATAATAATAATAATAAACTTTAATGGGAGTGGCCCGCCTACATTTTTAAAAGTGATATTGAGTCTTCTTTTAAGGTAAAAGGTGTGTATCCAGTTTTGTGAAAATCGGTTAAGTAGAAGCACGTGATATATAATACTAAATTTTTATGGGCGTGGCTCTGCCCATTTTTTTAAACGCTGGTTTGAGTACTTTTTAGAGGTCAGACTATGCTCCAAGTTTCATAAAAATCGGCTGATTATATGCACGTGAAATATAATTTTAAATTTAATGGGCGTGTAGACCCGCCCACATTTTTTAATGTATTAATGAGAATTTTTGTTACAGCTCAGAGTGTGCGCAAAGTTTCTAAAAAACGGTCAAGTATAAAAAAGTTAAATAATAAATTGACTTTTAATGGGCGTGACTCCGCCCACTTTTTTAAATGCCAGATCGAGGTTTTCCTAAGAGTTCTGGTTGTGTGCCAGGTTTTGTTAAAATCAGTTACGTAGTAGCACGTGCATTTTATTATTATATTTCAGGGGCATGGCCCCGCCTACATTTTTAAAACCGATATTAAGTCTTTTTTAAGGTAAAGAGTGTATGCCAAGTTTCGTAAAAATGGGTTAAGTAAAAGCAAGTGAAATGTAATACTAAGTTGTAATTAATTTAATGTAATACTAATTTAATTTAATGAAATTAAAAATTTTTCAAAGCATAGGGTTTACGTCAAGTTGCATAAACATTGGTCGTGAAATATCAAATATTAAATTTTTATGGGCGTGACTCTGCCCACTTTTTTAACTACAGGATTTAGTCTGTTTTAGAGCTGAAGGTGTTCGCCAAGTTTCGTGAAAATCGGTTAATTAGAAGCACGTAAAATATAACATTAAATATTCATGGGCGTGGCACTGCCCACTTTTTTAAATGCAGGACTGAGTCTTTTTTAGAGCTCATACCGCATGCCTAATTTCGTTGTGTAAAAATTGGTATAGCACGTGAAATTGATTAAATTAAATTAAATTCTAATGGGCATGGCTCCGCCTATTTTATTAACTTCGTTATAGAGTATTTTAAAGGCTCAGAATATGTGCCAAGTTTCATAAATATCGGCTAAGTAGAAGCACGTGATATGTTAAATTAAATTTTAATGGGCGTGGTTTAGCCCACGCCCATTAAAATTTAAGTTTCGCAGCAATAAATAGCAGAACATAAAATCAAAATATATATATATGTGGGCGTATTTCAGCCTACTTTTTTGACAATGCCACCAAATGGAAACTATAGCCCCTGAGACAGAAGAATTTTTTTTAAATCTAATCTAAAAATTACGGAGATATGTAAGTAGTAGGTTAGGTTAGGTTAGCAGGCTGCTGGCAAGGAAAAGTAGAAAATTAGAGTTCAGCTCACTTTGGTCCACTATAATGATCCCTTTGTGCTACCTGGAAGTTGAAAGAAGATAGAGAAAGAGAGATAACAAGAGGAGGGTGAGAAGAGTAGAAGTAGAAATAAGATAAAAATTGTTCAGGAAGTTGTTAGATGAGAGTGGGTCAAGAAATTTGGCTAGGGGGGTCAGCTATAATTCCTAATATAGAAGCTCATGTAAGTAGTAACAAATAATATAAAAACTAACGTGTGTGAAGTTAAATTTTAAAATTTAAAACCCAAGACACAAACCAAAGGCATTAGCAGAACTATGCTAACCTGAGAAGATACGAGTAGTTCTGTTAAACATCAAAATCCTGGAGGTATACACAACAAATGGAATTCTGAACATATTTTTCCATACCTGGCGGAAATTAAATCTAATTCATTCCTTGTCCTGGAATTCGTTTTTAGTGAAAATTTTAAATTAAAAAAATATAAAACATTTTCTTATAAGCGCCAATGTTAAGAGTTTTAAAAATTAGATTTCATAGAAAAAGGGCACAAAGGACATAAATTCCTTCAAACACTAAAAAAACCTTTCAGGGCATTTGAAGCTCATCAGCATAGCATGACTGAAGAGTTTAGCTAAATGACAAAAACCTTTATTAAAAAAAAAAGTTAACTAGAATCCGTTTGTGATAAATAAAACCCTTTTGGACGTGCCTATTTTATTTTCTTGAAGTAACTACTTGTCTGGACATTTTTCTTTTAATAATTGCTTTTAATAATTGCTAATAACTTAAATTCATATAAAACAATATAAAATTCTAGCTTAGTTCTGAAAAACAAACAATGAGAGTGAGCCAAAAAAAAGTATTTTTTTAAGATCAATAAACAAGTCCACAATTTCATTAAATTATTTTCTTCAAGTAACTTTTGTTATCGCTCCTAAAATTTTCTCAAAATTATTTTTACAAAAACATAACAAAACTATAAATTAAAAGCTCTTTGGCAATAATTTATTTTTTGTTCATTTACATTTTAGTTTAAAGGAAACATTCAAAGTCATAATAAATTCAAATTTGTAAGTAAAACCAAATGAAAATTAATGGCTTTTCAAAAATGTCTGTATGCACTTTCCAAATTTAATTTTTTTATATATATTTTTTTTTTGGTAGAATATTCGAAGAAAAGTTTTCTACTCATACACTTGTAATACAATATTAAAAAAGTAGTCAAAAGAAATAAAATATAAATTGATGCTGCAAGTAAAAATTAAATTGAAATTGAAGATGTTTTATTTATGCAATTTAATTTTATGAATATATTTTGTGAAGCGAAGTAACAAAAGTTAATTGAGCTTGAAGTTATTGGATTAAAGAAAATTAAAAAAAGAAAAGAAAAGAAAGGAATGTTTATTTAAAATGTGAGCTGTAAAATAATATTTATGAAATGAAAAATGCAGATGTTTTTAATAAATAGAAAATTTACATTAAAATTGTAATTAAATTAAAAAGGAAATACTTTTTAAAATAAATATTAAGGAAATTCTTTAGATCTTAAGTTACAGTCACACTGGGCAAATATTTGCCTAAAAATATAAATATTAATACTAATTAAAAACCGTTTAATTTAGTTGCAAGTTTATTAACTTAAACAGTTTCATATATACTTTTTAAATTAAGAAACACTTGTCTGAAGCAAACGGGTTTTCATCAGTACTCGTATCTAGTGGTTACGCTTTTTTGTGGGTCAATGTTTGCCTAGTGTGAATGTACCTTTTTATATATGAAAAAAATATTCACACTATAAAATTATATTAAAATTAAAATAAAATTTTCTTCATTTGCAGGTAAATACAAAAGCCAGAGACGTTAAGGTAAATTCTATTATCAAAATAGTTATTAAGGTCACCAAGAGATAAGTAAAATGCAGTGTACATATGGGCATTTATCCGAGAAATTCCACTTTATTGTCGCGTGCGACAGCCAGCAATTAAACTTGTATTTCTGAACAACGTGACTTCATTTTTCTTAAAATTTTACCTAACGTAGAGCTGCTGACGGCTTACAAGTAAAAAAAGTTTCGTTTTCTTTACAAAAAAAGCATATTTGCTTAGTGTCGCACGCTACAAAAACTTGACATTCCTGTGGGAATTCCCATATTATTTTAAAGTCATCAATAGTTTGAGTATAATAAATTTTTTTTATATAAATTTATTTTGGCAAAAACAATATAATAAATGTTAGATAAATAAGTTAATTTCTAAATAAAATACTCACCTGATATATCAAATGAATTCTGGAATAAAAAAGCAAAAATATAAAAATTAATAAAATTTTATAAAAAAAAAAATCAATTGTATTAACGTGAATTCATATTATGTCGAACGTGACCGATGCACATACGAACCAAAGGCGGCCATTGCAAGGCTTAATTAAAAAAAAGTACTCACTTAAAGTGCGTAAAACTCTACATCACTAGGTAAAAAATAAATGTCAAACAGAGAACAGCAATGAATAGTGGAAAATTGAGTAGAGTTGAATCATGACTTATAATTTCTTGTATTTATGCGCGCTCAAACTTATTGCAATCTTGTCTATGAATCATATTTAGTCGAAAGTTTGAAGTGCGCACCGAACTCATACTTAGCAACATTTATGACGTTATTGATTTCGACTCTCCTAGACTTGTGTCCAACAGTTCTTTTTGAACTACTTTGAGAGCGTTTGAATCAAAAGTTGTTTCAAACCCATTTAATTTACATTGATGTTTTTAATCGGACTTGTGTCCAACTGAACGAACTAGTTCAAAAAGAACTGTTGGACACAAGTCTAGACTCTCCTTAACTCAATGCCTATGGACGATGCAAAATAACTATGATTCACAATGAAAACTTCTCATATGAGTATTAAAGTTCTCATTATGCGGTTATGTGTTTCTCTGTTGATTTTTTTTTTTTTGTTTTTTTGCACGAATTGAAAAACAACCCTATTTACTACTATTGTATACTACTTGCAAACTGTTAAATGACTAAACTTTTAAATAAACATGCATACATTAGTTGAGTTGAGTGAGCTGAATCAATGTGAGTAGTATAATGCCCTAATTCTGTTCGACGAATGTATCGTCTTGTCTATGGACGAAAAAAAGAAGCAGTTTTGATTCTTTAAAACGATTACTATTTTTTGTCTATGCCAGAAGGTTCGTGTATTTGCTTTATGATTTTTTTCTAAACATTATATCCAACACATATTTTTCATATATTTTTCAAACTATTGTATAATAATTTAATTTAATTTTTATGTTTTAAAAACATGGCAATAATATTTATATTTTTCATTGTCAAAGACAACAACCATTTTTGAAGAAAATAATTTCGAGACTTCAAAGACAAGAACTCAGAAGCATTTTCAAACAAAACCGTCCTAAATATTCTTACTGAATTAGGGCATAAGTATTTTCCTGAAATTATAAATAAAACAGGTGATTTATGAGTGTGAGTGTGGTATGACTATGATGTCGACGTCGCATTCATTCGTTTATTTCAACCTATACTTATAAGTCAATGTCATCGTGAGTATGCGTAAATCAGAGTAGTTGAGTTTAAATGATTCTACTCACTTATATTTAGAATTTCGTGAGTCATTAAGAATAGCGAAAAAACGATTCATTGCAGCCGATCACTGATACCAAATAGGTAACGGAGTTTTCGTAGCCAAGACTTAAGATTTACCATTGTGACAGAAAACTAAAAAAATAGCCAGAAAAAAGCTAAAAACCAAGAGAAATTAATAACATGTGAAATCAATACTACAAAGCACATTTTCTATACCATTTTATGTACACAAATGTACTCGTATGTATATGGTGTCGAATCGTGAATAAATATCCCGAGTATCATGCGTATATTTTTTTTGTGCAACTAAATATCCATACTCTGCGTATAAGCATACTCCGATTATAAGTATGACAGAGAGTCAAGCCGCTTGGTTTTTATTTTTAGTTCTAGCTTATTTTAGTTTTTGGCATAAACGAAGTAGGGATGCTCTTGTATGTTTGAAATGACTTTAGATTTATAGTTCCTTGAGAGAAAATATGTGAGCGCACAACTATGATTAAACGCTTACTATGATTAATACTATTTACTTAAGTATATTTTTTTTTTTTGAGTACTCATTGTCATTCTCTGGCGAGCAGATGAATTCGACTTTAACTAGCAAAGACAGAAACCAAAATGTGTATCACAGCATTTTAAGCACATAACTGAGCCACTGTTAACAATTTAACAGTAGTTGCTAAATGTATTATGATTTTCAAATCCTTGGAACTGGAACGAGGAGGTAGATAAAAAAGTTAAAATGAAAGGGATTTTAATTTATTTATCATTATTATTTATTATTTTTAACTTTTTTTTTCATTTATTATTGATTTTTCATGCTTTATTGCTCCATGAGCTCCTATTAATTTTTACACCTGATTTCTCAGGCTATTTGCGTATTTGATATGTTCATGCCATGAGCCATGAACACCTGATGTACTCGTAGCATCAGTTAGTTTGTAATAAATTTGTTGAATGATAATTTTCTTTATAAAAAGTCTTATTGCCTGCCAGGTGCGCAAGAACTACTTGAAATACTCGCATGTATGTAAGTGATACACGTACCGCATATTTTGAATATAAAATACATTTTACAACAAAACATTAAATCTGCAAAGAAGAATGTAAGGAGTGTATTTAAGGTATTGTTTCTTCTATTTATACAATTATGCAAATTTTTATGTCAATGATAACTTTTTCTTCTTGCCTTTTTCTTAAAACCACCAAACTGTGTCACATCAGCTGAAGTGTTTTTACCGGGTTTTTATAGCTTTTTTTTTCTTCTTGTAAATTATATGTACATTTTACAAGTATACACGACGGATACTTGTAAAAAAAACTATTACACCATACGAGCGGGTATGAAAAGAAATTACTATTTGCCACTAGCATAACAACTCACTTTTATACTGTTTAAGCAACTGCTTACAAATTTAGCTGAATTTGGTTTTCAATTAAAAATAATTTTCATACAGTACGTGACAGTATGTGGCAAAGTGTGTGTGAATATTTTTGTATTGCATGTGTTCTATTTTATAAGTTTATTTATATTTCTTGTTTTTTTTTTGTGTAAGGCGGGAAAAATAAAACTGAAATTCCCTTATTATTTCCTGTGAATATACGAGGGCGTTAACAAACCAAGACCAACTGACGTATAGATGGCGGGCAACTTTACTTTGGTGAAAAGTGGCAAACCTTATACATCAAGTGTTTTAAGCTTCAAGTTGTGTATTTTTTTTAAACCATCATCTATTAACCATCTCAGTGAATTTGGCAAAGTTTAAACGAGGCCAAGACGTATACCTTAAAGGTCACTTCACGCCAGAAACGGTTATGTAAATCCACAAAGTGGTGATACATGATTATCGGCTGAAGTCGCGTGAACGAGCACACTGGCTCCAAATTTGAAGATAAGAAAATTGTGGACAAGATGGGTGCCCCATTTGCTCACAATATAACAAAAACATTGTAGCACAATGTCGCGAGAGCGGGCAAAAATTAAAAAAAAAAAAAGTTGTTTTAAATCAAAACCAACAAATTGCTTTATCGCATGCGCAATATTCTAATTAACTTAAATCAAAAAGAATTTTTTAAAAGGTTGATTTTTGAGTTAAATGAGTTTCAAAATCAATAGTTTTAGGTCAGTATGCAACTTTTTGAAAATAAGGTAAGAACATATGCAAACTGTAACAGCGTAGTTGAAAACAAAAGAAAAAATAGCTATGCTGCTTAGCTATATAGAATAAACTTAATGTGGTAAATAACAATGCAATAAAATTGTATTATATAATGTCAAATTCGCCCCAAATATTTCAAAACATTTCCATTTATTTCCCATTATTGTCTTTCCTAGCGGCGTACGACAAAATTAATGTAATGTTTGTGGCTAGCGGCGACTGTTAGCCGGCTTACAGCCCATCGGCTGTTTTTTTTGGTTTGTGCTCATGTGCAAAAACAATACAAAAACAATCTGAGCTAATCTTCTCATTGTTTTGTTTTATTTTTGTTTCACTCACTTCAAAGAACGAAACAAAACAAAATTAAACAATTTGTTTCGTTTATTTTCATACTCTGGTTTTAAGTTTAAAGAAATCAAAACAAAAATAAATTTATAACTGTAATTAAGTCGATTAAATTTGTTACGAAAATCACGTTTTAGCTCCTGTGTCGTTAAATAAATAGCATAGCTATAAAAGTGTAGATATTGTAATACAACTTGCAACTAAATTTTTTTACGATAATAACTCCATCTATTTTTGTCCGCTCGTTATATAAATCACGACACTGTGCGTCGTGTTAATGTTTCAATAGAACATTTCACTGTAATAAAGCCGAGATTTTGAATCAATTTGTAGCAATGAATGAGAAATGGGTACACCACTTCATAAAGAAACTTTCAAGGCATTAGACTTGAATGAGAGAACCGTGAGCAAAGAAGACGAAAATAGTTCAATCTGCAGGCTAAGTCTGTTTTGGGATATGCTGGCAATATTTATTTTTATTATATTCATAACAAAAACAATCAAGAGCAACGAGTTTTATGCTAACTGATTGCATTGTTTAAAGATACTCACACACATTTGCAATATTATGGTGCAATATTATTGATCAATATATTGTGCAATATTATTAGGCAATAATTGAAAACGTACCATGTGTGTAGTAGTTGGCATATGGCACAATATATTGGATTAAATCAAAAATTTCTCTTGATTTATATTGCGCAACAAGAAATATTGGCTAATGTGCTGACAACATTGTACAATAATTATTTCCAGGCGGTCTACTCTGTAATTCGAAATGAAAGAAAATGCTTTGGAATTTACATGTTATAAGCACACAAATTCGAAAACATTTCCTTCCGTTTCTAATTACAGAGTAGACCCCACAGGTACATTAAAATTATTTTTCTATTTCTTAAATTAATTAAAAATTATTTAATTTTTTAAGGATTTTGTATGTATGTATCATGACACAGTAAATTTAACATTTTTATGCAGCTTTTGTTTACTCTTACATATCGTGCCATATTATTTTTTTTTACCAAAATCGACTAGTTGCGATGATTAATAATAGATTTTAGGAAAAAAAAACGAGCTCCAAAATAAGTATCGATTATGTTTTTTTGGCGGTTATGGCTCGATATGTATATTTTTGAAAAAAAAAGTTGCGCCATATACTATATTATTTTTAATATTGCGCAATTTGTTGCGTAGTGTAGATCAAAACGACAATAAAAACAATAGCAATAAAGTACTCAATAATATTGCATAGTCTATGGTTACTTTAAGTGATGAGAGTAAGGAGAGAAAAGTCTGCAATTGGCGTGGTTTCATCAAGGCAATGCAGCAGTTCACACATTCACTATTGTGATGGCCCAACATCAATGAATTAAAGCTTAAATTAGACGTGACATATGCATAATGCCATAGCCATAACCAAACCAAAATTGAAATTGGTTCTATGGTGAGAGTTATGGCGTTATGACGAGTCACATATAATCGAACTTATTTAATATCGGTGGGAAAAGTGTTTCCAACTAATAGAAGACTATTTTTAATAAATAAACAAAATTCTTGCTAAATTTGTTGTATTTTATTTGTTAGATCGTCTGCTTTTGGGACAGCCCTCGTAGATGAATTCTGTAGTTTTTTTGTTCCTCTTTTTGATTACAAAAAAACTTTAGTAGTTGGGCACGAATACATTTTGTAAATAAATACCACCAACAAACTTACTAGTATGTATAGTCGTATTGTTCATAATTATAAAATAACTTAAGAGAAATAAAAAGGTTTTTTTTATTAAATACAAGATTTATTTCATTACATTATTTCTATAACGTACCTTTTCACAATGTATGGTTAAAAGATAACAGAGACTTTAACGGTAAGTTTTGTATGCAGTTAAAGTTAACTCTTAACCATAAGTTGTATTTAGATTTCACGAGAAAAGCGCAAATTCCTTTTCACAAAAGTATCCTTTTAAGGGAACCTTTTTCCTGAAGAAGGCACTTTTTATTGCAAGGTACTGTTTTTAAAATGGTACTTCTTTGCATGTTACTTTTTTTAAAAGATACTTTTTTTCAAAGTTTCTTTAAAAAGGTACTTTTTGTAAAAGGTATTTTAGTTAAAAGGTGCTCTTTTTAAAATGTACTTTTTTAAGAGGTGGTTTTTTTAAAAGGTAATTTTTTAAAGATGCTTTTTTTTGAGGTATTTCTTTAAAGGTACTTTTTTTAAAAAGTACTTTTTTACAACTTCCTTTTTTTAAAAATTACTTATTTTAAAAGGTACTTTTTGTAAACGGTCCTTTTTTTAAATATACATTTTTTAAGGAAATATTTTTAAAAAGTACTTTCCATAAAGGGTTCTTTTATTTTTAAAGTACTGTTTTAAAAGTCACTTTCTTACAAGTACTTTTTTATAACGAGCTTTTTTTAAATATACTTTTTTTAAAAGGTACTTTTTAAATTACACTTTTGTTTAAAAGGTACTTTATGTAAAAGATATTTTTTTGTAAGGTACTTTTTATAAAAGATACTTTTTTCAATGTACTTTTTTAAATAGTACTTTATTTAAAAGGTACTTTTTTTTCAAATGTACTTTTTTAAAAGGTACTTTTTTACAACTTACTTTTTTTAAAGGTACTGTTAAAAAAATTTGTATTAGAAGGTACTTTTTGAAGAGGTATTTTTTAAAGGGACTTTTTCTAAAAGCTACTTTTTTTAAAATGTACTATTTTTGAAAGGTACTTTTTTTAAAAGGAATTTTTTTCAAAGATACTTTTTTCAAAATACTTTTTTTAAGATACTTTTTTTAAAAGGTACTTTTTTTTAAAGGTCCTTTTTTTAAAAGGTACCTTTTTTAAAATGTAGTTTTTGTAATAGGTATTTTTATGAGGTAATTTTTCTAAAAAGTACTTTTTTTAAAAGGTATTTTTTTAAAAAGGTATTTTTTTTTAATATTTTTTTAAAAGGTACTCTATCTAAAAGGTACTTTTTCTTAGTTTACGTTTTTTAAAAGGTATTTTTTAAGGGTACTTTTTAATGTATTTTTTTAAATGTAATTTTTTTATTAGCTACTTTTTTGAAAATGTACTTTTTTTAAAGATGCTTTTTCTAAGGGGTTCTTGTTTTAAAACGTACTTTCTTAAAAAGTACTTTTTTAAATGTACTTTTCTTAAAGGGTACTTTTTTTAAAAAATTAAATTTTTTAGTAAGGTACTTTTTTCAAAAGGGTATTTTTTTAAATGTACTTTTTTAAGGTACTTTTTTAAAAGGAACTTTTTTAGATGGTACTTTTTTAAAAGGTAATTTGCTTAAAAGGTACATTTTTGCAAAGGTACTTTTGTAAGAGGTACTTTTTTAGTAGGTACTATTCTTAATAGGTACTTTTTTAAAAAGTACTTTTTTTAAAGTCCTTTTTCCGCAGTTATTGTAGTTTTTTTTAACTGCTCTTTTTTATAAATATTGCTTGTTTTTGTTTTTTTTACAAATAAAAGTATTAGTGCCTGAAATTAAACCATCCTAGAAACACTAGCATTGCTAAAGCTTTTCTGTTAAGCACGTTGCAGAAATGTTTTTTTTTATAATTGGTTTGTGTGTGTGAAAATGTAAAAATAAAAAAAAATAAAAAGTTAATAGTATTTAAGAAAATAGATTCCTATTTTGGAATCTCATCACGTTTTCAGCACTTAATCTAAATAAACACAACTACTATTTCCGGTATAAAAGAGAATTCATACAGGCATTATTTAAGAAAGTATACAAGTATGTATGCATAAAGTTATATAATAAAAATAAAAATAAATAAATTTACATACTAGTTAAATGCTGAAAGAGGGTAGACAGACTGTGGCAAATGAATAATAGTTACATATTATTAATTGGAGAACAAGAGATTTTGCTCAAAATTATTTGCTGCATTCAAAATAGGAAATAGGGCAAAATGTTTATAAGTGATTTCTATAGGAATGTTTTGGGGCGAATTGGCTGTTAGTCATATGGTATTAAGGGTCTAATGCGAAAGGCCTTTACGCACAAGTCTGGTCTCAGTCCTTGCTGAAAACATACTCGTACAATACAAAAGTTCATCTAGTTTTTCTCCAACATCAAACGCTTTTTAATCTATGAATTTAAAATCATAATAATATAAAAAAAACAAAAATTTATTTATACTTAATTTGCTAAAAATTATTTATTCAAAACAGGCTTTGTTGCTATTGAGGGGAGAAAAACAAACTTGACCAGGATTTGTTTTAATTAAATTTAGTTTTATTTACATTTTAATTTATTTTGCCTCAAATATGAGTTCTTTGACTTTTTTGTTGATAAAGTTAAATAAAAAAAAACTACTAAATAAATAAAAATTATGGGTTAAAACTTATTTTACAAGTACGGCAGTGAGAAAGAGTAACACGAGAGATGAGGGAAGCACAAAATATCCCAACTTTTAGAAACAACTTTTATCAGATACTATTTTACTTTTTTCTACAGAAACTTACCACTGCAATATGTATTTAAATAGTAGCTTTTGTCTATTTTCTATAACATTCATATGTAAGTACATACATATCGTCACCTATACTTTAAAAAAGGAGTAACTGCACTTTTAATAATTTTTATAGGAAACGCGAAAAACTTTATAAATTTAAGACTATTTATTTTTTAGTAGCCAAATTTTAAAATTAAGGTTACAAACCTAATTCGGATGTGATCCAATAAAAAAAGGAAAGAAACAGTAGTTGTTTTTTGCTAATGGTACTTAAGGCTTTTTGTAGCGCTTTTTCTGAAACCAAAAAGCAGTAAGTGCAATGTTTCTAGGGTTCCGTGCACCAAATATGAAAAGGAATCATATTGTTTTCGCTATGCTATCCGTCTGCCCGTCCGTCATAGGATGTTTTCTCGAGAACCGTAAGAGCTGCGCTCCTGCAATTTTCATAGAATATGTAAAATTGGCTCCTAAAAGAGAGCAAATATATATGACAGTTAACAATGAAAGGATGGTCTAAAGCTAGCAACGTAACATATTGAACTTCTAATGAAATATACAGAAAATTATATACAGACCGTGGGCACTTCGTTATGCTCTTATTCACACGTACTTAAACACACGTACCAAAGCGAATTGATACCAGGTGGTCTCGATTTGCAACTATGTATATTCGCCTTGTATATTTGTTAGTGTAACATCTCCTGCTCTCAGAATATTTCCTGACAGCAGAAAAGTTATGTCAGCTGGATAATTAAGATCTCCTGATGTGAATTCGCCTTGACACGTAGGGAAGAAAACAACTCAATCTCTCTTAACATTCGACACAGCATACATTTTACTCTTTTTCATATTATCACTAATCCATAAATAATATAAAGATATACATATATGTGTGTACCTGACTTTGATATACACACTTCAAATTTGCAAAGTTAGTGTATTATTATGCAGACATAGGCGTATAAACGCCATTCTGGGGGTGCATTGCCCCCCCCCCAAAAAAAATCCCTGTTGTCAACCCTTGAATTATTAAAAATTTATTGTAATTATTTATCGCCAGTCATAATGCCTCCCCTTGAAAAATGTATACCTACGCCAATGTATGCAGACCACAACAACTAGCACTGAAAATTAAAAAATCAAAGCTAAAGGATTTTCTATCAGTTAATGCAATTCTGACAACTTGCTGTATCCTCGAAACTCTTGAAATTTTCAAAAAACTCTAAAACTAAAAAACCCCAACATAAAAAATCGCCAAAAGCGGTAAAGAAGCGCCGAAGACAGGAAAAAAGCGCCAAAGCAAAAAAATCGCCAAAAGTGAAATAAATCGCCAAAAAAAAAATTCGTTAAAATTTAAAAAAAAAAGTCGCTAAAACTAAAATAAATCGCCAAAATTAGAAAAAAAAATTGCTAAAACTCAGAGAACGCCAAAGCTAAAAAATGCCCAGAACCGAAAAAAAATCGCGAAAACAATAAAAACTAAAAAAAATCGCAAAACTAAAAAAACCTCAAAAACAAAAAAAAAACATCAAAAACATACAAAAAATAGCAAGATCGAAAAAAGAGCCCTAAATAAGAAAAAGCGTCAGGACTTAAAGAAATAGGCAAAACCCAAAAAAAAGTTCAGCGTGTGCACTTAAGGCACATGTTAAATTTTAACAACTCCCGGGATTAAGACAAATCGATTGACGTATGAATCATCAAAATCGGTCCACGCGTTCGGTTTATATAGTGCCGCAAATGAACACACATACATACATAGACTGATAAACACAATACCCTTCTTTGCGTTGCGCAGTCGGGTAAAAAATTTAAAGATATTCGGTTATAAGGGCTAAAGTTCGTAGTGTTAGGCCAAAGCCTGACACTCTAATTTAGGTTGGACTCTTATATTTACGGAACTAATGCAGCCAAAGTATTGCGATTTTGTGCGAGTAACTATTTTTATAATGTTTTAGGAGCGATAGTATTCAGAAGTGAGCAAATGGGCGTGGCATTTCCCATATTTAATTTGAAGTATTTTGGAAAATAATATTGTAAAATAGCTGAGATTTTGTAAGATAATGCATTAATTTTTTAAATTGATCTAAAGAAAATAGTCGGTATAAAATTAATGGGCGTGGCACTTCACATGTAAGATTTTTTTAAATATTTTTAAAGCTTTTGCAGCAAGAAACTTGATCTATCTAATCTAGGACCAAAATGTCGTGGTCGAACTTGAAATCAGAGAAACAAGCCGATCGGCTCACAGTCGGCTCAAGAGCCGCCGCCGACTTTCAACGTAAAATCAAGCCGCCGCCGGTGCTAGCATCGGCTCAAAATCGCAGCCTGCCAAATTTCTACTAAATCAAAGAAATTATTTTGTTTTCTTTAATTTTTTTATAGAAATGTTTTTAAAAAACTTACAGAAAGCGGTTGCAAGTGTCAGCCGGCTCAAGCCGGCTTATGAGCCGCCGCCGACTTTTTAAGACGGCTTGTTTCTCTGCTTGAAATTCCGCAACCGTAGTAAAAAATTTACATTTTATAATTTCAATAAAAAAATTTAAAATTTCAATTTTGTTCGCTTACGTTAAATCGAAAAAAGGGCTCGATATATTAAAGATGATAAAAATAAATTCAGTAAAGGGCGACTTTGACTCGCACACGAAGGGTTCCGTACGTTGGGGTTTGAGCATTATTTTTAATACAGTGTTTTTTTACGTTTTTTCAGCTGAAATAATTTTTTTTTTGATTATGTTTCGCTTTTTTCTCGTTTTGGCGATTTTTTTTTAATTTTGGCGATTTTTTTCATTTTGGCGATTTTTTTCATTTTGGCGATTTTTTTAAATTTGGCGATTTTTTTAATTTTGGCGATTTTTTTTCATTTTGGCGATTTTTTTCATTTTGGCAATTTTTTTCATTTTGGCGATTTTTTCCCCTTTTTTTGCGATTTATTTTCGATTTATAAATTTTTTTTAATTTGATGCTTTTTTTTGTTTTGGCGATTTTTTTTTTTTATTTTTGCGATTTTTTTCAGTTTGGCGATTTTATAATTGTGAGATTTTTTTGTTTTATCGTTTTTGAAAATTTCAAGAAGTTTGCTCTTGAGGTTTCCAAGATACAGCAAGTTATCAAAATGACATAGTCAAAATTACATTAACTGATGGTACACCCTTTAATTAAAAATTTTTAAATTTAAGTGTTAAATGTTGTAGTCTGTACAAAAATACACTAACTTTACAAATTTTAAGTGCATATACATACAATTGTATACATATATGTATATTACATGGGATTTTAAAATTTTTCGTTGCTCGTTTTGGCACACCCTTTAATTTCCAACTCTCATGTATTTGTTGTTGTAGCGGCCAAGGGTCTACAAAGTCTGTCCGAATTTCAGGTCCGTAGCTCTTACGGTTCTCGAGAAAATACCCTGTGACGGACTGACGGACAGACGGCCAGACGGCCAGACGGACAGACGGACAGCGTAGCGAAAATAATAGGGTTTCTTTTCACCTTTGGTGTACGAAACCCTAAAAATCACCCTTATCGTGAAAAATTTTCCCTTTCCCTTAAATTGTGGTCGTCAATGTTTGCGCTGTAGTTGTGTCAGTATACTATTTTTTTTTAACACGGGAAATATTTCACGTGAACAAAATGTTCGCCTTTTATTCCCGATAAGGGTGATTATGTTTAAAATTTAGTTACAAAAAGTACCAGCAAATTTCGATTGTGTCTCAAGCCGTTTAGAATTTTGTGTGAAAAAGTAAAATTTATTTTAAAAATATTGTTTTTGTAGCTAAAAATAATATGGAAAAATAAATTGACGATCACTGAAAGAAAGTATTCGTTCGCTTATCTCTCTTGTTGTTGGATTGCTTAGCTATTGCTTATCGTTTTTATTGCTCATTCATATATTTAAGTATGCAAAGTTTACTTAAGCTAATTGCTGTTTACTGTGGTGTTTTCTATAAGGCACTTCCTTAGCCACCAAATGTCACTATATTAAGTGCATTTTGGTTGGGGTTAGTAAAGTTAGATGTAGAAGACTATTGTGATTTTGTTTGTTGCCGTGTACGCTAATCTAGCCGCACAAGATTTCTTAAAACTATTTACTATTGAAAGGTATACTAACACAATCCTTAAACTAAGTCACACTGCTGCTGGTTGTAAATATGCTGGTGGTATAGTTGCTACAATTTGCCACAAACAACAGTGTGAATGAAGCCACAATTTGGGGGGATGTGGACAACCTAACCTTGAGAGATATAAATGTATGTATGTATCTACAGTTTGTACTTATGTACCACATGTACTAGACAGCTTTAAAACACAACGCATGAAGGATTTATTACTCTTTAACTAGTTGCCAATTTTATGCATACATACATATATATTTTATATACACAAAGTTGTCAACTAGGAGCACAGATTAATCCTTCAGGTGGAGTGATTTCAATATGCCCGGTAAATACCTACATATGTACTTATGTGGATACAACATAGACCGTCTTGGTATGCAATCACGATTGTCTTACTTATACAGCATATTAAGCAAAAAAAGAATATGAGAAGTGTGAAAGTAAATGTTGTACAGAATTAAAGTTTTCCTGTAACAGGGATGGAAAGTAAGGATTTTTATATATTTTTTTCTCTAATTAGATATAAGAAAATGTTTTCCTCCCAAACATAAATATTCAATGAAATCATTATTAATTAATTTTTTCAATGATTCTATTAAATAGAGCTTTTAAGCTTATTATGTGTAGATCTTGTAGTAGTTCTCAATCATATATTTGGAGTTTTTATATAAAGATATTAAGCTTGCTAGCTTTTTCAAGAATTTCGTTCTAGGTATTTTGATAAGTTTAAACATTCAATCTGGTTAATTTATGCAATAAAATTTATAGTTTATACTGGTCAACAATTATTGAGTTGTTGAATTCAGTCAGTGAGTTAAATGAGTTAAATGATTTTATTTAATTAATTGAAATCATACATATACAAATAAAAAAATCCCTTAATTAAAACAAAAATAAATTTAAACAATTTTTGCAAATTCTGATTATTGATATAATCATTTTGTTAACATGGTGCAAAATTCAAAAATTTTGCTGGATTGTTTCCAGGCAATTTGATAATTTTTTGAAATCACCTTGACTTCACATATCGTGATTTGCAGAACTGGCCTGCTTGTGGCCTAAATTGAAACTTTTAAAAGCTGAAGATATTTGGTAAAAATTTAAAGCAAATTATTTAGAAATGCAATTAAAAACATAAACAGCCGAATTAATTTTCTTATTGCAGAAAAATACATATGTGTGTATGTACATTAGACCGTATCAGCAAAAAAAAAAAGTTCCCCATACACCAGCGAATATAAAGTATTGTTCCCAGGACATTTCAAAAAAAAAATTTTTTTGCCGAACGTAGGGGTCGTCTTTTTAGTTTTTTCGTTATATTTTCCATATTTACAGTCCGATCTTAAGGTTTGATAGAGCAACTTTTTTTTGTCTCAATATTTTTGTTCTTGACCTCATGTAGTACATATATCTGCCATGGCGGTCACCGACGAGTAGCGCATGGCATACATTTTTTCTAAGCTCGAGATCAGTCATTATTATTTTACTTTGATTTTTGTTGCTTATTCCTTGTTGTATAATTTGAGGTATGATGTAAAGGTTACTTGAGGTCAAAGACTTTTGAATTAAAAAAAGATTGGTCTGCCACAGACAAACTCATCGATATATTATACTTTAATATCTGAATATAAATACTGAAGCCATGACAAATTTAAAAAGGTGACCCCTACGGTCTGCATTTTTTTAAATAGTTGTGCTATAATTATCGAAATACTTGCTTAGCAAAATTTTTATGATTTTTTGCGAGCTATAAATTTCTAACATTAGGGTGTCACATTAGGGTGGTAGGAAATAAGATTTGGGGAGTAAGTACCCAGAACCGTACACTTTAGGTCAATGGATATAAGAACAGAAATATTGGCCTCCCTGAGACAAAAAAAATTTGCTATATCAAACTTTAAGATTGGACTGTAACTATGGAAAATATAACGAAAACACTAAAAAGACAACCCCTACGTTCGGCAAACAAAAATAAAAAATTGTTTTGAAATGTCCTTGGAACAATACTTTATATTCACTGGTGTACGGGGAACTTTTTTTTGTTGCCTGGTGGGCGACACGCTCTAATGTACATATTAACGCATTTATTTTCTTAGTTTTTGTATTCAAAAGAAACAATTTCAAAATCCTTACTTTCCATCCCTGTTACAAGAAAAATGTTATTCAGTATTTCATTTATTTTCACAATTCTCATATTCTTTTTTTGCTTAATATGCTGTATAAGTAAGCCAATCGTGATTAGATATCGACACGGTCTCTGTTGTACTTACATATCTACATAAGTACTCGTACATATGTTGGTATTTACCGGGCATCTTGAAATCACTACACTTGAGGAATTTCTCTGGTTTTGCTAGTTGGCAACTTTAAGTATATAAAATATAAAAATTATAATATGTGCATAAAATTGACAACTAGTTAAAGAGCAATAAATCCCTCACGCGTAGTGTTTTGAAGCTGTCTAGGACATACAACATAAGTGACAAGGAAAGCTTGTCTATATCTCCCCAAATTATGGTTTCGCAATGTTGTTTGTTGTAAATTGTAACAAGTACCACTAGAATTTACAACAATCAGCAGTATGCTTTAGTTTAAGCATTGCTTATAGCTTTCAATAACACTGTTTGTAATTTTTTAAGTCATGGAAATATAACCATATGATGACACCACTATGTGATAAAAGACAAAAAAACAAGACCCGTGTCTCCCAGTTTTGTCCCTAGTCATGCACTTTTTTTTCTATGGTCCCCCAAAAATTTGGGGCCTAGGTGTCATTTTTGCATTTTTCGGGCTCATATCTTGCAAACCGTTCAGAATTTTGATTTAGTCTCTGAGGCAATTATTATTATTATTGGTCGAACTTCATTTGTCTCGGTATTTATAATATAATCAGATCAAATTTCGTATCGCTTTGTAAGCCAAATTACATGTGATAATTATTAATGGACAAATAACACCAAAGTTAATTGTAAATATTCTGACAAACACGTAGTAGAACGGAACAACTAGCTGTTTTCGAAGGCCACTACCCCTAACAATTTTTAAATTTTATTCATGATATTGCCAAAATTTTCTATAGCTTTTTAATAGCATGCTTACGGCTAAATTTTTACATGCCGAAAATCATAATACCATCAAACTTTCCATACCTGACCTGTATATGACAAACATATGCAAGTATGTGTGTATGTGCAATATGTGTTTACAGTTTAAGTAATTTATTTATTACTAGCTAAAGCTCGGTGTGTTTCGCTACATTCTTTCCATATCGCTCATTTACTTCAAAAACATCATAACTCGGAAAAAGCTAGTTTTACCGAAAACGGGTAACTTAAGCATAAACTTAATGGAAAAAAAAGCAATGTGAGTCCGATCACAGGGGAGATGTGTAAACATCTAGTAATGAAAATTTATTTTTAATATTGGCTTAAGTTACCAAAAATAAGATATATAAATTTTTGACTCTACTGTATTTAAAAATCTATTTAAAACTGCATCTATAGTAGTGGAATTATTAGTTGTGGTGGATTGTGGATAAATTGCTCATATGCAAGTGGAAAATGTCAAATAAAAATGTTGATAAAGCTTGTGACTGTGGGTTTACAAAATTTGTATTAAAATCTCCACCCATAATCATTGGCCTGAGATGGAGATTGTTACTAGAGATGCTAAACGGGAAATCCCGAGCCCGGAAATCCCGGGCTTTTCGGGACTATGCAAATCCCGGAGCCCGGGATTTTTTAATTTTAAAGCCCGGGATTTTCGGGATTATCTGAGTCCCGATTTTTAGCATAAATAATGTTTTTGGCGGTCATCTTCTATATTAAAAATTATTAGAAACTCCTTGTTAAAATAAAAAATTTGCTTTGAATAAATATTTTCGTAAATAATATTAACGTACCTTTTCACAATGTATGGTTAAAAGATAACAGAGTCTTTAACTGGAAGTTTTGTATGAAGAACTGCCAGTTAAAGTTCACGTTAACTCTTAACCATACATTGTGAAAAGGGACGTAAATGGTATATATCTGTGGCAATAAATAATAATGGCTTAAGTTGACATAAGTGCTTTTTCATTTTATTACATATTCTTATTCTCTTCTTCAAGATCTATCACACAGCTAAATTTAAATTTTAAAATGTCATTAATATTAAAACTATACGCATTTATAATTTAGCTTAAGTCTTCATGGAAAATAATACATAAGCCATAACATCTTAACTCAACTTAATCTTTTTTTATTGTAGCTTTATTAATATTAAAATGTTTGAGCATTAAAAGTTGTATACATTTAAGTTCAATAACTTACAGCCCATTCAAAATATTTCTCATAAGAAAAAAACTTATATTTAACTTTAACTTAATTTAAAAACTTATTTAAAAAATATCTATACATTATCTCAGGTTTTCCGCAATTTTCAATTTAATCTAAAGCGACTTACTATCAAAACAAATTATTTTGCATTTCAATATAATAGCTTAAGTTCACTTTAGTTTTTATTTTTCTGCCAATGGATTTTTTCATAACATCTTAACTAAACAAACAACGAATATAAATAAACTAATGAAAAGTTTTCTTTTTTTTTTTTTTATAAAGTTAACAGTTTTGTTCCAAGTAAATGTGCATCTTTTTCTGTGGCTAAAAATTTTATATAAAAACTAAACACAATTTAGACAAAAAAAAATCTTAATATCTGGAAAGAAGACATTTCGACTTAAGCCATTATTATTTATTGCCACAGATATATGGCGTTTTCTTTTCTAGGTAAAATGTGTACATACATTGCACTTTTCAATTAAAATTTGCAACTAAATGTCTGAGTTATATAAGTACCTTTAAAATATGCAAAAAAAAATTAATTGTTAAATTAAAATATTATAATTACTATAAAGACGCACATTTGTGCACAATTTTTTCGGGATTTTGTAAGTCCCGAAAATCCCGGGGTCCTGGTTCGGGATTTCGAGACTCCATCACTAAATCCCGAAGCCCGGGATTTCAAAAAACCTGTCCCGATTAGCATCTCTATTTGTTACCCAATTGCCGTGCACCAGCTTCAGTGCAAGGCAACAGTACGTAATGAAAATATGTCATAATATAATATTATAAATTATTTATAAAGACTGCTTTATATCTTTTAAATAAATATTTGACATTTAAAACGCTCTTTTATTTAAAAGTTTATATTTATTTTATTTATTTGATATTTTTCAACTTTTTAACAAAATTATCCCCACTGGCAACACTATTACACTTCACAAGCAATTTCTGTTAAAATTAACATTGCTCCTGAAGGTATGCTTTAAAATTCGGTTGAGTGTACCTCTAGGCAGTTGTTAAGTTTCTCTGTACTTCTTGTTGTTCGTATGATTATACTAATACTACTACTAAAACACTAATAGCTCACATCGTTTTGATAACGGATCGCACATCTTACGCTAAATTTGTGATTGTATTGTGAAAAAGATTTTTACCCCCTAGCGTATAGATATTTACACATCAAAAATATTTTCTCTCAAGACTTGATTATATATTTGTATGAAATTTTTACATAATATGAATAACGATGTGAGGACTAATTTTGCATTATTAACAATCAGGTTTTTGAAGTTGTGACGCTGTTGCAGTAGTTGTGCGATATGTATGTACACAGAATGATCGTATATTTTAGATGTGGTTGCTTAGACCATTAAGAATTATATGACCAATACCCAGCAAAAAAAAAAGTTCTGATTTGGAAGCACTAACAATTGAAGGAAGCAATGTATTGCTTACTCGATAGCAAAAGCTTAGAAAAATGCTTCTGAAGAGCACTAACGTAAAGCGGGTTCTCTAACAAAGTAGAAAATTGTCACAGAAAATTTTATGGCTTTATTTTAAATTTAACTAAAACTTGATTTTTCCTAAGAACATGCAACTTTCTGAAGGCTACATCTCTGAAATCAGCTGAAAATTTGTTTTATTGTTTTCGTCATAATTGTAGTTATAGACTAGGAGAAATAAAGCGTTAAGCAAACTGACCCGAAGATGCGCACCAAGTGCCTCAGCATAGCTGAAAAGCCGAACATTTTTAATTTTTTATATATTTTTCGCCATTTTTTGCACCACAGCTGTCAAATTCAGTTAGATAATCTTAAAAAAAATTCCTTATAATACAATCTATAATCCTTATATTTTATAATATTATAATATTTTAATATTGGAGTAAACTTTTTTCAACATTTTCAGTTGTATTTTATATATGTAACGCCCAAAATAGAAAGGGACCTAAGGGTTTTGTTCAGGAGAGCCATTTTAAAGATTTAAATACGTGTGTCTTTGGTGTACCATCAATTTCATAAAACGCGCATATCTCTGGGAGGGAACACTTTTGGGGCATGGGATCGGTCCACATAAAAAAAAAAGTGAAAATTGTTTTTTTTTTTTTGCCCTTAGGTCCCTTTCTCTATGCGCTGTCACATATTTTATTATGCATTTTTTTTGTTACTCTCTCTGCAAAGCACAAAATAAAATGATAGCAAACAATTGCTTTGAGTTACTTTCGAACTCTCCTTTAAAATAAAGCAAATAATAATAAATAATATTAACAACTCGATATATTTATTTTTTCAATGAAGTGACTTATGCCACTTTCAAAATAAACGGCTTATATTATAATTCTGAAACAAGTAGCTGTTAATATTGTTGATGCAATTTACATTCGAATTATGCACATACATACTTACATACATACATACATACATATTGAACATAATACTGAACTAATGAGCATATCGTTACATCAATACAGAAAAGCCCTAACTAAATATTTTTGTAAATCGAGTTTTTCGTATATTTCGATAGAAGACCAACTAATGTATCGAAAAATGCAAAAATTTTAATTTAAAAAAATAAAGAGTTAGGGTCTTTCTAATATTAAGGTAACGATATGTATCTACATATGTATGTATGTATGTATGCATATACAACAAATTTTTTTATTATTTAAAGTTGCTTAAATTGGACTACAGTTCGTACTTTAAGAAAATAAAATGTTTGCACTTGAGAGCCTTTCTTGAGTGACAAAAAAAAATTATATTTAAATTTTTAACGATTTTTTTTAACTATTATTTTTTTGCATTCATTAAATTCTTTAATGATATTTAAAAGGGAAACAAAATGTTTAATTCTTTTTCTTTTTGCCGAATTTTTGTTGCGTTTTCCATTACACAAGCTTTTTGTTATTGTTAAGTGAGCCAATATGACAGCCTTTATTTTTCGCCTTACAAAAAAAAATACAAGTGTGTTGTAAATAATTTTTAACTTTTTTTTTTTTGCAAGTTTTCAAAAAATATATTTTTTTTTTCAAATTTTTTCATGTAATTGAAAAAAGTTACTTTCAAAAATATTTATGGCAATCTGTGCATTCCAAAGCAGCTTGAGCGAAAGCGATAAAAAAAAGTGCCGATCACAAATGATATTCTCTGAAGGGGTGCCACCGGCTGAAGTTATTTTATTCTCCACCTGCAGGCTTATCGTGAAGGAGAATAGAAACCAGATGTTGTTGGCAATAGTGGACACCCAAAGATGCTTTTATTTTGTTTATTTTTTAAATATCAGGCGCTTCCGCTTTCATCAAATTATAGTCCTTTAACGAGCTGAAAGTAAAGAAGCTACTGTTTGAGAAGAGTGGAAGTACTTGACATTCAAAACTTTCACTTTCATCAAAGAGACCTCTACCACCAGGAAAACCATCTCTTTGAGAAGAGTCAAAGTGTGCCCTAACATACTTATTCTATTGCTTATGTTTGAAGGCAATTAAGGGGTGCCGATAACCTTTTCAATGAGAAATATCAAGACCAACAAGTCAATGGCGAACGATTTAACTAATTATACAGAATTATGCAGGAAAAAGAATATGAGAATTTTAAGAAACGTATAAATGAAATTGCATAAAGCAGACGTGCCCAACTATGGCCCCTAACTGCTCTTTTATTTTTATTTCAAAATGCAAACAACTGAGAAACAGAATAGCAAAAAATTATATATGATGAAGATGTTTTAAAACAAAAATAAAATTACCCGAGTCGCAAGTGAAAAATTTATTTGTAAAGCGCTATAAAATGCATATTATTAGCTGAAATTAGCCATATAAGCAATGTGCGAGCTTTTACAAACGAGCTTTGTGCTTTCACACTGAGGAGCACGCAACAGATAATCAGATCTCGAAACAATAACGTTGCCAAAGCAACAGGAAAAAATTGTAAGAGCTTTTAAAGCTGTTTACCACAAATGAAAAAATGTCAGAGAATGTGTTTAGACGTAGTTGGCATAATACTTACAAAAATTTAATTGAAACAGTTAAACTTTTATTTGAAAATGTAATGGATTAAAAGTTTTAAAATTTCAAAATTTAATTGAGTCTATAAAACTTTTGTTTCAAAGTTAAATGTTTTAACAATTTTAATTGACAAAATTAAATTTTTAATTGATTTTTGTTTTTTTTTATTAAGGGTGTTGATTAAAAAAATATACATATTTGTATATGTCAAAGAAAGCGCTAGATATTTAACTTGAACAAAAGAAATATAAGAAAAACTTAAATTTCTAGTGTGTTAAATACTTCTACGCCGAAAAAAAATTAATATGAAATTTTTTGTAACATCAATTAAAAAATTAATTAGATTTTGACCAGAAAGCAATTTTATAATTTAACTAGTTCACTTAATAATTTAACTTATTTGAAAATATTAATAGGTGAATATATTTTTCTGTGTATAGAACTGTTTAGCGTAATAAATCGTGCCATAACCGCAAAAGAAAAGCTTAAGCGACATAGTTTTCGTATATAATTTTTTTTTTACCCAAATCGATCGTAAATAATCGATTTTCATAAAAACACAAGGTCCAAATATGTGTCTGTTATACCTATTTTTTTGACAATTATGGCTCGATATCTTTATTTCAAAGTAATTATTTCACCTGTTTTGAGAAACGGACAAAACAGACCCATAGGGAACAGATTTAGAGGTTTAAAATATATAAAATATATACAAAAATTGTCTTCATTAGATTGTACATAAAACAGCTCCACACTTTCTACATGATCACGTGTAACCAAACACAGAAAAATATATCAATTGCTTTCAAGCTTCACATTGCTTGAATAAATAAAAAAAAACTATTAAATTTTTGCAACTAATTATTATCAAAAGCATAAAGTCACTTAAAAGAGTTGCAAAGATTTTTATTTTTTATTTAAAAAATTATTAAGAACATCTATGATTTCAATTAAGTGGTCAATTGAATGATTAAAAATAATAATCGAAAATAAATCTAAAATACAATTAAGCTAATGAATGCATTAAACAACTCAATAATTGAAATATTGAAAACCATAAAGTAAAATTTGTATTGAATATATTAAACAATTTGTTCAGGTTAGCTGGTCGGTATGCAGCATTTTGATATTGCTATTTTTTTTATTAAAGAACGAAAAACTATTAAGAATTTCGAATTCAAGTGAAACTTTATTGTCGATGATATATTTTTCTTAATTTAAAATTTGAATTGGAAGGGCGTTATGTGTGACATCTCTGCTATGAATAATTACAATCAGTGTTGCCAGAAGCTTTGCGAAGAAAATCATCATTTGTCGGAAAGAAAATCATATTTTGAAGAAAAAAATCGTCGTTTTTTTTCAAATAAAAAAGTTACAACAATTGACATATTTGTAAAAAAAAAATCATATTTCTCATTGGATATGCCGAAAATAATGATGCATTTTTGTGTATCTAAGACACAGGGTGTGAAAATAGACTGTCTCGCTTTACAGGCAACACAAAACAGTTCGCAGTTTTTATTTTGCCGAACGTGGGGGTCGCCAAAATATGTACATTTATCATTATATCTTCGGCATTTACAGTCGAATCTTAAAGTGTGATATATCGATGTTTTTGTCTCTAGCAATCGAATGCTAAGATTGTTGAAATATTTACTTTGCAAAATTTTAATGATTTTTTGCTAGCTTTAATTTTCTGAAATTAGGGTGGTACATTAGGGATCGAGAAACTGAGATCTGGTAGGTAAATATTAGAACGGGATATTTGAAGTCAATGACTATTGAAGCAAAATTGATACAAAAACTTCGATATATCACACAGTAAGATCCGTCTGTAAATGCCGAAGGAATAATGAAAAATGTATTTTGGCGACCCCTACATTCGGAAAAAAATTATTCGAAACTACCTTGCAACAATACTTTATATTCGTTGGTGTACGGGGAACTTTTTTTTGCGAGACACCCTATTGCCTAAGTAAAGTGAATGAAGGCAATATATAACAAGCTGATACAAGACTGTTTTCTTTATATACATATATGTAGCTTTTGATAAACATTGGTTTCTCGTTTGCGGCACAGTATATTCAAAATACATTATGTCTGTAGCAAACCAGAAACCAACCGACGATATGTGCTCTTAATTATGAAAAAGGTCTAAGTCTTATGCATTTTTGCTTCGAAATATGCATTAAATTATAAAAAAAAAATTAATTAATATTTAATAAGTATTAAATAAATTTATATTAATCGAGACTAGTAAAACTATAAATTAAAATGTTGCATTATATAAAAATATATTTTGATATGATCAATTGTAATCTACTTAATATCTCGATCAAAGAAATGTATGACTTAGAACACTTTCATAATTAAGGGAACATATGTACGTATGTATGTATTGAAACTAAAAATCATATTTTGGCCCAAAAATCATCAAAAATATGATAAAATCATCATTCTGGCAGCACTGCTTACAATATATAGGCCAGTAATGCCAACGTAGCGTTTTTAACAACATATTTAGTAGACAATATTATTATTATTACTCTGATTAATTTAAAGCAATCAATATCTGTTTATGCTTTGGCGATTAATAGATACTTCTTGTATTTAAAAATTTTTTTTATTATGTAAAAAAATGCCTGATTAATTTAAGTCAGTGTATCGTTAACTAATTGTTAGTGAAATTTAAACATTTAAATCAATACAAGTACTTTAGCAGACACTTGTCGGTATAAATTTCTGCATAAAAAATATTAAACTACATAAGTCCGATTCTAGCAAAATATAATTAGAAACTCAGCACAAGTCTGCAGGAAAAAATATCAAAGTCGCATTGCGGTTTTCAAAATAACTGTTTTATGTTATGAAAATTATATGAGATTGTAGAAGATTAAAAATAATGGCCTAGTGATTCGACGGAGGCTACTATTCGGTTCGAAACCACTAGACTACGCTCTCTAGCCGTGAAATAGGTTATTCATTGCTGTAAAAAGTGATTACAAATTCCACTTCATCCAAGCCGAGGTGGTCATATGATATACGAATATGAATTTAAATAACTTTATTGTTTTTTTTTTTTGTTAAGCATGTATAGTAGCCTAAGCAGGAACGAAATGCATCTAGACGTGCTTAACCAACAACAAACAATAATAGTAATATCATGTAATTCCTTTATTATAACTTGCCAATAAGTAAAGTTAAGATGCCATCGGACAGATACATTTTTATACCCTTTACCAAAAATGGAAGAGGGTATATATAGGTTTGTCATTCCGTGTGTAATTTCCATAATATTGATATGCGATCCATAACATATATATATATTCTGGGTTCTTATGAATAGGGAAGATGAATAAGCGATGTCCGTCTGTCCGTCCGTTCGTGAAATCGGTTTTCCGAAGCTCCCAGAAGAGCTAGAGACTTCGGTATTGGACTGGTGCATCAAAAATGGTCCAAAATAGATTGATATTGAAAATCAGCAAAATCGAGCACACGGTTTCAGAGCTGGAAAACTTAAACTTGATTTTGCCATATAAAAGTAACTAGATGACCCAAATTTTTTGATTTTTTTTTTTGTTTTTGTTAAATAAACTTATTTTATATTTTAGTACTAATAAAGTTTGTATTAAAAATATAAAAAAAATAAAAAGGACGTTTCCAGGGTTGGGAACTTTAACTTTTTTGTTATATAAAAAATAACCTACTAAAACTAATTTTTCCTCTTTATCTATAAATTCAACATATCTTACATTCTTAAAAAAAATATTGGTGTAAGAAATCAGAAAATTTTTAAATTATATTTCCAGTGTTGGGAAACGTACCTTTTTTGTGATATATGAAATTAACTATGTCTAATAACTTTATTTTATATTTTAATTTATATATATTTTGTATGCTTTAAAAAGAAAAGATGGGTATAGAAAATTAGAAAAATAAAAACCACAGCTCCACAGCTGGAAAATTGATTTTCCAGCTAAAACTAGTATTTTCCTTATTTATTTTTTTCTTTGTTCGCTTAAAATATTTTACATAATTTTTAAAAAAAGAAGATTGGTATAAGGAAGCAAAAAAATCTAAAAGGATAATTCCAGGGTTGGGAAAAGTACACTTTTTTTGATATATAAAACTAATTAAATAAAGCTAGTTATTTCTTTGGAAATTAAATATTTTCTATATTTTAGAAAGAAATAAATGTGTACTCGTATTAAAACCAGAAACATTTTAATTATTCCAGGGTTGGGAATTGAAAAAAAAATTTGGGTTAAAAAATAACCAAAAATAAATTTTTTTTAGTTAAAAATATTTCATGTTTTAGGAAGATCTTTATTCAAGCAAATTCTTTAGTAGAAAAAAACCGAGAGGTCACTTACTAAAAAGTGCACTATAACAAAAATATTATAAATTTGATCACAAAACAAATATGTTTGTATGCATCTATGTAATACATATATGTACATATGTTGGTAAAGGGTATATAAGATTCGGCACAGCCGAATATAGCACTCTTCCTTGTTATACATGTGTATGTACGACTTGAATAAATTCATACAGCGTTCAATTTCTGTGTTTGAATATAGAAGTGATGGAATTTTGATGGCAATTTTTGCTGATGCCTGAAACAGGCTGTTACATCAACCGAATCTTTATAAGATTTTACTTCTTTCCAAAGTATGTTAGTGGACTCAATTCATTGTCTATACTAGACATAATTTCGATATTAGACTCTATTTGGACATTTAATGGCATTATGTCTTCTTTGTTGTTTGACAAAACACTTTTTACGTTCCTATTTTACGTAAAATACTAAAGTTTGAGGGTAATCTGGCGCGAATTTCTTCAACCTATTTTCTAACAAACACTTACACTTACTTCAATAGTGTCATAACTCACAAAATTAGTTTTTTTTAGTTAATAATGCAGACTAATGCGGAATTTTGTATTTAATCTTGTGTAAAAATTTCATATATGCAAATAGCTTGTACCATCACCTCCTGAGAGAATAATATTTTTTCATTTCTGCATTGAGTTGTATGGAAATTGAAAATTTAAAAGCGTTTTCTGCAAAAATTGTTTTTTTTTTTTTGTTGTGAAGTAAATGAGCGATATGATTTTTAAATTACAGGTTTCCGCGAAATAAAATAGATCAAGACCGCCACGAAATACAAAGCACCAAACATTGATTTTAAAAGTCACTGAGCACTAAAAACGGTGAGAAAAGCACTGAGTTGACAGCGCTGAAAGTTACTCAAAAGCATTCCAAATCAGGGTTGTCATATTTTTTCCGACATATTTCGCCAAATTGATTTTAAGGGTCGCCACGATCAATTTATATATATGTACATATATATACATATATGTATAAGGTATTTTTGATATATATTTGATAATAAATTTGTTTTTATACAACACTTTTTTTAATATAAATTTTTATAAAATAATTGTAAAAGAATTTAGCAAAAAATTGCCAAAAGTAGAAATAAAATCACTTATAATTATTTCTTGTAATTTTATCTCATCCATATTTTTATAATTAATAAAGGGTGTTTGTTTTTAAAGTGTCACAACTTTGAGTTGGCATCACAGCTTTATTTGAGCACCCATGTAACAGCTGATAGTTGCTTAATGTTTAGTTTGCCTTGAAATTTCATTGGCGGTATTCGGTGTTTGATGCAAATTGTCTTGCGTCATTGTAAATGCAAAATATCGTAGCTTTTCTTTAAAATCCAACAATAAAATACACAAACAAAAGCTACAATATTTTGCATTTGCACTTACGCAAGACCATTTGCATCAAACATCGAATACCGCCATTATAAATCGACTTACACCAGAGCAACGCGTGCAAATTGTTGAAATTTTTAATCAAAATATTTCTTCTATTCATCAAACTTATAGTGCACTTCTTCCATTTTATAAGAATAATCATACAAATCCAGTTGTTTTAATTTCTTGCAGACGAGCTGTGGTAGCATTTATTTTTAAGACTACTCCTTCATAAAAGAAATTTTCCTGAATTAAATTTTGTTGAAAAAAATAGCCATAAAATCGCCAACAGATTTATTTATCGCGAGATAAATCGCAATGTCGCCAAATCAAAAATTTAGACCCCAAACAAATTGAAGAATCGCCACTTTTGGCAAGAAATTGCTATATCTGACAACCCTGATACCGGTTCACACACTTCAACTTTAATTGATCAATTCGTAGTTCAGCTGTAAGTCCTAATTTACACTCAGCAAGTCTTATTTTTCGGAGAGAAAGACGAGGGGAAAAGAAAAACTTATGTTCCCTTCGTGTCTCTCTCTCTCTCTCTCTCTCTCCGACAAACTAATCAGCTTAGCAATAACACTTACTTAGTGCAAATTAGGACTAAAAAAGACGGAGGAGTAAACACAAATAATTTCGCGCGAGAGAGCATTTTTTTTCTCATTTCATGTACAAAATTTTACGAATTTTTACTTGGGGTAAGTGGGGACAAAATTAAATAATCAGCTGTTTTTTTTTTTTTTTGTTTACTTATGAAATTGCTAAGTTGATCAGTAAAATTTACAAATAAAGAAAAAAAGTTTTTAAGATTTTTTTAAAAATTAGAATCAAAGGTTTTTTTAACTTGAAGTTGTGAGCATATTTGTGCATATTTCTCCCTTTCTTTAATCTGAAAAAAAAAATGATTGTACAGATCAGTGAACAATTTATGAACACATCTCTTACGTGGCTTTTACTTTTTATCATTTTATTTTAATTTACTTTTAACAGCTGATTGATTCGGTCTTGTACATTCCGTAAAGTATGCGAAGAGAAAGGCGCTATCTTTTGAGGGTTAACGAAGGCGATGGCTTTGGCTGAAGTAGTTAGCACGTTGACTATAAAACCGAAGGTCCTGGGTTCGAGCCCGGTCTCCGACAGTTATTAAAAATAACAACACCACGCATTTTTTTTAATGTGTATTAGTGTCTTTTGTATAAGTTGTTGTGGGAAAAGTTCTAGTGATGAAGGCATAAGGCTTCATACAGGCTTCATCAGATACTAATACTAATGTAACATCAGAGCGCCCTCTCTCGTTGTGCAAAGAGCATAGTTGTAAAAAAATTAAGCTTTCCTCTATCACTTCCTTCACCACCTGTCTTCTCTATCACTATAATTTCCCTCACACCCTCTCTCACTTTCTTCTCTTCAATTAACAGGTAGCACCAAGGGATCATTGTATTGGACCCAAGTGAGCTGGACTCTAAATTTCACCCTTCCTTACCAGCAGCCTAAAAACTTAACCTAACCTAACCTAACAGATGATGCCAATGATGCAAATTTTTGTTTTTATGGTGTAATGCCTTTTTAAGCGTCTAAAATCACTAATATAAAATTTAATTTAAAAAGTAAACATCATTAGTATTTTAAGATTTGCATTAATAGTTTCTTGGAATTCAGCAATTTTATTAAACTTTGCTACATTCAGAGAGTAATTTTCTTCTTACTCTCATTAGTCCGAACCTGCACGAAGTTTTGTGGAACACACCTAAGATAAAATTAAATCGATTCAAGCAGAGAGTTGTTTGCTTAAAATATATTCTTTCTCTCAAAAAGAGGGACGTCAAACAACTTTAAAAAAAATATTGTGCGAACAACATGGGCGAATCCACCTTAAGTCTGCAGCTGTCAAATTAACAAAGTCCATAATAATATCGACGTCAAATGATCTCTAAGTTAGCTGTTGCCACTTAGTATTTTTAACAGTATGAACTAGTTCACTTTATAGTTAAGGTTTTCTAAAGTTCGGATTACTTATCAAGAACTTTACCGTCAAGTTGCAATAATATCCTTTATACGAATTTTCTTTCAACTTTAAATTATATGCCTCTTGAAAAAACACCCTTTGCTTACACATATATGTAAGTATTTGTAAGTGTACGTGGCACTTTGCTAAATATTTATTTTGTTCCTTTTTTAATCTAATTTTTAAGTGTTCAAGTGCACACATGTGTACAAATAATAAAATAAATTAAATTTTAGCTATTTATTTTGTCCAACTTTTTGTTAGCTAAACACATCTGTACATCCATACATACATAAGTATGTATGTACATAAATATAAAAGGATTTTGCATATTCAACATATTTTTTTTTATACACATATTTTATGTAAAAATCTCTTTTTGTCTAAATTTTCATTTGTACATTGTTTGCTATGGTTTACATGCTAAAAATTAGTTGTTTTTTTTTGCTCCTGTATTTAGCGTTTAACCAAAACATACAAAACAAATTAAATGGCAAAGTAAAAAGACTGAATATACAAACGAATCTAAACAGGATAGTAATGGCAGAATAACAGCAAGGCAAGAAAAAAGCGCAGCTGGAGGAGAAAAAAATGCCAAATAAACAAAAAGTTAAAATGATAAAATTAGCACGTACTTTGGACGCCTTCATGGGCAGCACAAGCACACACACGCACACACACACACACACACATACACACACACACATACACACACACACACACACACACACGAAAATACCCATTTACAAAATAATAGGAAAAGAATATAAAATATAAAGCATTAGGCACAGTAGGGGGGCTCAAAAAAGAAAGCATGAAAGCCGTTTAAAAAAATACAAAACAATTCTATTTTTATTCTGATAAATAACACGTTTTCTTTTGTCGCCTTATTACATTTTATCTGGGCCATTCGTTGCGATTAGAACAAAGGATATGGAAATCGACAAGAAACCAGACTTTTAATTTGGCTCCAATTGGTTTAAGATGGGCGTTCCCAGTGTGAAACCATTGTACTGATTTTAATTGATGAATTCTCCGAACAAGGCAACAAGCAATCATCAGAGGCATTATAATTATTTCATTGTGTATCATGGTGCCAATAAACTCACTGTGTCAAAAATCATAACAAAAGCCAAGAGTGATATTAGACCACTCATTCATAGAAAGATGTAGTATTATAGAACATCAGTTGATATCAAGATTAAGGATGTACATATACGAAATGCTAAGAAAATCTATAAAAGGATATGCGTAACACTCATATATCCTTACATTTTAAAAATTTAATTTTAGCAGCAATACTTCCTATTACTTTACAGAGTTGCTTAGTTGAGGTCGCTGGTGAAATAGAATTGAATCAGTGCGGCAGTAGGAATACTTTTTCTGCATCCTTAATTTAAAAAACAGAATTTCGCCAAAAGTTATAACAAGAATTCAACAAAAATTGTGAATTAATTATAAAATAATAATGTCAAAACATTCAGTAAATTAAATTTTTAATCAAAGCAAGAAGAAGTTTACCTTCCATATATCCTTAATTTTAAAATTCCAATTTCGGCAACACTTATGCCTAGAATACAATTCCTATTATATAACAACTTAGGAAACTATAAAGCAAAGCTCTGTAGCAAATTTCACTTCATTCGATGCAAGGACTTGACTGTCTCCCATATATCCTTTATTTTATAAAATTTATGAGCTTAATCGTTAAAAGCTAGTATCTAATAAAAATATGTAACTTTATTACAGAATTGTACTTAGGCTTAGATCTCTGGTAAATTTTATTTTCCCAATCAGTGCAATAAACTTCCAAACTCCCAAATATCCTTTATCTTAAAAAAAAAATTAATAACAGCAGCAACTATAAACAAAATATTAATATCTTAATATCTCTCATAAATTTCATCATGACGGAAGCAAGGACATGACTATGTCCCATATGTCCTTGATTTTAAAAAATGAGTTTCAGCAAGAATTATAGTTAAAATCTACAGAAATTTTTCAAATATTTGGTAAAACAATTAAAGCAAAACTATTTGCTTAGTTTAATTACAAGCGCTGCAAGCAAATGTCTAACTTACATATGTATGTATGTATGTATGTATGTACATCCTTAATTCAAAAAAAAAATCAATTCAACTCATATTATGCCTTAAAAATATGGCCAAATTTTATAATTAAACTGTCTGCTAAGCCTAATGTTAATTGAAACAACACAACTACTGTCTGCCTAATGTCCTTTAATTTTAAAATTAAATTTTAGCTTTAATTATAATGGCAAAGCAGCAAATATTTGTTATTGCTTCTGGATATGGATTACAAATTTTTCTGAATAATTTGATTTTAATATTTGCAAGGACATGCATATCCTTCATATATCCTTAATTAAAAATAATTGAATTTGTGCAAAAGTTGTGCTTAAATTGTAACAAATCTTTATATAACTTAGCCTACAAGTTAAATAGCAAATTCTATTTGAATCGGCGTCAGGATAAAGATAATTTCTATATGTACTTGATTTTAAAAATTTAATTAGAGCTACAATTATGATTAGAGTGCCGTGAAAATATCTAAGGACTTCTGAAATGATATACGAGTATGTAAGCCTTTGGAAAAAATTTATTTCGATAGGTGTAAGGACATGTGTATCTTTCATGTATCCTTAATTTAAAATAATTGACTTTCTGCAACAAATATGCTTATATTGCAATAAATCTTTTTATAACTAAGCCTACGAGTTCTCCGGAAAATTTAATTTCGATTGGCGCCAGGATGTAGCAAACTTCTATATATCCTTGATCTTAAAAATTTAATTTTAGCTACACTTATGACTAGAATGCAGCTAAAATAAATAAAGAGTTCTAAAATAATATCTGTAGGACTTTGGAAAAATTTCGTTTCAATTGATGCAACGACATTGGTATGTTTCATATAGCCTTAATTTAAAATAATTTAATTTCCGCAAAAATTTTTCCTCAAATTGCAACAAATGCTTTTATATATAAACCCACAAGTTCTTTGGCGAATTTTACGTAAATCAGGGTCAGGATATGGCACAATTCTATATATCCTTGATGTTAAAAATTTAATTTTAGCTACACTACACACATACACATATGTCTAGCATGCAGCTAAAATAAATAAATACTTCTAAAATAATATATGTAAGACTTTGGAAAAATTTGATTTCAATCGGTGCAAGGACATTAATATGTTTCATATATCCTTAATTTGAAATAATTTAAGTTTTGCAAAAATTTTGCTCAAATTACAACAAATGTCCTTATATCTAAGCCCACAAGTTCTTTGTCGCATTTTACTTAAATCAGCGCCAGGATATAGCTAAATTCAATGCATCCTTGATCTTAAAAATTTAATTTTAGCTACACTTACATATGTATGTCTAGAATGCAGCTAAGCTACATAAAGACTTCTAAAATAATATATGTAAGACTTTGGGAAAATTTAATGTCAAACGGTGCAAGGACATTTGTATGTTTAATACATCCTTAATTTGGAATAATTGAAGTTCTGCAAAAATTTTGCTCAAATTGCAACACATGTTCTTATTACTAAGCCGAAAAATTCTCAAGCAAATATTCTTTCAAGCGGTACTTCTGTACATCCTTGATTTTAAAAATTTAATTATAGCTAAAATCAAGATTATAATGCCGCGAAAATGTGTAAAGACTTGTAGAATTATACATGTAAGAATTTGGAAAAATTTCCTTTCAATCGGTGGAAGGACTTATCACCCGCCCATATATCCTTTATTTGTAAAATTAAATTTAACTTAAATTGTGATCGAAATATGTGGATAATGGTAAAATATGTCTTAAGCTAAGCAGGTACAATGGCGAAACAACTCTATTTCAATTTTATTTTTTAATTTTTAAATTTGTTATATATCAAGTGCAATGAAAATTATATAAAGGATTACATTTCGAAAAAAAATTACATATATATCTCAGCACAAATACAGGCAATATATCTGGTTTTTGCCCAAAGCAAGATAAAATCATAATTTCACATTATAAATTTTTTTTTAAATATCAAAATTTAATTATTTTTATTTTATAGAATAATAAATTAAAAACCTTTTAGAAAAACCCTCGTAATAGAAAAAATAAGAACAGTGTATTCTGAAAAAAAAAGTCTTGCTGTTTAATTGAATTTAAATGTTAAAACCAGTCAGCGTATAAAAAAAATATATAAATGTCTTAATATTGTTTGTTGCACTTCTTATACTGAGTTCTTGTGGCACAACGAAAACTAACAATCGTAAGCCATCAGCATGAAGTGAGCGCCTTGCAGGATTATTTTTCATGTACTAATTTCACAACTATTTTTCACTCACAAGCAAAACATGTTTTTCCTGTACACATTTTCTTTCTACAATTTCTTAGAAAATATGTTGTAAAATAGGAAAAGTTATTTCAATTGCAAGTAAAATTTCTTTAACAAATTTTTAAAGTCTGGGCTAAATTGCAATTCCATGTTCTTAGAAAGAATAAAGAAATCATCATACAAAACAACTTCTACTCTAAAATAATGTTTTAATGTTCATTTTACTCATGCAACCAACATCTTTTCCAGCCACATTACCTTGACATGAAATGTTGAGTTTCTTTTCTTTTCATTTATTTTTGATTGATATCGAAATGCTAAAATTGTAACTCAAATGTCCTTTGAAAGTGGGGTAAGCGGCAAGGGCCAGGAAAATTTCCTAGAATTAAGAAAACATATTTTTAAGTGATTTATGATTCTAATGAAATGCACAATTACTTGTTCCAACCAAAGAAGGAAACAAATAATGATAATTACAAATACTATTAAGCAGCACTTGAGAGGACTTTTGGTGGCATTTTTAATGGAAATAAAATTGCAGTTTATTTGACCTGTAGTGTATGCATTTCATTTAAAATATTAAAATGTTACTTTTTAATTGTTTTTACTTGATGATTCAAAATAATTCAAGTTAATGAATGGAACAAGTTTAAAATATGTGCAAAATAAACAAAACAAAAACAATATTTAATTTGCTAAAATTAGATGATATATATAAAAGATAGTTAAGAAATTTTTGTGTCAAATAAAGAATTTCCTTCATATCATCAGCTAATATGCAAAAACGTGTACCTAACAAATAATCCAAAATTCCATTTTTAATTAATTATAGGGAATTATATGGAAACGCATGTCCTTAGAAATATTTAAACCTGTGTCAAAATATTAACCCAATCAAAAACGAAAATAGAAATATTTTACTTCAGTCACTTGAACAATTTTCTTAGTTTTTTCATTTTACTATAAAATTTAAAAAAAATTAGTTACGTGATTTTGCATTTCAGCTTACGATATCTAAAAAAATAAGTGGAGTTTATTACAAAGGAGTCAGTTTTTCCAAAAAAAAAGGTAATTTTTTTAAAAGCTACTTTTTTCTAAAAGGTACCCTTAAATAAAGGCTACTTATTGATAAAAGGTACTTTGTTATAAAAGGTACCTTGTTATAAAAGGTACCTTGTTATAAAAGGTACTTTGATAAAAGTGTAATTTTTATATAAGGTATTTTTTTAAAGGTGCTTTTTTATAAAAGGTGCTTTTTTATAAAAGGTACTTTTTTATAAAAGGTACTTTTTTAAAAGAGAAAATTTTTTAAACGGTTATTTTTTTATAAGAGGAACTTTTTTATAAAGGGTACTTTTTTATAACAGGTACTTTTTATAAAAGGTACTTTTTTATAAAAGGTGACTTCATATAAAAAGTTACTTTTACATCAAAGGTAATTTTTTATAAGAGGAACTTTTTTATAGAAGGTTATTTTTTATAAGAGGGAATTTTTTATAAAAGGTACTTTTTTATAATGAATACTTTTTTATAAAAAGTTTTTTTTTATAAAAACTCCTTTTTTATAGAAGATGCATTTTTATAAAAGGTACTTTTTTATAAAAGCTACTTCTTTATAAGAGGAACTTTTTTTAAAGGTACTTTTTTATAATGGAAGTTTTTTATACTGGTGCTTTTTATAAAAGATTCTTTTTACAAAAAGTATTTTTTTATAAAAACTCATTTTTATAGAAGGTTTTTTTTTCATAAAAGGTACTTCTTTATAAAAGGTACTTTTTTATAAAAGGTATTTTTTTATAAAAATTATTTTTTTATAAAAGGTACTTTTTTATAAAAGGTACTTTTTTATAAAAGGTGCTTTTTTATAAAAGGTACTTTTTACAAAAGGTACTTTTTTACTAACGGTACTTTTTTATATATGGTACTTTTTTACTAACGGTACTTTTTTATATAAGGTAATTTTTATGACGGTACTTTTTATAAATGTACTTTTTATAAAGGGTACTTCTTTATAAAAGGTACTTTTTTATAAAAGGTACTTTTTATAAAAGGTACTATTAATAAAAGGTACTTTTAGTAAGAGGTACTTTTTATAAAAGGTACTTCTTAACAAAAAAAAATTTTTTAAGGTACATTTTTAAGGTAACTTTCTTACAAAAAACTTTTTTGGAATTAATTTCAATGATATTGAAAATATATTAGTTAGTAGCAACCGCTTAGTGAATGTGTGTAGTAGCGTCACATATTACGTATGTGGTGTAACATTTTCCTCATTTATTTATATAGAGATTTTTGTGCTTATAAAATTTCATCCTTTATTTTGTTTGGTAAAAATCACAAAAATATTTCTCTTCAAATGCAACAAAATTGTCATTTAGATGTCCTAGAAGTCTCGTTAATTCGAATTCCCTTTAAGTGTTAATGATCTCTACCTTTACCACACTGCAAAAAGTAATAAAATTTATATGTATGCTAGCAAATGTATGTGCTTGTGTGTATATTTTTGAGTCTGTCTGCCTGCCTTATGTATAACAAAAGATTCAGACACACATGAACCAGATTAAGGCCCTAAAAATTAATATAGTCCGTATTTAATGAAAACAAGCAAAAACACTACGGTAGATTATTACAACACCTTTCACTTAAGAAAATACGTTAGGAGACGTGCTTACTTTGGCTCCACTTGTGTGTACACACAGAAAAAAATATCAATGTAAAATCAACATGAAAAAAAATTTCATTTGAAATCATATTAAAGTTATTAGAAATAATATGCTACTTTATCCACAGCTAAAAAGCTCATTAGTTGTGTAACTTTTTCTTGTTTTATTGTTGTTTGCATTTATGTTGTTTGCATTTTAACTTCAAATAACTTTGTTTCAACATTGTTCTTCGTACTAATGCAGTATCAAATTCACGTTCTTTCAACTTTAAATAATTTTGATTCAACATGATTTTTCATTTTGATTTAACACTGCGGGAATATGAAAGCAACATGAAATGAAAATGTTCCTAAAGGAAAAACTTTCTTTGAAGGTTACTGTAAATCGTGTTGAATTAACATGAAACTTATATGAAACAACTTTAGTATCGAAAAATGTTAAATTAAACTTATTTTTGTAGATTTTAATATTGAAATTTTTCTGTGTGTATGTGAGCAAATGTATTAGTTTGTGTTTGGCTGTGTCGGGCTATACATTAAAACACTTTTAAGAAAGTTTGTTGTTAGCAAAATATTTAAGGCAAACTAGTTTTTCATAAAAACCCCAATGGAAATTTGTATTACGGGATAAGAGTAGAAGAGCTTTTACAACAAAGGTTATAATATGGCATTTGAGGTTATATTCGAAGAAATAAATGCTGTTTGCTTTCAAAGCAAACTATGGGAAAGAGAAATAAGGGATAATGAATAAAAATGGTGAAATATAGTGACCAAACAATAGGGCTATAAAAACCAGTTATAACTATCTAACGACTTTGAAATTTAAACTTAAATAAACAGCTTAAAAGCATATAGCAAATACTCCACCTCTTCTTTCATATTTTTTCTTCAAGTTTTTCCCTATTTAGCATTAACAGCAACTGCAAGTAGCACTCAGTTGTTATCCTTTTCATAAAACTAACAGCAGCATCATGTACACAGACAGCAGGCAGGCGCTCTTTAACAAGCATTAAAGTTTCATACGATACATTCACTTGGGTGCTGCAGCTTTTATGAGTTTAGTGTAGGCAATTAATTATTATGGCTTTGCTGGAGAATACCCACTTACTAAAACGATATTTCCAATTTATTTCACATTCATTCTTTTACTTTTTTGCAACATTTATTACCATCATTATGTTGGTAGATTGTGAGAGATAGAGAAAGCCTTAGTGGTCCTTGCAAACTGAAGCCCAACAAGCTCAAATGTAAATTGCCACTACAAACTGACATAGATTTTATTGAAATTAATTAGGAATTTAACTATCTCTAAATATTTTTTAATGTTCTAAAATCAAAGGACACAGGCAGGAAGAATAATAACATAATTGACTTCTAATGATGGCAAGCAGCATTAATGATGGAATAATTTTTTTTAATGATTTTAAAATTAAATAAAAGGTTTAAATTTTTTAAAGAAAATTTATTTAATGATTTAAACAATATTTTTATACTTATCTGCCTTTGTTTTTTTTAAATCCCAACGCATTACGACGCTTTACACACACACACACAAGGCGCTTATTGACAGGCCATAAAATTTTATTAATTTTCACAGCATAAAGAGTCAAAATACTCTGTCTGTCTGTGTGCTGGGTGTGTGTATGTGTGTGTGTGTTGATCGTAAATTAATCAAAATGTTATGAGATTTTTTTTCTGCTTCTTTAACAGCCATTTATTTATACGTGATACGTCTTCATGGGAGATTGAAATTAAATTCCTTAAATACGAACAACTTCACACATTGCACATGACCACAGGCATACAAACGCACACATACATACATATGTGGGAAATTTATTATAAAGTTTAATTAAAGGGAATGACATAAATAAATGCCCCATTAATGCACCATCGAGTGAAACTCTTATGAAAGCAGGCAATGAAGCATTCAAAATATTTTAAAATATGTTTGTATATACAATGTATTATGTGTGTATATCTAAAGGTATTTTTGCACACTATGTATTTTATAATGTGTTTGTAAAATTTCCCACTGCAAAATACACAAGCAAATGGAGCGTAAAACTTGAAATAAATTTCCTTCTTTAAATGTCAGCCTATTTTTAAAGTCTAAACATTTTCAATTGAAGCATTTTAACTTTTCTTCAACGGCATATTTTGAAAATGGAACTTTTTGAGAAGATTCTTTTTAAACGGCAATCGTTTGAAAAAGTACGTTTTGAAAAGTTACATTTTGGAAAAATTACTTTTTTAAATAAGGACTTTTTGGAAAAGGTAAATTTTGGAACAATTTACTTTCTAGAAAGTACTGAATGGAAAAGGAACTCTTTAGATGAAGTACCTTCTTAAAAATATACTTTTAGAAAAGTACTTTTTTGAAAATTACCTTTTGAAAAAGGTACTTTTTGAGAACAGTACTTTTGGAAGGACTTTTTTAAAAAGGTACTTTTGGAAAGAGCACTTTTTCAAAAAGGTACTTGTGGAAAAAGGTACTTGTGGAAAAAAGTACATTCTTATGGAAGAAGGTACTTTTTGAAAAAGGTACTTGTGGAAAAAAATACTTATGGAAGAAGGTACTTTTTGTAAAAGGTACTTTGTGAAAAAGTTACTTTTTGAAAAAGGTAGTTTGTGAAAAAAGTACTTTTTGCAAAAGGTACTTTTTGAAAACAGAACTTTTTGTAAAAGGTACTTTTTGAAAACGGAACTTTTTGAAAAAGGTAGTATTTGAAAAAGGTATTTATGGAGAAAGGTACTCTCGGAAGAAGGTACTTTTTAGAAAGGGCACTTTTTAAAAAATGTAATTTTTAGAAAAGGCACTTCTTGAAAAAACTACTTTTTAGGAAAGGTACTCTTTGGAAAGGTACTTTTTGGAAAAGCTACTTTTTGGTAGTGATACTTTTTGGAAATACTTTTTGCTGCAACAGACACACCTGGGAAAAAGTAAATTTTTAAAAAGTTTTTTTTTTTAGAAAAGTTACTTTTTGAAACATTCTACTTTCTAGGAAGGTACTTTTTGGAAAATAAACTTTCGGAAAAAGTACTTTTTGAAAAAGATAATTCGAAAAAAGTATTTTTTGGAAAATTTACTTTCGGAGCAAGTACTTTTTGGAAAATAAACTTTCGAAAAAATTTCTTTTTGGAAAAGATACTTTCGGAAAAAGTACTTTTTGGAAAAGGTACTTTTTGGACAAGATACTTTTTTTAAGGACTCTTTGTAAAAGAAAATAATTTTTGGAAAAGATACTTTTGGAATAGGTACTTCTTGGAAAGAGTACAAATACAGATACATATACAGATCAGGACGCAGATACAGATCCACGAAACTGATACTTATTGAAAAGAGAAAAGGTACTTTTTGGACGTACCTGCTTAATAGAAAAGTACTTTTTGTAAAAAGTACTTTTTTTCAAAAACTAATTTAAAAAAAAACCTTTTGGTTGGAAAAAGTACTTTTTGTTGTTTTATAAGAGTAACTTTGTGAAAAACGTACTTTTTGGAAAATATACTTTCGGAAAAACTAGTTTTTTGAAAAGTCCTTTTTGGAAATGATAGTTTTTGTTAAAAGTACTGTTTGTAAAAATACTTTTTTTAAAGTACTCTTTGGATAAGAAACTTTTTGAAAAATTAACTTTTGGTAAAATAGTTTTTATTGAAAAAACTACTTTTTGATACATATCAGGATACAGATACAGGAAACAGATATTTACTTATTGAGAAAAGAACATTTTGGAAAAGCTGCTTTTAAAAAATATAAATTTTAGAAAAATCTACCTAATAGAAAGGTACTTTTTGTAAAAAGTACTTTTGAAAAAAACTAATTTTTGAAAATGGTACTTTTTGAAAATATGTACTTTTGAAAAAAAAGTACTTTGTTGAAAAAAAGGCATTTTTGGTATTTTAGAAGAGTTCCTTTTTGGAAAAAATTCTATTTGGAAAGACTACTGTTTAGAACAGGTACTTTTTGGAAAGGATATTTTTGCAACAGTACAAAAAAAATTTACAAAAGTACATTTTAAAAAAGTTGATATTACGAAAGGTATTTTTTTTTAATTTTTACTTTCTATAAAATCATTTTTTTAAACATACTGTTTAGAGATATTTTTTTTTAAATTACACTTTATATAAGGTATTTTTGAAAAAGGTATTTTGGGAAAAAAACTTCTTGGAAGAAATATATTTTGGAAAAGTACTTTTTGGAAAATATACTTTTTGTACCTTTCTACAAGGTACTTTTCTAAAAAGTATTTTTTTGATAAGATACTTTTTAAAAAGCAGTGTTTGGGTAAGGTGCTTTTTGAAAAATAAAATACTTTTGGTAAAAGGAACTTCTTGGAAGAAATTTTTGAAAAAATTACTTTGTGGAAAAGGCACTTTTTATATAAGATAGTTTTAAGAAAAAACACTTTTTGGAAAAGGCACTTTTTTTAAAAAGTACTTTTTGGAAAGGTTATCTTTTGAAACCGACACTCCTGAAAAAAGAACGTTTAAAAAAAATTCTCTTTAGAAAAGGTGCTCTTTGGAATAATTTACTTTCTAGAAAGGAACTTTTTGGAAAAAGTAGTATTGGAAAGGGTAACATTTTTTTTGAGAAGGTGCTTTTGGAAAAAGTAGTTTTTAGAAAAGATACTTTTTGAATAAATTACCTTTTTGTAAAAGTAATTCTTGGATAAGGTACTTCTTATTGAAAAATTCCTTTTTGGGTAGGGTACTTATTGAAAAAGTACTTTTTGGATAAGGTACTTATTTAAAAAGTACTTTTTGGATAATGTACTTATTTAAAGACTACTTTTTGGATAAGGTACTTATTTAAAGAGTACTTTTTGTATAAGGTACTTATTTAAAGAGTACTTTTTGGATAAGGTACTTATTTAAAGAGTACTTTTTGGATAAGGTACTCATTTAAAGAGTACTTTTTGGATAAGGTACTTATTTAAAAAGTACTTTTTGGATAAGGTACTTATTGAAAAAGTACTTTTTGGACAAGGTACTTATTGAAAAATTACTTTTTGGACAAGGTACTTATTGAAAAATTACTTTTTGAAGAAGGTACTTATTAAAAAAGTACTTTTCGAAGAAGGAACTTTTAAAATAAGATACGTTTTGGATAAAGTAATTATTCAAAAAGTACTTTTTAGATAAGGTACTTTTAGAAAAAAGTACTTTTTGGATAAGGTACTTTTAGACAAAAAAAAAGTACTTTTTGGATATAGTAATTTTAGAGTGAAACTTGAAGAATATTAAAGCGAATTGCAGATTGAAAGCTTTCATAGTGTGAGCTCAGAATTACTGACATAATTTTTTGTAATATTATATAACTACTTCTGCTTAAACGATTTTTTTTATAATTTCCAAGCTTGTTAACTTAAGATAAAAATAAAATTGTGCAGCCATATGTAAATCGATGCTTGTGAAACTTTGCACTTATATAATTAAGCAAGAAAGGATTAAGTTTCAAGTAGTTGATACATATATAAAAACTCTTACAAATTTCTTACTTCATTTGGCACAATTATTTAATGTCTTCATAAAAAGTACTTGTTTTCCTTACATTCATTGACATAATAACATTTCCAACTATCAACAGGTTTAAAAAAATATTTAAAAAAAGCATGGAAATGTCCCAAATAATTGTGTTTTCTAATTAAATTGTATTAGTTTTTATACTTGTTTATAACATTTTTTTTTCCTTGCTTGCAACATTGACATCATTTTTCATATTGTCCGTATACATGTCCTTTTTGCCAGTCCAAAGTGTGTCCTACTATGTGTGATATTTGTTTGCTTGTTTCCTTGTTTTATGTGGGTGAGTGATTTTTCTATTTTCCTTCTTTACTATGTAGTTTTAATTTTTTGTTGTACTTCAGGTCAGATTGGTCTGCAGTTTAATGCATGACTTGATGATGACTTGTCTAGGTAAAAGTATTAAATGTGTATTTTGTAATAAATTCTTTTGTATGAGGTAACAAGGATAATGTCATTAATAAATTATTAAGTTAAAAACAATTCACATTAACACACAATTAAGTTAATGTTGGTAATGATAATGGTGACAGTGATTATTATATTAATGGTGATATTAGGTAATGAATAGTTTTTTTTTGTGTTGTGTTTTTTTAACTAAGATAGCAATTGTAAAGAGATTGTAGACTATAGTTTGATTATATGAGTTGCCATTAAAAAGGAAATGTATTGGATTTGTTAAGGATTTTTCTTGAAACTTCATTTGAATTAATTACGAATTAAGTGCTTTTTTCAAATCTGAATTAAGTTGGCGGAATATAATATTCACAAAATGCCCGGTTCAACTCCTAAAGTATGCTTCTTTGATGAATTGGATTAGTTAATCCAATCCCCTTTTTTTACAATTTTAAGTTAAAACGTCTTGATAGAATAACAAATGAAAGCTGAAAAAAAGGAGGAGGTTATCAAATCGTTTGTATTTTTATTTTTTTTGTCATTGTTACTTCATCGGTACATTTAAGACCGATTGTATCGATTTTTATCCGAGAAGGTATAGCTTCCAATTGCTTCCATTGTACAAAAAGTGGGCCAAGACACGCCCACAATTTTTTTTTTAATTTTATGATAATCTACTTATTTGATTGCTGCGAAACCTAGCAAATATTTTTGGTTCTTGTAATTACTAAAATTTTAAGGTGGGAAAATGGGCGGGGCTACGCCCATTATAATTTATTATTAGATTTCACGTGGTTCTACTTAACCGATTTTTACGAAGCTTACCACACACCTTGAGCTCTAAAAAACATACAAACTTGCATTTTAAAAAATGGGTGGAGGTACACCCATTAAAATTTAATTTTATATTTCATGTTCTTCTTCCAGTTTGGTCCCATACATTCGAAAATGTTCTATCAAATCTTTGGCAGAATTGTTTTATTAATTTTTCCTTCAAAAGAATTTTAAATTCTGAAGGAAAAAAAATAATAAAAATGTAATCATTCATTTTATTAACAAAAAAAAAACTTTATTTTATAATATATTTCTTTCTGGCAAATATTTTTTAGAAATCATCAACATCATAATTCTGCTGCTTTTTCAAACGTTAATATTACAGATACAATATAAGTTTGAGTTTTTATTTCATAAATATTTGAACGAAAGCAATAACGTTTATTGTTTGCACTGAAAAAGAAATATTAAAAATATTTAAAAAGAACAAGTGTATTGCAAATCAAAGGAAGGAATAAAAATATCTTATTTTTTTATGATTTACATCATGTAAATATATAAAAGGAAAGGAGATTGGTTTGCTAAAAGGATAGTTAAATAAATTTATCGATAAGCAGCAGATGTTCGCCATGAAGCAGGTCTTGCTAGTGAGAATGTACAAACTTAAACATGTTTAAGCATGGCGGAACAAGAAAATTTTCCCACCATCTTTAATGTGAAATATTGACCAGAAAGGCACAATTTTTTTTGCTGGTATTTTACATACAAATTTTAATATTTTTTATAAATGAATGTACACAATAGTGAAGGATATATAATTTGTCGTACAACTGTATTCACTATTTGCTCGAATAACTTTAAAAATGTAATCCCCCTTACCGGGGTTGGTGTTTGTAATAGATTAAAGAACACTTCAACAGTTTTTCTTTAATCTATGAATAACATTGCGTAGTCCAAGACCCAACCACGATAAGAGCCATTGTAACGTTTTTACTTTTTAAAAATTTTGTTTTTGTAGATTCCAAAACTTTGCACTTAAAAAAAACGTCAAAAGTTTACAATTCTTATCAAATTCGGACACTTTATTTACTCAACACTGATATTAAAAAATTTCTTTTAACACATAATGTTAAAATATTCACTGCTAGAATACCACAATGTTAACTTTGCTGTTGTTAACACAGAACTGTTTTTAGTATCGCCTCTTTTACAGTTCATTACACCAAAGGTGAAAAGTATATCAGTCTATCCGTCACAGACAGTATTCTCGAGAGCCTTAAGAGCTACGGACCTGAAATTTTCAGGTCAATTCAATAACTAAAATTTAAAGGGTGTTCTAAAACGAGCAGACTATATGGACACTTGAAATTTTCAAAGTGTATTCATACTACACCAATTAAGACTAAAATTTAAGAAATCTGAATTAAAGGGTATTCCCTCAGTTAATGTAATTTATACTATACAATTTTAACAACTTAGTGCATCCTGGAAACCGTAAGAGGCAAGCGCTTGAAATATTTAAAAACTACTAAAAAATACCAAAATAAAGATATCGCTAAATCGAAAAAACCGCTAAAAACGAAAAGAATCGTCGAAACAAAAATAAACGGCAAACTAAATAATATCTATAAACTAAAATAAGTCCCCAAAAAACGAAATAAATTGCTAAAAACTAAAAAACCAACATTAAAAAATTTATAAACTAAAATAAATCGCCTAAAACCGAAAAAGCGCCAAAACTAAGAAAAAGCATCAAAACTAACACAAACGCCAAAAACCTTAATATAAAAATTTTCATTTCAGTCATAAATATGATCCAGAAATTCTAAGAAAATCAACAGCAATCCGTAGGAATATGTCACTAGTGTTTCTGAGAAATTTTATCTGAATAGGTGAAAGAACTTGTCAAGCTCCCATATATCCTTTTTTTTAACTCAAATTCAGATGTAATTACAATCGGAATAAGCCCATATATCCTTTTTTTAACTCAAATTCAGATGTAATTACAATCGGAATATGCCAAAAGTGCATATATTTTGCTTAACGTATACATTGAATCTATTTGGAGAAAATTTGCAACATTCCTTAAAAATATTCCACTTTACTCTCTGATCAATTTCATTTCATAAATATTTAATTGAATTAATTTTAATTTTTAAAACTCAAATTTTATCTGTTATTATACTCAGAAGAACCTCAGAATTCATAAATTTTTCCAAACTAAATACATTAATATCTTGGAAGAATTTAATTAAAAAACAAAACTATATTTTGCCTATTATCACTATCAGAATGAACCAAAAATCCATAAATCTTTCATTGACCATTCTTGAAAATTTTCATTTCATTCGGTGCTAGGAAAGGAAATGCATACCTCCCTCCCATATATCCTTAATTTATGTGTGATTATAGTCAGAATTTACTTAGAATTCATAAAAGTTTTCAATCGAAAAAATACTGGAAAACTTAAACTTCAATCTATGCAAGGACATGCCCACGTCTCATGTATCCTTAATTTAAAACGCTTAGTTTTAGCTATAGTTATAGCTAGAATATACCAAGAATTCATAAATGTTTTCAAACCAAACATATTAACCATCTTGGAATATTGTCATTTCAATCGGTGCAAGGACATGCCTACCTCTCATACATATATCCCTAATTTAAAAAGATTCTATGTTGACTGTTATTATATAGCAACAGTGAACTAGGCACTAGTAAATAATTCCTTACAAAATAAATTAGACATCTTTGATAAATTGCATTTCAAGGACATGCCTACCTTCCATAAATCCTAAATTTAAAAAACTTGATCTTTGATGTAATTATAGTCAAAATATAGATACTAATAATTCATACATTTTTCCAACCCAAATAGATTAAATATCTTGGAAAAATGTCATTTCAATGCGTGCAAGGACATGTCTACCTTTCACATATCCTTAATTAAAAAAAAATAGATTTTTAATGCTATTAAATTCAAAATGAAATAAGAATTCATACATCTTTCTAAACTAAACACCTTAAACATCTTGGAAAAATTTCTTTTCGGTCGGTGCAAGGACATGCTTACCACCCATATATCCTTAATTTAAAAAAAAAAAAACTTTATTTGACCTATTGTTATAGTCAGAATGAACTAATCAGCGAAAACATTTATGAATTAATTTAAAAAAGTGCTATTTTATAAGTTATTGCAGGTAGAATTAACTCAAAATGCATAAAAGTTTTCCAACTAAATACATTAAATATCTTTGAAAAACTTTCAGTTCAATCGGTGCAAGGATATGACTACTTTCCAAATATCCTTAATTAAAAAAATCTATTTTGGATGTTTTTATAGTCAAACTGAACTAAGAATTCATAAATGTTTCCGAATTTTATAAACAAAATATCTTGGAAAACTTTAATTCCAATTGGTGCAAGGACACATATAACTCCCACATACCCTTAATTAATAAAATTCTACTTTACTTGTTTTTATAGTCAGAATTCATAAAAGTTTCCAAACCTTATATATTAAATATCGTTGAAAACGTTCATTTCAATTGGTTTAAGGATACTACTACCTCCCATATGTCCTTAATTTAAAAAAAATTATTTAACGTCTTATTATAGTCAACATGAATTAAGATTTTATAAAATTGTTCAAACTAAATACGGTAAATATCTTTGAAAAACTTTATTTCAATCGGTGCAAGGACATGCCTACCTCCCATACATCCTTAATTTAAAAAATAGATTTTTAATGGTATTATATTCAAAATTAAATAAGAATTCATACATCTTTCCAAACTAAACACGTTAAACATCTTGGACTTATTTGTTTTCAGTCGGTGCAAGGACATGCTTACCGCCCATATATCCTAAATTAAAAAAAAAAATTATTTAAGGTCTTATTATAGTCAAAATGAACTAAGAATTCAAAAATAGTTTTAAACTAAATACATTAAATATCATTGAAAAATTTTATTTCAATCGGTGCAAGGACATGCTTGCCTCTCATATGTGTATATTTAATTAAAAAAAGTCTACTTTGACTCTTATTATATGTATGTAACGTTTGTAAATACATTAAATAAATGCCTTTTAAAAATTGCATTTTAATCGCTTTAAGGACATGCCTGCTTCCCAAATATCCTTAATTTAAAAAAGAAAACTTTATCATTGCATGTTGTTATACTTAAAATGAAAAAAACCACGTTTTCTCTAAACGTGTAGATTAAATTTCTGTAGAAAAATTTACTTCAATAAGTGCAAGGACATGCCTGCTATCCATATATCCTTCATTGTAAAAATTAAATAACAGTTATGGTTGTAATCAAAATAAACAGTGACAAAAGATAAATGTTTGGCAATAATTACGCCATTAAGCTTTCTTATAAATATTATTTCAATTAATTCGATTTGAATTTGTGCAAGGACATGCCTCTCATACATAAATATGCTGAGTATGGGTCGTAAAGGCAGGTGTCCATTTTAATAATAATCAAAGAGCTCGTATAGCGTATTTCTAACCACAAATGATATTCAAAGTACATACATTTATATCCCCTTAAACACATGTTGCATTCAACAACCCCAAAGGTTAAATAGGTACACCGTATCTTATTTTTATCAATACCCACAAAAGCAAAGTCGCATCACAACAAATCGTAAATGAAATGTTGCAAACAATTGAGGGAGACCTTTTTCTTTTTTATTTTTATTTTTTGTATTCTGTGCCATTCATTCATTTCTCATTTAGTCAGTTTTAGTTACATACACACGTCTGTGTGGATTTTTTGTTGTTTATTGTTTGTCGTCGGTTTTAATTATTAATTGATTTTGATTTATGTTGACAGTATAAAAATCTTTTTTATTTTATATTTTTCACCGCAATCACTCACATGCAGCGATATAAAACCATAAACGCAAACACTTTACAAGATTTAAACATGCACGTACCGCATTTAAAGGGATGTGATGTCTGGCATTGCAATGGATTTAATTAGTTTCATGTCTGCACAAAATAAACACAGCAAAAAAAAAAAGAAAGATCAAATAAAATCATGTATAAATGTGAGCACTTGATGTTGTCATTTCTTGTTCTCTACAAATGTATTTATGTCAAAAAATTTTTTTTTTTGCTATTTGATGCTTTCAATTTCATAAATAATGAATTCGGAGAATAGCTGAATGCTTGCAAATACAACAAAGCTAAGCAATTGTTATAGCAGAGTTGTAAATCTTGTGGTGATATATAATGACATAGTGGTTCTTTTTATTTTATTTTTTTATTTTGACTAAAATTATTTTCTTAAAGTTCTTATAATACCAGAAAAGACTGTGAAAATATTTTGCTTTTGAAATTTTTTTGTAACCGCTAATGGCTGCTATAGATGTAACTGTATAAATTATAAGAAAGTTAAAAATGTTTGCTGCATTTTGTTCGTAATTGCAGCTAAAACTAAAATCTTCAAAAAAAAAGGACATGTGAGAGGTCGCCTTATTCTTGCTCTAATTATCATAATATTTTCTATGTATACTACTATTACAATCCTGCAAATAGTTACAAGTTTTCAGCGCAATCTAACGTTGATTTTTGGCTGAAATGAGATTTTTCATATTAAGGATATATGGAGGTCATCTTGTGCTTGTAGGACATTTTCTCCCGAGCTTAAGTATACAATTTTTAAGAAGCTTTAAGAATTATTTGCCTTATTATTTCTAAATGGAATTAAATTTTTAAAATTAAGGATATATGGGAGAGAAGCTTAATTTTCACCACTGGTAATAAGAGTGTCTAGAAGACATTACAGCACAAATTGTAAGGCCTAAACGTGTAGCGCTATATATAATTATTACATTTCCATTCATCCTAACCAAAGTTATAGTGGCATATGTATGTATATGGCAGCTAGACTTATTTTTTCACAATTGACAATACAACTTTTTAGAAGATATAACATTATAATTTGTAAGATAGTTAAAAATTGTCGCTGCTTTTTTTTCAGAATTGCAGCTAAGATTCGAATTTTCAAAATAAAGGACATGTGGGACGTCATTTAATTTTTGCTTTAATTATAATAAGATTTTCTATGGAACTTACTACTATAATTCGCTATCTAACTACAAATTTGGCTGAAAATAGATTTTTAAAATTAAGGATATATAAGGATCGGCTAGTGCCTGTATAAAATTTTTCTCCAAAACTTAAAAAAAAAATTTATAAGAACCTCTAAATTATTTTTGCTTGCTTATTTGTAATCGAACCAAAATTTTTAAAATTAAGGATACATATATGGTCGAAGAGTTTCATTTTTCATCTATGGTAATTAAAATTTCTAGCAAACATAATTTTATCATTTATACTATAGTTACAAATTGTTGTTACATTTTGGTCCCAATTGCAGCTAAAATAAACATTTTCAAAATAAAGGATATATGGGAGGTCGGCTTATTCTTGCATCAGTTATAAGAAGATTTTCTGCGAAGCTTACCACTATACTTCTGCAAATAGTTACAAGTTTTGAGCGCAATCTAACGATAATTTTGCTTGAAAAGAGATTTTTAAAATTAAGGATAAATGCAGATCAGCTCGTATCTGTATAAACTATGATGAAATTTTCTCCTGAGGTTAACCGTACAATTTTTTAAGATGCTCTAACTTGTATGATCTCTTCTTATTTGTAAGTGAAATAAGATTTTTAAAATTAAGAATATATGGGAGAGAAGTTTAATTGGTCACCACTAGTAATAAAATTTTCCAGAAGACATATTTTATTTAATTTGTAAGATAGTGTTGCTACATTTTGGTTCTAATTCCAGTTAAAATTATAATTTTCCAAATAAAGGACATGTGGGACGTCATATTATTTTTACACTAATAATCATAAGATTTTCTGTGAACGTTACTTGCATAAGTCTGGAAATAGTTACAAGTTTTGATCGCAATCGAAAGATAATTTTGGCTGGTATTAGATTTTTTAAATTAAGGACATATGGAGATTAGCTTGTGCTTGTAGAAACTAAAATGAAATTTTCTCAACAACTTAACCATAAAACTTTTTAAGAAGCTCTAAGTTATCTTTGCTTGCTTATTTTTAATTGAAATTGAATTTTTAAAATTAAGGATATATGGGAGAAAGGTTAAATTTGTCACAGCTAGTAATAAAAGTTCCTAGAACAAATACTTATACAACTTGTAACATAGTTACAAAGTGGAACTACTTTTTGGTTGTAATTGCAGTTAAAATTAAAACTTTTACAAATAAAGGACATGTGGGAGATCACCTTATTCTTGCATCAATTATTATAAGATTTTCTATTGAAGTTACCTGCATAATTCTGCAAATAGTAACAAGTTTTCATCGCAATCGAACGATAATTTTGGCTAATATTAGACTTTTCAAATTAAGGATATATGAAGATCAGCTTGTGCTTGTAGAAACTATAATGAAATTTTCTCAGCAACTTAACCGTAACATTTTTTAAGAATGTCTAAGTTATATTTGTCTTCTTATTTCTAACTGAAATCAAATTTTTAAAATTAAGGATATGTGGGAGGGAATTTTAATACTTTATCACTACTGATAGAAGTTTCTATAGGACACACGGCATAAATTGTAAGATAATTGTTACTACGCGGTTTTTTTATAATTACAGCTAAAATTTTAAAAATAAAGGACATATGGGAGGTCGGCCTGTTCTTGCTCCAATTATCATAAGATTTTCTACGGAGTTTACTTGTATAATTCTGCAAGTAGTTACAAGTTTCCGTCACAATCTAATGATAATTTTGCCCGAAACTTGTTCTTGGTTAGAGTATAAATGGCCATTCACATATTGCGTACCGATATTTGCGGAGTTTTTATACTTCCACCTGTAACTGTAACAAAACAAGGGTGTCCCCTTTGGAGCGTTACGTAATATGTGAACCGCCCTTAATGCGATTTCTTTCAGACCTTAGCCGCACAATTTTATTAAAATTAAATTATCTTGATTATTTTTGCCTGCTATTTGTAATTGAAATTAAATATTTAAAATTAAGGATATGTGGGAGGTGGGCTTAAGATGGCTTCGATGAAATTTTCTATAAGGCCTAATAGTAGAATTCTACAAATAGTTAACAAGTTTTACTGGTTTCTAATTATAATTTTTGCTTAAATTTAATTTTTTTATTAAATAAAGGATATTAGAGAAATATGCCTTATTTTTTACTGATTTAAAATTAAATTTACTAGAGAGCTTAGATTTGCAAGTTGTTTAGTCAGTTTTTAATTTTCGGTTTTTACAGCTCCTTATTGTAACCGAAATTCAATTCATTTAAATTAAGATTATATGTATGTATGTGACAGAAGTTTATTCTTAGACCAGCAGTAAAGTCTTAATAGCTTTTAAGCACTGGTGGCATTATAATTTCAGCTTTTATAAAATTTTTTAAATAAAGGATATATGGGAGGTCAGCTTGTTTTTGCACCAAGTGTGCTACAAATTTTTGAAGTGCTTAACAGCATGATTTTACAAATTGTTATAAGCTGTTTTTGTTGGATAGCGGTGATATTTGCATCAAAAATTTATTTTTTTTAAATAAGGATATGTTGGAGGTCAGCTTGTAGTTGCATTGTTGTATAATAAAATGTTGTATAGAGTTAGGCAATAAATTTCTAAAAATTGTTATAATAATACATTGCATTCTGATCATAATTATGAGTGAAATTGAGTTTTTAGATTTAAGGATATATGAGAGATGGGTATGTCCTTGCACCCATTGTAATACAATTTATCACAGATTTTCGATTTTAGCTATATTGTTATCATAGTTAGGGCTTAAATTCAATTTTTAAATTTAAGGATATATGGGATATATGCATATCCTTGCACTGATTTTGGTCAAACTCAATTTTCTTTCAACTTTTTGAAGGTGACTTCTCGAATTCAGTCGTTCTACTATATTTCATAGCATTGGATCCAGCGCCAGTTGTGTTTTTTCTTGGAAAATTTAAAATTTTATTTAAAATCATTCTAAGCGCTAAGCTCTTGTTTCGGCTTTCTCAAGTAATTGGAGGGGAAAATATTTGTTTAACTTGTGATAGCAGACGATGTTGTCTGTCATAATTTTTATTTTTAAAGTAGCAGCTTCCTAAGCCGCTACAAACGTTGCTTTGAAATTAATTCATCCATTCAGTTTAATACAATTTTATTCCATTATCGCTAGTAATTTTTTTTTTACTTTAAACGCGACTGTGATTTATTTTTTGCAATATTTGTTGCAGCACAAGTTGCACGTTGTTATTTGGCTTTTGTTCTACTTTCAGTATTATTATTATCATTATTGTTTTGTTGTTTTTGTTATGAAATACACAAAAATTCGATTGCTGCATGTCGGTATTTGAGTTTCCGTATTGTCTGGTACTGGGTCTGATTTTTTTTTGTTTTTGTTTTTTTGTGCAACTTTTCCGGTATTCGCGGTAACACCAAGTTGTTTCTACTCTTTTTTTTAATAAATTTTGTAAAATTTCTGCAATAAACTAAAAGTCGCATGTACTTGTGTTAATTTTTTTTCCGCCTGTCTTTTCCATTATATTTTATTTTTTTTATTTTTTTACGGGTCAGTTGCTGTTAAATGCAATAAATCATTGACAATGACAACTCGTGTACAAGAACAACAAACATCATGGAGGAGGGTGTTTGATATAAAACAAAAACAACAACAAAAGGGAAGAGTAGAGAAAAGTGCTTGAATGGAAAATTGATGTTCGTCGGGTCGTTCACTTGTTTAGTTTGCAACGTGTAAATCGATTTTTATTATATTTTTGTTCTATAAAAATTGATTTTTTTCTTTTGTAAGAAGACTGAAAACAAACAACTCAATAAATAACATGAATTTAAAAAAAAGAGCGATTGAAACTAAGTAAAAATTGTAGTGGAAACAAAATGTATTTGACGTTTATTTTAATTTAAATGAAAATAAATATTTTTAGTTAAAGTTTTAAGCCAAAACCTTTAGAAAATTATTGATAATTTTTTTCGTTAAATTGCAGGTAAAGAATCGAAACTTTTAAACTCTCATAAGGGCCATTTTCACAATTTCTGTATTTTCTGTAAAGTATTTTTTTTTTATTTTATACTAGGGTTGTGAGCTTTTCGAGCTTAAAATTATTCGAATACTATTAAAATTACCCACGAATAAAAATAGTTATTCGATTAAAATGAATTGCTCCAAATAATCGAATATACTTTAACATTTTCAGCGAATAAATTTAATATTTTTAATCAACTACAAATAAAATTATTCGAGCTTAAATTTATGCCATGAGGCAGAAGACAATTTTTTTCGATTAATCGAATAAATTTTAAGTTCTATTCGTTTATTCCAATTAACTACAAGTGAAAATTTTTAGTTTTTTAATAATACTATCAAACTTTAATATATATATACATATATATATAGATATCTTAGAATTAGGTTACTCGAGTTAAGAACTATTTAGTCGAATAAAAATTGGGCGAACATTTTATTCTAAGTTTTAAGTCTTATTCGATTATTTTAATTGGACACGCATACAAATACATATGTTTCCGATTTAAAAAACATTTTCGATTAGTCTAATGAATTTAAGATTTATAAACGAATACAATTTTAATTTTAAGCCACATACAAATAAAATTATTCGAATAATGGTTGGATAGATTTTTTTTTCGATTAATCGTATAAATATTTTTTTATTGCAATCGAATATAAATACATATAGATATTAAAGATTTGAATTATTCGATTTAAGAACTATTTAGTCGAATAAAAATTGGGCAACATTTTATTCTAAGTTTTAAGTCTTATTCGATTATTTTAATTGGACAAGCATAAAATTTTTTTTTTCAATTTGAAAACCAATTCCGAATAGTCTAATGAATTTAAATTTTGTAAACGAATACAAATTTAGTTTTTAATCACATAAAAATAAAATTATTCGAACAATGGTTGGACAAATTTTTTCGATTAATGGAATAAATTTAAAGTTCTATTCGTTTATTCGAATGAACTACAAATGAAATTTTTTTATTTTTTTATTGCATTCGAATATAAATACATATATAGATATTAAACATTTGAATTATTCGAGTTAAGAATTATTTAGTCGAATAAAAACTGGGCAACATTTTATTCTATGTTTTAAGTTAATCGACTATTTTAATTGGATAAGCATTAAAAAATATTTTTTCGATTTAAAAAACATTTTCGAATAATCTAATTTTGGGTTTTAAGCATATGTATACGAATAAAATAATTCGAATTTAATATTATTCGAATAATGCTTGGAATTTTTTTTTCGATTAATCGAATAAATTTAAAGTTATATTCGCTTAGTGCAATGAATTACTAATGAGAATTAATATTTTGAGTAATGCAATTGAGTTTAAAATTATTCGAATAAAAGTTGGCCAACATTTTAATGTAAATTCTAAGTTTTAATTTATCGTTAGAGTTATACATTAAAACAAATGTTTATTCAATTAAAGAAAATTTTTACGAATACTCGAATAAATATTTAGTTTTAAATAGAGTAATTTTTTTTACTTTAATCAAATACACATAAAATTATTCGAGTTTTAAAGCATTCGGAAAAAAGTTAGACAACATTTTTCGATTAATGGAGTGAATATTAAGTTATATTTCGTAAAAATAAAAATTTTTATTCGCTTATCGATTGATTTTTCGAATTTCCTATTATTCGAATAAAATTGCTTTCCAAACAGTAAATGTTTCAATTTGATTCGAATTTTCAAACGAGTTCGTGCATAAATACACACATACATATATTCGATTAAAGGTCAATAAAATGTTATTCGAATAATCGAATATATCTTTAATTTTATTATAGTATTTCATTACGACCAGAATAAAATAATTATTTGAACTATAAGGTTAAACATAAAACGGAAACAGATACCAGGGTTGTAAATACTCGGGTTTAAAATTAATCGAATAAAAATAGGAAAAAAAATTTTTATTCGATCAATCGCATAAAAAATATAGTGCAAAAATAAATATGGATAATAATATCTGAAATTATTCAAGTTCATAATAAATTCCGAAGGATTTGGAAATAAAATTTATTCGATTAATATAATATATCTTAAGGTTTATTCGATTACATATCGAAAAAAAATTTATGTGGGTAATAAAATTATATATACAAGCTTGTCAATTGTTTCGTGTTCAAAATGGGTGTGAAAAAACATTTTAAATAGTTATGATGGAATAAATTAATACTTTATTTGAGTATTGGCATAAGCCACGTATAAATTAAGTTTTATAAAGAATGGCATTAAGCCTAAGAAGATAATATGTTTGAAAATTATTGTAGTTGATAACAGTTCTAATACAAACAGCTAAAAGTTGTATAATACAATCTTTAAGTTTTATTCGGTTGTTTAAACGATTAAAAACAAATATTCCACTAATAAAACAAAATATAAATAAGACGGCTAGTTATTCCAATCTAAAATTAATCGAATAAAATTTGACAAATATTTTATTCGGTTATTCTAATGAAAATGATTCAGCTATCAAGCGAATATATAATCTTGAATTATTCGAGTTCCTAGCTATTCGAATAATTTTTGTTTCAAAATATTATTGGATTAATTGAATAGATTTTAGTTTTTATTCTGTTACGCGAATGCATGGGTGTATAGATATAAATTGTTGCATAATAAACGATTCAAACTTTACCAAATATTATTCGATTAATCGAATACGTGTTTAATTTATTTTGATTGTTTCATTTATCCAAGAATGAAAACAAATTACTTGAGCTATAAAGTCAAACGTAAACGGAATCAGATACTAGAGTTGTAATTACTCGAATTCCTAACAATGCGAATAAAAGTAGGAACAAATTTTATTCGGCCACTTGCATGAAAACTGAATTCCAAATATAAATATAGACATTATAATTAATCAAATTTATAATTAATTCCGAAAGATTTGAAGAACAATTTATTCGATTAATTTAATAAATTTTAAGGTTTATTCGATTAATTTAATTTAATAATCTTCGAGGACACATTCATCAACACTTTACTTGAATAATAAGGTAAAATGCATACAAGCTTGTCAATTGCTTCATGATCGAAATTGTTGTTAAACAATTTTTTTCAATTGAAGAACTAAATGATTCGAATAAACCACAATTAAAGGAACTTGAAATGGCAAAATGGTATTTACCACTTAAAAGATAATATCGTTGGGAATTAGGCGAAATAAATTTTGATGTAATACGAACAGGAAGAAATTGTATCAAATAATTTTATTCGGTTAAGATGACTAAAATTATATTTCAGTTATGAAACAAAATACAAATAAGATGCCTAGTTACTTGAGTCAAAAAATAATCGAATAAGATTTGAAAAATATTTTATTCGATTATTCGATTCAGCTATCAAGTGAAAATATGTATATAAAATATAGTTTAGAATTATTCGAGTTCCTTAACTATTCGCATAAGGGTATGGAAAAGTTATCAGCCTGTTCCAGGATGACGACAGGAAACGTTCGATCGACAACTTGTATTGAAAACAATAAAATACGAGTAAAAAAATTTTTCTCATTCAATCGACAACTTTTATTGAAAACAAAAACACCCTGTTTTATTTTATCGATATACGTTTTCTGTGGACATCGGTTATGTTTTCCGCTCTATTGAATAAATTTATAAATTTTTTAAGAATCAATCTACAATTTTTCTCCACCCAGGAAACATAAATGTGTAGTTTTTGCTCAGCAGCTCAGTAAGTCCGCCACATAAACGTATTACTACTTGTACGTGAAATAAAAAGCTTTATTTTTACCAAGCATTTATCCTTAACGACAATTTAATAATTGATATATGGTTATTTCCACAGGAATGTAAAATTTTTGTAGCGTGCGACACCAAGCAAATATGTTCAGAAATATTAGGTTAATTGCTTGCTGTCGCACGCGACAAAAAAGTGAAATTTCTCTGAGAAATGCCCATATTTACATACATATGCATGTACACCAAGTACTTGTAAAAGTTTTGTTATGGTTTTTATTAAACCATTTTATTTTATTTTATTTTAAATAAGAATATGTTCAAAGTATTGCATGAAACCTTTATTTACCATACAAATAAATTTTATACTCAAACCAAGACAAATTTTCCTAATGAATTTCCTGACAAAGTCTTTTAAAAGCTTCTTTTCTAAACCATTAATCTTTCGCTGTCTATTTCAATTATTATTTGCCACTGCACAGAAATACACAAATAAAATGGTAAAAATAGTTGCTTAACCGAATGTAATTAATGATAGTTGAAAAATAATAATATTTTGAGCAAATTCTATTATTCCCAAAATCCTAGACTATTTCCTCGTACACAATAAAATACGGTTTCCGTAGAAATACAATTACATACACACTTAAACTTGCTTATGCAATGTCAAGCATGCATGCAAAAATCCTTGAGTTTAACAAAAATCACTCAAACATAAGGAGCCAACACATTTGCAAAAGTAAATAAGTGTTCACTGAAATATACAAATGAATGTGTGTAAGTATGTGTGTATGTATGTATATATGTATGTATGTATGTATTTATATATGTGTATTAGGCAGGTGCACAAAAACTAGTTATAATAAATAATAGAAACGGTAAAATTATTTTACTGACTGATAATAAAATTTACTTTAAACAAACTATGTGTTTAAAGATTTTCATGGCAATAATTTTGTTGAATGTAACCTCTCAGGCAAACAAATACATTTGAAAATCGGTCTACAAATGACGGACGTCTCTATACGCTAGGGGCTAAAAATCTTTTTCACAATACAATCACAAATTTTGAGTAAGATGTGCGATCCGTTATCAAATCGGTGTGAGCTATGTATATATTAGTGTATTAGTGTAATCATACGGACAACAAGAAGTACAGAGAAACTTAACAGCTGCATAGAAATACACTCAACCTAATTTTAAAGCATACCTTCAGGAGCAATGTTAATTTTAATAGAAATTGCTTGTGAAGTGTAATAGTGTTGCCAGTGGGGATAATTTTGTTAAAAAGTTGAAAAATATCAAATAAATAAAATAAATATAAACTTTTAAATAAAAGAGCGTTTTAAATGTCAAATATTTGTTTAAAAGATGTATAGCAGTCTTTATAAAGAATTTATAATATTATATTATAACAAATCTTCATTATGTACTGTTGCCTTACACTGAAGCTGGTGCACGACAATTGGGTAACAATCTCCATTTCATGCCAATTATTATGGGTGGATATTTTAATACAAATTTTGTAAAACCACAGTCACAATCTTTATCAAAATTTTTCTTTGACGTTTTCCACTTGCATATGAGCAATTCTCCACCAGCCCCCACAACTAATAATTCAACTACTATAGATGCAGTTTTCCATAGATTTTTAAATACAGTAGAGTCAAAAATTTATATATCTTATTTTAGTTACCATAAGCCAATATTAAAAAAAAAATTTCATTACTAGATGTTTACACATCTCCCCTCATCGCAGTCACAGTGCTTTTTTTTAGTTTATATTGCTTATGAAAAGTTATTGAGTGCTCCTAGATCAATGCTGGCAGAAATATATCTCATAGTCCTAGGCTTTAAACCTTGAAAATAAGAAAAATTGGACAAAGGGGGAAAAAGTTCTACACAGAGGACCTAATCCCACCTTTGAAAAATTAAGTTTTCCCATAATTTTGTTTAGCAAATGCAATTTTTAACGTCAACACCCTAAACTTGGCCCTAGGATACCGTAAGATGCCATTTTCGTCTCCGTGTCTTTTTGTGGACGATGACAAAAATATTATTTTCAAAAATAATGTTGATATGGAAAAAAAATGTACTGATTATGGCTTTATATCATTAAAAAAAATACTTTTGAGCTTTTATGGGCCGGGGGAAGTAACCCTCCCACTCAAAACAAAACATTTCATGGCTGACAAAAAGGATTCTTATTCATATTTATCTCTGCAAGATGAGCAAAAACAGAAAGAAATGCGAAATTTTATAAATATCACAAAAAAAATTGCGCAAACCTGCACAAACTTATTTTCTTGCGTCTAAAATTAGAGATTTGAAATTTTATTGAATTAATTGAAGAAGTTAAAAAAAATTCAATTGATTCAATTAAATTTTCAAATGTAAAGTTTATTTCTTGTTGAAAATAAGTAGTTTGAGTGAGCATCATTCCAAAATAAAACTCAGTTCACACACTTAAATTATTCTTGCTGAATTTTTGATTTTGCCTGAAAAGGATTACAAGGTAGCGAATACTTCTCCTGCTCTTTCTCAATACCAAATAAAAACTGGCACAGGAAAGCTTGACGTGTGTAGACCAATTCTAAATATAGGTTAAACAAAGACTATGCTCACACACCGCAATTTTAGCTGCGCGCAAATTTTGAGTTTATGAAAGAGAGCGCAGAGGATATTGAAGAGAGGGGGCCATCATATTTTTCTCTCTTGCACAGAAACTAAACAATTGCGCAACTAAACTTGTCATGTGTGAAACCAGTTAAATGTGTACATTTAAGATATGAGCGATATAATTAGCGCTAATTAAAATAAAGTAAACAGAGAGTTTAAGGCGAAAAATTTATAAAAAGAAAGGACTCACCAGAAATTCCATAATTTGGAAGAAGCTGTAATGAAAAAAGATAAAAAAAATTATATTAAACATAAAATTTAAATTCTTAAGTCTTGGTTGTATGAATACTTTGGAATATTTATTGCAATGTATGTTTATGGTATTTCATGAGAATCTTTACATAACAAAATTTATGGACATTCAAATAATTTTTTTTGTTCAAACTTCCTATAATCAATTTTAAATATGTACAAATTTTTTTTTAAGCGAGCCTATTGCACATGTACAGTTAGTTATGGATTTTATGCCAGCGTTTAAGTATTTATTCTTATGTATGCACATATATTACAATTGTCAGAAAACATCTGGAGTTAAGCGACTGAATACAAAAGCTGTATGGGATTAACTATTTGCAAAAAATATATGTGTATATTTGAGTATGTTTATATTTCGACAATAATGACATGATTTTTTTTTCTTATGCAAAGGAATGAATTTAAATAAACTATTATAGAAAAAAAAATAAAAAAATTTTTTATAAAAACTACTTGCAAAACTATTGCAAACCAATTAATCCCAAAAGAAAGTTTGTGACTAATAAGTTTTTTTTTCTATTAATATGCACAGAAAAAAATATTACGTTGGGTACAGACGGTTGTCAGATCTTACAATATTGTCAGATCTTACAATACTTTCCATATATCCTTAATCCTTAAAATTTCATTTCAATCACAATTTTTGTCAGGATGCAAAGAAAACTTATCAATTATTCCAATTATCAATTATTCCTTTTTATTAAAGATCATCTTTTAATCAAAATTGGCACGGAAAAGCAGTTAAAATTAATAAAAGCCTAACCTCTGTTGTGAATTTTTTGTGATTTCAAGCAAGGAGTCAACTACTTTCTCTATATCCTTAAACCATCAAATTTTATTTCAACAACAATTTTTGTTGTGATAAAGAGAAAATTTGCCAATTATTGCAAAGTTACTCAACAGGTGAATATTAGCTTAACAGGTGCTAGGATATGCGTTTCTCACATATATCCTTTTTATTAAAAATGCTCTTTTAATCGAAATTGTGAATGAAAAGCAGTTCAAATTAATAAAAACCTAAGCTGTGTTGAGAAATTTGTGTGATTCCGCGTAAGGAGTTAACTACTTTCCATATATTCTTCATCCATCAAATTTCATTTCAACAACAATTTTCGTTAGGATGAAGAGAAAACTTGCCAATTTTTCTAAAATTACACCACAGCTGAATATTAGCTTAACAGGTCCTAGGATATGCATTTCTCCCATATATCCTTTATAGTAAAAATTAATAAAACCTGAGCTCTAATGTGAATTTTATGTGATTCCGCGCAAGAAGTCGCCTACTTTCCAAGTATCCTTAATCCATCAAATTTCATTTCAGCCACAATTTATGTCAGGATGCAGAGAAAACTTGTAATTTTTTCTATAATAACACAATTGATGAATATTAGCTTAATAGGTGGTAGGATATGCGTTTCTCCCATATATCCTTTTTATTAAAAATCATCTTTTAATCAAAATTGGCACTGAAAAGCAGTTAAAATTAATAAAAGCCTAACCACTGTTGTGAAATTTTTGTGATTTCAAGCAAGGAGTAAACTAGTTTTTTTATATCCTTAATACATCAAATTTTATTTCAACAACAATTTTTGTTATGGTAAAGAGAAAATTTGCAAATTATTGCAAAGTTACTCAACAGGTGAATATTAGCTAAACATGTGCTAGGATATGCATTTCTCCCATATATCCTTTTTATTAAAAATCCAATTTTAAGCAAAATTGTGAATGAAAAGCAGTACAAATTAATAAAAACCTAAGCTGTGTTGTGAATTTTGTGTGATTCCGCGTAAGGAGTTAACTACTTTCCATATATCCTTCATCCATCAAATTTCATTTCAACAACAATTTTCGTTAGGATGAAGAGAAAACTTGCCAATTTTTCTACAATTACAAAACTGGTGAATTTTAGCTTAATAGAAGGTAGTATATGCCTTTCTGCCATATATCCTTTTTATTAAAAATCCTCTTTTAATCACAATTGTGCCTGAAAATCAGTTAAAATTAATAAAAACCTAAGCTCTAATGTGAATTTTATGTGATTCCGCGCAAGAAGTCGCCTACTTTCCATATATCCTTAATCCATCAAATTTCATTTCAACCACATTTTTTGTGAGAATGCAGAGAAAACTTGCAATTTTTTCTATAATTACACAATTGATGTATATTAGTTTAATAGGTGGTAGGATATGCGTTTCTCCCATATATCCTTTTTATAAAAATCCAATTTTAAGCAAAATTGAGCCTGTAATTAAATAAAAATTAATACTAATTTTTGAAATCATACTCCAATTTCATGATAAATTTCTTTACAATTAAACTGCAAATTTTCTCTAAAATTATACAACTAAGATCTGTGAGGTATTCGATATGAATCAGTGCAAGGACTCACTTAACTAACACATAAATTTAAATTAAAAAATTAAATTTTGCTAATGTTGGTGATCGGAAAGTAGTTAAAACAGCCAATTATGTCTAAAAATCATGTAATTGTACCAAAGATTTTTTGTAAACAACAGTCAAGTTCAATAATATTTTCATCATTGAAGGATTTAGTACAAATTTAACAACTTAATACGCTCGACAGCATGTAGAATGTTCGCCGCAAATAACGTTGTGAGTGACAAAAGAATAATATTTCAGGAGAGCAAAAACACGTCTATTGAAGGCAATATATTTTTAACCGACTTCAAAAAAAAGGACGAACTTATCAATAATTCTGTATTTATTTTGAAAAGAAAACAGAATTTGCAAAATTTGTCCTTTACAATGTTATTCACAGCTTGGCTTCAAGTTGCTGCAACACTGTTGAGATTAGTGGCTTTTATTAAAAACTAAATACAGCAAAAAAACAAGCAAGAAGTTTCAAAGAATTGATTCAACTGTTATGCATGCATATCTACAGACATGTGTACAAATAAGATACATGTATATATGTTTGCATATTTTCATTAGGTTGGTCCCACTTTATCTATGGAAAAATGAAATTTGTGCAAATTCATTTAATTCTGATTTAAAAAATACTGAACAAGTGATTAAAAAATAAAAAGATGCTAGTGCAGCTGTAGTGACTGATTACAGTGAAATAAAAACAAATACACATAAGCACCACCCTAATACACATTTGTGCAAATAACCATATAGACATCAGTACATTCATTCGCATCTGTACACATACTTTCATTAGACCCAAGGAGAATAAACTCATATTATGGCACAATATCCTATGAACACATAATAATACTAACAAACTGCATGAGCGATTGTTTGAGGGCATAGTTACTCACATAAAATATACATAACTACACAAATATTTATTAGGAGGGCTGTGCTTAACAATAATGAAAACAAATGAGGTTTTGTGCAAGACAAGCAAATGCTTGTCTCTTATTTTTATTGTATATCTACGTAATGCAAATGTAGACAAAACCTAAGAAATGCTATCAAAATTAGTGCAAGTTTCCTCTATAACGCGAAAGGCTTTGTGATACAACAAAATTTAATTTCTTCTTGTAATACTTCAAATGTGTTTAAGGTTAAATTCCGCACTTTTTTTACTTAAATTATAGTTGCGCATATTAAATTTAAAACAGAGTCTGACTCTTTAATCGCGGTTCTGATAGTAAGAAGGCAAGTCCTTGCACTAATTCATATGAAATTCCTCACAGAGCTTGGTTGCATAATTTTAGATCAAATTTGCAGTTTTCTTTTATTGTGAAGAAACTTATCATAAAACTACAGTATATATAATTTCACAAATTATTATAAATTTTTGTTCGATTGCAGGACCAATTTTGATTAAAATGGAATTTTTAATAAAAAGGATATATGGGAGAAAAGCATATCCTACCACCTATTAAGCAAATATTCATCAATTGTGTAATTATGGGAAAATTTGCAAGTTTTCTCTGCATCATAACGAAAATTGTTGTAGAATTGTAATTTGATGGACTAAAGATATATAGAAAGTAGGCGATTCCCTGAGCGGAATAACAGAAAATTTTTAACAGACTTCAGGTTTTTATACATTTTTGCTGCATTTCAGGACCAATTTTGTTAAAAATTAATTTTTTATAAAAAGGATATATGGGAGACATGCATATCCTACTACATATTAAACTTAAACTCATCACATATGTAATTATAGGGCAAATTACAAGTTTTCTATGCATCCTGACAAAAATTGTGGTCAAAATTAAATTTGATGGATTAAGGCTATATGGAAAATAATAGACTCCTTGCGCGGAATAACAAAAAATTTTTAACATAGTTTAGGTTTTTATAAATTTTTGCTGCATTTCAGGCCCAATTTTGATAAAAATCGGATTTTTAACAAAAAGGATATATGAGAAAAACGCACATCCTACCACCTATTAAGCTAATATTCATGAGTTGTGTAATTATATAAAAAATTGCAAGTTTACTCTGCATCGTGACAAAAATTGTGTTTGAAATGAAACTTGATGGATTAAGGATATATGGAAAGTAAGCGACTCCTTGCACCGCATCATATAAAATTCCTAACATAGCTTAGGTAATTATCAATTTTGCTGCAATTCAGCCACAATTTTGATTTAATTGGGATTTTTAGTAAAAAGGATATATAGGAGATTCGCATATCGTGTCACCTATTAAACTAAAACTCATCACTTGTGTAACTGTAGACAAAATTTCAAGTTTTCTCTGCATCCTAACAAAAATTGTTGTTGAAATTAAATTTTAAGAATTAAGGATATATGAAAGATCGACGACTCCTTGCACAGAATCATATAAAATCCGCAAAAGAGCTTAAGAGTATGATTTCCTTAGCATGTATATAAGCAATTTGCTTTATTTTGATAACAACTGTGATTCAAATTTAAGTTTTTGAAGTTAAGGATATTCTAGAGCTTGCCTCGAATGAAATTAAATTTTTTTTGAGAGAATAACTGTGTAGTTTAAGAAGTTATTAATAATTATCGCTGTATTCTAATCATAATTATGGTTGAAGATTAGTTTGAAAAAAATTCAGGATATATGTATATGGGAGGCAAGCTTAGCCTTACAATTAACCAAATAAAAATTATTCAGAGACCTTAATTCAATGATTGACAAATAATTTCCGACTTTTAACATGATGACAGCAGTTGCAGCTAAAATGCCCATTTTAAAATAATTTGATATATGGGAGATAGGCTTATCCCTGCACCAATTGTAACTTGATATTTTACAGAACATTGAGGGTAGAGTTCTACAAATAGTTTATTGCTTAAATATCATTTCCACAACTAAGTATAGACATACATATACATATATGTATGTATGTAAGTTGGGGTATACACTTGCAAGGCTCTTGAAAGATTCTGCAAATAATTTTCGATAAATAATAATACATAATAATTTTCTTAAATGATTTGGGGGAAAAAACAACTATCTCTACATTCTGACAGCAACTGCAACTAAAATTCACTTGTTTTAAATAAAGGATATATGGGAGATAGGCTTATACTTGCACCAATTGTGACTTAATTATTTACAGAACATTGAGGGTAGAGTTATACAAATAGTTATTGCTTACATATTAGTTTTAAAACTAATGATATATGTAATTTGTGTTATATCCTTGCAAGGCTCTTGAATGATTTTGAAAATAATTTTTGATTTTTACTACATTATGACTGCAATTGAAGCTGGAAGTCAAATTTTAAAATAAAGGATATATGGGAGATGGGCTTGTCCTTGCAACAATTGTGACTTAATTATGTTGAGAATATTGAGGGTATAGTTCTACAAATAGTTATGGCTAAAATTTAATTTTCTAAATTAAGGATATATGGAAGTTAGGGTATGTCCTTGCAGTGCTTTTGAATGATTTGAAAATTTATGTTCGACTTTTACTATACTGTGACTGCAACTGTAGCTGAAGCTCAAATTTTAAAATAAAGGATATATGAGAGATAGGCTTATCCTTGCACCAATTTTAAATTAATTTCTTACAAAATATTAAGGACATAGTTCTACAAATAGTTATTGCTAAAATTTAGTTTTTAAAATTAAGGATATATGCAATTAGCGGCATGTCCTTGCAAGGGCCTTTTATAAAGTACTGCACCATATTTGTTTTTATTGGATAACTTTTGCTACTTATCAACTGAGCATATCCTACAAACTTTCTATTTTCTGTGTCATCACTGAAAGGTATCATTCCTAATACTGACTACAGTTTTATTTACGGATTGTGTCTGTGCTGTTTTTGTCTCCATAGAGCTATTGAAATATATTTTTCAAACAAGGCTTTCGAATGTATTTTTTGCAATTTTTTTTTTTTAAGAATTCAATAAAAAATCACACAAAAGCAACATCAACTGAAAAATAGAAATTGTCTTGTTTACTCATTCATTTTGTCTTTCATTTTACATTTATGTTTATATTTTAGTTTCTGTTAAAAAAAAGAAAATTTATATAAAAAAGGATAATATAGTGCGTTCACATTTGGTGTGACATACTAAAAACATTTTGCTTTGTGAACAATTTTCCAAAATGTTTACCGCAGGACTAGACTCAATTCAAAGAAATCCTTTCTATATAGTTTTGAAGAAAGTTATTTACGTGTGCAATGCTAACTGAAGTTCCTGTATTGAGACTAAAAAATTTTTACTACCATTTTGACTTGAAGCCTTAAAGAGATAATTGGAAAAAGAAAGCCTTTCCCTTCCTTTAAAAGTTTTTTTTTTCACAGTAACCCATAAACATAAACGTTCACTATCAAAACACATGACACAATCAAATTCATCTGTATCCTCCATTCATCATCATCAACACACATGTAAATAATAGAGAAAACTGCTTGTTTAGGCTGATGAAATACGCAATTCATGCATCATCAAAAGAATCTTTTAAACTCTCCCAGGAACAAATTTAATGAAGATCCAAGAGAAAACAAAACATGTACAAAACATAAGCAGCACGGAAATTCATCTACAAAAATCAACAAAATGATGTCGGAAATAAACTACCAACTTGGAAATTCTTGTGGGAGAGCAAATAAATAGTAAATGTGCAAGAGGCAAGGCAACCGAGAAAATGATAAATACAATTTGCAAAAGAGAATACGTATAAAAATCAAAAACAAAAAACCCGGAAGACAACTTGACTTTTCTTCTAAGTCAACTAAGTTTGTTTTGCTGGTTTTTTCTCTTTCACTTCAAAACAAAAAACAACAAAAATTTTAACGGAAAAGGAAGTCAACTAGCAAACATACATGAATATACACACACACACCCGCACACACACATAAGCATAAGACAACCAACATAGACACATACATGCATGCGCTAGCAAGCATATGCATGCATTTAACAATTTTTCATATGCCACAATTCAACAACCCACGTCATCTTCTCATCAAAAAGGTTGACACAACTGCAAGCGTGTGTTTGTGTGCGTGTGTATGTATGTGTGTGTGTGTGTGTTCTACAAAATTTTAATATTTAAAAAGTTTCTTTTACTTAATGCACATTTTGATCTTTTCACAAAAATGTCCTTTTAACTTCCCAATAACGTGTAATAACGTTGTGTGTTTGTTTTTATTGCTTTTATTTTATATTTTCCACCCAAAAATACAAGTTAGTTCCTTTTTTGATGGCAATTTATTACTGCAAAAGTTATGAGAGAAAAACACTTAAGTCACAAAGTTACTTGCTGTTATTTTTTTTTTAACTTTTTATTTAATTTATTTTTACTGAAAAATAAGTTGCAGCAATAACGTCAACAACTTGCAAATCAAAAAAAAAGAAAAGTTCAGCTTTAACATTTATGATGCCATGGTATGTTGAAAATTTTCGATGTTCAAATTTTTCTCAAACAATTATTATATAATGAAAATATGTTCATTAACTTTTTAAGTACAAAAAGATTTCCCTTTTAAAATATTTGCGCAATATTTTTTAATAAAGGTCCTTTGACATGTATTTGTTTATTAAAAAGTTAAGGAGCTGTAAAAATATTACGCACATGCATACATACGAGTAGGTAAATAAAGATTTGTAACTTCTTTTGACAGCCGTGTTTAACATTCGTCTTTTCTAAAGTACTTTTCTGAAATTTAGCTCTTAAAATAGTACTTTCTGGTAGAGAAGAAATATTTCCCAAAATATAATATTTCCCCTCTATAAACAAGTTTAAAAGACTATAAAATTTTTTTTTTAATAAATTGTTTAATTTTTAACAGAAAAAAAACTTTTCTTCAATATCTTATTACGCTAAAAAATTATAACTCAAAATTAGTAAAACTGTAGAGTGTAGACCAAAATGTCCCAGCCAGTGACAATGAAATATTCCAAAGTCACATTCCTTAATATAAAAGGAGTACTTTAAAAAATTTATCGCGATTGACAAATTCCGGCTTCGATTACGACATTTTTGTCGTAGTCGGTGTTCTTTAAAATCGAAAATGCTGTTTTCGAAGTCTAATTAACCCAACCACAATAAGGATACGAGTAGATATTTGTGAGACATCCGTGTGAGAAAATATTTATTTTCATAGGAGGCCCTCTTTGCAAAATCTACTATTCTAAAAGGTACTCTTTTCACAGGCATTATTTTTTTTCATAAATATGTACTCTTTTTGAAAGGAACTTTTTTTAAAGGCGTTTTTTAAAAGGTACTTTTTCCAAATGTACTTTTTTTCAGGTAGTTTTTCTTAGAAAGTACTTTTTTCAGGTAGTTTTTCTTAGAAGGTACTTTTTTATAGGACACTTTTTTTAAATGTACTTTTTTAAGGGTACTTTTCTTAAAAGGTTCTTTTTCTTAAGTACTCTTTTTAAAAGGTACATTTTTAAAAGGTATTTTTTAAATGGTACTTTTTTAAAAATTATTTTTTAAAAGGTAATTTTTTAAAATGTAGAAATTTTTAAAAGTATTTTTTAATAGTGCTTTCATTAAAAGGTACTTTTTTTAAAAGCTACTTTTTTTTAAATTACATACTTTTTTAAAAGGTACTTTTTTTAAAAGGTAGTTTTTTTAAAAGCTACTATTTTTAAAAGGTACGTTTTTTAAAAATGTACTGTTTTATTAATGGTACATTTTATAAAAGGTACGTTTTTATAAAAAGTACTTTTTCTAAATCGTACCTTTTTAAAAACTAGTTTTGTAAAAAGTATTTTTTTAAAAGATACTTTTTTCAAAATTCACTTTTTTCAAAAGGTACTTTTATGAAAAGTAATTTTTTAAAAAGTACTTTTTTGAAAACTTTTTTTTAAGAAAATTTTTTTTAATGTATTTTTTTAAAAGATACTTTTTTTGAAAAGTACTTTTTTAAAAAGATAATTCTTTAAAACGTAATTTTTTAAAATGCACTAATTTTTAAAGGTATTTTTTCTTAAAAGTAATTTTTTTACGAGGTAATTTTACAAAAGGTACTTTTTTAAAAAGATACGTCTTTAAACATCCTCTTTTTAAATAAGTACTTGCTTTAAAGTAACTTTTTTTAAGTCCTTTTTTTAAAGGTGCTTTTTTAAGGTACTTTTCTGGAAAGGTACTTTTTAAAAGGTACTTGTGTTAAAAGATACTTTTAGTAAAAGGTACTTCTTCTAAAAGTACTCTTTTTAAAAGGTACATTTTTAAAAGGTACTTTTTTAAATTGTCTTTTTTTTAATTATTTTTTGAAAGGTAATTTTTTAAAATGTAGAAATTTTTAAATGTATTTTTTTAATAGTACTTCTTTTAAAATATACTTTTTTCAAAAGGTACTTATTATAAAAGGTACTTTTTTAAAAGGTACTATTTTTAAAAGGCACTTTATTTAAAAGAAACTTTTTTTAAAAGGTACTTTTTTAAAAGGTACTTTTAAAAAAAGGTTCTTTTTTAAAAGGTACTTTTTTAAAAGGTACTTTTTAAAAAAGGTAGTTTTTTAAAAAGAACTTTTTTTAAAAGGTTGTTTTTTAGAAAGAATTTTTTTAAAAGGTAGTTTTTTTAAAAAGAACTTTTTTTAAAAGGTAATTTTTCAAAAGGTACTTTTTTAAAAAGATACGTCGTACGTAAAAGTATGTACGTTGACGTACATACTTTTTTTTAAGTTCTTATTTTATTACAAAAGTACTCTTGAAATGCGCTTTTTTAAAAGGTCCTTTTTTAAATGGTACTTTTTTAACATTAATTATTTAAAAAGGTAATTTTTTAAAATGTACTAATTTTTAAAGGTACTTTTTTTAAGGTACTTTTTTTAAAAGGTACTTTTTTTAACTGGTAGCTTTTTTAAAAGGTACTTATTTTCGGGCAGATTTTTTTTAAATGTACTTATTTTGAAAGGTACGAGTAGTTTTCCCAAAGTACTTTTTTCAAGAGAACTTATTTGGAAAGGTACTTTTATCATAGAAACATTTTCAAATTTACATTTTTCATGCAATTTTTGAAGGAAGTGACAGGAAAAGAGGTATGAAGGAAGTACTTTTAGTATTTGATAATATCGTGCCGTAACCGCTAAAAAGCGGCATAATTTTCGAATTTTATTTTTTGAACAAAATTGATTTTTGTCAAAAAAAAAGGAGTTCCAAAAAATGTGTCGGTTAAGCTCTCTTGGCGGTTACCGTTCGATAGTTCTTGTTAATTAACATCTTTATCATATCGTATTTGGAATTTTTTGCTGTTCTGATGGTTAAGCACCGTCTGTATGCATATCGTTCCTGCTTAGGGAGGTTATTAGTAGAGAAGTTCTTAAGCCATGAGAACAAAATTCGTAATAGATTAAAGACTGAATATGAAATAAAAATACTTCATTTGCAAAATTATTTATAAACCCTATTTTTTTTTAAGCTTGCTGCTATTATTTCCCTTCAAAATTCTCTATATTCAATTCTATTAAATACTGCTAAAAATTTTAAAATTTTCCAATATTTCATCCACCACCAAAATTAATATCTGAGATCATTAAATTGCAAGTTGTCAGAGTAAACAAAAGGAAAAAAAAAGGAAAATGTTCAATCTGCTTTTGTAAAATATTGGTAAGATTTTTTTTTTACTTCTCCACAAAATTTATAATTTTTCATCTAATGATACTTTATTTTCTATGGGATTTTGCAACGCTTTCTTTTATCCGCGCGTCTACGACAGTCGTGCACACACACACACACAAAAAGTATCCGCTGCTTAGAAGCAGCAACAACTTCAGCTAAACTCCATCAATAACAAACAATCCAGATGTTGTCAACATCAGCTACAGACAGATCGGAGAGGGAGTAGGGGTGTGTATGTGTGTGGGAATAGTTGTGTGTGTGCATAGTTGTGTGTATGTGTGTGCATAAAGTTTCAAGGCATAACAAAGTCGTTTTTATTTATTGAACACAAAAACTACTATTAAATAAATACATTGAATAGGAGAGTTTGTATGTGTGTATGTATGTTTTCCGAGCGAGGAGAATTGTTATAAAACTATGATATTTGGTTGATGCAGTAGCAGTGATTTTTAACACACGTCAAATATTGAGCTGCAGGGTAATAAATTGCTTGCGAATATCAGCAGCAGTAACGACATATCTTTTTTATATTTTTTATATTCTTTTTAATCTAAAGTTTTCAAATATTTCAAATACTTTGCTAAATGTGTGTGGAAAGAAGCTGTAGTATACGACTACTCAGAGTATGTTTGTAATAAAGTTATAGAATATTAAATATATTATAATTTAAAAATCTATTGTGATTTTTGTGTTAAGGAAGTGTTGCTGCTGAGCAGTTGCTGTTGAAAAATATATAGATATAGTTTCAACTAGTCGTTAAAGTTGTTATCCTGTAGAATAAGCAGGAGAGATTAATTTTTATGGCCCATCCAACATAAAAAATTTACGTCCATAATATAATGCACACTTACACATTTTATATATAATAATTATATTAAAAGTTCTAAAAGTGGTTTCTAATACAGACATAAGACAAATAAAGTAAAGTAAGAAAATAATAAAAAAAAACTTGTTGATTTTTGAGTTCTTGTTTCAACTTTGTTATTTGTTGTTAGGCTTCTCATTTGTTTAAATGAAAGTTTATAACATAATAACTCTAGTTGTTCTAAGAAATTTGGGTAAAGGTTCCCTGATGATCTGCATTAGCAACAGTGAAATGCGCATAGGATCCAGCTAAACCCCTCAATAATCAATTTCAATGTATTTTTAATAAAAAATATTTTACTTAATAAGTAAAATAATAATTTGGGATTATTAGTGCGTTTAAAAATTGTAAACTTAAATACTTTTCTATTTACACTCTATTTAATAAGCTTTAGATCAATTTTTATATGATAAACAAGTAACAATTATTGTTCATTTCGGGGCCACAAACGACATTCTCTATCGTCGAAATTTTAAAATATTTCCATAAAAACTCAGATAAAGCTTAAAGGAAAAGTTTTTGTATTTGTATTGGAAAAATTTTTAAATTGTTTCCTGAAATCAAAACATTACAGCAAGATATTTTTTATAAAAACATTTTTCTCAATACTTCTTACAAAATGTTATTTTTACAAAGGTACTTTCTATAAAAAGTACTTTTAAAAAATTAAGTTTTACAAAAAGTCCTTTTAACCACCGTCAAAAAAAAGGGGTGTTATTAGTTTGCAATGTGTATCTGTGTATATTTGTATCTGTGTATCTTTGTATCTTTGTGTCTGTGTATCTGTGTGTCTGTCCGTGTCCACGTACAGCCCAAGCGGCTGGACCGATTTTGATTTAGTGTTTGAAAGGTGACATAATCGAGATGGTTCTTAACCATGTTTAAAGAAAATCGGTCCAGCCGTTTAGAAGATGTCATATCTTTTCTAAATATATCGGGGGTTTTTAAAAGTTTTAATTTTTGTTTTTAATAAAAATATTTGTTAATAAGAGTCTTCTTTAAAAAAAATATTTTTAATAAATAAGAACATTTTACAAAAATAACTTCTTACTGAAGGAACTTTTTAACAAATGTACTTTATGCATCAGGTACTTTTTACTTTTTTTAAAAGCATTTCTTATGATTTATATTTTTACGACAGGTACTTTTAACAGAACGTACTTTTATTCAAGGGATACTTTTTTAAATTCACTTTCTAAAAAGTTAATTTCTACCAAAGATACATTTTTAAAAGGTACTTCTTACAAAGGTACTTTATACAAAAGGTACTTTTTCGAAAAGGTTCTAGTTTCAAAAGTTACTTAATATAAAAAGTACTTTTTAAAAATGCACTATTTAAAAAGGTACTTTTTAAAAATCAACTAGTTAAAAAGGTAATTTTTAAGAAGGTACTATTTTGAAATTTTTTTTTTGCAAAAGTAAATTTTTTAGAAAAAGCACTTTTGCTAAAAGTACTTTGTAGAAAAAATACCTTCACATAACGTACTTTTTGTAAAAGGTACTTCTAAAAAAATATGCTATTTAACAAAATTATTTTTTTACTAATGGTAATTTGAACAAAACGTAATTGTAGTAAAAAGAAGTTTTTTTAAGTGTACTTTCTTTTACAAAAGATACTTTTTACAAAAGATAATTTTTACAGAAAGTACTTTTTACAAAAAGTAGTTTTTAAAAAAGATAATTTTTATAAAAAGTACTTTTTACAAAGTTATTTTTACAAAAGTACTTTTTACAAAAGTTACTTCATTAAAAATTTAATTTTAATGAAGGCAATTTATACTCAAGTTAGTTTATATTAAAGGGACCTTTTACACAGGTACTTTTTCCAAAAGCTTCTTTTTGCAAAAGTAAATTTTGTAGAAAAAAAATACCTTTACACAAGGTATCTTTTACAAAACGTACTTTTTACAAATTTAATTTTTACGAAAAGTATTTTTACAAAAGGCGCTTTTAAGATGAGGTACTTTTAACAAAGGTACTTTCTACAAAAGGTACTTTTTCCAAAGTACTAGAAAAAGTACTTTTCGAAAAAACTACTTTGTGGAAAGAAAAATTAACACATGGTACTTTTTACAAACGTATTTTTGCAAAAGCTACTTTCCGAAAAAGGTACTTTCCGAAAAAGGTACTTTCCGAAAAAGCAATTTTTCGAAAAAGGTTCTTTTTAACAAAAGTATTTTTTTTATTTAGTAATTTTTACAAAAGGTAATTTTAGTAGGAAGTATTTTTTTAAGTGCACTTTTTGCAATAAGGCATTTTTTACAAAAAGTACTTTTATACAAAAGATACTTTTTATAAAAAGTACTTTTCTGCAAAAGATTCTTTTTACACAAGTTACTGTTTTACCATAAGATACTTTTTTACAAAAGATGCTTTTTACAAAAAGTACTTCTTCACAAAAGATACTTTCTACAAAAACTACTTTTTCTGCAAAACATACTTTTTACAAAACATACTTTTTACAAAACATACTTTTTACACAAAGTGCTTTTTTACAAAAGACACTTTGTATAAAAAGCGCTTTTTGCAAAAGGTGCATTTTAGAAAAATAAAAATAAAAAATAAAATGGCTAAGCAAAAAGCTTTTAAGTATGTATGTATGAATGTGTGGTATGTTTTTTTTTTTTCAACAAAGTATTGGTGAATGAAATTGTTTCTGCTCAGAGACTCTGCTGTTTTTGTTGCAATAAAAGTTTTTTCTCGTGGATTATTATATTTTACAAAAAAAAAATGTTTAGGTACAAGGATAAACATTTAATTCATAAATTTTTTTAGCTGCGTGACAAATTTTTTAAGTTGATCTTTCAAATTTTTCTTTTCCAGTTTACACTCTGGTCTGTCTGCTTTCTGCATTGAACAGCAATTGGAAACCTTTTATTACTTCACCATTTTTTTTAAATGAATTTTTGAAGTTGCTGGAAATATTTATTCCTGAACAAGTCCTGCGGCAGTGGACGGTAATGGAGGTGAAAGCATATGCCATAAAATGTATCATCAAATATTTAAGCTCTCATACACTTTAAATACTTTACTCATATACATACATACATACATATATGTATGTTTATCCATTTTAAATATTGATGTTGTATGTGGAATTTCCATGAATATAATCATATACATATGTATATATGTATATACTATATTCGAGCATTTAGCAATAATGGAAACAATTTCAATGAATATTTTTATTGTTGCACAAGTGAAATAATAGCATTGTTGAATAAAAGGGCTAACCGCGTGAGAAATTTATTTGATATTCAGGCGTTAAATAAAAATTGGGGTTTTTTTTGGTGGGCGTATGAATGATTTTTAATTATGCTTAACAAATATTACTCATGCGCTTATATTAACTCCTTTAAAAGGGCTGGTTTAATTTATATTCACGTTGGCATGTGGGAGTGCGTGTGCAAGTGAAGAATTGCCCGTATTCGATGTTTGATGCAATTGGTCTTGCGTTAGTGTAAATGCAAGATATCATAAAATCCAACAACAAAATACACACACAATCCACAGAAGCTACGATACACTTTACATTTACACTTACGCAAGACTATTGGTATCAAAAACCGAATAACGCCATTATTTCCTTTAAATCTTGCAATATTTTTTAAATACTCTTAACTTCTTGCATCATATATAAAACGATAAATTAACAAACAAACAACAAAGTAATAAGAAATATTTGGGAAAACTTTTTCGTTATTATTACTAAATAACAAGTAATTGAAATAACTTCTTTCTTACAAATCTTTTTTTTTCTTCTATCTTGTGCGATTTTTCAGTTGTAAGAAATGACGATAAAATGGCGACAGAAATACAAAAACAGAAAAAATGTGCAACTGCAGCAACAACAATGTCAAATGGAGCCAACAGTAGTTTCAACATCATCAACAACAACACCAATTCCTACACTAGCAACAACAACAGCAATACGCCACAATAACTATCAAAACAACAATTTAAACGAGAGCAGCTGCAGCCACCAGCAACACAAAAGAAATATTCAAGACGAAGATGTGGCAAACATGAGCAATTTAACTAATGGCTTTAGAGTGCAGCAACAAGAACAACAACAACAGCAACTACAAGAAAAGCAAATGTATTTCAACAATTGTTTTTCGAAAACAACTTCAGCTTCCATCGCTACAAGTACAAGCACACAAGCCTGTACAAGTTGTACCAAAAAAACAGCAGCACAACATACAAACAACGAACAAGCAGCAGAGCAGCCGAAGCCCATAGAAAAACATGAACTGCAGCCAGATTTAGCACTGAAACAATGTGCAACATCAATGGATGCGATAGCAGATGCAATAACAATAAAATGGCGCCATTTACAACAGCAACAGCAACTAGAAAAGCAATATAATAACACAAGCAAAAACATTAACCAAACTAAAAACAAAAAGTTATGGCATAAACCGAGTTGGTGTGCCGCTAGTCCTACAATTATACCACCAGCAACAATAGCAACAACAACAATGGCCATTGACACTTTATTAACTCCCACACGCACTGCCACAAATACGTTACTGAACCAAGAAACAATAACAAAAATAGCTGAGGCACCACTAACAGCGACAGCAACAGCAACAGCAATAGCAACAGCAGCAATAATAACGTATTGTGATATTCAACGAAAATCGAGAGTCATCGTTGACTCTTTGCATATGAAATCAACACTTGCCACAAACATTGCCACAACAGTGATGACATACCATAAACTGCCAGCATTTTTTATGTTCTTGTTTATTTATTTGTTTGCCACAACAGCAACAGCAACAGCATCAGCATCAGCAATGCCGTCATCCAGCTCATCATTTGCAACACTTAATAACTCCTCAATTCAGCCACAAGAATCACCTGTAGTTGCTGCTGTATCAATGCCATCGTCATCATCATCATCAATATCCTCTTCTGCCTCCTCCTCCTCCTCATCGTCAGCATCATCGTCATCGTCATCTTTAACGCCTGACCTCGCTGCCAAATCACTACCCATGTTGGCCTCCACCACTCCACAGTGTTCCCTTTCCGAGCACAGTTGTACAAATGGTCGCTGTGTACCTCTAAGTAAATATTGTAACAATATCAATGACTGCGGTGACGGAAGTGATGAACCACGATTTTGCACACGTAAGTTTGAAAATTATTTAATCAAAAATTATAAAATCATCATGAATTGTTTAAGCGATTGTAAATAAATGAATATCTTATTTTGGGTTAAATATGAGGAGAGATAATCATTCGTATCATAATGATTTTAGTTAGCACTTACAATTAATTAATAATGCTGTGATGATATTTGAAAGTGAACATTATTTAAGCTATGAACTCAATGCAGTTTAAAAAATTTATGGTTAATCCGATTTTATATTAAAAAAATAATGTTAACATTAGGTTGTACGTTTAGATGGTGAAGTTTTTCTTGCAGCTTGCATTTACTTATTTCAAACGCTTCGCAGACCTCGAAAACGCCACATTTTGGCGCAGTTCAAAATTTATGCGGACTCCGTGATCTAGGGCCACCACTTTTTCGCACCCTCTTTCTTAATAAAATTTTCGGTACCGACCGAAGACCGCTTAGCAGACCTCGAAGAGGCCACTCTTGGGCGCCCTTCAAATTTATGCGACAACTAGGTTAAGTTAGCAGGCTGCTGGTGAAGAATGATGTTTAGGGGTCCAGCTCACTTGGGTCCAATACGATGATCCCTTTAGGCTACAACTTGTGCGACAACTAAATATTATATACTTTAATATGGAAAAACAATACGGCATACCTGGTCTAGGTTAACACTTTTTCGCACCATCGTACCTAACTAAAATTCTTGGAAACAACCGAAAATCGTTTCACAAACCACGAAGACGCCACTTCTTAACGCCGTTCAAAATTTATTCAGCAACTAGACTTCCGGCTGGACTAGATACAGGCTTTGTAACTTTTTCGAGCCGAATTTTCTGTACCAACCGGAAACTGTTTAGCAGACTTCGAAGACACTAAATGCTGGTACAGTTTAAACTTGATTCGGCAGTTTAACATTGTCTACTTTCATATGGAAAAAGTCCGGCAGCTCTAGACCACGACGTTGCCATTGTTTTTTCGCCATCTTTCCTTAAGGAATTTTAGTTTCTAATCGAAAACCGCTTCGAAGAACTCGAAGACAGCACATTTTGGCGCAGTTCAAAATTTATTCGGCCACTAGAAATCGTCTACTTTTATATGGAAAGAAAGTCAGGCAACCCTAGGCCAAGGCGTTGTTCCGAATTTTTGGTACCAACCGAAAACCTCTTCGCAGACCAGCAAGACACCAAATTATGATACAGTGTAAAATTTATTGACATTGTCTACTTCCATATGGGAAAAAGTCCGGCAGCCATAGACCACGGCGTGGCCACTTTTTTCACCATTTTCCATAACCGAATTTTAGCTACTAGCAGAAGACCGATTCGCAGATCTCGAAGACGCCACTTTTTGGCGCCGTTCAAAATTTATTCGGCCACTATAAATCGCCTACTTTAATATAAAACAAAGTACGACAAACATAGTCGACGTCGGTACCAACCGAAAACCGCTTCAAAGATCTCGAAGACGCCAAATTATGGCACAGTGTAAAATTTATTCAGCAGCCAAACATCGTTGACTTTCATATGACAAGAAGGTCGGCAACCCTAGACCACGGCTTTGCCACTTTTCTGCTGCATCTTTCCTAACAGAGTTTTCGGTACGAATCGAAAGAAAATCCGACAACCATAGATCAAAGCGTGACCACTGTTTGCACCGAGTTTTTTCTACCAAGTGAAAACTGCTTCGAAAACTTCGAAGACACCAAATTCTGGCGCAGTGTAAAATTTATTCAGCAGCTAAACATCGTTGACTTTCATATGACAAGAAGGTCGGCAACCCTAGACCACGGCGTTGCCACTTTTTTGCTGCATCTTTCCTAACAGAGTTTTCGGTACGAATCGAAAGAAAATCCGGCAACCATAGATCAAAGCGTGATCAAGTAAAAACCGCTGGGCAGACCTTGAAGACGCCATTTCTTGGCGCCGTTAAAAATTTAATCGGCAACTAGATATCGTTTACTTTAATATGGAAGGAAAGACAGGAAGCGCCAGCCCTAGCAACTCTACCCTCCTATCTCACCAACTTATATTAGTTGTACGAGCATTTTCAAGAATTTAATCGTTGTTGGCTTTAAATCCATCGAAATGCATCATATCGTTACCAAAAACGCAAAAAACCCTATATCACAAAAAAAGTTAAATCGATTTTTTGTTAATTCCGTGGTATTACATCAATATAATCACTACAAAAGTATTAGCAAATCTACGCAAACAAAAATAGCAATTTTATTTATTATATTACTGCAAAAATTCGCATTAAAAACCTGAATATTTCCCATTTTAACATGTTTTTTCTTCTCTTTCTTTAAAGATTATGAAAATCTTTGTTAGTTCGTTTTGCGTTTCAGGCAATTAAATAGACATGTATTATTTTGACTTCGGTTTAATAAAAAAAAATAAATATTTTTATATAACTGACCTAATTGAGGCTATCAGCGCAAAAGTGGTGTAACCCACAACTATTTATTTAAAAAAAAATGGATCTAATTATTTTATTGTTTTTTTACTTTGCTGTGCAAAAACGATTTTTCAGCTTCATATCCTTTAGAATATTAAAAGGTGGCGTACTCTACGTATTTATCACCAGAGCAGCAACCAAATTACAAATGTGGGTTACACCCACACTTAAGCAATTTATTGCACGAGTTTATCAACCTGCTTAATTTTTTTCTGGTTAACATTTTGAATATTGTAATGTTTAATTCACTTATTATATTAATTGATTTTAAATATATTTTTTATTGCTTTTCTGTGCACCTCAGTTAATCACTTCAAGAAAGAAGAGATAGAGCAAAGCTTTATTTTTTTTACAACTCTGCTTTATTTTTTCCACGTTTCTAATAATGCAGTGTTGTAGCGCCTCTGGTGACAATGGGGCGTATTATTATTTTTTTAAGCTGCGTTTAGTAGCTCTTTTATTGCTTCTTTTACTTCGCCGATGATTCTGCTACACAACGATGATGTTAGATTAGTATCAGTAACCGCTGAAGCAGCAGTAGTTCAGTGACCAGTGTCTATGTCTTCATCACTAGAACTTTTCCTACAACAACTGATACGAAAAGACACTAATTCACATCGAAAAACTGCGTTATATTGTTATTTTAATAATTGCAGGAGACCGGTCTCGGTAGTCAACGTGCCAACTACTTCAGCCAATGCCAGGTGGTAGCGTTTGTTATGTTTCAACGTAGCGCAGCCTCATTTTAAATTAACATTATCCAAAATCAATCTATATCTTAGAATTCCAGATGAGAACAACATACACATTGAGAAATATTTTCTATTTTTCCTTTAGATGATTTTTTGCCAAAACTTGCTGGCTAGACTGGGATCGAACTCATTCACTCCTGAGCAAACCTTTTTTAAATTACATGGAATTGGTCATCAGTTTGTGTCTACAGAAAGGCAAGGGTGATACAAGTCTACACTCAACCTTTCTCAATTAAACAATTCTCTAAAGTTTTCCCTATCTCCTGCAAAATTAAAAAAAAAATTTAGTTGCATAGTTTACCGCTTAAGCTAACGATATGTAAATATTTCCTTTCGCCCATAGTTCTTAAATATTAATGGTCCTATATTCAATTAAAAGTTATATTGGGGGCACAACGCGCAAGTAGACAGGCAGATATACAGACAGACACACACGTGTGCGAGCAAATCAGCGCCGGTGTTAAAAATGCTGGCAATTGAAGTCACCTTAAGCAGACGTGTGTAATTATATGGTTGTCATGCTTTAGTAATAAATCAATTTAAAAGTTTTCGATATCAAAAATGATTATTGAAAAGTAGCCAACATTTTGTGGTGACAGCAAACTTGTTTGTTTGTATAAATCATGATAATGATATTGATATTTGGTTGGTTGATTGTGTGGCTGGTTTGTGGATTTTGGATATGTTGAGATTTAGTGGAAAATAATATTCAAAATTGTAGATGGAGATTTTTAAAAGCAATAAATTAATTTTTTTTTCAAAAGCAATTGAAAGAAATTTTATTTGCAAACAAATAATTTGACATGCATTTCATAAATTACGATTATAAAATGTGGAAGTTTTATTTTGTTTTGATTATTTAAGAGGGCCAGGTTCATTCAGTAGCTTTTACTTCATATGACACAAAAATATGCAGTTGTGAATTTGTAAGTGTTATATAAATATGACAACTACTAGTGCAATTACTTATTTGGTTTTATTTTAAGCTTTTAATTTGCCCAAAATACACAGGCTGTGAATTTAAAATAAATTCAGTAAAGTGCGATTTTGACTCGCGAACGAAGGGTTCTGTACGTTGCGCTTGGGGCATTTTTTTAATATGGCGTTTTTTGCGTTTTTTACCTTTTTTTAGCTGAAATGATTTTTTGTTTTTTTTTCTCTTTTTCGCGTTTTTGATGACTTTTTTCAGTTTTTGGCGTTTTTTCCCTTTTGGCGATATTTTTTTTTCATTTTGGCGATTTTTAATTTTCGCAATTTTCCGGTTTTTTGCGATTTATTTTCGTTTTAGAAATTTTTTTAATTTGGCGATTTTTTTCGTTTTAGCGATTTTTTTTTTGTTTTTGGCGATTTTTTTTCGGTTTGGCGATTTTATCATTTTGGGATTTATTTGTTGCATCGTTTTTAAAAATTTTAAGAGTTTAGCTCTTACGGTTACCAAGATACAGCAAGTTGTCAAAATTACATTAACTGATAGCACAACCTTTAATTTAATTTATTTTTAATTTCAGTCTTAATTGTTATAGTCAGTATAAAAATACACTGACTTTACAAATTTAAAGTGTATATACATACAATTGTATGTATATAACATAAGATTTTAACATTTTTCATTGCTCGTTTTGGAACACCCTTTAAGTTTTAGCTCTCATGTATTTATTGATGTAGCGACCAAAGTTATACATACTCTGCCCAATTTTTAGGTCCGTAGCTCTTACGCTTTAAAAAGAAAAAATTCATTTGACCTACAATTATATACAAAAAAACTTCATTTTCCAACCCTGGAATCATTCTTTTAGATTTTTTTCTGATTCTCTATACCAATCTAGTAGTTCTTAAAAAAATATATAAAGTATGGTAAGTGAACAAAGAAAAAAGGAAACTAAAAAAAATTGTTTCATTTATTTACTTTAATATCAAAAAAAAATTAAAAGTTTCCAGCTCTGGAGCTGTAGTTTTTATTTTTATAATTTTCTACACTAAATTTTTCTTTCTAAGACGTAAAATATTTATAATTTGTACACAAAAAGCGTACGTTTTCCCACCCTGGATTTATCCTTTTTATTTTTCTGATCTCTTACACCAATCTTTTTCTTTTAAGAATGTAAGCTACATATGTTCAATTTGAATAGAAGAAAAAAAATTAAAAATTAGTTTAAGTAAGTTACTTTTATGTAACAAAAAAAGTTAAAGTTTTCCAACCCTGGAAACGTCTTTTTAATTTTTTATTTTTATTTTAATTTGAAATACCAATTTTATTCGTACTGAAGTATAAAATAACTTTATTTATTAAAAAAATAATTAAAAATTAGTTTTCGGTAGTTACTTTTATATGGCAAAATCAAGCTTAAGTTTTCCAGCTCTGAAGTAGTCTGCTCGATTTCGCTGATTTTCAATACCAATCTATTTTGGACCATTTCTGATACACCAGTCCAGGACCGAAGTCTCAAGCTTTTATGGGAGCTTCGGAAAGCCGATTTCACGTACACCAGACGGACGGACAGACGGACATCGCTTATTCATCTTCCCTATTCATAAGGAGCCAGAATAAATATATTTTATGTGTCGCATATTAATATTAAGGAAATTAGACGCTGAATGACAAACCTATATATGTATGTATACCCTTTTCCATTTTTGGTAAAGGGTATAAAAATTACTTATAATTATTCTTCATGGACGGTCCCACAATGCAATGTTATTTCTAGTTCGCACATCAATTTACATGAACACTGGATTTTCCATATCTGATCATGTATGTATATGAGAGTGTGAGCTGTGCAGTTCTCTCACCAACATGTTTTTAATCAAGCCTGTATGTGTGTTTGTATGCGTTTAACTTTCGTTACGTTTATATGTGTATGTGTATTTGTATGTAGCAGCGGAAATTACGTCTGTTTGAAACGTTTTGCAATAAAATTAAATTAAAAACTCATTTAAATCTACAACACAGGTTTCAGAATTAAGTTTAATTTAAAAAAAAAAAAAACTAAAACTAACTGCCAACTGATGGCATTCCAAAACTTTCTAACTCCTCTGCTATTTAAAATTCATATGGGATGTGGAAATAAATTGAAATTTAAATTCATCCAAAAGCCGATTTTGAAAAATAAAATACTCATTAGATTTTAATAGTTATCAATGAGAAATAATTAAATAAAGTAGTTAATAAGCAAAAAGTATAAAAAATTTATATTAAATAAAATCGAAGAGGAGTAGATACATATTAAAGCATTTTGTATGTGTTTTAAAAGTTTTGTTTTTTTTTTTGTTGTCTTTTCTTCAATAACTATTTGCCTTAATTATATATTTGTTATTAAAGCCATTTGACTGGCTTAAGTCCATTTAATACCTTTTATTTGTCATAATTAATTAATTAAATTAAATATCAAGAAAGAACCATACATACATAAATAATCAATTTAATCGTGTCAAACTTAACCAAGCATAAGAAATATTAACAAAAGTCATTAATCAATCAAATATAAATAAAATGATAAATGCTCACAACAACTAAAGGAGCAAAAGGATTTAAATATAAAACGAAATTACAATCATACATACATACGAGTATGTATATGCAAAAAAAAAACTCATAATTGATAATCTTTTTAGAGTTACGTATACCAAAATGAAAAGGAACCGCCAATAGCCGAAAAAATCGCCGAAATAAAACAGCAAAAGTAAAAAAAGCAAAAAACCTCAAAAAAAAAATTCCAAAAATTAAAAAAACGCCAAAAATAATAAAAAAAAACTTCCAAAATTAGAAAAATCGCCAAAATAAAAAAGCGCTTAAAAGAAAAATATCAGCAAAAATCATATATATTGCTTAAATAATAAAGATTTACCAGAAGTAAAAATACAGCTAAAAAAAACTTAAAACAATCGCCAAAAACTGAAAAAATCGTCAAAAACTGGGGGACAAAATCGCCAAGAACTGAACAAATCGCGAAGACTAAAAATGCGTTAAAACTAAAAAAAGCTAAGAAATGAACCGAAAAAATCTCTAAAAACCGAAAAAATCGCCATAAACGAAAAAAACGCCAAAACTAAAAAAAACGTCAAGAACCGAAAAAAAATCAAAAAACCATAAAAGCGTCAAGAACTAAGAAAAAAAAGCCAAAACTAAAAAAATCGCCAAAAAAAAAATTGCCGCCAAAACTAAAATAAACCAAAAACCAAATAAAATTCCAAAAACGAAAAAAACAGTGCCAAAACCTAAGAAAACCCGCCAAAACTAGAAAAATCGCCAAAACCCCGAAAAATGGCTTAAAGGAAAAATATCAGCAAAAATAAAATAATTCACTAAAATGCTAAAAATTCACCAGAAGTAAAAAGGCAGCCAAAAACAAACAAACAAAAAACGCCAAAAATTGCAAAAAATCGCCAAGACTAAAAAAGCGATAAAACTAGAAAAAATGCTTAACTAAAAATTAAACGAAAGAAATTTCCAAAATTAAAAAATGCCAAAAATAAAAAAATTGCAAAAAATCTAAAAAAATCGGCAAAAAGAAAAATGCACTAGAACTAAAAGAATGTAAGAATATGTCTGCATTACGTACGATGTTCGATTATATGGGCTAAAGTTCGTACGTAGTGTCCGTACGGAACCCTTCGTGTACATGTCAAAATCGCACTTTACTGAATTTATTTAATATCTTCTATCTTTATATATGTATATAATTCTATTGTACGTGTGTACATAATTGATCTCCTCCTAAACGGCCTGGATGGTTTAGATTCCCAAATGAGTTCGATCGGAACATGGGAACGGGCCACCCCCTCCCTCATACAAACTAGTATATTTTTAACATACTCGTGTCACGGTGTTTATAGTTGAACTTCTTCGAAACGGCTTAAACGATTTTTATAAAATGTTGTATGTGTATTCGGTAGGTCTGAGAACAAGTCGTAATGTATTTTTCATAACCGTAAGTGGGCTGTGCTACGCCCATATCTACGAAATAACTTATATCTTGAAAGCTATAACAGCATAACATAACATAACAGGTATGGTTTCCTTTTGAAAGCGAGGTGCGAAGTAATTCAAGATATTAGTAGGATAGGACCGGGGGAAAGGGTACCCCCATACAAAGTAATTTATAATAATCTTATATTTTTTGTGAGCGAGGTGCGAAGTAATTTAAAATATTGGTAAAATAGGACGGCGGAAGTGACACCCTGCCCCTACAAAGTAATTATAAAAATCTTGTATCTTGACAATTATAATAGCAAGTCTTCAAAGTTTTGTATGGTTTCTTTTGAGAGTGAGATGAGAAGTAACTCAAGATATTAATAGAATAGGACCGGGGGAAGGGGCGCCTCCATACAAAGAAATTATAAAAATTTTATATCTAGAAAGCTATAGCAGCAAGAGTCTTCAAATTTGGTATGAATTAATATAAGTATAAATTATAATAAATTTAAAATAACAAATGTTTGGCGTTTTCTTATTTTTATATTCCGTCATCGTTAACTGCACTACCTGTCTTTATCACTCATACACCACACCCTCACACACTTAAAATGAGTTAAGTTATTATTTTCTAACAAAGAAATGATTTATATATGTGGCAAAAAAAAAAACGTTTACCGAGTCAGCTAGTCTGTTTTATAAAAAATAATTTAAGGGCAAAATATATGGGTCAGTTAATAATAAACAAAACAGAAACTCACATTAATTAATAAAAATATTTCATTCAATAAAAAACAGATTTAGCTTCGAGTTGACGGCAGCATCGATTGAATTTAACTGCAGCTACAGATTAACAGCGACGGCGAACGGCATTGCAATAAGGGTGCTGATAGAGTTACTCCGTCAAACAAATAAGTGGCAAAAAGGAAAAAGTGCTTAAGTTGAGATACATATATTTATTTATTGTATCTTCAACAAACAAAAAATGAACTAACAATAAGTATTCAAATCTTAAATATATGTATAATAATTAGGTCCAATCAGTGTCAGGCATAAACTTAGTGATAGTAATCAATAATACATAAATGTCGTATTAATTACAAACACATTTTTAAAACAGTTTCATCTGGAGTGTTGAGTATTAGAGCCGTAGTGTCCTTCTTTTTTAAGCGGATGTGTCCAGCAAAATTCAAGATGTTACGAGCAAGGGTATTAGGATGGGACCCGAGTTGTGTTAAGTATTTGTCTGCGCATTTTGCGATTTCTTCAGTTACTAGTGGCATATTTAAATAACGATGTAAATTTTAATTTTTGATGTACAATGGAACCGATGTTATTAGTCTTAAAATCTTGTTTTGCCTTCGTTGAATTCTGTCTACATTGGAAGTTGAAGCAGTGCCCCATAGCTGTATTCCATAGCACCATATTGGTATTGAGTCTGCATATTCGAAAGTACCCCTGATCAAAATTTTAATTAATTTGTTTGAGTTTTCAGGAAGTTATAGCACTATGACTTGCGACTTATCTTTTTTAGATTTCTAATCTCATTTGGAATAATAGTTTAATTAAGGTTATGCTTTGGTATATTTCAACTCAAATGTATTACTTATAGTGTGTAGAATTATGTATGCTTAAAAATATTAAGATTAACAGAGAATTTCCCAATTTAATTGCAAAAGAAATAAATTGCTGAAAATCGACTTGAATGCTTAAAAGTGCTCTCCAGCAAAACAGCAAAATATACTTGAGTACTTTTTTCTTATTGTCACAGAAATGGTGTTAACCCCCGTGTTAAAAAAGTAAGGCCCATTGGGCCTTATTACGGTTCTCGAATTTGTAGATTCGACTTCAACTTGCTGTACTAGATTAAAGAAACATACAACATTTTTCTTTAATCTGGTACAAACTCTCGAAGTCGAATAGAAAAGTTCGAGAGCCGTAATAAGGCCCATTATGTATTTCAATATGTCCAAGTGACGTATGATTATTGCATTTCTAAAAAATAAAAATTAATCATACGCTGCATGTACCTTTTTGTGCAGACAAATCTTAATATATATAAAAATCAAAAACACGTTGATTTGTTAGGGGTGAACTCTTCAATGCCCCAACAGATTTTCGCCTTCCACCCCACAAAATATTTGTAAAAGACCGGCGCGTGTTTTTATATATATTCTACCCCGGTAAATGCTACGCCCCTCTCAGAAATAGTGATTCGTCCGACAGATGGCGCAATTTTTAGTTTTTTTTGTGTTTTTGCACCGTAACTCAAGAACTACTGAACCGATTTTGACCAAACTTTATATACATGCTCTATGGGGCGTGAGGAGTGTTTCTGTGTAGTTTGAAGTTCGTCCGACAGATGGCGCCATATAAAGTTTTTTTTTGTGATTTTGCAGCGTAACTCAAGAACTACTGCACCGATTTAGGCCAAACTTTATATACATGGTCTATGGGGCGTGGGGAGTGTTTCTGTGTAGTTTGAAGTTCGTCCGACAGATGGCCCATTATTTAGTTTTTTTTGTGTTTTTGCACCGTAACTCAAGAACTACTGCACCGATTTCGCCCAAACTTTATGTACATGCTCTATGGGGCGTGAGAAACGTTTCTGTGTAGTTTGAAGTTCGTCCGGCAGATGGCGCAATATTTAGTTTATTCGTGGGCAAAATCCAATTTTCATATTGTACCACCAATGCCATATACAACACTAATGTTTGCTTAGGGGCAGCAACGCGGACCGGAGTCAGCTAGTTTTACCATATAACTTGATTTCCATTGTACTGTAGCTACCATAAAAATCTATTAATGTCTTTTTAAATACAGTTGACAAATTGAAACAGAAACTTAAATCTTTCATACATCCGAGTATACAGAATTCTAATTAAAAAACATTTAGTTTTTATTGCAGAGATTAAATCGAAACTAAATGAATGAAGGATGATAAAAATAAGTTTTATGACCAACAATAAGACATGCAAAATGTATAAGAAGTTAAATGATATAAAAATAAATGTATTAAGGCACCAATAATGACACAGTGAGACAATAGTAATATGTTTAACCCTGCGAGTGATTTGTACAAGATTTTTAAGAATGACACATGTGACATTTATTTTATAAAAAAAAAATATTAATTTAGAAAAAAATATTGCTTGTATTGCTTAAAGTTGTATTTGCTTGTTGTATTGCTTAAAGTTGTATTTGGAAAAAAAAAATACAATCAAAAAGTCTCTAAACAAAAACATATTTTTTATAAATTATTTCTGTTTTAAGAGATTTTTTTGAAATTGGTTTTGCAAATACAACTTTAATGCACACAACACGGCTTGTGAATTGGGTAAATGTTTCGCTTAGTTTTTTGCTAAGCAAAAGTTCATTTGCCTTATTGCAATGCTGCAAGATGTAAGTACTGTCAACTTAAAGTTTTACAAATTGAAACATGTCTTTGGACACAATGTCATAAAACAAAACAACAAAACATCTGCACATGTACATTGAATTAAACAAACATAAAAACAAATTACAAATGAAGAAGAACGAGAAGTGCGTGGGTTGTTTGGCAAATGCTTTAAAAAGAAATTTAAGGCGATGTTTTTGAACTTTTTTTAAAAAGTGATATGAAAAACTTCATTATTATTATTAACTTAAAAAGTAAATTAAATTAAACTGCAAAAAAAAATTTATAGATTCTGTTAAACATAAAACATATTCACCACAGCAGAATACCGTATTTTGACGATAGCAAGGTAACAGGCGGCAGGTTGTTGTCCATGCTGATTTTGTCGTTATAATCCAATTCAACTAATTTCTATTGCAGTTGGCTGCAATGAGGAAATATGTACAGTGCTGCCAACATAATATACAAAATGTGGAATGTATATTAAAAGGAAATTGATGTTACTTTTATAAATATGAACTTATGTATCTACTCCTTTAAAATGTACTTAGGAAATCTAAAAGTATAAAAATAAATCAATAAGCCCAATTCACAGTCTTGGGCAAATGGTCTTGCATCGCAGCATGTTCAAAATAGTATAGCATAATGATACTCACCACTAAGAATTGTTAAGTGGTGAGTATCAATACACTATACGATTCAAAACCATTTACACAAGCTTGTGAATTGAATTATTGATTTATTTTTATACTTTTAGATTTCCTAAGTACATTTTAAAGGAGTAGATACATAAGTTCATATTTATAAAAGTAAAATATTTGAAGGTGGCAGAGTGAGTAGAGTTAAATCATGATTTATAATTTATTGTACTTATGCGCACTCATACTTATTGCAATGTTGTCTATGAATCATATTCCCTCGAAAGTTTGAATTGTAAATATTGTAATATAATTAAATTGGATTATAAAAAAATAAGTAGAAATTTTTTATATTGCACAACACTGAGCTTAGACAGAGAATTCTTCAATGAATTTTAAACTAACCGTGGGCTAACAGTTGTATAAATTCACTATACCTCATGTTTAAAGCCATTGCCAGCTCTCATGTCACGTATAGAATTTCAGCTAAAATAATATTTAAGATGCCATAAAAATTGGTACAAACTTATCTGCGAAATTATGCCGCAAGGTTTTATATTATAAATTTTTTCAATCATAGCAAGGACATGGTATCCTCCCATATATCCATCCTTAATATTAAAAGTTACATTTTCACTATAATTTTGATAAAAATACATTGAAAGTTTGTAACTATGTAGAAAGCTTTGCAGTCTGAGCTCTCTGGTGCAAGGATATGACTACTTCCCCTCAGTCCTTAATATAAAAATTTAATTTTAGCTGAGAAAATTATAGAAATGCTGTATTACTATTTCGCAAATGATACAACTTAGCTGCTGCGAAAACTACACTTCTGTCGGTGCAAGGACACGTCTGCTTCCCATATATCCTTTATTTAGAAAATGGAAAATATTACTTTAGAATGAAGAAAAAATTATTACATATTTCTACCATTAAGCAGTTCAGCTCAGTGGTAAATTTCTTTTGTGTCACTGCAAAGATATTCTTATCCCGTGAATATCCTTAAAGCCAAGACTTGCTTAAATCGCTTAAATTTTTCACAAAAGAAGAGAAAATACTTTTAAAATCATAAATTTAAGCTTTTTAGCAAATTTTTTTTGTGCATGTCTTCTCTTAATATATCCTTTAACTTAAAAAAATTTAATTATATGCGCAATCGTCATTAAAACTTAGTTCAAAATTGCAATTGATTCTAGAACTATGCACAACCAAGCTTTCTGCAGATTTTTATTTTCAATTGGTTCAGGGACATCATTAGCTGCCACATATTCTTAATTAAAAAGAAGAGAAAATACTTTTAAAATCATAAATTTAAGCTCTTTAGTAAATTTTTTTTGAATCGTTGCAACAGCATGTCTTCTCTCCATATATCATTTAACTTAAAAAAAATTTAATTATATGCGCAATTGTCATTAAAACTTAGTTCAAAATTTCTATTGGTGCAAGGACATGTTTAGCTGCCATATTTCCTTAATTAAAAAAAAATAAAATAAAACAATTAAATAGCTGGCTACAAGACGTTAAGTGCAGCTAGCGTCATTTGAAGTCATGTGTTCCTGTAGCCTGGTGTGGTGACTGTGGTGTAATGCATTACGATTAACACTAATGGGCTGGCTTTGTCATGAAATGCACATGCACACATAATTCCTGTTCTGTAGCTATGATTCCTTAAGCGGCCCGTCCATTACACAATATTACTGCATATTTCCTTGTACATATTATTGTCATTTTGACAACCCGCAAAGCGTTTAGGTTGTCTGCGAAAACCACCCAGGGTCTCGGGAATCGAACGCATGGCCTCTGGACTGAGAGGCTAGCATCGCTACCACTCAGCCACAGTGGCACCCTGGAACAATATTATTAAAGAAAATCATTCACAACTTTCCTAACTTTAAAAAAGCAAACAACATTGAACAATGTTGTCTTGATTGGACAATTTAAATCAAAAGTCTTTTGATATTTATTTGTGAATATATTGTCACACACATTAGCAATATTATTGTACAATACGAAAAATTGCACAATTATATTGCAAGTCTACTTTCAGAAGAAAATACGCCAATAAATTTTATAAAAGGTAGCCCGTGCTCTTAAAACATATTTGCAGCCGTTTTAAATTTGTTGCATCAACTCAGTGAAGCTAACGATGCCACCCTCGCATTTCTTGATCCCTGTGTACATTTAAAGTTAAAAACATTTGCAGAAAACATCAAAATGGCCAACCTCGACTTGACCACAAGTGCTACATACTTGTAGTGGAGAAAGTACACATTTAATACAATTCAATTAAGTGGCAAAAGCAACAAAACTGCAACTACATTTGCAACAAGAACAATAAATATATAAAACAATGCATAAATAGCGCTCATTTGGTACACTTCTTCCTCTTCTGCCACGACTTCTTCAAATGGCAAAGGAGTGAAAGATTGAAAAACTTTTTCGGTAGAAACATGAGAAAAACATCTGTATTAGAATAATACTTGAACATAACAAAACAATAAGCAAGCACAAGAAAATTTAACAGCAAGGAAAAACTTTGCAACCACACGCACACACACACACAAATAAATACTGCAAAATAAACAAAAAGTTTAGACAAAAAAAAAACTTAAAAAGTAATTTAACAAATTATGAGACAGAAACAACAACAACAGGAACTGTGTAAAACTCTTAAAAGTAGACAAGACAAAACAACATGAGCAAAACCAACAACAAACAGCAAGCACACTCCATCTTCCATCTTCTGCAGCTTAAAAAGTAAATGCATAAACAAATGCTGCCACATTGCAACAGCTGCGCTACATGTAACACTTGCAAGAGTTGCAACATTCATTCAAGCCGTGATGTAAGATTGTTACATACACAATTAAAAAAAAAGAGACATAATACACAGAGAAAAAACTGCCTCGTAGAATCAAGAAGATTTTCTCTATGAACCGTTTTTAGGTTAAGGGGTATCCCAGCAGAAAGAAGCGAAGTTTTTTTCTTAGACATTCCTTATTGTTTTTGTGTGGCAAATCTTATTAATTTTATCAAAAAAAAACCACATAAAATCAAGAAGAAATCTTATTATTCACAACTTTTTTTTACTCAATTTCCGCTATTTTTGGCACCAAAAAAACAATCCATAGAGAAAAACTTCTTGATTCTATTAGGTGTTTTTATAAATTGTAAACTATAGGGATTTCTTATTGATTTTATTATGTTGCCTTCTTGATTTTTTTAAAAAGGGGTTCTTCTTGATTTTATTAGGTTATCTTATTGATTTTTTTCCATAAGACTTTCTTCTTGATTTTAGTAGGTTCCTATATGAGTATGTGTAAGCCACCTTATTGATTTTTTTAATAAGGAAATCTTTTTATTGAAAAAATCAATAAGATAAAGAACAAACAAACACAACCCGCAAAGCGATTAGCTTGTCTGCGGAAAAACACCCAGGGTCTATGGTGGGAATCGAACCCACGACCTCTGGACTGAGAGCCTAGCATCGCTACCACTCAGCCACAGGGCACCCTCATAAAAACTACAAGATTTCTTCTTGGTTTTTTCAAAAAGGTTGTCTCTATGAAATTAACAAGATTTTTTTATTGAAAAAACCCCATAGAGATTTCTTATTAATTTTATTCTATTTTATGAGGTACTTAGTAGGCACTGTTTTCTCTGTGTACTTGTACAAGTGCTTCACACAAATAAATGTTCACTGGCACAGTTTATATTTCTACTCACTCACACAGTTTCTTAAAAAGAAATACATACACATACACGTATACAAGTATGAATGCATGTATGCAGTTGTAACCAAAACTTCTTTTATTTCCTGTACTTTTTCACAGGCCGAGTGAATGAAAAAAATGCTACAGCAGTAAATATTACGATTTTTAGCAACAACAACAAACATTTGTAACATGTTTTACACAAATAATATAACCAGGGAAACCAGAAATATGCTCCAAAAAAAAGTATTTTATGCGCACTCAATATGCACTAAAAACTTGAAAATATGCGCTTAAGTCAAAAAATATGCTCTTAAAAATAGAATTAATTGGTTTATTTGTAAATGAAAATATATTTTTTAATAAAAAAATTCAACAATATTTGCATATAAAATAAGACAAAAAAAGGAAACAAAATAAACAAAGAATAACTGGGCTTGAAGTGCAGGTTAAAACAAAATTACCACCATACAAATTTTGACTAAAAAAATTAATAAAAATTTATTTTTATTAGATGCATAAGAATTTAACTTCAATTTCAAAAGATCAGGATATCAGAATTAAGGCTTTGCAACTGTATTTTGGAAAATTAAGACAATATTTTTATTTATAATTTTTATTGCCATAAACAACAAAATATTGACCTAGAATTTCAAATAAAAATCGCTTCTGTCTCATCTAAATAAACTTTTATACATTGACAATGTTCCTTCAACGTCTACTCTGGGCAGATTCGGTCCCAAAACTCCCGTAAAACTGCGCAATGATATATTGCGCAGTTTTAAGAAAAATATATAAAACACTACATGGAACATTGCAACAGAGATTTAGATGGCTAAAAATAAAATAAGAAATGTTGACCAACCCCTTAACTTGTAAGCATATTAACACAGATAGCGCAGGAAAAATATTTTCTTTAAAACTTAAATTTTTATTTCGAAAATGAAATTTAAATAAGTTTTTAGAAAAAAAAAATTTGTAAATTTTTTTCCGCAATGGGGTGGCCTTTTAAAAGGATGGTTGTGCCAAGTGGGTTAAAATAAAAAAAATTCTATTAAGTATCGAAATATGCCCTAAAAGCGTAAATTATGCTCTAAAAATTTGAAAATATGCTCAAAATATGTGTGTAAAACTGATTTATGCAAAAACATGCTTTAAATGGTGAAATATGCAAAAATATGCACTAACAAATCGATGCCAAAATTCATAAAAAGTTCTGAAACGGATAAATATCTTGTCCCCGCATTAATACGTGACACAAGAAAAAACATGCAATTGCATATTTGCGGTTTCCCTGGTTATAACCGTAGTAGCCCCACGGGTTGTAATGCGAGTACTTTGAAAGTGACAGCTGATGTCACACATTTGTTATTGTTCAACATTCGTAGGGAAGAAATTTATGGCTGTTAATGCAATTTTTATAATTCCATAATTCTACTTGAAGAAAAGTTTGCTTAATCAACTTTATCTTAAATCAAATATATTTGGGAGTTTTATCACAGCGAATTCAATTCGCCTTGAGTTTTACTAAATAATTCAAGGCAAATGAGAAGCAATTGTAAAAAATTACAGCCATGGCAATTTCAATCAATTTGCCTTGGGCATATTCATAGACTCCAAAATACTTAAAAATTATTTTTAAAAAAATTAACCAAAATTGCCAGTATTTTTTATGTTCGTACAGGCATAACTGTGTCATTTGTAAACCGATTTTCAAAATAATTATTTTTGGCCCAATTTTTCCATATTTTTTTTATAAATTGGGGGGGGGGGAGAGCAAATTACCCTCTCTCCCACATATAAATAACTCTGTGCTTTGTAAACCTATTTTAAAAGTTTTTGTTTTTTTTAAAGGTTTGCCTGCAGTTTGAACCCATATTTTTTTCGAAAATCCTGAGGGGGAAATTTGCTCAACCTGCGCAGAACTCGTCGTTTGTAAACCGATTTTCAAAATTTTTTTTGTCTACTCAGTTTTTTCCTCTAATATGTTTTTTTTTAAACAGGACGGGGAAATTTGCCCGCCTTATGCATAACTCTGCCATTTGTAAACCGATTTTCAAATTAATTATTTTTGGTTGAATTTTTCCAAATTTTTTTTAAAGGGGGTGGGGGGAGGAAATTTACTCCACCATATGCATAACTCTGTAATTTGTAAACCTATTTTAAAACTTTTTGTTTTTTTAAGGTTTGCTTGCAGTTTACACGCATATTTTTTTTCAAATCGGAAGGGGAAATTTGCTCCCCTTATGCATAACTCTGTCGTTTGTGAACCGATTTTCAAAATTATTGTTTTTTCTGAAAAGGGTTGCCTGCAGTTTTTTCTTTTAATTTTTTTTTTCCGAAATTCGAGGGCGAAAATTCGCCCCTCCCACCCCCACCAGGCATAACTCTGTTATTTGTAAACGGATTTTCGAAATTAATTTTTTATCGGAATTTGTAAATAATTTGTTTTCTAAATCGGAGGAAGAAATTTGCTACACCCCTACAAGGTGATTGAATTTTCATAATAAGGCCTTAAAAAAAATAAGAGACAACTAGTAATTAAAAAAATTAAAAAACCCGACTGAAACCAACTTTTAATGGTTAAATATCCGTCTGCTGGCCGCCATATTGAAATTTTATTACTGGCATATCTCTTACCCTCCCGGTATTAAGACAAAATATTATATAGTGTGCCGCAAAGGAACACACATACATACATACAAACATGCATACGCACATACATACATACATACACACATGGGCTGATAAGCACAATATCCTTCTCTGTGTTGCGCAGTCGGGTAAACATTGCGCATTTCTATGCAAAATTCAAAAAAAAAATTTTAATATACAAATTTAACGTTATATTTCTCTACAACCAGTGCACTGATTCTAGTGAAACTAAATTTTGATACGATGCTATCTATCCACTAAAAAAAGGATTACAAAAAAATCTGCCTTAGTTCAAAAGTTAAAGAGTTTTGGCCGATGAAAAACGATACTGAACCACTGTGGGTCGTCGCCATTTTGTTAAGAGAATGTAAAATTGTTATTGAATTTATGTTGATGTTGACACTCATAAAATGATGGCTACGTTGATGACGCCAACTCGAATGAAGCTGATTATTGTTTTCGAAAAAAGAAAATTTAAACTTATTTTCATGATCAACGAGCAGCAATTACTCAGCAGCTGTCACCATTTCTCTTCTTCAATACAAGTAAATTTGGCAATTAGTTGAGCAGCAGCACCACCCTTTCCTCTCATCTTTCTTTTCTCTCTCACCCTCTCACGTTTTTACAAAATTTAGCTTCCAGGCTTTGTTTAAAATTCAACCAAGTGGGGCTGGTAATTGGAATTTGGTTTCATGGTGTCATCTTTTTGTTTATGTTGCTGCATCACAGCAACTGTTATTCACAGCTCACTGTCAACAACGACTTACAATTGTGTTGCTGGCAACAACATAAAAGTGTGAAGTAAAAAAAGAAGTTTTGAAACAAAAGACTAAATGAATTGCACACTTCTTCTAAAGAAGTTTTGTGAAACATGCCTGCATGTATTGCGAGTGAGTGTTACTACGATAGTTGAGGGCAACCTTAAAAATATTCTTAAGAGAAAAACGAAACAAATTAAATGAATATTTTGTGTTGTTGTTAAAAACAAAAACGTATAATAAAAAGTAACCTTTTAAAGTCTGAAACGTGTTAAAGAGTTCGCTGAGATTTAATTTCCTTCCTCGCCAGGAAGTAATAGAAAAGTTTGTTACGAAATTAAAAAAAAACTCCAATCTTCACAAGTCAAATGAGTCGATGTAGGGGTTAAGTGTCAAGCAATTGTTTTACTTTTCTTAAATTTGTAATACTCCTAAGACTAATAAAATTTGCTCCATGAATTTGAAACTTCTGCTTCGTTCCCAGTTGGTGGCGGCCATTTCATTAAAGTTTAATAATGATTTTTTTGTGCAAATGCTAATTAGTAAAGGAAATGTTTTTTGTTAGTTATTTGCTACATTTGAATTTTATTACAAGTTTGTTTCTTTTTCTTTGTTGCTTTGGCATTCCTTTAGCTGGAAATTAATTTTAATTAAATAAATTTTTTTTCTTTTGCTTTCTTTTTGCAGGTTGTAATCGCACTTATTATGGTGATATAGGCTTAACGTATTCCTTAGAACTGCATCGTCCCAAACAGGATCGCCTGCCATACGTTTGTGTATTGACTTTTACAGCAGCTGGCGGCCAGCACGGTGATGTTGTGCAGGTAAGTTTTATTGTTTAGTAAGCAAGGAAAATTAGTTTATCTGGGTCAGCAAATCGAACTTAAGCAGTTTCCCTAAGACGCTAATTTAATATTGAGACAATTTGTACTCAAAGCAGGCAGAAGGAGAAGAAAAAACAAATAAATTGCATTGAAAAAAAATTAACTTTCATTTGCTTTGAAATTTAGATTTGATTGAATTTTAATTGACACATTGGCGTAAAATATTTCATGAGAAATACTGTGTTAAGCCTTAGCCAGAAACCATATAAATTATCTAAAAATAAATGCTGAAGTATCCATATACGAGTAGATTACAAAATCGATAGCTTAACTATTATATTTACTTAACTATTTCATTCTTATTTAACGCGTGTCAAAATGTATACCAAAGAGCAACTAGATGTGCTAAACCAACAACAAATAAATTTTTAAGATGTCAAATAATTTAATTTGATTTCGAAAGGAAATCCCAAATGATTTTTTTTAATAGAAAATTATCAGGATTTTTCTTTGTTCGTATTTTGTTTTCTTATACACCATCAAGTGCAGTAAAGTAAAGTAAAATATAAGAATAAAATAGGGACAGATGTTTAATTTTCAATAAGCATTGTACGACCGATTACTAAGCTTCGGTTTAGGTATCGTGCAAAAATGTTTAATCACCGAATAATCGGCATTTTTTATTAGGTGCCCTGCAGACCATCAAATAAGCTTATCAATCACACAGAGAGAGAGAGAGAGAGAGAGAAACGCGTTGAAGTTCTCACGTTTATCTAATTTCAGAAATTAATGACAAGCAAAAACAATTTTTGAAAATTTGTTTTTAATATAACGTTTCACTCTTCGATGCCACGACTATGAAATATTTAAAAAAAAATTTATTTTATTATGAAATATTTAAAAAAAAAAAATTGTTTTTTTATAAAATATTTTTCGAAAACAAAATTTTTCTAGAAAAAAAGCGATAAATGCACATTTCATATTTACAAAACTGCATCTTCCGATTTTTGATTTTTGAATGGTCAAAATGAAGAAAGCCGAGAGTGTTTTGACTACAAAGCAATTGACGGTCTGAAAGAGCCCGAGTTCGATCCCTGGCTAGGCCCAGTCATATTAACATTATAGTTTTGTATCACATACGCCTTCTGTCGTCAATATTTGCATAAAAAGTAGCGAAGTAAAATAACTAATAAAATGTCTATAAAGCTTAAATTAATCCAACTACTTGACACTAGAGGCGCTGCGACAATAGTAAACAAATTAAGAAAACGCTCAAAGGCACAGTTGTAAAAAAACAATTAATCTTTTTTTAATTAGCTTTTCTACGATTAGCTTGTCTACGGAAACCACTTAGGGTATATGGCGGGAATCGAACCCACGATATTTGGACTGGCTACCTCACAGCCACAGAGTCACAACACCTGTTCTCTCTTCACTGTGCCTTCCTTAATTTAAAAATATAATTCCTTTTATGCTTAAAATAAACACTTATTGGAATACAACAGTTCCCTATTGACAATTTTACCAATTGTTATCTGGCAAACTCCTAACAATTTCCTTATAAATAGATTGCCAATCTAATTCAGTTATTAATTTCCAGAACTAACCAATTTCCTTAATGAATTGATTCATATGCCATCAATCATTATTTGCAATTTATTTGGAATTCTAATAATTAATCAATATCCAACAATACTAAGAGATATATATGTATGTTTCCTTTCATAAGTAGATTATTTCAAACTGATGGTATTAGGAAATATTTGTATCTACACAAATACAATTAAACAAAAGCAAATAATCCATGTTGGTTATTCAATTAAGTATAATTATATTATTATTTAACAAATTAAAAATGCATGAGAGAAATTTAATTTTAATTATCTCTCTATCTCTATCTCTATCTCTCTCTCTCTCTCTCTCTCTCTCTCTCTCTTAGTCTTGCTCTTGTAGTGCTTTAATTTTACATACCGTTCTTTCAATTTATTGAAAACTTAAACCACTCAACGTTCAGCAGAGCTGGTCCTTCCATCCATAGAGTTTTTATCTAAAACAAAACACTGACTGACATTTAGTGATTTTTCACTTTTTAATCCCCAACTGGCCAAATAACATATTGAAGCTTAAGCTTGAGTGACGGCGTTCGTCCTCCCAAAAATTTGCAAAACTACACACACACACACTCACAAGCACACAGATACGTGGAATTCGTTTGCATGCAGACTTGGAATGGAAAAATTTTAGCATATAGTAGAGATGACAACGTGAGTAACATTACACTCACTTTTATGCGAAAAAAAAGTGCTCGCACAATATTCAGGAAAAACTTTTACCACATTAAAGATCAAAATTTATTAGGATTATCTTTAAAGGAAAGAAGACGATTATCTAAGCCAATATAAATAAAAATCAAAAGTCGGACCTTGGTAATCGCAGTACTTAAGAACGGCTGCTCCGATTTCTTTAATTTTTTTTAATATCTGTCATAACCCAACTTAGGTTTTTACGTAAAGAAAATTTTACCATGCCCAATTTTACGCCTACTTATTCTAATTTATTTACAATCGGAGAACGACTGGAGCAATTAGTCGAATATATTTTTAAATATTGGCAGTAATTTATAGCATTTGTATTAATGAATGCACCAGTGTGCGTGGCACGCCCCATTTATCGCAAATATTTATTTTGAAATATTTTCATATAAATTACTGTAAATAATACCGTAAAACACCTGAGATTTTGCAGCAGTTACTCCATTGAAGTATATTGAGGGAATGCATTAATAATGGCATCACTTAACCCAACTTAGATTTTAAAGGAAATAAAATTTTACCACGCCCACTTTTAGGTCCCACCCACTTCTTTTTTATTATTTACAATTGCAGAGCGACAGGAGCGGTTTGTCGAATTTTCAATGTTTTTCATATACTAACTTTGATTTTCATGGAAAGAAAATTTTACCACGCCCACTTTTGGGTCCCACCCACTTCTTTTAATTTATTTACAATTTCAGAACTACAGGAGCGATTTGTCGAATTTATTTTTAAATATTCGCGGTAATTTAAAGGAATAGTCTTAAAGAGTGCACATGAGGGCGTGACACGCCCCATTTATAGCAAATATTTATTTTGAAGTATTGTGGGAATGCGTTGATAATCCCATCACCTAAGAGCAGCTGCACCGATTTCGCAAATTTTTTTAAATGTTTGTCATAGCGCAACTTAGATTTTAATGGAATGAAAATTTCACCGCGCCCACTCTTACGCCCACTTCTTTTAATTTATCTAAAATCGGAAAACGACTGGAGCGATTTGTGGAATTTATTTTTAAACATTGGCAGTAATTTAAAGGATTAGTATTCAAGAGTGCACCAGTGGGCGTGGCACGCGCCATTTATAGCAAATATTTATTTTGATAATCGTATCACTTAGGAACATCTACATTTAAGAACAGATTTCGCTAGTTTTTTAAAGTGTTTATTATAAGCCAGCTTAGATTTTCACGGAAAGAAAATTTGACCGCGCCCACTTCTGCGACTCTCCCACTTCTTTTAATTTATCTAAAATCGGAGAACGACTGGAGCGATGTGTCTAATTAATTTTTAAATATTCGAAATAATTTAGTAATAATAATATTAATATATAATATAATAATAATATTAACAAGTGGACAAGTGGGCGTGGCAGCTGCCATTTATAGCAAATATTTATTTTGAAATATTTTAGAAACTAATCCGGTAAGACACCTAAAATTTTGTAAGAGTTAATTTCAACTATAAGTTGTTTAAATAAAAATTAAAAGTTGAAATAAAGCTAGTGGGCGTGGCACCTCGCATAAAAATTTTATTTATTTTGGATTAGCTTTGCATCTAGTGCAGCAAGAAACATGAAATTTTGTGTAAGTAAAAATTTTTATAATGTGCGTTGTCTTACAAAAAAAAAAGTTCGAATTTTACATGTGGGTGTGGCAATTCCCATAAAGAGAAAATATTTAGTTTGAGATATGTGGAAAACTAATAAAGGGAATACGTGTACATTTTGTAGGTATATGTAACTCTCTTAATATTATGCATTTTCTCTGGAAACAATTTTAGAATTTCAGAAAATAAGTGGGCGTGGTATCCAATTTTTTGTTTTGGAATATCTTTGTATCTAATGCAGCAAGAAAAGTGAAATGTTGTATAAGCAACACAAAAAAAGTCCGAAATGTACATTTGGGTGTGGCACCTCCTCCCATAAAGGACAAATGTTTACTTTGAGATATTTGTAAAACTAATATAGGGACGTTTAAATTTTGTAGGAATAACTCTGTTGATATTGTGCACCGCCTCTTGAAACAAGTTCAGAATTGAAAAAGTAGGCGTGGTGCCCCTCATATAATGGAAATTTTTTGTCTTTCAAAATAATGCTAGTGCAGCTAGCGGGCATGCTGATTGGCTTACAGCATATTGTTGATGGTCTAGATTCCGTTAAAGGACTCAAAAGTTTAAGATCTCGTTAAGTCCGTTTCATAGCCTTGCATTTGGTCTTTAAATATGTTAATTTAAAACTTAGAAAACGAATATTTCAGTTGCCAAAAAAAAAAATAAATAAAAAATTCAATTATTCCAAACACTCAAGTGATGAGAACAACTAATTACTCACAAGTGAGCACTGGCCATTTCTAGCATGTACAAATAGACAAAAGGATTGCCAGTTCAGTAAAGAGAAATGAATGTAAAAAAAGATACTTGCAAAAACAAAAACTATTTGCTTTTGTTACAGGAAACGTGAGGACAGGATATCCGCCAACCGACATCAGAGTATGTTTTTAGTTACCGTTATTTAGTAGCAAGGCATTTTTTTATTTGCTTTTTTTTCGTTGCTTTTATTAAAAACTTTTTCAGTTTTTTTTTCTTGTTCTTCTGCCTCTTTTTTACTGATGAACGCAAAAATATGTGTACTAAGTCAGTTAAGGTATTTGTACATCGTTGCTAAAAGTTACAATCATAGAATTCTTGCATAACTAATAAAAGTTTGACCAATTTTTTTTTATGTAAGAAAATTTTATGAGTAAATCTGAGGTCCCTTTGACGAATTTCTGAACTAGAAACCGTGATATTTAATGTATAAAAAAAATTAACTATTGCATTTGTATATAAAAGTTGCCTAATCCTCCTTCACTCTCTTCTTGTTGATGAGCAGCACTTGAAATTGTTTTCGATAAAATTTTTCCAAACTTTCCTTAGGATTTACGTACGGAGGACGTACAATGAATGCATGAAATCGATATTTGATTTAAAAAAATGCAAGTGATGTGGAAGAAAATGTTAAGATTTCGCCTATTATTTTGTTTTTCAAACACCTTTGATGCAGAAATGAAAATAGAATGATTTAAACACAATTCGCTTTAAAAAGTTAAGTTTGAAAGTATTTTATGAAGCATCTTCCATGCAAAGCCAGAGGGTTAGCCTTGCCTAAGCCCCCACAGAAGGAAAAACCTCATGAAGTTCACTAGGACGCACTTGAGGAATCTCGTGGCCACATTGACTTTGCCAGTGCAGTTTTGGAATCCATGCTAAACGTATAGATCTCCCGTATAATCACTGCTGCTTTAGTTGTAGTGAAAACAGGAAAACAACAGGAAAATATCCTGCATCTCATCTACTTTTGTCCCGCTCTGGAGGATCTCCGTCTGCACTTCCTTGGTAGATTATCCTTCAGTAGCCTATCCGAGTTATAGGAAATACGATTAAACAGTTTGAGTCTTTTTATTAGAAGCACTGGTTGGATGGAGTTTATGAAAATGTTCAATAACAATTCACTAGATCAGGAGGCTGTATTTTCTCAAAAGTCGTACGATTATAAAGGATAGTTAGCAATAGTCTTTAAAGCCTTGTGACTTCCTGGATATTGCTAACATTCTACTGAAGGCGTTATGTTAAGTATAAGAAGGGTGTAGCAGCAGCTAAGCAGTGTTATGTAAATAACAGCAAAGTTAACATCGTGGTATTTCAGCAGTGAATAATTTAACATTGTTTGTTTAAAATATCTCAATATCAGTGTGGAGTATATTAACTGTTCTGACTCGGTAAGAATTGTACACTGATGTCTTTTATTTAATTCCAAATATTCTAACCTACAGAAATAACGTTTTGAAAAATTAATAAAAATTACTTCAAACACATAAAAAAAAGAATGGATTACGGAATTTCTGCATTTCTGTAATTTAGTATACTATGCCACAGTTTAATTTCCCAGCAGTTTTTAAACAAGTTTTTCTATCATTTGCGTAATAATTACAAAACCCGATATAAAAAAGCATACCTCATTCATATTTCCCAACTGAAAGTTTGTAGTTTTTCCAAAAAAAAAAAAAAACAACTGCTTCTTAGACATACGCTGTTATTTATAAGCATCATCCTTTGACCAAAGACAAAGAACGCTGATGATGAAGGTGCAACCACCTTCGAAAACAGCTAGTGGTTCCGTTCTGCTAGTGTTTTTCTGACTATTTACAATTAACTTTGGTGTTATTTCTTTATTAATAATTATCAAGGAAATACATGAACTGACACCACACACAGTGGACCAAACACAAAGAACGCTGATGATGAACCTTCGAAAACAGCTAGTTGTTCCTTTCTGCTAGTATTTTTCAGCATATTTAGAATTAACTTTGGTGTTATTTCTTTATTAATAATTATCAAGGAAATACATCAACTAACACCACATACAGTGGACCAAAGACAAAGAACGCTGATGATGAAGGTGCAACCACTTTCGAAAACAGCTAGTTGTTCCGTTCATCTAGTGTTTTTCCGAATATTTACAACTAACTTTGGTGTTAGTTCTTTATTAATAATTATCAAGGAAATACATCAACTGACGCCACACACAGTGGACCAAACACAAAGAACTCTGATGATGAAGGTGCAACCACCTTCGAAAACAGCTAGTTGTTCCGTTCATCTAGTGTTTTTCAGCATATTTAGAATTAACTTTGGTGTTATTTGCTCATTAAAAATTATCACATTTAATTTGGCTTACAAAGCGATAACAACTTTAGCCTTATCAAATCATAAATATGGAAATAGTTGTTATTAATATTATTAATAAAAAATTAAATATTTGTTGTTGGTTAAGCACGGCTAGATGCATTTCTTTGCTGCTCAAGCAACACATCTGTAGACTTCTACCCAAATTCTAAATTAATACTAAATTTTATAAGCCATGAAGTAACTTAAAAAAACTTTATTAAATTTTTCTTCCGACCCAATGTGCAGTGCTAAAACAATTAAATTTAAAGTTAACTGCACATCACTAATAATTCATTTCCAAACTTTGCTATTCAAAAAAAATTTGTTCAACAATAAAAAAAAAACCTTTTTGTTTTTATTCATACTCAGCCAGTGGAAAAATATTGCGCTGAAGTGCTGAAAGAAATTAGCAATGAATATAAATAGACAAAAAAAATTAATGAAATATTCATTGACGATTTTTTTTTTACTTTTCCTCAGTTTTTCATATTTTCACATCACAGCTTTTAACTAAACTAACAAATAAAAAACATCAAATAAATTTATTATCAGGTAACGTTGGATAGTTTTACAATTGGACGTTTTACCTCATACACACAGGATGGCTGCCCGGATGGTTATATGCAAATAGCTGAATCAGCCCGCACACCCATTGGCGGCATGTGGTGCGGCACCTCTTGGGGACCAGTTCTATTTTATAGTGAATCTCGTTCTTTGATTTTCACCATTAAATTAAATAAGTAAGTGGAAAAGCTGCAGTTTCCTCTTGTTTCTTGCCATACTATATTTTTTTTATAGCAAACATAAACTTTTTTCATTTTCATAAACTCGTAAAACTATTTCCTGTTTAGCCCTGTTGAAAGTCAATCTCATACTTTTACACTTTTTTTTTCTTTTTTGTTTAACATGAAGAAATAGTTTTCACCAAGTATTTCTAATATTTTCTAAACTTTGCTTTCCAATATTTTTTTCTATTTATTTATTTTTCTCATTGCAGATTAGCACGTGATCAAAGTGGTTATAATTTTGATTTTCGCATGCGATATAAAGTTCTTTCCCGCGATAGTTCTGTAACTCGTTATGGCGCTGTAAAAGCTGAAGGTAAGTAATGACAAATAGCACTTGGTGGGTGGTAATTGAAGATTGATTTAGAGTTTTAGTGAGGTGTGTGATTTGCCATAAGCAGTACAGAGAAAGAGAAAGAGAGCCTTATTTTTTAACAAACTTATTGAAAATGTTGAGTGGCAAAACTTTTGCCTTGGAAAATGAAACAACACATTTTCCACATTATCATTCAAATATTTGTAAAGTAAGTAATTCAATGAAAACGGTAGGTTCTACTTATGTCTAAGAGATGAGCTGGAGATGATTATCATACATTTCCCTCAAAACTGTCGCATTTCAGAATTTATGTCCAGCTTTCTCGTAGATCTATGATAAGGGCTCGGTGATATTTCTCGATTGTAAACAATCTCATGTTTATCAAGCTACTTTCTCTCTTCTCTCTATTCTTTCTGCTTTTCTTTCTTAATTCTTCTTTGCTTTCCTCTTTTCATGTTTTTTCTTGTTCACCCCTCGTGTTTGTCTCTCTTTCTTTCTTTTTCTTATTTTGCTCTCCTTTCTTGACTTTTCGCTTCCTTCCACTTTTCCCTCAGTTTTCTTCAATTTTCCTTTTATCCAAATTTTCAATTTCCGCTACCTTTTTACTCCTAGTTCCTCCTACCCTTCTCTTATCACTTTTTTCTTTTCATCCATCTTTTCTTTCGTCCCTTCTGTTTTCTCGTCACCTTTCTTCTTTCCTTTCTCAAATGCTTCCAGTCATCCTTTTTCTTTATTTCCTTTCATAATTTCTTTCTTTTTTACTTCCGTTCTTTATCTCTTTTTTAATACCTTCCTTTCTTTACTTCTTTGTTCCTTCTTTTATTCGCTTTTCTCATTTTCTTCTACCATCTTTACTCCATTACTTTCTACTATATTTCCTTCTTTTTATCTGCTACCTTTCTTTCTATTTCACTATCTTTTCTTTACTTATATCTCCTTTCACCCATCTTTTCTTCTACTTAAATTGGTTCCTTCAATTCTTATTTTCCTCTCTCCCTCATGGATTCTTCCTTGATTTCTTAACAAGTTTCTTTCTTCAATCCATTTTCGTTTCTATTTCTTTCACTTCTTTTTTTTATCCTTGCTACATTTCCTGTTTTCGTAGCTGCTTTTTACTACCTCCTCCTACCTCCTTGCACACTTCCTTCTTGCTTTTTCTCTTTTCATCCCTATTTTTTTATTTTTCCTTCCCTTCTCTTTTCTCGGTACCTTGCTTTTTCCTTACATGCTTCCTGTCTTCTTTATTTATTTATTGCCTCCCTTCCTTCATTCCTTCCTTCGCTTTCGGCATTTTCCCTTACCTTTTTCCCATCTTCCTTTTTTCCTTCCTTCTTTGCTTTCTTTATTTCTTCCTTCCATCTTTACAACTTTGCTTTCTCCTATCTTTAATTTCTTTTCTCTTCAACATTTCATTCTATTCTACCTTCGGTTTTTTCCTTTAAACCTTCTTTTCTTCTTATATTTTTTCCTTCAATTCTTATTTGTCCTTTTTTCTCCTGGATTGCTTACTAACTAAATTTCTTTATTTTCTTTTGCTCCTTCCCTCTTTAGTTCTTTCTCTCTTGCACTCCTTCCTTCGTTTATTGTTTCCATCGCTATTTTTAAGCCTGCCTCTATCCACCCTTTCCCTCCTTTTTTTTCTTTGCATATGTACTTTCTTCTGTTCTCTCGTTACCTTCCTTCTTTTCTTTCTTACATGCTTCCTACCATCTTTCTTTATTTATTTTCTTCCTTCATTGCTTTCTTCGCTTCCTCCATTGTTTCCTTCCCTCCTTTTTAATTTCCATATTTCTTGATTTTTTCTTCGCTTTTTTCATATTTTCTTTGCACCCTGCCTTTCTCTTATATTTCCTTTCTTTTATCTGCCACATTTTCTTTCATTTTATTTTACCTTAATTTTTTTCTGCTATCTTGCTTCATCCTTCTTTTAGTCTCCTTAAATTTTATTCTTGAATTCTTTTTTTTCTGCGTCATTACTTGATCTTTTACTAACTTCCTTTCTTCATGCCGTACTTCCTCTTCTCTTTCATTCATTTCCATCCTCTTTACATTGTTCCTTCGTTACTTTTCTTTTTAATATCTCGTTTATTACTTAGCTAGGTATTTACTCTCTTTATACCTCTCATATTTCCTTTCATTCTCCCATCATTTCTCTCATCCCGTATCCATATTTCCGTACTTACTAGATTACTTATTTCTTTCGTTACTTCCTTCCAATATTTCTTTCTGTTTTCCATTTCTTCCGTGCTCCCTTTCTTCCTCTCTTCCTTACGTTATCCCCTCCTTCCTACTATTCTTACTTCATTCTTTTTATGTTTCCTTCTTTTTTTTTTTGATGGCGTAATTTCATCTTTTTTTATCCTTGCTTCCCTTATTTCTCCAATAAGACAGATGTGTTTAAGATTATCGTGAGCATCTGCCATTACGGCTTTAAGCACCTGGTGCAGGAAACACGCTCACCATCGCCCCCTTGCACTCTTTTAGAATGAACCTAGTGCCCATTCCTCAAGGCACGTAGGTTGCAATCTTCGATCATAGTTGTTATCCCTGTACTATGTGGAGCACCTTGCTGAGGTACTCAAAGCTATATAAACTCTTTATGCCGTAATTACTTTATCTAAACAGTACTATCTGTTGCATGGCAACAGCACCTAGAATAGTCTGTGGCTGACCCTGTGACACAAACCACTATTCTCCCAGCGATTTTGATGGCAACCAACAACCACCACGTTTAATTATCAAAGTTCTCACGCCGCGAATGTAGTTGCTTACACCCACAACGAGATCCCTAAGAGAATACCTCAACCATCGACGGCACAGCTCAACCACTCATCAGAGATGGACGCATGCCTGTGACGCCAAAAATCCAGTGCCTACTCCACACTGATCAAGATCATCCCTTTAACCCCGTGGGGTAGGACGAACATACCCTTTCGCAAAGGATGCTGATCCAGATGACGCTGCACCTGGTTGACATAAACAGACCTGTCTTCCTTTTATAAATATGTGCACATCCTTTGCTCTGTTGCCAGAGATCGGGTAGTAACACATAAGTTCTATGGGTAATGTACCAAAGGTACGTCAACGGAAAAAGCGACATCACCCCAGCTGGGGCCCCGGGATTACCACACCCGTAGTCAAAAATAGACTCCCCTGGGTGGCCTCCAATAAGACGTTGCATTTTGAATAACACACCACTTTAAGATTTGTCAGATGACAAGTAAAAAAAGTACGCCATTGCTGTTGGCATCAGTATCGATTTCAATGTCAAGATCCAAAAATATAAGTTTGTTAGTGCGAAAGTATCGCAAACTTGGAAACCAAATTGAACCGAAAATTTAACGTTTAACCCCCAAAATTTAAAAGTATTATGAATTAAAATATCTGTGCAACAAATAGGCTGTCATTAGAGCTCTAGAATCATCTTCAAAATCATATTAATTAAAATAATTTAAATGCTTTCGAATTAATAAACTTTTCTCATTCCAAAAACTCTAGATTTGCAGAACTGGCATAATCGCAGCAGTTTCCTGCATCAAAATGCCATCGATGATTTTACCAACACCAGCGGCGTTCATTCGGATCGTTATGCAGAGGATTTTAGTTTATTTAGTTCTTATGCCAACAACAAAACCTTTCTAAATTCACTCAACAAACAAATGATTAAGGATGAACATAATTACACCGAACCCAAATACTATTTAGGTAAGTTATGCAAGCACAAAAAAAATATATTTTTAACAAATTGTCATGACAGTGTTCGTGCCGTTTGATAAAAATTAAATTTATTTAGCAGATTAAAAAGATTTCTGACACTTTAGCACAACTAAATTAATAATACTCCTTTTGTAAAATTGAAGCGTGTGTTGTGTTTAATTTATTTTTTCTCTGCTCTCTCTCTCTCTCACTCTCATTTGCTCATTTAAGGCGATTTAATACCTGGTACTTATTGTTCCCGCATATTTAGCGACTGTGATAGGAAGGCCTGTCGTTTGCAATCACCAAATTATCCTGGTATATACCCAAGAAATTTAACCTGCTACTATGCAGTACGACAGGTAAGTGTGCCGTCTATACAATTACAAATTTGGTTTTTTTCTTTGCTCTCTGCACAGCAAAAAATTAATACAAAGGAAACCTAAAGAGTTCTTTAAGATTAAAGTAAGTATCTCCTCCGTGTTTGTGTGTGCAAGGATATTGAAAGAAAAAACTAACTCTGCTTTTTGCAATCCTTTCATTCTTTTGTTAGTTTTAGTAAAGGATAAAAAAAAAATATGTTGTCACATTATATGGAGCACTTTTTTTAAGCTTTGTGGCAGGGAGTGTATGACATTATAAGGACTAACTTGCGCTCATATGTGTATGTGAAAGGATTTTAAAAGTAAATTTCTTTAAAGTTCTCCTTTTTAACTCCCACACATTTGAGCGCTCGAAATGAAAACAATCCTCTTAGCAAATATTTATTTAGTTTTCTTTGCAACAACGTTTTGCGGTGTGTTGGTTGTTGGGTTTAAGAATATTTTGAAGAAAATTTTTTCAGTTTTAAAACAAAGCATAAATATGTTTAGCTTTGCAAAATGAAGACAACGTGAAATTAAGTCTTTCTTGTGGTTCATACTAGAAACAAAATACCACAACGAAGTCTGTGCATTAGGTTTAATTTGATGAGAGTATAGGCCGTTTCGGATGACTTTGATCTTGTATTGACGGCGTAGAGTGTGCCATGGCCGGCTAATTATTCGAGAATTGCCGAAGCATTCTAACTATTCAATATCTGGAAATATCATCTTGAGGCCTGCGGAGCCTGTGACCAGTCCTACGCCATTTACCGCTAAGGAATTCGAAGAAAACTGGACGTTGATCTCCTTTGTCGCCAGAGTTTCTTTTTGGTTATTCGAATAAAGTATACTGCTTAGAATATTTCTTACTCATGCGAATGTTCTTTATTCGTTTAAGGAATCAGTTTTCACTCGAATAGCCATTATTTATATCTAAAGAAGTTAACTCCTAGTAATGGTAATTAACATTTATTGCCTGAGTTTTACTTCTCTATAAAAAAAATTGTTAAATAAAAGAATAGTGATATTCATTCAAATCATTATTCATTTAGTATGCGTTATTTCTAACCATTATTTGGTTGTGTAACTACCATTCACTCCAACAACACTTGTTCAATCGAATAGCTGCTATACTTTCGAATAAAGATTTTTATTAAGAATGAATGAAAGAAAGTCTTCGGAGTAGTCGCTCTTCATTTGAATAAGCATTATTAATTCGAATAAAAGTTAATCACTCAAATGATATATATTCATTAAAGAAGTCATTGTACATTCAAATAATTAATCATCGTTACTCAATCGAATAATAGTTATTCAATCGTATAGCTGTTAAACATTCGAATTCTTTATTCAACAGAACAATCGTTATTCAATCGAATAATCGTTATTTAATAGAATAATCGTTATTCAATAAAAGAATTGTGATTCAATCAAATCAACGTGATTAAATGGAACATTCATTATTCAATCGAATGATTGTTATTAGATTTAATAATCGTTTTTCAATCGAATAGTTGCTTTGCATCCGAATAATCGTTATTTAATCAAACAACCGTTATTCAATCGAATAATGGGTTTTCAGTCGAATATTTTTTAGTCATCCGAATAATTTTTATTCAATCGAATAGTCGCTATTCAATTGAAAATTCGTTATTCAATCGAATAACTGTTATTCCATCGAATAATATTATTCCATCGAATAATCATTTTTCAAACGAATGATCACTATTCAATAGAATAATCGTTGTAAAATCGAAGAATATTTATTCAATCGAATAATCTTTATGCAATCGAATAAACGTTATTTAATCAAATAATCGTTATAAATTCGAATAATCGTCATCCAATCAAACAATTTTTATTTAAACGAATAATCTTTACTCAATCGTTAATCGTAATCGCTATTCAATGGAATAATTGTTGTTCAATCGAATAAGCGTTACTCAATCGAACTATATTTATTCAATAGAATAATCGTCATTCAATCGAATAATCGTTATTCACTCAAATAGCTAGTATGCATCCGAATAATCGTTATTCATTTGAATAACCGTTATTCATTCGAAAAATCCTTATTTAATCAAATAATCATTATTTAATCGAATAATCATTATTCAATCGAATAATTGACATTCAATCGAATAGCCGCTATGCAATCAAATATCAGTTATGCATCCCAATAATCGTTTTTTAAATAAATAATTAATAATAAAATAAAATAGAATAATAAATAATAATTACTCAATGGAATAATCGTTATCCAATCGAATAATCGTTACTCAATCGAAAAACTGTTACTCAATCGAACAATCATAATTCGATCGAAAAATAGTTATTTAATGGAATAATTATTATGCAATCGAGTAATTGTTATTCATTCGAATAATCGTTAATCAACGAACTTATCATTATTCCATCGAATAATCGCTAGTCAGTCGAATAATTCTTATTCAATCTAGTAATTGTTATTCAATCAATTAATCATTATTTAATCAAATAATCGTTATGAAATCGCATTATCGTTATTTAATCAAATAATAGTTATTTAATCAAAGAATCGTTATTCACTCATGTAATCAATCGAATAATCATTATTCAATCGAAGAATCGTTATTCAATCGAATAATCATAATTCAACCGAATTATCGGTTTTCAATCGAATAACCGTTACTCAATCGAATAATCTTTATCCAATCAAATAATCGTTATTCAATCGAACAGCCATTATTTAATCGAATAATCGTTATTTAATCTAATAATCGGTATTCAATCGAATAATCGTTAGTCAGTTAAATAATCGTTATCCAAACGAATAATCTTTATTCAAACAAATAATCTTTATTCAAACGAATAATCGCTATTCAACTGAATAATCGTTATTCAATCGAATAATTGCTATTCAATCGAATAATTGTTATTCATTCGAATAATCGTTACTCAATGGAATAATCCTTTTTCAATCGAATAACCGCTAGTCAATCGAATAATTGTTATTCCATCGAATAGTCAATCGATTAATCGTTATTTAATCAAATAATCGTTATTCATTCAAATAATCGTCATTTAATCGAACAATCTTTATGCAATCGAATAATCTTTATTCGATAGAAGAATATTTTTTTAATCGAATAAATATTAGTCAATCGGATAATTGTTCTTCATTCGAATAATCTTTATTTAATTGGTCAATTGCTATACATCCGAATAATCATTCGAATATTTCGTTATTCAAGCGAATATTTGTTAATCATTGGAACAATCGGAAAAATTTATTTAAACGAATTGGACGAAACTTCGGTTTGTTTTTTTTTATAATTTTTGCTATAACTTAGAATGTATTTTATCAATGACTTTTCTAATGTTCACTAATAATAATTTGTTTTTAATTTAAATTGTATTAATACAATATTTTGATGATTTGTATTCAAATGGAATATTCCCTTAATTTATGGGTTAAATTAATTACTGCTAGATTACGAAAAAAAAAACATTATGTAAAAAATGTTACGTCCTTTCTGCCACTTTTGGCATTCAAAACTTCAAACTGCGAAAAAAAGCACAAAACTTAACATAACTATGCTTTTTCTATAATTTGACTTTGTTTTTAACATTCAAAACTTTTGCGAATTGTGAAAGTTTTAAATTCATAAGCGAAATAATCGCCCACCACAGTATTGCTGTTGTTGTTGTTGTTATTATCGTTGGCACTGATTCATGTTTGTGTGGTGTGGTAACGCAGGCACGTTTATGTGTGCAAAAATGTATGGGAGAGTTGTACATTTGTGGCATGAACTCGTGCAACCACAACAAAAAGTCCATTTTTAACCTTTTGGGAGTTTCAGCAAAGAAAGAACAAAACAAACAAAAAAATGGCAGGCAGTAGGAATAGTTGTGCAGGTCAAAAACAAAGTGTAAACCACATACAAGAAATGTATGAGAGAACATGGCATAAACTAACGAACGCACACATGCATACATACATACATACATCCATACATGCATACACACAGATACGCATACCCAGAATGCCAACATATTTGCATAAACTTACACTTACACGAACAGAAACTATAAAGCTTCATTAAACCACAAGGGTAAATACAACATGAAATTTTTATCCAGATTTTTATTTTTAATTTTTTTTGTGTGTTTAAAACAACAACATCATCATCATCAGCAGGCTAAAGTATATTTTCAAACAAACAAATAAACAGGGAAGAAAGAATATTATTTAAATGTGTTTGTTACAGGTTTTCGCATTGTAAAAGTACGCAGCCTGCCAGTCTGTCTTTTACGCCAGCAAGTCCGTCCATCCGCTTATGGTTTTGTTTCATTCCACTTTATTTATTTTATATACATTATATGCATACATTTTCCCTTACCCCCTGCTAGCCAGCTTATGCTGCTGTTAAGAGAAAATGTTTTTTTTTTTTTTTGTACATAAACCACTAACGTAAAAAAATTGTTTACTGAAATTTTGCACGGATATTAAGTACGGTTTTTATTTATATTTAAATAAGGACCCGCTAGTTCTGTAACTGCTAAAAGATCGCCCAGTTCGTGTGCCACATTTTGTCAGTAGAAATGTAGAAGGTAGCAAGATCTATTGTTGCTAATGTTGTTTAACTATGCAAAAGAGCATGAAGTTCGTGATGGACCCAGTGTAAATTTAATTCGTTCGTGGATGCAAAGATTCCACGCAACTTCTTCGGCTACGAATGTCATGGCCAGGGCACAGTCGATCTTCAACGACTCTCGAAAATATTGAACTAGGTTGAAAACAGTTTACATGAAAATCTTCGACTTTCAATACGGAAAAGAGCAGCCTTATTAAGACTTCCAAGAGCGATTATTAATAAAATTCTAAGAAAGGATCTAAAATTTTAATCCCTTTAAAATTCAAATCGTTCAAGAACTGAAAGAAAGTGACTTTGATTTACGCAAAAAGTTTTGTGAAATGATGTTGGAGCGTTTTCGCACTGTAAATCCAATTTTTTTGGAGCAACGAGGCTCATTTTCTCGAAAGCAAAACTGCCTACACAGAGAAAAAACTGCCTCATAGAATCAAGAAGATTTTCTCTATGAACCGTTTTTAGGCTAAGGGGTATCCCAGCAGAAAGAAGCGAAGATTTCCTTAGTGTTTTTATGTGGTAAATCTTATTAATTTTATCAAGAAGAAAACCAAATAAATTCAAGAAAAAATCTTATTATTCACAACTTTTTTTACTCAATTTCCGTTATTTTGGGCACCAAAAAAAACAATCCATAGAGAAAGATTTCTTGATTCTATTAGGTTTTCTTATTGATTTTATTAGGTTGCCTTCTTAATTTTTTTAAAAAGGTTTTCTTCTTGGTTTTATTAGGTTGCTTTATTGATTTTTTCAATAAGATTTTCTTCTTGATTTTAGTAGGTTCCTATATGACTATGAATAAGGAAATCTTCGTGATTTTATGAAGTGTCTTGTTATTTCATATCTATAAATAGGCATAGAGAAAATTTTTTTCATGATCTTTTTCATTTTTGTATAAGAATGTTTGCACAATAATTTCAATGGTTATTCAGGCTACTTGTTAGCATATTGGTTAGAGCGCTTGTCTATCAGGTAGAAGTTTGCTGGTTCAATACTTGGTGAGTAAGTTAGTTAAGAATATAACCTAATGTGTATGTATGTATGTATGTATGTATAAATAAATAACATCTACAACATACTACATACATACATACATACATACATACATACATACATACATACATACATACATACATACATACATACATACATACATACATACCTACATACATACATACATACACACATACATACATACATATGTATTTGGTATAGAATTTAAATGAAAATACATACATAAGTACAGAGAATAAAGACGCAATTTTTTTTTATTTTTTTATTGAAAAAATCAATAAGATAACCTCATAAAAACTACAAGATTTCTATTTGATTTTTTTAAAAAGGTTTTCTCTATGAAATTAATAAGATCTCCTTATTGAAAAAAAACCATAGAGATTTCTTATTAATTTTGTTCTATTTTATGAGGTATTTAGTAGGCACTGTTTTTTCTGTGTATACTGGTCTCTAAGAACCTGCAACCCTCGATTGAAACATTAAAAACCATTGCATTGCACCAGGGTAACTGTTTGGTGTGCCTTATCCACGCATGAGATAATTGGATCATTTATTTTCGAAAATTCTTGAGGCCAGGCGACGAATGTCAACGGTGAAAATTAAATTATACGCATGATTACGGAATTCTTTTTGCCAAACCTGCGAGCTCATCCATCGTACTCTTCCCACACGTGGTTTCAACAGGATGGGGCAATTGCATGCATAGGGACATTCCATGGCCACCGAGGTCGCCCGATCGAACTCAAATCAAATTTTTTAGGGAGCTACCTCAAAGAGAAGGTTTATAATGACAATCCTTAATCTCTTGTGGTTTTAAAGGAAAATATTCATCCAGAAATCTGCTCAGTTGAGTCAAGTTGACTGCAGCGTGTGGCGCAAAACACGAGGCTCCGTTTGTAACAGTGTGTTCAACTCGACGGAAGACATCTGGATGATATACTTTTTAGAGAATCAAATCCGGATTTCCATGCTATCGTTCAATGCTCTTGGTTCAACACTACGCTAGCGATCCGAAGTGCATTCCTCTGTTTCGTTTGTGGATGCTGTAACTGGGTTCCACTGAGTTACGGTGTCCAGTTTACGGCAGCATAGTTGTGGATTGATAATAAAAATTTTTGCGAACTGCAGGGTGTTAGTGCTGGACTATCGCTTGCGTAATTTTAACCCCTCGTTTGTTTACATAGCAAGGGAATGAACCCAAAAGTGACACTAGAGACTTTAAAATATTTTCCTTTATTTTCAATTATTCAATTCTTTTACTATTTCAGTTCTTGTTTTTTCTTCTTTAACTTAAGTTTTCACTACTACTTAATGGTCTTAAAATGAACCACGATTTGAACGCAAGCCATAAATGCTAATAATAAGCATAATAAGGGTAATGAAATCCTTAAAGCAGTGGGTATGAAAGCACTCATAAGATTTGCTTGACTCTTTTAATTTTAATGTTGATGATAAAATTGCATTAATTAATAAAACTATTTTAAATGTTTCTTAAATAAAAAATTTTAAGACATGAATTTAATATCTCATATTCATCATCATATTCAAAGTACAAATAGTATTTTCATAAGGAAAAGGAGAAGGAAGTATTGCTTACACGAGCGAATCAAAAAGAAAAAAAAGGAAAGGATGTTCTATTTAATAAAGTTAAATATAAATTTCATACCACACATACTACATATAAAATAATAGGCGTAGTGCCAGTATCATCTTACAGAAAAGAAAAAAACTAAATGCCCATTGTACATCCAGAAGATTATTTAACACCAACAGCTAAAAATAATTTTAATAGAAGTGTCTTGTACGTGCCATACAAATACTTAATTATACTTTGCTTCTCAGTATTTGCCATCAACTGGAACATTAGAGGCATAAAGTAAAGGAAGCGTATTATATTCTATCAAAAATTGTGCTTGTTCTCAGTCTTATTCTGCATTAGGTTTTTTTTTATTTTTTTTATTTTTTCTATAAAATGAATATTTTTTTGTGTGTAAAAAATGTAGGTGTTTGTTTAATTGTTGCGCATACTGTAGTATTTTCAGTCTTTTAGTGTTAGGAATTTTTGAAGAAATGTTCTTAAGCAAATTTTAAATTTTTGTTTAAAAAATTTTGCTTGTTTTATATTTTTTATACTCTTCACCCAAAAATGGTAGAGGGTATATCGTTACCTTAATATAGAAAGGACCTAAGTCATTATTTTTTTTGAAATCGAGATTTTTGCATTTTTCGATACATTAGATGTCACTGTTTCACTGTAGCGAGCTGCATTAAGAAACTTTATGGCTGTTGGACTACCAGCGAAAATGATATCCTTGAGGTACTCATGCACACAGAAAAATTTCAACTTAAAATCTACTTAAACAAAGTTAATCTAATCTTTTTCGGCAATGATTTTGTTTCATATGTGTTTCATGTTAATATAACATGATTTATAGTAATTGTCAAGGAAAATGTTTCCTTTTGAAATAACTTTATTTCACATTGATTTAGCATTTACGTACTGTTAAAATCAAAATGAAGAATCATGTTGAATCAAAGTTATTTCAAGTTGCTCCAACATGAATTTAATTTAATGTGGTAATTTTATTTTATGAATTTTTTAACTTACGTGTGGTTGACATAGACATCAGAAAAATGTTTGTAAGCCAATTTAGGCTTCCCCGGCCAAGATTTAAACTCGGACCTCATCTTGAGATACACACTAAATATGTAGCATCTTGAATTAAATTTTAATCTAACATTATCTCATTGATCATTTACCATACAATTTATTTGAAAAGTTTTAGTTTTAGTTAAAAACAAAAAACAAAATACTTTGACTTGACTCCAGGATTCAAACCTCCGATCCTCCGGCTGTTAGACTAGAACACTACCCAGCAGACAGCAGCAGTTTGTCGGCTGTTTACAAACATCAAAAAAAAACATCAACAATACAAAAACATCCTGAACAAAGAAAATAAATACCAACACACTCAAACAACATATTCCCCCTTATTCCATTTGTCGACATCGACGTCACTTTAACACAATACTAAAAAATGGGGGCTTGTACACCCGTTCTCGAAAACAACTGACTCCTGTTGGCAGGCTGATGCCATTTTCTAGAATTAAGGGAACGGAAATATGTTGTCATTAGCACAAAATTGTTCTCGAGAGCGAGTAAACAAGCCCTAATTCTTTGGTATTGTGTTAAGGTGACGTCGATGACGACAAGTGGAATAAGGGTGATTATTTCTTGTAAATTTAATGTGATTTGAATGAATTTGAATCAAACTTTTTGCATGGTGATTTTACATTGGTATTTTTTTCTGTGTGTGGATATAAAAAGAATAAATTTATCCGCAAGAAATACAGATTGGCTTAACACCAAACAAATATAATGACGAAGAAATAAGTTTTTTCATATCAGGACCCCAAGTTATCCGGTTTTCATATAACTGACAGCCTAACCTAACCTAATCCATCATTTTTCTGGCAGTTTGCTCAAACAGCAGTTAACAAGTGATCCGCAAAGTCCAACATAAAGTCTAACCATAGCTTATTGATCTCTGATTAGTCGTGTGAGTAGGTTAGCTTAGATTAGGTAGGCGTGGCAGTCAGAAACCCGGACTCACTTAGACAGTTTTGGTCCATTGTGATACCACGGAGACTCTGGCTATACGCAGTCCCCCCCGTCGAACCAACCAGACGTTGCAATTCAACACTAGCAACGTCAGAAAGTTAACTGAACTCGAGAGCGCCCATTGTAGCCAATATCTTTCTTGCAAGTCCAGGACTTTTACAAAGAAAGTGTTCTACACTTTCCTCTTCATCGATATCCTGGCAGCTACGGCAAAAATCGTTGTATTCAACCTATAACATTTTTGCTTGCCTACCTATGAGTCAGTGTCCGGTTAGCACGGATAGATTTGTTTCCTATTCTTCAAGATTAAAGAAGCCGTATTTTTTCTATTTAGATGAATTCATAACTGCCTTGTGAACACGCAATCATTTCTTGTTACCTACCTTCTATTTGTTTCATCCTCTGTGTTGCGCCTGATTCTGAGTTTGCAAGAGAGTAGGGGTAAGCAAGCTCAGCAGCCTTAGAATTTCCCTGAAAGCCTCTATGCCCCGGGATTCAGTTGATCCTAATTTCAAACTGCTCCGCCATCTCATTTAGAGATGATCGGCAGTCGAGGTCTGTTGTTGTTCTTAGAAGCGGGAATTGGAGGGCCGTAATAGCTGCTCGACTATCGGTGTATATGTTAATCAAAGTCGTTGAAGTGACATTCACTTTCAACCAATCCGCAACTTCTCTTATAGTAAGGATCTCTGCCTGGAAGACACTGCAGTGATCGGAAGTCCCTGAAAAGACTCCATAACCCACACCTTCTTCTTCAACACTTTTTCTTCTACCTGGAGTTCCATTCATCCACAATTTTGTGGATGGTATTCAGGTTTTATAAAGACGTTCGTGCAGTAGAGCAGGGGAGGTTTGGTCAATACTCCATCCCCAAGCTTCATCATTGAGTATTCTACAGTGGCCGGTTCCATTTCCGTTCCACAGAGAGGTATAACGAAAACGGATTGTCGAGGTCGTTGCCAACTCCTTCCCTACTAAGTCCAATGGTGGTAGGTGAAGGAGCATCCCCAGTGCATCCGTAGGAGTAGTGTGAAGAGCACTGGTTATATACATATGTAAGATATGTAGATGCGTCTTTTTCTCCAGGGACGGCCAGCATACGATGATCCGATATATAAGAATTGGACATACTATTGCAGTATAGATCCAATAAACGATTTTTGTGGTAAGACCCTAATTTTTCCCAATGTCTTTTTTGCATAGATTGAGTGAAATTGTTGCTTTTTTCACTCTCTCTCTAAAATATTAGTTTTAAAACTTTGAATCAAGAATAACAACGAGATATTTTGCAGTGTTGGACACTTTTGTCTCCGTATTATTGAGAGTGATAGGTTGGAAAACAGGTATCTTATACTTCCTGGAGAAGAGTAGTAGTTCCGTTTTATTACGTTTAACGCCAAGCCGTCGTTTCTCCGCCCATCTTGTTAAATGTGAGAGACCATCCTGTAGGATATCCCTTAGAGAAGTGAGGAATTTTCCTCTTACAGATATTGCCACATGATCAGCATAAGCCACGATTCTGCACCCCCCCCCCTCCTCCGGGATTCTAGAGATAGCAGCACGGGATTTAGAGCCACAACAGTGGCGAAAGAACTCCTCCCTGTCGTAAAGCTTCTAGCATTTGGAGGCCCGGGCAACTCGAAGTTTTAGTAATACCTCATTAGCCTGGGCGCAAGAACTTTATACAATTATTCGTCCTCCCAAGGTATACACGCTAATTTCATTTTGTTTTGTTAATTTTTTTTTTCTTTTATAAGTTTTTTAGTGTGTTTTTTCCTTTCTATCTTAATGATAATTTAGCCCTCTGCATGGCAGAATTTAAAAAAATAACAATAAGTATAACAATAAGCAAAACTAAGGTGCTTATTTGTTTTTTCAGCCTTTTGGCAATTATTCCCTTTCAAGTTATTTTTCTACGAGTATAAGAAATTCTGAACAAGTTTTTTTTGGGTCTTGAAAAAAAAAGAAACCACAGAAGTATTAGCAGTAGCAAGAACAACAACAACAACAACAACAACAACAACAACAACAACAACAAACCAAAGATAGTTTATTACATTTTTGTTTGGTAAAAACTTTCTTTCCCTTCTTAATTCCTTTTATGAGGTATTATTGGCCTGCACAAGACCATTTGTAAGACCTTTCAAGACATGCGACATTTTTCAAACGCTTTACTACAGCGAAATATTCTAAAATAAATGCTAAACAACACTGTTGGCAATATTTTTTTTGAGTTCTTTGTCTTGCCAACAGTGTTTTTTAGCGTTTGTTTTAGAATATTTCGCTGAAGTAAAGCGTTTAAAAAATGTCGCATGTCTTGAAAGGTCTTATAAATAGTCTTGTGCAGGACTTTATTAGGTATTCTAGTGTCCTTGTTTCTGTCCTTTTACTTAAGAGTTTTTTTGTTCGTACTCTCAAGGATTTCATTGCAAATTGTAGCTTGTGCTGTTTCTTAAAGGCATTCTTCCTTACTCAACTATTTCATTCCTTTTTCATGTGTTTTTCGGTTTCTTTTTTTTCACTCCCTGATATTGTGAAGGTAAACTTTATTTTGTTAACAGTATCATATACCGAATAAAAAAAAAATGTGCAAAAGGTATGAAAAAAGATTATACTTGAAATGAAAAACACTTTTTTAGTATATTTTTCTTATACGTTCTTACTTAGTTTGTTTGTTTGTTTTTGTCGTAGTTCTTAAATTTTTTTTGGTCTTTTGTTTTCGGTTGTTGTACTTTTCTTTTTTGGTAAAAAAAAATATTTCTCTATTGACGGTAATTTTAATTATGTTACTCAAATCGTTGATGAAAAGAAAAACTTGGCATCGTTTCTTCTTTTTTTTTTGTAATCTAAGTTTTATTTGGAATACAATGTATTTGTTTTGCGCATTTAAGGATTTTTTTTTTGCTATCAGCTTCTTAAAGAGTTTCAAACGTTTTTGTGTGTCGTCCGTTTTTTTTTTCAAAGGACCCTCAACTTTGTAGCGAAAGTTTTTAACAATTAGTTAAAAGTAATACCGAAGATGACTCCTAAACCTGTGCAAAAGTAATTGAAATCTATTGTTACGTTCTTTTGAGAGGAATTTTAAAAAGTATGCAATTAAAAAGCTTTCCAGAAGTTTATATACAATGAAAGATTTGTAAGTTTTTTTTTAAGGAGCTTCATATGCGCAATTTAAATAAATTGTATAAGATTTCGCTTAACTGAGAAAATTTGACCACGCCCACCTTTACGCCCACATGTTTAATCTATCTAAAATCGGACCACGGCTTGAACGATTTATCGAATTTTTTTTAATACTCGCAGTAATTTAAAGAAACATTTTTAAGCAGTGGGCAAATGGGCGTGGCACCTCCCATTTATAGCGAGTATTTATTTTGAAAATTTTTTGAAACTAATGCCGTAAAAGACCTCAGATTTTGTAGCAGTTACTCCATTAACCTTACAACTGGTTAAAAAAGAAAAAGTTAAAATAAAATAAATGGGCGTGGCGCCTGCCACACATAAATTTTTTTATTTTCTAGTATATTTGCAGCTAATATAGAAAGAAACGTGAAAAATTGCACATGTGGGCGTGGCAACTCCCATTAAGAATATATAATTACTTAGAGATATTTGCAACTTTTAAATTTTGTAAGAATAACTGAAACTGTGCATTGTTTTGGAAATAAACTTAAACTAGTTCCTAGAACTAGTTCCCAGAACTATGTAGCTCCTAGAACGTTTTCATAATCATGGGCATAAATATCAAAATTAATTATTAAGAGTATAATTAAATGCGTACTTACTTACCTTATGATGTAAAGCGTTCATTCGGATATTCGGAAATGTATGCTGTGTCATAATTTTTTCCAACAGCAGACGTTGCTTTCCCATAAAGAGAATTTTTTTTTTTTAGTTTACAGCCAGCTCAGGAGGAAGCTCAAAATGTTTTTAAGCCATAAGATCTAGAATTAGAAGTAGAAGACAATTAAATTATTATTATGTATTTCATACATAAATTGAATTTTAATGGCTTAAAAATAATTGCAATGATTTTGGAAAACATTTTCTGCTTTTCTACTTCTATTTCATAATTTTTGAAAAAGTTTATCAATGCTTTGTTGCTGATGACAAAAAGAAAGTCAAAGAAATAATCGACAGAAATGAAGAGTGAAGCAAACTGACAAAATGTATTTCTAATAGGAAACAAGAAACATCTCACTGTCAGGAGTGACTTGCATTCTTCCTTTTTTTCTTTTTTTTTTTGTCGCTATTGTGATTGCAAAAGTTCAGTTAATTTAAAGTTTGATTTGGTTCGGTTTTTTTTTGTATCTAAACTGATTTGCTTTTTTATACGCAATTACTTTGACAACGCAACAATATTAAATAAGAGAGTAAGGCAAAAAAAAGTAAAAAGAAAAGAAACAATTTTCCAGGAATTAAATTTTTTTTTATGGAAAAAGAATGCACCAGATAAAAATGAAAATGGCAAAATAATTTGTCTGGAAGCATTTGGAGATGGCAAGCAAAATGTAATTTAAAGCATCATAAAAATAAAATTGTAGAATTGAACATGAAGATTTAGAATGGCATTACAAACGATAACGAGGAGCATAACTGGTGATTGTGCAATTTTACAATTTATTGCCAGTAGTTCGTCTTGCTGGCACAATAATATCTTATAAACTATTACGACTTAATTTCACAAATGCTTTAATTAAGATTGAATTTCAAATCGTATATATTGTGCATACATGCACAGTAGTGATGATATATTATTGTAAAGATACATATCAAGTTAGCATTATTATTATTTTTTTTACAAAGTAAATGGGTTCTAAAAAATTGATGCTTAACAAAAGGTGCTTTTTTAATATATTAGATCAGGTTGAACCACATTCAGTCAAAATTTTATCGTCATATATGTATATTCGCATTACACAATGTACTTTTTCCTTCTATTAACAAAACGTGCTTTTTTACTTTTCTAAACAAGAGGTGTTTTTTTTTACTTTTTTTCCTTAACAAAAGGTGTTTTTTTGCTTTCTTTTTTGCAAAAGGTGCTTTTTCCGAAATAAAAATGGAATTATATCAAACATCCTTAACATTTAATGGGATAACTTATGACAGTTAGATGCATCTGATGCATCTGCATAGATAAGTAAAAAAAACTTGTTAGCATTTCCAGGTTCTTGCATTTTTTTTTTTTTGAAGGTGCGAAAAAAATAAATATCAATTTCCCAAAAATTTGAAATGAGCAAAAAATCACCTTTTGTTCTGCGGAAATTAGATTTGAATACTTTAGAAGAAGCGTCCCAATAACTTTCGACTTCTTTTTCGTCTCGTTTTACGTTTAAAACGTGAGTCATATAACCGTTGCCGCATCAACAATTTCAAACATTCATCCCTCGTTAAGTTAAAGGGCAATAAAAAAATCGTTCATATATGTAAATTGTGCTTTAAGAAATACAACTCTGTTCTCATTGAAGTTGCATTAAATGAAACCAAAAAATAAACTAAAATAAACGGACTTAACAAAACAATTTATGTTAAGGAAGAAGGGAATAATCACTTAAGGGTTTTTATTCATGATGAACAAAGGCCAAAACAAGTAGTAATTACAATAAATTCAGTAAAGTGCGACTTTGACTCGCGCACGAAGGGTTCCGTACATACGGTTTAGAGCATTTTTTAATGTGTTTTTTTTCAGTTTAAGCGATTTTTTTTTAGTTTTGTCGCTTTTTTCTCGTTTTGGCGATTTTTTCTATTTTTGGGATTTTTTCATTCTGACGATTTTTTTCATTCTGGCATTTTTTTTTTAATTTTGGCAATTTTTTTATTTTAGCAATTTTTTTTTTTGTTTTTTGGGTTTTTTTAATTTTGACGATTTTTTCATTTTGGCGTTTTTCTTCTTTTTTTCATTTTTAATTTCCCTGGTTTTTCGCGATTTATTTTAGTTTTAGAATTTTTTTAATTTGGCGATTTTTTTCGGTTTTTGGCGATTTTTTTTTTTTTTGGTTTGGCGATTTTATAATTTTTTGATTTTCTATTTTTACCATTTTCAAGAGTTTTGCTCTTAAATAAATTTAATGAATCAAAGAAAAAAGTTGTTGACTGAAATTTTGGGCGTGTCCCACGATGTCGACAGCGTTCGACTTGTCGCACACTTACATTGAAAACAAAAACAAATTTTAAAATTTTTTTGTTGTTTCCAATGTAACTGTGCGACGAGTCGAACGTTGGTAACATCGTGGGACAGGCCCTTTATTTTCAGTAATAATTGTAATTGAGTTTTGGGTGAATGCCACATTTTTCAGCCCCTTTTTGTTTTGTTTCTGCTTGGCTGCGATTAAATCTAAATGTGTTTGGGATGAGTCGAACCGGCAGTCTGTTGGCTAATAGCTCAACGTACTATTAGTCAAATCGTTATTGGATACGCAAATAATGGATACACGCAAGACATGATTTCTTATGATTCTTCTACATGTGCGCACTGCGTTATGATATAATTTCAAAATAACTTTGTTGTGTAAAAAAAATACAAGTCACGACATTTTTTGGCCTCTTGTCGGCATTTACACGAATACAACATGAGCAATCAAAATAAACAACAGCAAGAGCACATCACCGCGTTGAGTCAATCAACGAAGCAAGATAAACACCAACACAAACAAATTAAATTGAATGATATTTTAAAAGGCGCGGTATTGATAAATGCAATATTTAAAATAATGACAAATATTATTGAAATTAAAAAAAAATTTCAATAACATGGTTTTGTTGAAAATAATTCTTGTCTATTTTTTTTCTGTGTAGTTGTCTTGTTGCAAGAATGCTTTTTTGCTTCAGTGTAGGGTTCATAAGTTTTTTTCCAATATTTTTTATATATGTATAAATGAGCCCATAAGGTTTTTTAGTTTTATATTGTTGAATTCTTTAGTCAAAAGATAAATGCAAACAAATATACTACATACTTATATAATATTCTTTTATCTTCCTTTTTCTTTAATTTTTACATACTCCTGCTGCCTTTGATGGTCTTGGCAATACAAACAAACTCAACTTTTTATATTTCGTGTTAATTCCTCCTTCATTCCATGCACTCAGCATGATGTACCCCACGGTAAACATGCATTAATCTTAGTTAAGCAACCCAAAGGTAACCTGATATGGATTTCAACACAGGACACTACAAATATTAAGGTGGCACCCAGTACCAACGAAAAGGATAAAAAATTCGAGCCAAGATTAAAAACATGGTCGGACTGTGATCACATACAGGTAGGTAATTGCTTTATGAAAGCAAGCAAACACACGCCAACAAACTACAATAAAAATTTTGTATAAACTTTAAGCAGGAAATTAAGAAGAAGAAAATCTAAGGGGGCTTTAACAGCAGAACTAACTACTCGGTTCCAGCTTTACGCTAAAATTGATTTCAAAAATTTTAACGAAACCATTTATTACGAGCAGTTACTTTAGGATAATATTTTTTTTTTTTTCATAAATATTTATGGTATATAAACACGAGTTTTATGTCGTCAGCTGAAATGCAAAATCAACGTAACTAACCAACAAATTTGAAATTAAATTTTTAATTAATTACACTGTGCAACAGTGAAAAATCCACTTGCTCCTGATATTATAGGTTCGATAGTACTACCAAAGGGTAGTAAAACCCTATACTATAGTTTAGCGATTTTAGTGACCAATTTTCTTTTATGCGACTCCTAGGATTTCGAAAATCACAGCGCCCTCAAAAACTGATGCCAGCAGTTATTGGCCTACAGCTTATTCAGTCTTAGTGATAGCCCTTAACTATATATGACAATAATATAGCTAAGGCTTAAATTAGACGTGACATAGCCATAACGCCATAGCCATAACTAAACCAAAATTCAATTGGTTTCTATGGTGAGAGTTATGGCGAGTCTCTCTGACTCTCACTCTCACCATAGATATCAATTGAATTTTGGTTTGGTTATGGCTATGGCGTTATGGCTATGTCACGTCTAATTTAAGCTTAAGAGCCCACTAATTAAATCTTATTAACATTGTATGCCAAAGAAAATAATAATTTCTTGGTAATAATTTTGTTTAGGTCTTTGTCTCCCCTATATAATATAATTCTTAAATAACAAAATAGATACAAGGTAAAAATATTTACTGCCAATTTATGGAAGCCATGTAAAAATTTTCGTCTGTCTATTTATATTGAAAACAAAAACAAAACACTCAAATTTGTTTTTGTTTTCAATATAAATATGCACACGAGATTTTTCACATGGCTTCTATAAACTGGCAGTTAATACGTTTTTACAAGTTAAAATTTTCAGTATAAGTTTGAGTGAGTGACAAAAATACAACCTCAATATATTTAAAACAAATAAAAGAAATAACGTACTCGTACAATTCATAAATCCATCAAGTGCAAGCAAATTTTATTATGGATTAATTTTTTAATCCAATTAAAATCTCCTTCTACATTCTCAGTACGTTTCGTTTCTTCAACGATTCAACGTTTCAACGTGGCGTATTACTGATATTAATTTATTAATTGCAATTAAATAAATTAAATAAACGATAAATTTAGGCCACACTGCCATCACATTGAATGATTGAAGTTGAAAGTACTCATGATGGCTCATTAATAAATTACTAAATTTAATCACAGAATGATTTAGCGAATAGTGGCATAATTCTAATAAATACTCATACTTAAAAAACGTTTAAGTAGTTTAATAATAATTTAAAATGATTAAAGTTTATCGATTTTTAAAGAGTTTTGCCGTAAGACCAGCTATTTATGCGGGAGTACCATCTTTGCCACTTTGTGACTAAGACATGGTCTTCGAATCGGTGACTCCTATTTGAACGACTTTTCGAGGCCACGGTTGACCAAGTGGCCTCAAGAAATACGATAGCGATAATTCGGTATCCAATATAACGATATTGATTACAAACATAGTCCCCACCTAAGCGGGAGATTAGGCAAAAATGTCCATGTACTCAAGATCTGCAGAGAAAAACTCATAGCCACTTTTTATAACTTAACTGCATTATTCATAAAAAATAATTTCCTTTTATAAAGGGCTTATAAAACACATTTTGTATGAAAGATTGTTTTATAAACCTCTTATAAACTATTATTATTATTACTATTTTTTATAAATAAAGCTTTAAGACTCTTAATTAATATCTTATCTTATTAGTTTCAATTAATAAGTTTCATTAATCGATTTTATACATAAGCGTCATTTTATATCTAAAAAAAGGAAAATTTTCTATTAAAAATTATCTCTATGAAAAAATATTTTTCGTGGAAAAATTTCCATTTAAAATAATTAAGGCCTCAATAGTAAATTTCAATGCATTTTTAATAAAAATAATATTTTATGGAATAAGTAATATAAAAGTTTGGGATTAGGTAATGTAACTAACCAACTTTTAAACTTAAGTTGTAACAATTCCCAAAAAATAAACTCGGTCAAAAATACTTGTGTGGCAACACTCGATTCTTGCAAAAGCAATGGATAGCTGTTGTTTTTTTTTACATCTATTTGCATTACTACAGTTCGAGCTGAAAAAAGTCAGCCAATGCAGGATTGGTAAAGTTAGAAAATAAAAAACATATTGATTATTGAGTTCTTGTTTCAGTTATGATATTACTTGAGTTTCTTTCTCATTCGTTCAAATCAAAGTTTAGCATAATGGCTGGTATTATTGATTTCGCAGCGAAAGGAAATTTCAACAGAAATAAATATCGATCGACATGCAAATTGCAATTATTCATTTCTGCTGTATACGCTTTACGCAAAATTGATTTAACATCCCTGTTTCTATTAATTCTGAGGTGTTTTAGTATCAGCTGTTATTAAAAGACATTTTCAAAAGATATACATACATACAAGCATAGGTAAATAAATAAATACATACATGCATACATATGAATGTATTTTTGAAACGTAAAAACAAGTAAATATAGAAAGGAAGGTTCTGCAGTGTAATGCATTAAACACATTCACCACAGCAAGCTACCGACTACCAAATGTCAAGGATAGAATACACATGTTTATATGAGAATGATTATTTTGAAGACAGCAAGGCAAAACGGCTGTCTATTTATATTGAAAACCAAAACAAAACACTCAAATTTGTTTTTGTTTTCAATATAAATATGCACACGAGATTTTTCACATGGCTTCTATAAACTGGCAGTTAATACGTTTTTACAAGTTAAAATTTTCAGTATAAGTTTGAGTGAGTGACAAAAATACAACCTCAATATATTTAAAACAAATAAAAGAAATAACGTACTCGTACAATTCATAAATCCATCAAGTGCAAGCAAATTTTATTATGGATTAATTTTTTAATCCAATTAAAATCTCCTTCTACATTCTCAGTACGTTTCGTTTCTTCAACGATTCAACGTTTCAACGTGGCGTATTACTGATATTAATTTATTAATTGCAATTAAATAAATTAAATAAACGATAAATTTAGGCCACACTGCCATCACATTGAATGATTGAAGTTGAAAGTACTCATGATGGCTCATTAATAAATTACTAAATTTAATCACAGAATGATTTAGCGAATAGTGGCATAATTCTAATAAATACTCATACTTAAAAAACGTTTAAGTAGTTTAATAATAATTTAAAATGATTAAAGTTTATCGATTTTTAAAGAGTTTTGCCGTAAGACCAGCTATTTATGCGGGAGTACCATCTTTGCCACTTTGTGACTAAGACATGGTCTTCGAATCGGTGACTCCTATTTGAACGACTTTTCGAGGCCACGGTTGACCAAGTGGCCTCAAGAAATACGATAGCGATAATTCGGTATCCAATATAACGATATTGATTACAAACATAGTCCCCACCTAAGCGGGAGATTAGGCAAAAATGTCCATGTACTCAAGATCTGCAGAGAAAAACTCATAGCCACTTTTTATAACTTAACTGCATTATTCATAAAAAATAATTTCCTTTTATAAAGGGCTTATAAAACACATTTTGTATGAAAGATTGTTTTATAAACCTCTTATAAACTATTATTATTATTACTATTTTTTATAAATAAAGCTTTAAGACTCTTAATTAATATCTTATCTTATTAGTTTCAATTAATAAGTTTCATTAATCGATTTTATACATAAGCGTCATTTTATATCTAAAAAAAGGAAAATTTTCTATTAAAAATTATCTCTATGAAAAAATATTTTTCGTGGAAAAATTTCCATTTAAAATAATTAAGGCCTCAATAGTAAATTTCAATGCATTTTTAATAAAAATAATATTTTATGGAATAAGTAATATAAAAGTTTGGGATTAGGTAATGTAACTAACCAACTTTTAAACTTAAGTTGTAACAATTCCCAAAAAATAAACTCGGTCAAAAATACTTGTGTGGCAACACTCGATTCTTGCAAAAGCAATGGATAGCTGTTGTTTTTTTTTACATCTATTTGCATTACTACAGTTCGAGCTGAAAAAAGTCAGCCAATGCAGGATTGGTAAAGTTAGAAAATAAAAAACATATTGATTATTGAGTTCTTGTTTCAGTTATGATATTACTTGAGTTTCTTTCTCATTCGTTCAAATCAAAGTTTAGCATAATGGCTGGTATTATTGATTTCGCAGCGAAAGGAAATTTCAACAGAAATAAATATCGATCGACATGCAAATTGCAATTATTCATTTCTGCTGTATACGCTTTACGCAAAATTGATTTAACATCCCTGTTTCTATTAATTCTGAGGTGTTTTAGTATCAGCTGTTATTAAAAGACATTTTCAAAAGATATACATACATACAAGCATAGGTAAATAAATAAATACATACATGCATACATATGAATGTATTTTTGAAACGTAAAAACAAGTAAATATAGAAAGGAAGGTTCTGCAGTGTAATGCATTAAACACATTCACCACAGCAAGCTACCGACTACCAAATGTCAAGGATAGAATACACATGTTTATATGAGAATGATTATTTTGAAGACAGCAAGGCAAAACGGCGACAGGTTGTTGTGTATGCTGATTTTGTAGTTGTACTCCAATTAAACTAATTTCGATTTCTTTGGCTACAATGAGCAAATGCAGTGTTACCAGTGTAATACAAAATGTTGAATTAATGATATCGTACAATTATTTCATATTGTTTACCAGAAACAATATCCAAAAATTTATGTAAAGATTAATTTTTGTACTTTTACGTGAAATAAGTGCATTTTAAAAGAAAAATTAATTTTTATAAATGCTAAATATATGAAAGTGGCAATACTGAACTATGAATTTGTACTTGAATATCAGGTGCAGATGGTGCTGTTGTCGTCTCCAAAATAATTAAGTAGCTGGCTACGAGGCGACAAATGCTGCTGGCGGCATTTGAAGTCGTGTGTTCGTGTAGCCTGCTGTGGTGAATGTGTTCCATGCATAAAACTAAGATTAATTAAATTTTTTTCTTATAAAAATGAAACAAACAAAATAGATTGAAATAATTTTTAATATTTTAAATTTGTACATATGTGACCTTCTCCACGAAAAGGGACACCTCTGCGCCGAAAAGAAGTTATTGAGAAAAACGCGTTTAAAAAAGCGCTTCGTTTTTCCGTGTTTTACGCATGGTTATGCAACTCTTCCTTCAACCTGATCTTCTGGCGATGTATTTCGGCTCTCTGGTACTTTGTACGATGTTCACTATGCAGTGTTGCCTCTATGAAAATTATTTTTGTAATTTTGTACCTTTGATATTGAACTTTTTTTAAATTTCAAATATAATACATATATATTATCTGTTTATATCACATTTTAAAATTTTTTCATTAATTAGGTTCATCTTTACAGGTGATTTGTAAAAAAAAACTAAAATACATAGAAACCTGCGGCATTTGAAAGAGCGTTTTTTTTCTATAAGAATCACTCAAAAAGTAAAAAAAACATTTTTCGTCGCAGAGGCCCTTTTCGTGGAGCAGGTCACATATGTATATTTTGCTTACAATTTAGTTCTTTTCGTATGCTTTTCGTCATAAAATTTGAACATAAACAAAATAGAGAAAAATATATGTATATATAGTGCGGAATCAATCAATAATGGTAATACCCTCTGCGATGATACCGCAACTGCGGAAAAATACCGCAGCAATCGCGGAACTGCATTAATAATTAGACCCAATATATCTAGTTGTTCTAAAAAAATTTTTGGGTAAAGATTCCCTGATGATAAAAGTACCGTAAGATTAATTAGTATCTGTAGCGTATGATTAATATTTGTGAATAAAATTAATTGCATATCAATCATACGCCACATACAACAAACGCCTTGTGACTTTAAATACTGTTAAAATGACATGGGCACTTCTTCTATTTTTGTGCAACCGAATCTGCAAAATTTAGTTTGAAAAACAATTTATAACTTAATAAACAAATAAATAAATGAATAAATAAATAAGTTTTTAATATACACAGTTCATAAAATATAAATTTATATGACATTTTTTAAACCATAACTTACTCTTCAACAAACGTATTAATTATTTACCATTTGTGACATCTTTAGGAAACTTCAAACTATAAAAGGAAGTCGACGGTAAATATAAATCCTTAATGATATGTCGTAAATGCACCCTTTTCAATTCACTATTCTTCTCTGTCAAGTCTTCTGCATTAGCACAAGTCATTAGCAAAGCAAATGTTAAATGCAACAAAAAAGAAACAATAAGACATCAGTTTGTAAATCACATTTTACTTTCCTCATATAACTTTTTATCATCAAACAATATGCAGTCATTAGTTTTATATTCTAGACAACATTCATGGCCACTCTTCTTCTCTATTCAAAATAATTTGATGTAGCAAACATATTTGCAGTATTACTGTGAGCTTTTGAACAATAATAATCTTTATAAAGAATATTCAACATTCAATTTATAAAGAACACTCTAGCAATACAAATACTTTCGGTATATCAACGTTAAGAGTTGTGAAGAAAAATATTTTTTTAGTAAATGTAGTCTGAAATCAGAGAAAATTTTCTATAGAAAATCTACTCTAAAATCAGAGAAAATTTTCTATAGAAAATCTACTCTAAAATCAGAGAAAATTTTCTATAGAAAATCTACTATAAAATCAGAGAAAATTTTCTATAGAAAATTTACTCTAAAATCAGAGAAAATTTTCTATAGAAAATCTACTCTAAAATCAGAGAAAATTTTCTATAGAAAATCTACTCTAAAATCAGAGAAAATTTTCTATAGAAAATCTACTCTGAAATCAGAGAAAATTTTCTATAGAAAATCTACTCTGAAATCAGAGAAAATTTTCTCTAGAAAATCTGCTCTGAAATCAGAGAAAATTTTCTAAAGAAAATCTACTCTGAAATCAGAGAAAATTTTCTATAGAAAATCTACTCTGAAATCAGAGAAAATTTTCTATAGAAAATCTAGTCTGAAATCAGTGAAAATTTTCTATAGAAAATCTACTCTAAAATCAGAGAAAGTTTTCTATAGAAAATCTACTCTGAAATCAGAGAAAATTTTCTATAGAAAATCTACTCTGAAATCAGAGAAAATTTTCTATAGAAAATCTACTCTGAAATCAGAGAAAATTTTCTATAGAAAATCTACTCTGAAATCAGAGAAAATTTTCTATAGAAAATCTATAGAAAATTTTCTATAGAAAATCTATAGAAAATTTTCTATAGAAAATCTATAGAAAATTTTCTATAGAAAATCTACTCTAAAATCAGAGAAAATTTTCTATAGAAAATCTACTCTGAAATCAGAGCAAATTTTCTATAGAAAATCTACTCTGAAATCAGTGAAAATTTTCTATAGAAACTCTTGTCTGAAATCAGAGAAAATTTTCTATAGAAAATCTAGTCTGAAATCAGAGAAAATTTTCTATAGAAAATATAGTCTGAAATCAGAGAAAATTTTCTATAGAAAATCTAGTCTGAAATCAGAGAAAATTTTCTATAGAAAATCTAGTCTGAAATCAGAGAAAATTTTCTATAGAAAATCTAGTCTGAAATCAGAGAAAATTTTCTATAGAAAATCTACTCTGAAATCAGAGAAAATTTTTTATAGAAAATCTAGTCTTAAATCAGAATAAGAGAACTTTTCTATAGAAAATTTGGCCTTTAGTAAGACCGAATTATTTATAATAAAATCGGCTCCGAAGAAGAGACAATTTGCATAGAAAATTCGCTGCGAATTTGAGAAAATTTTCTATAGATAATAGATTTTCTACACATACTTAAATTGATTGTGTTTCTTTTAATGACAACACAAATATATAATTTTATTTCCTGAAGGACATGTCTAATTATCATTTGAAATTTTACTTGCAGCTATTTCATGTTTAGTAACCATTTTCTTATTTCTTTTAAAGCGTTTTATACTCAAAGTTTTTACTGTCAAACTCCTCAGCAGCATTTGGTAATTTAATTTTTATTTTTGTTCTTCATTTTCTCTTCCTTCCTTTCAACTTAACACTACTTATCCTGTTGATGATTTTGAGTTAATTTTTTTCAAGTTTCCTTTTTAACTCAAGTTGCAGTAGACTCTTATAATCTTTGTTTTTAATTTCCAAGTTTTTAGTTTTCGGTTTCCCAATAATTGCAGCTAAATGTCGGCATGTCTGTTATCATTTCAACAGCCAGGAAAAAAAACGTATTTAGCCACAAATTACTCACATATGGCCTTCGTTTGGTAGCTTGAATATTTAATTCTTTGTGGACTAAAGAGGATCCAAATAAACATGTAATTGGCTGCAACGAGTACTAAAGTACAGCTCAGAGCAAGAGTCTTTGAAGTAATAAAATAGTTTGGAATTATAAAAGGATAGGAGAGAAAAGATACCTGGAATAAATCCACGTTGTAAACATGGTTTCTTTGAATGAGATCTTCTTATAAGTTTCTTAAATTAAGGTTTATTTTTTACGTGTTTTCTCTCATATACAATAGACTATTTTTATGAGAAAATACCCATTACACATACACAACTGCCTGAGAAAAATCCCCATGAAAAATTTTTCTTATTATGTTTTATATAAAATAAAAATAAAAAAATATATAAAATATATATATAAAATATAAAAAATTCTAGTCAGTAAAACAGACAATTCTACTCTGTAGTAGAGACAATTTTCTATAGAAAATTCTATTCTGCAGCACAGACAATTTTCTATAGAAAATTCTATTCTGCAGCAGAGACAATTTTCTATAGAAAATTCTATTCTGCAGCAGAGACAATTTTCTATAGAAAATTCTATTCTGCAGCAGAGACAATTTTCTATAGAAAATTCTATTCTGCAGCAGAGACAATTTTCTATAGAAAATTCTATTCTGCAGCAGAGACAATTTTCTATAGAAAATTCTATTCTGCAGCAGAGACAATTTTCTATAGAAAATTCTATTCTGCAGCAGAGACAATTTTCTATAGAAAATTCTATTCTGCAGCAGAGACAATTTTCTATAGAAAATTCTATTCTGCAGCAGAGACAATTTTCTATAGAAAATTCTATTCTGCAGCAGAGACAATTTTCTATAGAAAATTCTATTCTGCAGCAGAGACAATTTTCTATAGAAAATTCTATTCTGCAGCAGAGACAATTTTCTATAGAAAATTCTATTCTGCAGCAGAGACAATTTTCTATAGAAAATTCTATTCTGCAGCAGAGACAATTTTCTATAGAAAATTCTATTCTGCAGCAGAGACAATTTTCTATAGAAAATTCTATTCTGCAGCAGAGACAATTTTCTATAGAAAATTCTATTCTGCAGCAGAGACAATTTTCTATCGAAAATTCTATTCTGCAGCAGAGACAATTTTCTATCGAAAATTCTATTCTGCAGCAGAGACAATTTTCTATCGAAAATTCTATTCTGCAGCAGAGACAATTTTCTATCGAAAATTCTATTCTGCAGCAGAGACAATTTTCTATCGAAAATTTTATTCTGCAGCAGAGACAATTTTCTATAGAAAATTCTATTCTGCAGCAGAGACAATTTTCTATAGAAAATTCTATTCTGCAGCAGAGACAATTTTCTATAGAAAATTCTATTCTGCAGCAGAGACAATTTTCTATAGAAAATTCTATTCTGCAGCAGAGATAATTTTCTATAGAAAATTCTATTCTGCAGCAGAGACAATTTTCTATAGAAAATTCTATTCTGCAGCAGAGACAATTTTCTATAGAAAATTCTATTCTGCAGCAGAGACAATTTTCTATAGAAAATTCTATTCTGCAGCAGAGACAATTTTCTATAGAAAATTCTATTCTGCAGCAGAGAAAATTTTCTATAGAAAATTCTATTCTGCAGCAGAGAAAATTTTCTATAGAAAATTTTATTCTGCAGCAGAGACAATTTTCTATCGAAAATTCTATTCTGCAGCAGAGACAATTTTCTATAGAAAACTCTATTCTGCAGCAGAGAAAATTTTCTATAGAAAAATCTATTCTGCAGCAGAGACAATTTTCTATAGAAAAATCTATTCTGCAGCAGAGACAATTTTCTATAGAAAATTCTATTCTGCAGCAGAGACAATTTTCTATAGAAAAATCTATTCTGCAGCAGAGACAATTTTCTATAGAAAATTCTATTCTGCAGCAGAGACAATTTTCTATAGAAAATTCTATTCTGCAGCAGAGACAATTTTCTATAGAAAATTCTATTCTGCAGCAGAGACAATTTTCTATAGAAAATTCTATTCTGCAGCAGAGACAATTTTCTATAGAAAATTCTATTCTGCAGCAGATACAATTTTCTATAGAAAATTCTATTCTGCAGCAGAGACAATTTTCTATAGAAAATTCTATTCTGCAGCAGAGACAATTTTCTATAGAAAATTCTATTCTGCAGCAGAGACAATTTTCTATAGAAAATGCTATTCTGCAGCAGAGACAATTTTCTATAGAAAATTCAACTCTGTAGCAGACACAATTTTCCATAGAAAATTCGACTCTGTATCAGAGACAATTTTCTATTTTTTTCAATTTTTCTATAGAAAGTTCTACTCTGTAGCAAAGACACTTTTTATAGACAGTTTTCTGTAGAAAATTCGACTGAGAAAATTTTCTATAGAAAATTCGAATCTACTGAAATTTCTGTTTTATGTACTTAAAGCAATTAGACTTTTATTCATTAATCTGCTTAGAAAAGTAGGCAGGGTTACGACCACTGAAGAAAACACTCGGCGGAAAGAGGTTTGACTTGAGTCGAACTCGTCCAGTCGGTCATCTTAGACACAAGCGTATGGGTTTAATGTAATTTAAAAGGATGTGATTATAGGTTTGTGTTTAAAATAACCGACTGAAAGAATTCGGCTCAAATTTAATTTTGATGATCTCGGCAAATCTTATATTAAAATAATTATTTTTTTAAATACTTTGCGTTTCATTCAAAATGTCACGGACTATTGACCTACCTTTGTAATATGTATATCACATTCTTTTTCAAAAAAAAATTGCTTTATACAGACATATTTTGTCTACAGAAATCAAAATACTTTTTTTTTATTACACTAATCTACGAAGCTATCCATGCTTCTTTCCTATAAAAATGATTTTATTCAGCAGTATGCTGAAATCTCTTACAACTAATTAAGTTAAAATAGTGAGACCATTTCACTAAGCTCATTTTAAAACTAGATCGCTGACAATTTAAGCGCAATTTTACATGCCAACAAAATGTTAAACTCAATTAGAGTTAAGAAAATTACTGAAAGAACAAAACAAATCCTCCCAAATATTTGCACAAGTTTAATGTATGTGCTATGTATGCATGTCCTTCAGAAACATTATCTAAGCACCAGACTACAATTTATTTAATTGCTTTTTCACTACCAAAAAAAAAACATTTAGTATGAATAAAAAATCTTACAAAGAGAGAATGTGTGATGTCAGAAGCAGAACATAAAACAATCACAATTTTAAATTTTGATGACTGGGAGGAATTTTTTTGTTTGATTTCTTTGCATTCGCTCCATAGCTATGGAGTATTAAACTCTAAAAGATTTGTTGCTTATTTTAGTTTTATTTTAAAGTTACACACACTCTTTGAATTGCTTATTCAACTGCACGGAATTAAAATAAAAACTACAAATTCTGGTTTCACATTCACATTTTCAGTCATAAATTCCTCAAATAAAGTTTTCTTCTTTTTTTTTTTTGCCTAAATCCAAGTTCCGTAGACACACATCCTTTTTGATGTCATAAAAATTTGTTATTTCAACTAGTAATCGCTGTGTAAATGTGTGTGTGTGTGTGTGTGTACAAGGATGTAAGCACGTCTTTGCCAATATTTGTATGTGCATTGGTTTTTCTTTTTTATTCATACTTTATTCTATCTTTACAAATGTACACATTTACTATAATGCTTTTTTGTTTTGTTTTTTTTTTTCATCTCTCCCAGATGCACGTGTGAATAATCACACTTGAAAACTATTTAGTTTAGTCAGCAGCAAAAAAAGAATGTGGCAAACTCTAAAAAAAGAAGTCCTTTTTCATTCGTCCATTCAACCGGCCGTTTAGGCAGCAATGATGTGTATGCATAATGATGGGAAGAAAATATCTGTATTTTGTAAATTTTAATGGCCTCTTTAAATGGCCATTTGATAGTTCTGGCATTTTCTGCGAAATATTTGTGAACATTTTTGATTTTTATGACTTTTCAACTCTTTTTTTGTGAATTCTTCCTTTGAAAGGATGTAGTATTGCATATTTGAAGTCAGGGCACAACATTTTTTAAATTAAGTTTTTAGATTTGTGTACTTGCATCTTGCGATTTAAATAGAAAGATTGAATTCGACAAGAAAAACATCCAGTTAACATCTTTAATTAAAAAAAAAATGCATATAAGAAAATAAATTTAATTGAGTCAATTAAACTTGTGTTTAAAAATCAAATCGATCAAAAGGTTAATTAAAAAAATTCGTCAATTAAACTTTTGTTTAAAAATTAAATTTAGTCGATTAAAGTTTTGTTTAAAAATCAAATTGATAAAAAGTTTAATTTAAAAAAAATCGTCAATTAAACTTTTCTTTAAAATTGGAATTGATCAAAGTTTAATTAAAAAAATATTTCGTCAATTAAACTTTTCTTTAAAAATCAAAATGATTAAAAGTTAAATTAAAAAAATTTATTCTAAGACTTTTGTTGAAAAATCAAATTGATTAAAGTTTAAGTTAAAAAAAAATTTAATCGATTAAACTTTTGTTTAAAAATTTAATTGAATCAATTAAACTTGTGTTTAAAAATCAAATTGATTAAGCTTTTAATCTACAAAATTTTTGAAAATATTTTTTAAAAATCAAATTAATTAAAAGTTTAATAAAAATAAATTGAGTCAAACTTTTATTTAAAAATAAAACTTAATCAATTAAACTTTTATTTAAAAGTTAAATTTGGTCAATTAAAGTTTTGTTAAAAAATTTAATTTAATGAATTAAACTTGTATTTAAAAATCAAATTGATTAAAATTTTAATTTAAAAATTTATTTTACAAAAATTTTTTTACAATCAAATTATTTGGAAGTTTAATAAAAAAAATTGAGTCAAACTTTTGCTGAAAAATAAAATTTAGTCAATTAAAGTTTTGTTTAAAAATTTAATTGAAAATTACAGTTTTTGATTAAAAAGTTTAATTGATGCGATTAAATTTTTAATAGATTTTGGTTGTTTTTTTTTTTTGGTTTTTTATTTTCAATTAAATGAGAATATGTTTTTCAGTGTTGGAACAAAAAATACGCAGTATATTAAATAACTTAACTGACGAACGTTCGCCAAAGCATAGCTGTTGGATAAATATCTGTCGAATATCATTGTAACAGGACGAAATTAGCAACTGCAATGCATATTGTAATAGAACCGCAACTCTAAAGAAAGTAATTTAAACGATATCTTTATTACAAATCACCCGATTTGAGTCAAATTAGCAGCAACTGACGTGTTTTTTTTTGTGTTCAAGATTTGAGATCAACTTGATCGGCTTAATAGTTTGCAATTTGTTAAAAAAAACATTTTCGTGAAATTCTTCTTTCTGGATCATTTTCAAAATCTACCGAATCGATTCAATATCTTGCAATATCTGAGTGAAGTCAACATCCTTCGAATGTGGCAAATTTGCTTTCGATCAGTAGACCCGTTCTTAAGTTATGAGCTGTTGGCACACAACACACACACACACAACACACACACACACACAACACACACACACATAAAACACACACACACAACACACACACACACATAAAACACACACACACAACACACACACACAACACACACACAACACACACACACAACACACACACACAACACACACACACACACAACAAACACGCAAACAGAGGTACAAACATGCAACCAAGTGTGACCGTACCTTTATATGACTCTGCCTATATAAGCTCTCCTTGCACAGATTTCTAATGTTAACTGATTGCGTAAATTGATAGAAAAGGCTTCCTGGAACATGTTTTATTTTGACAATTACCCGCCTTCAAACTATTTAATTTCATATCTCTCAACCTTACAAACTCATTACTATTCATGTTCTGTTAAAAATCCTTTTTGAGTTCACAGACTTAATGCAAATACCATCTGAAAACAAGTCGTAAGGAACGCATACAAATATACATATGTAGAAACTATTATTGGAAACATTTATTTGCACAACCTTTTGATGACCTTTGCAATAGAAATTTGAATACATACATAGATACTTTACACATTCTAAATAAGTTTCGTCTGTATGGATGTAATTGATTGCACCAAGTGATGTATTAACTATTTTCACTTTTACTTACAACCCCAACACACATTTTCCAGCGATTTTGCTTCAGAACTTCCCTTTCATTTACTTTCCTCTCTTTCTCTCTTGCTCTCTCTCTCTATCTATCTATATATATATGAATATATCTCTTACTATTTTCTATTAAATCCCTCATGAAATAAAAATAATAATAATCAAATACATTTTCCTCTTAATATTTCCACCTTTAGGGACAAAATTATATAAATACATACATATAAAATTGGGTCGGTGTTAAGCAGTTTACGAGAGGCTTGATTTATAAGTAACTAAAATAAGGAAAATATATTAAAAAAGAAAAAAAATATTCTTTCAGAAATAGTTCGCCAACATTTCGATTCATAAGCTATTGTTTGAAATGATGCGCTGGAAACAAGAGACTCCACCCCAGTAGCAATATTCTTAAAAAAAATAACTCCTTATGTTTTAATTATATTTAAAATTTAATAAAATTAAAAAATTAATGTACATTACACCGTATCAGAAAAAAAAAGTTCTCCGTACACTAGCGAGTATAAAGTATTGTTCCAAGGACATTTAAAAAAAAAAAATCATTTTTTTTGCCGAACGTAGGGGTTGCCTTTTTAGTTTTTTCGCTATATCTTCCATATTTACAGTCCGATCTTACAGCTTGATATAACGAATTTTTTTGGCTCAGGAAAGCCAATATTTTTGCTCTTAGATCCATTGACTTCAAGTGTACCGTTCTAGTACTTACACCCCAAATCTCATTTCCTACCACCCTAATGTGACACCCTAATGTTAGAAATTTATAGCTCGCGAAAAATCATATAACTTTTGCTAAGAAATTATTTCGATAATTACAGCAGACCGTAGGTCATCTTTTTAAATTTGTCAAACAAAAAAAGTTTTTTTGAAATGTCCTTGGAACAATACTTTATATTCGCTGGTGTATACGGGGCACTTTTTTTGTTGTCTGTTGGGCGATACGCTCTAATGTGCATGTATATACCGATGGTACATCAAATAATTAGAAGTAATTAATGCGATAATCATAAAAAGATAAACAAAAATAGTTGAACATACTTGCGTAGAGTGACATAACTTCGTGCTAACCTGAACATAAATGAAAAAATGGAAAATAGTTGTAAATGTATTTGTGATGAACTTAACATGCACTTGTACGTATAAAAAACCATTTCCCATATTCCATTTCCTTAAAAATGCATGTTAAAAAGCTGGTGTTAACATTCAATCTCTCCCGAAGTAGATAGACAGAGGTGCTGATGAAGTGCTTGGCGGCACAGAAAAATGCGCCATTACCTCTAGTCAGAGTATAGTTTTACTTTTATTGCCTTCTTTAAAAAAATCACATTTATTAATAAAATGCTTCATTCTATAATGAGAATTGAAAATAATGAACTTGAGCCTGATTAAGATATTATTTCTGATTAAGAGAAATATTTTCAAAAGCAGCTTTTCCTAAAAGTACTTTTTCTAATGTCTCATACTTTATAAAAATTTGTCACACCGAATTATTTCGTGCTATTAAAATATAATTTTATATTCACTGGAAAAAAGGCATATTAAAATATCAGGTGAATAAAATAACGCCCAAAGAAATTACTCCAAAACCAATAGAACTTAAAAAAAATAAATTAGTCGAATCAAAATTTTTAATGAAATAATTTCCAAGAAAATTAAATAATTACAATCAGAAATAATTTCTAATCAGGCTTAAGTTCAGTAGTTTCAATTAATAAAAATATTTCATTCAATAAGAATTGAAATTACTGAACTTAAGCCTGATTAGAAATTATTTCTGATTAAAATTCACTACAGTTCATTTAAAATCTAGATATATCTAAATTAAATAATTATATTATATGGGTAGGGTACAACCTCCCCCCCCCCCCTCCTTTCCTATACTGCCAAAATTTTGTCGAAACATGTTTAAGAGTTATCCACATCAAATTTAGTGACCCTTACTATTACTATGAATTACTTAAAAGAGGGTTTGGCCCCCCTGTGCGACGTTGAGCCCATAGTATTTCTCTTTTTAGGGTTCCGTACACCAAAGGTGAAATGGAACCCTATTGTTTTCGCTACGCTGTCCGTCTGTCCGTCTGTCCGTCCGTCCGTCTGTCCGTCACAGGGTATTTTCTCGAGAACCGTAAGAGCTACGGACCTGAAATTTGGACACAGTGTGTAGACCCTTGGCCGCTACAACAACAAATACATGAGAGTTGGAAATTAAAGGGTGTGCCAAAACGAGCAACGAAAAATGTTAAAATCTCATGTAATATACATACAATTGTATGTATGTATATTACATGGGACCCTTGGCCGCTACAACAACAAATACATGAGAGTTGGAAATTAAAGGGTGTGCCAAAACGAGCAACGAAAAATGTTAAAATCCCGTGTAATATACATACAATTGTATGTATGTATATTACATGGGACCCTTGGCCGCTACAACAACAAATACATGAGAGTTGGAAATTAAAGGGTGTGCCAAAACGAGCAACGAAAAATGTTAAAATCCCATGTAATATACATACAATTGTATGTATGTATATTACATGGGACCCTTGGCCGCTACAACAACAAATACATGAGAGTTGGAAATTAAAGGGTGTGCCAAAAACGAGCAACGAAAAATTTTAAAATCCCATGTAATATACATACAATTGTATGTGTGTATGTATATTACATGGGACCCTTGGCCGCTACAACAACAAATACATGAGAGTTGGAAATTAAAGGGTGTGCCAAAACGAGCAACGAAAAATGTTAAAATCCCATCTAATATACATACAATTGTATGTATGTATGTATATTACATGGGACCCTTGGCCGCTACAACAACAAATACATGAGAGTTGGAAATTAAAGGGTGTGCCAAAACGAGCAACGAAAAATTTTAAAATCCCATCTAATATACATACAATAGTATGTATATTACATGGGATCCTTGGCCGCTACAACAACAAATACATGAGAGTTGGAAATTAAAGGGTGTGCCAAAACGAGCAACGAAAAATTTTAAAATCCCATGTAATATACATACAATTGTATGTATGTATGTATATCGCCAAAATAAAAAAAAAATCGCCAAAATAAAAAAATCGCCAAAATTAAAAAAATCGCTAAAATTAAAAAAAATCGCCAAAATTAAAAAAATCGCCAAAACGAGAAAAAAGCGAAAAATAATAAAAAAAAAATTATTTCAGCTGAAAAAACGGAAAAAACACTATTAAAAAATGCTCAAAGCCCAACGTACGGAACCCTTCGTGCGCGAGTCAAAGTCGCACTTTACTGAATTTATTTATTTTTTTTTTTTTTTTTTTTGTTATTTTACTCGTCTTCTGAAATCAGTCAAACTATAATAAAATGTTCAAAATTTTCGATGACAAATATATAGTAAAATTTCTCGAAAATAAGTTTTTAAAAATTCCAAAAATTTATTTGTTATTGGTTTAGCATGTCTAGATTCATTCCATTGCGGTAAAGCAACACTTCAGTAGACTTCAATCACAATTTAAAAAAGCTTACGAAACGCCAATACTTACAAACAAACTTTCAATAAATTATTGAGAATTACAAAACTACAATCACAGAAACTAAAAAAAAAATATTATTCGTATTAATTTTGACAAGCGTTAAATAAAAATAAATAGACACACTTTTTTAAAAAAAATTGTTTCTAAACGTTTCAAAAAAAATTTTCCATAAAAATTTCAAAACGAAAAAATCGTAGCTACGGGCTTGTAAGAAAAATTAAATAAATATATACTTAATAGTAAAAAACCAAAAAAGTGTGTCTTAAGTAGAACATAAAATAGGCAAATTAACCATCGTTTGCATAATTGGTAAATAACAAATGGTGAGAGAGATGGTAAAATTAAGCTTTCATTAGAAAAAAAAGCTTTCAGCAAATTATAATACGATGATTCAAAACAATTCACAAATTCTATTTTCACTGGAAAGCTGAGTATATAAAGCAGAAATCTACATCAACTGACACCACACACAGTGGACCAAACATAAAGAACACTGATGATGATGGTGCAGCGACCTTCGAAAACAGCTAGTTGTTCGGTTCTGCTAGTGTTTGTCACAATATTTGCAATTAACTATGGTGTCTTTTGTTCATTAATAATTATCACATGTAATTTGACTTACAGAGAGAGACAAAATTATACTTTATGAAATCATAAATATAGAAACAAATAAAGATCGAACAATAATAACACTGTGCTAGTCGCAAATTTTAACAAGCTGGGCACGCTACTGCACACGACACTGTTTGATGGATGTTTGATCAAACAAATATGGTAAAATACAACAACTAACAGCCACATGGCGCTTATCCCTTAACTTCTTTAGTTACTTATAAATCATACTTATAACTACTCAAGTAAGCTGTCACATTCTCTATACATTCTGTGCAATTTTAAGCTACTTTCATCCACAACAAATAACAACAATAATAATGTCATGTGATCCACACATTTTATTATGCTGCCCAGCACACACCAAAATACTAACTTGTCTGTTCAATTTCATCACAATGTTTTCTTCTGCAATCACTTTTGTTTGTACTCGTTATATATGTATGTATCTTATTATTATCAGTGGCACACACCTCTGTGCAACATCTATTCCCTTTTAACTTTAGAAATGCTCGTAATACTCTTCCACTAACTTTGGTTACACGTACGTCTACTTTTATTTAAAATATAAAAATAAATGGAAACTTAATCCCGCTATCAAAATTTTCTGTGTCCTTTCGTATTTGTCTTGGACTCAATAACACTAATACGAGTACTTCTTTCTCACTAATCGCTAATGCAGCAGCAGCAGCAGCAGCAGCACATTGCTGCAACAAGCAGCAATACTTTATTCATTCATTTCATTTGTTTTGTTTTTTTTTTTCTTGTCATTGGAACATTTTCATTATTGCAGGATTACGTGACCGTATATGATGGCTACACAACGCGTGATCCAATTGTATTAAAATTCTGCGGTGGTGGTCAAGCTGTGCCAGCGGCAGTCTCTAGTGGCCCCGAATTATTAGTGGAATTTACAACGTCACCGTATGGCACATTTACAGGCAGTTCATCGCAAGTGCTGCCATTATATGGTTTTCAATTGGAGGTGAGAGTTTATTTTATGCTGCTCTCTGCTGCATACACTAGTAATATTTGTTTTAATGTGCTTTTTCAGGTGGAAGTAATATTTGTGGACATACAGTCGCCCACCTATTCGAAAAATAAGAAGCCTTGTGAGTTCTGGATAAGAGGAGCGGGTCGCGGCATATTAGAGAATCCTAAGCATTCTCTGGCTCCAAACACCACCTGCCTGTATCATTTGCAAGGTGTGGGTATTTTCAAGACTTTCGACCATTTGAGTTTGTCCCGCCGCACTAATGCTCAGGGCATATATCAGCTGCCGTCAAGATTTAAGGTTTGGATATCCATGTTGAAATTTAATTTGGATCCGGAATTCGGCCAAATGGATGAGACGTCAGTGGGTGCCATAGGAGTATTGCAAACTCGGGAGGATTGTAGTGGTATGCTGCGCATATGGGATGGTTCTATGAGGGAGCCACCCATATGCAAGGATTTGAATTGGTAAGTTTTCATATATTCCAATAAGAAAAAATTTCAATGAAATCTTGGTGACATGCAAACCCTTTAGAATCTATTACACTTTACAACAACAAAAATAACAGAATGCTGACGACAGATTCTGGTACAAGTGGCCAAGAAAACGCGCAGGAGCAATTTAAAAGCTCACGTTTGAACTTATTATTAAGGGCAGTTAAACTCCCCCACTGCCCTTTTACACATTGTTATGGTGTACGAGTATAGGCATAGGAAACGTCGTAATCACCTCTTGAACTTCAAAATATAGAATATGTTTATTGAAGCTATGCTCTTTATGGCGCGATACAGGAGTTACAACGTGATTTTCGTAACAAAAATAATCAACACTATTACAGTTATAAAATTATTTTTGTTTTAATTTCTTTGTACTTAAAAGCAGAGTACGAAAATAAACGACACAAAATGTTTTCCTTTTTTTTTTTTTTGTTTCGTTCTCTGAAGTGAGTGAAACAAAAAGAAAACAAAAGCAATGGGAAGGATTGCTAAATTTTTTTTTTGTATTGTTTTTGCACATGACCACCAACCAGAGAACGAAGCCTATTAATTTCACACATGAAATTTGTTTTATATAAATAAGCAGCATAGCTCGAAACAGGTGTCCTAAGACATATCTCTTCTTTTTAGTTTTATGTAAGATCTTATGAGGAACATTTTTGTAACCCTTTAACTGCTCTCAGTGTATGTCTTTTCTTTTAGCCTTTTTCAGTAAGCAGGAAGCAAAAAAAGTATCATCAAACGGGAATGTCACAAGTAAAAATGTTTTATAAAAATTTTTGCAGTAACGAGAAACTAAAGTTAAGCAACAAAAATCAATCAAAACGTTTAAAACGTTTAAGGGTTAATTTCGGGAATTTCGTAAATTCCCAAAACTGAAAAAAATCCCAAAAACGCCAAAAATAAAAAAACCTCCAAAAATCGCCAAACCGAAAAAAAACGCCAAAAATCGAAAAAATCACCAAAACGAAAAAAAATCTCCTAAAAAAACCTCTAAAACTAAAATAAATCGCCACAAACCGAAAAAAAATCGTTTAAATGAAAAAAACGTCAAAACTAAAAAAAAAAACTACAAAAAATCGACAAAAACTAAAATAAATCGCCAAAAATTAAAAAAAAACAAACAAAAAACGCTACAAATAAAAAAACGTTAAAAACCGAAAAAATGTCAAAACTATATATTATATAGGCTAAAGTTCGTACAGTATTACATATGTAGTGTCCGCGCGGAACCCTTCGTGTGCGAATAAAAGTCGCACTTTACTGAATTTATTTTAATTTCGCCATTCAAGGACTTTAAAATTCACTGTGTAGACTCGTCCTTCGAACATTTTGGTAACACTTAGTGACACAATTTAAAAAAAATAATTGAGTCCGGCTACCCCCGTTAACATTTAACATTGTATGTAACTAGCCTATTATAGTTTTCATAGACCCTGGGATCTTATCATGACACAATCTCGAATTCAGAAAAGTTTGAAGGATTAATTTATATTTTATGAAACACTTCTGCCAGTCAGCACAACGGAAACCATCAGGAGCCAAATGAACCGGTTTCGTTTGAAACTGGCAAATTTTAAACCTACCAAACTTTAAATACATTTTGGGCTCTTGTAGTGTTACAATCATTCGTTTTGAAAATTGAGCGGTGGCGCGCCCCTGCCCCAGATTTTAACGAAACTTTGGGCTAGTGCAATGACATAACCTTGTATTTCTAAAGTAGGCAGGACCACGCCTCCTGAAATTTAGCATTAAATTCAATTTACTTCTAGTCAATATATTTCTATAAAATTATTATACTTGTGCTGCTGTAGCGAGATAACCTTGTTTTTATAAAATTGGGCGCAACCACACCCATTAAAACTTGATGTAATATTTAATGTATTTCCAGGGGCATTGGTGACCCCAAAAATTTGCACACACTTTGTGATAAAAAAAAGTGGGCAGTTGTGATCTTTATTATATAAACAGTGTTGCCAGTCTTTAAAAAAATGGTACTAAAAAATTTTGAAATAAAAGTTTTTTTAAAAACTAACTTAACCGGCATAATATTTCATGTATTTCTAGCTTGTCGCAGCCCCCAAAAATGTGCACACAACTTGTGATAAGCAAAGTGGGCAGTTGTGCTCTTGAAAATGTAATTAGTATTGCCAGTCTTTAAAAAAAAAATTTACTTAACAATTTTGGATAAAAGTTTTCTAAAAACAAACTGAAACGACATAATATATTATGCTTTTCTAGCTTGTCGATGCCTCCAAAAATGTGCACACACCTTGGAATAACAAATATGGGCAGTTGTGCTCTTGAAAATATAATCAGTGTTGCCAGTCTTTAAAAAAATGGTACTAAAATTTTTAGATAAAAGTTTTCTAAAAACAATCTGAACAGACTTTCAAAATAGACACTAGAAAGTAAAGAAAAAAATACGTTTTAGTTGAATTTACACTTTTGTGAGTTCAAGTTTAATTTCAGTCCATAACGAATCCAACCCTGGCTAGTTTGTTCGCCCGGAAGAAATTACTATGTGCATTAAAACATACGAGTGCTATGTTCTTCTCTTAGAACCAAGAATCATTTCCTTCTGAAGATTATAAAATTTTTATTTAAACGTGAAAATAAAGAAAATAGTAAAAAAAAACTCTAAAATAAATTATATTAAGAAAAAAATATTTTTTCTAGCATGACTGAAACCAATGCCGTGCATCCGTCTCTACAACAATATTCCCACAATACAACCAATGTCATAGCGCGATATTGCCGGGGAACAGTTCCCAGAACCTGTGATCGAGCGAATATAAATGAAACATATGCCAGACCCTGTACCGTCTCTGAAAGTTATGTCTCCAGTGGGGATTCAATAACTTTGGAATTGAAAAACACCGAATCCACCGTGTTAAGGTAATTGAATATTTTATTTTGAAAATAATCAAACAAACGATATTTTCTATCTCTCAACAGACCTTTAGAGTTTAAATTGAAATATGAATTCATTGATCTACATCAGGATGGTTTGCCCATGGGTGGCGGAGAGCTGGACTGCAATCGTAAATTTGTCAGCCATCTGATGGATCGCAAGGATGCTGCTATTTTTCGCAGTGTACGCAATATATTTCTATTTGGTCGAGGTGGCACACGAAATCTCAAGTGTGTTTATAAGTTTGAGGGCATGCGGGGCGAGCGGGTGCGCATTAAATTGCGCAAAGTAACCACTATGAATCGTCATTGTATGTCACGTGTAGACGAGGATATAAATAGGTCATTCTGTTATGGTGATACCAGTGTAAAGGTTGAGGTTAGTGGCATTATGCAAAAGGGTATAAAGTTTAACAACCCAGCAAACATTTGTGTAGTATAAAAAAATTTTTAATTATTATCCGTAAACAGCAATTGCAAAATACAAATTGTTGTTGGGTTGTTAACACCACTTCATGCATTTATACAATACTGTTTCTTTCTTTCTTTTGCAGATATTTGAGCGTCCATATCATGACACAATATTACTGCCACGCGGCTGCCTTTGCAACTCATCGAACTCATCACATTTGCCAGTGGAATACACATCTACTAGTCGTGACGTTGAAGTACATTTTACTGCCTACAATATGACAACATTAGATGATCCGGATGCTTTAAATTTTGAGGGCATGTTTGAATTCATCAAAGGACCAACCAATTGTAAGGATGGCCGTAGAAAATTTGGTCCCAGCGGCTCCATTGATATGACATTTGGAGATGTATGTATTATAAATGCAATTTGAAATTTCTACTCATCAATCTGTTGCTTTGTTATAAAGCAAGATAGATTTCAATCACATAATCGTTTATGCAAATGTGATATTTTCTATTACGCACTTTGCATTTTGTAGTGCGCATTGAATGTTCTTTTGGGAAAATTTCATTGTGAAAGCGAGATAAAAGTGTTTGATTTTTTTTAATTTTCTTTTGTACAGATGGAATGCCGTACCCGCCCTTGGCTTATCGAACCATCGAATGGCAATAAGTTCTTGTACATACGACTGAAGGCAATTTTCCTGCGTAAATACAATCCCAGAAAGGCCACGAATACCACTATAGTGGGCACCAGCTCGTATCGTTGTGAAACAAAGGCCAGAGCTGTGCTGACGACAGCGGAAGGTAAGTTCTTTAATTGTCCTTTCTATTTCTTTTTGAGTTTGCATTCAGGTCAAATAAATGAAAATAGTATGTTTACGAAACATAATTACGCCATGCCTTTGAAAAAAGTGAATTTCGGATGCGAACAAAATATAATTTGTTAAAAAGTTAAGTTAAGTTACAAAGTTTACGAGTCGTCATTTTAAACATGAGTGAGTTTCTTTGTGGTTGACGCCAAAACTTTTGGATGCCAACTACACCCGAAGATGCCAAAAACAAACCTAAGATTTCGGGTGGGCAAGTTGATGTTTAAGTGAGAGCTCTAACAATTATTCTTACCAGAGAATGGCAATGAGTACTCCAAAAAAAATATACATACATAAGTAAATAATTTTAATTTCAGTTACAGCATAATTGTAGTGCAAACAATTCATACGCTCATATATTTTCTCTCAAGCAATTATATCTATAGACGATTCCAACATACAAGACCATCTCTACTTCGTTTATGTAAAAAACTAAAATACGCTACAACTAAAAATAGAAAGGCACATGCGTAGCATTGACTCTCTCTCTAATAATTATAGTATGAGTATGCTCTAAGAGTATGGATATTTAGTCGGACAAAAAACATATACGCATGATACTCGGGATATTTATTCATCATTCGCCACCGTATACATACATTTCTGAACATAAAAGGGAATGGAAAATGTGTGGCTATTTGAAAACATGCTTTATTTATCTCTGTAAATAAAATAGCCCTGTATATACGCATTAAAGCCCTGCACAAGACAATTTATAAGAACTTTCAAGACATGAGAGATTTTTCAAATGCTTTACTACAGCGAAATATTCTAAAACAAACGCTAAACAACACTGTTGGCAAGACAAACAACTGAAACAAATGTCTTGCCAACAGTGTTGTTAATAGGCATGTGTAGCCGATTAATAGTCAGAGTATTTTTATACTCATCCGTGTGATTGTAGCTCACACAGTCTATAAATTTTAGTTATAGTTGTTTGTGCTGCATAATTTGCGCTGCGTGCCTTTTCAGAAAATAACATTTTTATTTAATTTAAAAAAATATCAAAAAATATTTTTCATTAGTCCTGGTGAGCTAATACAGTAATTTTCATGAGTAAAACTAACTAATATTTTAAATAAATCTGGTTTTTAGTTTTCTGTGTGAACAATGAACCTCTGCAATTTAAAGTATTAAACAAATGTTTTGTTTTATTGCAAATGCCTAAAATATTACCTAAGCAAATATAATGCAGCATTATATTTCAAACGCTTGACTTTGTGTTTGTTGGGTCGCTCTGCCACTGCACTAATACTAATGAGCATCAATACAAACAAAATGCCCACCACTGCTCTAAGCGTACTCGTATCATATGGTTCTCTAATTTAAGCTATAAATTATCAGACGACAATTTTAGTGGAGCAACTTTTGAGTTTGAAGAGGGAAGCCTTCATATTTTCCTTTCTAGCTTATGAACCAAAAAAGTTGCTCAACTAAAATTGCCGTGTGTGAACCCTGTCTAAGCAAACCTGTGCTCAAAGCGCTAATAATAGGAATCATGTTAGAGTTTTAAGGGATGAAAAGGTACCCTCAAACGGAAACAAAACGGGTTAAAGTCCCCTAGAGGCGAAAGCTCGAAAAGTAATTGTGTACTTTTTCACATTTGTGTTTTAGGTAAAATAGCTCCTAACTTTTCTCTATATACACGGTAAAAATTTTGGATTGTGCGTATATGTATATAAAAAATCCAAAAAATAATTTGTTTTATTTTATTTAATTTTTTTTTTTCAAATCGGTACCTTTAATGGATTAAAATGTTCTACAAATATAAATATACATATATATATTCCCCTTAAAGTTCTTGAATGCACTAAAGCTCGAAATTTTGTTATGGATTTTTCTGTTATACAGTGTAATCTAAATATAGAATGAATACCCCTGATATTAGAAATTTCTTATACAATTTTTTTCTGCTTCATAATAATTCTTTTTCTCAATTACCAAACCCATTAAAAATTTATAAAAATAAAAAATGTCTACTGACTTCTTAAATGCAGCCTCAAGGTTAATTTAACAATGTGTTTAGTAATTTATATCAATTCTATTTTACATTTTGTTAAAATATTTATTTTCAGTCGTAAAATGTTTTTAATAAAAATAATACTTTACTCTAACTTGTGTGTATTGTTTTTTCTATATTAAAGGATTAACAATCACCGCATGCCCATTGGCACCTGACTCAAAGGCCTACGAATATGTTGAGATTTTCAGTGCTGGCTGGAATGAGCGTCCTAATTTTGCCATTGCAAATCGTTCAAAGGCCATTAGTGTAGAGTTCCTACGACCAGAGAATGGTGAGTTTTCATTTAATTGGATGGAATTGATACCAGGACCAACACTCAGTATAGCAGGTAAGCAGATAAACTGTTAAATTACTTGCATACATACATACATACATACATACATACATATTCAATTATTAATAGTATGTGTATATGAGTATGTGTATGTGTTTTGTTTATAGTGATTTTCTGTCTATAGGCCAGAAAGAAGCTACTGTTGTGCAATGTCAATCTTTTGATACCCAATTGCTTTCATTTTACTACTTCTTTTTTTTATTGTTATTTTTCAATTTACTTGCCAAACAATTTATAGAAGAGTGCCAATACAAATGCTCGGCGTTGAATGCCTGTGTTAATGTTAGTGTTTGGTGCGATGGCATTCAGCACTGTCCTTCAGGCGATGACGAAACATTCCTGCAATGCTCGGCCATTATGAAATTGCCTACAGAAATATTGGCAACATTATGTTTGATTATTGTACTATTCTGTTGTGCATTTGCAGCATTTGCCTACAAGTAAGTTAAAACATTATTGCAATTTGTATCTATGAGAAAATTTACACCATTTCCTTATTTATAATTTAAGGATGAATTTAAAAATGTGTTACAGAAAAAATTTTAGCCGGAGCATATCGGAACATATTTTTTATAATATGTACACGAGTATACTCGTACTTTCTTTGTCAGGACACATACATACATACATATAACAATTTTAGCTTCTACACGTTAAAATTTAATATTAAAATCGTAGAAAATAAAGTTAATTTAAGCTTTATATTGATTTTGCTTCATATAGAGTGATACAAGTTTAAATCATAATAAAATAAGGAAATATATTTTTAATATCCATGAAACGGGCTTTATTGGAAAGAAAATTTTATGAAATTAATGTTTAAATAAGAGTCTGTCAAGTGGCCGCCACGGCTGGCGCCTAAAATGTGAAATCTGAAACACCAATTTTCAAAAAATTTTCGGCCGTATTTCGCCGATAACTCTTCGAATGTTAATTTGCAGGTATTCAATTGTTTGTGGTTTATCGACGTAGACAAGTGACTCAACATCACCCCAAAGAAAATAATCCAATGGGGTTAAATCACACGATATTGGTGGCCAATTAATTGGGCCATTACATGAAATTAGTTTGTTATCAAAAATTTCTTTGAGTAAATCAATTGAAGTTTCGTCCTGTTGGAACCACATATCATCAAGATTAATGCCACGTAAATGAGGTATGAAAAAATTTCGAAGTATGTTCCCATTGACAGTAACATTCTGACCATTGACATATGAAGACATATGACCCCGCCAGCCCATAAAGCGCACCAAACAAACAATTTTCTGGTGTTTCGAAAAATAAACTTGTGGATTCTCCTCACTCAAAATGCGACAATTCTGCTTATTTACGTACCCCTTTCAAACAAAAATGGGCTTCAAAGGCAAATAATATTTTTAATTTTCTTAAATTTTGCTCTGGTGTAAGTCGATTCATAATGAAATTTCAAAGCAAACTAAACAAAAAGCAATTATCAGCTGTTAAATGGGTGCTCAAATAAAGCAGTGATGCCAACTCAAAGTTGTGACACTCTAAAAAAAAAACACCCAATATTTCATATTTATTCAACATGACAAAAACCTTCAAAGAATTTTATTCCTTTTGAAATAACTTTATTTCATGTTGATTTAACATTCCAGTACTATAAAATCAAAATGAAGAATCATGTATAATCAAAGTTTTTTCAAGCTGAAACAACATGAACTTGATACTGAAATAAAACGAAGGGTAATTTAAACGTTTTTTTTTATGATTTTGCCTCATATGTGTTTCAAATTAATTCAACATGACTTATAATAACCTTAAAAAATGTTTCCTTTCGAAAGAACTTTATACTGATTTAATATTCCAGTACTGTTAAATCGAAATGAAGAATCATGTTGAATCAAAGTTATTTCAAGTTAAAATAACATGAACTTGAAGCTAAAATAACACGAATATTCATGTTAAATCGAAGTTATATCAAGTTGAAACATCATGAGTTTAATTTAATGTAGTCAGTCATTTTATTAATTACAGTGTGTGACAAAACAAATAACTGTGACGTGTTATGATAGAATTAATGAAATCGTATCGTGCTGTTGCGTGTCAGCTGACCAACTCCGTAACATTTAATAAACAAATTGATGCTTATTGAAAATGTATTGGCAACGTTTGCTACGTAAACATCTACAGAAAATATACTTCTACGTAGCAAAAGTCAACTTCTGGCTTACATACATACATACACACTGACACTTTCGCTGGCAGCCTCAAGTTTTTACTAACTAGCATACAGACTTAAACTTTACGACAACTTCTAAAGTAAGAGGATACGATTTGACTAACGAAGCCATTACTATTTTTCTGGTAGCTATTGTCAAGTTACGGGTAAAAACCCGGTTTTTCGTACCCGAATGCACCTGCCAACCTCTAACCAACTTAAATATCAACCGATTTAAATTAAGAGAGAAGATACTAAGACCTTTCGAACCATATATATTTTTTTTCAGTCACCCTTATTCCAGTTGTCAATATCGACGTCACGTCAATACAATACCAAAAAAATAGGACTTACCTGCCCGTTGTCGAAAACAATTGATTGCTATTGACAGGCTCATACTATTTTCGAGAGGTTAGAGAACAGAAATAGACTGTCAATAGCCCAAATTTGTTCTCAATAGCGAGTAGACATGGACCAATTTTTTGGTATTGTAATGACGTGACGTCGATGTTGATAACTAGAAAAAAGGTGAATAAATTTCAGATATACATATGTCTATATTTTTTCACCAAACATATTTTTTTTTTGTTTTTTCGCCACTTTTCTACTTTGGATTAATAAACTACCTGCATGAAGTTTATGCGCTTTCTATTTATGCGCTTTCTGTGTGTATTTAAGCTTCCAGGATGATGAAAGTACAATTTAATAGACGTATATCACCACAAAGTATAAAATTGGTACAACAGTGATCGCCAATTTTTTTTTCCCTGAGAGCCACATTTTTCACATACACCAACCGTACATCCCGCTTACTGCTTCAGCCACAACAACCTTAAATATTCTTTATAAATACAGTCATGTATTAAAGTTTAATTCAACATGATATTTAATTAATAGTTTAATATAAAATTTATTTGATATTAAAGTTATATTCATGTTGTTTTAAAAGTGAACAATATTAAATCAAAGATATTTATTAAGCTTAGATTCACAGTTTTTAGTTTACAAGTAATATTAAGCAATATTAAGCAATTTTAAATCAGCATCAGGAAGTTTGCACTGGTAATGGGAATTTTATCGGCTATTTACACAACACGAACGTCAAAACAAATAACAACAAAACAAGAAGAGGTCGCACAACTGAACACAACAATGCAATGTGGCTATGAATAAAGCAAATAAACATCAACATATTATTATTTCTAATAAATTTAATTTGATTTCCAATCAAAATTTTTTCCATGTTGATTTAACATTGATATTTTCTTCTGTGTAAGGGTAAGGGCTTAATAATAACTGACAAAACTTAGTTTCTTTCAAGAGGTTATCTCCCTCCCTCGAAAAGGGAAACGTCTAACTGTATATAAAAAAATTTTATCCGAACAAAAATTTTGTTCCGAAACATGGGTGAATCTGGCTAAACAGATACTACTCGTACGTTTATACGGGCGGCTTATTTGCAAATAATAATATTGCAAATAGAGAATTTTGCCGCAGAAACGGCGAATTCATTTTTTATTTGCAAATAGCTAACTCACGAAAACAATTCATGATTAACGCTTACAAATATCAAACATCAAACATCAAACAAAAAAACAATAAATGGATAAATATTGCACAAGACATTGATAGATAATAATGACATAAATAATGACAATTAAAAGAAATAATTATTTGATATTTTATACATTTAAACTATTTTTTTTTTGTCAACATAAGTAAATTTTCTATAGAAGTGCTACCAAGTTTGTATATTTTTGCTATGCCGTATAAACAATGAGTTAATTTGTTTGCAAATAGTGCGCGTATAAACTTAGTAAGACATACCTAAACAAAAGCGGCAATTTGTATGAAGCAAACCGAAACAAAGCGACGGCAACGCTTTGATGTTGTTTCATCTGATTATGACAGTACGTTACGAAGTGAAGTTGGTTGCAGAAACAAAAATAAATACCTTGAGAGTTTTAAAGGTGAATTCAGGTTTAAGGGCGATTCACTTGGAATCCTTCATGTGTTAAATTTCGCTTTTTTCAACTGACAGCTAAGTTAAAATGGACGCTTTCTTATGAGCTCTTTCACATTTCATACTTCTGAAGTAGTTAGCACGTTGACTACAAAACCAAAGGTCCTGGGTTCCATCCCTGTATCCGACAGTCATTAAATAACAACACCACGCATTTTTCTGATGTGCATTAGTGTCCCTTTGTGTCAGTTGTTGTAGGAAAGTTCAAGTGATGAAGGCATAGTCACTGGTCACTGAACTATACCGACTTCAGCAGATAATCCTAATGTAACATCAGAGCGCCCTCCTTCGTTGTGTAGCAAAATCATCGGCGAATAAAATGGCTACAAGACACAGCTTCAACAAATTAATACGCCTCATTTAACATCAGAGAGGCGCTGCAACACTGCATTATTAAAAACGTGCGAAAAAGCAGAGTTGTAAAAGAATGAAGCTTTCTTATATCTCTTCCTTCACCACATGTCTTCTCTCTCACTATCCCTTCCCTAAAAGAAGGTAACACCTAGTAATAGTAGTAGGCATTAATTGCCTGAGTGTTACTTCTCTTGTAAAAAAAAATACTTCTGCGGCAACGCAGGGTACAAAAGTTACGCAACTTTTAACTTTTAGCGTACGTTGAGTAGTTTGACAATTATTAGCTGGTTTTTTTGGTTATATTTTGATTTTGGTTTTTGTATTTTGTGGGAGCAAGAATAGAAAAAAACAAAAGCAATAAATAGAAAAACTTAGGCTAAGTTAATAAAATGTATAACAAAACTATTGAAGTTGTTCAAATGGTTCCGTCAATAAAGTACTCATTGTTACTACGTTTATACGCGCACTATTTGCAAATAAAAATATTTCCAAATAAAGGAACACTTTGTTTATATGGCATAGAAAAAGTACAAAAACTTGGCAGCACTTCTGTAGAAAACTTACTTATGTTGGCAAAAAAAAAATAGTGCAAATGTACGAAATATAAACGGCCTTATGTATAAGAAAAAATTGGCATGAAGTTAGCATAAGTGACGAACTTGAATTAGGTATTAACGAGTTCCTCCATACAATATGATATTTTATGGCAAAGCTCTTTAAGATCATATTCAATTTTGCCACTTATGCTAACTTTATGCCAATTTTTTCTTATACATAAGACGCCGAATAATTAATTGTTTTAATTATTAATATTATTATTTCCATTAATGTTTTTTGTGTAATATTTATCTATTTATTGTTTTTTGTTATCAAACATTTGTAAGCGTGGCAAAATCAAGCATTTTATTTGCGAATAGTGAGTTAATCAGGAATTGCAAATAAGTCACCTGTATAAACGCAGTATATATAAACTTCCTATGAGGAAGAAGGACTCTATGTGACTCGGCCTTAAAGCTTAAATTATACGTGACATAGCCATAACGCCATAGCCATAACCAAACCAAAATTCAATTGGTTTCTATGGTGAGAGTTATGGCGAGTCTCTCTCACTCTCACCATAGAAATCAATTGAATTTTGGTTTGGTTATGCATTAAACACATTCACCAGCAGGCTACACGAACACACGACTTCAAATGCGGCTAGCAGCATTTGTCGCCTCGTAGCCAGCTACTTAATTATTTTGGAGACGGCAGCAGCACCATCTGCAGCTGATATTCAAGTACAAATACATAGTTCAGTATTGCCACTTTCATATATTTTGCATTTATAAAAATTAATTACTGTTTTAAAATGTACTTTTTTCACATAAAAGTACAATAATGAATCAATTTATTCTTTACATCAATTTTTGGATATTGTTTCTAGTAAATAGTATGAAATAATTGTACGATATCATTCATTCACCATTTTGTATTATACTGGTAACACTGCATTTGCTCATTGTAGCCAGAGAAATAGAAATTATTTTAAAGTTGGCGACAGCTACAACGGTGGTCGTGCAGTCGTGTACCCTGCTGTCGTTAAAATAATTGTTACCATAAGAATGCGTGTATTCTATTTTTGACAGATTGTAGCCCGTAGCCTGCTGTGTCGAATGTGTTTAATGCATTATGGCTATGGCGTTATGGCTATGTCACGTCTAATTTAAGCTTTAGCGTGAATTTAATTTATGGTGGTATGTGTTGAATTCAGAGTGAGAGAGAGAGAGAGAGAGAGTGAGTGAGTGACAGATATTTGCGGATTAAAAAATTTTGTTTTGCTCCCTGTTCTCATCGTTATAAGGAAATGGTGTATCTTAAGCATTAAAACATTTCCAATGGATTTTTTCACTTTAATTAATTTCACTTGTTTGGGATTTGCATTTTAATTTTCTTTCTGCTCATTTTACATTTCAATTATTATCTCGTTTGATTGTTCTATTTTAGGAAAATCAAAAGAAAACTAAGAGGCTCATCAGTTTTGCAGACACGTTTAAAATCTTTGAGCTCCATGGATACGGCCGTTTTGGATGAAAAAGAAGTGATTTGCTGACAAAGCGACAATTCTGTGCGGTATGTTGAAATAGATCGTGTGACTACAGTCTGACCACATTCTATGGATACACTTGAACAAATATCGCACAGAATTGTGCCTCTTGCTTGTAGACTGTTATAAACCAAAAAAATAATAATAATAATAATAATTACTACAAAAATACTACTACATAATATAATACTAACTAATATGAAACTATATATTATAATAGCAATTATGATTTATACTTAAAAAAGAAATAATTAACTACTTAATTAAAAAAAGAAAAAGAGAAACTAATTAGTTAAATATTTCTCACTTGTTTTTATGGCAACTTTTTAAGCAAAAAAAAAGGTGATTTAAGTGGAAAAAATTTAAATTATTAAAACTCAAACTCAAACTCAATCAAAAAGAAACAAAACAACACTTTGTTAAATCTCACATATTTTCTACGTAAAATAAAACAATTCATTTGTGAATAGTTAATTAAGTATTTAAGTAAAAGTATGTACTCGTAGTAGTTAAAATGTATGCATTGAACTCTTTTTCTCCTTTAAAAGGTTTTAGTTTATTATCATGAAAACTTAGGACTAATTTATAGAATTTTAATTAAAACGAAAAACTAAATTAAATGTTAATAAGAGAAATGAGATTTTTCTTTTGTGGAGTATAAGTAGAAGTTTTCAGTTATTACAAGAAGAAAAAAACCCAAACCATTTTCATAAAAAATTTAGAAAAATTCCTATAATCGCATTTACCAGAACTGTATCCCGGATTTATATATTTTATTCAAATTAACTTTATAATTTAACATAATCTGCACGTAACAAGGTTAATGTTAAAATTACTTTGGCTTTTTTTTTATTAGTTATCGAATCTTAAAGCTCTCTCGATTAAAGTTGTTGGGACGAATGATTTAACTAAAGCTTTCACTATATTTATTTATTCATTTATTATTTATTAAACATACTATACAAAGTAAATTTGCACGAATATGGGCGAAGTAACTAGACCATATGCCCAAGATGTTATTAACAGTGTTTTCAAAAAAGTTCCGTGACTGGCTGTACGACCTATGCCTTCACATAGGCAGTAGCAACGTGTTTGTTAAAGAAATTCCACAAAAAACCGCAAGATTATACGGTTATCCGTGGCAGATCAGTCAACCAGTGCGAGCGAGACGAAAAACTCTCGAAGGCCTAACAACAGAACTAAGCCTGACCGCACTTAAGAAATAATTACGATGACCCGAAATGATGTTCTTCGACCCAGAGCTGCTTAACGACTGGCTTTCACTATAGAACACCGTTTAAAGAAAGTTTGTAGTGTATGTGTGTGTGTGTCTGTACGAGTCACGGTCCAGCCGTTTAGAAGATATCACATCTTTTCTAGATATATTCGGGCATTTTTTATATTTTTAATTTTTGTTGTTTAATATTGTTAATTTGTAAAAAACAAAAATAAAATTTTATATGAGAAGCAAAAAACTAAACAAACTTGTAGTTAAGTCCGCTTGTTTTTTGTTAACAAAAGCGCGTCATTTTTTGATTGCAGAAGTGTAAAAGTTTGTCAAGACTTGTAGTTTAATGGCATTCACAATAATCAATCAAACACTTGATTTTGAATTTTTTTTTTTTTTTTGTTAGTTACGCCCTTTTACATTTTAGCTAACGATATGTACATTAGAGAGGGCGGCCTCCATATAAAGAAAAAAGATGTACCAGTCAGCGCCTAGAATGAAAGATATGTCTAGAAAGTTTCTAAAACAGGCCTTTCTAGCCGACGTCAAAAAAAGGAGGAGGTTATCAATTCAAATCACAATGGATCCAATTGGGTCTCCGAGTGGAGGTGCGATAGAGCACCATCTATCCTACCCCACTTCATAACTCGATTCAGATTGGACAGATTGTAAAAATTTATTGTCTGAGAGGGTACAGCTTCCCATTGATCTCGTTGAAAAAAAAATTGGGCGGGGACACGCCCACAAATTTTTTTATTTGATTTTATGATATTCTACTTATTGGATTGCTGCGAAGCCTAGAAAACTTCTTTGGTTCTTGTAACTACACAATTTTAAAGTTAAAAAAATGGTCGGGGCTACGCCCATTAAAATTTTTTATTATATTTTACGTGGTGCAACTAAACTTAACTTACCACACACCTTGAGCTCTAAAACAGACACAATCTTGCATTTAAAAAAATGGGCGGAATCACGCCCATTAGAATTGAATATTTTATTTTAAATGGTACTACTTTAGCGATTTTTACAAAACTTAACACACACACGCCCATTTTTTTTAATTTTCTATCAGATCTTTGCATTGAAGTCGGTTTTTTTTTTTTGCAGAATTATTTATATATAGCGTCGCTATGCAAAGTCTGATCTGAACAATTTATTAACTGGGCACTGCTGGACGGCTTCGTATGCTGTCAAAATAGGACAAATGATTGATCGTATCTGCAGGAAATGTAAAGAACCTAAGGTAATTGAGACAGTAGAATGTCTACTTTGCCGCTATCCGGCTTTCAGGCGCACAAGGTATACAGAACTGTCTTGGTGCTCACAGCTTTGTGTGAAAGTCATTCGTTACAGGCCCCACTAACTAGGGTGCAATACTTATAGGGTTCTTGTCATCTAAGGAGCAATCCCGGCCTGGGCGAGGTCTTTTTACCATTCAACATTTTTGCAGTATTTTCAACAGACATCATCTTATAATACATATTTTCTCCATAACTTTCGACCTTGAGGATGAAATTTCCCAGCAAGAAATTACACATTACCATCAGAACTACTTGCCATATAATGATTTACTTTTCTGATTACCAAATTTCATTACTCGCTTACAAATCACATTACCTAAAATTTAAAAAAATTATGTACAAGTTGCTAAATGAGGAGAATATTTTTTTTTAGATTAAATAGATTACGTGAACAAGTTGCCAAATAAAAAAAGTAAGTACTTCTCAAGAATCGATTATCGATCACGTAAACTATTAAATCTAAAAGAATCATTCTCCTCATTTATTAACTTGTACATAATTTTTTTAAATTTTATGTAATGTGTGTTGTAAGCGAGTAAGGAAATTTGGCAATCAGAAAAGTAAGTCATTATATGGCAAGTAGTTTTGATGGTAATGTGCAATTTTTTGCTGGGAACTTCTACAACAAATGGTATATCTATCTTATTCTTATCCCTCAGCTAATGTCTAATTAGCACACCAAACTGGCTTAACTGAAAACTCTACTTCCATCATCCATGACTCAATTGAGAAAAGAAAGTTTTAAAAATTTTCCTAATTATGTATTGTAATTTCAAGAATGGCAAATAGAAAAATAGAAATTCATAAAAGCTATTTTTAACTCGCGCCCAAAAAAACAGGGGGTGTTATAAGTTTGTAGTGTGTGTACGAGTCCACATATCCAGAAGTTTGAAGAAAATCGGTCCAGACGTTTTCAAGATATCACATCTTTTTTATATCTATTCTGCTAAATATGTGTGGCTTTGAAGCCATAGCTCCCAAACGGCTAGGCTGATTTTAATTTGTTTTTTTTTTCTTTCGTTTGAAAGGTGACTTGATCTCATATCTTCTAGTCTACACTTGAAGAAAATCAGTCCGACCGTTTGAAAATTATCATAAATTTTCTTGTTGATGAATCGATAATATCATTTCTGAGGTGTGTTTGAACAAAATTCGGTTAAGCCATTGGAATTTAAGAGCTCTCTAGTGTCTGTATCGAGGGTGGCGTTGGCTGAAGTAGTTAGCACGTTGACTACAAAACCGAAGGTCCTGCGTTCAAACCCTGTCTCCGACAGTCATTAAAATAACAATACATCGCATTTTTCTGATGTACATTAGTGTCCTTTGCATCAATTGTTGAGGGAAAAGTTCCAGTGATGCAGGCATAAAGCACTGGTCACTAAAACTACCCCGGCTTCAGCGGATGCTAATCCTAATGTAAAATCAGAGCGCCCTCCTTCGTCGATATTGTGTAGCAGAATCATCGGCGAAGTAAAATAACTATAAAATGGTTACTAAACACAGCTTCAAAGTTTAATACGCCTCATTCACCACCAGAGGCGCTGCAGCACTGCAAATAAGCGTGCAAAAAAAAGCAGAGTTGTAAAAGAATGAAGCTCTCCTCTATCTCTTCCTTCACCCAAAAAATAAAACAATGGTAAAACTCAATGATAGTGTTTAGTACATTTTATTTTGCTAATACATATATAGTAGCTTCAAGTTCAAGATTTACGATTCTGTTACTTCAAATAATATTAGTGGAACATGGGGTTCTTAAACTTATAACGCTACAGCGTCAACTGTTATTTAAAATAAATTTATATTAATTAAGAAGTGGTTATGGAGCTTTAAGTGAAATTAAGTTAGAAAAACTATTGGAGAAAGACATACGAACTTCTATTTTTAATTGACTTAAGCTTTAAATCTAATTCAAAATCAAAATCTCATCTCTAATTATTATATCATTCTAACAAATGAGTTATTACACGACATATTTTATTTTAAATGTTCTATGAAATGCAGACCATACTTTACATGTGAAATTGTCTGTATATTCACATTCCACTTTTTTGTCACGTGCGACAGCAAGCAATTAACCTTGTATTTCGGAACAACGTTACTCAATTTTCCTTAAAATTTTACCTAACGTAGAGCTGCTGACGGTCTACACAAATATATAGAGAAGTAAAAAAAGTTTCGTTTTCTTTGAAAAAACAAGCATATTGGCTTGGTGTAGCACGCTACAAAAAGTTGACATTCCGGTGGAAATGCCCATATACAGAAAATTCTCAAAATGTTATTGAGAATTATATACATTGTATTGGTTAATAGACTCAAAAAGAGAAATGGTTATTTCACGCTAGGAACACAATTGGGACGAACGACGAATTTTTGGCCGCTAATATTCGTCGCCAAAAATAAAACATATTTGTTTATATGAAAATATCGTCGGTCGAAATTCTCTTACAAAAAATAAATTATTTTTTCTCTTTGTTCCATTATAACAACTGTTATTTTTTTTCGTCCTCGTTGTGCTTAATATGACGAATTTACACAGCGAATTCTTAGCGACGAATTCGTCGTTGTGGGCGAAATTCGTCGTTCGTCCCAATTGTGTTCCTAGCATCAGTTGTATTTAATTTAAATAACGATTATTTTAAACCATTTTTAAAGAGATTTTCATATAAAATGTGTGCAAGTTATGAATCTTGCAATACGCATGTCGTGTGAAACTATTTCAAAGAAACTTAAATGAAAAACAAACTTTACAGTGAAAATAATTCGACTAGTCTAATTCTAATTCTAGTGAGTTCATAAGTTATAAGAGTATTTATAAAATCGAGCATTCATTATGCGACGCACAAATATAAATGATTGATAATAAAAAATATAAAAAAAATTAGTATCAAATTATGATATTATGTATGAATAAATTTAGAAAAGTATTAAATACATATACATACATACATACATACATACATACATACACACTAACATGCTCACGTTTGTATGTGTGTCTGCTGTATATCTGTCTTGTAGATTTTTAAGTAGAAAAACATAAATCAAATATTTAAGTAAGTTAAACTACAACAATAAAAAAATTTAATAATTAAATTACAACAAACAACTTTGTATGTATATCAGCCATATTAATCAGTAACGTGGTTTAAGTTTTTAACACTTTAACGTCTCTTTTCACAATGTATGGTTAAGAGTTAACGTGAACTTTAACTGACACTTCTTCATACAAAACTTACAGTTAAGGTCTCTGTTATCTTTTAACCATACATTGTGAAAAGGTACGTAAGAATTATTATTTTTTTTAGGTTTTATTATTAATTAACTCAATTAAATTAAATAATATGTTATACATAAAGTGAGAAAAACATGCGATCGGACGATAATATTCAGGGCTATCATGAATAAAATTCCACGTGAAATTTTTCCCAGGGAAAAATTCCAACTAATAGCAAATAATAGGGAAAACAAAAAATTCTAATTGGAAAAGGGAGAAAATTCACGTGGAATTTTATTCATAATAGCAATGATTATTTCCCATTCGACTTGAAGTACCTTCAAATACCACTTTTTGTACGCATTAAGGCTGGTACTGCGACTTTTCAGAAAATGCAACCCTGGAGTCGTCTAATCTTAACTTTCGATAACGAGCTGATTCGATCGCTTCTTTTCAGTTTCGAGATTATGGCATTCGATATCGCACCATATTATTATATTGTTAGATAGCGAATGCCATAGTCCCAAACTGAAAAAACCTGACCGAATTAGCTCATTATCGAAAGCGATGACAAACAACAACCAATTTAATCAATTACAAGAGCTATTATTTATTCTTCGTTGTTGTGTTCCACACGACGAATTTGCCCAGCGAATTCTTATCAACGAATTCGTCGCCGCCAAAAAAAATTCGTCTTTTTTCCCAGTTGTGTTCCTTGCAATAGTGTAGAGTTCGACCGATTAATCGGATTCGGCTTCGGCCAAAAATTGATAATCGGCCAACATTCGGCCTATGGCAAAAATCGGCCGATTAGCCGAAGCCGAATATTTTTCATTCCAAGCTTGAAAAATAACATTATTTTTGGTCGTTGCTCGCCGACAGTTTCTATTGTGTTTAACGTTTTGAAAGGGTTGCTTTGAAATACAACCCTGTTGCTTTCTATTTTCTTTTACTTGGACGTTCTTGTGAGTGATCATATGAAAAAGCAATCTAGAAATTGCAAAATAGTTTTATTTTTCGTGTTATGTATCCAATAGATATTACAGCTATTTCAGTGATCTCAAAAAAGCAAACTTTTTTCTTAATTCATATAAAACAAGTATCATTTTTAAAATTTAAAACATTCGGCTTCGGTTTTGGCCGAAGTTTAGGATTTTAGCCGAAGTTCGGCTTCGGCCAAAAAAAACGCCTTCGGTCGATCTCTACAATAGTGTGAACGAGCCTTAAAAAGCAAAGCGTGCTACCAACTTGAGGAAAATATAGCATGTCTGGCAGCACCAGAAAAAATAACTAAAAAAGTGCTGCCAAGGTAAAAAGCAAAAAGTGCTACCAACTTAAAAATTAAACTAATTTCCAGTAATATTTAAACCTATTATAACGTACCTTTTCACAATGTATGGTTAAAAGATAACAGAGACTTTAACTGCAAGTTTTGTATGAAGAACTGTCAGTTAAAGTTCACGTTAACTCTTAAGGCCTCATTAGTTTTTAGTTTTCGTTGCTGTTCTGTGCCGTTCTTTTCTGTATCAAATATTTTGCAATTACTTTTTCTGTGAAAAGAATCAGCTGGCAACCTATACAAAGTATCACAACACACTAACACATACACACTTTTGCTGTCACTTAACGTTGAATTCTATTTTCTACAGATTTGTCCGCAACAGAACGAAACGAAAAAGGAAAAACTAACCACACATACAGATTTTCAACTGAACAGAAACAAAACAGCTGATTCAGAACAGAACAGCACGCAAAGACTAATTCTGCCTTTAAGCATACATTGTGTAAAGAGACTTATATTTATTTTCATTTTTTCCTTACAAATGAGATATTTATTTATATAGATATATATTTTCTAGCAACAAAAATACCCTGTTCGCCCAGTTATATTGAGATTAACCATTTATTAATTTAACTAAAGGAAATTAATTTGTACATGCGTGACATAATTTTCAAAACAATTCTAAACAACTTTAAATTATAAGTAATTGTACAAACAAATACATTTCCGATTCTCAACAATTACAATGCAAGAGATAACTGAAATCATACCAAACAACTTTAATTAATTTATAAGCACAGTTTAAACTTAAAAATTAAAAATTTTATTTCAAAAACATTCCAAAACACATTTATATACATACTTGGTATTTTAAAATTCCTAGTGCAACACATTTTAAAACTAAATTAAAACACTATTTTGTGTGGATGTTTATAAGTTTATATTTATTACGAAGTTTATTACATATTTATTAAATTTCCTTTAAATAAAATTAAACTAAAAAATATACCTTTAATTTAATCATAAGAGACAAACAAGTTTTTTTTTGTAATATAAAAGAAAGAATAATTCTTTAAGAAACCCACCCAAAATACTTTTAATATTTTATACTTAAAATATATTTATTGTTATTAAAATTTTATTTATAAACTAATAAGTTACTAATTATAATTATAAAATGAATTATATATACATATATATAAAAATACAAAATCTTTAAACAAAACAAACACTGCCCTAAATTAATAAAGAGAATCGAAATGAAAAACTCATGCTATGATTTGCTTCGTTAAAATTTTCTTTTAAATAAATAAAAACCTCAATAAACATTATCAAATGCAGACAATAAAAATAATTAAAGATTTCGTTGAATTTTTTTTTTTTTTAGTTTCTAGAAGAAAAAAAAAGAAAACTTTAGCAACAATATTAAATACAATACAAAAAAAATATATACATACATATATATAAAACATGAGAGAAATAGAAATAAATATTTTTTGAAAAAAATTAAAAGTCTACTTAATAAAGAAAAACGTGCAGCAAACAATTGACTTTAAAATAAAATAAAAAATTATTTCATTAACTCTTAACAAATAGTTTAATAAAGAAATACTTCCAATTGAACTGTAATACAAGCGACTCAAAACAAATAAACAATTTTATGAAGTTGTTAAAAGTAATTGAAAAATCTTAAGAAATTTTTTTTTTTTGAGAGAATTTCTGTAAAAAGCAATTCTTTAATTATAAGCGTATGAAACGAAAAAAAAAGATACATATTTTAACTTAACGAAAATATACTTAAAAGAATTAGAAACTGAAATTGAACTTTTTTTTATTTGAACTCTCAAAACTAAAGATGCACGTCAAAATGATAAGGTCACTTTCTTATTATTTTATTTATGGATATGTATGTATATCGAGCTATAACCGCAAAAAAAGCTTAAGCGATACATATTTTGGGTCTCGTTTTTTTACGAAAAACGATTATTTTCTTATTTTTCATATTTTTTAGTACCCTTTAATTTTAATGTGTGGAAAATATAAAATAAAATAAATTTTTTTTTTACTTTTCCTTTCAAAAATACAAAATCATTTTGTGGCAACATTTTTATTGGACATCAATTTCTTCCAGCCCTCACAGCTATACATAAATAAATATTAAATATGAATTTGCTTCTAAGAAAATTATCAGCTTAGGGCTGATATTGATTCCAAGTCCGTTATTGTCATATGTCAAAATTTAAAATCTCTTCTGATTTGAATTCGTGTTATGAAATCGTCTTGGTTTTGCCATGATTCCTTTAGAAACAAAAATCGATACGAGGCTTCAGTAACTGTTATTACGATACCTAAAATAAATATAACGAAAATTGATCGACTTAGCTATTCAGCAACACATTTTAACGATATTCGCTGTCGGTTGAACTAAAAAAAATTAAATCATCATAATCAAATTCATTAAGTTTCTTTTTCTTTGTGCTTTTCGCCTATTTTGACATTTGCTATACAAAGATATTGAATTAAATGTTGTTGGAGACTATTGTAAAAAAGAAATTACGGAATCACATTATTGTTAGTTAAGCCAAACGAATAAATATGTCGATAAATTTTACGATTTTCGGTTGGCACAAAAGGAATCATAACTGAATCATAAATGCCCAAATTTGACAGATGTTGCGCGCATTGAAAAGCATTGCCATGCAATAATAAACTTGTGGCATTGCCAAAAATAACTCTGCTGTGTTTATGAACACTATGCATTACAGTGTTGTATTGCAAGCTCCATTTATGAAGTCAGTCTACATTTACATATCGCTCATATACTCAAACAACGTGCTAACTGAAAAAAAAAACTGGTTTGCCAGAAAACGAGTTTAAAGTTTTCAATTTACACACTAACTTAATGCAAAAAGAAAATTGTATTTTTCTCTCAGGAGCTGAGTAAAAAAGAAATTTTGTATGAAATGTGTACACAATATGAATAATGATATAATGACTAGTTAATTCTGCATTATTTGAATTTTTGAGTTATGACATTCTTTAAGTAAATAAGCTATGTGTATGTATGTATGTATATTTAAAAAAATACGCTCACAAGCTACGAGAGCGGATCAATAAGTCCGTGACTTTTCGAACTTCCGTCGCAGTTATATGAAATGCAACAATGTTCCCATCAAGTACCACCTCTTAGTAGACTATTGTTAAATTTTGAGCAAGTGTCGTCATTTACTTTGCATTTAACAGCTGTTCAACACATACAACCTCGTGTATTTTTCTAAAAATGGAAAAAAGTGAATTTCGAGTGTTCATTAAACATTATTTTTTGTTAAAAAAAACCCGTCAATCATACCAAGTAAAAGCTCGATAAATACTATGGGGACTCTGCACCATCGATTTCAATGGTAAAAAAGTGGTTTACTGACTTTCGTTGTGGTCGCACAAGTACAAATGACGCTGAACTTTCTGAACGGCCAATTGAGGTCAGTACACCCGAAAATGTCGAAAAAAAATCCACGATATGGTGTTGGCCGATCGAAGCGTTAGATTTTTGATGCCATAGGCATGTCATGTGGCAGTGTGGTTTCAATTTTAAATAATCAGCTGGGTTTAAGAAAGTTGTCTGCAAGATGGGTGGCGCGTTTGCTCACAATCGACCACAAACGCAGGTGCAATTTCCATGGCGAAAATCCATGAATTGGGCTACGAATTGCTCCCTCATCCGTTCTATTTTTCAGATTTAGCCCCGAGTTACTATTTCTTATTCCCAAACTTGAAGAAATGGCTCGCCGGAAAGAGATTTGACTTCAACAACGAATCATTCTACAAACAAATGCCTATTGTAACACCTCGAAAAATGCTAAATTTTGGAAGGCTTACAAAAACTGGAGAAACGTTGGACTAAGTGTATTGGGTTAAAAGGAGATTATGTTGAAAAATAAATTTTTGTTTTGCAAAAAAAAACTGTTTCAATCAAAAAGTCACGGACTTATTCATCCAATAAAAATATTTTGTACAAATCTCAAGTCGCTATTTTAATACTAACACATGTCGCATAGAAGTCAAAGTTCGATATAAGGGGCTAAAAATCTAAGGAAAATCTCATAACTGCCCCTGACCAGCTCGTAGAAGGGTAGTATGTAAGACCGACCCCCACTAATTATTTCTGCTCAAAATTTTTCCAGAATATAATAACACCTAGCGGCACTCCTTAGGGGTGTTTCCATACAAAAATAATATTTTTATAAATTTTTCCTCACTGCCCTAACAAGGCCCAGGGTACCCTTAGATGAGCCAAATGTATGAGCTACCCACATTAATTTTTTCTCGTCTAAGGAGAAAAAACTAGTGACAGTCGGTCCTATATTTTACCATCTAGCAGCACACAGGGGCTAGTTGGAACAGTGGGAAATATTTACAAAAATATTATTTTTGTAAGAGAGCCCCCTGAGCAGGGGAGATAGAAAAAAAAATATGATTCCTGAAACCAATCAGAAATTTTTCAAAACTAATTTATGAATTGAATGTCTTAACACTTATTATTATTTTTTAAAACTTTCGAAAATGCATTAATTCAATATTTTTGATAAATAATCAGATCAATTATAAAATACTGAGCAACATTTTTTTAATGAAATTATGTACGAGTATTTTAAATAATGTTGATATTCAATACAGTACAATAACTTAGTTTCCTTATCACTTTGTTAAGCGGACATCTTAGTAAATCGTCTTTCTCTCTCTCTCTCTTCCTCTCATCATGTATCAAAAAAAAAATCAAATCAAGAAGATAAGTAAAACTTACATATTTTCATATTTTCCATTTAAAACATTAAACAAACTGATTTAAAAATAGAAACTAATTAAAAGAACATTAACATTTTTAATGTCGTTTTTTAAGCAAACAAAAAATAAACCCAAAAAAAAATATTTAAAAAATTTGCAAAAAATTAAAAAAAAAATTAAAATTGAAACGTTAAACAAAAATCATTTTTTAATTAAAAGATTTAAACAAAACAAAAACTCAAAAAAAAAAACAAACATACAATATGTTTATTTTTTGTTTAAGAAAAATGTTAAATTTAAAACTTATTAAAAGAAAATAAATTATAAAAAAACAAACCTAAAACGAACAAAAATAAAACAATTACAAGATTTTAATTATTACAAGTAAAGCGAAAGAAAAACTTAAAATATGTAACTTAAGAAATAATATTGCGTTGCAAATCATATCATAAAATCAATTAAAAAAATAATAAAGAAAAAGAAATAAATATTAAAAAATAAAAGCATAAAAGGTTTTTTAATTATTTAAATAAGTGGGAAATTGTGAGTCCTCTGAGGGAGCTGGTATGGTGACGCCTCCAGTGTCCACAGCCGGTTCATGGGGCAATGAGTCCATGCTTTCCAAAATCAAGAAACTATCGCCGGAGGCCTAAAAAATATATATATAATTCATTTGCGAAAAAGAAGATACTGAAGATAAAAAATTTTGTAATATTTAAGTTTTTTTACATTTACATAAATTACTAGACGCCAAGTTTCTGATTAATTTCGATTGCTTGTCATTAAAAAATTATTTTAATGAACCTCTACGGCTCCTTACTATTAAAAGTCATTCATTCACATAAAGCTTTGAAAAACATCGTGGCAATAAAATGTCATAATTTCATTTGGCAACGAGGGTCGCATTTGAAATGTTCTTTCTTCTTTGTTTAGAATCTGTCGACAGCTTCAATTAATTCAATTAATTAATAACTCAAAATATAACTTCTAAAACGACTCAACTGGAGCTCTGCATAGTAACGAGGGTTGTTATGATATATAGCTTTTAGTTGTTTCGACTCTGATAAACAATTTCTTAAGCTGCTGATACTAAAACTTTGAATACACATTCTTGGTTTGCCAATAACACACCGATCGGTAACGAGGGTCGCATTTGTAGTATTATTTTGATATTTGTTGCAAGTCCAGCTACACAGAAAAAAATTTTCTTGCGATAAGCACGATTAATGGAAACAAATATCAAAAAATCAATCAAAAATTTAATTAATTCAATTAAACGTTTGTTTAATAATTAAATTTAATTAAAAGTTTAATCGACTCAATAAAATTTTTAATTAATTTTTGGTTTTTTTCAATTACTCGTAAACGTGTTTATCGCAGGGAAGTTTTTTCCGTATGTAGCTTTAGCTTAGAAAGGATAGTATTGATAACACACAGCCACTTGGAGTCCCAATTGGGTCTATTGCGATTCCCTACTATTTTTAATCGTTAGTTAAATTAACCCATATTTACCCAGAAAATTCCCATTACCTGCCCCTGATATCTTCTAGTTAGCATTTTGCGATATCACTAATGCTCTAATGGAATGATTTCAGCTATCTAAGCCCATCGCATTGCAACCTCGTGCAATGGCAGATATGTTTGACAGTTTCCTTTGGTTCCTCTTCATCCTTGCACATACTACAGAAGTCTGGAGTGACAATTTCACAAATTCTGTTCGTACGGAACGGTGAACAATAGTAGTTTGTGTATTCCTAAGTCAAGTTTTGGCCACATATCCTTCAAAGCTCTACAATCCCTACTAACGCATTGAAGGGTTGGCCCTGCTCAACACTCAATTACTGAGTTCCCTGCAGTAATGGGCTTTCGGTAGTTCAACCGATTTGTCACACATTCCCTCATCTAACACCGACTTTACTCTTGTCAGCTCATCAGCAATTTCATTTCCCTCAACATAGCAGTGACCAGGAAGCCGACATATATGTACATATTTGTCTATAAGCAAATTGACCTTCTATTTTACATTCTGCTCATTCAAAGCTTTTAGAGCCATCTGACTGTCGACGTAGAAAGTGACACAGCCACATTTCTGGCCACCAGCTCTGTTGTCCTAGGAATCACCAATATCTCAACTTGGAAAACGCTATATTCATTCAATAATCTGATGGAACTGCGAATGTCCGTCGCCAAGATGTCATACCCCTAGTTTTAAATACGTCTATAAAGACCGTGACCCCTTCATAAAGCTTATCAGTTATGCCCTTAAGAGTCCGTGAAGACAGGGGTTACGGAGACGCGCCCGCTAAAACTGATACCATTCCAGATTACGGTATGATCCTCACCAAATCCGCCTCTAAAGGGTAGGACTAACTATCCTACAAAATAGTACTACTTTTGAAAAAATACAACCCTGATCTAATGAATTCTTATTGTGTTTTTGAAAATGTTCATAACCCTACATCTTCACGAGCCATAGGCAGAGCAACTGTGAAAAATTCATCAACTACTTTGTTGTGGTGAATGCGTGCGATGTCCATGTTCAGGTATATGAAAGTAGTTTACTGCAAATGGTTGCGGGCGGCGAATCTTATGGCGAATATTGTTCCGCAGACATATGTTTTGGCATCCAAGCCAGAGCATGGACGAAACATGGACATGGACGGTATCCATTATACATTTACGATGTCCAACAAGATGCCCCTACCAAGTTCATGGTTAGTGGAGACCGCTAGTAAACTCTATCATACTAGCGTTGTATTTTATCAAAAGTCGAACAATTCCGTAGAATAGTGGATCCTAGCCTTAAGATATTAAGGAGACTTCTAGCCGATGTTCTCAGCACAAGATCCTTTAAGGGAAACAGGTGAAGAATGACATACTCGTACTTAGTAGGCATTGAGCCCTACCTTTAGTTACTCCTGCTGAATTTGTTATTATAGGTTTTTCTCGCAAGAATTTCATCTTAGTAAAGAGTGTTTTTCGGAACTATATTTTTATTTTAATATGTTGTGTTTTAGACTCGGCAGTTTTTCTTGAATCAAGTCAGAGTTTATGGCAGAGTGAGAAAAGAAGAGGGGTACCGACTTGCTTGTACCGAAAAGTAACTTCAATTCACTTTTGTTATTTCATTCGCTGCATTAAAATAATAGGAAAATTGAACAAGAAACCGTCTGTGTGTAAACAAGCGAGCAGTTTTAAAATACAATATTGTAAGATCTGACCACCGTCTGTACAGAGCTTTAGTTTCATTCGGTAACGAGGGTCACATTAGAAATAATAGATATGTTAGATTTGTCAATGATTAAAACTAAATTTATAGGGCCTAATTCATAAAAAATATTTTGATTTTATAAAAGGTTTATTAATCAAAATTCCATAGAAAATTTGTTTCATAAACCTCTTATTAAACAGAAATATTTTTTATGTGATTAAACTTTTTGCAAGATTTGAGTTTTCCGGAGAATTTTGATTTAATAACGAGGGTAATTTTTCAATATTTCTTTTCCTTATAATGGGTGTTTTTTATTGAGGTATTGAACTTTAAGTTGGCATCACTTTTTTAACTGGCGGCCATTTTGTCAGCTGTCAAGTGATTAATATTTAGTTTGGTTTGCCATTTCATCATGAACAGGTTGACAAAAGAACAACGCTTGCAAATCGTGCAAATTTATTTCGAAAATAATGGTTCAGTTCGCGAAGTTTACCGCAAGCTCCGTCCATTTTATGGTCGACATAATCGTCCATCAGAGCAATTAATTCGGTTAACCATGGATCGTTTTCGCACTACGTTTACTCTATGTGATAATACGCATCCGCAGAGACGTCGAACAGTGCGCACCGAAGAAACAATTGCCGCTGTAGAGCAAAGTGTTGAAGAGGACCCGAATGAATCGATTCGCCACCGTGCACAGCAATTGGAGCTTTGTCCATCAACTTTATGGAAGATTTTGAAGATTTTGAATGTGGATGAGTTGTGGTTCCAACAAGACGGCGCTACATGCCACACAGCGCACGTCACAATCGATTTATTGAAGGAAACATTCGATGAGCGCATAATTTCGCGGAATGGACCTGTCAATTGGCCACCAAGATCGTGTGATTTGACACCATTGGATTATTTTCTTTGGGGATATGTGTGAAGTCGCTCGTCTACGCCAACAAACCAGAAACGTTAGGGGACTTGGAAGCCAACATTCGTGGCGTTATTGCCAACATACGGCCCCATATGCTCGAAAAAGTGGTTGAAAATTTGACCTGTAGAATTGGCTTTATTCGAGCCAGCCGCGGCGGCCACATGCCCGAAATCATATTTAAACATTAATGGCATAAAATTATCCTTCCAATAAAGCCAAATTGATGGACATTAAAACGATTTTCTTGTGTTTTATTTCAATTCGAAGTTCTATACCTCTAAAAAAAACACGCTGTATTACAGCAGCTTAGGCTATTGCGATTAAAACGAGTATTATGAAATTTTATATATTCAAACAAGTAACGAAGGTTGTTTTGAAATATTCCATTTTTTTTTGTACAAGTTATGGCAACAGTTTCAACTACAGCTGCTTAATAGATTTTTAGGAAAACTAAAAAACATTCCTTTGCTTACATTCCTTACCGAGGGACGGATAAAAAATAGTCCTTTTACTGCGTTTCACTACTAGCTATAACGTCTACTATATTTAATCTGCTGTTATCTTTATTGGTATGAGAATTTCAACTTGATAACGAGGGTTGTTTTAAAATATGCATTTCTTTTCTTTGTTTTATAACGCCTGGCAGCTTCAGCTAAACTATGAAATTGTTTCTTAGGGCATATTGAATTTCTGTAAAATAAAGAATAATAATAATAGTATAATTATGTAACGAGAGTGGTTAAGAATTTTTTTCTACTGAAATCTCATATGTTCTAATTACTACCAATTTTAATATTTTTTTTACCTTTTTAGGGATTTTTTTTATATGTTTTTGTTACTAGAAGAACGTTTTAATTATCCGTTTTCGGCCTCCTTGTTTATTAGTTTCGATTTTCCTTCGCTTTAACGTTTATTCATAATTTAGCTGCCTGTATCCGATTTTAGTTTAGTGTTGCTTTTTTGTTCTTTTTAGTTGCGTTTTTCGATTTAAGCGCTCCTGCGAACTTTACCTTAAGCTTTATAGTTAGACCCGTTTTCCACACGCAAAATTAACTTTGCATAGTCTTAATTCAGCTACAGTCTATTTCTGTCTTTCTCCCAGCTGAATTAAGACTTTGCAAAGTAAACTTGGCGTGTGGAAAAGGGGTGTTATCCGAGAGAATTTTTTTGAAATTAACTCCACGTTTCCAAGTTTTCGGTTTTTTTAATTTGAAGATATTTTTAAGTTGGCAATTGTTTCGGTTCTCTTTATTTTGTTTTAAGTTTAAAGACTTCAGTGATACTTTCATTTTTAATTTTTTTTTTATTTATTTTATATTTTTTATTTGTATCAGTTTAAAACGATATATTAAAACAATTTTACATTGAAATGATAATACGGTATTAAGTTATTAGGGTAATGCGGTGCATTTTCAATGCAAAATTCCCGTTTTTATATGTCGTTTTAAAACGATACTCAAACGAGAATAGCACCGATAATTTCACTCACAATCATGAACACTCTCGAGCAGGTTCATGTTTGACTTAAATTTTTGGTTCACATTCGTACTCCACTAAATGAAAGTAAAATTATATTAATCGTAATCATGTAAACTTATGCACGCGGAATACACACAAAAAAGAAACGACAAACGAAGTAGCGAAATTGGTTATTTATTTTAATGTCAAAATGTTTGTTTTTTTTTTTGAACACGAATCATTCACGCAATAGTTACACTCACGCACGTTATTTCACGTTATACTTATTTATACTTATGCACTGACTGAGCGATTGAAATAAAATATTAGTTAGTCCTAGTTTACACTCAGCAATTCTTATTGCTAAGCTGGTTAGTTTTTTAGGAGGAAAATAAACGTTTATCTACCCCTCGTCTCTCTCTCCGACAAACTAATCAGCTTAGCAATAAGACTTGCTTAGTGTAAATTAGGACTTACATATTAGGACTTATCGCGTTTGGCATATTTTGACCGCGACTGCGACATTTTCATCCCAGATTAAAGATGAAATGTTGCGGTGTTCTTTAATCTAAGTCGAAATACGCCAAGCACGATAAGGGGCATTATATGCTCGTCAATTACACCGTGCAAAAAAAATCTAAATTGCGAACTGATTCTGGCAGAAAAGACCAAAAAATATATACGAGTTTTGGCGTTTTCAAAGTTTAGGTTTGATCATATTACTAAGGCGGGTTGAACCCCTTATATTTTAGGTATTATATGTACTCAGTAGAATCTTACGGGAAACAGTTTTGTGGAACAATGAAGACCTCTAACTAATCTGCGTATGGGTCCATTTTTGGCCCTTCCAAAAAAAGGGACAACGGAGCATCTTTAAGAGGCTACACAACGGTTTGAAGTGTTTTACTAAAGTATTTGCCATTAAACTCTACTAAATAAACATTTTAATACAAGAAAGCTCGAAATACAATTCAAACGCCAAAAATTAGTAGAAACTTCCCAGTAAAAATTAGCTTCCAAGGAAGTCAATAAGATCCAGAACATGTGATCTAGAAGTAAATTCTAAATTTGGAAATTCTAATGATTCTTACGTAGAGTTCTCATGGCAAGAAGTTCTCTTTCTTTTGGTCCATATTCAGTGAATCCGAAATCATGTTCATGATGTTGAGCAACTCTGATTTTTCGTATTTTATTACAGTCGACTCCGCTTTACTGGAAATAACCAAAACCCAATTTTTTTCAGTTATCCCATTTTTTCTCTAAAATGTAGTTTGGATTACTGAAATTTGTTACAGTTAAGCGTACTGCTTAAAATCTGTAAAACAATACACGCCATACACATGCATATGTGCTCATTTTGTTGTTGAAATTTTTCACGAATTCCTCGAAAATGTCTGGCCATTGACAATATAATAGAAAAATACAATAAAGTACGTAAGAGCGAAGAGGACAAATACATTTTGCCATTTAATTTTTTAACGGACTAAACATGCACAATTTTTTTCAGCCTTAAGTTGTGCAATCGATTTCGAATAAATAAATTTGTCATTGTTTATTTTTTCACTAAAGCGAAGTAAGTTTCATACAAAACGTAGTTGTGGGCTTGCTTTTGGTTTTCAGTAATACGATATTTTCAGTAAAACGATGTTTCGCTAAAGCGAAGTGAATAAAACTAGCTGCGTTTAAAATCAGTGCGGGGATTTGTATCGCTTTCAGTAATCCGATTTTTTTCAGTAAAGTGTGTTGCGCTAAAGCGAATTCGACTGTATTTTTCTTTTCCTAAATTTCTTTTAAATCATTATATGTCCTTTTTTTATAAATAAAAATTTTAATACTTAATGACATTGATTTCATTTTCTTAAAAAATCAAGCCATATCGTAAGTATTTGCGAAATCTACAATTTTGTATAAATTGGATATCTTTTTAATTAATTATATTGATGTTGCTAATAATCGATTATTGAAAAGTCAAAAATACACAAATATTGATATTTTCGAAGTAGAAAAATAGTGATTCCTGAATAATTATTTCCAATTCTTTTCACTGGGTTATAATGCATTTGAGGGTGGACTTCTTGCTTATCCCAGTGAAGAATATTTTTATGGAAAAGTTCAATCCTCTAAATCTTATCCATATGAACGGGTCGAATATCTACGCTTTTGAAAAAAAATCATAAGTAAACTCTCAAAACACGAATTAAACACATATTTTTTTAGCCTTCTGCTAGAATCAGTCCTAAGGGCATTGTATTTTATTTTGTTTACAGCGTAATCTAAGCGGTGAATAGATTCGAAGAACTCATGGCCTGTTCAACGATGTCGAAAGAATACGTTGTTCGAGATTTAGCATTGAAAATAACAATGAAATAGGAACATTTATTTGAGTTCTCAATGTAAATTGTCGGACGAAGGTTTTCTTTAGACATCTTCTAACAGGCTCGTTCAACTTGGTTTAATTTTTAATATTTAAGTGGAGACCACAATCGCATTTTAATAACACGCATTTCAGCATTTATTTTTTTTTTTAATTAACAGCCTGGCTCACTATGTCAGCAGAAAACGTTCGATCGATTACTTATATAGAAAACAAAGCAAATTTTCTTGTTTTAAATACAAACTGTCGATCAAAAGTTCTCTGTCGACATCGCGGGACAGGCCGTAAATGTATGGCTTTAGAAGGGTGTTTGCAATACGACAATAAATAGGGAGATACCTACATTACTATTTAATCAAACACATTGAAAATTACGTTTTTAAAACACTCTTGTGACTTCTCAGCTTTATATTTTATTTTAACTTAACTTCGAATGTAGTAAACCGACAGATTAACAGAAAACTATCACTTTAGTAAAATTACAAATAATTTGATATTTTATACACACACACACACCACATTCACTTGTTTCACTGAGAATGACCGTTTACAGAAATATATATTTTTTTAGAAGAATTATTTAATTTATTTTTTTGCATTTTTTAGATCTAGGCAAATTGTTTACCGCCGTATTCATAAAAAATAATTTAGTTTTACAAAACGTTTTACCTATAAGCAAAACAAAATTTATAAGCATACAAAATTTGTTTTGTAAACCAGTGTTTGAAAAACTGCCAGCAAAACAGCAACAGCACTAAAAAATTATTTTGCTGTGCTGCGAAAAGTGTATTTATTTTTTTTTTTAACTTTTGTTGCTGTGCTCCGCTGCGCAAATGTCTGCAGTTAAGTCACAGCACAGCTACATCGCGCAATGTTGATGACTGTTAAGTAGCTTTAACTTGGAAATTTCAAACAGTTCAGTCAAAGCACAGTTTTAAAAGTTCGTGGTACACTTTATGCTAAAGGGTGTTTTTTATTGAGGTATAGAACTTTAAGTTGGCATCACTTTTTTAACTGGCGGCCATTTTGTCAGCTGTCAAGTGATTAATATTTAGTTTGGTTTGCCATTTCATCATGAACAGGTTGACAAAAGAACAACGCTTGCAAATCGTGCAAATTTATTTCGAAAATAATGGTTCAGTTCGCGAAGTTTACCGCAAGCTCCGTCCATTTTATGGTCGACATAATCGTCCATCAGAGCAATTAATTCGGTTAACCATGGATCGTTTTCGCACTACGTTTACTCTATGTGATAATACGCATCCGCAGAGACGTCGAACAGTGCGCACCGAAGAAACAATTGCCGCTGTAGAGCAAAGTGTTGAAGAGGACCCGAATGAATCGATTCGCCACCGTGCACAGCAATTGGAGCTTTGTCCATCAACTTTATGGAAGATTTTGCGCAAAGATCTTGGCTTGCGACCTTACAAGATCCAGCTTGTGCAAGAATTAAAGCCGCGAGACCATGCAATGCGTCGTGATTTTGGTGTATGGGCCGAAAATGAGATTGATCTCGATGCTGATTTTCATCACAAAATTTTGTTCAGTGATGAGGCTCATTTTTGGTTGAATGGCTACGTCAACAAGCAAAATTGCCGCATTTGGAGTGAAGAGAATCCACTTGAGACCCTTGAGACGCCATTACATCCACAAAAACTGACTGGTTGGTGTGCTCTATGGGCTGGTGGAGTCATTGGGCCATACTTCTTCCGAAATAATGCTGGAGAGTCAGTTACCGTTAATGGAGACCGGTATAGAGCCATGATAACCGACTATTTTGTTCCCGAATTGGATGGCATGAATGTGGATGAGTTGTGGTTCCAACAAGACGGCGCTACATGCCACACAGCGCACGTCACAATCGATTTATTGAAGGAAACATTCGATGAGCGCATAATTTCGCGGAATGGACCTGTCAATTGGCCACCAAGATCGTGTGATTTGACACCATTGGATTATTTTCTTTGGGGATATGTGAAGTCGCTCGTCTACGCCAACAAACCAGAAACGTTAGGGGACTTGGAAGCCAACATACGGCCCCATATGCTCGAAAAAGTGGTTGAAAATTGGACCTGTAGAATTGGCTTTATTCGAGCCAGCCGCGGCGGCCACATGCCCGAAATCATATTTAAACATTAATGGCATAAAATTATCCTTCCAATAAAGCCAAATTGATGGACATTGAAACGATTTTCTTGTGTTTTATTTCAATTCGAAGTTCTATACCTCTAAAAAAACACCCTTTATAACTGCCGTGGCTATGAATCATCGTTTGTTGGATGTTGTTGTTGTACGTAACTGTACACAAAGCGACAGCAAAACCAACTGTCGAATTTTGTGTGTTGTTGCTGTTGCTTTGACTTTAGCTGCGAAGATCTGCGAAGAGCAGCAGTTAAGTTATTTTTTTTTTCGTTTAACAGCACATTTGACAGTCGTTCGTTCGTTTTTTGTTTTGTGCTTTCGTTTTGCTGGCGGCTTTGAAACTTTTGGCAGTCACAGCACAGTCAAAGCAAATGAAACAAAAAAAAAAAAAAAAATAGAGACGAATTGTTAACCTTCTTCTTTTTTTGAAGTCGGTTAAAAATGGAATTACTTTCAAATGCTGTTGTAAACCTTTTCTAAATAAAAATTATTTTTTATGAATATGGCAGTTTATCTGTAGCAATTTTAAGTATTTTAACATGTTTGATTTTTTTACTAAATTAATCGTGTTTATCGTGATTGATTATTTTTTTTATTTACCACGTTTGCATTTTTTTAAACGTTTAAGCATCGGTTGTAATTTTTTTCCACACGAAAAATTTCGAATTGACAATTTGCATTAATTTTATTGACAACAGAAAACTGTCGATAAGTTTCGCAATAACATATTTAGATCCCAATAGTGTTCGCTATATTGTTATCGATATGTTACAATATTTTTCTATTTTACTATTCTTCTGAACTGAAATCAACATAAGGTAATGTTAGAGATAAGACAAAAAATAATATAGAGAAATTTTAGGGTCTGCAGTGATAGACTAATTTAAATCTTTTTAAATGAAATTTTGTGGATCCTATCTAAATCATTCCGCTGTCAATCAAAATGAATTTTGTATAGATGCATTGTCTAGCAGTGTTTAATAATATATAATATATGCATGTATTGTATTGTATTGAAGTTTATTATAAATGCACAGCAAATAATTTTAATAACTAGATTAATACCTTTAGATTACAAATTAAAAGTAGATGACCATGCTACTAGACGACAATACTATAAAATTGTTTTGACTATGTAAGTACAATTTGTATTTTTACAAACAGAGAAAGATCCACAGGTTCTATTATGTTGTAAGACACTACCTTAACAACGTTGAAGAAATTCATATTGCTAAATATTGAAATTTTTGCCACGTTCTCTGAGAAACATTTACGTGACTTCGATTTCTTTCAAGAGAAAACTTATATAATATAATAACTTTTAGTTCCTTAATATCATTTTCTATATTAATAGTATATGTATAAAAAATATTAGGTTTTATCATGCATCCTGATAATTTTTTTTTTTTTTTTGTTAAGGTTTATAAGGCAAAATCTAGCTGATTTCAATTTAAATCTCTATTTAAATCTATACCGTTTACACGAAGTGGCTTTTACAAATTGACTTAGCTAGATTGCCGTTGCTTGGTTGTAGTTCAGGGGAAAAATTCTGTCAACATAGCTGATTCACACACCATTTTTTTGTACAGGAGGTCTACTTTGAAATTCGAAAGGACAGAAAGCACTTTCAAATTTGTATGGGGCATTTGCATCAGCACAAAGTCTATCATATTTTGATTAAATTCTTTATGAAAATCTATACCGTTTGCAACAGTTTTTTTTTTGACATTTATCAAGATTTTTTTTATCCAAAAGAAAACCCATCAACTGATTTGTTTCCAAAACTACAACCAAACAACCAATTCACACACTTTTTTAAGCAAACCGTAGCTAATTCACTCTCCTTTTGTTATGCAGGGTAGTAAAGAATAAACAAAAACATTAGATTTTTATTAGATTTCCTACAAATCTACTGAAAAATTAGATTTCGTTTTGTATGAGAAATCTGGAAAAAAAAGCAGCTTGATTTAGCTAGAAATCTCGAAGTACTAGATTTCGGGACAGTGTAAATGCACTATAACACAAAACTACAACCAAACAAGTGCAACGTAACCAATTTACACACCTTTTTAAACATACTGCAGCTAATTAACTCATCTTTCATATACATAAATATGTTGTAATAATAATAAAATAAAATTATTCGATTTTGAGTTGATTTCCTACAAATCTACTGAAAAATTAGATTTCGTTTTAAAATTAATTTAATTTAATTTCTATGGGAAATCTAGTAAAAAAACAGCTAGATTTAGCTCGAAATCTCGTAAGTGCTAGATTTCGAAACAATATAAATGCCCTATTACTAAGTAGACTTGCACTACATGTTGCTGAAATGTAACCGCACGCTGCCAACTTGGCATCTATTACTTATGAGATTTCGAGCTAAATCTATTTGCGTTTTGCTAGATTAAGCAAATTTGTACGAAATCTATTCAAAATCCAATACTTTTATTTTATTTTTACCACCCTGTACAACATATTTATTTTTAAAAGGTAAGTGTATTTATTACCTATGATCTAGAAAAAATGTTTATTGAAGGTGTGTGAATGTGCTAAGTCGGCTGCTTTTGGGTTCAAGGGAAATTTTAAACAAAGGATTTTGTATTGGATAAGAAATCATGCAAAATGTCAAAAAATCTTAGTGAAAATGATATAGACTTCGATAAAGATTTCAAATCAAATCTACTGAATTTCTAGACAATGTAAATGCACACTGCATTGTATGTATTTTTTTAAATTCTTGTCTTCATTTATATGCATTTTTACTTGTAAGTCTAGACAGTATGCATATGTACTATGTATATTGCTATAAGAACTCTGTTGGTTGTCTTGAAATACATATGTAAGAAAATATACAAAGAAAATTTTATATGTGTTTCATAAACATTTTAAGCTAAATGCTTTTGAATGTGCCTTTTATGTAATAAATGTTATTCATTTCTAATATTTTATTCTAACTATATTTGCACATTTTGAAGAAGTATGTGTTTAGTATTTTTTTCAGCCAACATTTACTTCTCTAGTTTTCTTTCTTTGATATGTTTGTATATATTATGCATTTCTAGTACATTATTCTTATTATTGCTGCACATTTTGAGAAGGTCTCAGTTTGTACAACCAGCTTTTCAAAAGACCTCTTTTAAAGATTACATTTACTTGTCTTTTTTTCTTTATAATTTCATATAATTTTGCCATTTTCAATTTGTCTATTTTAGATATAGCAAAAATTTATTATACATACATGCACACTTACCTCATTTTTCGCCATCGTAGTGACCGTCATTGAATCTTCAGATCTGACTATTAAACCTTTGCGATGATCTTCCTTGTGAGCCTTTAACTTGTTCACATTGATAGTAACATAGGTGCATAAATCACAAGATATTTCCTTATAATATTCAATATGATATAAGCGTATATGACGCTTAAGGGCATTCGACTGTATGCAGGAATAATCACACAAAGAACATTTTAATTTGCCCGCATGGTCATGCGTCATTTGATGTTTGCGCAAGACACTGGGGTCACGTGTAGAAAATTTGCATGATTTACACGACAAAGGTTTTTCTCCAGTATGTTGACGCATGTGAATCTGAATTTAAATAATAAAAGGAAAAAATTACATATTTGTTATACGTACATTAAAGTTTATAGCAAATTACTTACTATTAAACTGGCTTTGCGGGCAGTTTTCTTGCCACAAACAGTGCAATTAAATGGTTTAATTTTTTTGTGCACGCTTTTAATGTGCTTCGATAATGTTTTGCCATTCACAAACTTGCGTTCGCATATTTCACACGTCTTTTCAGAGTAGTATTTGTTTTTCTTAGGTGTTGGTTTCGCAGGTGTCAATAGTACATTTTCCTGCTCTTGTGGCTTTTTTAAAGCTTCTAAGCGTCGTTGTTTGACTGCCTTCAAGGAACGCATGACACGAGTGCGCCATTTCTTGTGCACCCTCATGTGGCGCCATACTACAGCTAAAAGTAAAATGGGATAGTAATTAAAGTTTTCTTACAACATTTTAAATGGCAACTTACCGGAAGCGTGCGACTTAAACTCACAGATCGGACATTTTAACAGATCGACGTCCAATTGATGTGCTTTCCACAAATGCGCCGAACAGCGTCTCCAATTATTGAGTTTCATGGAACATACGAAGCACTGATATGAAGTTTTATTTGTGGCATGACAACTCTTGTGCTGCTCAAGTTTTTCTGGTGTCTCAAATTTATATATGCAATTGGAGTGTTTGTTGCATTTAATAGTCATATTACTTCTTAGTATTAAACGAAAATCTTTAAATGGCATAGGTTTCATTTCGGAGTCCACAGTGTTTTTGACCTGTTCTACCGTTTCTTTTGAGTCTTGCTTTTCAGACTCTATTATTTCGTTAGTTGTTGTAGCTTTTATATTTTCTTTATTGCAGGTTTCATTGGCGGACTCATCAGCAATAGGTTTATATTTATGATATTCAATCATATGGCCGCGTAAATCTTCTTCTAAATCGTATTGCCGAAAGCAAAGGAAACACACAAGAATTATACGTGGCGGTATATCATCATCATTGGCTGAATATTCAGCAGCAATGTCGTCATCGGAGTTAGATGGACGATAGAATATATTCTCAGCTTTTGCAGACATTGTAAAAAACTACATGAAATTAAACAAAAATTCCCATAGGTATTATTAAATAATTTATAATTTAGCTTTTTACTGAAATTGCATGCGATTCCATGAAATTTGTTTGAACGCAAGAGCACAGAGTCGAGCGACATAGCATGAATATCTGATATTGATAAAAACAAGTTTCATGCAACTAATCTCATGAAAAAGTTCATAATGTATATAAATTCAGCCCAGAAATAGGCTGATCGGTGATATAAACTTTTTAGAGATCATCTATGGGCGTTGATGTTACAAAAATTTCTAGAACTCCAATGAAACCATTAGAAGAAATTTTTAAGTAAACCAAAAAATATAAAACCATATAATCGCCCATGTCACAGAGTTCAATTCCGTTCGGAATCGGAATTAAAGCCACCTCACAATGTCAAGCCCAACAGTCTGCACGCACCTGACGTATTTTCTTTTTTAGACACCATCACCTACAAAAATGGGGTGAATTGAATTCCGTTTCCAAACGGAATTGAACTCTGTGGCATTGCCGAATATTTATTTATTTATTAAACATACTATACAAAGTAAATTTGCATAGGATGGTGTTACACGAATATGGGCGGAGTAACTAGACCATATGCCCAAGATGTTATTAACAGTATTTTCAAAAAAGTTCCGTGACTGACTGTACGACCTATGCCTTCACATAGGCAGTAGCAACGTGTTTGTTAAAGAAATTCCACAAAAAACCGCAAGATTATACGGTTATCCGTGGCAAATCAATCAACCAAAGCGAGCGAGACGAAAAAATCTCGAAGGCCCAACAGACAAAAGCCTGACCGCACTTAAGAAATAATTACGATGACTCGAAATGATGTTCTTCGACCCAGAGCTGCTTAACGACTGAATGGCCGAATATATTTCACTGTATTGTACAAAAGAATTCTTGTTTTTTTTTTTAATTTGCAAACGTTTTAAAAATACCACTACCAGCTTTTATACGAAATTTTAAATTTGAAGGCAGTAGTAGAAAGCAATACCCTTATATCCACTGTGCTTAGTGGAGTGGCAATCAAAAAAAATATATTAGCGCTTTCTACAATAATGAATATAAATAGCGAATTCTTACCAATTGTATAGCCTTTTTCTTTCCACTAACGTCTGTATTATGTAGTTTTCCGTTAAAGGCGGTAAAATAAAATAATCAGACAATTACATTGAGAAATTAGCATCACATTTAAAACAAGTTCACGGACGACACTGATAACACACACAATAAGTTAAATTCGTTTATTTTAACACAAAAGACAAATTTTGTATTACTTTTAAATCTATTACAATATTTTTCCACGGTTTTTTCTATATTTTAAACTAAACTTTTTAGGACGCCGCACCGATTCAAGTAATTTGCGAAATTGGCGGAAATCTAATACAGCTGTACTTACCAGCTGTAATAGACTATGCTGCCAGATAAAGTTTAACAACTGCTGTCCTTAGTGCTACCAGATTAAGCTGTAGCAAGCTACAAGTGGGCGTTATTTAAATTCAAATAAATTTTTTAATACACAACTAAATTGAATAGTAGCAAATATTTATAACGTTTGCAAGGTGTTTTGCTTTTACTAGTTGAAGCCATAACCCACCACGCTCCCAAGTGTAGTTAAATTAATATTGATCTTAACTTTGAAAACTTCAATATTTAGCCGCGTACTAGTTTTTTGTCTGGCATCTCTGTGTGTGGTTATGCCGGCACTTGACGTTTATTGAAAGTAAATATATAGTATATTTGTCTCTTTCCCTCAAAACCAAAACAAAATCCCAGCACAGTTGCAAAAACTGCATTCTGATAAAATAAACTGGACATTTTGTCCATTTACATTTTATTGTCAAAATTGTAAAGATAAATTAAATTTTTTCTATAAATATATGCAAATAAACACAACATTATAGAACCAAGTGACTAAATTATTAATAATTAAAGCACGCAGTGTATTATTCCAAAGAATACGCCACTTGTGCAACCTTGTGTCTGAAAAAAAAAAAATAACCAACAAATAGTCATTGTGAAGGACGTATCTACCAAAAGAATACAAAATTTTTAAGAATAATAAACAAATAATACTAGTTATTTGTATTATTTAAACAAAAGTATGCAAAAAAGTTAAGATTTGGCATAAAACAATTAAATAGTAAAAAATTGAATATCGTGCGGTCTTGGGAGGTACTTGTTCGCAGGAAAAGTAACACACACAAAAAGATGGCCAGCGCCTTAGAAAATTTTGTGAATAGTGTGAGAAGTCGCAGTTCATCCGGTAAGTGAGACATCTTGTTGTGTTAAAGAATTGATCCTTTAACTAAAGCTTTTATACATACATATGTATGCAGGTGCCTTTGAAGAACTGGCCACACATTTAGTAGACTCTGTGGAAATTTTAACAAAAAACTGGAATATACTTGATAATGTACTGGAGACTTTGGACATACAACAGCACTCGTTGGGTGTGCTTTATGTATTAATTGCTAAATTTAATAGTATTGCCGTAAGTTTGCTTTAGCAAATTTAATTTTATTTTATGTAGGCCAACTGCATATAATATTCTCATTTACATACATATATATTTACAGAATTCCAACGCTGATGTTAATACGCTGTTCAAATTGTTTAAAGATTTTATAGAACAATGTAATACTTATCAAGTTGGATTAGCGGCACATGCTTGTAAGTTTTTAAAACGTTTATTAGATGTTTCAATTACTATGTAGGTATACATGTGTAGATGCATATACACATGATTAATATCCCGATTCGCGATGTTGCAAGAATTATTTTAAATAAATATTAGATGCCAATCGCGACAAGGACATATGTATTTATATGAAAATATGTATACTCATTATTGACTGTATCAGATATAATATGATGTGTTGTTAGTTAGTAAAATTTTCATTTGAATATTTTTATAGATTATGAACTCTGCCATCTGTTTACGAATACAATTGTAACACAGCCAAGTTGCATACATGGGTTGAATATATTAGCCACAGCCATTAACAAAATACGGACGTCAGAGTCTCAACTAACACCCATACACGCCGATCTGTGTCAGCTAAGTCTCAAATCTAAATGCTTTCGAGTTGCCCTGACTTATTTAGACATTGATGTGACCACAATATCAACAGCCGCCGACACTAGAGGGCAAAGTCAAACAGTAATCAACATACATATATTTTAATTGTACATATGTATTTATAAAAGTATAACTACATGTCATTGTTTTTATTTACGCAGGATGTCACCAATCAAGATGCCAAATATTTCTTATTGTACTACTATTATGGTGGCATGATTTACACGGCTATAAAGAATTATGAAAGAGCATTATACTTCTTTGAAGTTTGTATATCAACTCCTGCCATGGCCATGTCTTATATAATGTTAGAAGCATATAAAAAATTGATATTGGTCTCATTGATACTGCATGGAAAGGTAAGTGTAAGAAAATAACAAAAAAAAAACCTTTAAATATTTTAGTTTTATCAGTAGAATAAATATTTTAAGGTTAAACATACATATTTTAAATTAAAAAATATATTTTTTTCTTTCAAGAGCATACCCATACCAAAATACTCTTCTCAAGTTATTTCACGCTTTATGAAACCAATTGCTCAGGTTTACCATGCGCTTGCCGTTGCGTATACCACCACTTCAAGTGAAGAATTAAGAAATTGCATTATTAAATATAGTGAAACATTTCAACGTGATAATAATGTGGGTTTAGTTAAACAGGTGAGTTAAAAAAACTGGTTACCTGTTTGACCGACGAACTGGCTTTTAAAAAAATTAAAGTTTTTAATATTCTATGAAAAACTACCTTAAGCTAATATAGTATAATTCGTTGTCTTACAGGTCGCTACTTCTTTATATAAGAAAAATATTCAAAGATTGACAAAAACATTTCTAACCTTATCCCTAACGGATGTTGCCAGCAGGGCTCAATTACCATCCGCTAATGCAGCAGAAAAATATATTTTGAATATGGTATAAATTATTTAAAAAAAAAACTTATATTTTTTAGTACTAATTTACCTATATAAAATATATCTTATTTAGATTAAATCTGGCGAAATTTATGCAACTATAAATCAAAGAGATGGCATGGTTATTTTCAAAGACGATCCAGAAAAATATAATTCACCTGAAATGTTCCTTAAAATTCAACAAGACATGGATAATGTAATGGGATTAGTTAAGCAATTAAATAAAATGGAAGAAGAAATTATATTGAATCCCACGGTAAGATTAAATAACAACACTCACCTCATATACATACATACATAGTAATAATTATGTTCTTTCTTCTGCAGTACATAAAGAAAGCTGTTGGTAACCAAGATGATGATTTAGCGTCTCAACATGTGAAATCTTTTGCGGGGTAAGGCAATACATGAAGTATTTTTGCTTTAGATTTATGATATCTTTAATTAATATTAATTGCATTATTTTTTATTTATTTACTTGCACAGAGATCCCATTGATTGATGACATCAAAATTATTGTAATCGCTCCAAAGCTTTGGATAAATTTACGAAGCCTAAACAATGCAGTACATTTGTCATCTTTAACTTCATGCTCAAATGCATTCATTCGTTGTTTAATGATAAGAAATTTAAAAGTAAAAATGCCAATAGCAGCAATAACAACAACAGCAACAACAACAAGGCCGCAATATGAAAAATACTGCAACTACTAATTTGCCTATTGAACATTATTTTACAAAAAAAAAATGATTGTTTTTTTTTCAAAGTATAAACAAATTAAAATATTATAATACAAAAAAGGAATCACCAATCAATCAATCCCTATATCATTTATTTCATATATTTTTTTATTTTTCCAAAATTTTAGCCACATTTTAAATTTAAATAAAGCAAAATAGATGTCTGCCTATAATATAAAAATGAAAATATTTTGGAAATTAAATTATGAGATAAAAGTTAATGAACGAATTCATTAACTTTAATTACAAATAAGTAAAATTTATTTTGGTTGGGCAAAAAACAGTTTTACATATTCTTGAGGAATTAAAATGCAAAATATTTGCACAGAGTTTTAATTTCGTTTGCTATGGAACGCGGTATACAATATACATTTCTACCAATTTTATAACAAGGCTTCGCCAATGGACAGTGTAACTTTGATACTCTGGTGTAAAATTTTTTCAAGTTCATATCCATTTTGACACGCGTTAAATAAAAATAAAATATTGAAATAAAATTACAATAATGGGCCTGATTACGAGTATCATATTTCAACTTAGTCCCAGTCCAGACCTGCAATTTTTGTTGCAGCAATTCTTGAATATGTGTGAGAGTGTTGAAATAGAAATACATATATACTTTTTGTATTGCTGTCTCGCTCTTTTGCACTAAAAAATAAAAAGTTGCTGCAACAAAAATTGCAAGTCTGGACCGGCACTTAGACTACGAAGATTTTGTATTTCATTAAAGAAATAAATTCAGTAAAGTGCGAGCTTAATAAACCTACATATAATCGAATATCTTACCTGATGTAAACATTTCTTTAAAAAGCTTTAAGTACCCGGAAAAAATGTTTTCTGTTTTTTGGTTTTTTTTTAATTTTTGGCGTTTTTTTCTTAGTTTGGGCGGTTTTGTGCGATTTATTTTTTTTTTGCCACTTCTGAAAATTTCAATTTTGCCTCTTAGGATTTCCAAGATACAGCAAGTTGTCAAAATTAGATAGTCAAAATTACATTAACTGATAGAATATCCTTTCATTTTGATTTTTTTTTTTTAATTTTAGTGTTAATTGTTGTAGTCTGTATAAAAATACACTCGGCACGATTTTAGGTAACAAACTCCGACAATAGAAATATTTTTTTAGATTTTTAAAATTTTTTTATATACATATATTCCCAAATATCATATCTGAAAGAAAATTATCTTGTATGATTTTAAACACGTCTCTGCAGGACCATTATTAATTTTCTGAAAACGAGGAATTTACTCGGATTCGGTTTACAGAACAGCACCGACTAACTTTGCAAATTGCAAGTGTCTATATATAATTCTATGTATATTACATTAGGATTTCAACCCTTCAATTTTTAACTGGCATTTTTTGTTGTAGCGGCCAAAGTTTTAGATATTCTGTGAAAATTTTAGTTCCGTATCTCTTACGGTTCTAAAGAAAGCAGCCAGTGACGGACAGACGAACATGGTAGCCAAAACAATAGAGTTCCATTTAACCCCCTACTAAAATAAAAAAAAATTAAAAACCCCGGCTGGACCGAGTTTCTTAAAACATAGCTAAGAACCCTCTGGATCAAGTCACCTTTCAAGCAGAACAAAATCGGTGCAGCCGTTTGGTCTGTACGTGGACTCGGACAGACACACACTACAAACTTATAAACACCTTTTTTTGTTTGGGGGTTAGTTAATAGAATTTCCTGATTTAAGTTTTCCTCTTGAAATGCATTTGTTTTTTAAAAATTCAGTTAAATTACTTAAAAGTTTTGCTTTTAAAGAAAATTCGATGTGTTTTTTCCATTGGAAAAACTCTAATCTAAGGCCGGGCTTACATATGTGCCATGTGCCAAAAAAAGCGTAACCACTAATTACTAAATGAAAAACTGTTTGATTCAGACATGTACATTAGAGTGGGTCAATTTGTATGGACTAAAAAAAATCACGATGTGGTTGTCAATATCGTAATCTACGATGAATTCTAAGAAGGTTCGCCCAAGCAACCATGGGTCTAAAACCAAAATCGAGCTTCCCACTTTTAACGAGAAGTTTTTCTTTAAGTATTTAATATTCAATACAATTTAGGCAAATTAAAAAAAAAATTTCATGGTTTCTTGGGCAAGCATTCTTAGAATTTGATGTAGATTACGATTTTGACAACCGCTCGGTCGAGAAAAAAATTGACCCACTCTAATGTACATACATACATATTTATTGATTTAAACAGTTTCCAATCATGTTCGATTCTATAAAATTGTCTATTAGTTATGTGTGAAACTGTTTAATAAATACGTGTCTGAACCAAACAGTTTTTCATTAGTAATTAGTGGTTACGCTTTAATTAATTTTATCAAACGTTTCAACGCTAGACAATGCGTCACGAGTTGTTTTACGATTCAATATCTTCTCTGGCATGTTAGCTTTTTTTTTATTAGTCTTTTTGTGGTTGTACTGGAAATAAATAATTCGACGTTCTTTATTGATGTACATAGTCACCCTTATTCCATTTGTCGACGTCGACATCACTTTAACACAATACTAAAAAATTGGGGCTTGTATACCCGTTCTCGAAAACAACTGACTCCTGTTGGCAGGCTAATGCCATTTTCTAGAATTAAGGGAACGGAAATGTATCGTCATTAGCACAAAATTATTCTCAAGAGCGAGTAAACAAGCCCCAATTTTTTGGTATTGTGTTAAAGTGACGTCGATGTCGACAAATGGAATAAGGGTGAGTATATTCCTTACAATGGGTTCACTGGGTTACCACCAGCAATTCAATTGAGCAACTTTTGTGCTTATGAAAGAGAGAGAGAGAGCTGAAAATAATAATGATATTTTCCTCCCTCACCAATGAACTAAAAAGTTGCACAACTAAAATTGCCGTATGTGAGCAGGGACTTAAGAAATGATCATATGCGATACGAAAAAGTGCTTACATTTTTTTATCTCGCAAATTGCAAAACGCTATAAATATTTTATACTCTTGTAAATATCGTACACTAAATCTTAAAAAGTCACAACTCAAAAAATTCCACATGCTCAGGAGTGGCAAAAATTTGTTGATACTATACACCAGCTACGTCCAAGCTATATGCACAATATGCAAATTTTAATAAAGAGCTTTTTTTTAACGTTAAAATAGGCATAACGAAACTTTATAATCACCCTTATTCCAGTTGTCAACATCGACGTCACGTCAATATAATACCGAAAAATTGAGGACTGTCTACTGGCTCTCAAGAACAATTTTGTGCTCTTGACCGCCTCTTTCTGCTCCCTTGGGTCGAGAAAACAGGATGAGCCTGTCAATAGCAGTCAGCTGTTTCCGACAACGTATAGACAGGCTCCAATTTGTTGGTATTGTATAGAAGTGACGTCGATGTTGACAACTGGAATAAGGGTGATTGTTCAAGAAGGCTGTGTTGCAAAAGAAATTTTTGCGGTTTTAAGAGTTCAGTGAACTGGTTTATTAAAAAAACTAAACCCATTTTGATAATTTTGTGTTGTGACTGTTTATGAATTAGCGTGCGATATGTATGTACATATGTACATTAGCTATGGCATAGTGTTATATGGGAATTCTTAGTAACGAGCTTTCGACTTGCAAGAACCCCTCATTTTGCGAGGTTCGGAAAAAAAATATTCGAGCCAAAAAATGGTGGCGGTCAGATGTGGTGGTGGTGCGAAGTGAAACTTTTTTATACCTTCATCTAGAAACAGTAACACCATTCCTTGTAGTCGCCTCTGGGTTGCTAAAGATATTGCAAAAACTCCATGTTGTCAACGACGCTGCCGAAAGAGGCGTAAAATTAATAGAAGATTATAGCAGTGCGTTATGCCGCGACGAAGAAGAAAAAATATTTTTGTATTGAAAAAATATTGGAGGTCGGTCATACATTTGACTTCGATAGGAACGCGCCAGGGGCAATTAGAGCCCTGCGAGTAAATTTTGTACAAATTCCGCCTTTGTATGGGAGCCCCCTTAATGAGTCGAGATAGGACATAGGTATGTTAGGAGGAAATGTTGAAAATGAAAAATTACTGTGGGTCGGTCTTACATTTTACCCCCCTAGGAGGCAACATAAAAGCGAAAAAAGCGGATTCCTTAAAAAAAATTATTCAATTATTCAAAACTATTTTTTTTGTATGGGGACCACGTTAATGGTTGAAGATAGATGATAAGTATGTTCAGAGAAAATCTTTGTATTGAAAAAATATTGGAGGTCGGTCATACATTTGACTTCGTTAGGAACGCGTGAAAAATCGTTAACTACGCCATACCTAATATATGTACATGCATGCTTTATCTATCGCACAATTTGCTAATTCAATAGCCGAGGGCAATAAAAACAAGATAGGTACATATGTAGTATGTGATGGAAGTCGAAGAGGAGAATCATGCCAATTTTTATTGCTAAACTAGAATGCGATAAGGCAAATGAATAATTGTTTTCTCAGAACGAAATTCATTTATGATAAAAATTTAACAACCAACGATGTCGACAGAAAATTTTCGATCGATTACTTTTATGTACATGTGTATGTATGTATAATGAAAACAAAAAAAAAAAACATTTTCTTGTTATGCACTTACCAGAGAATGACAAAAGCACAATTTTAAGTACTATTTGAGTATTGGCCGACAAGCAACTATGTATGAATGTGTGCAGCTAAAAATAAAAACCACGCAAAACGCAAACACACGCATTAATTTTAAACCGAATACGTATAGCAATAAACATCCAACAACTACTCGTATGCTTATACACAATCAACTATAACTAAAATTTATAGACTGCTAGAGCTACAATCATACGCACGAGTATAAAACTACTCTGACTAATAATCGGCTACACATGCGTATATACAGGGCTATTTTATTTACACACACACATATAAATTATGTTTTCAAACAGCCACATAGACACCCACACATTTTCCATTCCAATTTATGTACACAAATGTATGTATAGATTGGCGAATGATAAATAAATACCGTGATTATCATGCGTACATTTTTTATCCGATTAAATAGCCATAGTCTGTGTATACTGACACTATAAGTATGAGGGAGAGTGATTAACACTAAAACTAAAAAAAAATCAAAATTAAAGGGTATTCTATCAGTTAATGTAATTTTGACTATGTAACTTTGAAAACTTGCTGTATCTTCGAAACTGTAAAAGGAAAACTCGAGAAATTTTCAAAAACGCTAAAATTAAAAAAATCCCAAAATTAAAAAATCGCAAAACCAAATAAATCACAAAAACCGAAAAAAAATCGTCAAAACGAAAAAAAAACCGCCAAACTAAAAAACTTCTGAAACAAAATCGCCAAAAACCAAACAAAAAATCGCCAAAAACCAAACAAAAAATCGCCAAAATGAAAAAATTGCCAAATCGAAAAAAGCCCCAAAATAAAAAAATCTCTGAAACTAAATCGCCAAACACAAAAAAAAAAAAATTGCCAAAATGAAAAAAACGCCAAAACTAAAAAACGCCCAAATTCAAAAAAATCTCAAAGGGGAAAAACCGGAAAAAAGTTTACCGGGTACTTAATTTTTTTTAATGCTTACATCAGGTAAGATATTCGATTATATAGGCTAAAGCTTGTATAGTATTACATATCGAGCCCCATTTTCGATTTTATCGTAAGCGACATGTTATCGAAAAAAAGACTTTTTATTGAAATTAGAATTATCAAAATGGCAAAATTGTTGATAACTTTTAAGATACAGGCTGTACAATTTCATCATAAGCGACAATTTACGTACGAAAACATATTGAATACTAAAACAAAAACCTCTACTGAAAACTTAAGTTTTTGTCGCTTACGATAAAATTGAAAATAAGGCTCGATATGTAGTGTTCGTCCTCGTCCAGACTTGCAATTTTTGCTGCAGAAATTCTTGCGTTTATTGGTGAGAGTGGTGAGAAGATTGAGGAGGGATACACTCTTTTGTTTTGAAATTCTCACTTGTTGATTTAAATGTATTTGATGTTTTATTCTATTTTCTTTCTTCATTTGTATACAAACTATAAAGTATAGCAAAAATTAAATAGAATTGTTAATTTTTCCGGAAAATTTGTGGTATAATAGAGTTTTGGTGTTTAATACATATGTACATATGTATATAATTGCAAAACTAGAATTTCCTAATGTGGACACTTATGCAATTTCAAAGCAGGGAGCTACTCTGTAATTCGAAACGAAAGAAAATGTTTTCGAATTTGTATGTTAATAATACGTAAATTCGAAATCATTTTGTTTCGTTTCGAATTACAGAGTGGACCCCCAGAATTTAAAAAATGGCAGCAAAAAGAATTGCAAGTCTGGAAGAGGACTTACCTGAATTTATTTTAAATCGTTGAAAAAAATACCAAAACAGTTTTATATTATCTTCCATTTATTTTTATCATTTTAATTTTTACCCTTAAAATTATTTTCATATTTAGGTAAATGCACAGTGAATATCGCCACTTAAAATCTAAAAGGCCGTAATTGAATTTTTTAGATTTTTTTATAGGAGAAAATATTTAGACTCAAAGTTAAATATATTTACATTCAACATTCAAGAAATTATATGGCCTAAAACTCAGAAGTACTCCTCCTTCCTAATAAATTTTTACTTTATAATGAACATAAAATGTATTTCCTTCATTTTTTTTTTAGAAAAGAAAACACAATCAGTTAAAAAAAAATCTCAATTTTTATTCTGTAAGAATATAATTTTGGCGGTAGATATTTATGTTTATTTATTTGTAATATTTATAAATAATAAATTATGAAGTTATATAAGCGGTAGATACATATATGTACATATGTATGTATGTGTATTTTGGTTATTTATAATAGGGATGTAACGAATGTTGGCATTCGCTTTCGCATTCGCAAATAATTCGCCTACTTTTGCTATTTGCATTCGCTTTTGCATTCGCTAAAATGTATGCGAATACTTAAAGCGAATACTAAAGATAAAAATATTGGAAATATTTTCCAGTTTTTGAAAAAGAAAAGGTCTTTGAATTGTGCGAAAATAGTTTCTACTTAAGACTAGTCTGTTAAAACTTTTGAAAAATGGAAAACACCATTCATTACTTCGTACAAAAAATTTGAAATGCAAATATATTAACTAATCCTTCTTTGTTGTAAATTTTTTGCGAAACAACTGCCACTCATATTATTTCGCATGAAAGCTTAAAATGCTGAATATATATTTCATATGTTTTTCCCAAGATGAACATAGTGCTACTTCTGCAAAAAAATTTCATGAACAATTCATTCCAATTTTTCTTAATATGTATTCAGTGCCTCGTTTCTGTAAGGAATGTGAGAACTTTTCGAGTCGAATAAATTGTTATCATCCTGTGAAACACAGGGCGAGTAAGAAAAAAACTGTATTTGTTGATATGTTTTGTAAGTTTATATAAGTTTTTATGTGAGTAACCCTGTGTAAAATAGGACAACCAATATAATTATTTAATTTTTCTCGATGCGAGAACTTCTCACAAGTTACAGAAATGGGGTAACTTGCTACCATTTTACAGGAAATGTTGAACTTAGTACAAGGTCTTAGGGCCAAAGTACGAATGGGTTGATTGCCTAACATTCTGTAAATTTATTTTTAATTATTATCTACATATACTTATTTTAATATGATTTCATATATCTTTCAGTTTAACAATTTTTATTTCTAATAAATTAATAAATATTTGCTGAGTTCAAGACTCAAGTAGATCTATGTATGTATACAACACAACTTCATGTTCTTAGATAAATTTATTTTCATGTGATTTTTTTAACGTATTGTAATATTTGCATTCGCTTTCGCATTCGCATTCGCTTTCGCAAAAATTAAAATGTATTATTCGTTTTCGCACTCGCATTCGCTAAACTGGTATTCGTTACATCCCTAATTTATATAATAATCAAACAAAAAGATTTAATAAATTTAAAATTTTAATTATCTTATAGCCGTTAGCATTTGTGATGGCGATATGCACGTGTTATTAGAACAAAAAGCTTCAATTAAAATAAAACTATTGCACAACAATAATTATCGGTATTTAACATTTGTTACAGTATTTTATTATTACTTACATATATTGCCTGTTGTAATAAAAAGTTTCACAGTTAAGAGATTAAAAGTATTTGTTAAGGCGAAATTTATAAATAGATATAAAAATAACCCTGTTCGACTTATTATTAAAGTGAATTGACTTGTAAATTAAAACAGTTGTAAAGGGAGCAAAGCTCATTGCTGTAAATTTGGATTTACAGTTTATGCGTGTTTCAGTGTTTTTTTTTCTTTAATTAATGTGTAATTAACACACACATACTTATGTACATAGATGTATGTATGTATGTATGTATGTATGTATATTTTTAATATTAGCAAATAGTATATGTATTTTGAGGCCCAATTTGAGCGTAAAGTATGGATATGATCTTTAAAAAAATTAAAGACATTTTTATATGCAAAAGTGCATGAACACGATTTAATGGAATTGATTCTACATTTTGAAATTCAGTCTATGCACATTATATATACATACATAGTTAATTTTACAGGTGAAGCAAAAAACTAAAATAAATTCAGTATAAAGCGACTTTGACTCGCGCACGAAGGGTTCCGTACATTCGGTTTTGAGCATTTTTTTAATGAAGCTTTTATCCTTTTTTGAAATTTTTTTCAGTTTAAACGTTTTTTTTTCAGTTTTGTCGTTTTTTCTCGATTTTTTTCTGTTTTTGGGGTTTTTTCATTTTGGCGATTTTTTTTATTTTTGCGATTTTTTTAATTTTGGCGATTTTTCCGGTTTTATTTGCGATTTATTTTAGTCTCAGAAATTTTTTTTAATTGGTGCTTTTTTTCGTTTCGGCAATTTTTTTTTTGTTCTTAACGATTTTTTTCGTTTTGGCGATTTTATAATTTTTTCATTTTTTAGTATTACCGTTTTTAAAAATTTCAAGAGTTTTGCTCTTACGGTTTCCAAGATACAGCAAGTTGTTAAAATTACATAGTCAAAATCGCATTAACTAATGGCACACCCTTTAATTAAAATTTTTTTTTTAATTTTAGTGTTAATTGTTGTACTCGTAGTCTGTATAAAAATACACTAACCCTACAAATTTCAAGTGCATATACATACAATTGTACATATATTACATGGAATTTTAAAATTTTTTGTTGCTCGTTTTGGAACACCCTTTAATTTTTAACTCTCATGTATTGATTGTGGTAGCGGCCAAAGGTCTGGACACACTGTGTCCAAATTTCAGGTCCGTAGTAGAGCTGGCAAACTATCGATAGTCACGCCATTCGATATTTTCGATAGTTTGTTGGAAAACTATCGATAGTATTGAATTCTTTTACGTGCGGTCTACACGTAACATAAAATGACTAACTTTAACATTAATTTCTAGTTAATGTTAAGTGTAGACTTCAAATGTTAATGTTTGGTTAAGGTTTATATTGAGGTATCTTCCCAATATTTCTTATCAAGAACACAGAACATGCTATAATGTATGGGTGTAATCCGACATGGATTGGGTCAATTTATTACTGCTCTCTTTTCAATCTAACCTAACCTATCTGTTTAAACAACTCATTTAAAATATGAGATGACACAAAAGCATATATTCGGTCTCTGTTCCACAACCTTAAATTATGCTGTGCAAAACTCTAAGGACGTACTTTTTTTACTTGCAGTTAGTGTTAAAGCAAGTCATTTCATGTCAGCAGGAGACGAAGAGTTAGGAATGTTAAATTTAATTTTCAAATGAGTTTAGTTTTCAGTGGAGATATTAAAAAGTGTTCTTCTATCAAGAGTTGATACATTACACACGAAGTATTTTATATTACTAAGTCCATAAATTTATTATTTATTCTTTCGAGTTATGACGTTATTTGAGTAAATGAGAGATATGTACGACATGAATTTTCAATAAAAGAAAACCAATGTGTTAAATTTTGTCGAGCTTATTGCCAATTTGGTAATATATTTTTTCAACGATAGTATCGCTTCGGGAAAAAACTATCGATAGTCTAATGAAAAAGAAACTATCGATACTATTGATAGTACTATCGATAGTTTGCCAGCTCTAGTCCGTAGCTCTTACGGCTCTCGAGAAAATACCCTGTGACAGACGGACAGGGTAGCGAAAACAATAGGGTTCCTTTTCACCTTTGGTGTACGGAACCCTAAAAACTAAACAAAATTTTATTAAGTCCCCTTGTTTTTTTATTAATAAAAGCGTAATTTTTTATCGCAGAAGTGTAAAATTTTGTCAAGACGTTTAGTTTTTTATTTTCTTTTGAAAGAGAAGTAACACTTAGCAACGAATGCCTACTGCTATTACTAGGTGCTATTTTCTTTAGGTAAGGGATAGTGATGGAGAAGACAGGTGGTGAAGTAAGAAATAGAGGAAAGCTTCATTCTTTTACAACTCTGCCGTTTGCACGTTTTTTAAGAATGCAGTGTTGCAGCGCCTCTGGTGTCAACGAGCTGTATTAAATTTTTGAAGCTGTGCTTAGTAGCCATTTTATGGGTTATTTTATTTTTTCATTTTTTAAGAGAAATAACACTCAGGCAATGAATGCCTACTATTACTAGTTGTTACCTTCTTTAGGAAAGGGTTAGTGATGGAGAAGTCAGGTGGTGAAGTAAGAAATAGAGGAAAGCTTCATTCTTTTACAACTCTGCTCTTTTGCACGTTTTTAATAATGCAGTGTTGCAGCGCCTCTGTTGTTAAATGAGGCGTACTAAATTTGTTGAAGTTGTGCTTAGTAGCCATTTTATTATTGATTATTTTACTTCGCCGATGATTCGGCTTTACAGAGAAGGAGGGCGTTGTTATGTAACATTAGGATTAGTATCTGCTAAAGTCGGTATAGTTCAGTGACCAGTGACTTAAACTTTCCAACAACAACTAATACAAAAGGACACTAATGCACATGAGAAAAATTCGTGGTGTTGTTATTTAATGACTGTTGGATACCGTGGTCGAACCCAGGACCTGTGGTTTTGTAGTCAACGTGCTAACTACTTCAGCCAATAACACTTTGCCGAATTTTCTGTTATTTAAGTCTATTTGCATTTTAGCTAGCGATATGTGTGTATATTTGCGAAACTTAAGAATATACCACTAAACCTTTTAAAATATGCTCTTAAGAATTTACTGTCGGATTCCTTAAAATGTAAAATAATTTCTGACGTATTTTTTTAATTTGGTGCTTTTTTCGTTTTGGCGATTTTGTTTTTGGCGATTTTATAATTTTTTGATTTTTTAGTATTACGGTTTTTGAAAATTTCAAGAGTTTTGCTATATTGAATAAAATATTTTTTGTATTTTATTGTTGCTTTCAATATAAATTTCGGGTGCGTCGATAGCCTAGTGTGTAGTATAGTAGGCTATCAATGCTAGGGTGTTGGGTTCAATTACCACCAAGGAATCTAGTATGTTTCACTACAAGTGGTGAAGGAAAAATTTGCCGAATCAAAGTACAGTCTGGCACAGAATAAGTCGCCAAGCAATAAAAACGGCAAAATCCAAAAGTAAATAAACAACACAAAAACCTCCAATAAGAAGAAGTCAGTAAAAATCATAAAAAAAATCGTCGAAACATAAAAAATCGTTGAAATAGAAAAAATCGCAAAAAAAAATTCGCCAGAACAGAAAAAAAATCGCCAAACATGATTTAGAAGATAAATCATCGTAAACTGAAATGCTTGCAGCTTTGTTATACATATTTATATAAGGTGATTTTTTAGGGTTTCGTACACCAAAGGTGAAAAGAAACCCTATTGTTTTCTCTACGCTGTCCGTTTGTGCGTCCGTCTATCACAGGGTATTTTCTCGAGAGCCGTAAGAGCTAAGGACCTGAAATTTAAACACAGTGTGTAGACCTTTGGCCGCTACAACAGCAAATACATGAGAGTTGGAAATTAAAGGGTGTTCCAAAACAAGCAACGAAAATTTTTAAAATCCCATGTAATATATATACAATTGTATGTATATACACTTGAATTTTGTAAGGTTATAGTGTATTTTTATACAGACTACAACAATTAACACTAAAATTAAAAATTTAATTAAAAAATTAACTCATTATTTTTCTGAAATCGAAGTTTTTGTATACTACAATAGAAAAATATCTAGTTTATCGAAAAATACAAAAATCTCGATTTCAAAAAAATTATGAGTTAGTGCATCTCTATATTAAGGTAACGATATGTATGTATGTAAAAGTTTGAATAGCTGGTATACCATTATCTTTGCTTATGTATCAATTTTGTTAAAATATTTGCATGATAGTTTTATTTTTAAGTTAATAATATATGTACATACGCTGTTAAATTTAATTTATGCATATGTTGTATAAATTATACAGGTTAACCTAAACAAGTACTTTAATAAAAAACGACAGCGCTTTCCGGAAGTAATAATTCAGTATTTTAAAGCGTTTAAGAATTTTCTAATCAGACATATCTTATGACTTTCCCATTGTTTAATATATCTTTAAGATGTTATTCACTTTTGCCACAAAGTTCGTATGCAAAAGCTTTTATAAATAAACTGTGCCACAAAAGCTACACTTAATTGGAGAAAGAATTCTACACAGAGATAACAGTACCTACTAAATACCTCATAAAATAGAACAAAATTAATTAGAAATCTTAAATTAATTAGAAATCATGAAAAAATTGTCTGTATGTCTATTTATAGAAACGAAATAACAAGACACCTCATAAAATCAAGAAGATTTCCCTATTAAAAAAAATCAATAAGATGCTTTACACATAATCATATAGGAACCTACTAAAATTAAGAAGAAAACCTTATTGAAAAAATCAATAAGATAGCCTAATAAAATCAAGAAGAAAACCTTTTTAAAAAAAATTAATAAGGCAACCTAATAAAAATAATAAAATAATAAAAAGAAAACCTAATAGAATAAAGAAGTTTTTCTTTATGGATTGTTTGTTTGGTGCCAAAAAAACGGAAATTTAGTAAAAAAAAGTTGTGCATAATGAGATTTCTTCTTGATTTTATGGAGTTTTCTTCTTGATAAAATTAATAAGATTTACCACATAAAAACAATAAGGAATCTCTGTGAAAAAATCTTCGCTTCTTTCTGCTGGGATACCCATTAGCCTAAAAACGTTTCATAGAGAAAATCTTATTGATTCTATGAGGCAGTTTTCTCTGTGTAAAAAAATACTTCAAGACAAAAACTCATCGTCTAAATTGAGACCATACTTATGAAAGAGGGTCGGTCGTCTTATAGTTTGTTAAATATTTTCCAAGTTTAAGCAAATCTTCTGTTAATGCTGCTTTTAGCTCAGATTTAGTTGAAATTAGGTGTTTTCGCACTCTTCGCTCAAATGGGGTTTAGGGTTGGAGACTGGCATGCTTCTTCTTGGAATTATGGGTAAACAACTCTATTGAATTTTATATAAAAATATTTTTAAAAAAATTTAGTACTTCATCAACTGCAAACAAATTTATCTGGCACACTTATCAAAAAAATTAAAAAACATAACGGCTGACTTCCGAAACGTCAATTGCTTTGCATTAAAAATTTTTCATTATTACAATTTTACTTTAACCTAACCAGAGCGGTAAGTTATAGGCAAGTTCATCCTACCTGTTAGCCTTAAGTAAGGTTGAAATAATGAATAACTTTTTATACGTTCGAACAAAATCCTACCTTTAACTAACGCCAAGTTGTAGTAATAACCTTTAGTGCAAGTATTTAACTTAGGCCTTCAGCTTATAAAGTAGACTTTACTTTGTGTATAATTTATTTTAATTTTCTTTTCTATTCGCAATATTGTTTATGTCTTTTGAATTCATTACTTTTAAATTGTGTTTTTTGCAGTCGAGTTTTTGAATTTTTTTTTTAATTATTTATTTATTTGTATGTCAATCTTTTCTACAGTGCTCTTTTTATTTAATTGAAAATAGACAAGTGATACATATTAAAGGCTGGTATTTTTGAGAAAATACAGAGTATATGAAAATTTTCAAAAGACAATGGTGTTTATTCTGGAATACGAGTCGACTTGGTGAAAATTACATGGAAAATAAAAACAAAACTGTGTAGATAAATCAGTAACCCGCAATTGTGGACAAGAAAATCATATACATGCTCATGTTCTTTCATTTACGGCCCTTTTCACAATGTGCAATAAAAGCTAACAGGGACTTTAACGGCAAGTTATGTATGAAGAACTTGCAGTTAGAGTTCACGTTAACTCTTACTCTTACATTGTGAAAATGGCCCTTAGTCGTCACTGAGAAAGCGACGAATGAAGTTGTGCACGCATGTATGAATTTTTTACTGGTTTTTTGCTTAGTTTTTTTTTGAGCACACGGAACGAAATTAAAGTTCAAATTTAATAAGTTTGCACAGCAAAAAAAAAATAATAATTATGGAAGCTAAGAAATGTTTTGTGATAAAAAATGCTTTTGGCAATATGTAATAATGTATTTTATGTTATGAAACATTCAAAAATAGTAGGGAATATAAACTATATAAAGGCATTTTAATACTTTTCCCAGCGCTACGAATAAATTTAATTTGGAATTTATACACTACATTGTTGCATAGATTATTAGATTTTCTACTTTTTACTTAAGTTTTTATTAAATTGCTTATTTCCAAAAAATATTCAAACAATGTACAATCCAGAGCTGTTAAATTTCAATTACGATTAGTAATCAATTAGATTACATTTTAAAAAGAATTGTAATGATTATATAATTGCCTTCAAAAGAATTGCTGATAAATAATTGATTACGATTACTAATAATCGAAAGGTAATCTGAATTACTTAAAATTACTAAAAATAATCAAAGAGAATCAAAAGTAATCAAAAAGTAATCCGACTACTTTCAAATATTACTTTTGTTTTTTAATAAATAATCAAAAAGAATCAAAAGTAATCCTTAGAAGTAATCGGATTATTTTTTGATTACTTTTGATTCTTTTTGATTATTTATTAAAAAACAAAAGTAATATTTGAAAGTAGTCGGATTTCTTTTTGATTACTTTTGATTCTCTTTGATTATTTTTAGTAATTTTAAGTAATTCAGATTACCTTTCGATTATTAGTAATCGTAATCAATTATTTATCAGCACCTTTCAAAAAAAAGTAATCAAATTAGTAATCATTACGATTACTAATCATTACTTAACCGCTATGGTACAATCACAGCATGTATTTTAAATTACAAAACTTAAAATTAATAATCACAGAAGATCCTGAAGATGAACCAAAAGGGTTCGAAATATATAGATTATAAAACAAAATTACATTGTTTTTTATTTTCAAACGGATCAAATGAAGCAAAACAATATTGAAAAATAAATTTACAAAGATTCAACAACACAAAATTTTATTGATTTTATAAATCATTATACAATTACAAAACTTTTCTTCAAGTGTAAATTTATTTTACTCTCATTTTCTCACCAATACAAACATATTTTATTTTGCGGATCAATGTCATAAATGTAAAAAAATTGTTTTTGTTTCTCATGCAAAATTAACCGTTTTTAAAAGAGAGAGCTTCAAAGCGTTTTTCTCTCTTTTAAAAACGGTTTTTGTTTTATTGTAAAGTTTCACTTCATTGACGCGTTTTCCAGAATATCCACCAATAACAGTTCATCAGATCAGGGTTGTATTTTTTCATAAGTCGCGCAATAGTGTAGGATACTGAGTCATGGCCTCAGATGCGCTCAATTAAAGAACTTTGGAAATTTGCATCAATAGTTTCGAAGAAATTAAATTATTTTGCGGACAATCAACTTTATACTTTCGCAAGACAATTTAATTAATTTTTTTTCAAGTAAAATTATACATTTCTATAAATGTTTTAAACATAAATTTACAGTAAAGTCAAGGTAATAATAGCATACTAATATGCATAATATGAACATCCAATATACATTAGATATGCATGCATGCAGGCGACTCTTAGCGCCATTATTACATGTTGCCGTTAGTTAAAGGCAGGATTTTGTCGGACCGGTAAAAAAATAAAATATTATAAGACCTTAATTTGTATACCCTTTACCAAAAATGGAAAAGGGTATATATAGGTTTGTCATTCCGTGTGTAATTTCCATAATATTCATATGCGACCCATAAAATATATATATTCTGGGTCCTTATGAATAGCGAAGACGAATAAGCGATGTCCGTCTGTCCGTCCGTCCGTCCGTCTGGTGTACGTGAAATCGGTTTTCCGAAGCTCCCAGAAAAGCTTGACACTTCGTTCTTGGTCTGGTGTATCAGAAATGGTCCAACTTAGATTGGTATTGAAAATCAGAAAAATCGAGCGGACGGTTTCAGAGCTGGAAAGCTTAAACTTGAATTTTCCATATAAAAGTAACTACCGAAAACTAATTTTTACATTTTTTTAAATAAATAAACTTATTTTAAGCTTCTGTACGAATAAAATTAGTATCTCAAGTTTAAAAAAAAAAATAAAAATTTTAAAAAGGCGTTTCCAGGGTTGGAAACTTCAACTTTTTTGTTATATAAACGTAACTTACTAAGACTAATTTTTATTTTCTTTTAATAAATAAACTTATTTTGTACTTTAGTATGAAAAAGATTGGTAATTCAAATTAAAAAAATTAAAAAATAAAATGTCCTTTCTAGAGTTGGAAAACTTTAAATTTTTTTTGTTACATAAAAGTAACTTACTAAAATTAATTTTTATTTTTTTTTAATAAATAAACTTATTTTATACTTCACTACAAATACAATTAGTATTCCAAATTAAAAAAAAATATAAAATTTAAAAAGACGTTTCCAGGGTTGTAAAACTTAAATTTATTTTTGTTATATAAAAGTAACTTACTAAAATTAATTTTTATTTTTTTTAATAAATAAACTTATTTTAAACTTCAGTACGAATAAAATTGGTATTTCAAGTTAAAAAAAATAAAAAGACGTTTCCAGGATTGGAAAACTTTAACTTTTTTTTGTTATATAAAAGTAACTTACTAAACTAATTTTTCCTTTTATTTCTATAAATTAAACATATCTTATATTCTTAAAAGAAAGAAATTGGTGTCAGAGATCAGAAAAATAATAAAGGATGATTCCAGGGTTGGGAGACTTACACTTTTTGTGATATACAAAAGTAACTACGTCTAATTAATTTTTTTCTTTTTCTTTATAAATTATATATATTTTACGTTTTGGAAAGAAAAACTTGGTGTAGAAAATTATAAAAATAAAAACCACAGCTTCAGAGCTGGAAACTTCTAACTATTTTTCTGGATATTAAAGTAACTAAACAAAACAACTTTTCTTTTTAATTTTTTTTTTTGTTCATTTAATACTTTATACATTTTTTTAAGAACTACTAGATTAATATACGAAGAAGAAGAAAAAATCTAAAAGGATGATTTCAGGGTTGGAAAATTTATTTTTTTTTTGTATATAAAACTAACTAGGTCAAACTATTTGTTTCTTTTTGTTTAACCGTAAGAGCTACGGACCTGAAATTTGGACAGTGTGTAGAACTTTGGCCGCTATAACAACAAATACATGAGACAACTTGCTGTATCTTGGAAACCGTAAGAGCCAAACTCTTGAAATTTTCTAAAACGGTAAAACTAAAAAATCAAAAAACTATAAAATTGCCAAACCGAAAAAAATCGCCAAAAACAAAAAAAAATTGCTAAAACGAAAAAAAAGCGCCAAATTAAAAAAAATTCTAAAACTAAATAAATCACAAAAACCCGGTTAAATCGCCACAATGAAAAAATTGCCAAAATGAAAAAAACGCCAAAATGAAAACAAACGCCAAAAACCAAAAAAAAAAATAAAATCGTTTGAACCGAAAACGATAAAAGTAAAAAACTGATCAAAATCAAACGTACGGAACCCTTTATGCGCGAGTCAAAGTCGCACTCTACTGATTTTTTTTATACATGTTAAATTTTTATTTAAGTATAAATGAAGATTTGTGCCATGTTGCTTGTTATGCCCCCAGCACAATTGTGTTTTAAATTGTAACGAGTTTTTTTTTATTTTATAAAATTAATTCAAGGACATGTTCCTTTGTGCTGAACAAATTTGAAAAAGTCCTTAAGGAATAACTCTTTTTGATATTGTATGACGTGACGTCGTTTTTGACAACTGAAATAAGGGTGAATGTAAAATATTTCTTAAATACAGAGCGTAGAATTAAATATTCAACTCATTGCTTATATAGAAAAAAAAATATTTAATCGAAAAATACCGAGAGGTCACTTACTAAAAACTGCACTAGAGCAAAAAATTATAAATTTTTTCACAAAACAAATATGTTTGTATGTGCTTCACCAAAGTGCGTATATGTAGTAAAGAGGTACTACTACATATACGCACATTGGTGAAGGGTATATAAGATTCGGCACAGCCGAATATAGCACTGTTACTTGTTTTATGTTATTATCCATTAAATATTACTCCCACAATATTTTGTGAATTTAGCTATTATGTATGTAAATTATAATTTTTTTAATCACATGTATGAACTTTTACCCCTGTATTCATAAAAAAATAAAATGAATTTGAAATACATTTTAAGAAACATTTTTATGAATAATTTGAAATAAAATACATTTTAAACACATTTTAAATTTTATGAATATGGGGGTTTCGTTTCGAGTACTATAGTTTGTTTTATTTGAAGTTTTTAGTGGTCCATTATTGCAACTTTTCGGTAAAAGCAACAATCTCAATTTCCTTTCGGTTGCGTAAATCGAGCTCTTACTGTATATAAAAATAATATATGTTAATACTTTTATTGTTGCCCAGTGAATAATAAAATAGTTGCAAAATCGAATAAAGATGCTTGTTTTGTAAAGATTTTCGTTTGAGGCTTTTAAGCTTAAATTAGACGTAACATAGCCACTACCAAACCAAAATTCAATTGGCTTCTGTGGTGAGAGTTATGGCGTTATGTCGAGTCACGTATAATCAAATACAGTGCTGTCCATTAGTTTGGTTCGAACAGCTGTTTTCTATGGCTATGGTTATGTTACGTCTGATTGAGCCTTTAAACTTATTATGTTTGGATATTGTGATTCTCAATAATGTACTAAGAGTCTTACTATAAACATACGAAGTTTGTTAGCTAAATTCAAAATTTTTTTTTTGGGTTGAAGTCTACTGACGAGTTCCATAAGCGGGAACGAAATGCATATAGGTAATGCTTAGCCATTAAAACAAGCAAAATTTAAAAAAAAAAAAATTTTATTTTATTTCTTGTTACAAATTTATACAAATTAATTTCTGATTACAAAATTTAGACATAACATAATAAAATTAATAAGAAAATTATATTTGGAAATGTTATAGCAGTTAAATGTTTATCAGTTAAAACAGAACTATAATTATTTTGAAAATATTTATGCGTTAAATGCAACGGATTTGCCAGAATACGAAGTGTCGGGAGAGAAAACATGCAGGCATGATTTCCAATTGAGAATGATTTGAAATTAAAACTATTTCTCAAACAACAAATGTTTGAAAATGATTTGAAAATAATTTGACACAATACAGCATTCTCTCAAATTGAGAAAATCATTTAGTCTCACTTTACTTTCTAAAGTTATTCTCAAATGTTTTTCATCTTAATTCAAAGGCTTGACGTCACCATTCTGCCGCCGTTATTGCTTGTGTTAAGACACAACAAATTGCTCTTGTGGTCGTATTATAAGGGCCATTAATCCGTAAGCATGGCCCCCGAAGTTAGTGTAGCTGGCCACCTCTGGTATATGCCATTCTTGTATATATAATACATTAATCTTTCTTTCACTTATAGCAAATATTTTCACCGATTCTCTGAGTGGTTTAAATATCACAGATTTTTTTCGTGTAACCTTTCAGTTGAAATTTAACCTACTTGTTTTCATAAATTCAGATTGACTTTGTTTAAATTCAAAAACATGATCAATTGAAATATTCATATTAACGCGAGTTCACTGTATTTAAATTGTATACATTCTTGCAATACCAAAGTTCACATTTATAAATAGAAGCAGTCACGCATTTTAAGTTCTTTACACCTTTAATAGAACGGGGGTATATTTTCGGAAAATATTATTTTATTTGAGTCCAAACAAACAAATTACATATGTACATCTATGTATATATAGATAAATTTAATTTTTCTAAATAAATTATAAAATAAAAGAAATCAACAACAACAAGATATCATTTGTTTCTGCGTATATTAGGCACATTATTAAATTTTAAATTATTACATTTTTTTAAATCTCTGGCACAGGGTATGCAGCTCAAACTATCAAAATACTTGATCAATAGCCTTTCGCTGCCAACCGATACTTGAGCATATCTTAAAGATGAAGTATTGATGCTGTTTCGGGCATAAATATGGGAAATTTGTGAATGATTTGATGAGTGGTCAGGGTTAGGATGTAGTTTTGTTTCAAACACCATATAGGCCAAATAACAGGGCTCCAATGTAACAATAATATGTAAAGCTAAATATAGTCATATATAAAGTTTTTTACAATACTCAAAATGTTTAAATGTCCAATTCGCAACCGTTTTGTAAAAGTTGTATCTTTTATATACATACATACATACATACATGTACATAAGTGCTGTTGCAAATTTCCATAACAACATGCTGCTAAGCAAATGTTTATATACATAGAACTAAGCAACAATGTATTCATAAACAGCATACATACAAATCATGAATTGGACAATAATAGTATGTATTTAAAGAAAATATTAGGTTAAATATGTACATATGTATTTAAAATCATTTTATAGTATAAAAAATATTCTTTTTTTATATAAAATAAAAATATTTTTTATATACTAAATACGTGATGGAAAGTTATTGTATGCCACACCATCATTTTGAGAAAGTGTGCAAAATGTTTGCAAATTTTGGCTATTACGTTTAAGCCAAACACATATTATTGTCTACGAATAGAAGATTCAGAGAATAAGTTTTGTAAAAAGTTTAACTTTCAAGTGTTAAATAAAAGCTTTCCATCACATACATACATACATACATACATACATACTTGATAGTCTTATGCAAATCATAAACTTAAATATAACATAATTTTATAAATTTTCCATACAAACTAAGCGGCATTAACTTATTAACCTGTCTTTGATTTACGACCCGCTTGACCATCAGCTTTAGTGCGCAGGTTCAGTAGATCACAAGATTCAGTCATGGATTCTGAGGAAAGTTCGGCAATGGGTAGATTATCATATATGGTTGTATATATTTTATGAGCCACATATATGACTATAAAGCCCAAGATAACGAGCAGCAGTGTTATAAAAGTATAGGCCAATATCGTGGGTATATAAACCAAAGTATTAAACATGTTGCTTGCTTATATTTTTCCGGGTATAATTAATTATCTTTTTTTATGTATTTAAGACTCTTTTAGTCGGTATTTGTAAAATTTTGTTTTTTGTTGAACTAGCACGTATGTAGTTATCAAGTTGATTTGGTATTAGATTTTTTATTTCTATTGTCAATCATTTTTAATTAAAATATCAAAACAAAGAATCAAAATATATATTAATACAAAATATTTGTTCTTTATGAAAACAAGTTTATTTGTTGTTGCTTTTATAAATGTTTTATTGAATTGTATTTAATCGTTTCAACTAAATTTAACCGTTCAAACGTTGTTGTATTCCGTAACTCTCAGTTGCAACTGAAAATTTAAAAGCAAAAAAGAGTCTTGGGCATTTGTCTTTTCTCTTTTTGTTATATTTCCTCTCATTAATTATCGTTTAGTTAAAAATGAACCGACAAGTTGTCACGCTTTGTTTTTATTTATTTATTTTATTGTTTTATGGAAAAAAATAATATTTTTTTTATTTAGTCACTGAATCCCAGCAAAAAAATCATTGATGAAAATAAAAAAATTCCAGAGACGATCGCATGTTTCGATTATTACGAGCATAAATTAATGAATTTAAATAATATTAACGTGTTGTATTGTATTGAGCTCAACAGTTGTGAAATTGTTGGCAACTGTTGTCCCCAACAGTTACGTCTTCGAAACGGCTTGATGGATATGATTTAATTTTATATCTTAATTTCGTTATTTTATCGCATTTGTAATGTAAAATTTAACAAATATTTGCTCCTGCCACCTAACAAAGCATATAAAAGTTATTACTCTATTCGATCAGCTGTTCATGTTGAGCAAAACATGTTGACTATAGGTAGCGAACAAATTTTATGATGGAAAATTACTCAACTGTTGAGTGGAGCAGAACCACTCAACTATGCGTTTCTAAGACAAACACTCAACGGTTGCGCAACAGCTACATCTTATGAATGCACTCAGATGAGAGAAAATGAAAAAGCGCATGTAAATGTATTATGTAATGTTTTTTAAATACTTTTGCTCAACCAATTCTTACCCTGCAGTTTTAAAAGTAGAAATTGACTCAAAATCGTTAGTGATTTCCCTAACGAAAAATCGTCTAACTACTTCACTAGCCACAAGTAATACAAGAGTTCGCCTTTTGACTCTCTCACTCATGGATATGTTAATGGATTTAAACTCCAAAAAAAAAATTTGCGAGTGGAAAAAAACTGTGCTGTTATTCCAAAGAAAATCAACAAGAAAAAATTATTTTAAGCTCGTGGTCAGTGAACGTGTAATTTTTGGTAAAAAAAGTGGTTTTCTTTTAGAAAGTTAAAATGAGCAGCAGAGTTAATTAAAACGTAGCTTAAAAAATAAAAAGAACATTTAATTGAATTGTATTGAAATGTATTAATAATTAACCCCCATATTTATAAAAAAAAATTAAAATGTGTTTGAAATAGATTTTAGGAAATTTTATATGAAACTGTTTAAATAAAATACATTTCAAACTCAATTTAAATTTGATGAATTTCGGGCAATTGTTTTATCAATAGAAAAATTTACTGTATTGATTAGCGAAATCACTGACGAAGAGTTATCCAGATGGTGGCAATTGCCTACAGTAAATTTTGCAGTTTGTGTCTGTGTTTCTGTCCGTGTTCACGTACATACCAACTGGCTGGACCGATTTTGGTTTAGTTTTTTCTGTTTGAAAGGTGACTTGATCGAGAGAGATCTTAGCTACGTTTGAAAAAAATCGGTGCAGCCGTTTAGAAGATATCACATCTTTTCTTCTAGATATATCGGGGGTTTTTAAAATTTTTAATTTTTGTTATTTTGGTATTTTATTTTTATTGAGTGATTATGTATATAAAACTTTTATTGAATGAAAATTAAAAAAAATATTTCTGTCACGCCTCAATATATGCTCCATTTAGTTTTTTTTTATTACTGATTTGCAGGAAAGTCCTGGAGGCAAGTTACGGCAAATTCGATTTCGTACAAATTGTCATACAATTTTAATTGTGTTTGTATGGAAATTTTGATCGATATCGAATGCCACAATTCAGGGATGCGAAATCATTTGGACCATTGTACCAAATTTTTAATTTTTATTTTTTTAATACTTTTTTTAATTAACTTAAAAAAAACAATTAACAGAACGGCACTTTGAAATTATTATAAATTAACATTATTCTTTAATGTTAGAAGGTACAAAAAAGACTATTAGTTGCTGGGCGCTGAATATGTATGTATATGTAAAAGTAACATTTAGGATATACTTTTCCATCCTTGGTTTTGATTTGATTGGAGACGACAGTCGATGCAAATAGTCGGTTTCTCTACTTGGTACGAAAATAAAATACACTTTTCACATTTTCAGATGAATTTGGAATACAAAACACTCCTCTAGCAGTTCTTGAAATATTGGAAAACATCGGTTCATTTGCTAAATTTTTCATTTCTAATACCTTCGAGCAAATTGTACATACATACTAGGGATGTAACGAATACCAGTTTAGCGAATGCGAATGCGAAAAGGAATAAATTTTAATTTTTGCGAAAGCGAATGCAAATATTACACTACGTTAAAAAAAATCACCACATGATAGTAAATTTATCTAAGAACATGAAGTTGTGTTGTATACATAGATCTACTTGAGTCTTGAATTCAGCAAATATTTATTAATTTATTAGAAATAAAAATTTTTAAACTGAAAGATATATGAAATCATATTAAAATAAGTATAGATAATAATTAAAAATAAATTTACAAAATGTTAGGCAATCAACCCATTCGTACTTTGGCCCTAAGACCTTGTACTAAGTTCAACATTTCCTGTAAAATGGTAGCAAGTTACCCCATTTCTGTAACTTGTGAGAAGTTCTCGCATCGAGAAAAATTAAATAATTATATTGGTTGTCCTATTTTACACAGGGTTACTCACATAAAAACTTATATAAACTTACAAAACATATCAACAAATACAGTTTTTTTCTTAGTCGCCCTGTGTTTCACAGGATGATAACAATTTATTCGACTCGAAAAGTTCTCACATTCCTTACAGAAACGAGGCACTGAATACATATTAAGAAAAATTGGAATGAATTGTTCATGAAATTTTTTTGCAGAAGTAGCACTATGTTCATCTTGGGAAAAACATATGAAATATATCTTCAACATTTTAAGTTTTCATGCGAAATAATATGAGTGGCACCTGTTTCGCAAAAAATTGACAACAAAGAAGGATTAGTTAATATTTTTGCATTTAAAATTTTTTGAACGAAGTAATGATGTGCTTACCATTTTTCAAAAGTTTTAACAAACTTCTAAGTCTTAAGTAGAAAATATGTTCGCGCAATTCAAACACTGCCTTTTCTTTTTCAAAAACTGGAAAATATTTCCAATATTTTTGTCTTTAGTATTCGCTTTAAATATTCGCATACATTTTAGCGAATGCAAAAGCGATTGCAAATAGCAAAAGTAAGCGAATTATTTGCGAATGCGAAAGCAAATGCGAACATTCGTTACATCCCTAATACATACATACATATGTATGTACTAGTGATGTAACGAATGTCAATTTTTGATATTCGCGAATACGAATACGAATATTTGGAACGATATTCGCGAATACGAATATTGTATGTAAAATTTTTAAGACATTAAATTGGGGTCCTATTTACGCCTGCAATATGAAATACTAAAAAATTGTTATGAAAAAGGACTTCATACTCATGTTGGCTTAATTTAAAGTTAATAAAAACTACCCAACATTTTAATGATCGTAATTAAATAATATTTGAAAATGATGCAAAGCACAAATTTCTATAAAAAATTTAATGGATTTGTACAAACTAACATTTTTAGCCATTTATTTAAATTTCGTTTAAGATTTATGCATTTATTTATTTAATTTCTTTGGAGAAATATTCGTATACGGATACGAATAACTAAAAATGGCCGAATATTCGACAATTCGAATACGAATACGAATATTCGTGCATCACTAATATGTACATACATATGTATGTTGTCGTTTCTTAAGGACTTACTAACTTCTACATTAACCATATCTAGAAACTGGTTATTTATAGATTCAGTATTTTTTAATGCTATTTTTAGCATGTAATATAATAAAAATTCAATGGTGCTAAATTGGTCATTGTGGTGCTACGGTACTTTTGGCACTCAAATAGTGCTAAACTTTTCCATCCCTGAAGCTTATTAATACAAAAATTATATTTAAGTCTTACCTTCTTAGCACATTCCTTCTATGTCCTGATGGTGCGTGGGATCGGCAATATCGTTCACAAAATCAATTCATATTATCTTTATACATATTTATTTCATATTACTTCAATATACACACATACATACATACATATCGTTGGTCACAAGTAGAAAGGCCCCAACTCAAATAATTGTAACTTTACAGGAAAAAATAAAAACATAATAATAAACAGTACAAGTGCTTGTACAACTGGTTTGTAAAACTGCTTGTAAAAGCGTTATTTTTACACAATTGCAATAAATTTTTGTGACGAGGTGTATTTGGGCAAAATCACTGAAAAACTAAATTTCTTTCTACTTGTGACCATCGATATGTATGTATGTATGTATGTACATACATATGTATACAACCAAGGCAGATTCATTTCCAGGTAATATCAGGATTACAAAAACAATGAAAAAATACAACAATGAAAAAAACAACATGGGTTGTAGTTTATCCAAAGCTTCAAAAATATAATTTGTTTAACATAATAATAATAAAAATTATTCACATAAATTTGAAAATATTTATCCACGGCAGCTACCACTAACAAAATTTGCAACGTTTAGCACTTTTCACAATTTTTTAATAGTTTTTTTCATATTTATAGATTTGTTTTCACAGAATTTTTTTAATAAAATATTTTTCATATTGAACTTTTTTTACATTTTCTATTAATTTCTCTTTCGTAAAAATTTTTTGAAGTTTCAGATGAACTTTAATTTGAAAAAAAATAGCTCATTTGCATTTCCGCTACTACCTTTTGAATGTGCCTTGTATACAACCATATGTATTTTCCATTAACATTTTTTGTATAACATCATTTTCATTCTATTCAATAAGAACATCTTCCAACATGTCATTTACATAATCGTAACATACGATAACATCAAAGCTTTATGTATTATTTATTCAATTGCAGCTCTTTACTTTTAACATTAACATTTTTACTTAACATCGCACTAACACTGCCAAACATACATAATGTTTGTATAAACAAAACGAACGACCATGCAAAAGAAAAACTGCAACCGGCAGCTCACCAAACAAATTTTATTTAACTTTACCAACATTTTACTCATACTTTCTGTTGATCTTTTACCGAAATCTTTTTACACCGACATTAAGCAACACTTTAATATTATTTTTCACTAAAAATATATCAATTTACTACATTATTTTGAGCAAAAAAACATTATATTTCACGGACACTTCAACTAAACAACCGTACTGTAAGAAAATTGCGCTTAAACTAAAATATTTGTGTACTAAAGAGTTGCATGTTGCTGCTTGTGCGTGTGTGTGAGAGAGCGAGAGAGATAGATTAGCAAATGCGTGAACCGATTTAATGCATTTTTTTTGTAGATGGTTAAAGAGGGGGAGCTAGAAAAAAGTATCAGGAAATGTAGTTAGTAAAAACAAATGTACATATGTATGTATGTATGCATGTGTGTATGTGAGTATCACACATATTCCTGTGTGTTTACTACAGGAAATAACGCTACTGTTTTTTTTAATGTAATTTAGTATTTTCTAGTGTATCAATAACTTGCTGAAGAAATTTTTTGCCGAATTTTTCGTAAAAGGAAATTCTTAATAACAAATATTTATTATTATTTAAAAATAGTATTTAGCACATGATGCACTGGGTGATCTTCAAATAATTATGGAATTAAATGTCTTAAAAAATGTCTTTGAATAAAATGTTTGTGAATAAGTTTATTTGAGACCGTTCTGACAGAATATCTAAATTTAACTAACCTGCGAAATTTGTCAATTGTACTGCTTTAGAGTGCATCCGAGCTAGAGAGGTGCTGTATTATGAGAATTGAGTTTCGGATTGTGGAAAAGTGCCATTTAAATACAAATCCTTATGTTTATGTTAAATTGTATGGTATAGATCGTTTGCCTTGTGGTCGGTTTACTAGAACTCTTGGTGGCCTATTACGGAACACTTTACAAATTTAATTAGCTATTTCGAAGCACTTTATTGTTGCATTTGAATTATGTGATGTCATTAGGCGCGATCATTAGGACTATAACCAAACACTTGGCTTTATATCGGTACACAAAGTTTTCCTGCAATTCAGCTTTAAATAAAACCATTTAAGTTTTAGTCTATTATCATTTTTATTCTTATTCCAAGCTGTAATTTATTTCTCTTAAATAATTTCTTATCAAATCAGACATCTTTTTTTAGCAAAGCATTTTATTTTTCATACAAATTCTTTGTTGTTGTTGTTGTTTTTGTTTTGTTCTTTAATTTTGATTCATTATTATAATTTGCATCTGTTAATTTAAATAAAACATTCATATAGTGAGTATGTATGTATGTATGTATGTATCTATGTATGTAGTTCTGCATGTACTGTGTAGAATTTTCTTGTTGAAATGAAGTAAAATTTTCCCTTGAGTGTTGGTCTGGTCATCATATTAACTAGTTGACTGGAGTTATTAAGTTATTTTCTATTCGCAATTGATTTTGGAAATCAACTGTTTTTATATTGTAAAATACACCATTTCCAGCACAGCTTTAATCATATCCCAAGTAATTAAAATATATGTATGTATATACATACATATATCGACGGCATTATAATAAGAAAGGAGATAAGGCAATTTTCGATATTTTATAGGAGAAGGAAAAACTGACTAAAAACTAAAACATTTACAACAGAAATAAATTTTAAGTGAACATAATTTTTTCATTTTTAGCTGTAACGTACTTAGTTATTTAAGGGGGATGTAATTATATGCTGGCTACTAGAAAACGTTAAAAACGCGATTTTGAACAAAATTGATATACGCCTTTTTCTTATTTATCCATCGATATGTACATATGTATATATGTATGTATATGTATGTATGTATATCATTTTTATTTTATTGGGTATACAAGTTTGTAAGTTTTTGATGAGCTTTAGACAATAAATGTTGCTGTTAAAACGAAATGTAGCTTTTCCATTCTTTGATTTGCATGATTTTAAAAATCAAGTCCTTTTTCCCAGTTACAATCGGAAATGGTGTTTTTAAAATCTTTATATGTATGAGTTGTATATGATTATGTATGTATGTGTGAATATATATGTGTGTATGTAAATATGTTTTCCATTTTGCTAATTTTACTACTTGAGCAAAATTCAGATATAATTAAAATTAACAGAAATAAATTTAACATGAAATAATTAAAAAGTAGTTTCTTTATTATTTAATTCATTATTTTTTAAAATAAGTGGGAAATAAAATATACTCGTATTGAGCAAAAAATTATTTTCGCATCTGTAAGAAAATATTTTTTGCATTAACGATTTCTAGTAAGCGTTAAAGTAAAAAACATTTTGAATATGTTAACAAACATTTGATTTAAAAAGGGAAACTATAACAATTGAATAGTTATAAAAATTCCTTAAATAATGTAATGGATTAGTAGCTTTAGTTTTTGGAGGTCAGTTGCCTCCCAAGGATGTGCATATTTTTATAGACAAAACAAGCCTAAGAGATTGCAAAAGTTTTTCATTGTTTGAAAGTATTCAATGCTAAACAATATTAAGCTAGGCACATTCATTTCCAGGTAATATCAAGATTACAAAAGTAAAGAAAGCACAACATGGCTTTTTAGTTGATCCAAAATGTCCAAAAAAAATAGAATTTGTTTAACACAATAAAAATAAAAATTATTCAGATAAAGTTGAAACAAATTTCTCCACGGCAGCTACCACTAACAAAATTTGCAAAGTTTAGCACTTTTCAAATTTTTTTTAAGTTTTTTCATATTGTTTTTTTGTAAATTTTTTTTAAGTTTCCGATGAACTTTAATGTTAAAAAAAATAGCTCAGCTGCGTCTTTGCTACTACCTGGTGAATGTGCCTTGATATTAAGCTTTAAGGAAAACTTTGGAAGTTTTGTAAAATTCATTATTTAAAACCGAAAAAACTCTTGCAATAGAAACATCAAGTTGAAGCCATCATGTATCTGTTATATGTATGTGGGTATATCGTTAGCCAAAATTCAAAAATGTGTAACTAACAAAAATATAAGTTCACAGGAGAAGCAAAACTAAAAAAAAATAAGCAAACTTGTAGTTAAAAACATTAAGCTTTTCTAGGAATTTTTTAATTGTTTTGTTATTTTTCATTCCCTTAACTAAATGTTTGTATGAGAGTTAATGGAATATATCGCTGCTTTATTGCTACATACGCATAACTCAAAAAATCAATTAAGTTTTGCAGAAAAAAAGTTTACAAGTTTTTAATTTACATACAACTCAACGAAGATCATAAAAATAATTTAATTGCTCAAGAGCCAAGTGTACAAGCCTTTCGTATGAAGATTTTACACAAGATTAAATATGATATAACAAATTATTCTGCATTATTAACCCAAAAAGCGCATTTTTTGAGATACGACTATGTAGCAATAAAGGAGCGATATATATTTTTTTAGAACAGATATCAATAATTTTAAATTTTATTTTGTTAGTTTATAGTTTATATTTTATGTAGGTTTCTCTTGATGTATAGTATTGTATATGTATGTATGTATGTATGTATGTATGCATTTCGTTAATGTGCAGGGAACCCGCCGGCGGGCAAATAAAATATTCATAAATATATAGTATTTTTCACTTTTTCTTTACTGTTGTTTTTCTTAATGATATTTTATTTATTATATGGATTTTATATCATTGTTATATAAGTATTAATGTATGTTATCGCTCTTTTTTTTAGAATGAAGGCGCCAGCACTATAAATGTTAAATGATTTCATAGAAAAAACAAAAATAATATTATATAATAAAAATAACTCATTTCAAAATTTTATATAGATTTGAAAGAAAGATTAGGTTTTTTACACATCTTTTTTAAAAGGACCAGGAAAAACCGTTAATGTGAAAGGCATACATATACATATGTATATGTATGTATGTATATCAAGCCACCGATGAATAGCCTTGCACTTGCATTAGTAATGCCGAGTACACATCTGGCATTTATTGTGTTGTCATTTTCAAAATATGTGCAACGCCGTTCACATATGTTTTTTATATGGAAAGCAATGCCACACAACGAAAAATATCGGAAATGACAAACGTTGCCATAATAACGTAATACAGAAGGATATATGATATTATATAAAATTTTTATTTTATAATAACAAAAATTAAAGACACTCAGATTTAACCGAATATGCCTGGAAAAGACGTGATATCATCGAGCCTTGTTTTCGATTTTATCGTAAGCGACATGTAATCGAAAATACACTTTTTATATAGAATTTTATGAATTATTTATTATTATTATTGCGATGTCACAAAATGCCATAGTGTGTACTCAACATAACACTGCACTTCAATTTGCAATTTTTCCCACACCCCTTGGTTAAAACTACATAAATCAATAATGCTGAATTCATTTGCCTTAGTTTTCCAAATTGTAGATTCATTTTAAAGTTTTTTACTTTGTTTTTAAATACGTATTTAGTTAATTTTTATTTAAATAATTAAAATTGTATTTTAAGACACACGCTTTAATTTTTTTCAGAGATTAATGAAAGCTCTTCCCCATTATTGTGAATGACGTCGTCGGCGTCACATCAAGACGAAAGTAAATATTGACACTTGTATACTCTTTATCGGCAACTATTTGCTTTTATTGACAATCTCTTGCTAATCTCTAAAGCTTTGTAAATTAATGAAGCATATTAATAGTAGTCAATTGTTGTCGATAAAGAGTAGACAAGTGCCAATTGTTACTGTCGTCTTGATAAGACGTCGACGACGTCATTCGCAATAAGGGACCTTATTTAATTACGTTGAAAGCTACAAAATTTCCAGATTGTATTATGGAAAGCTTTCCAAACAACACCTGTTTAACATAACATAAGGTTTTATTAATCTTTATTTCAATGCATTTGTATAGCTTTTATACACTTTTAAAAAAGTCAACATTCCTTTTTATATAATTATTTGATTAAAACATATTTGGTAAACTAAATTTGCAAAATATGTTAATGAGCCACCCACCCAATCATTGAAAATCGAAATTTTATTAACTTAAATTACAATTGTATAATAAACCTACTGGCTAGCAAGGACAAATTGCTCTTATACCTCGATTATGGGATGGCAACCGAACTTTAGTTGTCACTTTTAGCACTTATATTTCTTACAGCATGTTTATAGAACCCAATATGTCTAAAATACGCGTATAAAACCTGACGTTTATCAAGTTTGCGGTTGTATAACGCGAATGTCATTTTATTTTTGTAAAAGACGTAACAAGTGACAGTTTGTTTGGGTTTGTATAACGCGTTTTCTGCTGTCAAAACAAAAAAAAATGCACGAATGCAAAATTACATTCGTCGGTGGAAAAAATTACAAATTTTATAAGAAATAAATAAAATTAAATTGATATATCCGCCAAAAAGTGAATGTTGCTACAAATAGTAAATTTTTATTTGTTTTTTTATTATTGTAAGTGGCAATTAGAGCATTAAGTTGACAACAGCCGTGCAGTTATTATGTTTGGAAATTCATTTTCTTATTTCTTGCAAGATAATAGCTCATTTTATGCTATTTCATTATTTATATATGTGTATAAAGTTAAAGATTTCTTTTTTAAATAAAAAATATTCATTTACATAAATACTTCCATGTTGCCGTCAAAAAGGGTTACCTTTTTTAATGACAAAAATACAAATTTTATATGACAAAATGTAAACAAATAAAAATTATTTACATATAGGCAACACTGTGATTTGGCACTAAATTGCTAAGAGCGCCACACGACGTAAGACGGACGAAAAAAAATTAACGTGTTCTACAAATGCAAATTCTTACGTATTCGTGCGTGTGCCATTCGTGCGTGTCTTGATTGTGACGTGTTCTATAAACATGCTGTTATATTTTGAAGACTTGTTTACGTTATTTTCTGTTGCAACTTGCAAGTACATATGTCATAATCATATTTGCCATAACTTTTTGACAACTGCAGAAAGTTGCCATACATAATACTGATATTAATTTCAGTGGCGTTGCCAGTTGCCAGTTGCTATGGCATAACCATTCATAACCGAGCTATTTAAGTTTTTCCTGGGCATTTTGATCTAAAAAGAATATGTACGCATGTAATTAAAATTTAAGTTTTGTCAAATAATAATAAATAAAAACAAAAATATATGAAGATTTAATTCAATATTATGTTATTTTATTATTTTAGGTATAAATTGCCAGCAAAATTTTTTGACATTTTTGTATTATTTTAAAAGTATTAACTAAGAGTAAGGCATATTAACAAGATATGCATAAGCTGCGGCGATTTCAAGGGCAATCGCTGACATTCTGATTGTCAATATCCAACATGTATCAATCAACTTAAAGACGACAATAACACGGTAAATTAATAAAGTTACTACTAATTCTAAAAAAAATTTAAAAGATCTTATGTATGTTAATATCCGGGTATGTCTTATAAAACACATATTTGTTGTTGATACACATAAATGCATATTAATTATCCAGCTGTTAGGCACATAAACAAAATTTTACACTCTCCATATTAAGTAATGGTCATCTGGTATTGCCAACTGATTGAGACGCCTTCAGATGTACAAAATTAGTTCTTATAGATAGATAGAAGAAGTGAAATCTGTTTAAAATTTATGAAATTTTTTTTTTTTTTTATTTCAAGTACATAATTTTATTGTTAAAACAACTGTGATCGATTTCGTTTTTCAAAATTCATTGCATCCAATTCTTTTTATTTTTTTATTGGAAAATTTTCAAGTAAAATTTCTCTCCGTGCACAGACTGAGCTTAAATGAATTTACTGGAATTCCTCGATTCTTTTCATCGGCTTTGATTTCTTATGCATAAATGGTTATTGGCAATAAAAATCACAGCGATAATTCCTTAAAACACTGTAATAAATAATTAAAACATACTAAAAATGTTAATAGTTTTCGTTATTATTTTTGTTTATTTTAAAAAACATTTAATAAACCGCAGTTGCCCTCTTTATATAAATTACAGCCACAAACTAAACAAGCAGCAAGTTACGTACTATTTATGGGTACATTTAAACATTTAAAATACACTTTAGTTACACTTTAAATACGTATGCTGCTGGTAACTTAACGCTCAACGCTCTTGTTTAAGTATGGATTAACTCTCTTTTTTTATCGTTTTATTGAATTTGTTTTTGGGATTGGAAAACAAAATTAAGGTCTTAAAATTTCAATCAAATCAAAACTTTTGCTTAAAAAATATTCTCATTATTGTATATGTATATATTTTGTTGTTGTTACGTTTATCTGTTACAATTTATATATAGTTGTTGCAGCTTTTCAAACACCAAACAATGAAAATTATTTTATTTTAATAATTGTATGAAAAATTTTTTAGTACTCGTACATATTTTTTTTTATATTAGTATTTCGGTTTTCTTCACTTGTTTATTTCTTTTAAAGAGTCTTGTTCGAAAGATGTACAAATGTAATTTTCTTTTTTAAATTTTATTGGGTTTATTATTTCAATTAAATATTACATTTCATCTTGGTGTGTTTGAAGGAGTTTTTGTTTGTTTGTTTAATTTAAAAATTGTTTTTTCTTTCAAGATAAATGTTTCATTTTTAGCAGTGTATTTTACAAAAAGTTTTGAAATTATATTTTATATATCATTTCATATGTTTTTAATCCAAACAAAAAATAAAAATAAAAATATAACTATGTATGTATTAAATAAAATAATAAAAAAAAATAATTTGTGTTCATTTGCCGTTTGTTTTGTAATTATTAGATTTGCATTTTGTTTTATACGAATTTAAACAGACAATGAAACAAAACTATTATATTGAGTGATGTTGCGTTTTAAAATGTCCGCACATGGTCCCAAGACACGTTCAAATCTGGAAACAAAAATAATATATAAAATCTATTACAAGCCAGAAAAATTGCCAAAACAATTTCTGAGAAATAATTCAAAACCATTACCAGCCCTATCCTGAATAACATATCCTTATTCCTTATTCCTATACTTTAGAAAATCATTTGCAATTTTTCAGCTAAAATACAGCAACTGAAAAGGAAAAAAAACTGACTGCGAAAATTCTAAATTCTCTCACTTTTTATTTCTATGGCCATCTGTTAATAAAAAAGCCAAAACAATTTCCGAAAAATAATTCAAAACCATTACCAGCCCTATCCTGAATAACATCTGTATCCTCGGAAGTTTATCCTTTTTTCTCGTTCTCCTATTTTAAAAATTCCTTTACAAGTTTTCAAATAAAATACAACAACTGGAAACCAAAAAGCTGACTTCGAAAATTCGAAATTCTTTCTAACTTTTTATTTCTCTCGTAATTTGTTTAAAATAGGAGGACTTATCGGGGAATATTTAGAAATGAGATATCAGAATTCCGTCGAAATTCATCACATTTCGAAATAATTAATCCTTTTAAAGCCATTCGATTTCCATTGCATACCTAAATGGTTAAATTTTAATTGAAGTTACCGCACCCACTCTTACAAACGCAAGATCGTGTCATTATAAGAGCCCAAGGAGTGTGCAAAGTTGCCAGAGATCAATGACATTATAAAATCACGAATAGTTTCGTAAGGATCTGCGGCTGTCCTATGAATTCCTGTTGAAAGCCTCTAAATTCTGAACTTTCGGCAAACATGTTGCACATAAGAATACTATGGCCTTGCATCGATACAAAATAAATCTCACTGCTACTTAGTTTTTCGTGAGCACAGATCCAGGAAATAGTGCAGTGGTCACGGCATCCATGCTAAAAGGGGCTCCCATATAACGACTACTGCTTAGGTTTTTTAGATGGGCAAGAGGAATAATTCACTTTAGGAAGGGAAGTTTTTGGTGGCGGTTAAAAGCGATGGAGAGTTCATATACATTAAAATTTTAGCATGCCCACAAGCCGATAATCTAAATTGCTTTCTTTCTTTATTTCTCAATATATGTCTTTGCTTGCAGGTATACAAAGGAACCTAATGTTCGCTTTTTTTCCTCAGCAACCTGTTCTAAAGATAAATGCATTATGTTTTTTATATTTTGTTACTTTCTTTGATGATTTGTATAAAATACTTACTCAGGTTATAAAAAAATGTTCCTATAACAAACCAAATTGCAAGAACTGCACTGTAACTTGTGAAAAACTTTCGCGTCGGGAAAAATTTAATAATTATATTGGATGTCCTATTTCATACAGAGTAAACCATATAAAAACCATATATATATATAAACTTAAATAAACTTACAAATAATAACAACAAATTAGGTTTTTTTTCGTACAGAAATGAACTACTAGTTCACTCACATGTTCTCTTGCTCAAAATTTACATTATGTCTAAGACAGGTGAAAAATATATATATTTATATATGTATATCATTTGCATATCTCTCTTTTTCTTTCTCAGTTTAAAATAAGAAATAGTGTGTGAACCAGGACTTTTTATGCTCGCATTTAATGAATCAGGTAAATTTTCTTTACTCAACTTAATTCTCCACTATTCTTGTTATTTTTTGACTATCTATATCACTATCTATGCGCCACCTTTCATCCGGCCACCCCAAGTATAGAATAATAAACCAACTTACCTCGCTCTATCTAATTTGACACATTTCAAAGGGCCTCTAGCTACCACGGTAGCAGCACGTGGACGATCTAGCAACAATGCGATTTCACCAAAATAGTCACTGGTGCCTAAACGACCAACTTCGGCAGGTTCATCTCCTTGCTAAAAACAAAAATCAATTATTAGCAGTTAATTAAGTTCCATAAGACGCGAAAAACATTAAGACCCACCTCAGCACGTCTTTGTAAAACAACAGCACAGCCTTCAACAATAATATAGAAATCATCACCGGGTTCTCCCTGTTTAACAATTGTCTCACCATCTTCAAAATTAACTAGTTCCAAAGCATCGGCAACCGTCAAACGTTCCCATTTATCCAGACTCTCTGCAACGACATAGAATTTTCTTTCTTTGTCAACCATAAACTACAAGAATACTCACCCAATATAGAAACACGTGATAAAAATTCTTCATACATTTTACGTTTTCTAATGGTTGAGCCCATCAAAATGCGTCGATACGAATCACGGTCGATGCCCCATAATTTGACATCCGTTTTGGCACGTACTGTAGCGGCTCTTGGTGTACCATAAATCAGGGCCAATTCACCGAAACTGCCGCCCTCGCCAATAGTAGTTACCATTTCGGAATTTACAAATACCTTAAGGAAAATAACGAAAAATTAGCACAAAAAAAAATTAAACAGAGTTCATCTATTTGTTTCGAATAAAAATTTTGTTGGTACAGAATTTTTCCCTCTATCATTATTCTCTCTCTGTCTCTCTATTTCTATCTTTCTCTTTCTCTATATTCATCTCTTTTTCTCCCTTTATATCAGGGATGGCATTGAGAATTTTAAAATTGTACCAACAACTTTAAAAACTTGTACTTTTTTCACGTTAATTGTACTAAAAGATTTTTTTTTTAGTTCAAATTACATATTTTTATTTGTTTTTATAAAAATAATCGACATTATTCTGGCTACCGAATCGTTTTCACAAATTTTCTTGTAAGTTGGGATGTTAAACCATATGGTTGCTTGCATCTGTTTAAGTTTAAATCCGAATTTGGAAGAAAAATGATTTGGAAATGGACGAGTTAAAATTTTTTGGTTTTCTCGCTGCGTTTTGCTTCCACAAGACTGTTTTCAAGTGAGAAGAATATAAGTGTCATTGGTCGAAAGTAAAAATTGACACATGCAATAGTTTGAAAAAAAAAAATGCGGAGTGAAACTGGATATTCCTTAAATGTACTAAATTAGTTATTGGTGTACTATTGTACTTTCCGAGTTTGAATAGTACCAAAAAGGGTACAATTGTACCAAGTTTGCCATCCCTGCTTTATATATATTTCTCTCTCTCTATTTGTCTTTTTCTCTCTTGTGTAGAATTAGACAATCGTACGACCAGCGTGACCGTTTGACCGACTAAAGTATAAAATTGCCACTTTATCGACTGCCTTGCCACTTTTTTTCTCCCTTTTTTCAGAGTGAATTATATAAAAATACATTAAAAATAAAAAGTATAATGTAGTTATCTCGTTTTTTTTAGTTTTGCCCCTTTTTTTGATAAATCCCCTTTTTGTGTCATTTTTTGAAAAATGTCATCGGTCACCCTGCGTACGACTTTTAAAAAAACACAACCCTATGCTAATGAATCACACCGTGGTTGCATTTTCTCAAAAATCGTACGATTGTGTAGGATAGTGAATCCTAGCTTTTACTGGGGCAAAAAGTTTCTTTGAAACAAATCGGTAAATTCAGCTTTAGTTTCAGCACTTTGTAACTCACCTCAACTTCACCCTGATCAATGACATAAAAATTATCACCTTCATCGCCCTGTTGTATTATATTTTCACCCATTAGATGTGTTACGGGGAACATGGCATCGAATATATCGGAACGCTCATTTTCATCCAAATGTGAAAATAATACATTTTTGGCGATAGCTTTTGAGAGAGCAGCCATTGTCTTGTAATCTTTGGGTACAACTTTTTTCACATAACTGGTTGCATCCTCTTCACTCACTGGTTCGGCTGAAATGCCGCCACGCCGTCTAACTGGTGGGGCATGTGTTTGTGGCATGGGACTGAGATCATCACAGTCGTCAGGGCTGATAACCTGTTTGGTGGCATCAAGTTTAACTTGTTCCTGCAATTAAGCAATGATTTTATTAGATTTAATATATAATATATAAGTTTACAAGGGATAAGTATGCAAATCGTATTACATTTATACAAGTCCGGTATGAGCTTTAAATTTTAAGCTTATTCGAATACACAACGAATAAAAAAACTAATTCCAAGAGCCTTTCACTACTAATGGGCCAATTGCTAGTGCCGTATTTCGACTACGACGATTTTGTATTAGACTAAAGAAAATTAAAAAAAAATTTCTTTAATCTAGTACAAAATAGTCGAAATACGACTAGTGTAATTAGGCCCAATACTCCAGCTTTAATTGTGTGGACTTTGGACCAAAATAGCTGAAGTCGATTTATAATAATTTCCAGAAATTTCAATTAAAATTCAAATTGTATTCAATTACCAAATAAAAAAAAGTATTAAAGAAAGATAATCAAAAAAACCCGTAATTTTTAACAGCTTTTCTAAGTTAAACTTGTGGAGATCTGGCAACGCTAATAACTGATAGAATCATTAATTACAAACTTGTTTGATGAAATCGGGTTGTTATTTGGAAAATTGCAAGAACTATAAAATTAATAATAATTATAGTGCTCGAATGATGTATTTTTCTTCCGACAGGTTATGCTTTAAATTTGTAAAAATTTTCCGTCATCCCATGTCAAATAATGGTTGACAAACATACAGTTTCGAGAGTTCAATAAAAATGTCACATAGCTGTCAAAAAAAAACTTGAAGTTGAATGACGGAAAATCGTTAAAAAAATATAGAGCTTCTTGTCATATTGTTTTTGACTTGAGATGTTTTACGAAGGTTCACACAACTTTTCTCTAAGTGTATCTCAATTCAGCAATATAGCGCATGTGTTTGATTATGCTAAAAAGGTATTTATAAATGAGTTTTACTTTCGACCGGATTTCATACACACAACTGTAGGCGAATACAAAAAGATTTGCATATTAAAAAAAATCTCTCTAGTTATTAAATTTGCATGTTGAGATATTTTATTTTATTTTATTTTATTTAAGTCTTTTACATATTCTTGAGTTTTATTTTTGTTAGATTTTCATAATGATTAAGTGATTGTAGCTGCGTGTGTTTATTTTTCATTCGTATGACGTAAATTGAAAAATAACAACAACAAAAGTGAAAATGGAAATAAAAATTTCGCATAAAAAATGTTACATGCTTTAATTTTATACATTCTTTATAAAATCGCTCAATGCTGCTGCTGCTGCTGAATGAAATAGCATATACAACATTTTTATTTTATTTTTGTATTTACAGCTGTTTAAACTGCATTTCCCATGCACTATTGTTCATATACTACATACATATATTGTCGGGTGGTTACTGGTTTGCCACACAGTATATTAAAAATAAATTATTACTGCGGCAAACCAAAAACCACCCGACGATATGTAATTCACAAAACTCTAGTTCAGAGATGGAGGATTAACTTTTTATTTGGTACCGTATCCACGTAAAATGCTAAAAGTTACCTTTTATAAAAATTATCTTTAATAATAAGTACATATACATCATATGTATATAAAAAAGGACATTTTATAAAAACTGCTTTTAAACTAAGTATCTTTTATGAAAATTACATTTATAAAAAGTAATTTTTACAAATAGTTCCTTTCACAATAAGTACCTTTTAACATTAAGTACATTCGCTAATAAGAATCTTTTGTAAAAAAGCACCTTTTATAAAAAGTACCGTTTGTAAATACTTTTGCAAAACGTATGTGTCTGTTTTTAAAAGCACATTTTATAAAAAGTACTTATGCAAAAAGCGCTTTTATAGAAAAGCACAATTTAAAAAACTACTTTTTTAGAAAGTTCCCTTTTATAAACTCTTATAACCTGCCATAACCGCCAAAATAGCTTAAGCGACATAATTTTTGAACCTCATTTTTTGACCAAAATCGATTATTTGCTATCGTAAATAGTCGATTTTCGTCAAAAAAAAAAACCAAGTCCAAAAAATGTGTCCCTTAAGCTATTTTAGCGGTTATGGCTCGAAAAAAGGTAGCTTTTATAAAAAGTAACTTTAATAAAAAGTACCTTTTAATAATAACTGTTATAAAAAGTACATTTTATAAAAAGCCCTTTTTATAAAAAATACATTTTATAAAAAGCTCCTTTTATAAAAAGTACCTTTTATAAAAAGTATATTTTATAAAAAGTACCTTTTATATAAAGTACCTTTTATAAAAAGTACATTTTATATAAAGTACCTTTTATATAAAGTACCTTTCAGAAAAAGTACTTTTCGTAAAAAGTACCTTTTATAAAAATTACCTCTTATAAAAAATACCTTTTATAAAAAGTAACTTTTATTAAAAGTACCTTTTTTGATAATAAGCATCTTTTATAAAAAGCAGAATGTACATTTTATATAAAGTACATTTTCTAAAAAGTACCTCTTATATAAAGTACCTTTTATAAGAAGTACTTTTATATAAAGTACCTTTTATATAAAGTACCTTTTATAAAAAGCACCTTTTATAAAAAGTACCTTTTATAACAAACAGAAATAGTCGTAAGCAGATTTTTCAAACCAATTTCACAAGGCTAATTATTTTATATTATCCTAAGGCCCAATAATTGACCTCCCAATTATGTGTCATTTTGCTAATTGCCACTTAAGTTTAAGTGGCACTTAAATGTAGCTTCATTTTTTCAGTGGTTAATTAAAGTTCTTATTAAATTACGTTGAAAGTACGGTAGCACTACAAAATTTCCCAGTATTATGGAAGGCTTTTTAAACAACAGCTGTTTATTATAAATAAAAAAGTTAGGTCATCAAAATGAAGAAAACTAAAATTGCATAAAAACACATTTTATGAAACGAAAAGAGCATCAGAATACATTTTTCTATTTACATATTTCATGATTTGAAAGTATATATTGTATATGTTATATATTTATGAAAATTAAACGAAATTCTTTTTAATACGACCACATGATGTTCATGTACATGTTTTCAATAAACCCACACAAGCACAATAACATATGGTATGCTCGTAAAACTTAAGTGTGATTTAAGTTCACAAGGTTGGGCATTTAAATGTCTCTCAACTTTGTACTGAAAAATGAATTCAATACTTAAGTGGATAAAGATAAATGACATATAATTGAGAGGTCAATTATTGGGCCTAATACAAATAATAATATTAGTAAAACAAGTAGCAATTAAAAAAATAAAAAAAACCTGTCTGTGAACAACTTTGAACCGTATTTACAAAATGACGTCTGTTGGCCGCCATATTGAGTTTTGACTACTGCCACATCTTTAGTGACACTCGATTATTAGAGAATAAACTTTCGTTTGATTTAAAATTTTTCTGTTTTCAGTTTTGTAAAAATTAACATGTAAGCATTATTAAGGGCCAATTTCACCAACTCTATTTAAATATCAATTCATATTTAAATTTCGATTTTCATTAATTTTTGTATCGAAAAATTACTTTTAAATATAAATTGATATTTAAATAAGTTGCTGAAATAGGCTCTAAGCATCCTTATTAATTTGACAAGCTTTTTTCCAACAAATTATTGCCTTAAAAACTTTCAATGTACCTACAACTATTACGCACACTATACATATGTACCCACAATGTAAGTAATTGTAATTTTCTTTTTGTAGGGAAAAGCAATTCTGTTCTAATCTAATCGTAATAACAGTTCTAAAGATTATAATTTACTTTGTTTCATTGGCAAGTATTTCTATCCTCATTGGCATATAAAATATCAGATTCTTAGACGTTTACTCTATAAATGGACTGACAAATTGACTGACTGATAACTGTGACTGACGGACACAGTAGATAACTTAATTATGTGCTTGCTGACATAAACTAATGAACAACTTGCTAATTTTTTTTCCTTTTCTCCGACTCGAGAGCACATAGTAAAAGTTAAATTGTAATTGTATCATTATGATTTCTTTTTTTTTTTCGTAACATCCCATTTTACGATTTTACCATTTCAAACATTTATGCAATTTTATGATCCAATCATTTTACATAAGTATAGAAACGAAGTTGAATAAATTTTCTGCTTGTTTAGAAACAAGCAATTGTTATTCCATTTCTTTTCTTTTCTTTTCTTTTTTTTACGATGAACATATGTACACAAGTACATACATATGTACTGGTATGTAATGTACTATAATGGCACTCAAGAAAACTTTGAAATTACAAAATATTTGAAGTACTTACTACTAACGTTTTTGAAAAACGAAATTTGGGGGATTCAAAAGGTAGTCTTAAGTGTCATAATTTTTTAAATTATTTTAATATAACTAGATATTTTTGATTTTGGTTTTTCTTACAAACAAAAATTTTAAAACATTATGATACTATGGCATTTAAGACTACCGTTTGAATACCCCAAATTTTTATATGTATGTATGTGAAAACGTATATACACTAGTATATGTATGTACAGCTGTGTTTAATATAATAGCAGTGCTGCAGTCCAATATTTTTTCATGTAAAAGTCGTTAGTCTGTCAGTTAGTTAGTTGAGTTTATTTAACATAAAAAGTACAAATTAAGCTTGAAAATGCTACGGAATATCGTATTTTGTAATTTAAAACTATAATTATAATAACATATAATGAATTATAATTATAATTATGTATATATATAATTAATCCTAGGAATGATTCTTAACACCGTTTAGGTAGCGCTTAGGTAGCCGCAAAAGTGAAATATTTCCAAATTAAATTAAAAAATTTTCGCGAAATTTTTCACTATTGCGGCTACATAAGCGCTACCTAAACGGTGTTAAGAATCACTGCTAGGAAGTTCATATGTTCTAGAAGGTTGTTTATTGAGATCTTAGGTACATTTTTCTAGTTGATTGTTTCCTTGAATTTTGAACATGGGAAAAAGGTAAAAAATCAAATATTTTTAATTTTTTGCGATTTTGATCTTGAAGATGAAGTCTCGTTTTATTTTATATGTTTATAATTTTTGTTCTTTATGGCAAGAGCTGCAAGAGTATACCAATGTGAGAGTTAATCAAAATTCCGAACGGTTTGCAAGATATGAGCCTGAGAAAATGCAAAAATGACACCGAGACCCCAAATCTTTGGGGGCTCGTTAAAAACTGGGAGACACGGGTCTTTTATTTATTGGTCATTTATCATGTGTCCGTATATGTGACGCGCAAAATAGAAAGCGACCTAAGTGTAAAAACCGGTTTTGTTCAGGAGACCCATTTTAAAGATTTAAATACGTGTATCTTTGGTGTACCATAACTGAGCGTGTTGGTATTGGTCTCATTTGAAATCGACACATCTCATGACGTCAGGAACGTGTTGGTCAACCTTGAAAACGCGCGTAGGACGTCCCTAACTCTTGTTTTGTGTAGTTGGTTTTTACTGTTTTCTACCTAGCGTGCTGTTACCATGAGTTTGATATCAATTTTGCTCGCGTTTTTTCGAATCCAGGTTTATTTTCTGAAATTATGAATTGTGAATTATTATAATTCTTTTAAATCGTGAATATCGCTCTGTTAGTACGAACATTTTTTCACATAACCTTAGAATCGTCGACTTCAATTTCATAAAACGCGCATATCTCTGGGAGGGAACACTTTTGGGGCGTGGCATCGGTCTCATTCGATGCTCAGATGTTGTCCACATCAAAAAAAAAAAAGTGAAAACTGATTTTTTTTACCCTTAGGTCCCTTTCTCTATGCGCTGTCACATATGGTTATATTGTTTCGTGTTGTACTGTGTAATTATACATCTAGTGGGACGAGAGAAAACATTATTCTGAAGAAAAAAGAGCGTTGATTAATTATCTTCGAAAAAAACAAAGAAAAACATACAGAGAAATTAAAGAAATCCTTGAGTACTCTGATCAAATGATAGAAAGTAACTTATCTTATGAAAATAAAGATATAATGAGATCTTAAGATTGATGTTAGTATCGTAACTACCCGCAGATACTTATTACCAGAAATATGCTCTTATTAAAAGCATATTGTTATTAAAGCATATTAAAACAAAAAGGTTATAACTAAAAGTATCAAAATATGCCCTAAAAGCGTAAATTGTGCTCTAAAATTCGGAAATATGCCAAAAATATGCATGTAAGACTGATATATGCAAAAACATGCTTTAAAGGGTAAAATATGAAAAAATATGCACTAACAAATCGATGCCATTTGCATTTGGGGTGAACAGCTTTGAAAGCTCCTAAATTTGTTCTTGTTTCTTTGCAAAGCAAGAGCAAGCTTTATTGTCTGGTGTGTTGCTGTTGTAGCTATTGTACCCTCGTCGGTGTGAAAGCACAAAAGCTCTTTTGTAAAAGTTTGCACATTGTACATATGGTTTGGATGTAGCTGGCCTAAATTATGAAGACTATTGACTATTTAACGCAGCTAGAGCGAGATAATTGGTTGTTTAGCTTCGAAATATTCTCCTTTATCGTAGTTTTTACTGCGACTACGGCGATTTTCTAATATGTTTTACTCCAATTATATTTGCTCAATTCACAACCTATTGTAGGAGTCGTAGTTCGTGCAAACGTTGTTGGTAATTTCTTTGTAAACATTTGTTTATAAGCAATGTTTTTATTGAAATTACCAACAACTCATGTACGAATTACGACTCCCACAATAGGTTGTGAATTGAGCAATTATTCAACACAAATTTTATTGCGTACTATAAGCATAATCAATTAAAAAAACAAGTTTATGGCGAAAAAGGCGTTCATCACTCAAAATTACAGCTGATTTAATAAACGGAATAAATCGGTTTTCAAAAGGTTTTCGCAAAATCATGATAAATTAAAAATTATATAATGTTTATAATCTTAAAGTAAATATGTGCACATAATTTTTTAATTTTATTTTTTATTGTATCAATTTTGTTATTCTTACTATGTAGGTGTAGCAAGCAAGAAATTAAATTAAAATTTATTAATTCACTTGCGTCAAAAGGGAGTGCCTGCCGTGTAAACATAAAGTTACTCTTCTTATGAATTGAATAGGCTAAAGTTCGTAACGCTTTTTAAGCCAAATTACATGTGATAATTATTAATGAACAAATAACATCAAAGTTAGTTGTAAATATTCTGACAACAACACATAGTTGAACGGAACAGCCAGCCGTTTTCGAAGGCCACTAAACCTTCCTCATCAGCGTTCTTCTGTGTTTTTGGTCCACTGTGTGTGGTGTCAGTTGATGTAGATGTCTGCCTTATATACGTAACTTTATTGCAAATGGAAAAACGGCTGGCTGTTCCGTTCAACTATGTGTTGTTGTCAGAATATTTACAACTAACTTTGATGTTATTTGTTCATTAATAATTATCACATGTAATTTGGCTTAAAAAGCGTTACGAACTTTAGCCTATTCAATTCATAAGAATATAGAAACAAATACAGTTCGAAAAATAATAATTAAATTAACTAATTAATAGTCATTGGCTTGTGGCAAAAATTAAAAATAAAAATATACTTAATAGTAACAAACCAAAAAAGTTTGTCTTAAGTAGAACAAAAAATAAGCAAATTAACAAACATGTGCATACTTAGTAAGGAACAAACGACAATGGTAAGACTGTTGTAATATATATGAAAGATGGTAATATATATAGAAGATGGTATATATACATAGATGGTAACTTGCGTATACATTACGAAACACATTAGCAAATTGAAATGCAATGAATCAAACCAATTCACATATTCCATTTGCAATAAAGTTACGTATATAAGGCAGACATCTACATCAACTGACACCACACACAGTGGACCAAAAACACAGAAGAACGCTGATGAGGAAGGTTTAGTGGCCTTCGAAAACGGCTGGCTGTTCCGTTCAACTATGTGTTGTTGTCAGAATATTTACAACTAACTTTGATGTTATTTGTTCATTAATAATTATCACATGTAATTTGGCTTAAAAAGCGTTACGAACTTTAGCCTATTCAATTCATAAGAATATAGAAACAAATACAGTTCGAAAAATAATAATTAAATTAACTAATAAAGTTACTCTTGTTACTTAAAGTGTGAATGTAGTTCAAATGATTTGTTAAAAAATTGAAAGTATTTTGCAAAAGTGTGCAAATGAATGCAAAAATGCATACATTTTAACAGCACAACAAACAACACAATAAAGGTATTCACGTCAACTCTTGCAACTGTGCAAAATGCATACATACATAATTCCATTCTCTGACTTGAGCAACCTATTTTGTTAAGTTGTTATTTACTTAAGTCACATATTGTATGTTTCATGATTGTTAAAAGTTTTTGTTAAAATGGCGAAACAAAGCCGTCAAAACTTCAGTGGGTAATTTGATAATTAATTTAATAATAATAATACCTAAAGGGCAGTTCAGACTATTATACATTGTACGAGTATTAATACATGTCAAACATAATACGTGCAAGTGCAATATTGTGAATGCAAAATGTCATGACGAATTGTAAACAATATGATAAAAATTTGACACCCCATAAGACTTGACCATTTTTTTTTTTTTTTAATTTTTCTACACTGATCAGAGTTGCATTATTACAAAATCAATAAACAAACTGACAAGTCGTCTGTTTTGACGACGATGACGTGCCGTCGTTTATAGTATATTTATGTGATGAAAGTCTTTATACATGTATTAGGGGTGGAAAACTATCAATGGCACTATCGATACTATCGATAGTTAATTTTTTTTTTGGTGCCTATCGATGTTTTAATTCTGCAATCGATTAATACTTGAAAATAATCGATATTTTTTAGTCACTATCGATAGTAAATGATACACCACTTAAACCAAAAAGTGTAAATATGTTGCTTTTCATAAACAATAATAGCTGAATGACGGGAAAATTTCTTCCGCTGAGCTCACCTTTTTTTTCATACAATTATTTTAGTTTTGTTATTTCCCAATAAGCAGTTTTGCTTGAAATCAAGTGTAAAACAATTTTTATTCAAGTCACATATTCAATTGTCAAGGGTTGAATTATGCTTGATTTACACTTTATTTCAATAGTATTCTCCAGTGAAAAGGAAGTTGAATTCAAGCCTTGAATTATACTGTAATTCAACCTTGTATTACAATTGAATTCAAGTGTATATCAAGCTTAAAAAACAATGCTTTTAAAATAGAAAGCAAAATGAAATCGACAAGTTTCCTTATAATAATTGTCTGCATATCTATCTTCACTATTTTTTTCACGTTATTAATCGCCTTTTGTTTTTTAAAAATTCACTTTTTTTATTTATCTTTTTTTTATTTTTTACCACAATTTTAATTTTATTAATAAATAAATTATTTATTTGACAAGGTTTGAACATGTTGTTTGATTTTTTATTTCAAAATATTTTCAAACTTGAATATTACTTGAAAAAATGGTTGAATTCAACTTTGTTTCCAGTTAAATTTCAAGTGCTTGAATTTTAATTTTTGAGTGCTTATTGGGTAATTGAACTGACAAATAAAATTCTATTTTATTTTGTTTTGTTTAAAAATATTTTGTTTTGAATTTTTCCGGCCTGTCCCACGATGGCACCAGAAATCGTTCGATCGACGACTTGTATTACCAACAACAATAACATTAGAAAATTTTTTGTTGTTTTCAATATAAGTATTCTATCGAACGATTTCTGGTGACATCGTGGGACGGGCTGTTAGTGTATACGAGGGTGGATCATTAACTGAGTGTCTGTTTGAATTTCCCGTCTCTTGATTGAAATGGCAACACTGCTCCTGTCAAGAGGCAACTGTCAGTTGACTCCTGTCTAAATTTGAACAAGCTGTGTTATTTAGTTTGTGTGTGGCAGCCGTTGATAACGGACTACCTCGCCTTTTGAGAAGAAAATGGAAAAAAGAGAATTTCGTGTGCTCATTAAACATTATTTTTTGCGGAAAAAAACCATCAATCAAACCAAGGAAAAGCTCGATAAATACTATGGGGACTCTGCACCATCGATTTTAATGGTAAAAAAGTAGTTTACTGACTTTCGTTGTGGTCGCACAAGTACAAATGACGCTGAACGTTCTGGAGGGCCAATTGAGGTCAGTACACCCGAAAATGTTGAAAAAATCCACGATATGGTGTTGGCCGATCGAAGAGTAAAAGTGCGTGAGATTGTTGAGGCCATAGCCATTTAATATGGCAGTGTGGTTTCGATTTTAAATGATCAGCTGGATTTCAGAAAGTTGTCTGCAATATGGGTGCCGCGTTTGCTCTCAATTGACTATAAACGTAAACGTGTAACAATTTCAAAGGATTGTTTAGAGTTGTTTAACCGCAATCTGAATGAGTTTTTGCGGCGTTTTGTAACTGTGGATGAAACATTGATCTATTACTATACTCCAAGATCAAGCAGCAGTCTAAACGTGCTCCGAAGAAGGCCAAGGTGTGTTTGTGGGACAATAAGGTGATGGCAACAGTTTTTTGGGATGCAAGCAATACCAAAGCAATAAACGGCGAATATTATGCCAACTTATTAGACCAATTTAATGAGGATTTAAAAAGAAAACGAACCCATATAGCGAAGAAGGTATACAAAAACTGGAGAAACGTTGGACTAAGGGCTAATAAATCAGTCAAAGTTTAAACGCTGGTTTAGTTAAACTAAACTAAAATTTATATGTAGTTTAAACTCAACAGGAGTAAATCAGTGAACCATACCTTATGTGTAGTTTAAAAAATAATATTGTGGCAGAACTGGAATAAATGTCAAAAACAGCTGTTCTGCAGCAGGCTATCAATTCTTTGCACAATCAAAAAGGCAAAAAAGTTGACAAATTTTAATTGAAGGTCGCCAAATTTTACTGAGAAAGAAATTATATTTATGCTTGGCGAAGTAGAATAGTATAAAAGAATAATAGAGTGTAAGAAAACAGGTCGAATAGGATCTGAAGAAAAAGTAGAGGTTTGGAAAAAATTTGAGTGCTCATTTAATGCAAAACATATGGTCTGTTAGTAACAAAACCATATGGCCTGTATTGGTAGTTTAAACGGCAGTTTAAATACTGTATTGATTTATAGGTTTGCAAGTTTAAACACATTTTAAACCAAAAATAGAGATTAACTTGCAATGATTTATTAGCCCTAAGTGTATTGAGTTAAACGGAGATTATGTTGAAAAATAAATTTTTGTTTTGCAAAAAAAAACTGTGTTTCATTAAAAAAGTTACGGACTTATTGATCCGCCCTCGTATAAATATGTACATTATACGAGTACCATACAACTTCGATACTATCACGATAGTATCGTCGATATATCGATAGTTTTTCTAACTTTCGATAGTCTTGAATCGATATATCGATAAAGTTTTTTAAACTATCGAAAACTTTCGATAGTGACACTATCTTTCTTTAGTCAAAAAATATCATATCAAAGTTGTTAATATTAATATGATTTACGTCCCTTTTCACAATGTATGATTAAGAGTTAACGTGAACTTTAACTGAAAGTTTTTCATGCAAAACTTGCGGTTAAAGTTCCTGTTAGCTTTTAATTGTACATTGTGAAAAGGGCCGTAAATAGTAAATTTTTTATATTCACTTTCTTAAAACAGGTCATAAAAGCTCAAAGATAAAAGTAATTACTTATCGCTTTTTAAAAAAATATAAATAAATATTGCTTAGTAAAATTTATATATTTAAAATTAACTAATAAACAAAATTGCTACAGAAATAAATTCGACTGTTTGAACATTGTCAATTGCAAATAATGTTTATTTTATTAAGCACTTGCTAATTAAATTGGAAATTTATGACATTTCAGCTTAACTTATCTAATGCAAGTATTAAAAATTTTGTTAATTGCTTAAATTTTAAATTTCAAAGTATCCCATACATAAATATAAAGTGTACATACTGGTATACTGGCGGTATACATATGTACGTCACACTCAAAAATATAATCCCACCTAGCATTTGGAAGATTGTTTTGGCAAAAATCGCCTAAACGAGTCTTCTTTGAGTAAACTGATTAGACCCTTGCACGCTTAAAAGACTATCGGATTATGACATATGTGAACGTACTGAAATCCCATTCATCTTATGCGATTGACGTGTCACTTAATTTGTTATCGTCCGATTGTCGATGCAATCACGGATGTGACGATTTGAGCCCTGCTTTGAAAAACGTGTAATAAAGTAATAAAAGACGCATTAAGGAGAGTCGCACGTGACTTTCTACAGTCAAAAGTATGTTTTAATTGTTTGTGCGATTAATTGCATGTGTCAACAAATACTCTAATATGATTAAAAATTTCTTAATTAAAATGCCAGCTGGGATATACTGTACGTAGTAGGCTGTATTATTGCCAGTTTTTAACATGTGCGTAGGAGGCAGCATGTAGGAATAATTTTTTAGACCATGGAAAATTTTAAAGATTGTTTTTGAAATTATTTCTTTCTTTTTTTCTGCGAATTTGTCAGAGGAGTCCCCAGTGTTTTCTTCTTTCAATGAGAAAAAAAGAGGAGAGGTGTCTTAGAACACCCGGTTATAGCTATGCTCATTAGCTATATGAAACAAATTTCATGTGTGAAATTATATTATATGATGATGTCAATTTCGCCGCAAATATTTCAAAACGTTTGCATTTAGTACCCATTATTTTCTTTTCTAGCGGCGTACGATTAAATTGATGTATTGTTTGTAGCTGGTGGCGGCTGTTAGCCGGTTTACAGCCGATCGGCAGTGTTTTCTGGTTTGAGCTAATGTGCAAAAACAAAACAAAAACAAGTTTTCATTGTTTTACTTTTGTTTTTGTTTCACTCACTTCAAAGAACCAAACAAAACAATATCAAACAATTTGTTTTGTTTATTTTCGTACTCTGCTTTTAAGTACAGGGTGTTTTTTTAGAGGTATAGAACTTCGAATTGAAATAAAACACAAGAAAATCGTTTTAATGTCCATCAATTTGGCTTTATTGGAAGGATAATTTTATGCCATTAATGTTTAAATATGATTTCGGGCATGTGGCCGCCGCGGCTGGCTCGAATAAAGCCAATTCTACAGGTCCAATTTTCAACCACTTTTTCGAGCATATGGGGCCGTATGTTGGCAATAACGCCACGAATGTTGGCTTCCAAGTCCCCTAACGTTTCTGGTTTGTTGGCGTAGACGAGCGACTTCACATATCCCCAAAGAAAATAATCCAATGGTGTCAAATCACACGATCTTGGTGGCCAATTGACAGGTCCATTCCGCGAAATTATGCGCTCATCGAATGTTTCCTTCAATAAATCGATTGTGACGTGCGCTGTGTGGCATGTAGCGCCGTCTTGTTGGAACCACAACTCATCCACATTCAAAATCTTAAAAATCTTCCATAAAGTTGATGGACAAAGCTCCAATTGCTGTGCACGGTGGCGAATCGATTCATTCGGGTCCTCTTCAACACTTTGCTCTACAGCGGCAATTGTTTCTTCGGTGCGCACTGTTCGACGTCTCTGCGGATGCGTATTATCACATAGAGTAAACGTAGTGCGAAAACGATCCATGGTTAACCGAATTAATTGCTCTGATGGACGATTATGTCGACCATAAAATGGACGGAGCTTGCGGTAAACTTCGCGAACTGAACCATTATTTTCGAAATAAATTTGCACGATTTGCAAGCGTTGTTCTTTTGTCAACCTGTTCATGATGAAATGGCAAACCAAACTAAATATTAATCACTTGACAGCTGACAAAATGGCCGCCAGTTAAAAAAGTGATGCCAACTTAAAGTTCTATACCTCAATAAAAAACACCCATTACATACAAAGAAATCAAAACAAAAATAAATTTATAACTGTAATAGTGTAGATTATTTTTGTTACGAAAATCACATCCTAACTCCTGTATCGCGCAATAAATAGCATAGCTATAAAATTATACGCAATGACCTTTGAAAGTGTATAAACAAGCATGTCATACTCTTATGATGTCAGGTACTTTTTTGCCACTACACTATAGCTAATTTGGCCCACTTTTAGGCCAAAATTAATTTCAGCAAAAGTTTTGGACCGATAAGGCTGAAATTTGGAATACATGTAAGAGTTTTTCATGAACACGCACAGCTTTGTTTTTTTTTTCATTTTTGTAATAGTAGAAATTTTTATGAAAAAATTAAAAAATTAAATATCTCGAAAATGAACGGTTAAATTTTTATGAAATTCAGCACGATGAAATACGCAGGAGGTCTAAAAAAAGCTTAGAAAAGTCGTAAATTTTTCCTTTTAAAACAAACAAGTGTTTCATTTCATTCATTTAATGTTTCGTCATCTGCAATTTTTTTAAGCATATAATTCAAAACAGCTGTTTCTTTCTCTTCTTTGGTTTTTTCTTCGAACGAAACTTTATCAAGTTCGCTTTAACAGTAAAAGTTGCTTGGAAAAAATGGATATATCAAAAAACACAAAAAATTGCTGCATGTAAGTCAATTCTTCAATTGAAATCATAATGAAGTCTTTTTTTCTCTATTCTTTGATTTTCATTGTATTACTTAGTGTTTTGTGTAGTTTTTTGTTTGCTTTGTGTTATATTTTGTTCCAAAGTTAAAGCGATTTTAATTTATAGTACATATCGTCGTCCCAGAATAGTTTTGCTCCACCGACCATTCTTAAAAAAAATGAGTTAGGTATGTAATGTATATATTTTTAATACCGTCTTTCTGAATCAAAAACGCGTTTCACGAAATTTTTTATGGTTTCTGAGATATTAAGCATTAATTTGACTTCCTATCCATTATTTTTAGGTTTAGTACGTATTGGTTTGCTGTATACGCCGCTGTTTGGCTATTGCGTCAAATTCTTCATACAAAAACGTACGAAGTAAAGTTAACTCTTGTTTTGCTTCATTTCTATAAGAAATGTTTAATAAAAAAAGAAGGTGCCGTAAGAAAAATTCAACAGCCGACTGTTTAGCAAAAACATCATCACCCAGACGCAGCCGCCGATTACATGTTTTAATATAAACTTATTTAGCACTAAAATAAAATAAAAGAAACCTTAATTATGCATGTTTGAGTATAACAGAAATCATTTAATTGCATTTTTTATATTAAATAAACTTCAATTATAGGCAAATCTCGATTTTTTCTTGTGTAAGTGTGTAAACGGATCGATAGTTAAAAATATTACGGCGGCGGCTTCTTGGTCGGCGTTAAACGATCGACTTATTTCTCTGAACAGCAAGAAAAGCAAACAAAACAACAGTAAAGTATACGTATGAAGCACAAAAAGTTACTTTTTGAAAATAAATTACGAAAAGTGGTGTATGCGGCACAAAACGTATTTTTACTTTTACAATAAAGTAATACTCGTATTAACTTCTAACTTCATTCGTGGAAGTTCATAAAAATTTAAATTTTCCTTCAAATCATATGTCGGAAGCAGTGGGTGCAAATACAAAATAAAAGTCCATCGAGTATATTTTGAGAAAACTTCATATAAACCTTCTTTGTCGTTTTTCTCCACTCCAACTTTGCGGCGTATGGGATAAACCAATTCTGAGGCGACGATATGTATATTTGACATAAGGCTGTTGTTAACGCTACCAAATATTCAAGATAATATATGGCAGCTACCAAATTCTTAAAAGTCTCTTTAAAATTTACTAACACAAGTGATTTATAATTGGGAGGATTTATAGTTGGGAGAAAACGATAGTCATAATGGTCATATAAAATTTTTGTTTGAAATAAAAACAAGAGCAAAAACAATTATAGTTAAATCTTTAGAATATTATGACAATATGAACTTTGTGGCTAGCGTTTGAATCCTCTAAAAATCTTTAATAAAAATTAATTTAATGAATGATATGAATTTAAATTGTGCACATCTTTCTTTAAGGTATTGATAGGCAAAGACCCCATTTATGAGAACAGATTAATATCGCTTGAGATGCTACATAGCCGGCCTTGTTCTGTAAGTCGATCGATTTGAAACCGATTTTTTTTAATTTTTTTGTTATATAGATTCCAAAATATCATATTTAAAAGAAAATTATCGTGTATGATTTTAAACACATCTGCATGATCATTATTAATTTGTTGTAAACGAGAAATTTACTCGGGTTCGGTTTACAGAATGGGTCCGATAATAAGACGGTGTTGCCACTTGTTTGAAAAATAAATAAAAGTTTCGAGTTGTAGTATGTACATATAATTTTTTATCAGATTAATTAATATTTAGCAGAAACAACTTACTTTAATATTCTACTTATAACATTTTTTCCAATTTAATTATATGCGTTCATCTTTTAAACATTTTTAAGCTTTTACAAATAAAATTAATTTTTATTGGCTTTTCGCTTGAAAAAATAACATATTGTAAATTTCAATATTAGTTTCTGCTAATAAAAACACACAGTTTATGCATATGTATACCTACATTAGGGCGGGTCGTTTTAAAAATCGCACAAATTACAAGGAAAATCATATTCTAGGGATCAAAATAAGAAACTTTGCCGAAGGAACCATACCTCTAAAATGTATTTTGTTGTCCCGACTTTTGATCCGAAGGGTAAAATTTTGAAAAATCTCACTTTGACCCATCTAGAGTTCCTTAATCGAGTCAAAATGTATGGCCTACCCCCACTAATTTTGGAGGGCCGACCCACCTATGCCAGTGGCACACCCTCTGGAATATTTCAAAAAATCACAATGTTTGTATGGGGAACCCACCAGGGGTGGTTCCAGGGGTATGCCACTGGCATAGGTGGGTCGGCCCTCCAAAATTAGTGGGGATAGGCCATACATTTTGACTCGATTAAGGAACTCTAGATGGGTCAAAGTGAGATTTTTCAAAATGTTACTTACAAATTTTCTTATTTTGTTTTTGTTTTCAATATAAATAAGCGAACGAAAATTTGTTGTCGACATCGTGAAACAGGCAGTAAATGTTCATTTTATTTATATTATTTGAAAATACGGACTTTTAGCAGATATTGATATGAGTTCAAATTGTTTAAAAAGATGTTGCAGCGGAGATAGAATTTTTTAAATTCGTTTCAAATTTAGTAAAATTTTTAATAAAAAATAAAAAATGGTTTCCATTCCTGCAGAATGGGTGAACTAGGACACGCGCTTTAAAAATGTATAAAACCATATAATGAATTTTTACAAAATATAATAATATTTTATATTTTCATTAATACACATACATACATATAAAAGGTACGTACTGTTAAATCTTTTAAGAAGTCAGGGCGTTTCTATTTAGTTTTCCCTCTCTAATTTTTTTGTTTGCATCGGTATAATCATTATTTTTACAATCGAACCACCATGCAACAGTTTTTTTTTTTTCAAGTTATACGAGTATTACTTCCTTGCAATATGCATAAAAAAACACATACATATTTGTTTAAGAGTCTGTTTTATTATTATTTGAAATTATTTTAAATGTTTATTTGAACAGCTGCATCTCATAAAAAGAAAAGTATTATTAATTGTTTAATAATCCGTTAAGAAAATGGTTGATTTATGCCATAAATTTTATGGCCTGAAATAAGAAAAATGGCCATTTTAATGCTGACAATAAATAAGTATATACGTAAACGTGTACGAGCAGTGTAGCGTTGTCAACTTTTATATTTCAAAATGCACTGGAACCAAGGAAAAACTCGTTATTACCACACACAAAAAGTATTAATGTAAAATTTTAATGCGTAAAGGGTGTTTTCTTTTTAAGCCAACGGAATTTTAGAATGTAAAAACTAACACAAAAACTTAAATTGTAATCCAAAAAATTGTTGCTGGTTTGTTTGCAATAATCTCCAAAATAGCTTAAGCGACATATTTTGTGAACATCGTTCTTTTGACGAAAATCGATTAGTTACGATCGCAGATAATCGATTTTCATCAAAACATTAAGTTCGAAAATTATGTCGCTTAAACTTTTTATTATTATTATGCGCTTATGGCATATTATGCCAGTGACCACAAAACATACAGATGTGACCCGAGATGGAAGATAAGCGTGTGTTTCTATTTCTCTCACTTTCCCTCAAATTTGTTCGGCGATTTTATATTGATTCTTCATTTTTGCGCAATATGTAAAATTTAAACGTGTTTTATTAGTTGTGTTAATTGGTAAGTTATAATGCACAATAATATCAAATACACTCGGGGTATTCACAATAAGTGTTTTGAAATTTTAATATGGCAACATTGTGAGCTGGTATCAGTCATGTTGCCATATTGAAAATTTAATGTTTTGTGCCCTTTTGCATTTGAGAAATTGAAGGACAAACAGACAAAGTTTGTTGAAGAAGGGGCGAAGATGTGTGTAGTACACGGCCCTCTGTACCCCGGCTTGCCATTTTAGCACTTTTAGTGCTAGATTTAGCACTTTTTTTCTTCGTTTAGCACTAAAGATTTTGAAAATACTGCTAAGTGCTAGTTTAGCACTTTCTTAAAACTATTTGGCATTTTTTGCCCTTTTTTATTTTATTAAATTTATAAATGTTCCATAGATAGTTCATTAAGACAAATTGCGAGCCAATTAATATTATATGTTTTTATCAAATTTATTTAACTTCATTAAGTGTTTAGTATGACACGAGCCATATATGTAACTGAACCGCTCTGAGGTACACATATAGGTAAAGTACATTAAAGTACGCCATTTGAAATACTAAATTAACAAAACCTGTTTTAATAATAATTTTATTGTTCAGCTTAACAAAAAGTACAGTCAAAGCTAATGTGAGCCTAAGACTTTAGTTGCCGGTTATACGATTAAGTTTCAGTAAAACTATACAACATGTGCAATTGGTATATATGTTAATTAAATCGGTTCATCTGATTTATCTATGTATGATGATTTTTCCTTCTTGGTATTCCATTCGCAGCCGAATGCAAAATTTATAAATTAAATATTTCAAGCGGCCTACAATATAATTGAATATGTTATTGTTCACATCGTAAAAATGTCAAACCTAGCACAATTTACGCAACTATGGAATGATTAGATACAAATCTTTCAAAAAATATGGCGAAAATTTTCTCACTGTAAAAAACTTTGCATAATACTATATAATTTTTCCAAAACATGACATAATTATATTTTCTTTGTTATGAAAAAATATTGTGCCACCCACCTATAAATATGAAATACACGTTAGCGATGAAACTTAAGAAATAAGAGAAACTAAGAATGTTAACTGATTTTAGCACTTTTTTGTGTGTGTTGTAGAACATTTTAGCACTTTTATTTGTGCAATCTAGCACTTTTTCTCTTACATCGTATGGCAACACTGTCTGTACCGGACATTTTTTCATTCTCTTTTCTTATTTTCGCAATTTATTCTTGTTACTGCATATGATTTTTCTCATTACAACGGTTGTATGCAGCGTTACCATTTGTCAAGTTTTCCCTTTTTTGGAAGTTTTTTGATTTGCCAAACAGATTTTTGAAAATATAAATTTTTTTCAAGTTTTTTTATAAATATGTCCATAATTGAACTTTTGCAGTATATTGAATGAAAATATTACCTACGTAATGTTTGTATGCAATAAAACGAACTTATATTTTCTCACTCCCTTGTTACTGCAACAGTGTCTAAAGGCTCAGTTAGCCTAGCCATTTTCATTATTTTTCACATAACAATATCGATCAGCTCTTTTCTTTTAAAATTTTGGTACTTTTGTAGAAAAAAAGTTTTTGTTTTGGAAAAAAGTTTTTTTTTCAGATTTAGGAAGTTTTTTTAAAAATATATATGGTAACGCTGGCTGTATGGATACTTGATGTGTATTATCAAGGCATATGGTATATACATATGTGTATGTGTGTAAGTAGAAAACACGAAGAAGAAGTATTCAAACTACAAAATTTCTGTCTGTCTACTAAATTTGTTCGGGCAAGAACAAAAGAGAATTGAAAAAATGTCCGGCGAGAATTGTCTCAAATGTAAATTGGGACTTTTTATGCTTTCAAATTTACCATCTGGTAATAAATTTGATTTGCACACAAACAAAAAAACAACAAACTTGCCATACCCATATTAAAGTATTGAAATTGAAATGTTGCAATATTAACCGCCATTGTTACGACTTGAAGATAAAGTTCCGCATAGTTAATCCTAGCTTTAGCAAAACTCAACTATAAAGTGAACTTTAAAAGTTTTCCATTATTATAACTGTCCGATCAAATAAATAATAACATTTTTGTTTGGTGGCAACATTTCTGTGGATATTGTGGATATTGATTGTTAAAAATACTTAGTGGCAACTACTGGCTTTTGTTTATTTTCCAAATTACAAATAAAGTGAAACCATTTTTGTCAAGGATTTTATTTTATTTTTGTATTATTTTATGTTTGTATTGTACTATTTTTGTCTTGTGTCATATTTTGTTCAAATAAAATTTGCCTGTAATATATTAAGTAAAAAGTGTGGCAACGTATGAAAATGTGGCAACTTTAAATGACTAAACCTCATCATATTTCCAAACAAAAATCATGGATCATGGCGAGGTAACGATTTCTATGAACCGTAAAGCGAGGTACGGCTTCATTTTTTAAGAAATGAAGCCCAGTGATAACAATAAGCCGCACTAAATGGTGCATTTTTCTGAATTTAAGGGAGTATCTAGGTTGTATTGTGGATTGGTTTCACTACATATGCGGCAATTTTGTTTATTACCAAAACTCGTTGAGGCAAAAATGAGCCTCATCGCCGAAGACTATTTTGCGGTAAAACATTATCTATAATTTGCGCGAATTTGTGACTAAATTTCAAAGTAAAGTTGGATAGTTTGTTAGCATTGTTCAAGCATTAATCTATTCATGACAATAGCTGTGTTCAAGTACTTTCCCAGTAAAATCCAGTAACTGAGTAAATACTTGGTAATATAAAGAAACTACTCTCAATAAAAACGTTTGCATATAAAAGTACGCCAAAATACATGCAACAGCTGATTGCTGATACTTTTGGCGTTAAAAAATTATAGATATGTGTATGCAAAAAAAATATATGTACATACATACGTACATAGGCCGAGTTTACATCTGGCGCACATGTGCCCAAATAAGCGTAACCACTAATTACTAATGAAAAACTGTTTTATTCAAAATGCTTAAGGGTAGGCTTACATTGCATTAACAATGTTATTTCTGGCAACGTTGGCACAAAAAAATTTCCCGTTCACACGGTTATAAGAAATACATATTTAGCACATTTTTCTGCAAACCGTCTGTACACAGCTTAACTTTAATTATACGAAATGGAATACTTAAACATCATTTATGCTTTAAAAACGAATAGAAACCATAGAGATTCGTTCTATAAAAATATCATCTTCGAGAAAATGAGATACAGAAGATGCGTTCTAGAAATTAATCTAAATCTTATATAAAAGGAAATGATCATAAAAATGTTTAGCAAATTATATATTTATATTATATTTTTGTACATGAATGTGCGTACATATCGTTACCTCAATACAGAAAGGGCCTAACTCATTTTTTATTTTTAAATCAAGATTTTTGCATTTTTCGATTCATTCTTCTATCGAAATATACACAAAATCGATTTCAAAGAAACAAATTATGAGTTAGAACATTTCTATATTAAGGTAACGATATGTACATATGTATGTATATATACATATGTATGTACATATAACATCTGAAATAAATTTGCAAATAACATATTTTTAACTAAAGAGAAATTACTAAACACGCTATATACATACATACATACATACATACATACATACATACATCGATACATACATACATACATACAAAAATAAGTACATAATTAAACTAAAACCAACCTTAGACATTATTTGCGACAGATTTAAATAATCTTAAGCCCAGTGTTGTGTTGTTGAGTTGAGTAATGCTGGTCGTTAAAATGGCACAACACACAATTTAATCAGCCAAAAAATCAAAGTATTATTGCACTAATGAATGAATAAATAAATCGCAACAGTGTGTGCAACTTAACACTAATGTTAAAAGTAATATAATTAAATGCTGCTGCTTGTGTGACACTGTAAATGGATTTTTAAATTAGCGCCAGCAACAAGAACTATGTATGAACAGGTAATTTTATTAACTTTTTTTTGTCACAAAATTATATATGTAGTTAATCCAATTACGTTTTAATGCACTATTATATAAATGCCTTGAATTGATTTTTTTAGTAAACACGTTTAATGTTTCACATAAAGTAATTTTTGTTTTATTTAAAATTTTATTTTATTTTTAATATTTTTTACAAATCGCTTTAGCACTTAAGAACCAATGACAGAATCAATGTCATAGAAAAAGTGTTTTTGTGCTTGACTAAATTTTGTTCAAATTTGTAGAAGAGAACATACTCGTACAAAAGTATTTATTTTTTTAATTTAATTTTTTTTTTTATTTTTGGTCACTTGTATAAGAATTATTAAAAATAATTTGTGCTAAATATTTACACACATATACAACACATTCACATTTAAAAAAATTGTTGAGAGCTAAATATTTATATATACATAAGTACATACATATATTTTTTTAGATACAATAAATTGTGGTGTCTCTTTTTCCAATTTCAGTTTGAACCAAAGCACAGTGGGACTGCACAAAAATAAATGCTTTGTTTTTATAAAAATACGTGGGCGGTCGTAAAATAAGTAAGTATTGAAAATTATAATTGAAGCACAGCCGCGAATAAGGTTTTAAAAGACAATTTTTAAAAAACCAGTTTTTTCACAGATTACCATTAACATAACTCTCTTGCGTTGTTCAAATATAAAACCATTCAAAATTATGCATCTTATCGCCGTCAAAATACAATTACAAATCGGTCAGTCAGTGCAAAACTTTGTAAGTAACTAATAAAATCATGCAAACAAAATTGTCGAAAATAGTTGATAAATGTAGCAGAGATACAAAAAGAAAAGCTAATGCTAGTTATCATTAATTTCAATAAGCTAAAAAAATTTTAACGAAAAAAGCAATCTTGCTTCAAAATACGTTTATTGGCTCTCCTGAAAAATTATTATTTTGTCACTTAAAACATTATTCGCGGCTAACCTTCAATTATCATAGTGAGTTTTATTTCTTTATAAGACATTTTTCGGGCGAGAGGTGTTCTATTAAATTGTCATATCGACGGCTCCATTCTAAAACATAATAAGACCAAAAAAGCTAGTTTTGAAATAAACGCCTTCAAAGTTTATTGGTGATATGTCGGGAATGTTATGAGATAGAAGCTTGAGACTTTTTGTAATCATATAATAATTGCAATGGAACTTTTTTAAATTTAAAAGTGCCTTAGAATACTTAAGATTGCATACAAATCTGTTACCCATTCCTATAAGAAGACTTGGCGTCTTACAACTACAATGGTCATCTAAGTACATATAGAATGTTGTAGTTTTGGAGAAAAATTTAAATTAATTTTTTTCGACTACTTTATTCCAAAGTGTACTTAATTTTAAGTGTAAAATTTATAATGAAATTTTCATGTATGTACACTGCTATATATTTAGCTTTTCAAATATATAAATCCCAACAAACTTGAAGAGGTGAAGATATATTGAGTTATAAAGACCGTCACAACATTAGAATTTTTCATATATTTTGTTGGTCATTTTGATGTTTTGCAAAATATGTATTAAAATTATTTGCCTACTATATAAGTAAGTATTGAAATCATCACCATTTCTATGTCACTTTTTTATATTTATTGTTATTAACAGCCTGTTTGTGTATGACGTTGACGATGGAAATCTTGACGTTTCTGTAATAGATTAAAGAAAAGTTGTAGAAGTTTCCTTTAATATATTACAAAAACGCCAAGATTTCTAACATCAACGTCTTACACAAACAGGGGGTAAGTTCATGTTTTAATTTTTTATCGTCTATTTATAGATATTTTATTATTTTTATTTATAAAATTTTTTTTTATTTTTTTATGCCCACTGTGTTAACATACAAAATTCACTGACATTTTTTAAACACAAAATGTAGTATTTCCACCCGGCACACGTACAATTTTAAATGACAAAATTTTGTGTTTCTAATTTTTTACTCGATATTCGCATTAAAAAAAATAATTTTTTTTTCAATATCTTTTTATTATTATCAATTTGTATCTAAAATGTCTTATGGAATTATTCGCAAAAATTAATTATTCAATTTAAAAGTTTCTTAAGATGAAATAAAAAATAATATAAAAAAATATTGTGTACGAGTATAATTAATTAATGGCACTTTTTTTCTTCTAATTTTGAGCTACCGTTACGTTTCGTTATGTTTGCCAAACTGTGAGCACAACAATAGCATACAGTAAGTAGTACGAGAACGACTGATTCACTCGTATAGTCACCGCCATTGTTGTCGTTGTTGTTTCAACTGGAAAGGTATGTATATGCAGGGTGACCGATGACATTTTTCAAAAAGTGGCACCAAATAGGGGTTTTATCAAAAAAAAGGGGCAAAATTAAAAAAAAAAATGAGAAAAATACACTAAACTTTTTATTTTCAATGCATTTTTATATAAATCAGCCTAAAAAAAGTAGGAAAAAGGTGGCAAGGATGTCGAAAAAGTGGAAAAGTGGAATCGATATATCGAAAAAGTTGCAATTTGCCACTTTAGTCAGTCAAACGGTCACGCTGTGTATATGTAATCGTGTATTTGATTTTAATTACCACCGCTACTTTTGCAATGCATTTGTTTGAGTATTGTTTTTGTTTTGCTGTTCTTATTTATGTTTACTTAACGAATAAACATGTTTGAGTATTTGTACATGTGATTCGATTCTTTTACAAATACAAATACATAAGTACTTCGTACATATGAACATAATAGCAAAATCAGTGTTGCCGCTTCAATAGTCTTGGGTTAAAATTCTTGTTTTTCTTACTTGATTATTTGGCAAAAAATTGATTTTTTTTCAGTTCGCTAAGTGCCTATTCGCATTATGCATTTTTAGCCTGGCTTGTTTTGACAATTTTCTTTTAAGCCCCATACTAAAGTCACGCAAATTTACGTTAGGACTTTTTCTTAATGCTAAGAGTACGAAAACGCAAGGAGAAATGTCAAAAATTACCTCGATTTTAATTCAAAAAGACTGCATGCAAAGGCAAGCAGAAAAGGCACAATATAAATTGCGTCTAAGGCGGATATTACGTGTGGCCTTTATAAATACACTCTTGCTATTTTGGCATTTTCTTTGTTTAGAACAGAATTTTTGGGTAAAAATATGAAGATTAGAAGGAAATAGTAGATTTTATTGGATATAATTGCAAAATAAAAGTAATAAATTTTGAAATTTAATACAGTGGCAACACTGTGTTAAATTAAATAAACTCCAAGCGATTAAAAAGCAATGAGTACATTGTCATATCCAACAGTAACGGCAGTTAAGTATGCTATTTATTAAGGTTGATATTATCAGTGAGTAAAGAGTTGCCAACTACTATTGTTTTTAAAAATCAATTTTTACTTTAGTTACTCACCTACCTAAATCTGCGCGTCAAGCTTTGAAGCTAAAATGAGCATACTTAAATAAGAGCGCCAGCGTTGTGGTATAAACAGTCATGGTGACTTATCTTTTTTAATGTATTAGGGTTGAAGATAAAATGCATATAGACGTTGCTTATCTTCTATAATATAATACACCATATAATATCAATAAAAAAATTATATAAGACCGCTAGATTGACCTAAAAATAGCAAAAGTGACATTAATTTTAAGAAACAATCAAACAAAAACCAGTTTTTAGCAGCCGACTTCAGTACTAGTATTTTGACACCAATATCAATGCAACCAGAAAACATTTTGATATTTTTTGAAACTTCGAATGCAATTATAAACACGACTGCACACTATACAACCAGCAACGCAAATGCCTGGTTGCGCAAAAATGTTGCAAAGTGTGCACAAAGATGGATGCAATTGCAGAGAAAATGTGAGCTTTTTATGACCACTGTATATCGTTTTCTTGCCAAAAATGAAAATTGCTAAATTTCGAGTTGGCCTCCTGCAAAGCATACAAGAGCGGTATGTACTAATTCAAAGTTTAATATCCGATCCCTTTTTTAATGATTGTGTATCAAACATCCAAACACAGTCATAATCATAATATGTATTACGAGAACAAAAATATCCTCTGAAGAAGTCAACAAACAAGTTTCAAAAAAGGAATCATCTAGATTCTACTTAAACCAATAAATAAGTGGCAATAAATTGGTTTTATTAATATTAAAATAGATTTGGACTTTTTAGATTAAAAATTCTAACGCACTTTATAAATAGCATTGGTTAAACAATTTCAATTCAAATGTTTCAATTTTAAAGTTCATATTGTTCCTATAAAAATTTTGGTCTTTCAAGGTCATTTGTGTCTTCTTCTTCTGTTTCAATTTTATTTTATATATGTATGTACATATTTTACGAGTAATGTGAGATAAATGGGCAGCTTAACACACATATAAATTTCTTCTGAAGTGTTTGCTGAGTGTAGTGCAAAAACAAATATAAAACGGTGGGAAAATATTCTCACACCCTCTCTCATTATAGATATGTACATACGTATACGTGTGAAAAATAAACTTAATTAATAATACACATACGCAACCATATACAGTATAATTGAAAATTAAGTATACGCCTGAAGTGGAATAATGAGAGTTTGCTAAAACTATAACAAGAGATAATTTTAACGCACAAGAACAATTTTAATTTTGATTAAAAAATAAACTTTTTACGAAAGCATAAAATTAAAAACGGAATATAAAGAGTTGAGACAGTTGAAATGCAAAATGCCGTAACTACACTTTTTTAGATTTTATAGGAGAATGAAAAAACTAAACAAATAAAATTTCTCTATTTTCGTTTTTAGTTCGGCTGATTTTTGTGATAAAAGTTTTTTAATGAATTAAAAATGAGTTTTTGAGATTTTTTTTGTTAATTACGTTGTTTTGCAGCTGACGATACACAAGATGTTATCAAAATAACTATAAAACAAAATATTTCGGCTTTAAAAAGTGTTTAAAAGATACATTTTGTATGGAAATCTGTTTTACAGACCCTTTCAAAAGCAATAATATTTTTTTTATATAAATAAGGCCTTATTTTGTAATTGAACCGGCACCCAGAGGATGAACCCTACTCATGCAGTGAATTGTGCCGAAACTAGGAAAACTAATTATAGGAGCGACGATAGAGGTAATAGTGTTAATGGACTTTCGATTTGAATCTTCTCACATTAGATGTGACAGGGCAAATATCTACACATACGAACGGTTCGGTTAAAGAGTGAGCTATACGATTAACAGGCAGATCTGCAACAAATTGGTGTGCTCTTAATGAAGAGCGTGTTGTTCGCAAAAACGAGAGAGGTATCAGAAACAAGTTCTCTGATATTATTAAAGCACATTCAATTGAAGTACACCCAGAGTAAAAAAGAGCTTAAAATCAATAAAAACCATATTGAATTAATAAGATACATTAACGAAAGTCTACTCATGTTGAAATTTCTTATTTCAATATGAAAAAAAATTAATTTACAGTATTTATTTATTAATTTTATTTATTGTTAAGTATCTCAGTATAGATTTTCTATTATATTGAAAATTATTGAATTAATGTGACGCGTTCATAGCAGTTTTTCCATTCCTCTTGAGACACCTCCAAAACACGGTTCTTGAACGCTTCAAGTGCTTCTTCGGCGCTCGTAAATCGTTGACCACGCAGTATACTTTTGATATTCGGGAACAAGAAGAACTCAGTGGGTGCCAAGTCAGGACTGTTGGCGACGATGTTATCAATGCGATGTTTTGACTGCTCAAAAATTCACTTGCATGATGAAGAATTATTCGTCTTCGGGGGTCAGTTTTACGAATTTATCCGAAGACTTGCAAACAAATGGTAGTGTACGACTCACAATTGACAGTTCTACGTTGCTCAAGCGGAACACTGGTCACATGGCCAATACGGCCGAAGAAACAGGCGACCATTTGCTTCGCTATGATTCTTTCACGAACAACTTTTATTGGATTTAGCTCCTCTTGGAATACCCACACGGTCGATTGATTGTTGTTTTGTTTCGGGCTCATAAGCATATATCCATGATTCGTCACCTGTCACTATCTTATTTTTTTCTACAACTAAGTGTTCATGCAAAATCGAATGTATTGAAGAGGAATTAATGTGCAAGGACCCCTCTATCTCACACATAACGATCTTGCATTATCAGCTCACGCACTGCATTGATGTTTTGTGGCACAACAACCGATTTTGGACGACCTTCACGGAATTCGTCGGCGACGAAAAAATTGATTATCTGAACGCACTGTAAACAAAACAAAAAGCACTTGCACATCAAAACGTTGTGAGTACGATTATGCTAAAAAAAATTTCAAAATTTATTAAGGTGTTGCCAGATTTTAGCTATTAACATTAGTGTTGCCAGCCCTCTTAACGATAACACAGCGAAATATATCCCACATTCAGGGTTGTCAAATTATTTCCGACTTATTTCGTCAAATTGATTATAAAAATCGCCAAAAGTGGCCAAATCAATTTAATTTATGTATGTATATTTGATTATAAATTTGTTTTTATATAACACTTATATAAATTTTTATATAAAATAATTGTACAAAAAATTAGATGAAAATCGCCAAAAGTAGAAATAAAATCTTCAAAAATTATTTCTTGTGACCTTTTCTCATCCAAATTCATTAATTACTATAATTAATATAAGAAAAATCATCAAAATCAAATTGTTTTAATTTCGCGCAAACTAATTTTCATAGGATATATTTTTGAAACTACTCCTTCAACAAACAAATTTTCGTGAATTACAAAACTGTTGAAGTTCAATTTTGGTAAAAAAAAAACAATAGCCAACAAATTTATTTATCGCCAGAAAAATCACCATATCACAAAATCAAAAATTCAGACGCCAATCAAGTTGAAAAGTCGCCGCGTTTGGTGAGAAGTCGTCATATCTGACAACCCTGCAAACTTTGCATTGATGCTCCAGAGAGGCAATGTAGTTGCCAACTCCACTTTCAATCCTAAATATACTATTAAGTAACGGCTCATATATGAAAACTGTATTCCATTTTCCCTTTTAAATCGTTACATCACTTTTTTGATTATTTGAAGCTTAAAAAAGAAAAACGCAAAAATCGATTCCTGTCAATAGACAACATTGACAAATAGTGGAATTTTATTAAAAATAAGAAAGGCAAAGCAAACGCCAGCCTACTTTATCAATTATGAAGAGTCTTTGACTCTCTGGCTTAAATTTTTAACATATTTTCAATAACTAAGAAATACACATAAAAAAGACTCGGAATTAACACTGCAACACCAACACACTAGGGTGGGTGGTAATGATTATAGTAAAAATGGATTTATATTTTCAATTATTTTCGTGCTCAGTGAACACATTCAAATAATTTAGGAGTAAATAGTAACACATCAATCAATTTCAACTTTTAAAATGATGGAAATGTAATTACTTCATTACATTACATTATTTTTTTTTCTTTTAATTTGCTGCATTAATTCGTATTTAAAGAGATTTACATGGACTGTTCATGTAATTATTTTAGAGATGCGCGTTATATATAAGTACAGTGGAATCTCCCTTAACGGACACTTCCTATAGGCGGATACCCCCTTTAGACGGACACTTTTGCCAGGTCCCGGCAGCGCTCCATTTAAATGTTTAGTTTTCTCTTGACCGGACATTCCCCTTGTACGGACACATTTCATTGGTCCCTTCAGTGTCCGCTCAAGAGAGATTCCACTGTATGTATATAAGACGTGATAAGTAAACTTGATGTCTTTTAATTATTTTTACTCAGAATCTATAAGTGCGAGCAAGTGTTTGATTTTATGCAGGGATTTAATGATATTTGACACAGATGACAGTATCATATGGATCGATAGTAGGCTGGACAGGTACGAGTAAGAGATATGTAATACACAAAGTAAGAGGAATCGAAAAATCCGCCTGTATCGGTATTTAAAGGTTGTTTAAAACCCGCAAAAAGTCGCTAAAACTAAAAAATCGCTAAAACTAAAAAAAAATCGCTCAAAACTAAAAAAAAAATCGCTAAAACTAGAAAAATTTTAAAAAAATCTATATCAGGTAACATTTTCGATTATATATGCTAAAGTTCATATAGTATTACATTTGTAGTATTCGTGTGCGAGTCAAAGTCATGCATTACTGAATATATTTTACGTTCCATTAAATATTTTTCGATGACAACGCTGAAAGAGATTTTAAAATTTGTTCTTTGATATATTTTAATTATTTAATCACCCTTATTACAGTTGCCAATATCAATATCACGTCAATACAATACAAAAAAATTGGGGCGTGTCTACCCGTTTTCAAAAACAACTGACTACTATTGACAGGCTCGTGCTATTTTCTAGACACTAGAAAATAGAAATAAACTGTCAATAGTACAAAATTGTTCTCTAGAGCGAGTAGACAAGCCCCAATTTTCTGATGTTGTGTTGACAACTAAAATAAAGGCGAATGTTAAAAAAATATAACTAACTATGTATTTCAAATTGAATTGTTGTCTTGACTCATACCAACTAGTACGCTCGAAGAAACCAGCCTCTTATTTTCATTTCATGTCATTTATCACTAAAAATATTTACTTCGTTATGTCCAACTTAGTGTAATTTAATTATTTAGTGAATAAATTTATTTTGTACACGTGCTTTAATCCACAATGGCTCTGGCACTTTCTGCATACACAAAATCCAATTCAAATTCAAATTTAATAATTCAGGCAATTGGCATTAAGTAATGCCATTCAAAGTTGTTCAAATAATTTGAAAGCATAAAAAAAAGTTTCAATAAAGCAAATATGTGATACAAAATTAATTACGTAATTGGTTGTGACTTTGAAAAATGTTTAATAATTTATAGTATATTTTACTGATTTTTAAAGGATGTATAAGACAAATTTTCTATTGAAATCAGTACTATAAACCCTTTGTCAAGTTGTTATATTTTTTTTTATATATATAAATGAGGCCTTAAATAAAGGTTCGGGGGAGTCAAACGGTAGTCGTAAGTGTTATAGTGTCATAATCAGGGAAACCAGAAATATGCTCTAAAAAAAGTGTTTTATGCGCATTCAATATGCACTAAAAACTTCAAAATATGCACTAAAAACGCAAAAAATATGCTCTTAAAAATAAAATAAATTTGTTTATTTGTAAATGCAAATATATTTTTAATTCAGAAATACAACAGCATTTGCATTTAAAATAAAAAGACAAAAATAAAATAAAAAAAAGGAAACAATAAAAAACTAACAAAGAATATCTGCCGTATTAAAAACAATAATTTTGGCTTGAAGTGCACGTTAAAATAAAATTGCCATAAAAATTTTGACTAAAGCTAAGAATACAAATTATTATTTTTTGGATACTCTCGTAAAAATTTAACTTCAATTTAAAATAGATCCCGATATCAGAATTAAAACTTTGAAACTGTATTTCGAATAAATAAGACTAGAATTTTGTAATAAACAACAAAATATTGACCCCGACTTTCAAATAAAAATCGTTACCTGCCACATCTAAATAAACTTTCATACATTGACAATGCTCCTTCAATTGTACTCGTGACAAGGTGCATCAGAAATAGCAAAACCGAATTTTCGTTAAAACTAACGTTCTTAACGTTCTTATAGAAATATAAGAAAAATTTATATACTACATGGAACATTGGAAATGAGATTTTTTAAATGGCGAAAAATAAAAATTAAAATTTTGACCCACACATAAACTTGTAAGCATATTAAAATAAAAAATTCTGTAAAGTATCAAAATATGCCCTAAAAGCGTAAATTATGCTCTAAAAATTATAAAATATGCTATAAATATACGTGTAAGACTGATAAATGCAAAAACATGCTTCAAAGGGTAAAATATGCAAAAATATGCACTAACAAATCGATGCCAAAATTCATAAAAAGTTCTGAAACGGATAAATACCTTGTCCCCGCTTTAATTCGACAGATAAGAAAAAACATGCATTTGCATATTTGCGGTTTCCCTGGTCATAATCTTTTAAATTATTTTAATATAATTATTTTTGCTTTTTTTTTTTTTTTTTTTTTTTTAATAAAAATTTTAAAACATTATAACAACATGACGCTTTTGTAAAGTTATGAAGGTCTTTTTCATAAAATATGTTTTTTATTTATAAAAGATTTATTATAGAACAAATTTCCATAAAAATTTTTTTTTATAAATCCTCTATAAAACATAAATATATTTTATGAATAAAGCTGAAAGTAACTAAAATATAAAAACACTTTTGCGTAAAAGCGACATTTAGGTTTACATGATTTTTCAAAATTTAATTTTGGAAGTAGGAGTTTACATCAAATGCTTGTAATAAAGTTACTTTACTACTATTCACTATCTCCTTTCATACTAAAACAAAAAGTTATATATATTGTTACGTTTTTTTATTCTGTTAAAAACGCTTTTCCGTAGATTCGTAGATTTGCAATAAATAAAAGACCCCAGTGTACTAATTAGGGTTAAGAATGATACAATCTTTATTAAATCTATAAATACCACTAATCTAAATTCAATTCAAGAGCTTAAATACAAACACATATATTATCAATATTCACAACTGGTTACCACTACTCCTTCCTCGCTGTTGTATACGCTCGTCTTAGACCACTGGCTGCGCTAGTGTTGACACAATTCTGCTTTCTCTGTTGCTCGTCACATACAAGACTCACTCTGCCGACACTTCCAGTTGATACACCAATAACAACTCTATGGCAGACTCTCACAGTTGATACACTAATCAAGACTCGCTGGCTTCACTTACACGTCTTTATCAGCTTCCACTGCTCCCTTACTCTTCAGTCAAGGGTCTCCACAATAACCTCAAATCACGACAGACTCCAACTGTCACTATAGACTGTACTATAGTCTCTTCAATTTCCAACTCACGTATTGTAAAGCACCGACTCAAATATCAACTCACTGTTGTATCACAAATCACGGACTGCGCACAACTTAATTGTCAACTCACTTGATTAACAACAGAATTCTTATTAGCAACTGAGCTTCTTCGCAACTGACTTATTCCCAACTAACTTTTGATCGCGACTGAACTGCTGTTGGATGCGTCAACCCCTTTTTATACTTCGCACAACAACCACTAGAATTTTCATGCAAAGTCTAGACCGAATCATCATTATCTTCAATGTTGTTTACAAAGCGCGTAATTAAGTTCAAGTGGTAACTATGTACATACGTGTGTATATGCATACATCATTAAGTGGTTGTTTACTTTTATTTCTGCCTTTAGTTGGAATTGTCAGGCATGTATGTATGTATGCATGTAGCTACCCTGCAGTCAGACTGGGGCCAAATGTCTCTATGTCAACACTAAATTTCTAGTAGTAGGTACATTGTCTACAATTTCTTTTCTATTCGTCAGTATAAAAGAAAGAGAGACAACAAATGTGGTCTATTTCTGGTGGCTTTTGCAACAACTTGTCAATATTCATATAATTGTATGTACGTAAGGTATAGAAATGTACCACTAAATGTCTGGTTGGTATGTCTCCATGTTCCCATAAGAACTATGTATTCACTACCTAGTCAATTGTTTTAGTGTTACTAGTAGATTTTCAATGACAAGCACATGCTAAATGTCTATAGCACAAAGTATTGTATGGGGATTAATTAGAGAGTAGTACTGGTGACAAAGTCAAAAGCGACTCAGTACATTTTCACCATCGACATTTCCTTCAGGGTATGTATACCTTCTTAATAAGCAGACGCTTGTAGTTGTTGTTGGTTGTTTACGTTTAATCACGTATGTATGTGCTACGCATGTGTATATAGTTGTTTGCTATAGTGCTTGTATGTGAATACGAGTGTACGTTTAGTTATTTATTTAAATACTTCTGGATGTTTCTTTATATTGGCCCTGTTCGAATACTCTTGCGTAACACTTATATTAACCCGACGGCCATTTCCGTAACAATATGTATGTAATTGTTTCACAAGAAAACAAATACTGAACCGGTTGAAAAGCTTTTGGTTAGTCCTAGTTTACACTATGCAAGTCTTATTTCTAAGGTGATTAGTTTGTTAGGAGAGAGAGAGAGAGAGAAAGACGAGTGGAAAAGAAACGTTTCTGTTCCCCTCGTCTCTCTCAAGCAAACTAATCAGCTTAGCAATAAGACTTGTCCTAGTGTAAACTAGGACTTAGTCTTTGTTTTCGGTACAGAAGTAAAATATCAAAACAAAACATTGTGCAAGCCACACACTGTGCGAGCGTTGGTACAACATGTTGTATACAACACTGTGTATACAACATTAGTGCATAATTTTTTTTACATAAAAAAATGTTTTTTGAATAAAAATTACTTGGGGTATTACTGCTTTTATTAGAGTCGATAATTTTTTTTAGTGCAAGAAGCAGAAGAAGAACGTAAAAAATTACAGGAAAATAAAGAATTTGGTTAAAGGAGTTGTTTATACAAAACGAAACTTATCATTAGATTTTTGAAATTGAGTGATCGAAATATAGGGTTTTTTGACACCAAAATCCCACTGTGCAACGTTCTATAAAAGTGCTGGCAGAAGAAACGAACTGTATTCCTTCTGTTATAAACTTTGACAAACCTCCCTCAGTCATAATACCAAATACGAATGATGGGAAATAAATCGTAAAGGAAAAATTCTACACATATCGCACTTGTTCCCTTGAAGGGGTCAACTCAAGAAATAGATATTAGTGGTCACATCTACTCACTGTAAAAATCGTACATCATTTTCTCTACTATTTCGCCAGTTATATAAGTTTATATATAAAAACTTAAAAAAAAAATTAAACCGACTTTATGCACTAAAAAAGTTAAAAATAACAAAAGTATTATATGCGTTCGGTGCCAAGAACGTTGTTAACTAAACCCAGAAATTAATAAGATAGATTCTTCTTTCTTGGCACCGACTGTAAATATTAGTTAAGTAGTTAACGCATATAATACTTTTGTTATTTTTAAATTTTTAGGGCATAAAGTCGGTTTAATTTTTTTACTTTTTAGTGCATACAGTGAACAAAGAAAAAACTTGTACAGCAAACGCTCCGCTCTTCTAATCAAAATATATCTGTTGCTTTGTAAGATTTTAAGATAAAACCAAAAGCGATTTCAAGGAAAATTAATCAGCTTTCTATGAAAATCTTTAATTTTATTAACAAATTTATTTTAATGCGAAAAAAATAACCTAAAATATAATAACACTATTTTCCAGAGCCAAAAAAAAACTTGTACACTAACTCTTCTTTCAGGAAGGAGCTATGAAATAAGGAATACACTTAAAATTAGTACTAAATGTGGCCACGTCTAGCATCTAATAGATTATTTTCATAGAATGAACTGGGTTTTCGGTAATTTTGGGAGCTATATGGTCCAATATGCCCTGGAGAGCACTTTTGAGTTAATTTTTACACATAATCTACAGCTCGCGTAATTTTTTGTTCACATACGCCCACAGAATTTCATTTGTACTGAGGCCAAGGATCTAGGGAGGATGTGCCTGCAATTTTTTTTCCATTGAATGGAAGCCATTCTCTTATTATTGAAGACGAAAGTTTCGGGTATTTAACTCTAACTAATCAATAGTCTCCACTTACATTTAATTTGGCAGCTAACTGTGCTAAATTATCTCTTAGTATGTTTAAATAATTCATTTTATTTATTGTACGTTCTATAAAAACCCGATTTCATACACCACTCGATCCCATTGGGCCCCATACCATCATATTACACCCCCCATGCTTCACCGTGTTATTCAGGTTTTTATCACTAATGCTGGAATTCCTCTTCGCCACAAAAATCTACAACGATAACATCCAAATATATTAAATTTGGATTCAGCAGTGTCCCAAAAGTCATCATAGTGATTAATATAATCTTTCTTTGCGTGGCAAAGAAAAGCTCCAGCCTTAACGATAATAACCTGAATAACACGGTGAAGCATGGGGGGTGTAATATGATCGTATGGGGCCAAATGGGATCGAGTGGTGTATGAAATCCGCTTTTTATAGAACGTACAATAAATAAAATGAATTATTTAAAAATACTAAGAGATAATTTAGCACAGTTAGCTGCCAAATTAAATGTAAGTGGAGACTAGTGATTAGTTAGAGTTAAATACCCGAAACATTCGTCTTCAATAATAAGAGAATGGCTTCCATTCAATGGAAAAAAAATTGCAGGCACATCCTCCCTAGATCCTTGGCCTCAGTACAAATGAAATTCTGTGGGCGTATGTGAACAAAAAATTACGCGAGCTGTAGATTATGTGTAAAAATTAACTCAAAAGTGCTCTCCAGGGCATATTGGACCATATAGCTCCCAAAATTACCGAAAACCCAGTTCATTCTATGAAAATAATCTATTAGATGCTAGACGTGGCCACATTTAGTACTAATTTTAAGTGTATTCCTTATTTCATAGCTCCTTCCTGAAAGAAGAGTTAGTGTACAAGTTTTTTTTTGGCTCTGGAAAATAGTGTTATTATATTTTAGGTTATTTTTTTCGCATTAAAATAAATTTGTTAATAAAATTAAAGATTTTCATAGAAAGCTGATTAATTTTCCTTGAAATCGCTTTTGGTTTTATCTTAAAATCTTACAAAGCAACAGAGATATTTTGATTAGAAGAGCGGAGCGTTTGCTGTACAAGTTTTTTCTTTGTTCACTGTATGTATATTTAAAGTCTATTCATTTTTTTTGCAATATTATTTTGTAGGGTAGGAGGGTACCTTTCATTACCTATCCACTTAGATTTGTGCTGTACTATGCATACTGCCTTCAGATATATGTACATACGATAATAAACAAATACTTTGACTATAAAAGAATTATCACCAAGTTTGAAGACTCTCACTGATATAGTATCTCAAATATGCGATAATTAATGATAACTTTTTATGGCAGCTACGAGTACACACCCCTTCCTCTGCTCCTACAGCGCTAATTTTCTACTGGGTTATGTGTATTGACTATAAAGGAATTCAGAACAAGTTGGAAGACTATCATTGATAAAGCATACTAGATATGCGATAATTAGTAACTACTTTGTGTTGGAGGTATCCATGCCCTTGCTGCTACAGCAGCACTTTTCTGCTGGATTACGCGCTTTGATTATAAAGGAATTCTCACCAAGTTTGAAGACTCTCACTAATATATAGTATTCGAGATAAGCGATTATTAATAATTACTTTGTGTGGGAGGCAGCCTTCCGTTGCTCCTACACCACCTCTGCTGGATTTCGGGTATTAACTATAAAGTCACATCCAGTTTATAGACGCTCACTGATATACTATATACTATATACTATATACTATATACTATATACTATATACTATATACTATATACTATATACTATATACTATATACTATATACTATATACTATATACTATATACTATATACTATATACTATATACTATATACTATATACTATATACTATACACTATATACTATATACTATATACTATATACTATATACTATATACTATATACTATATACTATATACTATATACTATATACTATATACTATATACTATATACTATATACTATATACTATATACTATATACTATATACTATATACTATATACTATATACTATATACTATATACTATATACTATATACTATATACTATATACTATATACTATATACTATATACTATATACTATATACTATATACTATATACTATATACTATATACTATATACTATATACTATATACTATATACTATATACTATATACTATATACTATATACTATATACTATATACTATATACTATATACTATATACTATATACTATATACTATATACTATATACTATATACTATATACTATATACTATATACTATATACTATATACTATATACTATATACTATATACTATATACTATATACTATATACTGTATTAGGCGCATTAAATGTAAAGTAATTCGCACCAAGTTTGAAGCCTGTCAATGGTTTAGCATTCCAGATATGCCATAATTAATAATTACTTTGTATGGGGGTATCCATCCCCCTTGCTCCTATCGCATATTGGTGAAAATGGGACCACCTTTGGAGTATACCATTTCATATAGAAAACTAATTCTTAAAATCACTTTAAAAATTACGGAGAAATCGGTTAATTAGTGATTACTTTGTATGGGAGGGAACCCTTCCCCAACTCATACACCACTAGTTTCCCGCTGGATTAAGCGAATTAATTATAAAGTCATTCTCAACAAGTTGGAAGCGTCTCAATGATATAGTATATCATATATGCCGTAATTAATAAGTAATTTGTTGGGAGGTACCCATTCCCCCGCCCCTATCGCATATTGGTGAAAATGGAATCACCTGTGAAGTATACCATTTCATATAAAAAAAAAATTTGGAAAATCGATTCACAAATGTCGGAGAAATCGGTGAATTCGATTTAAAAAAAACAGTTTTTGGCGAATGTACTTTCTACTTTTTCATAATGATATGAAGAATTACATGAGCATGTCTACAGATACGTATTTAATTCTATAATAAAATTTTTCTGCTTTAATATTAAATTAATTTGCTGAATACTCTGGCCCTTAAGTGTTTAAATGTCGCACGAAACGAACAAAAAGATGCAACACATACATAAAAACGAAAACCTCAGCAACATAATTCTTCAACATTACAATAAAAAAAAGAAGAGAGGTGTTCTAGGACACCCGGTTATAGCTATGCTGCTTAGCTATATAAAACAAACTTAATGTGTTAAATAACATTTCAATAAAATTATGTTTTATGATGATGTCAAATTCGCCGCATATATTTCAAAACGTTTCCATTTATTTCCGATTATATTATTTTCTAGCGGCGTACGATTATATTAATGTATTATTTGTGGCCGGTGGTGGCTGTTAGCCGGCTTACAGCCGATTGGCTGTATTCTCTGGTTTGTGCTCATGTGCAAAAACAAATTGAGACAAATCGATTGACGTAAGAATCATTAAAATCGGTCCACGCGTTCGGTTTATATAGTGACGCAAAGGAACACACATACATACATACATAGACTGCTAAGCACAATAACCTTCTTTGCGTTGCGCAGTCGGGTAAAAATAAGTTTATGACTGTAACAGTGTCGATTATTTTTGTTACAAAAATCACATCATAACTCTTTTATCGCGCAATAAATAGCATAGCTATAATAAGCCGGAAATTAAAAGTTTATAGACATATATGTGTAATAATTTTTGTAAATCAATTTCAGACTAAATAATATACATACATATCGCACTTGTTCCTCTAAAGAGAGCCAACTAAAAATTGAGAAATTTTCAATAGAGGCAAATTACTGCTTTTACATATTTTCATATACTTTTATATCACAAAGAGGGATACAACAAAGTTTTTTTTGGCGAAGCAAAAAATAATATAAATCGTTTTCTTGCAAAATTTTTAGTTGACCGACTCCTTTTAGAGGAGTACGTGCGATATGTAAGTGGTAGAAAAACCAAACAAAAAAAGAAAAAAACTGCATCCAACAGAAACGAGGATAAATTTTAATTGAGTTCTAACAACACTTTAGCACGAATTTATCATGAAAGGCACACTCGTGGCTGAGACAGACAAGCGACATCCTCATGTAAATACAAATGCACCTTTTTTTTTATTAAAGTGACCGACCTTCCATTCAGTAGATAAATGAAAAATTGAAAAAAAAAAATAGTCAAGTCAGGTGAGTATAACAACATCTCTTCTTTTTCATGTAATAACTAATATGAATGTTACATGAATTATATTTTAAATTGATTTGAGCATTTTATATACAACACGTTTATTTTAGTTTACGATACTTGTCAATATGTTGATTCGTTCGTTCGTTCATCTATTTGTCTGCCTGTCAAGTGTTGAAGAATAATAATATTGTTCGTTGTGAAATCTTTTTGATTTGGATATTTTAACTGACTTGAAAACTCAATTGCATTAGGACAAAATTTAATTGTATTTTTTTTTTCATTGCTGTGGAAACTGTGAAAGTTTTTTATGAAGTGTTATATAAAAAAAATGTTAGCATATTTTTAAAAGTGTTTATGCACAAGGCAGTTAGTTATTTGAAAAAGTACATCACATTAATAATATTCTATTCGAAATTATTTTTACTACGTTTATACGTACGACTTATTAGCAAATAAAAATGTATATTTTTGCCATATAACTCAAGACTTTGCAAAGTAAACTTTGCGTGCTAAAAAGCCGTCTTAGGCCTAAATTCACAGTCATTAGTTAACTAATAGCACTAGTTTAACCAATAATATTTGATTCACAGCTCTTTGTTTACCATTAGTTAAACCGCCAAATGTCGTTTGTTAACAAATAGTTAGACAACAGCTGATTCGTTGTTAGACGAGCGAGCACACAACCCGCGAAGCGATTAGCTTGTCTGCGGAAAACACCCAGGGTCTATGACGGGAATCGAACTTACGACCTCTGGACTGAGAGGCTAGCATCGCTACCACTCAGCCACAGGGACACCCTGTACCTATCTTTTACTAAATGTAGATCTAACTACGTTCTAAAGAAGCAATATCCAAAAAGAATATGTCACCAAGTAACGTAAGGTGACAAGAGTGGACTATTCTGTGGAACTGCCCATATGTGAGTTTTTTATGATCATGCCTACTTTTTCGCTATAATCAAATAAGTTGAATCAATAAAACAGTCGACAATTATATTTTTTTCCAAAAAATAAGTGCTTTAATCTAAAAGCTGTCTCCACAGACTAAAAATAAGTAAATATTATTATTCAATAAATAAAGATCCTTGAAAATTAAAAAAGATTTCAATAAATTTCTTCATTGAAAATTATCTAACAAGCTTTAGGAGTTGACAGTTATTTTCAATACTGATTCCGTTTTAATACAAAAGCAATCTAATGTGCACTTTACATAATTGAAATCAAATTTCCGTTTCTGCTAATGACAACTTTTTCCAACAATCTTAATGTACAACAAAACAATGTCATCAGTAATAGAAAAATTTGTCACAACAAAATATCAGCATAAATAAATGGATTTAAATGTTTTTTTTTTCCTTTTTTATTATTAGTGTTTCTTATATTTTTAGCAAAAACAAAAGGAAAGTCATGTGAATGTATGTATATGTGCTTGTGAGACATTCGCAGAAGTTAAATAGAATTTGATTAAAAGTTCATTTATCGTTTGCATTTTATTCATAATTTATTTTTACCAAAAAAAATTCCAAATCAAGGGATATTATACACAAAATAATTGCTTAACTAATATTTATTTATATAAAGTATTGAATGTTTATGTTTATGTCTTTAAATTTTGTGTTTCGGATTCTATTAAATTTTCGTCTTGCTTATATTTTTTATTTTTTTAATTTGGCGGTAAATTAATTCGTACTTTACTTAAGTCTACATATGTATATTTGCCCAAAAACAAAATTTATAAATAACAAAATGTTTGTTTAAACCTTGCCACGCAATATTAAAAAATAAATAAAAATAAAATTATTATTTATATTAAAAAGGCCTCATCTTTACGTGCAAAAACACTCTCTTAGAAGAGCTTTTTTATATCATATCTGCTCTCTACCGGATATTGAAAAAGCTGTTTAATTTTTCTTACAGTGAGTAACAAAATTTGTATGTTTATGTAAAACTGGTTATTTTTCGGATTTTTATAGCTATGCTATTTATGGCGCGATACAGAAGTTAGGACGTGATTTTCATAACAAAAATAATCGACACTATTACAGTTATAAATTTATTTTTGTTTTGATTTATTTATACTTAAAAGCAGAGTACGAAAATAAACGAAACAAATTGTTTGATTTTGTTTTGTTTCGTTCTTTGAAGTGAGTGAAACAAAACAAAAAAACAATGAGAACAGATGTGTTTTAGATTAACGTGAGCATTTGCCTTTACGGTCTTATCTCACGGTGATGTAAACACGGTGATCTAAACACCTGCTGCACCCTTTTAGAATAAACCCTGTGCCCATTCCTTAAGGCACATAGGTTGCAATTTTCGATCATAGTTGTTATCCCTGTACTACGTCGAGCACCTTGCTGAGGTACTTAGAGCTATCTAAACTCTTTATGCCGTAATGACTTTGTCAACAGCACCTAGAATAGTGTCTGGCTGGCCGCGTCAAACAAACCGCTGGCATTGGTCTAACACTAGAAAGCCAAGACAAGGTGGGAACCAACAACCACCACGTACGATTCTCACGCCGCGAGTGTAGTTGCTTACACTCACAGCGACGTCTCCAAGAGAATACCTCAACCATTGAAGGCACAGCTCGACCACACAAATATCCACACTGATTAGATCATCCCTTTAACCTCCTGGGGTAGGACGAACTGAACCTTTTAGCAACGAATCCTGACGACCGATACATACACCCAAACACCTAGAGCAGCTCGAGACAGAGAAGCATCGAAGTTCCACCATAAAGAACGCTTCACCTCTAACGTCTGTTCAACTCAGGGAAGTTCCAGGTGCACATCCTTTGCTCTGTTGCCAGAGATCGGGTAGTAGCACATAAGTTCTATGGGTAATGTACCAAAGGTACGTCAACAGAAAAAGCCACATGACCTCAGCTGGGGCACCGGGATTGGCACAACCGTGGTCAAAACTAGACTCTCCTGGGGGCAAAGAATGAGAACGATTGCCCAATTCATTTTTGTATTGTTTTTGCACATGAGCACACACTAGAGAACACAACCGATAGGCTGTAAGCCGGCTAACAGCCGTTACTTGACTTTTGGTCTAATATATTTTTAATTTATATCTCTATAAAATCTTTTTGAAACGGCTTTGGAGGGGTTGTTGCTCCATATTCGAAAGCTTAACTTGACTTTTGATCTAATATAATTTAAATTTATATTTAAGACCTTTCAATTAATATAGTCCCGCAAGAAAGTAACATATTTTACAGAAATAGGAATAGTTTCAAACAAATTAAATAAAATTTAAAATGTTCTCCTGAAAAACTGCTGCAAGTATTAGCAATCACCAATATTAACTACACATAGAGCAAACTGTCCATCAATAATCAATTTCAAAATTTTGTACGTATAGAGCAAAAGGGCACAAAAAAGTTCTGTTTTCAAAGATACATATAAAGCAAAATTTACACGTTTTATCTCAGCAATGAGACGAGATAGGCGAAAACGGATTGCAGATTTGAAAAATTGGGTGTCGAGAATCTAAAATAGCATACAAATTTTCAAAATGCCCTATGGAGCACATAGGGCTACGATATTTCATTAGAAAAATTAATTTTTTTATCTAAAACTCTACAGTATTCAAAATTCGTTTTGCCAGATCACACTTTTCACCGCCACTTAATAAAAAATATTTAACAAATAAAAAAAAAACTTTTGAGAACATAATATGAAAAAGAAGAAAAGCGAAATTAAAAAGATCAACAAGAGATTTATTGAAATGATTTAAAATAACAATAAAGAATAAGCATTCAAACTGTAAATAGAATTTATCAAACACATAATTTTTATTTAAAAAAAAAATGTTCACACAAACGTCTTGCATCCAGTAATGGTTTCGCCACAAAATGTATGTACATACACACATATTTATATACAAAGAGCTACAGATAGTAGCGGTCGAAAAAATATATTTTATTACACAAATGTTTATAAATACCAGTACTTAAAGCAGATATGTAGGTATGCCATTGTATGTACATCTCTTAAGGCAGTGATTCTCAACATATTGCCAGACATCGCCTTACAAACTTAGGGGATTATTTTACGCCCATATTCTTGAAATTTGTTTTTGTATGTGTTCCAATATAATATTTATTAGATAGTTGTCGAGAAAAAATTTTTTCTCAAGGAAATTGTTTTGGTCAGGTTTTGTCAACAGTTTTTCGTTGACAATTATTACGAACATGAAACGTCACACTCGGTGTTAATTTATGTTCGACTTTTCTGTATTGCATTTGACATTCAGCTAATATTAGTGAAATTGAGAAAACAAATTAAAAAAGGAAAATAATCTCTTAAAAACGTGTGTAGTGAAATAATTTGTATTGTAATAAGTTTATAAAAATAAAAATTTGTTCGATTAACCACATGCGAGTGAATTATATTTTTGTTCTGCTCCTTCCTTGTCGACTTTTCTCATATTACGGCTACGATTTCTCATAGCCTTAACATAAGTACAGCAATCAGCAATATTATTCCGTTATTCTGCCAGCATTATTGCCATATTGCCAACATATTTATTGCCAGTCTAGACAGGGGGTTACGATATCATGAAATCTAGTTTTTAGAGATAAGCGGTTACTAGTTTTTAAAAGAGTAAACAAGTTACTACTTTCAGCTTTCACATGAATAGTACGTGAATTTCATAGATTTTGAAAGCAAAGCGATACAAAATTTAATTGTATATATCGTTAGGTAAAATGCAAAAAGGCGTAACTAACAAAAAATTCAAAAGCGAGTTTTTGATTGATTATTATGATTCAAATTAAACTGCATGTCATGACAAAATTTTACACTTCTGCTTTTATTAACAAAAAACAAGGGTACTTAACTACATGTTTGTTTAGTTTTTATAGCTATGCTATTTATGTCACGTGATTTTCGTAATTTATAAATTTATTTTGATTTCTACTTAAAACCAAACTTCGAAAATAAACGAAACAAAGTGTTTGATTTTTTTTGTTGCGTTCTTTGAAGTGAGTGAAACAAAAACAATGAGACGAATTGCTCAATTTGTTTTTGTATTGTTTTTTCACATGAGCACAAACCAGAGAACTCAGCCGATTGCCTGTAAGCCAGCTAATAACCCCCGCCGGCCACATATAATACATTAATTCAATCGTACGCCTTGAGAAAAGAAAATAATTGGAAATAAATGGAAAGGTTTTGAAATTTTGTTGCATTGTTATTTAACACATTAAGTTTGTTTTATATATGTAGCTAAGCAGCATAGCTATAACCGGGTGTCCTAAGACAGCTCTCTTCTTTTTTTTTAATTTTTTCCTTCTCCTGTAAAATTATATTTTTGCTAATTACGCCTTTTTGCATTTTAGCTAACGATATGTATGCATGTATAAGGATTTGAAACTTCTTTTTTTTGTATTTTTGCCAATAGCAAATTTACCGTAGAATAGTACAAAACAAGTTACTACATCATTAACAAATCAAATTTTTAGAAGAATACTTAAGCCGTAAACGAAATCGGGTAAGTCAGATCAAACCTATTAAATTGTGTTTTACTATCATATTTTAATTTAAAAACGAAACGCTTATTAATGTATACCAAGTAATAAGTGCTGCTAATACAATCAGCTCTATTTTGAAAAACAATTTTCCGGGAGTTTTTTCTCTATTCCTTTTTCATATAAAATAAAACAAGAAAATTGGGCATATACCCATCTGAATATCAATTTGAAACGATACTTAAAACGACAACTTTGCTTTAATTAAGATGGTAATACAGTATTAGGATAACGCGGTACCATTCCAATGTAAAATGCTCGTTTTTATGTGTCGTTTAAAAACGATAACCAAACGAGAATAGGCCCGAACAGCTGACTTCGTAAATTATATTTTCCTTCGCACTTTTTATTTCTGTTGCCATTTGTTTAGAATAGCAGTATCTTTTTCTCAGAAAAAATTAACCCCTAGGATTTTTCCGGGAGAATATTTAGAATTGGGCTCAATAGGAAAATGTAGCATCGAAATATTTATGTAACAATTTTTAACTCACTCAGTCACGTTGCATTGAAAATTTCACATTTTTTAATTAAAAGCTAAAATACCAATTGCAAATTATATTCTTAACTAATCTAATTATCATAGATTAATGTAACAAGCACCTGCAACCGTTGCATTGATAAGTCTACTGCACAATCAACTGGTCTGTAGGAGCACCACCTGATTTAACATTACTCTAACACCTAAAGGAATAAAATTTTTTATTTCTTTACCTTTTTCCATTATGCATATGTGTATTAGAGGTGGAAAACTATCGATAGTGTCACTATCGAAAGTTTTCGATAGTTTGACAAACTTTATCGATATATCGTTTCAAGACTATCGAAAGCTAGAAAAACCATCGATATATCGACGATACTATCGTGATAGTATCGAAGTTGTATGGTTCTCGTATAATCTACGTATTTATTTACACTAAAAATTCAAAACACAGTATTTTTAAACAAAACAAAACAAAATAAAATAGAATTTTATTTATCTGTTCGATAGATAACAAAACTAAATTAGTTGTATGATAAATAAGTGTGATCAGTGGAAGAAATTTTCGGTCATCCAGATATTTTTGTTTATGAAAAGCAACATATTTTCTATTTTTTTGCCTTTAGTGGTGTACCATTTACTATCGATAGTGACTAAAAACTATCGATAGTTTTCAAGTATTAATCGATTGCAGAAATAAAACATCGATAGTCACAAAATAAATTAACTATCGATACTATCGATAGTGCCATCGATAGTTTTCCACCCCTAATGTGTATGCATGTATGCTTGCATGTTGCTGCAAGCTCAGCTATTCCAACTCAATGGCCATATGAATTCTTAATTTAATTAACTCAAAAAGTTGTCCTTATCATTGTAATTTGTGTCACGTTAAGTGTCTCTTTGCGTGTGAAAAATATTACTGTTTGGGCATACAAAAGACTGTTTTTTTTAATAATTTATTTATAAAACATGAAGTGTGTTAAAATTTTAAACAAGTTTTGAGTGACAATAGTTGGAAATAGACTTGTTTGTTTAAAGTTTTATGAGTTTTTGTCTTGATGTGAAACTATTCTTGTATTCTTGCTTTACTGAGAGTGAATTAAACATTTTTGCAAGCACAGCATTTCTGCTGCTTACAAATTTATTTTGTTGACCCGCCTGTTCTCCAGTAAGAATTAGTCATATTTTGTAAATACTTAGACATAGGTCGAAGTGGATAAATTTGTACAGCGACTACGGTTGACTGCTCTCACACCGACTGCGATTGACTGTTCTCACAGCAAGTGCTATTAACTGGTTTTACACCGATTTCGACTAACCGTCCTCACAGCAACTCCGATTGACTGTTCTCGCAGCGGTTTTGACTGAAGTGGATAAATTTGCACAGCAACTCAGGTTGACTGTTCTCACAGCGACTGCGGTAGTGTTCTCACAGTAACTGCGATTGAATGCTCTCACAGCGATTTCAACTGACTGTTCTGACTGCGGTTTCGACTGACTGTTCTAAGAGCACAGAGAAAACAGTGCCTACTAAATACCTCATAATATAGAAGAAAATTAATAAGAAATCTCTATGGTTTTTGTTTCAACAAGGAAATCTTATTAATTTCATAGAGAAAACCTTTTTAAAAAAATCAAGAAGAAATCTTGTAGTTTTTATGAGGTTATCTTATTGATTTTTTCAATAAAAAAATAAAAAAAAATTGCGTCTTTATTCTCTGTAATTATGTATTTTCATTTAAATTCTATACCATATACATATGTATGTATGTAGTATATTGTAGATGTTCTTTATTTATACATACATACACATTCTGCCTTATCGTGGTTGGCGTATTTCAAATACGACTACGACTGTTTGGTAATAGATTAAAGAAAAACTATTGAAGTATTCTTTAATCTATTAGCAAACAGTCGTAGTCGTATTTGAAATACGCCAACCACGATAAGGCAGATTATATTATATCCTAACTAACTTACTCACCAAGTATTGAACCAGCAAACTTCTACCTGATAGAAAAGCACTCTCTACCCAATATGCTAACAAGCAGCCTGAATAACCATTGAAATTATTGTGCAAACATTCTTATACAAAAATGAAAAAGATCATGAAAAAAATTTTCTCTATGTCTATTTATATATATATATATGAAATAACAAGACACCTCATAAAATCAAGAAGATTTCCTTATTAAAAAAATCAATAAAATGCTTTACAGATAAACATATAGGAACCTCCTAAAATCAAGAAGAAAACCTTATTGAAAAAATCAATAAGAAAGCCTAATAAAATCAAGAAGAAAACCTTTTTAAAAAAATTAATAAATAAGGCAATCTAATAAAATCAATAAGAAATCCCTATAGTTTACAATTTATAAGAAAACCTAATAGAATCAAGAAGTTTTTCTCTATGGATTGTTTTTTTGGTGCCAAAAATAACGGAAATTGAGTAAAAAAAAGTTGTGAATAATAAGATTTCTTCTCGATTTTATGTGGTTTTCTTCTTGATAAAATTAATAAGATTTACCACATAACAACAATAAGGAATCTCTATGAAAAAATCTTCGCTTCTTTCTGCTGGGATACCCCTTAGCCTAAAAACGTTTCATAGAGAAAATCTTATTGATTATATGAGGCAGCTTTTTCTCTGTGAGCAGTCTCGGCTGACTGTTCTTACAGCGGCTTCGACTGGCTGTTCTCACAGCGGTGTCGACTGACTGTTCTCACAACATTTCCGGCTGGCTGTTCTCACAGAGACCGCGGTTGACTGACTGTTCTTACAGCAGGTTCGACTGACTGATCTCACAGCGGTGTCGACAGTCTGATCTCACAGCAACGCCGGTTGACTGTTATCACAGAGACTACGGTTGACTGTCCCCACAGCGGCCTCGACTGACTGTTCCCCTAGGCTAACTTAAGAAATTAGGTATTTAACCTGATCTAAACAACAAGCCAGCGTAAGCCAAATCTAACTTGATCTAAGATTTCAACGTCTAGTTAGCTAACGAACCTGTTTAAGTCGAACAACAGCCTGCCAGCCACCGAATGATTTTACCAGCGAGCCGAAATGAACCAGGAAACTGCGCAAACCAGGCAGTCAACGTGTGATTTTCACATACACACACACAAATATATTTTATTTAAATTTTTTTACTTTTTTTGTGTTCCTAGTACTACTCACAAAATAGTCAAATAATTCCTAAAAATTTAAGTAATTTTCTTATGAATTAAATGAAAATTAATATCATTAAATCAATCATTGAGGCAAACATTGAATTGTTTGAATCTGCACGTACAAAGACTATAAAATTGTCTAGAGAAAAGATGAGATTTTAAAAAGAATTAGCTGCACGTGCTGTGCTTTGTCGTCATATACTACGTTTATACGCAGGGATTATTTGCGAATAAAACTGTAAATTGTTGCCATATTATCTTTTTTATTGCGACTTACTAATTCAGAAAACTATTCACGATTAACCCACTATTTCCAAATAAAATGCTTGAGGTTGCCACTCTAACAAATGTTTGATAACAAAAAACAATAAATGGATAAATATTGCAACAAAACACATTGATAGAAGCAAATAATGACGATTAAAACAAATAATTATTTGATATTTTGTACATTTACACTATTTTTTTTTTTTTGTCAACATAAGTAAGTTTTCTATAGCAGTGCTACCAAGTTTGTGTATTTTTGCTATGCCGTATAAACAGTGAGTTAATTTATTTGCAAATAGTTTTATTTGCAAATAGTGCGCGTATAAACGTAGTAATAGTTGTGTTCCAGTTGATTAAAATTAGCGAACGAATTTTTTTCCATGAATTAGTCGTGCTGTGTCACATTTGGAGAATAATACATTTTATTTCTGTGGCAATAAGGAAAATGTGTTTAAATTATATTTTACTGTTTTGTAGGAGATCAGTTTTTTTTCAGATATTTTTTTCCTGAAATAATTGAGGTTTTGCCCAGGGGCACTTTAGTTTATAAAGATTACAGGAGTGCCATTAAGCTAAAACTAGCTTATCTCGACTGAAATACTTTTTTGCCTTTTTGCCACAGAATTGTTAGAAGAACAAATTATTTATTTCCTCATTACGACAAATTAAACTTATATTATAATTTAATAATTCCCAAAGGACACTTTTAGATTAGAAGAATATTTTGTAAGGAGAAAAATTCCTTGCTTGACATAAAAGCAAAATTTAATTGCGTGTCCAAGTTGGCTTCAAATAAGGAATTACGAATTATAAATAATTAAGTAATCAGGTGCCAAAGAAACTAAAAAAATATACATATGTATGTATGTATGTATGTATGTATTATTTCAATAGCACATAGAGCATGTCTAGATAAAAGCGATTAAAAAGAAATTGAAACAAAATAGCGATTCTGTACCCCATTTCTGTAACTTGTGAGAAGTTCTCGCATCGAGAAAAATTAAATAATTATATTGTTTGTCCTATTTTACACAGGGTTACTCACATAAAAACCTATATAAACTTACAAAACATATCAAGAAAAACAGTTTTTTTTCTTACTCATCCTGTGTTTCGCAGGATGATAACAATTTTTTCAACTCGAAAAGTTCTCACATTCCTTACAGAAACGAGGCACTGGATTCATTTGATGACAATGGATCAGACAATCATTACTGCATTATTACAACAATGCCGTCGAGTTCATCTAAATTGGTTGGCACTATAAGACTAAAGACTTGCCATAGCCCCAGAGAAAATAATCGAAGGTAGTGGTGGCAACTAATTGTTTAAACTCCCGCCATGAGTTGACTCGACCGAAAATATTTTTCTCCGCAACATTGAAATTTTAAATAATCATAAATAGAAATAATATGAGGCCATCAGCGCAGAAGTGGTGTAAACCACATCAATTTATTTAAACAATTGCTCTTTTTAATTATTTAATTGCTTTTTTAATTTGCAATATTATGATGTGTGCAAAAGTTATTTTTCAGCTCAATTTTTTTAGAATACCAAAAAATGGTTTACTCTAATTTTCTTGATAGTTGGTAATGTAAATATGTAAATATATTTATTACCGGAACAAATACCAAAACTTGAATGTGGGTTACACCACTTCTGTGCTGATAGCTCATATTCTATATTATTCCCTACGTTCTCTTTTGAATACGAGGGCTACTATTTATATTTCGCGAACTGGCAGCACTAATGTCAATAGCTAAAATCTGGCAACACAGTTTTGATGTACTGGTGCTATTTGTTTTGTTTACAGTGAGTTTAAAAAATCAATTTGACAAAAAAAAAATGGAAATTTCAAGAGAAGGTTTACGTTGGAATTTTTTTTCACAACTTTCGACGTGGATTATCACCACAAGAATGTGTCGATGAACTCAGTTATTTGTATGGCGATAAAGCAGCATCAAAAACAACAGTATATCGCTGGTATAGTGAATTCAATTGTGGTCGTAGATCCGTCGCCGACGAATTTCGTGAATGTCGCCCAAAACATCAATGCAGCGCTTGAACTGATAATGCAAGATCGTCATGTCACATATTGTGAGATAGAGGCATCCTTGCACATTAGTTCCACTTCAATAAATTCGATTTCGCATTAACACTTAGTTGTAAAAAAATTTTTTCTCGTTGAATATTCCATAATTTATCAGCCACTCAAAAAAAAAAAAACGTTCGCGTCAAGTGGTGTAAGGAAATGATTAAAAAGTTTAACCGTGGTGCTTCAAAAGATGTGTATAAAATCGTGAAAGATGAAGAATCATTGATATATGTATGCTTATGAGCCCGAAACAAAACAGCAATCGACCGCATGGGTATTCCAAGACGAGCAAGTGTGTATTCCAAATCCAACAAAACGAAGAAGCAGTTGAAGCTTTAAAAAAACCATGTATTGGAGGTGTCTCAAGAGGAATGGAAAAACTGCTATGACAAATGGTTTGAACGAATGGAAAAGCGTATTGATCATCAAGGGCAATATTTCGAAAAACAATAAAGCCATTTTCATTTAAAAATTTTTGTTATTATTTGTTATTCCCCAAATAGAAATAGTAGCTCTCGTATAGTTTTAAAACGGCAATCGGTCCCATTCTAGTTTGAGTATCGTTTTAAAAAGTCACGTAAAAACTGAAATATTTCATTGAAAAGACACCGTATTACCCTTGTACCGTATTACCACTACCATGTAAAATTTTTGTTTTTGTTGTGGTTGTAAAACGGTACTCAAACGAGAATAGACCCGATGTTCCATTGTAAAGGTAAGACAGTACTAGGGTAACACCGTATCTATCCAATGTAACATTTCCGTTTATAGGTATAATTTTAAAACAATTCTGAAAAGAGAATAGTGGCGAATATTTACATATATGCCAAAACTAGTTGTTAACCTTAATTTGTAAAATATTTGCTAGATGTGCCCGCAGCTTGGGAGTTATTCAATTAAATGGCTCAAAATTTGTTAAACTTTATGTGCATTGTGTTGTTATTATTTGTTTTAATTTAATTATTATTTTTCGAACTGTATTTGTTTCTATATTCTTATGAATTGAATAGGCTAAAGTTCGTAACGCTTTTTAAGCCAAATTACATGTGATAATTATTAATGAACAAATAACATTAAAGTTAGTTGTAAATATTCTGACAACAACACATAGTTGAACGGAACAGCCAGCCGTTTTCGAAGGCCACTAAACCTTCCTCATCAGCGTTCTTCTGTGTTTTGGTCCACTGTGTGTGGTGTCAGTTGATGTAGATGTCTGCCTTATATACGTAACTTTATTGCAAATGGAATATGTGAATTGGTTTGATTCATTGCATTTCAATTTGCTAATGTGTTTCGTAATGTATACGCAAGTTACCATCTATATATATTTACCATCTTCTATATATATTACCATCTTCTATATATATTACAACAGTCTTACCATTGTCGTTTTGTTCCTTACTAACTATACACATGTTTGTTAATTTGCTTATTTTTGTTCTACTTAAGACAAACTTTTTTGGTTTGTTACTATTAAGTATATTTTAATTTTTAATTTTTGCCACAAGCCAATGACTATTAATTAGTTAATTTAATTATTATTTTTCGAACTGTATTTGTTTCTATATTCTTATGAATTGAATAGGCTAAAGTTCGTAACGCTTTTTAAGCCAAATTACATGTGATAATTATTAATGAACAAATAACATTAAAGTTAGTTGTAAATATTCTGACAACAACACATAGTTGAACGGAACAGCCAGCCGTTTTCGAAGGCCACTAAACCTTCCTCATCAGCGTTCTTCTGTGTTTTGGTCCACTGTGTGTGGTGTCAGTTGATGTAGATGTCTGCCTTATATACGTAACTTTATTGCAAATGGAATATGTGAATTGGTTTGATTCATTGCATTTCAATTTGCTAATGTGTTTCGTAATGTATACGCAAGTTACCATCTATATATATGATGGTAATGACTATTATTGGCTTGTGGCAAAAATTAAAAATTAAAATATACTTAATAGTAACAAACCAAAAAAGTTTGTCTTAAGTAGAACAAAAATAAGCAAATTAACAAACATGTGTATAGTTAGTAAGGAACAAAACGACAATGGTAAGACTGTTGTAATATATATAGAAGATGGTAATATATATAGAAGATGGTAAATATATATAGATGGTAACTTGCGTATACATTACGAAACACATTAGCAAATTGAAATGCAATGAATCAAACCAATTCACATATTCCATTTGCAATAAAGTTACGTATATAAGGCAGACATCTACATCAACTGACACCACACACAGTGGACCAAAACACAGAAGAACGCTGATGAGGAAGGTTTAGTGGCCTTCGAAAACGGCTGGCTGTTCCGTTCAACTATGTGTTGTTGTCAGAATATTTACAACTAACTTTAATGTTATTTGTTCATTAATAATTATCACATGTAATTTGGCTTAAAAAGCGTTACGAACTTTAGCCTATTCAATTCATAAGAATATTATTTGTTTTTATTCGCCACGTTCATGATTTTTGCTTATGAGAATGCATATTTTGACTTAAGTAGTTTCAATACTTTAAAATCAATGGACTTTCAGTTTTCACATGAATAGTACGTGACTTGCATAGATTTTGAAAACAAAGCGATACAAATGTATTTTTGCCAATAGCAAATTTACCGTAGAATAGTTGATTGAGACATTAACAATAAAAAAGGAATGTTAAAAAATAAGTATGTATATCAATACTTTATGGCGCCAGCAGATTGCAGAACATTTTTATTCGATTTTTTCTAAATCTTTATGGAAATGTAGCCGTATTTTCATTTCGTTATGGAGCCAAGGTATTTAACGTGGATAATTTTGTATCCATGTCAAAAATACTTTTGTTACAAAGCAATGCACATACAATTCTATAGAAGGGAATCCAAGCTTCTATAAAATATATCTTGTGACCTTACTTATTGGCTTGACATTGTTATATGTAGTTAGTGAATGGGCATACGAAACCAAGAAACAGTTGCATGTTAGGTATTGCACGTAATCAATACTTTCATGTAAAATGTTACGATTAATATATTAAACCTTTCTCCTTTTGGTGCATTATATTTTGCACAACAATATAATGCACAATGGGATGTCTTCATACAATTTGGGCAAAAATTATAAGGGATGGTCCTAGATCCTTGAAGGTTGGCACCGAGCATTATATATTGAATAAATTAAGAAAAATATATTGAATTTCATCAAAATTTTTACAAAGCTTTTCGACTTGGGCACATCTTCTCAAACGGTTTATGATATCGCCATATTTTTTATGTCATTTATGGAGTAATGCTATATTTTTCAACGATATTAAAGTCACATGGTGCTATTAAGAAAATTATGCATAGAGTGACCACTGCGTTGCGTAAAAATATAAGTCATTTCACTGCAGAAAATTTCTTTTAATTGTCCTTGTTCCCTCCCATGAGACCGCCAAGTCACTCTGGAACCAGTTCAGTACCTATACATAGATATTAACCTATGCTGTAGTGGTATTTATACTTTTGAAATATGATTGACTTTGTGGTCGAGTGATTACTGTGCAAGCCTGTCAAGCCGAATGAATTCAGTTCGAATCCCAAAAAAATCTTTGCTATAATTGCATTTGTAACAACAAAAAAAATTATAAATGTTCACTGTTACAGTTAAATGTTCGAATGACAATTATATATAATTTATATTATTCTACACCGATTAGGTCCCTGTAAGGTAGTTCAGTGACAAATCACAAGGTGCTTTCAAAGTATCAATTAACCCCGGTTTATAGCAGGTTTGAGCACTCGGACTGGTCCCTATCACTTGGGGACCGATCACGTGACTAGTCTTGTGTCACTACCATTTCCTGCAGGGATCTTACATAGCAGCCGTGTATGGACATTACCATTATAAAAAAATTTAATTTTTCTAAAAACCATAAATGCATATAATATATTGAAATATTTCTCTACAAAACTGCATCATTCGATTTTTGAAATTGGGTGGCAGAAAAATAGGGGTTTCGGCACCAAATTTCCAACTGTGCAACCTGTGGAAATGTTCTACAAAAATATTCGTCATAAAATTCAACTAAAAGTGCCTGTTTTTATAAAACGAAAAAAATGTTTCTTACCAGAATTAGCACCATTAACAAAAAAAATTAACTAATTAATTCAAAGTCAAATTCGCAGCTCTTCAATATAAGCTTGCTGAACCAATTGCAGCAAAATTTTTTTTTTATTACTTTGCAGATAACAAGTCCTTTGTAAGATAAAAGATAAATAAAGGCTTATCAACATTTTTTTATATGAGCAAATCAAAACATCAATTTCCGCTGTTTGTTTATGGTTTAACATATAATTTTTGTCTGGCAATTCGTAAACAATTTCCGGTAACGGAAGTAGCAACTGGTTTAGAAATTATTAGGGCGGTCAGAAAACTATTCGAAATCAAATATTAATTACTTCATGATGAATTTTTTCAATTTATTGCTTATTATTGTTGGAAGAAGGAATTATTGCTATTTTTTCTTTCGTTTAACCAAAAAAGAATGGAACTTGTGAAAAGTAATACATACTCGTATAATGTAATACAGAGCCATTTGATTTAAATGATATGGATATAAAAAGGAAGGGTTTGCTGAGACGACCTAGAAAAATTAATCAACGTCATTTTAAATCCACTATGTGGAAAGCCACAGCATGTTTGACTAATTTTTTGCGCAACTGTGATCAAATAAAATAGTTTGTTGAGAGGACCTCTAAAAACTAATTACATAATTTATAATGACTAATGCCCTAATTCAGTAAGAAGATTTAGGACGTTTTTGTTTGAAAATGCTTCTGAGCTCTTGTCTTTGAAGTCTGTAAATTATTTTATTCAAAAGTGGTTCTTGTCTTTGACAATGAAATATATAAATATTATTGCCATGTTTTTAAAACATAAAAATCTAATTAAAGTATCATACAATAGTTTGAAAAATGCATGAAAAAATATGTGTTGGATATAATGTTTGGAACAAAATCATAAAGCAAATACACGAACCTTCTAGCATAGACAATAAATAATAATCCTTTTCAAGAATCAAAACTGCTTCTTTTTTTCGTCCATAGACAAGACAATACATTCGTCGAACAGAATTAGAGTTATTGGAGCTATGCTTTTTATGTCAGACACAGGAGCTAGGACGTGACACTATTACAGTTATAAATTTATTTTTGTTTTGATTTCTTTCTTCGTAGAGAAGGAGATGCCAGATGACTTAAGGTACTGTTACACTTTTCAAACATTTGCCAAAAAAGCGTAAAAATTTTTTTTACTCAGACACGCTCGGAAAAAACCCAACGAAATATTAAAAACTTGGTTCCGAACCGGATAAAAAATAGTCTATGTTTGACGCTGATAATGTAGCTTTCCATATGCTGGATTGAGAAAATAACACCGTTTAAACCATTATGGGCCTGTATTGTACTTAAAATTGAAAAACTCCAATCAAGGTCATATTTTTGGTAACAGAATGAATATGATTGTTAAGATTTTCTTTTCTTCTACAAAAAAAAAATGAAACAAAAATTAGAGAGCATATGAAGTTGCTGTCGTAAATTTTATTATGGGCTTTGTTAATTTGACAGCGATTTTTCCTGAAGTTTTGGACTTATTCTGTTTAATCATTAAAACTAAAATAAATCGAAAAAATAAAAAAAAACGCCAAAAACTAAAAGCAACAAAATGCGCCAAAAATAAGAAAAACAGTCAAAATTAAAAAAATAGATAAAAACCGAAAAAAGTATAGGAGTACTTAATTTTTTTTTAAATTTCTACATCAGGTAAGATATTTGATTATATGTATAGTCTATGGAACTACTTTCCATATGGAACTCTTCGTGTGCGAGTCACAGTCGCACTTTACTGATTGTATTCTGTTTTTGCAAAACTTTGTATAAATATAGTTTATCGAACAATTTAAGTTTCTTTGTGTATGCGAACAGAATCACGGGAAGATGCAAGTTTATTGATAGTTCTTCGCCTATCCAATGAATAACAAGTCAATTAATTGAATTCAAACGGAGTTATCACACTGAGAAAATTAAATCGTAAAATCAAAGAAAATACACTTTGTTGCAAAGACTTTTATTGGTCAGAATGTGCCCAAAGACAAAACAACTTTACCGGAAAGGCGCAAAGTTCTTTAGATTCCCATGAAATATATACTTAAAATCGAAGACTTAAAATCTTGTGGCAAGGATTTACGTCTTTGGAAACACTTAAAAAAGTCCTTAAACTAAGGAAAAAGTATTTTGGCACAAAGACTTTCATTCGTTAGTCTTAAGACTTGAATTTTTGATTTTAAGTACAATTTTCATTGTAACAAAGACGTAATTTTAACATTATTGCAAAGAAATGCAATTAAATTCAACGAAATAATTCTTTGAAATACTAAAGACTGATATGTAGGAACAAAGGCAATTTTCTTTGAAATCTGCTATAGAAATGTTTTAAAAAATTAAAATTTTTCTGCAAAATAAAATATTTAATGAAACCAAACACAGCATTTTTATAAAAATTTTTTATTTCAGTTTAATGTAATAAAAATAAAAAAATAGTTCACATACAGCATAACTTTACTTAACTAATTAAAATCTAACAACATTTTTAGGTTTTGACTTTAATACTGACTCTAGACATTTTTAATGTTAAAAGAGTTATGATACATTTTTTTATTTAAGTTTAATACAATAAAAATAAAAAATAGTTCATATACATAGTTCACTTTTCACCTACTAATAGTTATAAGTATATTGACAACGGTCAAGCGCTGCCACGACGATAGGGCGTTTTTTTATTTATTTTTTTTTTTATTGTTATTATTATATATTTTATATTGTTATTATAATATATTTAAAAAAACACAACACTTCAATTTATATTAAAATTACATATTAAATCACTTGACGAAAAAGAAGAAAAAAAGACAAGGCGCACATGCACAATTGAGCGTTCCTATCGACTGACTTACAATTAATGACAACCACGAAAACAATTCTTTTTATTTTTTACATAAACGTAAAAAAATGTAACTTTGAAGACTAAATTCTTTAAAGATACAGAATTTATCTTTATTTTTTTTAACCGCTCTTGTTTACCGTTGCAGGCAAACATGTGTGAACAAGCAAAAATGTTCACTTATGCATTGAAGACAAAATTCTTTAAAGTTAGAGACTTTGTCTTTGTAGCAAAGATGCTTAGCTTTAAAAAAACAAAGAAAAGTCTTTAATTTTAAATACGTTTTTCAATCCCTTATTAGCAAAGAAATTAATCGTTGTAGCAAATATTTTATCTTTACGGAAAAGATAATTTCTTTGATTGAGTTTCAAAGAATTTTAGTCGTTTGTGTTGAAGACGCACCATTTGCTTGTTTAAAGAATAAATCATTGATGCAAGGATTTTTTCCTTCTAACAAAGATATTTTCGTTACAATTTTACAAAGACGTTTTTTCTTTGATTTTAAAGCTTTTAATTTTCTCAGTGCATTCATTTTGAAACCAATTCGAAGATTTGAAGTAAAACATTTTAGTATGAGTATTTGACAAATGGCAAATATTTTTAGCCCCACTTAACACATTCAGCCCAATTATGAATATTCCCGGGGAGTTTTTTCTCTTCCCTATCATTTCTTCCCGGGAAATAATCCTGCTATTCTAAATATCAGGGGAATAAGCAAATGCGGGAGAGAGTAAAATCTGAATCAGCTGTTTAATGTTTACATTTTATTTTGCAATAAAGTAAGAGTTCAGCAATAGAAATTTAATAAAAATTTTGTGTTTTCATTTGCCAATAAGATAGAACGTTAATATAAATATCTTTTTTGCTTAAATAAAAAATAAATAGACAGCGTAACCCTATACAACCATGCAGAATAATTTTATGCTGAGAAAGTGGAGCTAAAACTGCCCAGGTGCAGATGCGAATGGATTTCCAATTACTGTATATAAAAAGGAAATTGTAAACTTCATAGTTTTTCTTATCGGTATTGATATTATAGGAAAACAAATCTTTCATTTATCTGCTATGTGAACTTAAAGGACGCGTGAAATTTTTAGTGTTTTAGTATTATTTCTACAGGCAGAAGTAGTTCGAAGTTGATGTGCGCAGGGCTTGGATAAAAATGCCTAAAACAAGAGAGATATATAACATTCCAGTGCTTATTTAAACTTTTTGTTCTAAACAAATGCATATACCATTGTTTTATAACATTTATTAATTTGATTTTAAAATTTTTGCATTAGTTACCTTCAAAATATTTGGGGAGAAAACTCTCAAAAAATTCTCCCTCTCCCTCATATTTAGAATACCTACTTTTTTCCCGGGGAGTTTTTTCTCTATCTCCCTTATGTTTAGAATACCTACTTTTTTCCCGGGGAGATTTTTCCCGGGGAAATTTTAATTCATAATAGGAGGAATGGGAAAGGGAAAAAACTCCCGGGGAATTGCTATTCATAATTCGGCTGATTATACAAGCATTTAATGGTTCTTATTTTACTTCCTTTTTTCAAACGAGACTCAAACAGAGAACATTTGGAGGATTAAACGGCTTCATAAAAATTGTCCTAAAAGACTAAGATTTTAAATAACATAAAAATTTTACCCATTTCTAACTTTGAACTTGAATTTGAAGAAATTGTGGATTTGGCGTATTCTCATAGTAATTTTATGGCGAATATTTTTATAGAAAATTTTAACCCGATATATGCGCGCTTTGTTTGAAGTTTGAAGAAATTACATATTAGATTTTTTGATTTGAACCATGATTTCGCCCTATCTGGCGCAATCTGCATGTTAAATTTGCTTCGCATAATTTGCATCTGTATTTCGCCAATAACGATAACAAACCACAAAACACAAGCTCTCAGCTATCAAAATAGTTGTGAAGCCAGTATTCCCAACTCAAAGATGTGAATCTCTCTAAAAAAAAACCATTCTTTAATATCACAGTTACAAATATTTTGACCTGAAAATGAGGACTGCAAATGCCAATGAAAATTAATGCAAAAAATAATAAATATATGTATGTATATTTTTCTTTCTATTTTTTAATATTAACACATTTGTGCACACCTTTTCCGTGGTCATTTCAAGTGACGATGACGATGACGATGGTGCTGATAATGATAGCGTTGGTTTTTATAGTTTCAATTTTGCGCCAAAAACAAACAACAATGCAAACAAGTAGGTAGTCGTTGGTGTTAACTGTCGTCAGGTTTTATTTGCTGCTGTTAAAGTGTCAGCAAACAGCAAAACAAATACAGGTTATGGAAAACACCTTTTTTTGTTCACTTCTCTCTCTTTTCTTTTCCAAACAAACACGATTTACAATTAGAACATCAACAGTCAGTCACAAGGAATATACTCGTACTATATGAATATTATTGTACATTATAATTATTATATGATTGTTATTGCCATGACCGTTTTAGCATAAACAAATAAATAATAGATTTTAGCGGAAAAAAACACCGACACGTTATTAAATAATCGCAAACAATAAACAATGTTTTTTATTATTATACATAGAACGAATATTAATATGCAATAAGTGGACACGTAGAAGATATTAAAACGATTAATATACAACAATTACCACTAAGCAAACATGCATTAAACATTAATTCGAAATCTAGGCAAAATTGTTCAATTAATCACAAATAAAGCGTTAAAGGTATTCCTGTGCAGCCACAAAAGTGTGATTAATTTTTGCTTTTGAATTTGTTTTGTTTTTTTTTTTTTGTTCTGTTAATTGCACTCCTGTACTATTAAAACGTAATTGCAAATGAATTACACGCACTTGTACACATGCACGCCAACACGCACGAACGTAAGTATTCGAGATATTTTTTAGTCAATAAATTAATTGAATACTAAGGCAACACAACGTAAAATGTCAGTCAACGCGTAAGAGATGTTTTCTTCTTCTTTTTTTTTTTGAGGGGAACTGAATGAAAACACAAGTGTTGGTGTTGAGAATTGATTGCCAACTAAACTTGGTTTGCAAAGTTACATGTAACACAAACACCATGTATAAGCGAACTTTTGATGCCCACACACACACACACACACAAACACGGACACTTAGGGAAATGATGCCAAAATAGACACTAAGAAGTCGATGTTGCCATATGTTTAACTTTACACATTTTACATCTTAATTATGGGGAGATTACACAGTGCAACACATTTTGTGTTATCTAATGCAGCCTTAATGATTTCAACATAGTATGAAAGTAAGAAAGACTCTTAAAAAAAATAAATTGACGACAAAGTTGGTGTAAATCAAATCAAAATTAAGGCTTCTTAAATTTTGTCATTTCTTTTACTATGCTGGCTATTCTGCAAAACACGTCAAACACAAAAACAAAGTTTCAAAAATTCTTTTTTGTTTGCCATACATTTCAAAAATTAAATAAACGTGAGAATTTCAAAGCGTTTCTTTCTCTCTCTCTTTTAAAAACGATAAATTTTGTATGATAAGCAAAAACAAAGTTTTTAAATTTATACAATTTTGTTTTTGTTTTCCATGTAACTTTCACCAAGTCGACGCGTACTCCATAATGTATGTACAAAACGTGCTTTTTTAATTTTTTTAGAAAATATTTTTTGATGTAGTATTTGCATTAATTTGGCTAAGTTCTATTGGCAAAAATCTTATTTGCATATTTTAAAAATTGATGCTGAACAAAACGTGCTTTTTTTCTTTTATTTTTAACAAAACGTAGTTTTTTTAAAGCAAGTTATTTTTGTTTGTTTCATTACACCCTGTAAAAATATGAGGCTAACAGCAACTGTGATCAAATAAAATAGTTGTTAGTAAAAACATGAGGCTGCCAGCGAACGTGACAACTGTTATTGTATTTATCTTTGCTGTATATGTGTGTGTTTATGTATGTAAGAAGAAGTTGACATAAAAATCTATTTTCTGTAAATTTCTATCTCACATTCTACAAGCCGAGAAGCGATTAGCTTGTCTGCGGAAAACACCTAGGATCTTTGGCGGGAATCGAACACACGACCTCTGGACTGAGAGGCTAGCATGTGTGTTCGAAAAAGAGAATAGTTTCATATCGAATATAAATTATTTGTTGGGTTTGGTATAAGTTTCTAAGCCTTCTACGCTTAATTTTCTTTTGTGATTTTCAAAAATATTATTGTTTGTGAATTCTCAAATAGTTTTTGAAAGTCTGTGCATAAGATAAGAGGTTTGTAACTATGTGTTACAGCAACAATGAAATGCATATAGACAACGCTGAACCATCAGCAAATAAACTCATATTGTATTTAAATTGGGGAAAATCTTCGCATGCATTAACCTTTTACTATGATAAATCTTTTTGTAAGATTATATTTAGTTGTTGTAGCACTTTACGTATTATTATTTTATAGGTATTATTAGTTTATAAAACATGTAAGTAGAGACAAATTTTAATTTAAAAATAAATAAGACTTTACAGTGCTATGCCATGCCCATAGAGAATATTATCAGCAATTACAAAGAACCAATTCTTATGACACTTTGCACACACATCAGTAAAATCACTAATGTACAGATGAGACTGTGATTAATTTTTCATTCACCATCGTGCACGCTCAGGGGCATATTTCTCAGAACTTACAAATATTATAATATACAAGTAATATAGTTAGTGGTGAAAATATATTTTTTATATAAAAAAAAATTTGCTTGAATCATGCATGCATCACAACGTCTAAGTAATTGTCCATACAAGAGCGGGATTGAGTGAAATTGTTTTTAAATATAATTGTGAATTTCTGAAAAATTTTTCGAAAACTCTGAAATAAAAATACGTACTGCTCATTATTTTCTTGAAAAGGCTGTTTCGAAGTACATAATAAAATAGTTTAATATCATGATTTACGCCGGCGTAAGCATGCATAAACGTGCATGAGTGTACATGGAGAAATTTGTTTGTAACTTGGAGCTTATTTCTCAAGACTTGCAAGTGTCGTAATACAAGTAAAATAGTTATGAAAATATATTTTTTATATGAAAAAAAATATATTTTGAAATTTTCTTTTCAAAAGGTAATAAGATATCGCTTATTTACTATAGCTACGTCGTAACTCAAAATGTCTAATTTTTGAGTTAATAATGCCGAACTAATCCTCAGATCGTTTCTCATATTATGTAAAAATTTTATACGAATAGATATATTGTATACTTAACTCTTGAGAGAAAAATTTTATTTTCTTTTACCATTGATACCCGTAATTTCTACATACGAATAAATTACCTAAAGTTTTTACCTACAAGTTTGCCTTATAAAATTGAACTTACACAATAGATATCTGCACACTAATAGATCTCTATAGAAATAACGGGCATAAGTTGTGTTTGAATTGAAAACTTTAAACTTGTTTTCTGTAAAAATAATTTTTTTTGAGTTATGAAGTTGTTCAAGTAAATATCAAATATGTACCTGCAAGCATTATTGGGAATCCAATTTAATATACACGTCTGGCTACACCGTTTAAATACCAAAGTACGGCCCTTTCTTTTACATTCTATTCAAACGTTTAAACTATGGTGCAAAATAAGTATAGAGAGAAAATTTTTGAAAGAAGAAGAAACATAAATTAAGAAAGTGCAATTTATAAATAACAGAAAATACTCTCACTTAAAAAAAAAATGAAAACAACTCAGTAGATTTATTTCAATGTTTAATTTTACATAAGGGTTTATACATAGCAAATATCCTTAAAGCCTTTTATCAACAGAAACATCACACTCGTACATATACACATAAATAGAGGAAGACTTTGTGACGTCACAATGACCTTCATAATCATTCAAGTTTGTAACTTCTATTTGGCAAAATCACAACAAATGCAAAGAGACGTTATTTTAGGGAGAGTGAGAAACCTAATACACGCTTGTGTTTTTCAGTATTTTTCTTTTGTCCTGAGCTTTTATTTTCGTCATTAAAATAAAATGTATTCTTTATGGGGAAGTGCAAAATTCCAACAACCAAAATTTGGGGAATTTTTGTAAGTTGTTTTTTTTCGGATCAAATTATTAAAAAAGCAGGAAGTTATTTGATATAGGGACCTATGCAACAAAATACTAAAGAAATTTATATTTGCAATGAATTATTGGAAATGTGCTTATGTTTTGTCGCATATAAGAAATTATGCTGAAGATTAATTGCGATTTTTAATCATGTTAGGAAAGAATTTTCGTTTATTTTCTTTTGGAATAAAACAAAGTTAATTTCAATAAAATAAAATAGTAAAAAAGTAAAATAATATTAAATAAATTGGAATAAAATAAAATAAATAAAGGGGCCCCATACACTACAACAGCATGCATGTGCAATCAAGTGTTTGTGCCAGCGGTTGGGTCGTGTATGGGCATTTTGTGTGATTGTACGTTTTGCTGTAGTGATATCAAACAGAGTTTGATATTTTGCTGATGGTACCAGCTTGCTGGTATTGTGTATGGTGAAATTAGCTCCGTTGAGTAAAGTTATCAAGAAGTAAATATGCATTTAAAAATCGTAATCTGTTGAAAAATAATTTCTTTCAATGGAAAATGGAATTTGAGCACTTTAGTTATGCATAGCTGCAAATATTAACAAAATATCAATAAAAATTGCAGCAAAAACTATGTCACTATTTATAACCTCCCTTCTTGAATTTTTTGAAAAAGTGAGTATTGTACCAGCTTGCTGGTATGTTATGTGCTTCGAACATGATTGCTCAATAGCTTGAGCAATCATGCTAAGCGAAACATAATAAAAGATTAAACTTCTAAAAACGAAATATCCTGAGTATGTATTGCCAGTATTTTTGGCAACCCTCTTTTACAAACATTAAAAAAATTTCAAGTGCAAAACTGCAGTTTATTTAAGTGTGAAAGCTTTTTTTTGTTTTGTACCAAGCAATTCAAAATGATTTTAAGAGAGCGAGAGAGGGAGAGAGAACGAGGAAAAAGCTTCCAAATATTTTAAGGTGACCAGACGGTGCCTTAATTGCTTTACTTCAGTTGAATTTAATATGTATTTGAAAAAATAAAAAAATTTAAAATATCAAAGAGTTTCCTAGTTTAATTATAAAGGAAATATAACAGATGAAGATGCGCAGAAAAATAAAAGATCATACACACAACGTGTGTGCGCCCATGCGTATGAAGAAGCAAGCAACGCAAATTCTTCCGTCACGAAGTACATATTTTCTTCTTTACTCCTATACCTGCAATCAGTGATGCCAACTTTTTAGACTCAAAACGCGTAAAATTTTTTGAAAAAAGGGCTAAACTGAAAAAATATACGTTTAATGCAACATAAAGTAAAATTTTTGGAAAAAGCGCGAAAAGCGGCTAGTTTTAAACCTTTCTATTGAAAATCAAAGCCAAAGTAAAGTAATTTGTTAGAAAATAAATAACTAACATGAGATGAACACATAGCTTGATATATAACATTTCAATAAGGTACATACATATTTCATTTACATTTCATATTACATTTCAATAAGGAAAATACGTCGATTAAATATTGTATATATATATTGTATATATACAGTAGTAGTATACATACATACAGTATTAGTATACATACATACATATGGCTACGTAAGTAAATTTTAAATTTAATAAATAAAAATCTGTTTTCAGGCTATACTGAAAATCGTTGAAAGCACAACAATTTTTAAAGAAATAGAACATTTTTCCATATTGTTTCTTCTTTTTTAAATTGGTAAAGCAAAATAAGAGAAGAAAATTAGTATAACAATGCTGTCACGTCATTTATTAGTCGATATTGCTAGATTAAAGGAAGAAAAAAGTTCGTAAAAATTTAAATGTAGACATATCGAGCCAAAAGTTGAAAGGGGCTAAAAGGGCTGAAAGATAATTATAAAAAGTGCTAGATAAACGCGTTTTATAGTTTCGGGCCAAAAATTTTTTTCGCGTTTTGAGTGACTGAAAACGGGCTAAATCTAGCCCGAAAAAGGCTAAGTTGGCATCACTGCCTGCAATAAGTCTAAGTTTACAGTAAGCAAGCCTTATTGCTAACCTGATTAGTTTGTAGGGGAGAGAGAGAGGCGAGGGGGTGAAACTAGTAAAGGGCCACTCAGACTATTATACTTTGTATTAATACATGTCAAAAATTAAAATAATACGTGCAAGTGCGATATTGTGAATGCAAAATGTCATAACGAATGGTAAATAATACGATAAAAAATTGACATCCCATAATACTTGACCATTTTTTGAAAATTTTCTAAACGATAATACTTTTCATCTGATCAGGGTTGCATTATTACAAAATCCAAACTAACAAGCCGTCTGTTACGACGCCGATGCCGTGCCGTCGTTTATGTTATATGTCTTTGTATTAAAACGGATATAAATATTGAATGTGCTTATCGTATTGAATAATTTTTCGTGTAAGACATGTCTGAAAGTTAACGAAACTATCGTATTTTCTTTTTATTTATCTTATTTAAATCAACTACTTTAACCGCCGTCTATTTTCAGAGGCCGGCACGACCACAGCGTAAATGAAACTGCTTTACCGCCGGAAGTCAAAGATTAATGTAGGCATGTTAATCCTCAACAGCTGTTTGCTTTATACTCGTGTTTTTAATGTAATATGAGGTGTGATGGTGTGAACATAAAATGTCAATTTACGTTAGATTTTTTGATAGTCGAAACAAATGTGTTTAGATTTCTTTTTCGTAAAGTGTGATGAAAGTCTTTATACATGTATAATAGTCTGAGTGGCCCTTAACCAGCTTCATGTACTATCAATACGTATTTCTTTCTCATTCGGAATGTAAATAAATTCAGTAAAGTGCGACTTCGACTCGCGCACGGAGGGTTCCGTACATTCGGTTTTGAGCATTTTTTAATGTGGCCTTTTTGCTTTTTTGAAGGTTTTTTTTCCAGTTTAAACGATTTTTTTCAGTTTTGTCGCTTTTTTCTCATTTTCGCGATTTTTTTTTTCCTATTTTTGGGTTTTTTTCATTTTGGAGATTTTTTTCATTTTGCAACTTTTTTCTGTTTTTGGGTTTTTTTCCATTTTGGCGATTTTTTTTATTTAGGCGATTTATTTCTGTTTTTGGGGTTTTTTTATTTTGGCGATTTTTTTTATTCTGGTGATTTTGTTTCATTTTGGCGATTTTTCCGGTTTTTCGCGATTTATTTTAGTCTTAGGAATTTTTTTTAATTTGGTGCTTTTTTCGTTTTAGCGATTTTTTTGTTTTTGGCGGTTTTTTTTTTGGCGTGGCGATTTTATAATTTTGGGATTTTTTTTTGTTCTAACGTTTTTGAAAATTTTAAGAGTTTTGCTCTTACGGTTTCCAAGATACAGCAAGTTATCAAAATTACATAGTCAAAATTACATTACACTAATGGTACACCCTTTAATTAAAATTTTTTAAATTTTAATGTTAATTGTTGTAGTCTGTATAAAAATACATACATTAACCTTACAAATTTCAAGTGTATGTATGTATATGCATACAATTGTTGCATATTACATGGGATTTTAAAACGTTTCGTTGCTCGTTTTGGAACACCCTTTAATTTTTAACTCTCATGTATTTGCTGTTGTAGCGGCCAAAGGTCTACACACTGTGTCCAAATTTCAGGTCCGTAGCTCTTACGGTTCTCGAGAAAATACCCTGTGACAGACGGACAGACGGACAGCGTAGCGAAAACAATAGGGTTCCGTACACCAAAGGTGAAAAACACACATGCATACACAAAACTATGCATAAAAAATATGAGCTGAAAAATAAGACTTGCATTGTGTGAATGCCGATGAAACTTTAAAGAAGAAAAAGTGATAAGCTTAGCAATAAGACTTGACTAGTGTGAACTGGTACTAAATGAAACAAATATCGTGCCAACCAAGGCAAATTCATATAAGGTATACTCAGCTGAATTCGCTTTGAGAAATTTATACTTTAAATGTCAAAAAAATGTACTGAAAAATGTGTGTTGACATCCAACGTATATTCAAATTACAAGCGGCGAAAATAGTTACCTGATCCCTTGCTATCGCCTAGTATGAATTCGCCTTGGTGCCAACACTATTGTTTAGCATTTGTTTTAGAAGACTTCGCTGCAGTAAAGCATTTGAAAAATTCCTCATGTCTTAAAAGTTCTTGTAAGTGGTCTTTTTTTTTACTTAAAACTGATTAAACAATGAAGCCCGAAACAAATATTACCCTAAAAAATGTGTTTTTCGAAAAAAAAAATCCGTGCCAATTATAAAAAAAAAATACGGTTCCGAGCCATATTCCTATATCTGACGCTGGTAGTGTAGCTTTCCATTGGTGAAAGAATTTTCAAAATCGGTTTAGCGGTTTGTGTGTGAAATTGTAAAAATAAATAAACAAAAAAAAACAAATAAACAAACTCACTTTCACATTTATAATATTACAGCCTATTTATAGAACAGGACTCGTCGATAATAAGCGCTAACATTTATAATTGTTCATTATGTGGGAGCGCTTTTCACTATTTCTCTTGAACAACAAACTTCATAAATCGTGTTATTTCTTTTTAAACAAAGAGAGAATGGAGGAAGTACATACTACATATCTTTTATTTTTATACCATGGTATAGCGTATAAGTATTATACTACTTAAATAACATAATAATCATACGCCATAATAGGAAAACGAATTGAGTGGCCAATTATTTTTTTGGCTAAAAATATATGTATTTATTTTAAGCTGTTTTTGTTATCAATAGAAATAGAATGTTTTTCGGAAATTTGTTTCCAAAACAGTTATGACAATTGATTCAAGGAATTTGTTTACTAAAGACTTGTTTACGGCCTTATTTAAAACAAAAATATTTTTATTGCAAGTTTAATATCTTCTATAAACTGGCAACAAGTAAAAAAATTACAAATATTAGACTAGAGATTGTTCAAAAATTACTAAAATATTTTTTAAAAAATAATTTTGGTTTACAAAAGATTTACAAAACAAATTTTGCGTTTGGTAAACGAGAATTATTCTTTTATAAAAAAGATAAGGAAAACATTTCTCAAAAAAAAAAATTATTTAACTGGGGAAGATGATATCGAATTTCGTAATTCACCGCCGTACTTCAAATATAGTCTCTCATATGCGTATTAAAATAATTTAGTTCGGTTATATCAAAAATAATTACATGTATTATATCCAATGGTGCTCGGAGTCGGTGCTCAGCGAGTTATAAGCTTGCACTATAATTGCATATTTCTGCGTTTAATAACAAACAGCCCTGGCACCAACTAGAACATAATATCCCTATAGGAACTCAAACCCATTTGTAAGTAACTTCAAACTGGTTTTTTAATAACCACAACTGGTTGATTAAGTGACTTCTTTCCTTGTCGCCGACTCACTATTTTAACATAGACATGTCATAGGCGGTAGTCAATTGGCCATCTCTGCATGACTTTTAAATTGACTACTAAGTACTTATTTTTCAACCAATTTGTAGTTAATTAATATTATAGCAAAAAAAGATATATGTACATTAGAGCGTATCACAAGAAAAAGTTCTCCGTACACCAGCGAATATAAAGTATTGTTCCAAGGAGATTTCAAAAAAATTTTTTTATTTTTTTTTTTTTGCCGAACGTAGGGGTCGCCTTTTTAGTTTATTCGTTATATCTTCCATATTTACAGTCCGATCTTAAAGTTTGATATAGTGAATTTTTTTGTCTCAGGGAGGCCAATATTTTTGCTCTTGGGTCCATTAACCTCAAGTTTACCGTTCTAGTACTTACCTTCCAAATCTTCTTTCCTACCACCCTAATGTGACACCTTAATGTTAGAAATTTATAGTTCGCGAGAAATCATAAAACTTTTGCTAAGAAAGTATTTCGATCAATACAGCACAACTATTTAAAAAATGCTTTTATAAATTCATTGTTGCAGACTGTAGGGGTCACCTTTTTAAATTTGTCATAGCTTCAGTATTTACATACAGATATTAAAGTATAATATATCGATGAGTTTGTCTGTGGCAGACCAATTTTTTGTTAATTCAAAAGTCTTTGACCTCAAGTAACCTTTACATCATACCTCAAATTATACAACAAGGAATAAGCAACAAAAAGCAAAGTAAAATAATAGAAATTTTAGTCGATCATATCTTGACGTGATTCCAGTTGGCTATATTTTTGACGGCTCTAGAGTTTAGAAAAAATGTGGCCCATGCGTTGCTCGTCGGTGGCCGCCATGGCAGATTCATGTACCACATGAATAAAACGCTCGGTGTTGTGAGAATGAGATGGATAAGCTGTGAAAATAATTAGGTTTAGCAAAGAAAACTATGAAATGAAGATATTTTTCTTGCGCTTACCTGGTAATTCGATTACATTTTGCGAACATTGTAATGTTTCCAGGTGGTCTTGGGTATAGTTAAAACTGCAAGCATTGCGGCTCTGTCAATTCGAATTTATTGCAATTGATCATATCGAAGTATGAGTCACTTTCAAAGTTTATAAAATTAACAACTTGTGGACCGAACATTTGACGAATGCATCCAGTTGCATCATTACGGGCTAATAAAATTTTAGTATAGCCATCTTTTTGTTTAAGTTGAGATATGATGGGTTGATACTATAGACGTAATTGAGGTCAAAGACTTTTTATTTAAAAAAAAAAATTGGCCTGCCACAGACAAACTCATAGATATATTATACTTTAATATCGTCAAATGTTCGGCATACAAGTTGTTAATTTTGTAAACTTCGAAAGTGACTCATACTTCGATATGATCAATTGGAATAAATTCGAATTGACAGAGACGCAATGCTTGCAGTTTTAACTATACCCAAGAGCATCTGGAAGCATTACAATGTTCGCAAAATGTAATCGAATTACCAGGTAAGCGCAAGAAAAATAACTTCATTTCATAGTTTTCTTTGCTAAACCCAATTATTTTCACAGCTTATCCATCTCATTCTCAAAACACCTAGCGTTTTGTTCATGTAGTACAACGCATGGGCCACATTTTTTCTAAACTCGAGAGCCGTCAAAAATATAGCCAACTTGAATCACGTCGAGATATGATCGAATAGAATTTCTATTATTTTACTTTGCGTTTTGTTCCTTATTCCTTGTTGTATAATTTGAGGTATGATGTAAAGGTTACTTGAGTTTAAAGACTTTTGAGGTCAAAGAGTTTTGAATTAACAAAAAATTGGTCTGCCACAGACAAACTCATCGATATATTATACATACTTTAATATCTGTATGTAAATACTGAAGCTATGACAAATTTAAAAAGGTGACCCTTACGGTCTGCAACAATGAATTTATAAAAGCATATTTTAAATAGTTGTGCTGTATTGATCGAAATACTTTCTTAGCAAAAGTTTTATGATTTTTCGCGAACTATAAATTTCTAACATTAAGGTGTCACATTAGGGTGGTAGGAAATAAGATTTGGGAGGTAAGTACTAGAACGGTACACTTGAGGTTAATGGACCCAAGAGCAAAAATATTGGCCTCCCTGAGACAAAAAATTCACTATATCAAACTTTAAGATCGGACTAAATATGGAAGATATAACGAAAAAACTAAAAAGGCGACCCCTACGTTCGGCAAAAAAAAAATAAAAAATTTTTTTTTGAAATCTCCTTGGAACAATACTTTATATTCGCTGGTGTACGGAGAACTTTTTTTTTTTGCCTGTCGGGCGAGACGCTCTAATGTACATATATTTATATTATATGTATATATATACATACATATATGTATATATTCATATATATCTATGTAAATATATAAATACATATACATATGTATGTCTATATAAATATTTATTATTATTATATTCACTGAAAATAAAAAATTCGTACATACATATACATATATGTACATAAATATATCCATACATACGAACCGCTCATAGAAAATATTATTGAAATGTATGTACATATCGTTACTTTAATACAGAAGGGCCCTAACTCATTTTAATTTTTTTTTTAATCGAGATTTTTACATTTTTCGATATACATTACATGTTGTTCTATCGAAAAATAAAAAATAAACCTGTTTTAAAAAAAATATAATGAGTTTAGGGACTTTCTATATCAAGGTAACAATATGTATGTATGTATTTATGTATGTATGTACATATGTACATATATAGCAAACATTTTATTTATAGAATATTTCATTTGTACCCATTTGCTAAATTTTTTATAGTGTTCGATTTTTAATGAAATTATTTACTCAAAGAAAGATAAGCACAATGGCCTTTAAATAATTCTTATAAAATAATAAAAAGCTATTTAAAAGCCAATTTTATCTTAACAACACTGTAATTAGAGGGCTATTTTTAACTTTTATCTATGTATATATTATTGAGTTATTGATTTTATTGTTTTTCTATGAGTAACTATAGTTGTTAAATTGAAACTACAAACTCTTTAGCAAAAAAAGTAAACATGCGGTTGCAATGCAATGTAGTCTACAAGTGTGCTTGTGTAGTATGTCGAATAGAAAACCAGAGTAATAAGGAGACTGTCACTTTGAATGATGTAACTAACCACTTATACATACATACATATGTATATATTTATGTATGTATAAGTGTGCACACAAGCACATGCATTTTAAGCACGACATATTTGAATTATTAACAACACACATACTCAGCAAAAATTCAAAACACACACACACACACAAATTCAAACTTACAATCTCCTCTTCCGGTATGGTGGTGCAAGATGTACGTGTATAACGCATTCTCTGTGTAACATCAAAGCTATAACGATGCTCTTCCAGTGGTGGCACATGATCATCATGATTGTGAACATTGAGGCTGTGGCGTTGTGCCACACGAGCGGCCAGTTGAGCACCCCCATCCGAAAAAGAACGTATTCGTAATACTCCATTATCGTCCGTGGTTAACGAGATCGCCTTGAAGCGGTCAACAACAGCCGTTTGAATTTGATTAACATTCATGGAATTACCCATGTTGCTTTCAGGGTTTATATTTTCTGCTTTGCTTTTTTTGTTGGAATTTCCTTTTGTCACTTCAGCAAATGCCACAGCTGCAGCAGTCTTTATTTATTTTAATTTTTTTTTTAGCTTTTGATTAAATTTCCTATTTTTGAGTTGATATGTACATATGTATGTATGTTAAATCCATACAAACAAAAAGGACACTCGCACAGTTTTATGCGTTAAGCTTTTGGCGAATTTCGATTGTGAAAAATACATAGTTACATACTTAGCATGTGTACTATAATATTAACCATAAAATGTAAATAAAAAGAAAGCATACAAAAAACAACACTACCGCACTTTGCCAGGATATAAAGTAAACTAAACCTCATCTCGGGCTATAACATTGCATGACCAGCAAAACAACAATAGCAATAACACGAAGAAAAAAAGAAAGAAATAAAAACAACAGCACTTTGCATACAATGTTCTAGACAGGAGTTTGATTTGTATTTGTATTTGTATGTGTGTGTGTGTGTGTGTGTGTGTATTATGTGTAGGCAATCAACAGGCTGTTTATTACCCAGAACACAGCAAACGCGAGAATTTGATTGGGAATGGTCAAGCGTATGAAGCATCAGGATTAAAAAGAAAGAAAATTTTAAATTTGAGAAATGTTGTTATTCTCCGGACGCAATCGTTTTGCATTGATATTTCATAGAAATTAGTGCGATTATAGAATTCCGGCTATAGCGAATTTTCGTTTATAACGAACTTACTATTTTTTTAAGTCCTGTGAACAAAACTGCAAGGAAAGTTATACGCTAATAACCAGGGACAGGGGCTTCATGCAAATGCATGTTTTTCCCCTTAACCCTGATAATGGCAAGGACGAAATATCTTTACGAAACATGGAATTTGCGTGAAAATGGCATCGATTTGTTAGTGCATATTTTTGCATATTTTGCTGAAAATGCATATTTTTGCATGATTTGGTCATAAATGCATATTTTTGTCTCATATTTTGGTATAATTACATGGTTTTGTGTCATATTTTGTGAAAAATTCAAACTCCAAAAAATATTATTGTTGAGAAATTGTTAATGCAAGACTGGACAAATTTATTCGCTTGCATTGTTGTACAATTGTAGAAGGGTTGTACAAGAACACACCCACCAAATTTAATGAAAATTGTCATTTTGATGATTGCAAGAGGAAATTTTCTGCTATTACAGCCGAAAGTAGTGTAACAATTTTGCGGAAACTTGATATGACAACAGATTTAAAAAAGAAATCTAATAGCTAGTATTCAATTCATTGTAATGGTTGTTTTAAATAAAAATGTAGCATTATATAAAAGGAATCATTTAAATTTGAGCCGATTGCATCCACAGATCTTACAAGAAATTTTTCAATGCACAAAAGCTTTCAAAGAACAAATTGATAGAACTTTCCATTCGAAAATTTAAAAAATAATAAAACTTTTGAATGAATATAAATAAATAACATTTTTATTTTTCTATTATTATTGCCCCTTTGCTGCAATATAAATATATCTCGAAAAAGGCGTGTTTGGAGTTAATAATGCTTTACATCATTACATCGTATTTAATCTTGCGTAAAAATTTAATATAGGAGGTCTGTACAAGCACCCCTTGAGAAAATAAAATATTTTATTATCTTTAATTAGTTGTATGTAAATTTAGAACTCTTGTTTTGAACAAACAACTTTCAAAATGTGTGCATATTTTATTGTTTTTAGTGCATATTTTGCGTTTTTAATGTCATATTTTAGGCGCCTAAAATACCTTTTTTAAATGCATTAAGTCCTTGTCCCTGCTAATAACACTGGAGGCAAGTTTTCTTGGTCAAGTTTTGATTTTGTACTGAGAAAGTAAAGAGAGACGACGTATACAAATTAGAGATGATGGGCGCGTGTTGAATTTTTCTAACGCGCCACGACACGAACACAAATACCAAGACGCTCAACACGTACGAAACACGCACGCGATAAATTTCATCAACACGATACTGCGCAACAAGCACGAAATATTATTTGTATGTTATTGAAGATCAGAAAATTAAATTGATTTTTTTCGAGAGTCGCTTTTCAAAATATGGCACCGAGTTGCCACTTATAGCTGATACTATCTGCCAGCACCGCTCATACCAACGGTTTACGTACAGAGTTTTAAGCTTCAGAGACCTATACAATATCAACAAATATGCTGGTACAAAATATAAAATTTTTTTTCTACTGGAAATTCATTCATACATATTTTAAATCTAAAATCGTTTCGTGTTTTTCGTGCAAATTTTGCTCAACACGAAACGACCCGATTACGTACAAAATCAGATTTTTTGTCACAAACACTTCGTGTTGAGTCGTGCGTGTTCGTGTCACAAAAAAATACGACACGCGCCCATCTCTAATTTCTAATAATTATTATTTATCAGTCAAAACAAAAGGTCTGAACATTAGAATTCTCTTCAGCAGGTTGTTTAGATGGATTTTATTCACGGAAAAAATTTATTTCCATGGATGTATGTGAATTATAGCGAATTTTCTCTTATAACGAAGTTTCTTTTTTATGTTTTATTAATAAAACTGCTGGGAAATTTATAACGAACAAAATTTACATACGGGAGTTATACGCGCTTCGAAAGACTCATTGAAATTATGATTATGAATGTAATCAATCTGTTTATTGAGAACGGTATACAGTAAATTGGATTTGTTGCTTGTTTTGTACGTTTCCGCATTATAACGGTTGCTTAATTCCTTGACTGGTTGGATAAGTCGTGCCATAACCGCCAAAATAGCTTACGACACATTTTTTGGACTTCGATTTTTTGACGAAAATCGACTATATACGATTGCAAATAATCGATTTTGGTCAAAAAATTAAATTTGAAAATTATGTCGCTTAAGCTTTTTTGGCGGTTATGGCACGAAGTAGGATGCTAGAAATGTTTCACTATTTATACATTGTACATATACACATGCATGTCAAAGATATTTGCTTAAAACGGGGATGCTCCATACCCCAGTTGGCCAAATCGTGACATACAACATTGTCTTCGACGATTAATGTACGACATGTCGCCTGTTCATTAGGTTTTCTAATCGAAAATTTAAAGGAAATCGTCGTTCATGACTATCTGAGCGACAATATCCCTCGTTTTGTCTTCAATAAAACTTTGTTGAGGACAATCTGATCGACAATATCCATCGTTTTGTTTTCAATAAAGCCGTGTTGACGACAATCTGAGCGACAGTGTCATACGTTTTGTCTTCAATAAGACTTTGTTGAGGACAATCTGAGCGACAGTGTCATATAAGTCGCCCATCTCGTCTGTGGCCTCGGCGCCATTTGTATGAAAATTTCGTCGACGATTTGTATGGGGCTGTCTCCAATATGTCTTCTACGACTTACCATTGTCGTCAAAGATGTCTTAAAGACGTGGCCAACTGGGACATATTTATTTTTAACAAATACTACACAACCAACAAGAAAGCATACATACTCCTATAAATTTATTAATATGCATTTACACATACATACATATGTATACACATACATATCTATTAATAAACACATAATACTTGTTTTGATAACAGTAGAAGTAATAGCTGTTCGCCAAATATCCTTTATGCTACGAACACAACTGGGTCGAACGACGAATTTTTCGGCGTGAACTTTCGTCAAAAAAAAAAAGATGAAACACATTTGTGCATATGAAAATGAACACAAGGTCGCCGTAGAACGAAATTCGCCGTGCGTGACGAACTCTGAGATAGATTTATGTATATTTTGTATGCCGAAGAACGACGAATAAACAATTTTCTCTCTCCCTTTTTGCACACGCAATCAGTGATGCCATTCAGTTCTCAAGTCTGGCACTGCGTAAACTAAGCTTGTGACACACACTAAACAAGTAAACTGTGCAGTTTTTATTTTAAAGCTATAAGTGAAGAAGACAACATGTTCAAATACTGCTCTATTTTATTAATTGCTGTGGCAATAAAAAAAAGAAACTAAAACAAAGAAAAAAAGGCGCGTATGGTGTAAAAAGTGGTACATGAATCGTGAAAAATTACGACAGAAAAACTGAGAAACTGAGCGTTTGCAACATACATTACACAATTCACTGTACAGTTGTCAAACTTGAGCAAATATTAAAATCGTTTTGATATTTACTAATCACACTACACAAATGCACTGTACAGTGACAGACTTGTGCAGTGAACTTGTTTAGTGTATGGCTAACATTATGTAATATCATTTTCTTTACAGTATTCATTAAATATGAAATAAAAATGTGATGTTAATAAATGTTAAACGTTTCAAACTTTTTTCAAAATGTATATTTTTGTGAAAAAAATTTATCTTTTTAGGAACTAAAATGTAACTTTCTCGAAATTTCACTGGCAACACTGCACACAATAACCAACTTTATCAATTATAAAGGCGGTGTCAGATACACTCACAATATGGTTTTTATTGATTTTAAGCTGTTTTTTTCTCTGGGTGTACAACTTCAATGCTTTGCGTGACATTTCTAGCTTTGGGAAAAAAAACGCGTGACGCAAAATGTGTATGACACAATGAAAACTTTGACAGCACTCACTGTTTGTTTCACTGTTTTCTTTTATGCACAATTCGATTACTCTGATGCCACTAACTCGTTTTTTATGTAAATTTGCCGAAATTTTAATAAAAAATTTAATACTTACATGCGAGTTTGATCAAACAAATTAAGAAAAGTATACCAAATGATTGTCAAAGATCGCAAAAAGTTGCTTCGCTTTGCATTAAAAGTACTTTATGTGACATGTTTCATATAAACATATATATTTCATCTTAGATGTCAAAGCGAATCTTCAACGCAACGCGAAGCAAAAGTTTTATCTGACATGGCCTTAAGAGCTGAATTTGCTGAGTAAATTCGTAGTTATTGTTATTCGTCGTTCGTCCCAGTTGTGTTTCTAGCATTAAGCATTTTTACATACATATGTATATGTACATATACATACATACATATATATCGTCACCCCAGAATAGTTTTGCTCCACCGACCATTCTTAAAAAAATGGGTTAGGTATGGAATATATGTATATATTTTGAATACCATCTTTCTGAATCAAAAATGCGTTTCAAGAAATTTATTATGGTTTCTGAAATAATAAGCATTCATTTTGCTCCATATGCACTATTTTTAGGTTTAATAAGTATTGTTTTGCTGTACACGCCACTTTTTGGGGATTTCGTCAAATTCTTTACACAAAAACGTACGAAGTAAAGTTAACTCTTGTTTTGCTTCATTTCTACTAGAAATGAATAATAAAAAAAAGAAGGTGCCGTAAGAAAAATTCAAAATTCTTGTGTAAGTGTGTATGCGGGTCAAGAGTTAAAAATATTACGGCGGCGGCTTCTTGATTGGCGTTAAACGATCGACTTATTTCTCCAGACAGCAAGAAAAATAAACAAAACAACAAAATTCTCAATTCACAGCAGTAAAGTATACGTATGGAGCACAAAAAGCTACTTTTTGAAAATACATTAAGAAAGTGGTGTATGCGGCACAAAACGAAGCAGTGGTGCAAATACAAAAGAAATCAATCTGGTATATTTTGAGAAAACTTAAATGTAAACCTTCTTCCTCGTTTTTCTCCACTCCAATTTTGTGGCGTATGGGCTAAACCAATTTTGAGGCGACGATACTCGTATGTATAACCATGGTGGGAGTTTGGATGCTAATCATTATGCGATTAACAGGAAACATTCATAAATAAATTGTTTATCTTCATACGTTTTGAAAATAGTTTTTCTAAGTTCGCGCTTTCAAAAAGAGGAAGTTACTAATTTTATTCCAATTTCCTGAAATAATAGAGACATTTCGAGGTCTAGTTAATCCATTCTGACTATATTTATAATGATATCCTTATGTGTGCGTACATATGTATGTATGTATGTGTGTAAAACTCTCATAACTTCGGGCAAGCGAATAAAGCTGCGTGATCTAAATAATTATTTATTTAAAGTTATTCAGTGAAACAGCAAAGCAAAGTACAAATGCGAAAAATTAAAACTTGCTGTAATATACATATATTTTACAAAAAAAATTAGCTTTCTTTTTAATCAAAGATTACAAAGTTTTTCAATTCATTGAAATAAATTCGTACAAGCGTAAACAAATTTTTTGTATTTTTTTTTAACGAAATATTTTATAAATTCAAGTTAATTATTTTTTGGACAAAAATGCCATCGCGTCGTTTAAAATCCCATGCTGCTAAATCTGAAGTTTCTAAATCATCGAGAAAGTGTATGAGACCAGGACCCGTCAGCCGAAATCCATATTTAAATTTTTTGCGCGAATTCCGAAAAAAATGTTGCGGCATGACGCCTGTTAAAACAGTGCAACAGGGAGCAAAAGCCTGGCATACTTTGAGTAGAGAGGAAAGGCTTCCCTACATAGAGGAGGTTAGTAAATTTATATACATATGTATATTTTTTAATTATGCATTGTCATTGTTTGAATTTTATTTGAAGGCATTTTATGCTAAACCAAGAAGGAGACGCACTTTAAGGAGTATGTCTAGAAGACCCGGTCGCATATCTAGAATGAGATCAGTGAGACACACGTCTAGAAGTAGACCACGGCGTCATACATCTAAGCAGAGATCAACAAGACGCGCACGTAGAACTAAATCAGCGGCAGGTCGTATGTCGGGCCATCGGCGAAGTGAGAAAAAAGAAATAAAATCCGGTTTTCTTTGTAATTTGTGAATAATTGTTTTTGTTTTTTTAATACGAAAAAAAATGTTTAAAGTTTGTTGAAAAATTGTTTTGGGTACAAAAGCTGCATACATACATATTTATGTAAATAAAAATGATCTGCATATATCTCGAAGACCGTGGTAACAATAAAAAAAATTTTTGCTAGCCAAGTCAAACTTTACTTAAGGGAAACAATTTGTCAAACCAGGGATTTCACTACGCATCTATGAATAGCAAGTGAACTTAAGTTGCGTTAGCAGATATTTGGGATAACCTGACTCTTTGGCTATGTGCCTTTTCCATTTTTGGTTCCGTTTAGAACACAAGTTCCAACAGGAAATAAAAGAAAGCTCTATATAAATCTTGAGTAATAAAGAACTTTGATTTTATAATAGTACATTGGGTCTATTTATTTAATTGCAGATCTTCTAATCTACGAAAACAACATTTTAATAAGGTAAAAAAATTAGCAATCGGATCTGTTCTTTAAATCGAATCGATTTTCAAAACTAATAGTCCCCCGTGGTTGGAGTTTTTCGACTTCAAATTAGACTATTTGTAGTTGATTAAAAAAAACAAACTTTAATCTTTAATCTAGCACAGCACGACCGACTTTTGCCTTAAAATCACCAATCGCAATGATCCTGCAGACGTGTTTAAAATCATCACCCTTATTTCAGTTGTCGACATCGTCATCGAAAACGTTAAGTACGCAGTAAAATATTGAAAGCATTTGATTTTAAGCAGATTAAAATTTACCTATTTGTTTATTTTCTGTGAACTTTGCCATTTGTGAGAATAGGTAATTCCCATAACTTTTTTATAAGATTTTGAATATTTTTTTTGGGTTTTCCATACTCGAATTCCATTGCAAAAATGTCAAATAGGCAAATCAGAAAAAGCATTTTTAGTACTTGTAGATGCAATATACGATTACAAATAAATAAACTTGATCACTAACCAGTTATGTACTTGTGATTTTAATATTTTTTTTAATACAAACGAGCGTGCTTTGTTTAGAAACTCGTATCAAAATTAATTAAACATTTTTTAGTGTGGATAAAAATTTTTGTTAAGAAAAAAAAATTAATAAATATTTATAAAATTACTTTTGGTGGATTTAATCTCTAATTAGCAAAAATTGGCACTTTACAATCATTTTTTGAAAAACCACAAACAATTCAAACATATCAAACGACTAAAATGAATCCATGTTCACCAATTCGTAAATTAACTCGGATGGCACGCAAAGATCATGGAACTGCGAACCAGCCAATAACACCGACAACAACAACAACAACTACAACGAAGGAGGCGAAACGATGTATGAGCCCTGGGCCTGCGCAACGCAATCCCTATTTGAACTTTTTACGTGAATATAGAAAAAATAATTGCGGCTTGTCAGCCGTTGAAACAGTTAAACAAGCCGCCAAAGCCTGGAAATCATTATCAGAAGCAGACAAAACTAAATATATTGTGGAGGTTAGATATTAATAACTAATTTTTTGAGTTTACTGCAATTTTTATTATTTGTTCATTATTTAGGCATTTTATGTTCGCAAGAAGCCAAGGAGAAGGAGACGTTCGAGAAATCGAATTGAAGGAGTTGTACGGCGTAGACAAGAAATGTCTACAAAAAATAGGAGAGTTTATCATAGGGCTCGGGCATCTTAGTTGAAGGTCCTACTTTTAAGATCTTAAAAATTGTTTGTGATGTGTCTGAAATTTAATTATGTGAAATGAAATTCGTTGTTTTTAAATATCTTTTAAATCAAAATATAATCGAACCTATTGCTAGTGGAAAAGTTTTTAAGATTTATGGGTAATTCATTGAGGAGTCTTCATGCTCTAACTAAAAACGATCTTTCAAAAACTGAGTTGTTATTTGTGGTATGATTAGCTGCAAGTTACCAAAGAAAAACGAAAAAGTTGTAAACAGGAATTTGAGTTGAATTTGATAACCTGCAAGAACAGTAAGAAATTTCTTGGCAACTTCAGAAATATGATCAGAGATTCTTGGGCTAAAAATGAATATGATAATACCATTGAAAATAAGTCGAATTAGTCTGACAAGCAGCCACAGAAAATTTCAAGGGGGTAATAAATATTGGTCATAAGTAGAGAGTGGGCCAGATTTTATTTAATTTTTAAGGACTTTAGAAAATTTTTATTTGATGTTGTTAGTGCTTTTTGTTGTACTAGTCGCGTTAATGTTGTTGTTGTTCTTGCTGCTATATTTTTCAATGTATTTGTGTTGTATATTAGCATTATTTAGGTGGCCTTAAATGTATTCGTATTGCAATTTCCTCTCCTCGGAAATTAATTAAATCACCGTGTTGATCAACTACGCCCAGCGCTAGTGAACTTATATCTCTGGTGTTCATAGATAAATAGATGAGATTTCTTGGCACCTCATCTATTTTATAGCCTGGAGGCACATTAATTGGAAATTCATAAAGTGTATGCGATTTGGAGTTATTTATATATGTGTTAATAGCGATACTACTTTCAATTCGCAAGAGATTTACTTTAAAAATATTAACTGGAAGATCTGAATAATAATATTTGTTTGGTGTTAGGATTTTGCTATTGAATCCTAAAAGTTTACCAATTGTATTGTCTTTATTAAAATATACAGGATCCCTGGAACTATTAACTTTAACTTGCATTGTATTGTTATTGGCTTCAATAAAAATTTTATTTGCTGGACAGAGTCGTTTGTATTGCTCTTCTATAAAATCAACTATATCATTTAATTCGTAAGATCCAATTGGTATTTCAAGTTGTTGTAACTATATAACGATCTTAGTATACTATTAACTTTAGAAGAAACTTTGTGTAGATGTGGCTTTCAACCTAAACAATTTAATGTAACTACGAATGGTACATGTATTCCGTTAAAAACAACTGTGACTGAAGAACAGTCGTAATTACTTGGGCCAAAAGTGAATGCTTGAGATTTAGATGGATTAAAGTTTAGTTCATTAATAGCTGACCAATTTGAGGCTAAGGACAGTACATAATTAATCATAATTTCGTGACAGTCTAAGGAAGTGGCCTCAGCACTGAATAACAGGTTAATGTCATCAGCAAAAAGTTAAGTTTTACATGAAAACCCAATGAAATTCTCAAAATCGTTCATGTATATTAGAAACATCGAGAGACCAAAAATTTACCCTTGCGGTACACCACTACATAGAACACATCAAAATTTGTCGTTTTTAACACGAATATGGGACAGAATGTAAAAATTATTGTTAAAGACCATTATTATTATTAGTTAAAAGTACGATTTTATCGGACGTATACAAAGTTTTTCATTATTTCAGGTAGTATAAACTTTCAAGTAGAATTGTAATAATAAAAAACTTTTTCTATGGTCGATAAAATTCTACTCTTTATTACGTTGGCCAGTTCATCCCAAAAAAATTGTTCAAATTCACAATCAATTTTTTTCGAAGTTTAAAACTGTAAACATTTGGAAACTTTCACCACATTTTATTAATGATACCAACTGTTTACATGATCGGAAATTTACATTTGGAATTTTATTTATGATAAGCCTGGTGGTTTCACGTGGAGGTGATGTGAACTGGCCACCGGTTTGGTAGCTTAATCGCAAGTCTATGCGATTAAGCTACGGCGGGTCTCAAGGCAAACATAACCCATGAAATCGTTCAAGTTCAGCGTAATTTATTCGCAAGTCATGGAAAATTGGAAATATTGGATTCGCGGCAGTCACCGATAGATCTTTCGATGGAATACAAAATTTCGATTAAATACATAAATAAATTTCACACGATATTTTACTTAAATTTAATGAAAGACTCTTTATATTTTTATATTAAGCATGATTAAATAAATAAGTAAAAATAAGTTTAAAATTTCCGTATCCACCTCATATGGCGACGAGATGAAAATCAAAATGATAATGCTAATGTAAACTGAAATTGAAAGACTAAGATAATTAGTCCACTTTGCAATATTAACTGTACCTAGCTCTCAATTAATCCAAATCAAAAAAAAAATATTTTTTGCAAGCCGTAGGATTGTTTTTAACCAAAACAGTAGAACATGAAAGTCGAATACGTCTCTGTGTCAAATTTCATGGTTGGACCAGAGATATGGACTATGGGATAAACTTAGTAAGAAAAATAAATGAAAACTTACCTTTTCTAATTTTTGAAAATACTGCCTTAAAAATTGTATAGGATCTTCCGGACGACTTACGCATAGTTGCACGATGCAATCCTTAAGAACACGTTGTATACCATGCGATTGTATATAATTCTCGCATTCGCGTAAGCTTTGCTGTTCTTCCAAAGTGCTGGCCATATTGGAAAACATGCGCGACGCTCAAAACTTTTCTACTCCCGGTAACAAACACAAGCCAGCAAGCAACGTCGGATTGCAAAAGCCTAAACTGTTTTTTTACTATTGAAAGTTTTCTTTTAGTATGATGTATTTCAGGCAGTTGGAGAGATTAGTTTTATTTGTGGTCTTTTCTTTCCCTTCAAAGGTTGAATTATGACTAGCTTGGATCAGTTACTATATCAGTGCCAAAAAAAGAACAGCAAACCGAAACCTATGCACAACCACTATTTAATAATTTTATAAATCAGCGGCTCTAATCTTTAAAGGACTAACAATGACGCACTTTGTATAACAATTTTATTCCAATAACAATTTAACTTTTAGCTGAAATTTAATATAAGCTACTTGAAATTATAAATAATAATTAAATTGAAAAATTTCCTAAATTTTTTCGTATTTTATCACTTTGCACTGCACCTTTATCACCTTTTACACAATTTTTTTCTTATACTTTGACCGTCTTCTTTCTAACTGGTCTTTTTATGGTTTTGCGTAAAATCTCGTTTTCACCACCAATTTAAAGTCAAACGTGTTGATTTTTTTAGTTTCTTTGCAATTTCATATTACAAAAGTTTTTAAAGTTTGGTTTTTTGTTTATTAAGCAAATTTATAAATAATTTACACACTTGTTATACGTTATTAAATGTGTTAAAAGGTTTTTTTCACTGTGTTTTATTTTTTTCTCTCTTTGTCCAAAATGATTTTCTGGTAATTTTTCAGTAAAGTAAACTGGGGGACGAGAATAAATGTCAAATGAGATTGTTAATAGTGGTTGATTTTCATACCATTCAGGATGAACTATTAGCTTGTTGTGTTAGAAGCAACGGCTCTAAAACCTTACTTTAGAACATAAATTTCAAAAGCAGGAGTTATTATATATTATATATTATATATTATATATATATATATTATATATATATATTATATATTATATATTCTGAATATTCGTATTGCAACATCCAAAGCATATTTATAAGGAACTAGCTTCTTCCCGCAAATTCTACCACGCCCAAAAAAAAGCTAAAATTGTCCCGAAAGCTATAAATTATTATTCACTCGTGTTTATTGCCGCTATATTTTAATATGAATCATGTGTCATGTCCTATTTTACACAATTCAAGTGTTATTGCTAATCTGATTCGTTTGTTGGAGAGAGTGACGAGGGGAAAAGAAACGAGTACTCAGCTTCATGTACTGTCAATACGTTTTGCTTTCTCATTCGTAATGTTAAAAAAGCACACATGCATACACAAAACTATGCATAAAAAATATGAGCTGAAAAATAAGACTTGAATTGTGTGGACGCCGATGAAAGTTCAAAGAAAAAGAAGTGATCAGCTTAGCAATAAGACTTGACTAGAGTGAACTGGGACCATTTGCTTACAAAATTACATCAAAATCCATTAATATGGTTTTGCGTGAAAGTAGAGCAAACATGCAGAGATTGTGATCACAGGGTATACCAGAGATGACACGAGACGGAAGATAATTTGTGTTTTCTACTTTGTGATTGTTATCTTGTGCTTAACAACAAAACCCTGGGCACTGAATACGCAAAATTTTTCATTTGCTTTCCTCACACACAACAATTTAGTAGAGTAAATGATGTGCTTATGAAAGAGGAGAATATAATGAGGATGGGAACTTAAAAGTGGCTCAATTAAAATTGCCGTGTGTCAGGCGAGACATTTAATGATATGTAAACATGAACCATATGATCATGCTATGCATTAATCATATAAAATCCAAAAAATTTTGTCCAAAACATAGTTTTTCATTTATTTCAATAAACACTCACACATGCATACTAATTTACTTTCATGTTCGTGTGTTATTTGGCAGTTGATTTCATAAGATTTTTGTTATAGGATTTCTTATTTACGGTCTCCACCTGACAGAAAATGGCTAACTTTAAAAGTAACTTCAACTTCAAGTTAATATTATATGTAGACTGCTCAAGTTAATGCTTTTTCAAGTTATAACATTATTGTTAGTGCATTTGTTTTAACAACTCAGTTATAACTTCAAGTTGCAGCAAAAAAAGTTAAAGCACAATTACATGTCAGGTGGAGACGTAAAGTTATAACAACGCTCTTATAAAAAATCTTATCAGATTGAGATAACACTAATTCGAAGTCTACAAGTAACATAATTCTCTCTTCTATTGAATTTGGCGATCTCATCTTACATATTATGTTAGATGTAGACCATTTGTTACCCAACGTCTACACCTGATATATTTTTATCATGACAACTGTGGAATTCCATATAGCCCTACGTCTATACCTGATATATTTTTATCATGACAAATGTCAAATTCCATTTAGAAAAAGAGCTAACATAAAAAAAATAGTTTTTCAATATAATATTTGACTTTTGTTATGATAAAAATATATCAGGTGTATACATACGTAGGGTAGAAAAAAAGAGCTAACATAAAAAAAATTATTTTTCAATATAAAGTTTGACTTTTATGAAAAAAATATATCAGGTGTAGACGTAGGGCTAAGCAAGACTAACAAGAAATCTCGTCAACGAGTGGACCTGCTTGATATGCCTGGATGTTATAGTAGATACAGATATTGAGATATGTTGATGCAACCAAACAGATTGCATTGTCGGTCGCATAGTGTAGTCTTGTTTATGGTTGCATTCGAAGGTGTATTCAAAAATATCATATTGTTTTGATGTGTGTAGGTTGCATTGATGGTTGCATTGCAACTTGCAGTGTCTATGCCAAAATATGCAACATGTTATGTAAACGTGTTTTGTAAACCCGTTGCAACGTGTGTACCTAACATTATGCTATTAGGAAGTGTTCTTGCGTTTTCAGAATTTTCCCATATATTCTCTGTACAGCGGTTGATTAGAGACATGAGGCTTCGCTTAACAACTCTGTGCTTACAATTAATCTAGTAATTTGCAATTGTCGCCATTTTTCTTTGACGGTATACAGACAATTCTAGTCGTCGGAAAATAAAGTGAGATTAAAATTATTTAACTTGGAAAGCTATTAAAGTTTAAAAAAGTTCCCAAATACAGCAAAATATAAAAAGGTAAGTTTATTAAAGCAATGTGAAACGTTTGCAAATAGGAATGCATGTATCACCATATTGATTTTCTGGAAATGTGAGGAGGAAAGGAAATTTTCGGTTTGGCTATAGTCGATAATCAAATTTTTCCCAAATTATAAAGAGTTGTTGGGTTTTTTTTAGTTTTTTGAAGTGATGTAATTGAAAATTAAGTGTGGAAGTTGTAAAGAACTCTCCCAGTCTAGTGTCCAGTCATTACAATTTCCACTTGCCGGCACTAGTGTCTGCTGCGGTGTGCACATGCAGTGATCGTCGAAAGTCCACGTACGGTGATCATATATACACCCTAAAAGGGGCTTAAATTTACTTCAGTGAAACTCCTCCAAATAAAATAAAACTTATATTAAATGATAGAAAATTGAATTCTAAGGGCACTGCTACAAGTTCAATATACATATATTGTTATATTTGGATCGCGATCCATTCTGATGGATCACGAGCGTATGCTACACGTTCAATATTTATCGCGTCAGTATTTACGTTATTTTTGTGCTGTGCGGATCGTTTATTAATAATAAATTTATTAATAAGCTTTAGTCGACGAGTCGCACAACTCCGACAATGCCTCCAAATTAAAAATGAAGTCTCAAAATAATTTTTTCGGTCGTTAATTCCGATTCCACGGGCAGAACCCAATCGCTTTCACTATCTTCTGCCATTACCCCTTATTACAACAAACTACACAAATGTCGTAAACTTTTTTACTTTTTATTTGTTAATTTTTTGCACCTAGTCTTTTATTTTATTTGTTTTATTTCAATACGCATTAAGATGGAACATTTTCGAAAAAAAAATTTATGGAACCAAACAGTAACTGAAACAAAAAATGTTTTTAAAATCTGTTGTTTAAGAAGTACGTGAAATATAAAATTACATTTTAATGGGCGTACATTCGACCATGTTTAAATGCAGGATTGTGTGTATTTCAGAGTTCGGAACAAATCTAGTTTAGGGGCACCTCCCCAAAATTAAAAAAAAGTATCCCATCCTATAGTAAATTTAAAAATAAGAAAAAAAAATTAAATAAAAATATTGGCGGCGAGGCTTAGTTTATGAGTTATGGGCCTCTGAAATTATATTACAATATTTTGATTATACGGTGTTTTTCAACGAATATGACCAATATTGGTATTTCAAAAATTAAAAAAAAAATTGCTATCCTATAATGCAAAGTTTTCATGCCTAATAGCGTATTTCTGCGCTGCCGGCCTTCGGCCGGGCTTAAAGATTTTCTCCACCATGGTGTTTCCCGAGACGTCTCAGCCTAGTAATGATTTTCTGGATTGCAAAGTTTTCCTGCTTAACATTTTTCTGCATTGCCGGCCTTCGGCCGGGCTTAAGGATTTTCTCCACCATGGTGTTTCCCTAGACGGCGCAGCCTAGTAATGATTTTCTGGATTGCAAAGTTGTTTTTTGAATTTTCTATAGGATAGCATACCTTTTTTTTTTAATTTTTGAAATACCAATATTGGTCATATTCGTTGAAAAACACCGTATAATGACAATAATGTACTAGAATTTCAGAGGCCTATAACTCGGAAACTAAGCCTCGCCGCCATTATTTTTATTTAATTTTTATTTATTATTCTTCAATTTACTATAGGATAGGATACTTTTTTTTCATTTTTGGGAGGTGCCCCTAAACTAGATTTAAGCCCAGAGTTCTGTGTGTGTAAAAATCGGTTAAGTAGAACCACTTAAAATAAAATATTAAACTTTAATGGGAGTGACTGCACTCATAAAAATGGTTAAGTAGAACCACGTGATATATAATAATAAATTGTAATGGATGTAGTCCCGCACCATTTTTGCAGCTTTTAAATTGTGTAATGACAAGAACCAAAGGTGTTTTCTATATCATATATCATAAAATCAAATAAAAATTTCGGCGTGTTCCCGCCCACTTTTTTATAAACCAAAAATAATTTTCACAATTGGTCTAAAATGAATCGAGTTATGAAGTAACAATGTCAAAAAAAATCAGACTAATTGATAACCTCTTCTATTTTTTTAAAGTCAGTTATTAAATTTAGAAAAAAGTACCAACTCAAGAGGCAAATGAATTTTCTGAGAATTGAATGTACCTATGTACATACATAATATGTATGTATTTTTTTGTTTTGTTTTTATTCCTCCTTAAATTTTTGTTTTCATTGAACTTTATTTTGTTTCTCTTTTACAATAATAAAGACCGTTTCAAATGAAACCGTTTTTGGGTTAGCAAAGAATAGGTCTTGTGCGCAGACTTACGACGATCACTGTATTCCATTTAATATTATACAATAAATCCAATTATAGAAACATGATAATTTTCTCATTCTATTAATTACATAACGTCTGTCTTTGCAACGTCTTATAATATTTGTGGCAATAAGGAAAGTACTTAAGTCTTATTTAGCAGGTCTTCAGGAGAGCGCTTTTAATGTTCTAATATCGGTAAAATATAATTCTTCGTGCTTAATCATATCTATTAATGGAAGGATCTAAAATATAAAATTAAATGTTGTTAAGCGAAGTAAATTTGATGTCGAGCAATGCGCCGACTTTTATTTTGTATAGGTATGATACTGAAGATTTACTATCCATGATGATTGTGACTTATTGTAAAAGGAACTACCTATTATTTATTTTTTTTTTTATTTTTAAACACTAGTTACATACATACATACATACATATGTACATATGTATAACAAAATCAATTGATTTTTTTATTTCTTAAGAAAATGACACGAGGTTATACTAGAGGTTACGGCAGTCGCGGAGGTGGCAGTTCTTCGCATCGTGGTTCATCTTATCGTTCTTCAAATTACAATAGTGGTGGCCGCATTCATAATTCCGGACGATCTTCCGATCGTTATGGTGGAGGCGGTGGACGCTACAATTCTGGTGGGCACGGAGCCAGTGGCAGCAGTCACTATGATTCGCGCAACCGAGATCGCTTCAATACTGCAAGCGGCAGTCGCCATGATTCAAGCCATAAGCGAAGTTATAGGGTAATTTTCAGGAATAAATTATAAAATATGTATAATAAATGATTATATTATATTTTTTAAATATTATTTTATCAGGACTCGTCGCGTGATCGTTCTTCCGACATTAAAAGGTCTCGTCCAGACGTAAGTACACAAATCTCAAAACCAACATTAATTAATAATCTCATAACTTTGTTTAAAAGTTGAAAGAAAAGTAAATATATCCATTACAAGTAAATTACATTTTGAAAACATTTAAAATTGATAAAATAAGTTTTTATTAACAAAACTACTTAATCGTGATAATAATTTTGTTATTTTATGTATATTTGTAATCGAAAAATTCATAGAGTTTTATTTAGAATGAGCACTAAAATATGAAACAGTATATAGAAAAAGCTGTTTATTTAAAAACATGAAAAATGTGATCAAACAAATGGATATTATTGAGTTTATGAAAGTATAAAATATATTACACACCAAGTTGATGCTCTCCACAATGAATGATAAAACCGCAAGAGAGCTCATTGGGGTTGATTCGCTGTTAAAGCAATTATTTGCAGGCTTAAAATATCCTCCAAATCAAATCAGATCATGACAACAATCTACTACCTTGCTACCTCTATCTACTCTACCTAATTACATATTACATATCTACTGCTACCGCATATACTATGTATTGTTGATTATTATTAATGACAACCTTTAGAAAAATTGAGCTCTACTGCATAGAGAAATAAGATTGTTTGCGCCGAGAACACAAGCAAACAAAAAATGTTTTTTATTTTGTTTTTTCCAAACTGAAGCGATATGTGAATGCAGATTTTTTTATAATAACACCACAGTAAACATTGCTATAAATGTATGTATTTAATAAGCAAGCGCAAGTCAAGGCTAGGAGTGCATTCGAATGAACATCATGAATCGTATAACGAAACAATTTTTAATGTAGAAAGAAGCACAAAATCATTAAAATTTGGTTTGATTAATCTACTCCTTAAAATAGAAATGTAAAATTAAATAAAAATTAAAACTAAATACAAAAAGGCTTCATGAGGCTCCTAACACACCCTCTTATGTTGTTATCAAAATATGTATGTACAAAAACCATCGAACTGCTACTAGTACTACTACTACCACCTTCCCTATTGTGGGCAAATCAATCACGAACCGAAAACGAACGTGTTGTAATGATAACGAGTATACCATTACTGACAATCAATCAATCATTCAAAATCACAAAGTAAATAGAAAAAGACTAAATTGAATTATTTATGTTGTAAAAACCATCTGTAGAAATTTGACTACAAAAGTTCTTAAGAAAAATAATGTTCTTGTTCTTGTTAAAAAAAAAACGATGCAAATAAACTGGTCTACTACAAATCTATTCTAATCATCGTATAAATCTAGGATTATAGACGTACATCTTCAACGGTGAGAGGAAATCGTACCCCACCACCACCACCACCGCCAACAGTTTCATCCAGTTCACGTGGAATTAATACATCAAGACACAGCGATCGTGATAAGTCAAGACATCGTTCGCCCATGGGCCCACCATCTAAAAGACTGCCCATACGCAGTGGTTTTGTTTCCCGCATTCGTGGTTCCAGCACTCGTGGTGGTGTTCGTCCAGGCCGTGGAGGTTCTGGTCGCATTGTGCGACGCGAATCGAATGATTTAAGAATTATGAGGCGTAAGCTAATGTATGCCCAACAGAAAGATCGTGCACGAGTTATAAAAATTGCACGATTAACGAGGTAAATACTCTCTATCTCTATTTATATAAACAAAATTTGAAACATGAGTTGAGTTGAAAATTGAAGATTTTAAGACTGAAAAAAGACTAGGAAGTTAAATTGGAAATTGATAAAGAGCAAAAAGTCTTTCAATGAAATGGTAAAAATCAAGACTAGCTTTTTGTACAATTTATCTAAAAGAATTATGTATTTCACATTTTAAGCAAACTCCAGTAGTCTCAATATATTTTCCTACAAAATAGACACAAACACACCTTGAAATCTTAAAACTCTTCCTTACAAAACGGCTGACTGTTGATTGACCTTGTACAAAACAGCCACCTGTATGTAACTCTACAAATTTAGAGTATGTTTTATGTTGCTAAACGAAAAACAATCAAACATTCATCTTAAAAATATTCGCTCCCTTTGATAAACAAACATTCGTACGTCTATTAACACAAACTCAAAAAAAAAAATCCAATAATACTCTTTAGCTCTCTTAGACGTCGTCGTCTTGATAGAAACTCCTCAAAGAGTCCCCGAAGATCGTCGAGGAGTGCGAAGAGAAATGCTTCGTCCAGCGATAATGATGATGACGATGGTGAGAAGAAGAAATCTAAGCGCAAGTCCAGCGACAATGAGGATGACGAAGACGGTGACGAAGGCAAGGCCGATAAAGATAAGGGTAAAGATGGGGACACAAAAAAGCGTGTTAAATCGAAACGTTCCAAATCATCAGAGAAGTCCAACGCAGAAGATGATGAAGACGAGGCTGATACTTCGGCCGCCAAAGATGGGGCTGACAATGAGGAACATGAAGACGACGACGGTGTTGAGGACGAAGATCATGATGATGACAACAAGTCACAGGCCGATAAGGACAAAGAACATACAGAGGGTGAAGAGGGAGTTGATAAAACCGATGATGCTGACAACAACGATGAGGATAAAAAGGCAACTGAAGGAGATGCTGTCAAGGCCGAAAAGAAAGAAGGTAAGAAAAAGGATTCAACAGAAAGCAGTTCATCGAAAAAGGATAAATCATCAAGTGCGAAGAAATCATCTTCGACCTCGAAGAAAAAAGACGATAAGGATAAGGACGGCAAGGAGAGGAAGAGTAGAAAGTCAACGCGTAGTGATGATGAAGATGACGGTAAGGAACGTAAATCTCGCACCTCGAGACGTGATGAACGCAACAGTCCCTCAAGGCGTAGCGGTAACTCCCGTTTTATTAAATTGACTTGTATTCATTGTAACATGAAGTGTGTTACATTTAAGGTATGTTGCAGAAAGAAAGCAATATTTGTATCAATATGTATTTAAATAATGGCACAATTTTTAGGAATATTCATATCACTTAAGTTCTCGCACACACAAGATGGCATTAAGACAAATTGCGATGCGCCAAAAGGCACATCTCTTAAGGCTGCGTGCTCGTCAAAGGGCAGCTCAAAAGGAACTAGAAGAAAAATCTAAAGAAAGTTACGAATCGAAATTCTGTCATCTTTGTCGTTTGCACTATCGACAACCGAAAGCTAAACATCAGTTATCGGAACATCATAAAATTATGAAAAAATTCCTTATGCCATACTGTTCCACATGTCATTTGGCTTTTAAGAGTCCAATTTTGTATGAAACACATCGTTGTTCTTTGGAACATATCAAAGTGAGTAAACAAAGGTTTTAGCACAAAAAAATGAAATTGAATTGGAAATTTGGCTTAAAAAGCGATACGAACTTTATTAAGCTTATATATTTTTTATTTATTTATTTTTTTAATAAAGAATAAAGCTCGCAAACAGGATTCAGATACAGAAAACAGCGGTGATGAAGAAATGCGTGAAATAGATTTAAATAAATTTATGACTGTCGATTCGGTGGGTGAAATCGATGAAGACATTGACGCCGACATGGAGGAATTGCTAAACGAAACCCACACAAATGAAGAAAACAGTGAAGAAGGGGAAGATAAGGAAAAAACCCCTGTAGGAGCGGAATTCGTTAAAGAAATTACTGCATTCTATTGTGAAATATGTGAACATTATTCAGCTGACAAGAGCAATTTGGAGACATATACCAAGAAACATTGCTTACAACGATCCCACTTAAAGGCCTATTTGCGCCACAAGGAAGAAGAGAAACTTGCCAAGAAACGTAAAGAAGCTAGAGATAGGAAAAAATCAGAATCAGACAAAAAAGATGAAAGTGATAAGAAAGAAATGGCAGAGGAAGAAAACAACGATGAAGATGAGGTAGAGATTAAGGAAGAGAATGATGAAGAAGAGATCGAGGAGAACGAGGCACATGAAACCAATGGTGGCGAGGAAGGAGAAGAAGAAGAGGAGCATGATGAAGAAGAGGAACCCGAAGAAGAACATGATGGTGAAAAGACAGGGAAAGAAGACGAACTGTGGGAAGATGTTGATAAAGATTTAGGCGACTTGCTACGCGAGGTAGAACCTCATGAACGTGATGAGGATGAAGAAGAAAATGATTCTGTTTTAAATATAGACATTGAAAGGTAATTACGAATTAAAAGCGAAGTAAAATATATATAAAAAAACTAATAATCCATAATGATTTTCTTATGCAGTGAAAAACATAAAACAAAGGAAGTTAATGGCAAAAAAGATGATGTTAATGAGGAGGCTGAACAGAAGAATGGTGATGACAAAATTAAGAAAGTCGAGCAGGTTGTTAAAAAAGAGAAGGTCGCTGCTGCAGCTACACCGGCAAAACCCAAACCCAAACGTATTCCGAAAACCCCGGCATCATCCACAAATAATTCGACGAAGCAAGCTGAAGTTAAGTAAAACATTTGATGTTTGCAACTTTTTCTTTTATTATTCCGTTTACAATTATCATCATTTCTTTCTCGAAAAAGAATCTTTGCAACTTCATTATTAGGCATTTTAAACTACCTAACTTCATTTTTTTTTTCATTTCTACAAATCGTTATTAATTTTTTTTTATTTTTTAATTTTTTCTTAAATAAACCAAGCAAACAAACAAATAAGTCGATCTACATACATACGTACATATTTGTGAATGAATAAGCAATTTTGTTTCCAATTTAATGATACATATAAATAAACAATAAAATATAAGCAACATTAGAAATCAACATTGTTTATCAATTTATTTCAGCTTAATTATTTTCACTTTCTCTCATTTTTTTTATTGTAGCTTTGAAGTGGTTGTTTAGCGCCATTTAAAGTTCAATTGCATTAAACATTTATTTAAAATGTACCTTAAAATATTTCAAGGCACTGCAAGACCATAACAACTGTATCTTTTGTGTTGTTCCACTACTTTCAGTCTTCTCAAACTTCCGCTTGCATTCTTAACGAAATTTATATATGTACATATGTACATACATATTATGTATGTATTAAATATATATTTTGGATGTCTAAAAAAGAGCTCGTATTAAAGTGTATACTCGTAGTACATATTTGGCTTGTTGTAACTGCATTTAAAATTAAAAAGCATACATTTTTCCATAGTACTGTCTATAATACAAAGTAAAATGTTGTCTATTTCTTTTTATATAAAAACCTTCACTTTTAGCTCAGATTCATAGAGTTGGTTGGTATACGCCTTCCTGCATTTATATATGTAAGTGTGCTATATGCATTCTTCGTTGTTTGTTGGAAGCAATTTTTTATATGGATGATTCCCACTTTTCAAACTGCTGATTTAAAAAAAAAATATAAAAAAACTGCGGTCATGGGCTATAACCGCCCAAATGAACTTAACAATGATTCCGAGTTGTATAGTGTTTTCACACTGACATGGTTTCCACGTTAAAATCAACTGTTAAATGAAAATTATGAATGTTACCATGCAAAATGATTTTTAAAACCATTTTTGAATTGGTTTTAATTAAGTACGTTTTATCCAATTCAACCGTGTTTTCGCTGTGCTAAATTCAGTGCTGCCAAGTTAAAATGACCGGAAGCAGCTGATAATGTTTATGCCAGTGAATAAGAATAGATAATTGAAAGGTGATTGAAAGATTCTCAACTTAAAAATGTATCACAAAAAATTGATGCAGCCGCAACAATAATAAAAAAAAAGGTGAGAAAAAGAATCCTTTCTATGGAAAACAACGAATATATTTACACTAAACTCTGGGAAGAAAGAATGGAGGCTATAACTGACGTCCATCTGCCGATAAAAAACAGGTTTAGTTTGTGAATTTTTACATACATATAATAACTTGATTTCCAAGCACTTCTTCACTTTGTATAAGTAGTTCCATAATTTTTAAATTTTCATTTACAAAATATCAAATAATTTCCATTCTAGAGAGCATTGTAAAATTTCTGAGTTTTTCTTTTCCAACAAACAAAAACAATTGTACAGTTTGTCAAGTCAGTGTTATAAAAAGCAGAAAAAAGTACAGCAACAAATACACGCATTTCTGCAAGAGATTTATTTTATTTGGAACAAATTTATTAGACAACCTGTTGTTTAAAAGCCGAATTTATCAAACTTGCAGTGTGAACGCAAAATCGGCTGTTTATGTTTTTAACGTTGAAATCTGAACGAACGAAAATGGTTTCGAAATTGTATGCTTATAATATGAATTTTCCTTAGTTTCGAATTACACAGTAGACCCCTTTATCGGAAAAAAATGAACAGTTTGCTCACGGGAAATTTTCCTATTGTCCATACAAAGTACCAAAGTTTTACGTGGCCCGGTAAGGGTTAATATTTGCTTAAAATGGCCATTTCTGTAATGACCTGCGTTAAAAATGTACATATAAGTACATATCGTCATAAATTCGATTCGAAATTTAAAAATACAGTGGAATCTCCCTGAACGGACACATCCTTTAGACGGACTCTTTTGACAGGTCCCGGCAGCGCTCCATTAAAATGTGTACGGACACATTTCAATGGTCCCTTCAGTGTCCGCTCAAGAGAGATTCCACTGTATTTCCATATAAAGGGCCTGTTCGTAAAGCGCATCACTGCGCTGCAAATGGAAATTGAAATGTCCTAAATTACTTCACTAATGTAGATAATGCACAAACAAATTTTGGAACAAATTAAGTTTAGTGACATAACTCCAAAAGTAATAAAAATTTGGTATCCGATAGAAAATTAAAAAATAAAAAGAAAAACTTACATAAAAAAATTGGCGGCGAGAACTAGTTTCCGAGTTATGGGCCTTTTAAGTTCTGGTATAAAATTGTGATTATATGGTGGAATTGGCACAAATCAAGCTAATGGGCAACTCTAAAAAAATGCTATCCAATTGAGAATTAAAAAATAAGGAAAAAATATTAAATTAAGAAATTGTAGGCGAGGCTTACTTTCCGAGTTATGGGCTTTTGAAATTGTAGTACAAAATTCTGATTACATTGTGTATTTTTTAACAAATGTTATCCAATATTGGTGTCATTTAAAAGCTTTTTAGCACCTCTTTAAGAAAACACTAAATTTGGAGTTCGGTTTGTATTTACTAACACCTGTGTGTGTATGTATATGTATGTGCGTGTTTGTAGCATTCATACATAAAAAGGTTTTTCTGCACTGCCCGCCTTCGGCCGGGCTTAAGGATTTTCTCCACCATGGTGTTTCCCTATACGGCGCAGCCTTATAAAGATTTTCTGCCTGGCAAGTTTTCCCTGTCTAATAACGATTTTCTGCACTGACGGCCTTCGGCCGGGCTTAAGGATTTTCTCCACCATGGTGTTTCCCTATTCGGCGCAGCCTAATAAAGATTTTCTGCATGGCAATGTTTTCCTGTTTAATAACGATTTTCTGCACCATGGTGTTTCTCTACACGGCGCAGCCTAATAAAGATTTTCTGCTTGGCAAAGTTTTACTGTCTAATAACGGTACTCTGCACTGCCGGCCTTTGGCCGGGTTTAAGGATTTTCTCCACCATGGTGTTTCCCTATACGGCGCAGCCTAGTAAAGATTTTCTGCCTGGCAAGTTTCCCTGTCTAATAACGATTTTCTAAACTGGCGGCCTTCGGCCGGGCTTAAGGATTTTCTCCACCATGGTGTTTCCCTATTCGGCGCAGCCTAATAAAGATTTTCTGCATGGCAATGTTTTCCTGTTTAATAACGATTTTCCGCACCATGGTGTTTCTCTACACGGCGCAGCCTAATAAAGATTTTCTGCCTGGCAAAGTTTTACTGTCTAATAACGGTACTCTGCACTGCCGGCCTTTGGCCGGGCTTAAGGATTTTCTCCACCATGGTGTTTCCCTATACCGCGCAGCCTAATAAAGATTTTCTGCCTGGCAAAGTTTTCCTGTCTAATAACGATTTTCTTCACTGCCGGCCTTCGGCCGGGCTTAAGGATTTTCTCCCCCATGGCGTTTCCCTATACGGCGCAGCCTAATAAAGATTTTCTGCCTGGCAAGTTTCCCTGTCTAATAACGATTTTCTGCACTAGCGGCCTTCGGGCGGGCTTAAGGATTTTCTCCCCCATGGTGTTTCCCTATACGGTGCAGCCTAATAAAGATTTTCTCCTGAAAGATATTATCCAAAGCTTTTAAATGATACTAATATTGAAGACATTCGTTGGGGAAAATATAACGTATAATCACAATTTCATACTAGAACTTCAAATGCCCATAAATCGGAAACTGAGGCTCGCCGCCAATTTTTTATTTAAGTTTTTCTTTTTATTTTTTAATTTTCTATCGGATACCAAATTTTTATTAATTTTGGAGTTATGTAACTAAACTTAATTTAAGCCCAAATTTTTAATATGGAGTACAAACATGGCTACTACAGAAAGAATTATCAGCGAACTTGTATTGCATTTTACATAAAAGTTTGCTCTCATTATGCAGAGTGGTGATGCATTTACGAACACACCCAAACTTTACGTGTTTAAAAACTAATCGATCGAAAATTTTCTGCAAACATAGTGGGACAGTAGAAGGGAATCACAATGGACCCAGTTGGGTCTCCGAGTGGAGGTGCGGTAGGCACCACCCTTCCTAACCTAACCTAACCTAGTGGGACAGGCTGTTAATAACACAGAATTTAAAAAATGTGTAACGTTTCCATATTAAAAAGATGCCAACGGATAGAGTTTAGTCTGCTAAATAAAGTGTGTGGCCAGATCAATAATTTTATCAAAAAACCACTAGAATTGTATGAAAAACGCTACATTACTATTCAAAATGTTAGTCTGGGTTTACAAATGCAAACAGCAAATAAAATAAATATAAAAAGAAACCGATAGACAAATCAAACAACAAATAAGTGAAAATTATGAACATAAATTAGTTAAATAGGATGTGAAATTAATAAATTCTTGAAATGGAGATGTGGTAGATATACATATGTATGTTTGTGTGTGTAATATAACAAAAAAAATCAAAATGTGAATGATTTTAAGCAAAATTTGGTATGTTAAACTGCAGTTGACAAGCGAAAGGTAAGTGACCACTTATGAAGTTTGTCTCACAGAATAATAATACCTAAGGCTATGGTTTAACTTTTTCGATCGGCAAACTAAATTGGGTGTAGTAGTGCTTAAGTTTTCGTTTGCTTCGGTTTTCGTTGAATGTGTAGTGGGAGTGGCACACAAACAACTGTTTGTGATCGAAAACTTTCCATATCGTGGAACAATTTGCAATATTTCATTTTTCATATGTATTACACATATTTATTGCAGAAAAATTTCACTCGTGATCAGCGTGACCATATTAGCTTATTTTGAGCTAAATTTAGCTTATTTGTTTCAGATTTAGCCTTAAAATTTTCATTTAGCTCTTAGCTTATTTTTTAGCTTTTTTTAAAAATTCATTTAGCTTTTTTAGCCTTTTTTAGTCTAAATTGCGTGTTCTCTAAAAATATATTAAAAACATAAACAACTTATAAAAATTATAATTTTTTAGCATTGTAAAATAGTTTACAAAAAATACAAAATGTAAATTATACGACAATTTTATAACAGAAATGGAGAGAAGAAAAATAGTAGATAATGCCAGAATGGTTAAAATTCCAATGGAAAAAAATAAATTCATATTAGTGGCCAAAACAATTTTTAATTTTTTTGGGTATAAAATTATTTGACTTGAGTTGAACGTTCATTCAGCGGCATCAATTAACTTAAAACAAAAACCTGAAATAGCCTTAAGCCTGGATAACACTATGTACCGATTTTCGTCGGGTCACCTCAATAAAGTCATAAGTAATAAGCCAAAATGGCATTATTATTCAATTAATTCTGGAATAAGTCTATATGGGCTTATTACCAATGCAGTGTGGCGCAATTATGTCCTTGTATTTCAAGTAGTCGATAAATTAGAGCAAAATCTTTACTTATGACTCGGTACATTGTGCAGATAGTGTCATCCATGCTTTACCTTAAATAGCATTAATTCACTTAAAAAGCTTTCGCATTTTAGTATAAATGTTTTTACATTTTTAAAAACTTTTTAAGATTATTTTGGGGAAGTTTTTGTTTTGTTCTTCATTAAATCTAAAATATAATAATTAATAAATAATTTCATTAAGCAAATATTCTATATGTATAATGAAAAAATATGTTTGTGTAATATTTAACGTTAGTTTAGCAATAAGAAACTATTGAAAAGTGATCAAAGAAGTGGAAAAAAGTTTAGCTTTATTTTCTAGCCTAAAATGTAACTTTTTAGCTTATTTTAGCTTTTTTTCAAACGTGATTTAGCTTAATATTATTTTAAAATCTGGTCACACTGCTCGTGATTTATTTGCTGGTGTTTCAGTCAGTAAGCCCCATAGAATTAAATGTTTGGCTGCATCTGAGAGGCTGTATATACATATGTACATATAAGTCAAAAATTCCCAAACGATTTGTATGAACTCTTCCAAGATAGTTGTCCAAATTACTGAAAATGGCTTTATTCTATTCAATAGAGTTCATCTCCATTGAAATCATCTTATTTTTGGTATTAGTTAAAATTAACCATATTTTTGGCGAGAACAGTTTATATTTTTTTTAATACACGGATATTCACCCGTATCGTGGTTGGCGCATTCCGACTCTTAATAAGACGTTTTTGTAATAGATTAAAGAACGCCGCAACATTTCGTCATGTGAGAACTTAAGTGTCCAATACGCCATTATAAACTATTGGATATTGTACACTTAAGTTCTCACATGGCGATTTGTTCTTTAATCTAGGACGAAACTGTCGTAGTCGAAGTGGAAATACGCCAAACACGATACGGCTCATTATCATTTAGTATGCCCAATATAAGCCTCATAACAACAATTTTTTTAAAGACCGAGATCTTGTGACTTAACATCTTTTCTTTGAGAATAATACATATCGTCGCTGTTTTCACTAACTGACCTAACTGACATTTTGTAAATTTTACAGGAGAGGAGCTTTTATGATTATTTTCTACATGTATTCTTATGGAAAACTCTGAAATATTTTTACTGTTATAGGCTCGACAGTAATGTTTACAGTCATAAAAATTGTGGACAAGGTCTATTATGCCTCATAAAGTCTAATAGTGGACTTAACTAATTTTTCAAAATGATGTCAGCTAGGTCAGTTAGTTAAAACAGATCTTTTAAAATTTTATTAAGTAATCCCAGTCGGGTCTTAGGCCTAAAATTGAATTTTAAAAGAATGTACATAGTAAATGCAATTAAAATGCAAAAATTAATTTGGCTAAGTTTTGCTTCAAAAGAAAATGAAATTGATATTAAATTAATGTAAAATACGTACTGCTTTGAATTGGCCAAAAAACTGGAAAAACTATATCACACTTAATCAACAAGAGGATATTAAGTCAAATTTGTAAAATTTTCAGTAGAAGCCAAACGGTTTTTGTCGTTGTATAAACAGGGAATTTGAAGATACATCATGGTAAACGAATTCCATTAGAAAATGTATTTAACTAGCGTTCATTTTAAATTTGTTTTCAGTTATTGTAGAAACACAACTACATATGTGTGAACCTTTGGTATATTTTTTTTGTATTATTTTGAACTGTGGCGCACTTTTGTTGAAATTTTAATACAATGCCAGCAAAAAAAAACGGCAAAAATGGGGTTGAATCATGCGTTCAAGTCATGATGAACTGCTTGATTTTTACATTAGCTTGTCATTGGAGATCATGTGTTTCTGCAGGAGTTTAAATAAATTGATCTTCATTAAAATGAATGAATCGAAGCAATACATAGTCTCTGATTCAAAAACGTTTTTTACCGACTGCGCGACGCAAAACACTTTACTCTCTCAATTTGTGTTCTCATTTACTGTATTTTGGGTAAACGAACGCAATTTAGTAAAATGCAGTAAAGTTCAGTAAAAATTTGTAAAAACTTTTGAGTACGCGAACGCAATTATTAATAAAATGATATTGACGTAATTAAAGGCCTGGGGCCAAATTACGTCACACGTTATCAAACGAAATTACGAAGTATTTAAAAAGTGTTTATATGGAAATATTTTTAAATTTCGAATCGTATCGAATGTCGTAATTTGCCGCCTGGTCCACGATTTCGACAAGAAACTTTCTATCACTTGTATTGGAAAACAAAAACAAATTTTCTTATTTAATTATTATTTTTCGAACTGGAAAACGGCTGGCTGTTCCGTTCAACTATGTGTTGTTGTCAGAATATTTACAACTAACTTTGATGTTATTTTTTTCATTAATAATTATCACATGTAATTTGGCTTAAAAAGCGTTACGAACATTAGCCTGTTCAATTCATAAAAACAAATTTTCTTATTTTATTGTTGTTTTCAAATACAAGTTGTTGATCGAAAGTTCCTTGTCGATATCGTGGGCCAGGTTGTAAGTCTTATTAAAGTCGCAACATAACATAATCTTGTTATTGTCCTGTATTCCACGTGATACTAAACAGTTCTATAGCAATTCCGCAGGTTTTAATTTCATGTGAAATACAGAACATACCCGATAAGGTCGTACGTACTAAACAATTCCAAAGGCTTCACTCATGGATTAAAGTCCTCAATTTGCTATGCCGTCATAATTGTACCCAAGTGGAATGAACACTATTTTTCTTAAGCATCCTGTCAACTTAAACTACTTAAGATTCGAATTACACAGTGTGACACCCAGTTTTGGCCCAAAACTCTGTTCTACTTCTTATACTGCTGCTCTTTCAATGTATCACTAAGTTCTTATACTTCACATTTACCCTTTGTTTTCAGATCGTCTACTTTAAGTGACGCTTGCAACAATTTGCAGCCATTTTGCAACAGGTAATGGAAAATAATAAAAACGGTTTTAAAGTTGACAAGTTGTTCATTGCTGAAAACGATTTTGAAACAGAGTAATTTCGTTAAACAAATTTTGATTAATATTGATTTGGTATCTGTCATGGACTAGAACTTGAATCTATTACGATATAACAATCGCAGTTTTCGCCCCTGTGTCTTATGATTTAACACTACTTCATTTATTGTCTTCGGCATATGAATTAATTTAAAATCCTATTAATAAATCGGCGATTTAACACTGTAGCAATGAAATGCACTCTCATACATACATACATATATGCAATATCATCATGTAATATCTGCCAGCAAATCCGTGGAATTATTTTTTCAGGTGAGTGAGTTACTACTATATATTATTATAAAAACACAATTTACATATATGTATACATTTAGCTTAAATGGAAAACCATGAGCACAGCTACATTTTTAATTTTACGTTGCGTTTACATTGGAGCAAAATCTAGTAATAAAATCTACTTAAAATTTAGTAGTACTGAGTGATTCAATTATGTTTTTTTTTCAATATTGTACTAAAAAGTAAAGGCCTTATTAAAAAAAATATAATTTAGGTTTACTAAACGTTTAACAAAGAAATTTCTATACAAAATTTGTTTTTTAAACCTGGGGGGGGGCAAATCACAGAATTCGATACGACTCGTAATTTAAAAATATTTCAATAGAAATATTTTATTTTTATTATTTTAAAACTCGTAAGCACAAATTTTAAAAGAGTGCAAAACGAGCATAAACGAATTCAAAACGAGTAGTTATTACAAATTTTTTTTTTTATTTTTTCGAAAATGTATATGTATTTATATGCGAATTTGAAAAGTATAGTACTTACAAATGCATATAGTACATATATACAAATATATCTTCTTACTTTCATGTCATGAGGTACTTTTCAAATGTTTTAAGGCTTCTGCTTCATGAAAAGTTGTGCAAATGCTTACTTATAGAATTTGAGTAGACAAAATTAATAAACCTCGCGAATAATTTTTTTAACTCGACTCGCGAGTCGAGTTTTATTTTTGACTCTTAAAATTTGAATTCTCGCGAGTCCTATTTTCGATTCTCAAAAATTAAATGCAAGAGAAACAACAATAATAAGGAGTTTTTGAAATTTTTCGAAATTTAAGTATGGATACTTATACATTGTTTTTAACCATTTATTTCCTTTTTATATATATTTAAGCTTTTATGTTAGTTACGTTCTTTGCAATAGAAAATAGATGCATTCGTAATTACGTCCGTTTGAATTTCTTTAATAAAGTCGTCATTTTTGATCGCAGAGGTCTAAACATTTGCGTGAACATGTAGTTTCATAAAATGAACCATAATCAATCAAAAACTCGATTTCGAATTTTTGTATAGTTATGTGAGTATATATAGAGTGGTATCCCGGTTTAACGAACGTACTCTCAATTTTTTTCTCATTGAATAACTTATATAAGTCCTAATTTACACTAAGCAAGTCTTATTGCTAAGCTGATTAGTTTGTTGGAGAGAGAGAGACGAGGGGAACATAAATGTTTATTTTCCTTACGTCTCTCTCTCCTAAAAACCTAATCAGCTTAGCAATAAGACTTGCTGAGTGTAAATTAAGACTAACGAACAAAACAAAACAATTGTGTACTCGGTATAAGGAATTTTCTAACAAATTATCCAGCATAAATTTTTGTATATTTTTCATAACTAAAACATCAATATTCGCTTAATTTTTAAAGTTTTTGTTTACAGTACGTAAATAAGAAATTATATTTTCTTTTTTATGGACGAAAGTAAATGAATAAAAGTAGGCCGTACTTAACGAATTTTTCGATTTATCGAATCGGCCTGACATTATAGATATCGTTCGCTAAACCCGGATACCACTGTATTATTAATTCATCAATGTCAAAATATACATTAATTGATCGGTATCCCATTCCACCTTTATTTGGTCAAAATTTAATCTGTGCTGCGTATACGCACTTGAAAAACACACAAATACAAGTATAAAAAAATGATGACTGGGCGTTTGAAAATGTTATGACTATTTCCCATATACAGAATATTAAATAATACTTGTTTAGCGTCAACAATATAAATTATAAAATACAATAACTTAATTGTTAAACAATGTGTATGTTTTACCTAATTTAGTATATGATTTTTTTTCCATTGTTACTGCTTCTTTGTCTTTGATTATGCCCGTACATTTTTTTTAATCACATGCCACCATCAACAACCGCTGTTTTTCATCTGCGAGATTTTTAATAATTTTAATTTTCTCATAATGAAAGTCACACGCCCAAACTAAAAGACAAGAAAACAAATAAAAATTGAGTGAAAATTTTAAAAATCTTGATATGTAATTGCAATCTATGTGTGTGTGTGTGCATATGTGTACTAAATATGCATACTGTATTTTAAGAAGCTTAAAATAAAATAAATGATTTAATAGCACAAGCTATTCTTTGAAAATAATACTAATTACTGTGTCCTGCCAAATTAAATAATTAGTAGTTGCCATTAAGATTGGCGTGATTGACGTATTTTGACTTCGGCTACAACGTCTTTGTAATAGATTAAAGAACATTGCAACATTTTTTCTTTATCTGGCATCAAAATGTCGTAGTCGAAGTCGAAATACGCCAACCACGATAAGCCCCATTCTGTGCATACTCGTACCAAAAAAAAACCTCCTTCGGAAATAGTTATGTATAGCGTTAAATATAACTCAGATACTCGAGTATTTTTGGTAAACTTAATGGGTGGACTTAATGGAAATAACATACTGAAAGTATTTAATAATTTAATCAAATCTATTGAACATAGGGTTTCTAATTTCCCGGACTTTTTCAATTCCCGGGAATCGAGAAGTAAAATGTTTTATTCCCGGGAATTTCAAAAACATATGAATTCAATGAAATGACGTCAATAAAATATATAATTTTATGAAAAAATATACACCACACAAAAAAGTAATATGAATAATTTTGTAATATCAATTAAAAAATTAATTAAATTTTCACCTATAAGCAATTTGATAATATTAATTAAGTTTTTCCACTTAAATTAATTAATGCAATTAAAAATGTAATTGAATCAATTAAATTCTTAATTGGAAACATTAATTGGTGAATCCTTTTTTTCTGTGAACATTCAAATTAAAAACAAAACAACTTTATTCGTTAATTTCATGATCAACAATATTTAAAAAGCACAACAAAAAAGTCATATGCTTTGAGTTATATCATGGATGGAAATTCCATCTACATCTGCCAATCTAGATACTATTTTCTTTAAAGACTTCTTAAGTTGAAAATATTTCGTAACGCTTCAAGTTATTGGATTCACCTTGGAAGCCTTTATTACATTTGTTTACATGCTTATATACATATTATCATCGTTACAGAGTTGTATTTTTAAGTAATAAAACAACGAACAGCAATGTAAAAAAAGCCAATTCCAAAAACCGATATATGAAATTCCCGAAAATTCCCGTTGAAGATTTCCCGGGACTTGCAAAAAAATAATTCCCGGGATTTTTTTCCCGCGTAGAAACTCTAATTGAACACTATATAATTACTGGACCATAAATATATCGGAAAAAAAATGCGATCGCAAACTGTTTCTTTTATTAAGTGGATTGTTTGACGCGTTACGGACATCATCCGATCGTAGGTTTTAATTATTATTTTTCGAACTTGTTTGTTTGTCCGTTCGTCCGCTCTGTAAGCCAAATTATAATCATAATTTTTAAGGAACAAATTGCACTAAAGGCAAATTGTAAATTATTATGACAAACACTAGCGGAACGGAACAACATGTTATTTTCGAAGGGCGCGGCGCCACAACTTCATCATCAGCGTTCTTCTATTTGATCTACTGTGCGTGCAGTCAAGTGGTGTATTTTTCAAAGCAAATGGAATATGTGAATTGTTTTGATTCATCGTAAGCTAATTTGTTGAAAGCTTTTTATGAACGAAAGCTCTAGGTTAGGTTAGGTTAGGTTAGGAAGGGTGGTGCCTACCGCACCTCCACTCGGAGACCCAACTGTGTCCATTGTGACTCCCTTCTATTGCCCATTACTGGTAATATTTACCCCTCCCATTTTTGGCCAGAAGAAACGCTATTATCCGTCATTAAGCCACCGAATCCCCATGATGAAGCCCCTGATGTCCTCTAGTTTACACTTCCCGACATCAGTGATGCTTTCATGGAAACGTCTGCTCAGCCATCTAAGCCTATGACGTTGCAGCTTCGGGCAGTGACAGATAATATGTTCAATGGTTTCTGGTTCCTCTTCATCCCCGCACATCCTACAAAAATCTGGAGTACCAATTTCCCACTTGCTGGTTCTTGCTCTAACCGAGCAGTGACCTGTCAACGCGCCTATCATGATTCGCATCGCCTTCCTATTCATGTCCAGTAGTAGTTTAGATCTTCCTGAGTCTAGTTTTGGCCAAAAACCCCTCGAGACCCTACAATCCTCCCTACTACGCCATGAACTGTTGGTCCTGCTTTCCACCCAATTACTGAGTTCCTTATAGTAATGACCTATCGGTGATTTCACCGATCTGTCAGACATTCCCTCGTCTAACGCTGATCCTATTCTTGCCAGCTCATCGGCAATTTCATTTCCCTCAACACTGCTGTGGCCAGGAACCCAACATAGTCTGACACTATATTTATCCATAAGCAAGTTGAGGGCTTTCCTACAGTCACTAACAAGCTTCGATTTGACATTGTGTCCTTTCAAAGCTTTTAGCGCTGCCTGGCTGTCGACGTAGAAGGTTACCTTTTCACCTTCAGCCACATTTCCGGCCACCAGCTCCGTGGCCCTGAGGATCGCCAAGATCTCAGCCTGGAAAACACTGCATTCATTCGGCAGTCTAAAAGAACTACGAATGTTCGTTCCCAAGATATAGACACCAGCGCCTGTGCCTTCCCCCATTTTTGACCCGTCTGTAAAGACTGCCCTACCCTCATACAGCCTATCGGAATTGACCCAATGGTCCCTATCCGGAATTACCATTAAGGGTGTCTTACCAAAATCGATCTCAGCGACCTTATAGTCCGTAAACCCTGGTGTTACGGATTCCTGATCACCAAAACCGATCCTATTTAAGATCGATGTGTGACCTGATATTCCCGTCCTCACCAAACCCGTTCCTACAAGTCTAAGAAGACTTCTAGCCGCCGTCCCCACCACAAAATTTTCTATAGGAAGTAGATGAAGAATGACGTCCAAGGCAGCCTGAGGTGTGCTCCTCTGAGCACCTGTGATGCCCATCGAGGCACATCTCTGAACCTTAGCCAACAATCTCCTGTGACTTTCCTTCTTCAATGCCTCCCACCATACCACACAACCATAGGAGATAACCGGCCTGACAACCGATGTGTAAATCCAATTTACCACCTTCGGTTGCAGACCCCAGTTCCTTCCTATGGAGTTCCTGCATGCGTAGTAGGCATTGAGTCCTTTCCTTAGCCTTTCCTGCGTGTTCATTTTCCAAGAGAGCTTGCTATCTAGGTAAACACCCAGGTATTTAGCCCCCTCTGCTAGTCTCAGCTCCACCCCTCCGATCCTGGGTAATACAAAACTTTCTATTTTGTATCTCCTGGTGAAGAGGACTAGCTCAGTTTTCTCTGGGTTGGCTCCTAGTCCTTTGCTGCTAGCCCAGGAGGACAGATCGCCCAACGCCGACTGCATGATTTCACTGATAACGCAGAAACTTTCCCGTTACCAGTAAAACCACGTCATATGCATATGCAACTATCTTCCGTCCGCTCCTATCAAAACGTATAAGAATTGCGTTCATCGCCAACAACCACAATAGAGGTGACAAAACTCCTTCCTGTGGTGTACCTCTTGTCACTAATCTCCTCAGGCGTTCTCTTCCCATACCTGAGTTGATAATTCTGCTCTTAAGCATAATAATTATCCACTCCACTAGAAATCCGTGAACCCTAAGAGTTTCCAGTGACTCCCTAATAGCCTCTATACTTATGTTGTTAAAGGCTCCCTCAATATCTAAGAATGCAGCCAGTGTGTATTCCTTGTGCTGCAGTCCTTTCTCTATAACACCAACCACGTCATGAAGCGCACTCTCAACAGATCTGCCTTTACGATAGGCATGTTGAGCGCCACTTATAACGTGGGTGTCAATTGTGTTCCTTAGATGCAGATCAATCAGTCGTTCTAATGTTTTCAAAAGAAACGACGAAAGACTGATTGGCCTGAAATCCTTCGGCTTTGAGTGCCTTGCCTTACCCGCTTTGGGTATGAAGATGACCCTAACCTCTCTCCAGCCTTTCGGTATAAACCTCCTGCTTAAGCATATCTTAAAGATATGCACCAGAAACAGTTGTACGCGCTCTGGGACGTTCTGCAACATGGCCGGAAAAATACCATCTGGGCCCGGTGATTTATACGGTTCAAATGTATTTATTGCCCATATTGCTTTTTCCAACGTCACGAAAGCTCTAACTTGCAACAGTCTTGCCATTATGTTGTTTATTGTTCGCTAATCATGCACATGTCATGTTAATTTGCTTGTTTTTGTTCCACTTGATACACTTTTTTGTTTTGTAGGTACTGTAAGTATATATCGTTACCTTAATATAGAAAGGCCCTAACTCATTATTTTTTTGAAATCGAGTTTTTTGTATATTTGGATAGAAGAACATCTAATGTATCAAAAAAAAACTTTATTTCAAAAAAATAATGAGTTAGGACCTTTCTATATTAAGGTAAAGATATGTATATATGTATGTGTATAGTATATACACGCCTATAACTATCAATTTTAGTTAGTTTTTAATTATTTTGTTCGAACTTACACATATGTTTCTCCGTTAATGATTCGATTAGGCTAAAGTTCGTACCGCTCTTTATTTTTAAGGGACAAATTGCGCCCAGGGTGACCGATGACATGTTTCAAAAAGTGGCACCAAACAGGGAATTTATAAAGAAAGGGACAAAATTAAAAAAAAAAAAACGAGAAAACTACACTAAACTTTTTATATTTAATGTATTTTTATATAACTCACCCTAAAAAAGAGGGACAAAAAGTGGAAAGGCAGTGGAAAAAGTGGCTTTATTTAGTTGGTCAAATGGTCACGCTGATTGCGTCGTTCAACATCGCCCTTCAACACGCAAAGTTTACTTTGCAAATTCCTTATTTTGTTGGAGAGAATGAGTGTTCTTTTCTAACGTCCATGGAGCGAACTAACGTCCGGTGGACATTATTTCCTTTTGGAAACAATTTAAAACATATTTTGTTTTAAAAGCTATGCTGTTTATGCCACGACACAGGAGCTAGGACGTGATTTTCGTAACAAAAATAATCGACACTATTACAGCTCTAAATTTATTTTTATTTTTTGGTTTCTTTGTAATTAAAACCAGAGTACGAAAATAAACGAAACAAAATGTTTGATTGAAAAATCAAATCAAAAACAATGATTGCTCAATCTGTTTTTATATTGCTTTTGCACAAACAATACATTAATTTCATCATACACAGCTAGAAAAGAAAATAATGGCAAATAAATTGAAACGTTTTAAAATATTTGCAGCGAATTTGACATCATCATATAATATATTTTTTTGCATTGTTATTTAACACATGAAATTTGTTTCATATAGCTAATGAGCATAGCTATAACCGGGTGTCGTAGAACACCTCTATTTTATTTTTCTTTATTGGCAAACTAGAAATATTTTCAAAATTCAATTAGCTTAGTTCGTTGTTCAGCAGTGTGCCTTGACATTTTCAATTTCTCAAATCTTTACAACAATCTGAAAAATTAAAGAAATTCGTATTACAATATTCGTTTCTTTCGGCTAACCCCTTATATAATTGTCTATGAATATATACATATGTAATATCTATAAAAAAAATCCGAAAGAAATATATTTAAAAATATGTTTACTATGTCTGGGTCAGAGAACGATATGGTATGAGAACGTTATTATGCAAATGAACTTGTTTATTTTATTTGATAAAATTTTTGTTATATTTATGTGCATATGTATGCAGTGCTGGACTTACGTATAGGCCCGTGAGGCCCGGGCTTAGGGCGGCATGGTTTTAGGGGTGGAAAAATTTTAAGAACCCTAAGAACTAAAATTTTAAATAGTTTCATATTGATAATTTTTGTCAATCAATGAAAAATTTAGAATATAATTCTGACCTTAACCGTCAATTGATCGGTGCTATCTGAACTTTTTTTTTTTGATTTATATGATAGTATTCTAAAACACTTGAGTGCATTGTTGAGATTTAACGACAGTTCGTGTAAGTGTATTTTACATTTTGATTTACGAAACCAGAGTGCACTCTAGTTAGGAGGTATTGGCAAGCAGCATTTAAAAACTTCTGATTTGTGTAATTGCTTTTGCTTCTGCTTCTGAAAATGTAAGTAGTCGCAGTCATGCGAACGCATGAAACGAAAGATTATACACAACGGAGAATTTCAGCAGTCGACATGTTCGAACAGTTACTTGTTGGTTTGACTTACTGCCCTTTTAAATAAATTCGAATGTTAAATTTTCGTGTTTTACTAGACTATACTTTTATTTATTTTTTTTTTTTTGCAAAACGTGTTACTTAAACTCAACAGAGAAATGTGCATTAATTATATGATTTTGGAAAAAAAAATTGTGAAAAACGAAAATTTTTGTGTTAAAAAGTGGTGTGTATGTTCTATTGGAGTGCTTAGACACGTTCAGATTATATTGCCAAATAGTGTTAGCAAAAAAAAAAATTAGTAGACCGTTATTCTAAAAGAAATTAAAAAAATTTTTTTCTTTACTTTTCCAAAAAAAGTGCGTGAAGAAATAATTTTTTTGACCTAAAATGTTAATGAGATTTATTAAGCGGACTCTTAATTCTTAAAATTCAAGAAGGGAGGTTATAAATAGTGACACAGTTTTTGCTGCAATTTTTATTGATATTTTGTTAATATTAGCAGCTATGCATAACTAAAGTGCTCAAATTCCATTTTCCATTGAAACAAATAATTTTTTAACAAATTACGATTTTTAAATGCATATTTACTTCTTGATAACTTTACTCAACTGAGCTAATTTCACCGTACACAATACCAGCAAGCTGGTACCATCACCAAAATATCAAACTCTGTTTGACATCACTACAGAAAAACGTACAATCACACAAAATGCCCATACACGACCCAACCGCTGGCACAAACACTTGATTGCACATGCATGCTGTTGTAGTGTATGGACCCCTTTAGTAAAGCGCTATCACTTAGACTGAATTAGCCGTTGGTCAAAAACTCGCCACACCATATTTTGAGAGCATACTGATTTTCGAAATCTTTGGAGATTCACAAAAGAAAATTGTTGACCAAAATCGCCAAACTGCGTATAGGGGTTTACTTCCCTTTGGTAGTACTATCGAACCTATACTGTCAGGACCGTGCGTATTTGCACGTGTAATGCACGGTGTAATTTAAATATTTATAAATATCATATTTAATTTTAAAAAGCAAAAAGGGCGGCATATCTCATGGGGCCTAGGGCGACATCAAACATAAATCCGCCACTCTATGTATGTGAGTTAAATCTACCCTCTAGTCAGCCTGGAACCATGTGTCTCTATGTCAACACTTTTTTCTCTAGCGACAATTGCACTAGTTGAAATGTGGACAACTTTCCTTTTATGGGCAAGTAGATATACGTTAGAGACAACAGTTCTGGTGTATTTCTGGTGACATTGTCAATGAACGCGTTAATAGTGTGTTTTATTTTTTATTATGCTATGCAATAATGTTAAAAACTTACGTACATATGTATGTATGTCTAGGCTGCCCAAAGAAGCACCCGAGTGCCGAACATCAATCGGCTTCTTATACAAATGAATACACATACGCGAATACATTTCTCTCGGTGGCCAGTTCTGATGTATGTTGGTTGCCCCAACCCTTATAAAATTGTAGACGAGGGTCACTAAAATGTACTAGTGAATCTTTAGTGCAAATGTCTCCATATGGTCGTAAAAGAATAATGCTAAAGTCTACCGGTAGATGTGCAATGACAACCGTATGTTATATGCCCATAGACAATTACATTAGCTGGGGTACACCTGGTCAGTAGTGCCATTGACTATGTCACTAGTAAATCACTACAATTTTACTAGTGAATCTTTGGTGCCAATGTCTCCATGTGGTCCCAAAAGAACTACATACTTAGTCAGTAGTGCTACTGTCTAGTGGTGGATTTTCAATGACAAGATACTGTTAAATGCCAATAGGTGATTACATTGGCTGGGGTACACCTGATCAGTAATACTACTGACAATGTCACTAGTAAATCACTACAATTTCACTATTCGCATTTCCTGCAGGGTACACATTTAATTACATTATACATACATACAATCATACGTAGATATGTATATTTATAAAATATTCGTGATTTTCCTTTTAAAAAATAAATTCACACCGCAAGCAACACTCATCTCGATCAAATTGAGCGCAAATTACTATTAAAACATTCCAAGATACTTCTTTTATTTTTAAATTCTTCCATAAAATTAATATAATGAAGCCAGATGGCTACTAAGGCTTGTACAATAAATATAAGTATATATTTTTTGCTTTGTATTAGATATTCTTTTGTCTTGCAACATAAAAAATTTTCATAAAGTTACGTTTGATTTTTATTATATAAATTGCTTTGTACTTGTCTAATTGTCAAATTCTCGGTTAAATGTTAACAATTTTGTCTTCTTAACAAAAAAATTTAAGAAATAAATAAAATAAATGTCTTTATTTTAACTCGCTCATCACAAAGAAGTCACTTGCAAGTTGCAACTATAACAATCTATCAGTTTGATTTTTTTTTGTAACACACACCAGAACAAAAACTATATTAAACTGGAAGATTTTACAAATATTTTAAAGCACAATTGTTGCTTTTTTTCTCTCCGCATGACAAACTTGCAATTCGAATAAAATAAATTTTACGACAAGACTTTGCATTGAGTTAAAAAAAAAATTAAATCTTTGGACGAGCTTATTTATGTTCTATTCAGTCATAGAACGTATTAACTGAAAATGTTTGAACGAATCTTTAGATATCATGCATTAATGAACGATAAATCACCTTTAAAGATAATTTCATGTTCGTATTGACCATGTCAGCTTCGTAAAATATCCATGCGAAAAACACATGACATGCTTTATTTTGCTTTACAAGGTTGTAGTAATTCATGCCTTGTAATCGATATGGGCAGTAAGTTCGAGTAAAAAAAAATATATATATATATATATATATATATATATATATATATATATATATATATATATATATATATTAGGGCAGGAACCGTACCTCTAAAATGTATTTTGATGTACCGACTTTTGATCCGAAAGGTCAAATTTCCTTGAAGGTTCAAATTTTGAAAAATCTCACTTTGACCCATTTAGAGTTCCTCAATCGACTTAAAATGTATGATGGACCCCCACTAATTTTGGAGGGCCGACCCACCTATGCCAGTGGCACACCCCCTGGAACCACCCCTGGGGGGTTCCCCATACAAATATTTAAAAAAATCACATGTTTGTATGGGAAACCCGCCAGGGGTGGTCCCAAGGGGTGTGCCACTAGCATAGGTAGGTCGGCCATCCAAAATTAGTGGGGGTCGGTCATACATTTTGACTCGATTGAGGAACTCTAAATGGGTGAAAGTGAGATTTTTCAAAATTTTACCATTCAAGAAAATTTGACCTTTCGGATCAAAAGTCGGGGCATCAAAATACATTTTGGAGGTATGGTTCCTTCGGCAAAGTTTCTTATTTTGATCCCTAGAATACGATTTTCCTTGTAATTTGAGCGATTTATTTGCCTCCATACAAATTGACCCGCCCTAATATACATATGTATATGTATACATATATATTTCCTGCCCAATGTTTTGAAACGCGCCTTGTCGCATGCTAATCAGCCTGCAAAAGATTACGATTTGAAACAAAATATTTAAATCTCTCAAAATATTTAAATCAAAGATTCCTTAAAAATATTTTAAATCCATACGAGGGTGGGTCATTAACACAGTCAGGGGGCAAATTACGGCATTCGATACGAATCGTAATTTAAAAATATTTCAATAGAGTTTATATGGAAATATTTTTAAATTACGAGTCGTATCGAATGCCGTAATTTGCCCCCAGCCTTATCCAGTTGTCGACATAGACGTCACTTTAACACAATACCAACAAATTGGGGCTTGTGTATCCGCTCCGTTGTTGAAAATAACTGACTCCTGTTGGCAGGTTTATGCTATTTTCTAGACCTTAGGGAACGGAAATAGTTTGTCAGTAACACAAAATTGTGCTCGATAGCGATTAAACAAACCAAAATTTGTTGGTATTGTGTTAAAGTGACGTCAATGTCTACAACTGGAATAAGGGTTAGTGTTTTTTTTTTAATTTTCCGCCTCTTAATTGAAATGGCAACACTGCTCCTGTCAGCAGGCCTATTTTTTAAACATGAACAAGTTGCGCCATTTAAGCTTAAATTAGACGTGCCATAGTCATAACCAAATCAAACCAAACCAAGATTCAATTGGTTTCTATGGCGAGTCATCTATAATCAAATACAGTGTTGTCTATAAGTTTGGCTCGAACAGCTGTTTTCTATGGTTATGGTTGTGGCACGTCTGATTGAACCTTTAGTTTGTGTTTGGTAGCCGTTGATAGCAGACTACCACTCGTTTTGAGATGAAGTATTATTTTTTGCGGAAAAATCCATCACTTAAACCAAGAAATTATTTCTGATTAAAATAAAAGTTTAATAGGTATATATCAAAATTTTTTTTGTATTGATTATTTTTATTTTTCCGACACAACTTCTGTTTGGCTACAATATAATTTGAAAAAAAAAATCAAATTTTCAAAAAGTAAATCGCTTAATATTTGCCTTGACATTTATGTTTGTACATGAAACCAATTAAAATGGAAATCAATTACTAAAACCGGAATAATTTGATTTTGTAAATTAGAGCAATAATTTAACAAGGGAATTCAGAATTCAAATTATTCATTAGTAAATAAATACGTGTTGCATGTGGATAAAATGCAAAAAAAAAATAAAACTTTTTTGAATTGTGTTTCTAACGTAATTGAATTGTGACTTCTTTCTATTAATTTTAAATATCAAAGATTCAAACGAAAGGTAAACCGGCTTGTTTTTCTAAGTCAAGTGATGAGAACAAAGCACAATAAATCTTGGAAAATGAAATTTTTGTGCTTGATATTTGTTTGTTCTGTTTCTGGTTTGCAATTTTTAAAACCCAAACAATCTGTTACATACCCTGTAGGAAATGTCAACTGAGCTGATGCACTATTGATTATAAAAAAAGAAGTAACACTCAGGCAATGAATGCCTGCCACTATTACTATGTGTTACCTTCTTTAGGAAAGGGATAGTGATAGAGAAGATGTGTGGTGAAGGAAGAGATAGAGGAAAGCTGCATTCTATGACAACTCTGCTTTTTTCCCCTTATTTTTGTGCGTTTTTAATAATGCAGTGTTGTAGTGCCTCTGGTGTTAATTAGGAGTACTAAATTTTCAAAGCTGTGCTTAGTAGACATTTTATTTGTTATTTTTACTTCGTCGATGATTCTGCTACCTACACAATACTCTCGAAAGAGGGCGCTCTGATGTTACATTAGTTAGGATTAGTATCCGCTGGAACCGGTGTAGTTCAGTTGCCAGTGTGTCTATGCCTTCATCACTTGAACTTTCCTACAACAACTGACACAAAGGAACAATAATGCACAACAGAAATATGCATGGTGCTGTTGTATAATGACTGTCGGAGACTGGGCTCGAACCCAAGACCTTCAGCTTTGTAGCGAAGGTTGGTATTTTATTCCCGATAAGTGAAACTATTTAACTTTTAAGGAATCGTCCGGTAAAAATCATATTGTATAAATATAAATAATTTTTTTAGAAAGTTCATTTTTAAAACGATAAATTCGATAATGTAAAGATAGCTTTATGGAACCAATGAATACCCAGTAAAAAAAGTCACTCCAAAAAAGTCATGAAAATGTAGAGTTTGCGATCTGGAAGTAGTGCAAATTTCGATCCGATCTAATGATTTTTACATAGGGTTGTCATTGCAAGAAGTTCTCTTTTTCGATGCCTGGTCACCGAATTGGAAGCGATTTCAAGAAAAATTTCCTTTTTTGTGTTCTATGATAATATTTTCATCTAGGAAAAATGGTTAATAGTTACTTATTTTAACAATTAGTTTCTGTTTATAGGAATTTAAGCTCGAAACAGTATTTTCATGTAAATTAAAGCAAATAACTTCAAAATTTTAGACCAAAACTAGTTCATAAGTTTCTCCAAAAAAAATCGATGTTTTAAAAATTATGGTGAGTAATTTCTAAAGCTATAGAGGAACTACAAGGTTTTATATGACTAAAGTAAACTTCTACTTGGTTTTCTACTAACTATCGGCAAATTAAAAATATCGATATTTTGGAAGCAATGAAAATGTAGTTCCTTTAGAATGACTTCCAATTTTTTTTACTGGGTATTAATGTAACAAAAGTTTGCCGTTTAGTAATTTTATTTTTATCCTTGCATTAATCAGGCGAATTTGTATTGGAAAAAATCATATTTGAATAATTTGTCTCCTGTTTTCATAGAAAAATTTATCGTTAAGAAACCTTGATGACGATTCTTCAATTTTGATTTCCAAGCATTTTAAAATGAGTAAAATGTTAATAATTAATTGTAATCTAGCCTCTTGGTAATTTTACGAAATTTCCAGACTGGCAAGAAGATAAGGAAGCTAACTTATTTCGCAGAAAATATTTTATATAAATTATATGTTTTATCAAAGAAAGCTTTGTTGTCAAAGTCACCAGAAGTAGTCGAACGAAGAGGTAAATTGGAGGGGCTCTAAGATGCAAAAGTTGCAACAGTTTTTCTTTATGTACAGGCACATAAGTTAAGCCTCAGTTACCCGACTGTAATGTAAAGTAACAATAACAGTAGAAAACAGCTGATTGATATTGTTATGTGAAAAGTAATGTAAATGGTTATAGAGATGTAATGTAACGTAACCTACTTCTCATACAAAAATATCGATCAGCTGTTTCCTACGTTACTTTTACATTACATTACCGTCGGGTAACTATTACTAGTCATAACTTATCGGTGCAAGCAAATCAGTAGCACTCTTCTTTCTTCTTTGCTCTCTCTTTCATAAACTAAGACATGGTTCAAGAAAAACAATCGATTCTACAACATGACTAGTAACAGAAACTCTGAATAACATACAGTATCTGCACATACCAGAACCAACACACGTAAAACTAGTGCAAACAGTTATATCTGTGCAGACCTACAGTACAAAATTGTCGTAGTCGAAATACGACACTTGTAATTAGGCCCAATATACTGTGTTTTATATCATTGCCTGCTCACAATGAAAAGATGGCACAATGTTGTCACATTAAAGTTTTAAGATGCATGCTCCTTGTGAATTCCCTATTTGTTTGAATTTGAAAATGGCAGTTTGACTTGCATCTCCACATATTAGGTTGCCTAAATTGTATGTGGACATCGTATAATTTTACAGAAGACATAATCTGGAGTATCGTGATTGGCGTATTTCAAATACGACTACGACAGTTTGGTACTAGAGTAAAGAAAAACTGTTGAAGTATTTTTAATCTATTACAAAATAGTCGTAGTCGAAGTCGAAGTCGAAATACGCCAATCACGATAAGGTTGAATTTCTGTTTGGCCAAACTATCCCTTATGAAAGAGAACCATTGTGTGTGTCGTCCGTGTTAGTTAGAAGGGCTTCTACACCACTCTACTCCTTAATTGAAGATGGCTGGCACAGAACATCAATTTGATTCCACTGGATCAGAATTTTCCTTCTTATTATCAATTAGTGGATTTCTTTCCTCACCACGTCCCCAGATTTATTAACATTTATTCATCTGTATTATTTCGAATTATATATGTATGCGATACAATTATAAATCACTTAGCTTTGCTTTTGTTTTTTGTTTGCAAAGGTCTAACAATAAATATGAATACATAAGTATTATACATACGAGTACATCACTTTCATGCAAATTACATATTGTCGGCTTAGAGTGTAAACCTGCTAACTCACTTCAAACAAATTGTGCAGGAGAGACAAAATACTGTTAACATTTTCTATACATACATATGTAGCTTTGGAAATTAGCCTAATATATTGAGTTTTATCGACATGTAGAGTTTTCAAATTAAGATAAATATTTTAGGCAGACGTGTTTCAGATTTCCGTGAGCACCGTGTCCGTGCCCATAGCAGCTTCTGTTGATTGGCAACAGCACCTAGAATAGTGTCTGGCTGACCGCCTCATACCAACCACTAGCATTGAATTAACACTGGGAAGCCAATACTATTCTCCCAGCGTTTTTGGTAGCAACCACAGCCACCACGATAATTCTCTGGCTTCCACGCTAAGGTGCTGTGTATACACTAGGGATGGGCAAATGAAGAAAATGTATCGATATATATCGTATCGATGTTTTTGAACAGTATCGATATATATTTTTTTAAAACATCGATATTTCGATATATCGATATTTTTTGCTGCATTAATTTCGAATTACTTACTTTAAGAAATTTAATACAAAAGAACTATTTATGTTAAGTTATACGTAACCTACTGTAGCTCCTTAAGACTTTATTAGTCTTTACTTTCTGTTTCTACTCTGTGCTGTGCTATTCTGTTTCTAAATTTTAATAGTTACTCTTTCTGTAATAAATTATCAGCTGTTTCGGACCAGAATGGTCTCAGTTTTCCACTAAAGTGATGAGTTTTGCATCGTCCATTGTTATTAGATTTTTTCTTTTCCTGGACTTTTTCATTTCCTGGGAAAGTGGGAACAACTTTTCGGTTTTTAACGTTTATAAGCACATGTCAAAAAAATAATACAATTTCAGTTCCCGGGCGTAATTGTTGTAAAGTTTTAGCTATAGTTCTACCATCGCATTTATAAAGTGAATACCGACTAGGGATGCCAATCGGGATCGATTTTTGGAAATCCCGGGATTCGGGATTTATAAATCCCGGGATTTTCGGGACGGCGAGATTTTCGGGATTCCGGGATTTTTCGGGATTCCGGGATTTTCGAGATTTCGGGATCTAAAATTTTTTGGTAAAATAAATAATTTTGTTTAACAAATATTACTTTAATTTTTTTTTTTTTTTTTATAATAGATAATATTTATTTATTGTATCTTCCTATATGAACTAACAATAAGTATTCAAATCTTAAATCTAAAATATAATTATTAGGCCCGACCACTGTCGGACATAAATTTAGAGATAGTTATACATAATACATATTTAAGTAGTGATAAACAAAAGGAAGAAAAAATAAATAAAAAATAAAAATTATTTTCAGTTAGTCCCATCTGGAGTGTTGAGTATAAGAGCCCTTGTATCCCTCTTTTTTAGGCGGATGTGTCCAGTAAAGTTCAAAATATTACGAGCAAGCGGATTAGGATGTGACTCGAGTTTTGTTAAATATTTGCCAGCGTTTTTTGCAATTTCTTCAGTCACTAGTGGCATATTTAAGTCACGATATATATTTGAGTTTTTTATATACCATGGAGCCGATGTTATTAATCGCAAAATTTTATTTTGCCTTCGTTGGATTCTCTCGACATTGGAAGCTGAAGCAGTGCCCCATAGTTGAATTCCGTAGCACCATATCGGTTTCAAAAGTGACTTGTGTATCAAAAGTTTGTCATCTAGACTGAGGGTTGAATTTCTACCAATCAGCCAATGTACCTGAGTTAATTTTAATTTCATTTGGGTTAACTTAGAGTCAATGTGGTGTTTCCAAGTAAGCCGTCGATCAAGGTGTATACCAAGATATTTCACATGAGTATGTTGAGGGACAACTTTATTGTTAATCCGAATGGGTAAACACGTATCTCTTCGTAATGTATATGTTACTTGAACACACTTTTGTTCGTTTACCTTAATTCTCCATAAGTTTAACCATAGTTCCAGCTGGGTAATGTGTTCTTGAAGATATCGGGATGCTTCTTAAGGATTTTCATGCATACTAAGGCAGGCTGTGTCATCAGCAAATGTGGAAGTGTGGATATTGCTGCTCAGAGGCATATCACAAGTATAAATCAAATACAAAACTGGCCCCAGTATACTCCCCTGTGGCACACCGGATGAGATAGTTTCAGGCATGCTCATAAAGTCTCCTTCCACAACAGTGAACTTCCGGGCAGTAATGTAACTTTCCAAAAGACTTACAACGTTTATTGGCAGGTATGTTTTTAATTTTAAAATTAGGCCTTCATGCCACACTTTATCAAATGCCTGAGAAACGTCGATAAACAGCGCAGAACAATACTTCTTTTCTTCAAATGTTCTTCTTATAAATTGGACCAATCTATGAGTTTGTTCAATGGTGCTATGCTGACTTCTAAAACCAAATTGATGGTCCGGTATGCACCCACTATTAACTAGAATTGGGGACAATTTTGTCATGAGCAGTTTTTCGAAAAGCTTTGACATTGTTGATAGGAGACTTATTGGCCTGTATGACTCAGCCTTGGTAAGGTCTTTGCCCGGCTTTGGAATCATTTTAACTTTGGCAAGCTTCCAGCTATTTGGATAATACTGCAGTAGTAAAATGGCGTTAATAATAAATAACAGTATTCTAATTGCAATACGAGGCAACTTTATTAGCATCTGGTTACTAATTCCATCAAAACCCGGAGCTTTCTTTGGGTTGAGTTCAGCAATTAGTTTTTGCACATCACGCGTCTTAAACTTTATTTGTTGAGGGGGTAGAGCGACTACATTTGGCAAATCAATTACACCAGTACATGTGTTTGGGGTAAATACGTATTTTAAATGGGCAGCAAATATGTTACCTTTTTCAGTATCGCTTCTTGCCCAACCTCCGGTAGATGTGCGCAGAGGTGGTTTAAACTCAACGGGTGTTTTAAGCTTTCTAGCAGCACGCCATAAAGAGTAATCAGATGCTGGTGTGACATCAAGATTTTCCAGATAGTTTTTAAGAGATGCACTTTTTTCATGTGCAAGCAGCTCTTGGAGTCGTTTAGTGCACTCTTTAAATCTAATTTTATTCTGGGGTGATCTGTGCTGTTGCCATTCCCTTCTAGCTCTTCTTTTTTCACATACGAGACGTTCAATATCTGTAGAATATAGTCTATTAAACCCAGTCTGCGGATAGGAGGTAGTGACATGTTTAGCAGCCTGCTTAATATTTTCGTTAAGATTGGCAATGTTAGATTCAACATCATCAGGTGTTCTTAGTGTAATGTTTTCCGTGCAATGACTACTAAGATATTTTTTGAATCGCAGCCAATTTACACGATTTATCAAATTGGCATATGGGTGAGGTAAATCACTTCTTAATGGGCTACAAATTGTAACGATCGTGGGAGAGTGATCGGACGAGAGATCTAGAGAAGCTTCAATTTGAATTAAATCCCTAGAGATATTTTTCATAACGCCAAAGTCTATTACATCCGGAATTTTATGTATGTCAGTAGGCCAATAAGTGGGCTCCCCACTTGAAATGACATCCAAGCCCATTTTGGAAATTGTATTGAACAACGCTCGACCTCTGGGTGTAATAAGACGCGAACCCCAGAACGTGTGTTTAGCATTATAGTCGCCAGCTGCTACGAAACAAGGACCCAGAGATTTGTAAAAATCCTCGTATTGATGCTCAGTAATTGCGAATCTAGGAGGAGAGTAAATTGATGATATGACAAAATTATTGGAAAAATTTTCAATACAAATATTCGTTGCTTGTAAATGTTCTTCACAAATGTTATCAATAATATAATGCTTGAGTCTTGACTTTATTAAAATTGCTCTCGGGTCCTTTGAATCATATAATGTGTAGCCATAAATTTTAAAAAGGCTTCTCGAAGTCAAATGAGTCTCAGAGACCAACATTATATCAATATTTTTTTCCGTGAGGAAGTGCTCAAGTTCATTTTTATGTTGGCGAATGCCGTTTGCGTTCCAGAAACATATTGTTAACGTGTTCATGGCTTATTAAGTATTGCTTGAAGCAGAGTATTCTGCATTCGCAACATTTCTTGCATCATGCTAGTCATATTTGTTGTAAAATTGTTTATAGTTTGCACAAGATTTTCAATAGTGGCTTCAAGGCGATTATAATTAAAGTTTGAGTGTGTATTTGTAGAATTATTTTGCGGTGAAACATTTTGTGTCGGAATAGAACTAGCCTTAGCAGCATCTGCATACGATACACGGGAAGTAACTGGTTGGCTCATTTGCTGAAAAGTGGCAGAGTAAACGTTTGCTGATTGAGCTGGAGCTAATTTAGGTTTTTGCACCATAGTCTTCTTTACCAAAGAGTACACACGACAACCTCTGTAGTTAGCGGTGTGATTACCTCCACAATTACTGCATTTTTTATCACTTTGATCTTTTGGTTTGTTGCAGCTAGCGGTGCCGTGTAATTCGCCGCACACAACACAAACAGTGGGTAAATTGCAGTATGTTTTTGTATGGCCATATTCTTGGCAATTATGGCACTGTACAGGACCTGAACGCTTATGTGGCTCTTCAACTGTGATTTTTCGGTACAAGAGGTATTTAAATTATAAATTGGATGCGTCTCATTTTTTTTCAATTTTATATCATTAGGCTCAAGTTCAACACGAAATAGGGGTTGGGGAATCTTTTCTCTATTTATTATATTGGACACATTTTTTACCTTGAACCCCTGGAGGACGAGTGCATCTTTTATTTCTTCGGGGGCAACATAAGAATCTATGCCCTTCAATACGATCTGCATGCCTTTAGCGCTCTTAAGCTAAATTTTATGCATTTTAAAAGTTTTTATGTTGATAATATATCATTAAACATTTGTCTTTAAAGTTAACAATATTTTAACACTAGTATGAAATAAAAATCGAAAGAATTTTAATCATCTATTTTTAAGTTGATGTTAGAGAATTTATACTGAAAACAATAACTAAATATGAAAACTTGTTTTTGCTTTCAATATAAATGTTTTTCTATAATCTAAATCAAAACGAATGTACATATCTGTGGACTTTTAGCACTATCGCTTAAGTTGATTTACGAAAATTTTAGATGCACTTTCATACAAATAAGCTGCAAAAACATTATTGTTTTTTTAAATATATCTATTAACGTTTTTTTAATTGCGATTGACCAACAAGTAGCCATTACGGTTGTTACATATACCAGGCATTGCCTATTTTTTAATCGATTTCGTCACTACTATGACAACGATAATACGGCTGAACATGTTGAAAAATTGAAAGAAATGTATACACAATTCTAATCAAATTCTATAAATTACGTCTAACAATCACATTTTTGTAGGCACATACATTAACCGCCGTATTCATAAAAAAAAAATTTGGTTTATTACAAGTTTATTTGACAAATTTCCCAAAGAAATACGTCAAATAAGCGCTTAATAAGCCTAAAATATTTTTTATGAATATGCCACTAAAAGTTTACTTGATCACTTGAACAGTATTTTTGTTCTACTGAAAAATTTTAAATTCATACATAAGTTGTTTTCTGCAAGTTCAACAGATACATATGTATGTAGTCCTAAGTTCGCTAAGAGGAGTATGGTTTATTAGTGTGCTATCCTTCTACTCTGCAACTCGAATAAAACTATAATTAAGTCGATCTCATTCAGTCGGTCGTTTTTGACACAAACCTTTGATCAAACCCATGTAATTTAAATAGGTCATAGGTTTGTGTCAAAAGCGACCTAAACGGTCTAACAAAAATAATTTTGAACTGCAATGTAAAAAAACATACATTCACACTAGAGAAATTTTTTAGACAAAATAGTACGCATTATTCTGTAAATATTTCTCGCTTTTACGTCAACCCGACTTTTTATTTTCTACTTCAATTGTAAGGAGCTGTCAATAGTACTCAATTGTTACCGAAAAGTGGATAAAGGTTGAGGAGTCGATATACAGAGTTATACACTGCAATTATGAATAAATTTCCGCAAGAAATGTCTCCCTTTTCCATATTATTTTTTTTTGTTTTCCCTATTATTTGCTACTGTTTGAAATTATTCACCGGGCAAAATTTTTCATGGAATTTTATTCATAATTGGCCTTATAATATAGAATAAGACGCAATAAATTTGTCAAACTTATTGAATTTTCCAAATGTTATTTTCCTTCCAAAGCTCATATGCTTCTTTTCGTTTTCAAAATAATTCTTAGTTGTATATTGTATCACCTTTGATGAAAATAACCGTGAGAAAGTAGTTAATTTATTTTGCACTTATTGTTAATTTATAAGAAATATGCCACGAATAGTCATTAAATTGTTAAAACTACACGTATAAAATTGTATGGGACTTTTAAATATTATAAAAAAATACCATAAAATCAACGAAAATTTTAATCTATTAAGTTTTTTATATAAAAATTGCTATGAAATCCCGAAAAAGAAATCCCGGGATTGAATCTTACGAATCCCGGGATTCGGGATTTGCCAAATCCCGAAAATCCCGGGATCGGGATTTCCCGCTTGGCATCCCTAATACCGACATGCATCGAGGAATGTGTACGCAACATAACAGAATTAAGGAGAGAAAAACTAATGTATATGATTTTTATAAACCAAAAAGAGTCAGCTGATTCGTAACAGAACTGAAAGTAAAAACAAATTCTGCCTTTAGGTTTATCCCCTCACAATCCAAAAAGTCACCTGCCTTAGTTGGTCACAGTTAAAAAACGGCTATAGCTCTTAAAAGTATCGAAACCCGATACTCGTAAATAAGAATCGATGTATCGATATATAGGTTTTTGAAATATCGACGATATATATCGATATTTATTTTTTCAAATATCGATATTTCGATATATCGATATTTTTTGCCCATCCCTAGTATACACCAATAGCGAGGTCCCCAAGAGAATTCCTCAACCATTGCCGGCACAGCTCAACCACTCATCAGAGATGAACCCATGCCTGTGTCGCCAAAAATCCAGTGCCTATTCCACACACACCAAAATCATCCCTTAAACCCCGTGGGGTAGGACGAACTCAGCCTTTTAGCAAAGGATCCTGACGACCGCTACATGCACTCAAATTTTCAGAGCAGCTCGACTGTCGGGCAACCGGCACCCGTGGCACCAGAAGTAGCCTCTGGTCAGACCTCGCAGTTCCACCATAAAGGCTTCACCACTACTATCTTTTGAACTCAGGGGCAGTTCTAGGTGATCATGCACCTAACTGACATCAACAGGAACCTGACTTCCTTTTATAAATATGTGCACATCCTTTGCTCTGTTGCCAGAGATCGAGAGTAGTAACACATAAGTTCTATGGGTAATGTACCAAAGGTACGTCAATTGAAAAAGCCACATTACCCCAAATATTTTAGGCACTCGATGCGGCGTCTTTTTCCCTTTCGAATGGCATAAAAATGTCATATTTTATGAAAAGAGGATTTAGCAGGATTACACTCTAAGCCGATGATATTACATCACTAACAACTTGACATTGTAAAAAAGTCGAAAGGAAGACAAGAAGATGTAACATGTTGTACTTATTTGTTCAAACACTTAAATCATATAGATGAGTATTTAATGTTGTGAAGAATCATAATAATATTAGCTTGGCAGAAAAACAACTTGCATTTCTTTTCATGCAAGTACACTGCAGTTCTGTTGTAACGAATAACGCTTACATCGCATTATAATGTGGGCAAAAGTTTTCCAGTGTTATGCTAGGAACACAACTGGGAAGAACGACGAATTTTTCGGTGCGAACTTTCGTCATAAAAAATAAAACACGTGTGTGCATATGAAAATGAACACAACACCGCCGTACAACGAAATTCGTCGTGCGTGACGAATTCTGAGATAGGTTTATTTCTAATTTGTACGCCGACGAACGACGAAAAAACAATTTGCTCTCTCTCACTCTCTGGCTTTGTACACAAAACAACCAACTTTATCAAATATAAGAGAGGAATTCGCTGCGTAAATTCGTCGTTGTTGTGCTTCACACGACGAATTTACGCAGCGAACTCTTATCGACGAATTCGTCGACGTGGACGAAATTCGTCGTTCGTCCCAATTGTGTTCCTAGCATTATTTGAAGCAAATTAACACGCTTAAAGCAAATTCCTGTTATAGCGAATTTTCACTTAAAACGAACTCCTTGTTTAGGTCCTATAGACAAAACTGTACGGAAATTTATGAGCTATTGCTTGGTGTTTTTTAAACGGCTCGAAAAAAATTAAATATTTAGTAGGGTTTTAACTAATAAAATAGCCAGGTCCCTCCCTCGGGGTTGGTTATAACTGAACTGCACTGTATTTAAGAGTTTTTTTTATGCAGATTTTTGTCTACTTTTTACTTTAATCAGTTTCGACTTAATAGCTGTTGTTACTGAAAGTTGTATGGAAGTTTGCATTGTACATCCTCGTACAATATGCATTTAGACGCTTGGTTGATTGTGATGCAATAATTAAAAACAGACTTCAATGACAATGAAAATGCACCAAAAAATGCACCATACAATATGAAACAATACAAAATTAGCTAGTATGCATTTTTAACAAAAGAAAACCATTTTACATATTATCAAAAACAAACATAAAACAATAATAATAATTATTATAAGAAATAAGCGTTATTATGCAATAACCGAACTTCTCATATACATACATATGTACATGCAGACATACATACATACATAGATAAATTTTGAATATTTACAACTACATGTACATACATACATATGTATGTACATATGTATATACATACATATCTAAATATGATTAGTGATTATGATGGGATGGGGCTGCTGGTGATGTGATTGTTATGGTGATGTTTTCCAGGCTAAGAAAAAGAGACATCCTAACCGCAAATAGACGTGCTGTTGGTGAAAGTACATTTACTGTTTTGTTTGTTTAGAGGAACAAATAGGAAATACGAGTATATGAAATTTTTGTTTCTTTAAATGAAAATGGAAATTTCAATGGTTTCCCCTTTAATTAAATTTAAAACGGAAACATAATTTTTATTAAAATTATTACACTTGGTATAAAAAGTCTGCGTACATAAACTTTGCCTTTTAAAAAGAAACAAAATAATTATAAAAATATATATATATTATTTCAAAAACGAATTTTATTTATTAAATACATATCAGTCTTTAGAAAATAATGTAAAACTTAAGCAAAAGTAATTCACAGTTAACAACAGGATAATAAAAACAAAAAAATTCATTGAAAAACGTACGAAAAAGTCTGCGTACGCCTTTCAAAATACGTTTTTATATATTTATAAATCGAATTTTTTAAAAGGTTTTAATAGCTGGTTGGATAGCATTTACGTCTCAGAATGTCCATTAATCTTTTTGGCATAGATTGAACTAGTTTTGTAGTTTCTTCGTGTGTTATATTGCTCCATTCCCGCTGCATAACATCTTTAAGCATTGCTTTTGAAGTTATTTGATGTTGTCGGATCTTTTTCTCCAGTAAACCCCAAAGATGCTCAGTAGGATTGAGATCTAGTGATTGAGGAGGCGTTCGCAATTGCTTAGGAACATTGTACAGAAGGCATAGTTTCACTATATCAGCGGTATGCTTAGGGTCATTATCTTGCTGAAAGATAAATTGACCCTGAAGGCCCAATTTTATTGCACTTTGCTGTAAATTGCTTCTTAAGATGTCCAAATAGCCCCTTTTATCCATAGTTGTTTCAATGAATTGCAGCTGGCCAACACCTTTTGCTGCCATGCACCCCCAAACCATGACACCACCACCACCATGCTTCACTGTACTAGATAAGTGTTCTTTATTAAGAGCAGTGCCATCTTTTCTCCACACTATTTGCCTTCCCTTTATACCAAAAAGGAAAAATTTGCTCTCATCTGAAAAATTTACCTTTTCCCAGAAGTCTAGAGGCTTGTTTATATGCTCTTTAGCAAATGCTATTCTCTTTAGTCGGCTGAAATGTGAAATATATGGCTTTCTTGGTACTATACGGCCATGGTAATCATTTTTTTAAGCAATTTTCGAACACTATCACTACTAATAACTTTTCAAAAATTAATTTCAACATCGTTTGCTACTTTTGAGGCTGTTACCTTGGGATTCTTTTTAACAGATTGAATCATAAACCTCTTTTCTCGTTCAGTAAGTTTGGATGGACGACCAGATCGCGGCTTAGATATGAATAGTTTAGATTCTTTGTAATTATTTATCACCCTTTGAATAGAAGAATGACATCTTTCCACAGTCTCACCGATCTTTCTAAAACTTTTTTCTTTTTTTCCATAAGTTGACGATAATTTCGCGCTCTGCGGGACTTATCTCTTTTTCTTTGCGATCCATAACAACTATGCAATTAAAATGTTTGTTAAATACACCAAATACACGTAAGAACACGAATTTAAACAAAAACTATATGCAACGAATAATTACAACTTAAATAATCCCGTTAGATTATTTATGTACGCAGACTTTTTCTTAGCTAGAGATGGAACTTTTCCCAATTTAAGATCGATAAAATGAATGTTACCGAGCATTGTGAAACAGAGTTGCCATAAATAAATTAGTAAGGAGTTAGTCTGTTAAAAAAACCCTAATTTAGATTAGGTGTTTTAGTATTTAACAATAATTTGGAAAATAAAACCATTTCTAAGCATATGTACGCAGACTTTTTATGCCTAGTGTATAAAGATTTTATAAATGCAACTACATACATACATACATACATATGTACATACATATGTACATTTATTAGTTTATTGTTTCATAAGTAATTGGCTAAGATTGATAAATAAAAGGAAATAAGATTGGCATTAAAAAATAGATTTACAACATGTCTACAAATATTTATACACTTTCAAAAATGAACTTATGCGGCTGTTTTTAACGTTAGAACATTAATAAATTTTTAAAATGGCCATCACTAATTACACTGTGCAACAGTGAAAAATGCGCACGGTCATGATAGTATAGGTTCGATAGTACTACCAAAGGGTAGTAAAACCCTATAACCAGTTTGGCTATTTTAATCACCAATTTTTTTTATAGACCTCTTAAAGATTTCGAAAATCAGTGCACCCTCAAAAAATGGTGTCATCAATTTTTGGCCAACAGCTAATTCAGACTTGAGGTAGGATCACATGATTAGCACAATGCACCAATTATTGGTCCATTTTATATGCCAATCATGTGATTTCACAATTTATTGCCCCATACGACAATCGAGAACAATATTGTGATGATTTGGCGCAATCAAGTGCAACTCTGGAGTTGTAATCGTGTGAACGGTTGATAGCCAACCTTGCCCCAATAATAAAACTTTTTAAAAAAAAATTAAACTGACTATTTTTGAAGTCAGTTTAAGCTAAAAATAATATAGATCTAGTTAAATAAAAGATTTTTATATATGTTACCTATAAGTGCTGTTTGAAGTTGGATCCAGCAATATTGGTAACTAAGCACATACATATGTACATATACATACATACATATATGTACATAAGAAGTACTTGCAATTTTTTTTACCGGGCATGTTCCTATGTGTTTAGTACCAGTATTACTGGTACTAAACACATGATTATTATTATGATTAAACATGATTGTGTATTTTTAAGAGTTCAAGGTGTGTGCCAAGTTTCGTAAAGATCGATTAAGTAAAATCACGTTAAATTTTGTATTAAATTTTATGGGGCGTGGCTACGCCCATTTAAAAAAAAAAAAAGATTATGTATTTGTAAGAGTTCAAGGTGTGTACCAAGTTTCGTAATTATTGGTTAAGTACAAGCACGTGAAATATTATACTAAAATTTAATAGGCGTGCCCCGCCCACTTTTTTCAATGCAAGGTTGTGCCTTTATTTAAGCTTAGGGTGTGTGCTAATTTTCGTAAAAATCGATGAAATAGAAGCTTGTGACATATAGTATTTTATTTTAATGGGCGTGACTCCGCCCATTTTGTTAATTTTCAAATTGCGTAATTACAAGAACCAAAGGTGTTTTATAGGTTTCGCAGCAATCCAATAAGCAGAATATCATAAAATTATATTAAAAAAATTGTGGGTGTGTCCCCGCCCACTTTTTTTTACAATGGGACCAATGGAAAGCTATACCCTCTCAGACAACAAAAACAATTTTACAATCGGTCAAAAATGTACTGAGTTATAAAGATACACACCTAAAAAAAAATATACACGAATTGTTAACCTCCTTTTTTTGAAGTCGGTTAAAAATGTTAAAAATTATCCAATATTTATTGTGTTCTCGAGCGACAACCAAAGTGGCTAATATGCGACAATTGCTTAAATTAATTTAAAATTTCTGGTGTTTTCGTAAGTACCGTAAATTTAAAATTACTTATGGTTAGGCTTGTGTGCGTTATTTGGCCTTCGAGAGTTTTTCGTCTCGCTCGCATTGGTTGACTGATCTGCCACGGATAACCGTATAATCTTGCGGTTTTTGTGGAATTTCTTTAACAACCACGTTGCTATTTCCTATGTGAAGGCATAGGTCGTGTACAGTCAGTCACCAAACTTTTTTAAAATACTATTAATAACATCTTGGACATATGGTGTTAGTTACTCTGCCCATCTTTGTGCAATACCATATTATGCAAATTTACTTTGTATAATATGTTAAAATAAATAAATAAATAAACTTACTTTATATGTAATTATAACTTATTTGAAACATTAAAATGGAACTGTGAGCCGATCTTTATCGCGTATATTTAGTTGTTACTCGTTAAAAAGAACGAAAATTTCCTCTGCTTTGTATATTTAATGAGCACATTTCTTTTAAGCGAATAAACCATTTTAACGTACAAAATAAAACAGAAATAAGACATTTGTTTTTAAAAGAAAACTATAGTACTAACTACTTATGTCCGTAATTTCTACAAGTAGATATCTATTGGTGCCTAGATATCTATCGTGTAAGTTGAATTTTATAAGGCAAACTCTTGGGTAAAAACCTTAGGTAAATTACCTTATCTGTGTAGAAATTACTGGCATTAAACAAAAGAAACTAAAAACTACCACAACAGCTGTTTGTTTGTGTTGCCGCAACTTAGAACAATCGTATGACTGGGCTGCAGCAATTATTGCAGCAAATTCATTCTTCGCCAACCTGCGACCAAACAAATTTTTATAAAATGGGGCAATCATGTGACTGCATCGTATTTCATTGGGACAACTTTATTATTGTGCACCAATTCAGCACAACAAAAATTGGTGTATTTGCGGCAATCGTGTGACCCTAGCTTTAGTGATAGCGCTTAGCTATATATTGCAATAATGTAGCTAAGAGTCTACCGAACAAATCTTGCTAACATCTTATGCAAAAAAAATAAATTTTTGCTAACAATATCTAGCAAAGTTGTACCTACGGTAAAGCTCAACAACTTTTGTGAACATATCAATACAATCAATCTGAAGATGTCTGTCTAGTCTCATAAAGACCACTTTACCTCAAAAATTTTAATTTTTTATAATTTTTGGACGCTGAATTTTTTTAATCATATCAAATGCTTCTTCTTCTTTTTCTTTGTTGAAGTTTTTTTTGAAAATATAGACGAAAGAAAATTTTTTTCCCACTATTTTCAGCATAACTTATGCCGAGTACGCACTATGGCATTGTATAGGCTTGCCATAACGTACTGTTTTCAGCAGTACGCGTACTTCTTTTAAATAATTGTACTGCTGTCTGCATAACTACTAAAGAAGTACGCAAAAGTACTGTTTTTTAGTTCTTGTACTTCTTTTGTACTTTTTTTTCAAACAAATAAAAAAAATGTCTATGCATATGTATAGTACAAACAAGTAAGAGTGCTATATTTGGCGGTTGTGTCGAATCTTACATACGCTTTACCAAACAAACGCAAACGCAACTTTTTGAGGGCACCCTGTTGTGATATTTATACTTCTGCTTTATTAAACATCTGCAACTAGATTAATGTGGCGGGTTTTTGCATTTTTTGCGAATTATCAATTCTAAAGCTATTTTTTTAGAAAGTGATTTAATAATAAAAACTAATTTTGATTACACATGTAAAGAGTTTTTTAATTTTTTAAAAACCGAAAGAGGTAAAAATGCCATTGTTAATGAAGTACAAAAAAAATTATAAATATTTGTTATGATTTAGTAGAACTGTCTGGTTTTTAATTCAAAAATTTGTTTGACTATTCTTTAGTTTATATAATATTATGTATAAATAGTATTTATGATCTCTTATTTTGTGTTCCTTACTTTATAAATTGTTATTCTTATGCAGTGAATTTTATATTTTGAGTTTTTATTAAATAAATTGTTTATTTTATGTATTGAATTTGAACTTAATAAAATAAACACAGTGTACTTTTTTTTCTTTAAATGTACTGCCTTTTTTTTCTTAATGTACTTTTTTTGAGGATTTAATATCTGGCAAGCCTAGCATTGTATGACATCCCAATAGTTTATAATGGTGGCAACCTTTGTCATTTCCGATATTTTTCGTTATGTGGCATTGCTTCCAAAATAAAAAAACATAATGGGAACGGCGTTATACACATTTTGAAAATGACAACACAAGAAATGCCAGATCTGTACTCGCTATTACAAGGACTAATAATTTTGGACTAGAGAATATTTGGTAAAGCAACAACAAACCCTTAAAATGGTGAATACTAAAATTTGCAGCACAAGAAATCCAACAATATTCAAGAAAGTAAAAAAGATGCAATAAAAGTATAGTCTAACTAGTAAATTAGGAAATTTTTTAAGCTGGAAAGCGGACTTAATGAGGTATTTATGATGCCAAGACACGTAGTAGTTAAATCTAAAATATTCGAACTTTTCAATAGATTTGTTTTGGAATAATTAAAGCTAAAGTTGTGATCTTGCAAATCCTTGTTTTATTTTGAATTCAACTTGCTGTTGTAGCATTTAAATTGTTACATTTAGAATAATTTTATATTTAAATTTTTACTCCATAAATAAATTACAATATCTTCGTGACTAGGTCAATATAATATTTTTCTTAACAATAATTGATTTTGTAAATTGTACACAGAGAAAACAGATTCGTTGAGACAACCGAATTTGTTGCCAATCGAATTTTGGTGGTTGCACCAACTATATAGATTTCTGGTATAAAGACTGCAATTTTCTTGTGTTACCACTATATTTTAATTATAACCCTTAAACAAATAGTTGCAGCAACAGAAAAAATTGGTTATCAGTATGGAATTTGAAAAAAAATTATTCTTGCTACCGAAAATATAGTTAGTATAACTGAAACAATATCATAATTGGTACCTGTGAAAGAAAAATTGGCCTTCCTTGCTGAAATAAAATAAGCAATAAACGCAAAAAAAAATATACAATTTAATAAATTTATTATTTAACATATTGTCACAAATTATTTTTAATTGAAATTTATTTATTTCAACCACACATTTTGAACAGCCACAAACCTGTTATCTTATGCACAGACTTTCAAAAACCATTTGAGAATTCATAAATCATAATATATTTGAAAGTCACAAAAGTTAATTTTTAATTTGCTGCAACGAGTATAAACTATGATAGTAAGCTCAACCTATAGTTAGTTGCAGTAACTGATAGAAAGTGTTTATTTTACCACGACAATTTTTTAGTTGCTAGTACCAAAAGTTGGTAGTAACATCCAATTCATAATATTTTATTCGGTTGTGTTAACCAATCAATGAATTAGTCATGGCAAAATCATACGCTCGGTTGATGCAATCAATTTAAGAATTGTCAGAATCATATCTTTATTACAATTATGCCCTTATGGCAATAAACATGGATTGTTTTTGGGATTAACAGAAAATTGATTGTGTGAACTGAAATATAGTTTATGCAAATGATATTTTGTTGGCCTAACCATTTTCCAACCAATCTTTTTTCTGGGTGTAGATACAATAGAAAACATATTTGCTCAATTCATAACCTATTGTATGAGTCGTCGTTTGTATGTGTGTTGTTGGTAATTTCAATAAAAACATTGTTTACAAACAAATGTTTACATAGAAATTACCAATAATGTTTGTACGAACTACGACTCATACAATAGGTTGTGAATTGAGCATTTAAATAATATTTTTCTAAAAGTTGATAAAACGTAAATCAAACAGCCGATGAAACAAAGTAAAAATATTATGTCTTTATCATATTTTCCAAGATTTTAATTACGATATACTATAATATGAAAATGTTTTCTACATTCAACGGCAATGACAACATTTTAACCATTTATTGTTGAAATCTCGAGTGATTTTTCACATTGTTTCTTCTCATGTTACAAATTTCGTTTCTAAAAAAATACAAATCCACCAATATTATTACGAGTACCTATAGCATTTTAATTTTTTTCTTTTTATTTTATCATTGCATGTCAATATGACCATGATTATTATTTTTTATTTAGCTTTTTTCTCTTATTATATTTGTTCCGTTTTTTTTGGGTTTTTGTATAACAATCATTATGACCAAATCAATCAACTACAGTTTTAATTCATGCTTTATTAACACGACTGACTCCAAGCGGGTGTTTTATTAATGTTCCGCCACATATTACTGTTGTTGTAGTTTATGGGGCGACATACATACAAACAATTGAAGAAATCCGTTTTGGCTATATTATTTTATAATATTTATACCCTTTACCAAAAATGGAAAAGGGTATATATAGATTTGACATTCCGTGTGTAATTTCCACAATATTAATATGCGACACATAAAATATATAAATTCTGAATCCTTATGCATAGGGAAGACGAATAAGCGATGTCCGTCTGTCCGTCCGTCCGTCTGGTGTACGTGAAATCGGTTTTCCGAAGCTCCCAGAAAGCTAGAGACAGAAATGGTCCAAAATAGACTGGTATTGAAAATCAGCAAAATCGAGCAGACGGTTGCAGAGCTGGAAAACTTAAACTTGATTTTGCCACATAAAAGTAACTAGCTAAAACTAATTTTTATGTTTTCTGTTAAATAGGCTTTTCCAATATTTCAGTACCAATAAAATTGGTATTAAAAATATGAAAAAACAAAAAAAAAAATCTAAAAGACGTTTCCAGGGTTGGAGAACTTTAACTTTTTTTGTTATATAAAAATAACCTACTAAAACCAATTTTACCTTTTTCTCTATAAATTAAACATATCTTACATTCTTAAAAGAAAAATATTGGTACGAGAAATCAGAAAAATATAAAAGGATGAATCCAGGGTTGGGAAACTTACACTTTTTGTGATCAGGGTTGTCAGATTTTTTCCGACGCAATTCGCCAAATTGATTATAAAAATCGCCAAAAGTCGCCAAAATCAATTTTTTGTAGTTTTTCTTAATATAGATTTGATAATAAATTTGTTTTTATATAACAAATTTTTTTAAATATAATTTTTTATAAAATCGTCGCATAAAAATTTAGCAGAAAATCGCCAAAAATTGAAATAAAATCGCCAAAAAATATTTTTTGTAAATTTTTCTCATCTAAATTCAAGATGCCTTAATAGTTTTAAATTAATATAAGAAAAATCATCAAAATCCAATTGTTTTAACTTCTTCCAGACGAGTTTTGGTAGGATTTATTTTTTAAACTAACAAACTAATTTCCTGAATTACAAAAATGTTTAAGTTCAATTTTGTTAAAAAATAGCCATAGAAATCGCCAACAAATTTATATATCGCCGCAAAAATCGCCATGTCGCCAAACCAAAAACCATGTCGCCAAATCAAAAATAAAAATATACTTAATAGTAACAAACCAAAAAAGTTTGTCTTAAGTAGAACAAAAATAAGCAAATTAACAAACATGTGCATAGTTAGTAAGGAACAAAGGACAATGGTAAGACTGTTGTAATATATATGGAAGATGGTAAATTGTTGAGCCTTCATTACCAAACATATATATGAGCAAATTGAAAAATGCAATGAATCAAACCAATTCACATATTCCATTTGCAATAAAGTTTCGTATATAGGGCAGACATCTACATCAACTGACACCACACACGGTGGACCAAAACACAGAAGAACGCTGATGAGGAAGGTTTAGTGGCCTTCGAAAACGGCTGGCTGTTCCGTTCAACTATGTGTTGTTGTCAGAATATTTACAACTAACTTTGATGTTATTTGTTCATTAATAATTATCACATGTAATTTGGCTTAAAAAGCGTTACGAACAGTAGCCTAATTCAATTCATAAGAATTTAAGAAACAAATACAGTTCGAAAAAAATAATAATTAACTATAGTTATTTTATGTTTTGAAAAGAAAAGTTTGGTATAGACCAACGGTTCTCAAATGGAGGTCCGCGGACTCCTGGGGGTCCGTATGAAAATTCCAAGGGGTCTGCGAAGAGCTAAACAAATATTGTTATGATTCCTCAAAAGTTAATATTAATAAGATTTAGTAATATGGCTTTTGTATAATAAATGTAAAACGTATATTTCGCATTGCGGTAGGCCGTGCTACTATTAAAATTTCTGAAGGGGTCCCCAAAGAAAGAGCTTGTGAGAACCTCTGGTATAGACAATTAGAAAATTTAAAACTCCAGAGCTGAAAATTTTGATTTTTTTAGATATTAAAGTAACTAAATAAAACTAATTTTTTCCCTTAATTTCTTATTTTCTTTGTTCACTTAAAATATTTTATATATTTTTTAAAGAACAAGATTGGTATAAGGAACCAGAAAAATCAATAAATTCAGTAAAGTGCGACTCTGACTCGCGCAAGAAGGGTTCCTTACGTTGGGCTTTAATATAATATTTTTTTACGTTTTTATATAGTGTTTTTTTACGTTTTTTCAGCTGAAATATTTTTTTTTTATTTTTCGCTTTTTTCTCGTTTTGGCGATTTTTTTAATTTTGGCGACTTCTTTTTCATTTTGGCGATTTTTTTTAATTTTGGCGATTTTTTTCATTTTGGCGATTTTTTTCATTTTGGTGATTTTATTCATTTTGGCGATTTTTTTCATTTTGGCGATTTTTTCATTTTGGCGATTTTTCCGGTTTTTCGCGATTTATTTTCGTTTTGGAACTTTATTTTAATTTGGTGCTTTATTTCGTTTTGGCGATTTTCTTTTGTTTTGGCGATTTTTTTTTGGTTTGGCGATTTTATAATTTTGGGATTTTTTTGTTTTTCTGTTTTTGAAAATTTCAAGAAGTTTGCTGTTACGGTTTCCAAGATACAGCAAGTTATCAAAATTACATAGTCAAAATTACATTAACTAATGGTACACCCTTTAATTTAAAATTTTTTAAATTTTAGTGTTAATTGTTGTAGTCTGTATTAGAGTTCGACCGATTAATCGGCTTCGGCTTCGGCCTTCGGCCAAAAATTGGTAATCGGCCAACATTCGGCCTATGGCAAAAATCGGTCGATTAGCCGAAGCCGAATATATTTCATTCCAAGCTTGAAAAATAAAATTATGTTTGGTCGTTGCTCGCCGACAGTTTCTATTGTGTTTAACGTTTTGAAAGGGTTGCTTTGAAATACAACCCTGTTGCTTTCTATTTTCTTTTACTTGGACGTTCTTGTGAGTGATCATATGAAAAACCAATCTAGAAATTGCAAACTAGTTTTATTTTTCTTGTTATGTATGCAATAGATATTACAGATATTTCAGTGATCTCAAAAAAGCAAACTTTTTTCTTAATTCATATAAAACAAGTATCATTTTTAAAATTTAAAACATTCGGCTTCGGCTTCGGTTTTGGCCGAAGTTTAGGATTTTAGTCGAAGTTTGGCTTCGGCTTCGGCCAAAAAAAACGCCTTCGGTCGATCTCTAGTCTGTATAAAAATACACTAACTTTACAAATTTCAAGTGCATACATACATACAATTGTATGTATATAACATGGGATTTTAATATTTTTCGTTGCTAGTTTTGGCACACCCTTTAATTTCCAACTCTCATGTATTTGTTGTTGTAGCGGCCAAGGGTCCCATGTAATATACATACACACATACAATTGTATGTATATAACATGGGATTTTAATATTTTTCGTTGCTAGTTTTGGCACACCCTTTAATTTCCAACTCTCATGTATTTGTTGTTGTAGCGGCCAAGGGTCTACACACTCTGTCCAAATTTCCGTAGCTCTTACGGTTCTCGAGAAAATACCCTGTGACGGACAGACGGACAGCGTAGCGAAAACAATAGGGTTTATTTTCACCTTTGGTGTACGAAACCCTAAAAAGGTGATTCCAAGGTTGGAAAACGTACGCTTTTTCTGATATATAAAATAAACTAAATAAAACTAGTTATTTCTTTGGTTATTAAATATATTATATATTTTAGAAATAAATAAATTAGTATTAAAACCAGAAAAATCAAAATTATGGTTCCAGCCCATATGCTTAATTTTTATATGCATATCTAATTTAAGTACAAACGAAGGTTTTTGCAATGTTGTTTATTATGCTCTCAGCACAGTTATGTTTCAAATCGGTGGTCCTTAGTTGACACCTTGCAACGAGTTCTTATCAATGTTCGGTAAATGGAGATAAAAATTAAATTAATCGCTTAGGAACAGTCATAGCTAAAAAATAAATTAAGGGCATGTTCCACTGCATTTCCCTGAAGCCATTCCTTTCTGCTGAACAAAATCTAAAAAATTCTTTAGGAATAAACCGTTTAAATAATACTCCGATATATCATTGAGACACTGAGGAGTATTGGTATGGAGGTACAATGCTAAGACAATTTTAGGGATTTTAAATATCTTGAGAGCGAGCAAACAAGTCCAAATTTTTGTGATATTGTATTGACGTGACGTCGATGTTGACAACTGGAATAAGGGTGAATGTAAAATAGTTCTTAAACTAGAGTGTAGAATACAATATTTAACTACACCGAAAGAAATTTGCTTCATAAGTCCAATGAAACAATTTCATTAAAATTTTTCCACAAATCTAATGATAATTTCACAAATCCAATGAAAATTTCATGAATATTGTAAAAGAATTTCATTGGAATTGCTTCCTTGGTATTCTGGTTTCGTAAGCATATTTTATTGGACTTACGACAACAATATTTTCTAATTATTAAGAAACCACTTTATATTTAAGTTATTCCATTCTTTTCATGAAATTATTTTACTGCTTCGATGAAGTTATAGCACTGCATTAATTACACTGTTAAATAAATTTTAATAAAATAATTTTGACGAAACTGGTTTCATTAATCCAACGAAGCGTGACGTTGGTTGAATTTTAATGAATTTTTCATTAGATTAATGTCGAAATTCATAGAATTTATGCCGAAAATTCTTTCAGTGTATGTCGAAAATAAAATATTTGATTTAAATTCTTTAGTCGAAAAAAAAACCGAAAGGTGTATGTGTCTGTATACTACATATACGTTGGTGAAGGGTATATAAGATTCGGCACAGCCGAATATAACACTCTTACTTGTTTTATTTTAAAAGAAATTGTAACAATGAAAAAAAAAGAATAACAAAAACTTCCTGTTCAATAATTTACTTTTTTCAAGTTTAAAGATAATTAATTAGTTTAAAAAAATAAATATATAATCAGAAATCCATAAATTCGATTGCATCACATTTTTATGTGTATTAAATGCAGAGTTTAATGATGACTCTGCAGCATTTTTAGGGTTTCAATTAACACTAAAATTAAAAAAAATTAATTAAAGGGTGTACCATCAGTTAATGTAATTTCGACTATGTTATTTTGACAACTTGCTGTATCTTGGAAACCTCTTGAAATTTTCAAAATCGGTAAAACAAAAAAATCTCAAAATTATAAAATCGCCAAACCGAAAAAAATCGCCAAAATCAAAAAAAATCGCCAAAACGAAAAAAAGCACCAAATTAAAAAAAATTCTAAATCGAAAATAAATCGCGAAAAACCGGAAAAATCACCAAAATGAAAAAATCGCCAAAATGAAAAAAATCGTTAAAATGAAAAAATCGCCAAAATGGAAAAATCGCCAAAATGAAAAAAATCGCCAAAATGAAAAAAATCTCCAAAACGAGAAAAAAGCGAAAAATAATCAAAAAAAATTTTTTCAGCTGAAAAAACGTAAAAAAGCACTGTATTAAAAAATGCTAAAAGCCCAACGTACGGCACCCTTCGTGCGCGAGTCAAAGTCACACTTTACTGAATTTATTAAAATACTTGCACACACAAAAAGAGACAAATACTGGTTACACTCGTAAGATTTATTTCTGCATTGTTGTTATAAATTATATTTGTTTAGACTAGTTTGGATTTTTCTTTGGGAAAGATTATTCGTTGCACGGCAAAAATTATTATCCCAGCAAAATAACGCAAAAACTTCCACAGAAGTCAATAAAATCCTAATTTTAGTTAGATAAAATCCGTAATTTTTTTTTTTTGGTTAAGCGATTGCTAATTTGTATTTGTATAGTATGTGTAAAATCCTTCAATTGAAAAATAGTGAAATTGAATTAAGCAATATGTATGTACTTTGTTTGAATATTTAATTGTAGATGACAAAGCAAACATAATAAATGAACAAAACATTTATTTATGTATGTTAACGTACAATTACAGTCATGGCCAAAATGTAATTTTTAGTATTTGTAAAGAAATATACTTCCCATCACCTTCATTTCGCTGTGAAAGAATATAACGCATTGGAAAACTTTATATTCACATATTATTAGATATTGCAAATGCTCATACATACATACATACATATATTCTCAGGTCACTACATACAGGGTGTTAACATAAAAATATGAAAAAAAATTTGTGAGACTACAAAATACTTTCTAAATCTACATCGTTTTTAGAAAACGAAAGTAAATTGAAAAATGAAACATAAATTTCGTAATAAATATCTTCTTTCGTTGAACAAAAATATACAGAAATTAATGTTAATACATATCGATGGTCTCAAGTAGAAAGGCCCTAACTCGAATTTTCTACAAAATTTAGTTTTTCAGTGATTCTAATACATTTCACACACATACATACACCTCGTCACAAAAATAGTATAAATAAATTCAGTAAAGTGCGACTTTTACTCGCACACGAAGGGTTCCGTACGGACCAGAGAACAGAAATGAGTAGTGAAAAAGTGAGTACAGTTGGATCATGAGTTATAATTTCTTGTACTTATGCGTACTCATACTTATTGCAATGTTGTCTATGAATCATATTCACTCAAAAGTTTGAAGTGCGCATCGAACTCATACTTAGCTTAACTTAACGTTGTTGATTTCGACTCTCCTTAAGAGAATGCCTATGGACGATGCAAAATAAGTATGATTCACAATGCGAACTTCGCATACGAACATTAAAGTTATCTGTTGCTTTTTTTAGGGTTTCGTACACCAAAGGTGAAAAAGGAACCCTATTGTTTTCGCTACGCTGTCCGTCTGTCTGTCCGTCCGTCTGTCCGTCACAGGGTATTTTCTCGAGAACCGTAAAAGCTACGGACCTGAAATTTGGACAGAGTGTGTAGACCCTTGGCCGCTACAACAACAAATACATGAGAGTTGGAAATTAAAGGGTGTGCCAAAACGAGCAACGAAAAATGTTAAAATCCCATGTTATATACATACAATTGTATGTATATGCACTTGAAATTTGTAAAGGCAGTGTATTTTTATACAGACTACAACAATTAACACTAAAATTTAAAAAATTTTAATTAGAGGGTGTACCATCAGTTAATGTAATTTTGACTATGTAATTTTGATAACTTGCTGTATCTTGGAAACCGTAAGAGCAAACTTCTTGAAATTTTCAAAAACGGTAAAACAAAAAAATCTCAAAATTATAAAATCGCCAAACCGAAAAAAAATCGCCAAAATCAAAAAAAAATCGCCAAAACGAAAAAAAGCACCAAATTAAAAAAAATTTCTAAATCGAAAATAAATCGCGGAAAACCGGAAAAATCGCCAAAATGAAAAAATCGTCAAAATGAAAAAAAAATCGCCAAAATGAAAAAATCGCCAAAATTAAAAAAATCGCCAAAATTAAAAAAATTGCCAAAATGAAAAAAAAATCGCCAAAATGAAAAAAATCGCAAAAAAAAATAACCAAAATGAAAAAAATCGCCAAAATTAAAAAAAAAATCGCCAAAATTTAAAAAATCGCCAAAACGAGAAAAAAGCGAAAAACAATAAAAAAAATTATTTCAGCTGAATAAACGTAACAAACACTGTATTAAAAAAAATGCTCAAAGCCCAACGTACGGAACCCTTCGTGGGCGAGTCAAAGTCGCACTTTACTGAATTTATTGTATATTTAGTATACTATTGTATACTACTTGCAAACTGTTTAATGACTGAACTTTTAAATAAATATACATGCATGAGTTGAGTAAGCTGAATCAATGTGAGTAGCATGATACAATTATACAGGTAACCGCGAAGCGCCAGCTGTTTTGCTTGTTTCTTAAAACTGTACTAATACAAACGTGCTTTGCAAAACCAAGAGAAAACGCATGTACATGTATATTGTTTTCTCTTGGTTGTCTCTCTTGTAAATCACAAAACAGCAATAAAAATCCCTGTTGTTTTATTTGTTGTACATTTGTTGTAGATTTGCGGCTACCTGTATAATTGTATCATGGTGAGTAGTATAAGTATTTTCCTGAAATTAGAAATCAAACTGAGGTGATTTATGAGTGTGAGTCTGGTATGACCAGTGATACCAACTTTTTTGGCTCTAAAAGCACATCAAAATTTTAAAAAAGCACTAGAAAGCGTAAAAAGCACTAACGTGAAAAGCTAGTGAAGATTCAAACGAGTGATGTTTAATAATGTTTAGTATTTTCTAAGCTAGTCTCTATTTCAAAGCTATGCTATACACTGAAAAAATAAATACACCAAGTTTTTATTAAAGCTATTTTAAGAAATACACAAATTTCTTCAAAGCACTATTTACTAGGGATGTAACGAATGTTTGCATTCGCTTTTGCATTCGCAAAATATTCGCTTACTTTTGCTATTTGCATTCGCTAAAATGTATGCGAATATTTCAAGCGAATACTAGAGACAAAAAAAATTATTTATTTTATGAAAATAGTTTGCGATTGCCAAACGTAAAAAAAAAGGAAAATTATTTTAAGCCAACATAAAGAAGATACATAATCTACAAGTAAAGCATTCCAATCAATCAAAGCTTTAAAATTTTAGCAGAAAACTGTTCTATAAATGATTTCTCATAAGTATCAAAATGAAACGAAAATCCAGCGGTGTTTGGAAATATATTTCAGTTTTTGAAAAAGAAAAGGCAGTATTTGATTTGTGCGAAAATGTTTTCTGCTTCAGACTAGTATATTCAAATTTTTGAAAAATGTTGAACACCATTCATTACTTGGTACAACAAATTTCAAATCTAAACAATTTTAACTAGTCCTTGTTTGTTGTAAATTCCACGCGAAACAAGTGCCACTTAGATTATTTCTCATGAAAACTTAAAATGTTGAAGATATACAATTTCATATGTTTTTCCCAAGATGAGCAGAATACTACTTCCGCAAAAATTTTTCAAGAAAAATTCTTTCCAAGTTTTCTTAATGTGTATTTTGACAGCATTTAACATGAAATGTAGAACAGAGTACCGAGGTTTAGGGCCAAAGTACGAATGTGTTTATTGCCTAAAATTTTGTAAACTTATTATTAATTATTATCTATACTTACTTTTAACTATATAAATTTGTTTGCATGTGACATTTTAACGAGTTGTAATATGTATTATTCGCTTTCGCATTCGCTAAACTGGTATTCGTTACATCCCTATTATTTAGTGCTTTTCCTTAATTTAGAGCACTAAGGCTCAAAATTTGAGTCTTCAAAAAGCACAAAAATAGTGCCAAAAGCACCAAGTTGGCATTGCTGGGTATGACTATGATGTGGACGTCGCATTCATATTTATTTCAACCTATAGTTAGTAGTTGAGTTTAAATGATGTCTTACTCACTTATATTTAAAATTTCATGAGTCAGTATGAATAGGGAAAAAACGATTCATTGCCGATCACTGGTACGGACACTAGATATACATATAATACTACACTCAAAAAAAATTAACTAAAACTTTGGAAAATTTTCTAAATTTGAATAAAAAGAAGTTGTCGTATAGCGTCAAAGCTGTGTTTTACTTGAAACCAGTAAAATATTTACTAAATTTCTAGTTCATTAATGAACTAGTTTATAGTAATTATATTTTCATATTAAGTAAAATTTTCCCAAAATTAAGTAAAATTTTCCCATAAAATTCGGAGCTTTGCAAAAAATTTGTTTCGTCTTTGATCTCAAATTTAGTAAATTTTCCAATTTTTTTTTGTCTTTAATTCTGGTACTTATTTTTATTTTTAATTAAATTCTATACCACATGATATGTTATTTATTATATCTTCATATTATATTCTTAATTAATTCACCATACATACATATTAATTCCTTGAGAGGAGACAAGTATTGAACCAGCAACCTTCTGATTGATAGGCAAGCATTCTAACTAATTGCCTAAGAAGGCAGCCTGAATAATGCCCTAATTCTGTTCGACGAATGTATCGTCTTGTCTATGGACGATAAAAAGAAGCAGTTTTGATTCTTTAAAACAATTAGTATTTATTGTCTATGCTAGAAGGTTCGTGTATTTGCTTTATGATTTTGTTCTAAACATTATATCCAACACATATTTTTTCATATATTTTTCAAACTATTGTATAATAATTTAATTGAATTTTTATGTTTTAAAAACATGGCAATAATATTTATATTTTTCATTATCAAAGACAACAACCATTTTTGAAGAAAATAATTTATAGACTTCAAAGACAAGAACTCAGAAGCATTTTCAAACAAAAACGTCCTAAATCTTCTTACTGAATTAGGGCATAAGCATTGAAATTATTGAGTTTTAAAATTTCATTTTATTTACAAAAAAAAAATAAATTTCAAGTTCAAATATTCCTCGAAAATATGAAAAATTTACTTAGATTTTTTGCTAAATGCAAATTAATATTAAATTATATAATTCAAAGAAAAAATACTTAAAACTGCTAAATATTTTCCTAAAATTTAGAACACCATTTTGCATATTTTAAGTACGTCAAATTTTATGAACTAATCATTTCCTAAAATTTATCTTTTGATTTAAGACGAAATTGACTAGTCTTTAGTATAAAATTTCCTGATATGCATCAGCAACAGTGAAATACGCATAAGATCCAGCTAAAACCCTCAGTAATCAATTTCAATGTATTTTTAATAGAATACCCTTTTTTAATTTTGTTTTGTTTTTTTTTTTTTTAATTTTAGTGTTAATGGTTGTAGTCTGTATAAAAATACACTAACTTTGCAAATTGCAAGTGTCTATATACACGTACATACAATTTTATGTATGTATATTACATGAGATTTTAACATTTTTCGTTGCTCGTTTCGGAACACCTTTTAATTATTAACTGTCATATACTTTTTGTTGTTCTACATATACAATAGGGTTCCTTTTCACCTTTAGTGTACGGAACCTTAAAAATAAAAGTTACAATTATTTGAGTTAGGGCCTTTCTACTTGAGACTAGCGATATATTGCAATTTCCTATTTTTTTAACTGGTGCCAAAATGAATACGAAATTAAACAATATCTTTTAAATAAAAAATATACGAGTACTTAGGTTAGGTAATGTCAGAGGACATACAAACACATATCGCTCATTTACTCAAAGAATGTCATAACTGAAAAAAATGGGGTTTTCGAGTTAATCCTCATATCGTTCTTCATAAACTAAACTTCATACAAATATCTTTTTTACTCAACTCTTGAAAACAATATAAAATTTTCTTCTTCCATTAAGTTGTGTGTAAATTGAAAACTTAAAACTCGTTTTCTGGCAAACTACTTTTTTTGAGTTATGACGCTCTTTGACTAAATGAGGCCTATTGTGCGCTCTTAAAGCACAGTAACATTTGGCGCCATCTGCTAAAATGCCAGTCAATTCAAATTATGACATTACCACATTATGCGACAAAGAATATGAAAAAAAAAAACAAATGCCTACAAATAAAATTTTGTGATCATTACAAATTATATAGCAATATGTAATTGTTTTCTTCATCAATTTTAATTGCTTTTTAAAAATAAAACAACTCTACATGCACAATAAATAGTAAATTATTAAAACTGGAACTGTAAATATTTAAGACTAGCAGACCCGGCCACGCGTTGCTGTGGCTTAGTGATTTAAGACAGATTTGAAAGACAAATTTAACACAAATTAACATAACATTTTTATAACATTTATCCAATAGTATATATACTCTAACTATCTTTAATCGTAATGAATCACAGTTAATGTTCAATGAAGCGCCAGTCGATGTACAATATTTTTGGTCAATCGGTCCTTTGTTAATACAAATAAACTTGATGGTCTTCCTACTCGTGAACACGTCACGTATAATTGCCCATGGGAGAAACATGGATTTTCCAAGTCTAAGCCACAAATCGACATTGTTTGGCCTTGAGATTTATTTATAGTCATCGCGAAAGCTAAGCGAATTGGAAACTGTATCCTTTTAAATTGTATGGGAGAATCGGATGGTATCATTGGAATACGTGGTAACAAAACAATTTCTCCTTTAAACTTTCCTGTCAAAATAGTTGCTTCAAGAAGGTTTCCAGTGATTCTTTTGATCACCAATATCCTATCATCTAAGTTGGACCAAATTACATATATATGGCAATTTTCATGAATATCAGTTGACTCGTTTTTGAGTTTATTCGGAAACATTTAGATTTTTATATCATTAAAAAATGGGTGTTAAAGTAGGCGTGGACGAAAAAAAAATTTCCTATTATTTATGCTGGAGTTTGAGTAACATGCTGACAAAGTTTCAGAAGGATCGGTCCAGCGGTCCAGCTTCGTTTACGGTACAAACATTTTGCCACGCCCCTCCGCCCCCAGGCCATTAATTTAAACAATAACTATCCTATCATCTAAGTTGGACCAAATTACATATATATGGCAATTTTCATGAATATCAGTTGACTCGTTTTTGAGTTTATTCGGAAACATTTAGATTTTTATATCATTAAAAAATGGGCGTTAAAGTAGGCGTGGACGAAAAAAAAATTTCCTATTATTTATGCTGGAGTTTGAGTAACATGCTGACAAAGTTTCAGAAGGATCGGTCCAGCGGTCTAGCTTCGTATACGGTACAAACATTTTGCCACGCCCCTCCGCCCCCAGGCCATTAATTTAAACAATAACTATCCTATCATCTAAGTTGGACCAAATTACATATATGTATATGGCAATTTTCATGAATATCAGTTGACTCGTTTTTGAGTTTATTCGGAAACATTTAGATTTTTATATCATTAAAAAATGGGCGTTAAAGTAGGCGTGGACGAAAAAAAAAATTTCCTATTATTTATGCTGGAGTTTGAGTAACATGCTGACAAAGTTTCAGAAGGATCGGTCCAGCGGTCTAGCTTCGTATACGGTACAAACATTTTGCCACGCCCCTCCGCCCCCAGGCCATTAATTTAAATAATAACTATCCTATCATCTAAGTTGGACCAAATTACATATATATGGCAATTTTCATGAATATCAGTTGACTCGTTTTTGAGTTTATTCGGAAACATTTAGATTTTTATATCATTAAAAAATGGGTGTTAAAGTAGGCGTGGACGAAAAAAAAAATTTCCTATTATTTATGCTGGAGTTTGAGTAACATGCTGACAAAGTTTCAGAAGGATCGGTCCAGCGATCTAGCTTCGTATACGGTACAAACATTTTGCCACGCCCCTCCGCCCCCAGGCCATTAATTTAAACAATAACTATCCTATCATCTAAGTTGGACCAAATTACATATATGTATATGGCAATTTTCATGAATATCAGTTGACTCGTTTTTGAAACATACACAGTGACACGGATTTTTTATATATTAAGATATCACGTACGTTTTTATTTGAAAAAAAAAAATAAAATAAAGAAAGATGATCTATCTTTCTTTTTGGTCAAATTGTACCGAATAAAATGTGATTTAAAACAGCCGCAACACGGTAACTGTTACGAAATCTTGAAATAAAAAATATAAATATTTTTTTTTTATTTCCAAATAAGCAATCAAATTAATTCATTAAAAATTTGTACTTTCTGTGCTGCTAGTTTGTAGATAGATGTTTTACTCTAAATAATAGTTGATTAAAATATATTTATTTCATTTGTTGTAACAATTTAACACTTCATGGTCATTATTTCGACGATGGCCATTCCCAACAGCTGCAACAAGAAATAAAAAGAATAGAAAAAGTGCAGTAAAAAAATGCATAATATTTAATAATTGCTATTATTATCATAAGGAAAATTATCACATTTTCAACAAGCACTCTTTTTAAAGTAATTTCTTCTTTTGTATTTAGGTTTTTTTTCTGTACGTTTAGATAAAGCAAAAAAAAAATTATTCCGCATATTAAATAGAGTTGCCCTCTGAAAGGGTAATATGCAGTTATACCGGATCTTATGGACCCTTATTATGACTAACTTTCTAGCCTGTGGTAGAGAGAGTATCCACTACTATGCCTAAGATACTCTTTCGAGCTCGGGCAGTAAGAAGGGTTTTGTCGGAACTCAACATAAACAAGTCTCCCGGGCCGGATGGCATTTCAGCACTGGTCTTGAAGCAGTACTCCTCGACGCTAGCACGTCCATTAGCTTACCTCTTCAGCACGTTGTACCCTGTTGGTGAGTTCCCAGTGTGTTGGAAGATTGCTAGATTAGGGATTGCCAATCCCTAAAAAAGGAAAAGCTACTAACCCTGAAAATTATCGCCCAATCGCAATATGTTCTGCACTTTCCAAAATGATGGAAAGTATGGTGAATTTCCATCTTGTAAAGTATCTGGAGTCCAACAGCTTACTCAACGACCGGCAATATGGATTTCGTAGAGGCCGCTCTACGGGAGACCTACTTGCCCTCCTCTCGGAGAAATGGTGTAATTCAATCCACCATTTTGGCGAAAGTAAGGTGGTGGCTTTAGATATCTCGGTGTCGGTGATAACTTCTCTCGATTCTTATCGAGTTTCCTCAGGGATCGCACTATAAGAGTTGTTATAGATGGGATCTTATCAAATGAGTTCAAGTTAAATTCAGGGGTACCGCAAGGTTCTGTCCTTTCACCAACTCTATTTCTTATCTTTCTAAATGACCTTCTCTGTAAAACTTTCAACCCTATCTATTCTTTCGCGGACGACAGTAGCATTTGCCATTCTTTCTCATTCAGCAATAGACCTAGCCTGCCGCAGGCTGAGGCTATGCGACAAACAATGAATGAGACATGGGTTAGATTTAGCAAAAATTTCGGAATGGGGTCATGCCAAGACTGTCGACTTTAACGCCCGTAAGACCCAATGCTGGTTACATGGTTACACATAGACGCATGACCGAAAATGCTGCTACCTCTGTAACTATGGGAGGTATAAGTATTAAGGAATCAGATGCTCTTGATGTTCTTGGCATGAAAATACAGTGTGATGTTCGATGGACTGAACACATTTTTCAAATTGCAAAAGAAGCTTTCAAGTGCCTCGGCTTTTTGAAACCGGTGCAAACGATATTTCACCCCATCTGATCTCCTTACTATTTATGCCACTTATATCCGACCGGAAATGGAATACAACTCTCATGTATGGGCCGGCGCTTCAAAGTCTATTTTGGGGCTGCTCGACCGCGTACAGGAGAGGGCGAAAAAGCTCATCGGTGACAGTAGTGTATCAAATTCTATTGATTCATTGGAGCATCGACGCAATGTGGGTTGCATTTCATTGTTCTATCGTTACTACAACGGAATGTGTTCTAATGAAACTAGGGAACTTGTTCCTGAAACCCGCACATTTATACGTACAACACGTGCCTCATTCAGAGCACATACCTTTGTGGTCGATTGGCCAATGAATCGCACTACGCATTACAGAGAGAATTCCTTTTTTAGCCGAACTGTACGTATGCGAGCGTGAGAAAGTTTAAATCAAATGTCCACAGACACTACTCCCTCTATCCTCCTTCCCTATAACCTATTTTCCTTGTTCTAGCACAAAGCTTGCATGAGTAGGGTTTATCCCCTGAGTTCTGGTCCTAAAAAAGACAAAAAAATCTCACGAATGTTTTTCTAGGTCGAATCACTTTAAAGCAAATATATAGTTGAATGTTGACTTGCGAAAAACTGTGCATGTAGTTGTGGTGCTTAGGAGAAAAGGATATCATCTCCTAACTAAATTCGAAATTAATGGCTCGATTATGGATGGCAACCGACCTTCAGTTGCCGAGTTAACTAGCAACACAATTGAAATTATAATTGGTATTATATATGGCAACTTCCTCCAGTTTCCAAAAAGTTATCGAAATCACGATTATGACAGATTGGCAACTGAAAATAATGTAAACAAAAATTTAAAATATCTATAAGAAAAACAATTGCTAAAAAGAAAATTATTAAGTAAAAGTACTTAAAATGTCACTTATCATAAAAATGATTAGTTAAATAGAATTAATTTCTGATGAAGAGAAGGATGTACAAAATGTTGAATTTCTTAGACGGCTCTTTAAAATGATCGCTTCTACAGTGAGTAAATGTTATTGCCTAAAATATATTATTTAGAAGGCCTTTTTCAGCTTTTAAGCATATTTTCTTTAAATAGTTATGCAAAGAAGAAATCCAAGTATAAATATGATATTGCGCTAAATTTTGAATTTTTCCCTTTTTTTTTTGTCTTTAAAAACTAGGCAGCAACTATAAATTTGTGTTAGTTGTCAGTTGCCATCCGTAATACCATTTCGGCAACTAGCAACGCAACTAAAGTTCGGTTGCCATAAATTAGTTTGATTTGAATTGGCAACTCTAGAGAAGATTAGGCAGATTGTTGCTACTTTTATAAACACGGATATATTTACATACAACCATAAACAATTACGGCCTCAAAACAAGACGCATTATAAGCTGCTTTCTTTTTAAACAAAGATCACGTTTGTCTTGTTAGATGACAGCCAACAGACAACATGCAGACAAGTGTTGTAAAAGGCTTGCTTCACATTTAATGTATTGTAATAAATAGAAAGCAAAAACAAAGCAAAATTGCCAGCCTGTAAAGATTTCCTAGAGGTTGGTTGCATCTTTTGTGTGCCATCAAATGATTTTTAAAAGTTTAAACAACTCATTTAATTGCATTTATCGATAATTAAATCATTTAAGGATAAATATGTATTTTGCAAATCTGCAAATCTTGTTTGTTTTTCTACACCTAAGAGATGTTAAAAAAATGTCACCTGTCCGTTTGGTTTTTCCTTCTTCATTTATAAAGTTGGCAAAAATAATTGAATGCATTAAAAACGCATTGCATTTGTAATAATAATAAAACATGTGGCGTAATCCAGTGGCAATCGTGGCATTATCTATATAGCCAATCATCCATTCGAAACCAAGTTGCATTGCAAAAAGACAAACGGAATCAAAACATTATTATTGTCATCACCAGGGAAACCAGAAATATGCGCATTCAATATGCACTAAAAACTTGAAAATATGCACAAAAAACTCAAAAAATATGCTCTTAAAATAAAATGAAAATATATTTTTAATTAAAAAATTCAACAACATTTGCATATAAAATAAGCAAAAAATTAACAAAGAATAACTGCCATATTAAAAACAATAATCTGGGTTTGAAGTTGACGTTGAAACGAAATTGCCATACATATTTTGACTAAAGCAAATAATACAAATTTTTTTTTATAATCTCGTAAAAATTTAACTTCAAGTTCAAAAGAGATCACGATATCAGAATTAAAACTTTGGAACTATATTTTCGATAAATAAGACAAGATTTGTATGTATAATATTTATTGCAATAAACAACAATCTAGGTCAATATAGATTTTCAAATAAAATCGTTGCATGCCACATCTAAATAAACTTTTATATATTGACAATGTTGCTTCAACGTCTACTCGGGGTAGAGTCCGTCACAAAGAGAAAAACCGAACTTTTTATTGAAACTAACGTCCGTAATAACTACGAAAATGTATACACTACATGGAACATTAGAAATGAGACTAAGATGGCGAAAAATAAAAATTAAAATTTTGTGCAACACTTAAGCTTGTAAGCAAATTAAAACAAAAAAAATTATTTATTCTATTTTATTTTATTTTACATATATATTTAATTTCACAATATGTCCTAAAAGCGTACATTATGCTCTAAAAACTAGAAAATATGCGAAAAAAATATACGTATTAGAGTGATAAATGCAAAACCATGCTTTAAAGGGTAAAATATGCAAAAATATGCTTTAGAGGGCAAAATATGCAAAAATATGCACCAACAAATCGATGCCAAAATTAATAAAAAGTTCTGAAACGGATAAATATCTTGTCCCCGCATGAATACCTCGCAAAAGAAAAAACATGCAATTGCATATTTGCGGTTTCCCTGGTCATCACCAACCAACCAACCAGCCTGTGTGTCGAGTATATAAAGTAGCATTACATTATGTTGTGCAAGAATTGCATTCCAAAGTGTTTTAAATCTAAAAACAAAAATCGTTAGAAGAAAAAACAAAATACAATATCTCAAATAGTACAGAGAAGACTCTTTTTATAGACAAGTATGTAGATATTAGCACATAAGAGTATAAATTTATAACGGCTATGGGGCATATATTGTATATAGAAAAGAAGTATCACATCATTTGAATCTGTTGAATACCTTTTTCTATAATGTTCCACAATATGATGACGATAAACTGTTGCAACTGCAACAATAATGTCTGTTGCCATTGTTGCTTGCAAACTAAGTACGACGAAGTGGTGCTCATCGTTTGTTTATTTTAGTTTTTGTATGCATTTTTATGTTGATACTATTTTATTTATGTGTATCTTAAGGCAATCATCCGGTTTTTTGTAGATCAATAGTTTTTCTATAAAATGCACCCCGCCACCACAAACCAATAAACCATGTCATCAGCTGAATATTATTTGTCTGCATGAATCTTTGATATTTTAAATATTTAACCCATTTGAAGAATGATTTGTTTTTTTTTGGTTATGAATTAATTTTTTATATTTCTCATGATCTAAACATAGTCAGGTCATTTGAGAAATTGTAAATAGGAATGTTCTAGCATGTGTACATACATATATGCATTTCGTTTCTGCTTAAGAAGCTAAAAGTCTGCATATTTTTATAGAAAAACTCTCAAAATGTTGATGAGAATTACTTACAGAAACGTAATAAGTCAAAAAGCCTCAAACAAAAACTTTTAAATGCACAACCAACATTCTTATAATGTACTGCATTAGTCGCCAGTAAGACAGCCATGAATTCACCTGCGGCGGATTGTTATATAACTTTTTACTTTAAGAAACATCCAACAAACAAATTGCAAATTTACATGACAAAACGATTTATGCATAAAAAAATCTTGAGTAATGATTTTCCTAAAACATGAAATACGTTTAACTCAAAAACAAATTATTATTATTAGTTATTTTTTACCCAATTTTTTTCAATTTCCAACCCTGGAACCATAATTTTGATTTTTCTGTTTTTTTAATGCTAATTTATTTCTTTCTAAAATGTAGAATATATTTAATTACCAAAGAAATAATTAGTTTTATATACCATGTTATCCAGGTCTGGAGCTATGTATTTCATTTTTATAATTTGTAAGCCAAACTACTCCTTTCTAAAACACAAAGTTTATATAATTTGTAAGCAAAAAAAATATTCGACCTAGTTACTTTTATATACATAAAAACTAAATTTTCCAACCCTGGAATCATCTTTTTAGATTTTCCTGGTTCCTTATAGCAATCTAGTTCTTTAAAAAATATACAACAAAATAAAATAAGAGAAAAACTAGTTTTATTTAGTTACTTTAATATGAAAAAAAGTTCAAGGTTTCCAGCTCTGCAGCTGTGGTTTTAATTTTTCTAATTTTCTACACCAAACTTTTCTTTCAAAAGCATAAAATATATTTAATTAAAAAAAATTAATTATACCTAGTTACTTTGATATAAAACACAAAAAGTGTGAGTTTCCCAACCCTGGAATCATAATTTTAGATTTTTATGATTTCTTACACCAATCTGTTTTTTTTAAGAATATAAAATATGTTTAATTAATAGAGAAAAAGGAAAGTAGGGTAGCAAAAAAAATTTAAATTTTTCCAACCCTGGAAACGTTTTTTTTTATTTTTTATTTATGTTTTTTGTTTTTAGTACCAATTATATTCGTACTGAAACATAAAATATGTTTATTTAACAAAAATAAAACAAAACTTAGTTTTAGCTAGTTACTTTTATATGGCAAAATAAAGCTTAAGCTTTCCAGCTCTGAAACAGCCTGCTCGATTTTGCTGATTTTCAATATCAATCTATTTCGGACCATTTCTGACACACCAGTTCAAGACTGTTCGTAGTTTAAGTTGTGCGCGTGCATGATTTAAAAGTACCCATGCACTTGCAATATTATTGTACAATATATTTTTATTTTTTTAACAAACACAAACCGCGAAGCGATTAGCTTGTGTGCAGAAAACACTCAGGATCTATGGCGGGAATCGAACCCACGACCTCTGGACTGAGAGGCTAGCATAGGTATTACTCAGTCACAGGGGCGTACAATTGACATTGCACAAGAAAATTGTATGTATTTACATACATATATTGTATTACTAGATGGTACAATATATTGGATGAAATTAAATGTTTTTTTATTTATATTGCGTATAAACCAATATTTTGAAAAGGCACCCATACACTATGCAATATTATTGAGTACCTATTTTTTTTTAACAAACACAACCCGCGAAGCGATTAGCTTGTCTGCAGAAAACCCCAGGATCTATGGCGGGAATCGAACCCACGACCTCTGGACTGAGAGACTAGCATCGCTACCACCCAGCCACAGGGGCACCCTGTTATTGTTTGTGTTATTGTTGTGGTTTTGCTCCGCATTGTTCAATAAATTGTACAATATCAAATAATATGGCGCAATTATATGTAAAAGTAAACAAATGATACACACACACATGTGCGTTTAAGCAATTTTAAAATTTATTTTTCGTGATACATACTAGATACATATGTACATACAAAATCCTAAACAAATTAAATAATTTTTAATTAGTTAGAAAAATAAAATAATGTTTAGGCGATGTACTTGAAAATAATTATTGTACAATATTGTCAACACATTACAAAATAGTTCTTGTTGCGCAATATATAACTCAAAGGAATTTTTATGTTATCCAATATATTGTGCCATATACGATATATAATATATTATATATAATACAAAAACACATTTATTTGTTATGGGTGAACTCTTCAATGCCCCAACAGATTTTCGCCTTCCACCCCACAAAATATTTGTAAAAGACCGGTGCGTGTTTTTATATATATTCTACCCCGGTAAATGCTACGCCCCTTTCAGAAATAGTGATTCGTCCGACAGATGGCCCAATATTTAGTTTTTTGTGTGTTTTTGCACCGTAACTCAAGAACTACTGCACCGATTTAGACCAAACTTTATATACATGCTCTATGGGGCGTGAGGAGTGTTACTGTGTAGTTTGAAGTTCGTCCGACAGATGGCCCAATATTTAGTTTTTTTTGTGTTTTTGCACCGTAACTCAAGAACTACTGCAGCGATTTAGACCAAACTTTATATACATGCTCTATGGGGTGTGAGGAGCGTTTCTGTGTAGTTTGAAGTTCGTCCGGCAGATGGCCCAATATTTAGTTTTTTGTGTGTTTTTGCACCGTAACTCAAGAATTACTGCACCGATTTAGACCAAACTTTATATACATGCTCTATGGGGTGTGAGGAGCGTTTCTGTGTAGTTTGAAGTTCGTCAGGCAGATGGCGCAATATTTAGTTTATTCGTGGGCAAAATCCAATTTTCATATTGTACCACCAATGCCATATACAACACTAATGTTTGCTTAGGGCCAGCAACGCGGACCGGGGTCAGCTAGTATGTATATATAACAGGATGTGTGTATGTATGTATGTAATGTATGGACTCCAAAACGACTGGGCCGATTTTTATGACATTTTCAGGGAATCTTCAGAATATTCAGACGGGTGAAGTCTGATTTTTGATTTTCGGTATGCCATATATATATATTTATTTTTTTGTGGGGTGGGGAGGGGTAGCGAAGCACTCCGGGTTAAGCTAGTATAATATACACAAGGGAAATTTTATTCTACAATTTATTCCATTTTTTTTAACATTGTGTAACTTATTGAATACCAAAGAACAATTCCCAAACATTTTGTTTTATATTTTTGACATTTGAATTTTTGCTAAATTGAAAAACTGTTCTTTTCATTGTTACCAATAAAATCGATTTTTAATAAAAACCATGCGCATACATGCATACACATCTATGTACATATGTATGTATGTGTGTATGTATATAATAACTAAATTTTTGTGTTTTTAAATGCTTAATTTAGCTACTGGCTGAAATAGCATCAACATTATTTCAATTCTTCGTAAAACGTCAACCTTAACATTTATTTGGACATACTATATGTACATACGTACCGTAATGCACGAGTAAATTACGTATGTATATGTACGTTCACAAAACCATTCAATAGCTGTGTCCGAATATTTCAAATTTATTAACTTGTGTATACGAAATGAAAAAATAAAAGCGATTGCATCAAGAAAAGAGAGCAAAAAAAAATGTTCATTGAAAACGTCTCTTAAAGGTTTCTGTTACACATTAACTGGAGCAGTTTTTCCGTTTTCTTTTGCCAACAAGAAGAGAGAAAAAAAAATTAAAAAACTATTTAATTTTTTTTAAACTATCAATTAAAATAGCAATTAGTGTTTTGGTTATTGGAAATAATTATTGCATTTCTGTGAAAAAAAAAACAAAAGAGAGCGAGAAAAACTATGGACATTTTTAAGACCAGCCTGAGTGTTAGACAGGTGGCTGGCTGGCTAATATAATTTGTAATCAAAATTATTTCATTTGAAATTAGTGTAGCAAATCATAAGAAATCTTTTAAAGATCAATTTTGTAAACATCTGGTGGAAACACATACATACATATGTACATATAAATAAGACCATTAATTGTTTTAATGATTTTCTTAATAGCTTTATTTGTTTGTAGTAATTAATGTTTGCACGTTTGTAGGCTACAATATCCGAAAACACTTAATCAATATACAATATTCAACAATATATTGTACTCGTAGAACGAGATTTCCGGATAGGTCAATCTACCATTTCGATACAGTTTTTGTAATAAAGACAAGAGAGACAGAAAACTTCAAATACAGAATCATTAAAGAAAGTTTTGTAATTCTATTGTATTATACTTTTTCTATTATAAATTGAGACAGCCACTAACAAACAAGCAGGTTTCGTGATATCTTTCACAAAAAAATATACAAGGCTTGTGAATTGAGCAATTTTATTCATTCATATTATTTTAATATTTTTGATTATGTTTAAAAAAAGTTTATTTTATACAAGTGTATATTGTCAGTATATATTAATATAAGGTTAGATTATCGCGATTGATCGTTTAAACTAATATCATGTTCACACGGACAGCAATTATCGACGTTCGCTATCTCACTCATGGTTCGCGGTCGAATCTTGATTGAATCAACATGATTCGCCATACAAATTTTGAGAGCGAACCATCTTGTTTCATTTTGAACCTTGCTGCGAACCATGAAGAAATTGCTATCATCGCTAATTTTGATAACAAATTATCGCTAATTTATCTGAACTACATAGCTATCAAAACAAAATGAGTATACACATACACATAAACATGCCCACATTTGTAAACAAAAAAACAAATACCAGCAACTAGTCCTGGTGTATAGTCCTAGGAACTAGTCTTGGTGTATAGTCCTAGGAGCTAGTCCTGGTGTATAGTCTTAGGAACTAGTCCTGGTGTATAGTCCTAGGAACTAGTCCTGGTGTATAGTCCTAGGAACTAGTCCTGTTGTATAGTCCAAGGAACTAGTCTTGGTGTATAGTCCTAGTAACTAGTCCTGGTGTATAGTCCTAGGAACTAGTCTTGGTGTATAGTCCTAGTAACTAGTCCTGGTGTATAGTCCTAGGAACTAGTCTTGTTGTATAGTCCTAGGAGCTAGTCCTGGTGTATAGTCTTAGGAACTAGTCCTGGTGTATAGTCCTAGGAACTAGTCCTGGTGTATAGTCCTAGGAACTAGTCCTGTTGTATAGTCCAAGGAACTAGTCTTGGTGTATAGTCCTAGGAACTAGTCCTGGTGTATAGTCCTAGGAACTAGTCCTGGTGTATAATTCTAAGAACTAGTCGGGGTGTATAGTTCTAGGAACTAGTCCTGGTGTATAGTCCTCGAAACTAGTCCTGGTATATAGTTCTAGGAAATAGTCCTGGTGTGTAGTCCTAGGAACTCGTCCTGGTGTATAATTCTAAGAACTAGTCCTGGTGTATAGTACTAGGAACTAGTCCTGGTGTATATACCTAGGAACTAGTCCTGGTGTATAGTCCTAGGAACTAGTCCTGGTGTATAGTCCTAGCAACTAGTCTTGGTGTATAGTCCTAGGAACTAGTCCTGGTGCATAGTCCTAGGAACTAGTCCTGGATAAAAATGTGAGTATGGGTGCAATATTGCGCACTTTTCTATTTAAATGTCTGGTTTGTAAACATATACTGACTGCCGTCTTCATAAAAATTAATTTAGGTTTAACAAACAAATTTCCATACAAAATTTGTTTTTTAGACCTTTTGTATGCCAACAATTATTTTGTATGAATACGGCAGATATAATTTAATTTTTTTATTTAGATTTTTTAGCTTTTTTCATTCCCTTAGATGTTTATTCTTACATTCATGTGAGTCTCAAGACCCTTAACTTGAATTGCTTGCAAAATGTCAGTATAAAACCTGAAAATTTTCTTTTAAATCAAAACTAAAAGTTAAATTAAATAATTGTTTTTGTGAAAAATAATCGTAGCTGAGAAACATAAACTATTTTAGCAATTTGTAAAACATCTCCACTAGTAACTAACAATGGAAAACAATATTAAATCAGTTAATTAAAAAATATATAAAAGTGAGATAAAATTTAATATAATATTATTATGTAAATAAATGCAAAACTCCAATTTCATTAAAATATGTAAATGTACAATAAAATATTTAATATTTCTCCTAACAATAATGGCCATGGTCGTCAGCTGTTACACAATATTTTTTTTAGCAAATATTTAAATTTTTTCAATGGAAAATTAATTAAGGCATTAATTTTTTAATCGGAAAATTGTTAAAAGACAATAAAAAAAATGTCAACAACATTTGTGTTAAAATTAAAAACCAAGAAGTAAAATGCAATAAATTTTAATGTCGACACAAAAAGTAAATTAAAAACATAACAAACTCTTTCTTATTCATTCATAATGCAACAGTAGCTCATACACACACATACACACACAAATGAATACATCCGCACACATGCACACAAGCACACAAGCACTTGAATCCCATATAAATCGAAACGAAAGACTTAAGACAGCAGCTCGATGTGAGTACAAACATTTTTTTTATTGAGAAAAAAATATAACAAACGCTTTTTTTTCTAAGTTGCTTGTTTTATGATACATTTAAATTTAAATGACACATCCACATTTGCGGATCTGGGCTAAATTATTTAAGACCTATTAAAAGTTTATTACAAAAGCTCAATAACATTAAAAAATAAAAATAAAACATTAGATGAGATTAGAGAAAAAAATTGAAGCTGTATAATTTGAAAGTTTTTTTTAGGAAATTTACTTTGAAAATGTATTTAATTTTTTTTTTATAAAAAACTTAATCAGAGAGTGGTCAGCTTCAAGGTTTTTGATATTTTTAATAATACTTACAAACACGGCTTTGTCTTTTACATTAATTTGTCTTATCTGTTCAAAATTGCATTTATTGCATTTTGGGTTGCTTAAAGGCAAATTAGAAAGATAATATGCATACATAGATATGTATATGCAACACAAATTCATTTAGTTGTAATTTTTATGTAAATTAAAATATTTGAAGTAGTAGTATTGTATTTAACATAATAAAGATATACATCTGCTTAAATAATTAAATATTAATTAAATAATAATGAAGAATTGAAACTTAAGGTCAAAATCTATAGTGCAATGATTTTTTTTTATAAAAATTTAAATCGTACTAATGTTATAAATGTGCCAGTTTTGTATGTTTGGTTGTTTCTAAATCAAACATTGAGAAATGTTGGCTAGATTTCGTTCAAATAAAGGGTATTTTTTATAGAGTGACATAAAGTTTAAATCATAATAAAACAAGAAAATATTTTTTTAATATCAATGAAACGGGCTTTATTGGAAAGAAAATTGTATGAAATTAATGTTTAAATATGATTTCTGTCATGTGGCCGCAGCATTTGCGGCCGTATTTCTCCGATAACTCTTTGAATGTTCATTTCCAGGTGTTTAATTGTTTGTGGTTTATCGACGTAGACAAATGACTTAACATAATTGCAAAGAAAAGAATCCAATGGGGTTAAATCACACGATCTTGGTGGCCAATTAAGTGGTACATTACGTAAAATTATTTATTGATCAAAAGTTTCTTTGAGTAAATCAATTATAGCGCCTGCTGTGTGGCATGGGGCTCTGTCCTGTTGGAACCACATATCAGCAAGATTAATGCCATGTAATTAAAGTATGAAAAAATTTCGAATCATGTTCCTATACCGTTCACCATTGACAGTAACATTCTGACCATCATCGTTTTTGAAAATGACTCCGCCAGGCCATAAAGGGCACCAAACAAAAAATTTTCTGTGGATATAATGATGTTTCGATAAAAGCTTGTGGATTCTCCTCACTCCAAATTCGAAAATTCTGCTTATTTACGTACCCATTCAAGCAGAATTGGGCTTCATTGGAAAATGGAAGAAGTGCACGATGAGTTTGACGAATATAACAATTATTTTAATTAAAAAATTCAAAAATTTGCACGCGTTCCTCTGGTGTAAGTCGATTCATAATGAAATTTCAAAGCAAACTAAACAAAAAGCAACTATCAGCTGTTAAATGGGTGCTCAAATAATTTAGTTATGCCAACTCAAAACTGTGACACTAAAAAAAAACACCCTTTATTTTATAGAATGAATTAAATAAATGAGCAATGTCGCACTTTTTTTATTTAATAATGTTTTCCTTACTTAAAATAAGGGAAGGAAGAGAAGGAAATAAGGGCTTGCTCTCTAAAGTTTCGATTGAATATTAATACAGTGAAACTTCGATATAACGAACTCCAAGGGAATCCGAAAATACTTCGTTATAGCCATTGATTCGCTATAAATATAATCAGCAAAAGCCTTGATACAACGAAATTTGAAGAAATACGAAACAAATTCGTTATAACTATAGTTTTCTTTATTCAAATTCTATTTAACATGAGAATGCTAATACAGTGAAACTTCGATATAATGAATTCCACGGTGACCCGAAATACTTCGTTATAGCCATTGATTCGCTATAAATATACAAACCCTTGATACAACGACATTTTGAAGAAATACGAAAAAAATTCGTTATAACTATACTTCTCTTTACCATTTTGCTATACATAATTTTATTCTTACTCCGTTGTATAGAGGCTTTTGTGCGGGTACTTCGTTGTATAGATGCTTTACAAATGCGCTTGTAAATACAGTTAGACTTCGCTGTTTTTATAACGGGACTTTACTATTTAGGATTGATTCTGATTTCGTTATATTGAGGCATTTGAAGGAATATTTCGCTATATAGAAGCTTTTTTTGCTCAAAATTTTTTCGTTATAGCTATAGTGTATTTTTTGTATGAAAAACTTTGCAATAAAGAGGTTTCCTCAAGGGACTCAATAAAACATACGTTATAACGAAATTTCAAGAAGAAATTTGATTTTTTAGTTTTTATTTTTAATTTAAGTGTTTGGTCGTATATATAGTCCGCATTTATGGGAAAGGCTTTAAATATTTCGTGTTCATTTCGAAGCGAAACTTTAGCGTGAACAATTTTTCCCTCGAAATATTTCACCTTTAATTTGTTTGATTTTCAATGAATTTTTAAGCTTTACAAAACTTCATCCACTTTTTACATTCACTGGAACTGATAAAAATGAATTAAAAATTAATTATACAACGGAGTACGAATTATCGGGATTCTATTGTATTTACAAAATATTTTTTTTTTTTGGGAAATTTGGAAGTTGTTCAATGTTGGCGAAAATTTATTATTTTATATTAACAAAAAAGCTCTACATGTTTTTTCTTTTATAAATATTACAAGTAGTTTAATATCATTTGTTAAATAAAAAGTCAAACCAATTTCTTATTCTATTCTACAAAAGAAATATTTCGGCCCTGATGAACTTGTAAGCAGGATATGGCAAATACATAAATATATGATGTTTTTCTAACTCTGTTTGTTATTGAGAAAAGCGCTAATATGCTAAAATCTAAACTACAGATTAAGTGAAGCAAATGTTAAACTTTGCAACGATTTATACAAAAGAAAAAAAAAACCAAAAACAAATCTTTGACGTTGGCAGAGCAATAATTTATTTTAATATAAAAGAGGCGACATACTATCACTTTAAACGCCAACTGGCTATTGGCATCAATGCTGCTTCTAACTCTGCTTATTAAGTTTGACTGTGGCTTATAAACAATATATTTATGTACTTATTTGCTGCGCACAGCAACTGCAACATCAGCAACAAGGCAGTTAAGGCAATTGTAAGATTCAACAGAAAGGTCTCACATTATCTTTAACAAAGTTAACAATGTTTGGTTGTTTGTTGTTTGCTGTTCAGTATCTGTCGGTTTGTCTGTCTGCCCTCTGTCTTGATGGTGTGCTGCTTAAAATTTTCGTGTATTTTTTGTTTTAAGTTGTAGTTTTCTTTAACAGCAAAACTTTTATAAATGCCAGTGTCGTTAAACAATTGAAATAAGTCGTTATTCGAACGTTAAACAAACAACTTGTGCAGTGAATTATAATTTTGTGTTTCTTATTTCTGTTTCATTAAAAATCAAAAATATATATTATTTCCGTTAAATTTTTAAATAAATAACAAAAAACATTCGTATAAAACATACTTTGCCAGGATTAAAAGTATGATTTTATAAAGTTTGATAATATGACTGAGAATTAAGCTAAAATGCTGAGCAAAACTTTAATATTGCATAAAAGATAATACAAATTAAAAGAAATTAAACGAAATAAATAAATAAGAAAAGAGTGTCATTAACTAGTCTTCCAGCTAAAAAAGAAAATTATAGCAAATAAATTTGCTTGCGAATGCTGAGTCTCACAATGAAGAAATTTTTTGTATTATTAATTTGTTTCACAATTGGTAAGTGTTTTGTTGAAACTGAATACATATTAAATTTAAAGTGGAAAAATTGAAAAGAAATTTTTTTTTGTTACAAAACTTGATGACTGTGTCATAGAAATAGTAATTAAAAGAAAAATGCAAAATGTCTTTCAAATACACATGATGAAAAAACAAACTTTTAAATGAAAATTGAAATATGTATGTATGTATGCATTTTGATATCAAAATGTCAATTAAATGCATTTGAAATACAATAAGCACGTCACAAGTAACATAAAACTATAAAAACTATATTCGATAAATAAATACGAGTAAGCCTGCCTGTTCTGTAAATCGAGTCGATGGGAAAACGTTCGATTTAGAAAGATTAAATCCACTAACAGCGAATTTTGTTCAGACCTTTTTGTAGTTTTCCATTTTTTAATTTTTTCAAAACGAGAAATTTATTTAGATTCGGTTTATAGAACAGGGCCGCATGTTTTTTTCTCGAAATGCTTAAATTTAGAAGAAGAAAAATGTTCCATAAATTTATGTCTAATATTCAAATAGTTTTTCATTATAAAAATTTAGTTAAATATATCCAGACTCGAATAGAATGCAAAAAATGCATAAAAGGCTTACGGCCTTATGTCCCAATTTTCACGAGGTAATTTTACTTGCGCAAGTCTTGAATTTGACGAACAAAGAAGTGAGGAGTGTTAAAACCAGCAGAATTGCCGTACAGACTTGCCTGTAGATGGCAATTCTATTGGTTTTTGCACTCCTCACTTCTTTGTTCGTCAAATTCAAGACTTGCGCAAGTAAAATTTCCTCGTGAAAATTGGGACTATGCATAATCAAAAATTGGCATGAAGTTAGCATAAGTGGCAAAATTTAACATATGGTGTGTTCAAGTGTTTTGCCGTACATTTTTACATTAAAAATCATTCTAGGATGTAATCGTGTGTTAAAACTACACTATGCGTTTCTTTTTTAATGTCAAATTGTATAGAGGAAGTAGTTGACACGCAGTTCAGTTTTGTCACTTATGCTAACTTTATGCCAATTTTGGATTATACATAAGGCCGTTAAAAATTTTAGTATTATGCCAAGAAACTATCTATTCAACATAAAACCAATTTTAAAGGATTGCCAAACGATGAAATATCAAGAATATAACATGTGCTTTTAGACGCATATCTCTATTTTAATTTCATTAAAGTTGAATAGTTTCGGAGAGTCAGAAATTGCGTCCCTGCCCCTTTTTGGTCCTAGATTCAAATATATATATATATATATATATATATATATATATGTATATATATATATATATATATATAAAGCGTATTTGTCCTTTTAAACGCAGAGGATTTCTATGTTTATCCCGGTCCTGACTTGCAATTTTTGTTGCAGCAATTCTTGAATATGTAGGAGCGTGTTGAAATAGTAATATGTATATACTTTTTGTATTACTCTCTCAATCTTTCTCACTAAAAAGTAAAAAGTTTCTACAAAAAAATGTCGAAAGTCTAGACCGGGACTTATGAATTTCATAAAAATTTGTTGAATAGTTCCAGAAAAGCAAAAATTGCCCCCTGTTTTATTACTATAATCAAACATCATAATTCTTATAATTTACTAGCTGAGCCCGGCAGACGTTGTCTTATTCTTCTTCTGTTCCGTTAATTCCCTGTGCAGCCCAATCGTAAATAACAATTCCCCGGAAGTTTTTTCCTTTTTTTTAGGTAAATGGAAGATTTCTTTCCCTCTAATATCATCACCGATAAGAAAAAGTTTTTAAAACAACTTTATAAAACATACAGTCATTGGAAATTTAATTCACTCATATCTGCACCTGCATAGTTTTCGCTCCACTTTCTCAGCACAAAGTTATTCCGCATGCTTGTGAATGGTTACACAGTTTATTTTAATGTTTTATGTAAGCAAACATTTGCCCCAAAAAAGCGTAACCACTACATACCAATGAAAAAACTTTTGATTCAGGTACGTGTTTATTAAATTAAAGAGTTTCAGTAGTATTTAGTGGTTACGATTTTTTTGGTAAAATGTTTGCCCAAGTGTGACCATACCTTAACACACAATCATATTGGCGTTAATGCAGAATAAAATATAAACATTAAACAGCTGTTCCAGATTTAACTCTCTACCGCATCCCCGGGTATTTATAATACGAGCAGTGTTGCCATATTTAATTTTCAAAACTCTTCAAGTCCAGCAAAAAAAAATCTTTTTCTATTACTAAACATCTTTTTTTGGTATTTTATTGAATGAAAATAAAATAATAAAATATATTTTGTTTCCACTGACCTATTAAATATAAAGCCAAATAACAAAAAATATTTACTGTATAGAATATGTGTAAGATTACTGTGAAGCAAATCAGAAAATATGTAAGTAGTTTAATCAAAAGATCCCTCAATAATATAACTATATAAGAAATCTTTTTTGTCGTTTTAACAAGTCTAAAAACTTCAAAAATAAGATAAATCTATAAGTATATGTTGAATAGTTGATCTTTTTGTTATTTATATCCTCTATGTGTGTATCGTTCGGCTATTAGGTCATATAAATATTTAATAAAATTAATAAAAAAATTAGACTATTTTTTGTCCTTTAAATTTATTAAATTTATGAAATTTATACAGCAACACAAAGACAAAAAAGAAAAAAGAAGAGAAGTGCAATGTTATATACAGCATTAACTGCAACGGCGACGGTTCTGGAGCATGCGAAAAAAAGATACGTCGGAACAACAAAAACAAAACTAAAAACAAGTCTAGCTTCTCATAAGTAGGATTTAAGAGCAACCAACAAACCTTTCGAGCAAAAAACTGCTCTTGAGGCCCATTGTGCAAGGCAAAAGCATGTTCTTAACTTCGTATTACAAGAGAAAAACTATTCTAGGAGATTCACTTTAGAAATGTTACACATACTTAACGTCCCTCCAGATAAAAGATTAAATTATAAAAAAGAGACAGAAAAATGCGCTCAAATTTATAGAAGTATTGTTAATAGACACAAAAGATAACATTAGTAAATCGAGTCCTGCCGCTAACGACGATCAATATTTTAACGATAGTTGAATACTTAAATTTTATTAAATTCACATGTAATGTATTTTTAAATTATAGCAATTTGTTTTTTGTTGTGTAATCTAAATAATTGTTTTTATTGTTTTTTATGGTATATTTAAACAGTGTTAAAATGAAATAAAATTTAATAAATTTAAAGGACAAAAAATCGTCTAATTTTTTATTAATTTTATTAAATACACACGTAGAGTATAGAAATAAGACAAATCTTCACATATGGTAACACTGAATAGGAGGATCTTTCCCGGTAAACAAATGATAGGGAAGAGGAAAAAACTACCTGGCAAATTTCGTAATTAAATTATCAGGATTCCTTCAATGTTTGTAAAGACAAACGCAATATCTGATTGACCCTATTCCCCGAGTAGGGCCCATTATTACAACTTAAAGTTAGTTAAAAGTAGGATTCATTCATTATTATAAATTTAATTTAACTTACCAAGTAGGATACATTTGCCTTTAACTTAGCGCTCACTTTAGGTAAAGCTAAAATTGCACTGATGAAAAACTTTTTATACGTCCGATAAAATCATACTTTTAACTAACTTTAAGTTGTAATAATGGCCATAAGTCAGATTGACAGTGTTACAATATCATTGCGCGGTGTCCACCTATCCCGAAGGGTCTGGAGGTCGTGAGTCTTCTTAGTTGGTTACATGCCAAGGATTGGTTCTGGACTTTGCCAGTTAAAGACGATCAGTTCCGATATATGTAGCTTGTATGCCCAACTCTGATGATGATTCATTGACTTATATTTCATTTTAGGGCGTGACTGGCTCACTACTCATATTAAATCGCACTACTTCCTTATCAAAATATTTGGGTCTTATTGTTGATTTTTGCCTAGCATTAGTTTTGGAAGGAAAAAGTTCCCGAGCTTAGGAGTCTTAAGACTTTTTATTTAACGTTAATGATTTTCTTTTTTTAACCCCCGACTAAAAAAAGGAGTGTTATAAGTTTGTAGTGTGTGTCTTTGTGTCTGTCCGTGTCCACGTACAGGACCAAACAGCTGGACCTATTTTGAAGAAAATCTTAGCTATGTTTGAAGAAAATCGGTCCAGGCGTTTAGAAGATATCACATATTTTCTAGATATATCGGGGATTTTTAAAATTTTTAATTTTAGTGAGACATTTTTTTTTTTAGATTTAATTGAACTGTAGTGAATTTTAAACAGAAATAATTTCTTAATCAGGCTTAAGTTCAGTAATTTCATTTATTATTAGCAGCTAATAAAGTCTAGTTTAATTTTTCTTCTCATCTTTAGAAACTCACATATTAATTAATAAAAACATTTCATTCAATAAGAATTGAAATTACTGAAGTTAAACCTGATTAAGAAATTATTTCTGATTAAAATTTTTAATTTTTGTTATTTAAATCTATTATTCAAATATTTAACAAAAATGTATCGAATATACATATGTATGTATGTACTATTTCTCTTATAAGTTTAAAAATTAATATTAATAATAGGGGATGGTTAATTGGATGTATTTCAGCGATACTATTATTAAAATTCCATTCAAATATATGTAGTAATTTTCAGAATATTCTTCAAAGATTCATATTCGCAACCACTGGCTAATCTATCGTTTTCTCTAAACCAGCTTTCAAAAGAAAAAAAGCATGTCAAAATTATGATTATACTTATTTAAACTTTTATTAAAAAATCACACATGTGCTATAGGCATACATACATACATACAAGCATGAATAAATCCATAAAAATCAAAATACCATGCAGTACATACATATTTGCAATAATAATAAATTTCCAAATCAAAATTTTTGTAAAAGTCAAATTATGTTTTCTTTTCATTTTTTCCATCATTATCATGTTAATATAATTAAATTATCCTGCTCTTATAATTTTCTACTACATCTGCCTTTGTATGTATTTCTGTTAAACAATTTAGCAGGCTTTTTAAATGTCTGCGCCAGTGAAATAAATAAACCCAGCAAACTAACGACAACCAAACAAATTGCTGATGACACAACAGCAAATGCAGCAGCAGCAACAGCAGCAGCAGAATCTGCACCAGTTGCAGCAATTACATTAACAAGTGACGCTACCAAAGATAAAAGACAAACAAAAGACACAAAAGTTGCAGGCAGTGACTATGCAAATCATCGATCCGATACCGCTTCAGCCATTGTCAATAGAAACTCCAACACAAATTCCGATGATCCCGAAGATCCACAAGAAACAGTTTACGGAACCAATGCCAGACAATTTTTAATAAGACCTCAACAACAGCAACAGCAACAGCAGCATCTGTCGCAACAACAAAACGAAGAGGAACCACTGCCACCACAATTGAGAAATTACCCAGCTACCATAAGGCCTCACAATACCCAGCTACTGGAACAAAGTCAGGAGGTGAGTACTAAATTTAAAACTAGTTGTTTGACTTCATGCGAAGCTGAGTTAAGTTTAAGCTTTAAGCTGCAGGCTTAGACAATATTTTGTCTATTGTGAGACTTTTTTTTTGTTTTGTTTGTAACATGGAATCGATTATAGAGTTAGAGTTAGACTGGCTGTCTGTCAATAAATGTTTAGTTAGAAAATATCAAAAGGTTAATGAGATAATTAAGGTAAAGAAAACAAAGCAAACATTAATGCAAAAATAAAAATACAATAACAATAACATTAAAAAAAGTAACAAGATGGAAATTGTATTCACGGTAGCTAAAAGCCATTACATGTTGTTAAACGTTTAAGGCTGAAATGTCCAAATACAGTTTTAAAAAATTTGCAAAACGATTTATTTTAATATCAACAAAATTGTTGATTTCTGCAGAGAAAAATCTATGAATTGAAACTTTTTCTATTCCGCCACTACAATTATGAATAATTTGACTACCAGCAGGTTAGACCCATTTGCAGAGACCAAGTTTTTTTTTGCGGAAGTATAGAGTACTGAAAGATGCGAACTTGCAATTGTATTTTTCTTTAATCGTTTATCAAGCTTTTTTGGGCACATGACACATATACATATGTAAACCCGGCTTTAGGTAGGTTAGGTTATTTTAGGTAAAGGTGGCAATCAGAATCTCGGACCCCACTTAAAAAATGAAATTGATTATCAATTTGTGTCACAGCTAGGGATGGGCAAAAAATATCGATATATCGAAATATCGATATTTGCGAAAATATATTGCGAAATATATATCGCCGATATTTAAAAATCGATACATCGATTCCTATTTACGAGTATCGGGTTTCGATATTTTTAAGAGCTCTACAAATTTTAGCCGGTTTTTAACTGTACGATATTGGCATCATTGCTAGTGATGCGAAGAAAATAAGAGAAATTTCATAATAACAAGGCTCATCTATAAGGTGACCCCACTAAGGTGAATTTTATTTGTTAACTTAGCTAAAAGCCAAATTTGGTTTGTGTGGGTATAAGCCTGAATACAGAATTAGCTAACTCTTTTTTGTTTATAGAAATTTTATACAAGTTGTTTCCTCGAAATATTTCCTCAAAAATATGAAAAAATTGCAGATTTAATTATCTGCATAAAATTTCACTTTTATTATTATTTTTATTATTTAAATTCACGGGGTGTTTTCATTTATTTGTACGTACCGTACTATCGGGTTTACAAACTGTAAGTGAATGTACATGAAAAACTTATAGACAAAATCACAACAACAAGGGGAACAAGGGACCTTTAGACTAATGAACAATAAGAGACCTTTACACTATGCGCGTAAACACAAGCCGTTAGTTTTTCTCTTTCGTTCTGGGGCCCGTTTCTGAAATCTACAAGTTACAAGTCTAAAAATAAAATACACACACAAAACAACAATAAAATTTGTAAAAGTGTTGTCGTTTTGGGTATATTTTACTTGTAAATTTATAACTTGTAGGTTTGAGAAACGGGCACCTATTCTTTTCCGGTTCAACCTCTGAAAATCAAGAAAACTGTTAAGTAATTGTAAGTGGCAACGTAAATAAAATAAAAGCATTTTGAAATAAACTGTGATTGTACTTTAAGAATTTAAAAAATTTAATTTTTACCAGAAAAACATTAAATTATATTTAAATACAACAATGGACGAAGCAAAACTCATCACTTCTGTGGAAAACTTTGACCATTCTGGTCAGAAACAGCTAATTTATTACAGAAAAAGTAAATATTAAAATTTAGAAATAACTAGAACGGCACAGCACAGAACAGCAACATAAAGTAAAGACTAATGCATTAAACACATTCACCACAGCAAGCTACCGACTACCAAATGTCAAGGATAGAATACACATGTTTATATGAGAATGATTCTTTTGAAAGCAGCAAGGCAACAGGGCGACAGGTCTTTGTTGATTTTGTCGTTGTACTACCATGAGCAAATGCAGGGTTACCAGTGTAATACAAAATGTTGAATTAATGATATCGTACAATTATTTCATTATTATTTACCAGAAACAATATCCAAAAATTGATGTAAGGATAAATTAATTAATTTTTGTACTTTGTCGTGAAATAAGTACATTTTAAAAGAGTTATTAATTTTTATAAATGCAAAATATATGAAAGTGGCAATACTGAACTATGTATTTGTATTGGAATATCAGGTGTATATGGTGCTGCTGCCGTGTCCAAAATAATTAAGTAGCTGGCTACAAGGCGACAAATGATGCTGGCGGCATTTGAAGTCGTGTGTTCGTGTGTTCGTGTGTTCGTGTAGATTGCTGTGGTGAATGTGTTTAATGCATAAGGAAGCATTAAGGAGCTACAGTAGGTTACATATCACTTAACATACGTAGTTGCTTTGTATTAAATTTCTTAAAGTGACTAATTGTGCATTCGAAATGAATGCAGTTTTTCAGAAATTATACAGATGTATGGATAAATTTATTTCCTTTTTCGATACCAATTTTGGTTTTCTCCACTCATGGAGTTAAGTTAAGTTTTAAGTTAGTTGTTTGCGATTTCTTAAATATTATTGCTTGGATGCAAAGTGTATATTTCTCGTATTCCGCAATAATGAACTTTGAAGCGTTAAACACGGGCATTAATTAATCAATGATTAACATCATTATTTATAAAAATTATTAAGGCTTTCTAAAGGCTTACGCAGCAAAATTTTTTATGGAAATCTTTTTTAAACCCCTTAAAAACCATAAGGTATCAATAGTTGTTAAAAATTTATATCGCTTAAACTTTTTTGGGCGGTTATGGCTCGATATGTTAGTATGTGTATTTATTTTAGATTTGGAATATTTTGGCAACATTTGTAGGCAAAAAATATCGATATATCGATACATTTTTTTCATTTGCCCATCCCTAGTCACTGCTATCAATTTCAAAGAATTTTGACACACAGTATGTGTGATTAAATTGAAAGGGATTTATTGAACGTGTGGCTGCAGCTGAACTGAAGACTGAATCGTAAAGTAAACATACAAGAGTATTCACTATTTGTATGAAGGAACTATACTTCAGGTAGCTGTTACTTGATAAATTCAGTCGCAGTAGTGAATAGGTATTTTTCAATTATGTACTGTGAAAAAGTAACTGGTATTGAAGTATCGCTCATCTCTACTATAAACACTGTGTGCTTAGACCTCAACTTGGCCTGTGGCACTAGCTATTTGCATGTTTTGCCCACCTCAGCATATTAAAGATTAGAATTCCAGGTTATTTTTCAATAATCAACTAAAAATAAGACATTATATGAAATAATGCTGTTGTTTTGCGTTGCTTAATTCGAATGACAAGTTTTGTTTTGTTGTTGTGACATTGCAAATATGGAATACTTTTGATTAGTTTTGTATAATTTTTTGTTTGTTTTGTTTTTACAATTACATTTGAGTAAGTTGTTGTTGTGTTTTTGTGCTTGCTTGTATTACATTTCAAAGGAGATTCATCCATTAATAGTATCCATATATAATTACTAACTTATTTACTTACCAGAGGTCTACAAGTGATGCGATTACTTTAAATGCTCTAAGAGATGTTTTAATATTTCATTGTTGTTTATAGCACTTTTAAGTTATTGTTGTTGTTTTTGCTACTACAGTTACTAGTTGCAACAACGCTGTGGTTAATCTGCTCATGAAGACTTACTTTGTCGTGACTAGTTTCTCATACACGATTCTTGGTATAAATATTTAGTAACATATTTTTTCATCTCAGTTACTTTACAATTACAACTTTTACAAATGTTTAATTTTTTATGTTTTTTACAGCTACAACTGTTATTAATTTAGAAAATTATAGGACTGCAGCAATTTCTAGAATTGTAGAGTTTTTACTGAAATTATGTAAAAAGGTCATTGAATTTAAAAGAATTTTTGAAACAAGGATGTTTATTTTGAAATAATCATTACATTTTGAAATCATTTGCCATATAAAGCGTGAAACAAAAGACTTAAGAGGAATGCGTGTTGTCGCAATGAAAGTATGTACGTATGTGTGTACATACATATGTATGTATGCATCTAAGTATGTATGTGTGTGCGTGGCTGTATAAAAAATTAATTCCATGCTGGTATTTGTTGTTTAGTTACGGTTCGCAATTTTGCTTTGATTGCGTTAGACAGAGATTGTAGTCACTTTAAAATGTTTGTGTCTTGAGTCTTTTGTTTTGATATGTTGCAAACTTGTATTAAATATAAAAAAATGCTTTTTGCTATCTCTTTTTAACATTGTATCAATCTCTAAATTTATAAACGCTAAATTAATTGTATCATGTGTAACGAATTATATGTATACATATAATTTATTGAAAACTGTCTGGCTGGCAGTCAGTCAGTCATCAAATGGCCGTTAATGAAACAATTATTGGTTGACAACATAACAACTGTTCCTGCAATTACAAACCAAATAACACTTTTCTCACAGCTTTAAACTCTTAAGTTAAATCATTTGTGCACAACTCAACCACAACTGTTCCGAAATTTTAAATTAAAATGAAAAACAATAATAATAATAATCGCAAATGTTTAACATGAACAAGACCTCTACGAAAAAAAAAATCTGAAAAAAACACAAACAAACATAAAAGATGATTATTGTTCTCCAATATGGCAATAGTTGGCGAAACGTAGACACAAACAACACCACAGACTGCACCCTGAACGCCTCAGTGAGGGAAAACATTTAACAAAATAAGCATTTCGTGTGAATTATGTAGCATCACGGAAAAATAAATACATCATAGATAATTTGAATTTATTTAAAAAAAAAAACTTATTTACATATAAATGTTTGAGGTTGGCGGACTATTAACATTTCAAATGATATAATTGTCCATACAAACATACGTACATATGTATTTATATGTATGAATCTAAATAGCACTTGATCGCAATTTCATAAGCATTTAAATGTATCACGCATTTGCTAAAGCAATGCGTCTAAGCTTCTTTCAAACAAGTAGACATAGTATTTTTTTTAAATAAAACAAAGTACACAAACAAATTTTAAGCGCGTGTATGCTGCAACTCGCGCAACTTGTCATACATTGTTTGTATAATATCACAGCTGTCAACTCAAATCAAGTTGGTAGAAAATACATAATTTTAATAAATAATTAAGCTAAAATTAATTGCAAAAAAAAAATTAATTCAGTCAAATGCGACTTTGAATCGTACACGAAGGGTTCCGTGCGAACACTAGATATGTAATACTAGTTATACGAACTTTGGCATATTTTTTCGTTTTTTTTACTTTTTTTTTAGTTTTGGAGTTTTTTTAGTTTTGGCGATGTATTTTAGTTTTAGCGATTTATTTTTAGTTTGGGCGTTTTTTCATTTTGGAGATATTTTCGGTTCTTAGCGTTTATTTTTAATTTTGGCGATTTTTTCGGTTTTTAGAGATTTTTTTAGGTTATGTTGAAAAGAGGAGGGAGCCATTACGCTCATGTCCGGGCACATACACATAAGCCAATATAGACCTGTTGTGCGCTCTCATGTAAGTTAACAAACAAACCCCATTTTTATAGGAACTCAGTATCGTTCACGTAGTCCCTGAACCTTTTTCATTCAATACCTCTAAGGTGGCTAACGTTCGGTAAGGTATCATCCCCAAAAATAACGGGATCTCGGCTGGGCGGATGGGGGTCAATGACAAAGGAAGTGCTCCATTGTCTCCATGCATGCCCTGCATTCATGGTCAGTCGTGGCTTCAATCCGGTATAAATGCCCTCGTATATTAGAGTGCCCCGTTAAGATGCCCGTCAACTTTCCTAGCTCGGGCTTGTTTATTTTCAACAATGCTCTTGTTTTTTCTTCGTCTGGGTCGCCCCATAGAACCTTCGTTAGATTACCCACATTATCACACACAATTCCATAGTGTCCTGTGGGCCATATTAGAGTTTGGCGCTTTTTTTCGTTTGGTAACCTTATTAGCCCAACTGACTATTCTTGTAAATATTCGAATAGCAAGCTTTTCTTAACATTCAGCAAATCCGCACCCGAACATACGAAAAATAAAAAAAAATTGATATTGCAATATTTATTTATTTATTTTTATTTATTTACTTATAATTATAAATTATAAGAAAATAGTGGAAATATGAGCAATAGCAACGTAGGCCTTTACTCTAAAAATATTTTTAAAATATTTTCAAATTAAATTAATTTAATTAAATTAATTTTAAAAAATTATTTGCGATCTTTAGTTGACTTCGAAAATTCTAAATTCTTAGAATATGCTGACTTTATGCTCGAAAAAATAAACTCCCTAGGGATTATTTTCTGGAGAATATTTTGGAATACGACTGATTAGCTTGTGCCTATGTTTTAACTTCTTTTTACGAAACATGAAACAAGAATTTGTTCTTCATTTACAAAGCGCTTACAACTGACAACGCTGACATGTCACCTGACATCAAAATTGTGTTGTTACTTGAAGTTATAACTGAATTGTTAAAACAAAGGCACTAACAATAATGTTATAACTTAACAAAAACATTAACTTGAGCAGTCTACACTTAACATTAACTTGAACTTAATGTTAAAGTTAGTCATTTTATGTCAGGTGGAGACCGCAAATAAGGTATACTCGACATAATTCGCGTTGAGAAATTTATACTTTTAAAGTAAAAAAAAATTCAATTTGATCGTCGAGTTGAACAGCTGATCACAAATATATACATACATATAATTAATTTTCATTCTGCCGCGACAAACAAGTGAAAGAATTTTTTAATTAATTGATTTATTTCTGCGTGTATGTACTTTCATTGAAGCGAGCATTTTTAACATTTTGTTTCCTAGATGAAAGTGTAATTTACTATCAAGTTGCGTGAAGCGCAAAATTAATTGTCATAATTATTGCTGAAAGCCAACGTTACATAAGCAAACTACACAAGACCGTTTGACAACTAGTACGTATAATCTATGGGGTTGACTTCATTATCAGTTGTAAACGCAGTATTGCATTCATATTCAAGTTTTAATATGTACATATTTATATATGTGTGAGTTTCTGACTTACGAAATTTTATTTTAACAAACCAAATACATACATATGTACATACATACGTATCGCTCATTTACTTCAATAACTACCTAGCAAAAAAGTTTGCTTACTAGAATGCAAAAAAGTGTATGTACTCTTGAGTCGTAAGTACTTACAATTTGACTGAATAACCCATTCCAAAAGTATGCAAATATCCAAAAGTTAATAGATTACTTATTGCCTAAAAGTATTCAAAATTTAATGGGTTATTTTGTGGATTACTTTTTGCCTAAAATTGTTCAAAAATAAATTTTTGCTAATAAAAATAAAAAGAATTTTTTAAAAATCATAATTTTGCAAAGAAAATACATATATGAAAATGTATATTGAATAATATGCAAAAATACTTAAATTTTGTAATAAATTTTTCTCTGTATATACTTCATTATTAACTGGAAAGTACTACAATAAGTACTTTCACGTAATGGTATAAATAAGTACCACTCATTACTTTGTAAGCCATTAAAAGAGCACTACACATTACAAAATCTTGAAAAATTTTTGCTGGGTAGTGTCATAACTCAAAAAATTATTTTTTTAAGTTAATATTGCAAAATAATTTTCCATTTCGTATTTTATCTTGTGTAAAAATTTTATATTATATTGTGTCATAGAGTGACACAAGTTTAAATCATAATCAGGGCTATCATGAATAAAATTCCACGTGAAATTTCTCCCTTTTCCAATTAGAATTTTTTGTTTTCCCTATTACTTGCTATTAGTTGGAATTGTTCCCATGGAAAAATTTCACGTGGAATTTTATTCATGATAGCCCTGAATAAAATAAGGAAATAAATGGGTTTTATTGAAAAGAAAATTTTATGAAATGAATGTCTAAATATGACTTCTGCCATCTGGAACAGCAATTTTCAACAACTTTTCGCAGCATTTGCGGCCGTATTTCGCTGATAACTCTTCGAATGTTGATTTCCTTCCAGGTGTTCAATTATTTGTGGTTTATCGACGTAGACAAGTGATTTAATATATAACCCCAAAGAAAATAGTCCAATGGGGTTAAATCACACGATCTTGGTGGCCAATTAAGTGAGCCATTATGTAAAATTATTTTTTATCAAGTTTCTTTGAGTAAATCAATTGTAGCGCCCACTGTATGGCATGTGGCTCCGTCCTGTTGGAACCACATATCAGCAAGATTAATGCCATTTAAAAATTTCGAATCATATTCCTATACCGTTCACCATTGACAGTAACATTGGGACCATCATCGTTTTTGAAGACATATGGGCCAATGACTCCGCCAGCCCATAAAGCGAGCGCACCAAACAGTAATTTTCTGTGGATTCAACCAGAAATGGGCTTCATAGGCAAATGGAAGAAGTGCACGATGAGTTTGATTAAAAATTTCAACAATTTGCACACGTTGCTCTGGTGTAAGTCGATTCATAATGAAATTTCAAAGCAAACTATAGGTAAACAAAAAGCAACTATCAGCTGTTAAATGCATGCTCAAATAAAGCAGTGATGCCAACTCAAAGTTGTGACACTCAAAAAAAAACACCGTTTACTAACAGCTCCTGAAAAAATAATGTTTTTTTATGTCGGCATTGAGTTGAAGTAACTGGGCGATTTGTACAAATTCATATACCTATATTATTATATAATGGGCCTGGTATGAGAAGTTGTTGTTGTTATTTTTTCTCCTAATATTTGTTATGTCTTACAAGTATAATTTCTGTTAGGACTTATTTCACTGAAATTTATGTATTATGAAAGTTATCTCGTAATATCTCATCTCGTAATGCTTTCACATTTTTATTTTGCAAATGATAACTGTTGTCTGCCGGTTGTTTCTCTCAAATATTGCTATAAAACCATAAAGTAACTTTAAACAAAAGAATTTTAATCAATTGATTATGTATGATTTTGTTGTGAAAATCATAAAAAATCTCTTCAAATTTGCATTACTATAGTTTAGCAAAAGGCAAAACAAACAAAAAATAATAATAAAAATAAACAAAAAACCAAAAACCAACAACTAAGAGATTTAATAATACACTACAAGACATAAGTTAAGTTATTATTTGTTCATACATAACTTAATATTCACATAATTATTTGTAATAATAAAATTGAAATGAATTAGTAGCGCGACATGAGTAACACCCATACTACTGGCACTACGTGTAAAATATACATATTGTTAGCTGAAATGAAAAATCACCTAACTACACTCTTTTCTTAATTTTATAGTAAATAGAAAAAAAAAAAACTAAACATAATTATTCAAGTGACTGAAGTAAAGTTTCTTTATATTAAATTTTTAATTCGGCTGATTGAAAAAGAAGGTTTGAAAATTTGTGGGGACATGGGGGCGATTTTGATTTTTTTTTTAGTTTCGTGGTTTTGCATTTCAACTAACGAAATATAAAACTACTTGCAAATTATTTTTAAAAGAAAAGGGCCTAACAAAATTAATAAACAAATAAATATGTGTGTATGTTGAATTGTATGAGTTGTTAATTCGCACAGAGACATAAAATAAAAATTACACATAAAACAAAGATTAGGCAATGGGTAACTGGGTATTACGTACGACAACTCGAAACTTTCTTCCCACGCGCTCTTTTTCTTTTACAATTAAGCTTTCGCAATGTGTTTTGTTTTTTTCTCTTGGTATTGTTTATTTATTGTTAAATTGTTCTTCTAATTAAATTATTATGCCCAAATTATATATATATGTACATACATACATACAGATTTAGCTTCACAGACACTCATGCCAAACGGTTATAATTAAATGTTGTTTTGAAATTGTTATGTAATGAAATTACTTTATTTGTAATAACCCTGCAGGAAATGCGAATAGTGAAATTGTAGTGATTTACTAATGGCATTGCCAGTAGTACTACTGACCAGGTGTACCCCAGCCAATGTAATTATCTATTGACATTTAACATTAGCTTCTCATTGAAAACCCACCACTAGACTGTAGCACTACTGACTAAGTAGTTCTTTTGGGACCACATGGAGACATTGGCACCAAAGAGTAAATTTTAGGGATTCTAGTCTACAATATCGATATTTCCTCGCTCGATGTAAATAATAAACTTGTGGTGATTTACTAGTGACGTTTTCAATAGTACCCCAGCCAATGTAATCATCTATTGACATTTAACATTAGCTTGTCATTGAAAATCCACCACTAGACTGTAGCACTACTGACTAAGTAGTTCTTTTGGGACCACATGGAGACATTGGCACCAAAGAGTAAATTTTAGGGATTCTAGTCTACAATATCGATATTTCCTCGCTCGATGTAAATAATAAACTTGTGGTGATTTACTAGTGATGTTTTCAATAGTACCCCAGCCAATGTAATCATCTATTGACATTTAACATTAGCTTGTCATTGAAAATCCACCACTAGACTGTAGCACTACTGACTAAGTAGTTCTTTTGGGACCACATGGAGACATTGGCACCAAAGAGTAAATTTTAGGGATTCTAGTCTACAATATCGATATTTCCTCGCTCGATGTAAATAATAAACTTGTGGTGATTTACTAGTGACGTTGTCAATAGTACCCCAGCCAATGTAATCATGTATTGACATTTAACATTAGCTTGTCATTGAAAATCCACCACTAGACTGTAGCACTACTGACTAAGTAGTTCTTTTGGGACCACATGGAGACATTGGCACCAAGGAGTAAATTTTAGGGGTTCTATTCTACAATATCGATATTTCCTCGCTCGATGTAAATAATAAACTTGTGGTGATTTACTAGTGACGTTGTTGACTATCACATAGGGTTGTCATTGAAAATCTGCCAGTAGACTTTAGCACTATTATTTTACGACCATATGGAGACATTTGGGCTAAAGATTCACTAGTACATTTTAGTGACCCTCGTCTACAATTTTATAAGGTTTGGGCAACAAACTTAAATATATACATACATACATATGTACGTAAGTTTTTAACATTATTGCATAGCATAATAAAAAAGAAAAACAAACTACATATTGACACGTTCATTGACAATGTCACAAGAAATACACTCGACATTTTAACTAGTGCAATTGTCGCTAGAGAAAAGAGTGCTGACATAGAGACATATGGTTTTAGGCTGACTAGAGGGCCCTGCAGAAAATGCGAATAGTGAAATTGTAGTGATTTACTAATAACATTCTCAGTAGTACTACTGACCAGGTGTACCCCAGCCAATGTAATTATCTATTGACATTTAACATTAGCTTCTCATTGAAAACCCACCACTAGACTGTAGCAATACTGACTAAGTAGTTCTTTTGGGACCACATGGAGACATTTGCACCAAAGATTCACTAGTAAATTTTAGGGGCTCTAGTCTACAATATCGATATTTCCTCGCTCGATGTCAATAGTAAAATTGTAGTAATTTACTAGTGGCATTGTCAAATAGTACAACTGAATAAGTGTACCGCAGCCAATGTAATCGCCTATTGACTATCACATAGGGTTGTCATTGAAAATCTACCAGTAGACCTTAGCACTATTTTTGAAGACCATATGGAGAGATTTTAACTAAAGAATCACTAGTACATTTTAGTGACCCCTCGTCTACAATTTTATAAGGGTTGGGGCAATAAACTTAAATACATACATACATATGTACGTAAGTTTTTAACATTATTGCATAGCATAATAAAAAAGAAAAACAAACTATTGACGCGTTCATTGACAATGTCAACAGAAATGCACTAGAACTGTTGTCTCTAACGTATCTCTACTCGCGCACAAAAGGAAAATTGTCGACATTTCAACTAGTGCAATTGTCGCTAGAGAAAAGAGTGTTGACATAGAGACATATGAAACTAGGCTGACTAGAGGGATATATACGCTTGGGGGGTAAAAATCTTTTTTCACAATACAAGCACAAATTTTGAGTAAGATGTGCGATGTAATCGTTAACCAATCGTAAAGCGTTATCAAATCGGTGTGAGCTATGTATTAGTGTATGGATTAGTGTAATCATACTGACAACATGAAGTACAGAGGAACTTGACAGCTGCATAGAAATACACTCAACCGAATTTTAAAGCATACCTTCAGGAGCAATGTTAATTTTAATAGAAATTGCTTGTGACGTGTAATAGTAATGCCAGTGGGGATAATTTTGTTGAAAAGTTGAAAAATATAAAATAAATAAAATAAATACATATAAACTAAAATAATAAATAAAAGAGCCTTTTAAATGTCAAATATTTGTTTAAAAGATATATAGCAGTCTTTATAAAGAATTTATAATATTATATTATAACATATCTTCATTACGTACTGTTGCCTTACACTGAAGCTGGTGCACGACAATTGGGTAACAATCTCCATTTCATGCCAATTATTATGGGTGGAGATTTTAATACAAATTTTGCAAACCCACAGTAGCAAGCTTTATCAAAAGTTTTATTTGACATTTTCCACTTGCATATGAGCAATTCGCCACAAACTACAACAACTAATAATTCCACTACTATAGATGCAGTTTTCCATAGATGTTTAATTCAAAAATTTATATATCTTATTTTAGTTACCATAAGCCAATATTAAAAAAAAATTTCATTACTCGATGGTTACACATCTCCCCTGTGATCGGGCTCACATTGCTTTTTTTTTCTTATTTAGTCACAGTCATTATTTTCACAGTTAAATTTTATTTATTGGTATTTTATTGTTGAACAAAAGTTGTTGAAATATGAATTTGGTCAAGGTTTTGGAAAATCTTCAAATTTAATTTTCATATTTTTTGCTGTTGTTATTGTTGTTGTTGTTAATTGCATTGAAGTCAATGGCGTGAAATGTGTAGAAGATGTTATTAAAAACAGATGTTAATGATTTAATAACACGCACTTTCAAAGATTTTGTGGTTTTTTGTTAAGCGTTCAAAAGCGAAAATAAATAAAAGAGTTAAAATGCATAAAAAGAGGTTTACAATAAATGCTGAATTTCTCAAATGAATGCTTGATTATATTCACTCACTGTTATACGATTGCGAAACACAATAAAGGGTGGGCAAATTTTGAGGTTAGGAAGTAAATCATGAAATGTCAAGAATTGAGCTGTCATCCTTTGACATTTATTTAGTAAAAAGTTTTGGAAATGTTAAACATGGATCGCTACACTCTTGAACAAAGAATTTTAATTTGAAAGACCGGGCTTACGTGGACAAAACCAGAAACAACTGCTACTCTGAAAGATGAAAATCGGCGTTGCATTGACGAAATAAGCGAAGCTTTGTTGCATAATGTGTTTCCAAATTTTGTGAAAAGAGCGGACGTCTGCTAGAGGTGGACATTTCCCCGACATCATATTTCATTATTATTTGCTATATTTCTACTTTACATTTGTATCAATAAAACAGAATTTGTCGAAAAAAGAATTTAGTTCCTAACCTTAAATTTGCCCACCCTTTACTTAACGGATTTCGATGAAACGCAATGTTTTGAACAAAAGAAGTGTTATATTTTTGAGGCATTATATTTGGCGGAACCCTGTTGCAAGACAAGATAGTTGAAATTCTTTCACAGCTTGTTGCTTTTGTAAATATCAATCATCTTAATAATTTTTTTTTGTAAAAGCAATAAATGTTGAAAGACAAATATAAAGATACATACATACTCATGCTACTATTTTATATCTTATAGTTTTGAAGTTATTTGACTTGGAAAAATTTGAAAAATTTTGTGTTTTTTAAGCCTTGATTTATTTGCTCTTTCGTACAAAACTTCTTTTTTAGCTAACAAAAGTAGTTTCATTTTATTGTTCTTAAATGCCTACGTTATGTAAAATGATACACAGAAAATTCAAATTGATATCTCAAAAACTTTAGCAAAAAATAATTTTTCAATTTAAATTTTTTAAATAAAAAATTAGAAAAAAGTATTGTGTATGAAACATAATTTTAAGAATAGCAAAAATTGTTGAGGGTTTTTCTGAAATGTTTAAGTTTTTTTTTCTGATACATGCCGTACAATCTAAAGGGTGTCCCAACAAGAACGCAAGATTTAAATTTTAAATTAAATAAAACACAGATATTTAAAAAAAAATCGTGAAACTTTATTATATCGTAAAGTAGACTGAATGAGGTTATGTGTGGAACAACACATCGGGCAGATGGCCGCCGCGGCTTTGCTGGTACACACGCGATCTTTTGATGAAATTTTCAATGACCGTTTTGCATAAATGCTGCGGTATTTCATTAATGCAGCGTCCAATTTCCTCTTTTAATGCTTGAGTCGTCGTCGGCTTATTTGCGTAAGCCATCGACTTCAAAAAACCCAAAAGAAAAAAGTGTAATGGTGTTAAATCGCACGATCTAGGCGGCCAATTCTGGTCTCCAAAACGCGAAATAACACGACCGGGAAATTACTGATGCAGCAACTGAACTCCCTTCGCTGTCCATGGTCAGCTGGCTTCAGTTCCTGAGTTGTATTGAACTTTGTATGCATGAAGATGCAAATCTTTCGTCAAAATTCGCTTCATAGTGGATTTGGAGACACCAATTTGCTGAGCTCGGTGTCGAATTGAGGTGGATGAAGTTTGAGCGACATCATCACGTACAGCTGCGACATTTTCGGTCGATCGACCTGGTCGAAGACGCGTTGTTGTCTTTACATCACTAACAGACCCAGCTTCGGCAAATTTATCCATTAATCTCTTTACAGTTGACTCTTTTGGAGCATTATTGTGACCCCAAATTTATCGCAATTTGCGAACTGTAGCCGCAAAACTTTCACCATTTTGGTAAAACAATTTCACAATGAGAATGCGTTGTTCATTCGTGTAGCGGTCCATTTTTACTAACCTCGTACCTTCTACTAGCAAACAATAACAATTGTTTAAATGTCAAACAATGACACTTCGAATGGCGCCAAATTTAAATCTTGCGTTCTTATTGGGACACCCTTTATAATAATATGTATGAATTATTTTTACAAGTATATTTTCACTATATTTTGATGTTAGCAGGCATTTAATAATTTTGAATTGTCCACACATACATAATTGTAACAGCATATTAAATTAAACATAGAATAGGACTCAGAAAATTAAAATTTTTAAACACCCGTTTTTATTATTCATTATATCGAGCTTTATTTTCCATTTTATCGTAAGCGACATGTAATCGAAAATAGACTTTTTTAATTTTATGGGCCTACCCATAGTTTAGAATTATAAAAATGCCAAGATTATTGATAACTTTTAAGATACAGTCGTAAGCGAAAATTTACGTACAAATCATATTTGAATATATTAAAAAAATTCTTCTCTTGATAACTTTCATTTTTGTCGCTTACGATAAAGTATAAACTAAGGCCTCGTTATTATGCCTTGATATCTCTTACATTTTCCTTTTTTTGTCTTCATTTAATTTTTCGCAGATACAACATTTCGCTTACCTCCAAGACTTAAGCCAAAATCAACAGAAATCACAAAATCAAGGCAAAGCACAAACGGCACAAAGTAAAAAACACAAAACCACCAGTTTACATGACCAATCGCAAAACGGTCAAGTAGAAGGAGCCGAACAACGTTATGCCGTAGCAGTAGAGCAACCAATACCACAGATTCCAAGAGGCCATTTTTATCGACAACAAAATCCGTATCCCTTGTCTGGGCCACAACAGCAGCACCACCACCAACAACAACAACAAGCAGCAGCAGCAGCAGCAGCAGCAGAACAGCAAAACTCTAACCAGGCGCGGTATCAAATTATACCAGAAGAACAGTTTCTAAAAATACTCGAAGAAGAACTACAAGCCAGAGCTTATCATGACGATCAAATAAGAAGACATCACCAGGTAGTACAAGAACAAAATCCCCAAAGGCAACAACAACAAAATCATCAACAGCAATCAGCTGCAGCTGGTGCAGTGGCTGCCTCCCAAAAGGTGTCTTTACAAACACAAGGCTTAGGAAATTACAGACAGCCGCTAGAAGCTGAGGGTGATGCACAACAAGATTACGTTCAATATTTGCAAAGACCTAGAGGAGGTCCAAAATATTTACCATTATCTCAAGCGGCAGAACAAGAAGAACCAACTGAACAAGAATTGAGATCTCCTGCGCACCCTTCGGCACATTCACCTCCCCAAATTGCCTACTATCAGCCTCAAATCAGCTATAAAACTTTGCCGAATCATCCTTTGGCCAAATCCTCACTAGAAAAAGAAATCGAAATGCTTTTTGCTTCAAATAAGCCAAATGTTGCACCTGTGCAAATTGTTGACAATTCTAATGAACCATCAGCATTAATAAACCATCATCAACGCGCTCCACCACCCCCGCCAGCACCGCCTCTACCTTCAGTCAGAACTCCGAAAGCCTACATTTCCAGTTCGGAGGCTCCCAATGGCCAGTTTGATGGCAATAACCAACGTTTTGTACCATCCTCCTTATACCGTTTTGGTAACTACCAACAACCCACTCAATACTACCCACAACCCACTCAAAACTACCCACCACCGGTGTCTCAACAAGTAATTGACGCCAAAAAACTAGGACCCGTAGTTTATCCCCCTCAGGCGCAGGCATCCATTCCCTCCCACCAACCACCTCTTCAAGCCTCACAGTTTTACTACAAGGAAGCTGATCCTTCTCCCCCTCCGCCTCCGAGACCTAAAGCATATCGCTCTAAATATGGCACAAAATTTGCCACAACACCCACACCACTCAGAACTAGGCAAAATGAGCTCAATTATCCTGTGCACAACAAATTCAGCCAACCTTTGTACGATTCGCCACCACATTTTTATCCCAATCAAGCTGATCCCCATAGAAATATACCTCCCACAGCACAACCTACACCAGCTGTGAACGCCAAATACGCTGCTCCCCCTACCGACTTTCGACAATTCGCCTTACCCGGCCCTTCGCCTTCTCAATCCAGTATTTATGTGTCACAAGGAACTGGCATAGCTACACCATCTCACCCTATAAGTACGGTCAAACCAAAAACTATGGAAGACCTCAAGCAACTGAATCTGCCCCGGCCTGATGGTAAGCCTTTAACGCAGGCTGAATTTCAAGCATTAGTGGACGCTGGATATCCCGTAACCGCCGTACCCGTTCCAGTTCCCGTACCCTATGAACAATACGTTAAAGATCATCCTGAATATCGTAATCAACCGCCACCACAACCTCCTTCCTTACCCGTCAATTATGAACATCTCATGCGTTTTGCACAATTGCAACAACACCATCAAGTTCCTCAATACGGCCCACACCGGCCCTCACATCCGCGCGCTTTAGTTAGACGACCATCAGAGCCGTCGGTGAAAATTATATCCTCTGCATCAGAACCCCAAACAGCCACGGCAATGGGTGGCGGTAGTGTCACGTATTTGCGTGCGATACCCGAAAACCAAAAACGACGTCCTCGAGATGAAACTGAAACGAAAGTATTAGGAGCTAAAGAAGAACCGAAGCGCGACGTAGAAACGAAGCAAGTCGATGAGAAGACGGACAAGTAGTTAATAAGCTTATAAGCACACATACTAATATAAACAATTCTTCTTATTGTGGTTGGCGTATTTGTATTCAAAGTAAAGCGTTTTCAAAATGTGCTATTGAGGTTGGCAGAAAAATCAATCAATTTGCTTTATTACAGTTGTCGTATTTTTCGATTCGACTTCGAGAGTTTGCACTAGATTAAAGAAAACTGTTGCGTGCTAATTTAATTTTTAAAAATTCGACAACCGAAATGAGGCCCAATATTTATAAGATCTTTCGCCAATATTATGAAAACACCTGACTTTCGACACAAATACCCCAAACGCCATAAGAATGATTTTTTTTTTCTTTATTACTTATTTTATTAAATTAAAAAAGTATTAAATTTTAGTTTAGTATATTTTTTTCGAATAAATTATGTATTTTTCTTTAATTCCTAAGAATCAATTTAAATAAATTTTTAAAGAAAGACGTACGAGAAGAATAATTAAAATAATGCATTTATTTTTATAATTTTATTTCTTTATATTCCATTTCTGTATTCGACCACATAGAACATTAAATTTTTTCATAAAAAATTTTTTTGTATGAAAAATGGATGCTATACCTACCTCATTTATTTTCAATTAATTTTTTTGCACGAAAAATAGATGACGTACATAGTCCCTTTAAATATTTTGGATACGAAATGGACAAATTATAAGCCATTAAATTTTTTTTATTAAAATTTTAAAAATGGACGATGTAAAATAGGTATATTAAATTAAATTTTTTGTATGAAAAATGGATGATGTATAAGTCCATTAAATTTTTTGCACGAAAAATAGACGACGTATATAGTCCATTTAATTTTTTGCATGCGAAATGTACAAATTATAGTCTGTTAAATTTTTTCACAAAAATTTAAAAAATGGGCGATGTACATTAAAGTCCTGCACAAGACTATTTATAAGACCTTTCAAGACATGCGACATTTTTTAAACGCTTTACTACAGCGAAATATTCTAAAACAAACGCTAAAAAACACTGTTGGCAAGACAAATAACTCAAAAAAAAATCTTGCCAACAGTGTTGTTTAAGGCCGGTTCACACTATAATACAAGTATTAATACTTTTGTGGAAAATGCAACTCTGACATGTTGAATTGTTATTGTCTTTTGAAATTTTTGAAACAGAAATTAGATTAGGGATGCATTTTCGTCAAAAGTATTAATACTTGTATTATAGTGTGAAACGGCTTTTAGCGTTTGTTTTAGAATATTTCGTTGTAGTAAAGCGTTTGAAAAATGTCGCATGTCTTGAAAGGTCTTATAAATGGTCTTGTGCATGTCAATAATGTACATTAGGACGGGTCGATTTAAAAATCGCTCAAATTACAAGGAAAATCGTATTCTAGGGATCAAAATAAGAAACTTTGCCGAAGGAACCATACCTCTAAAATGTATTTTGATGTCCCGACTTTTGATCCGAAGGGTCAAATTTTGAAAAATCTCACTTTGACCCATTTAGAGTTCCTCAATCGAGTCAAAATGTATGACCGACCCCCACTAATTTTGGAGGCCCGACATTGTATATACATATGTATATGGTCCATTAAATTTTGTCCATTTAATTTTTTGCATGAAAAATAGACGATGTATAGTCTATTTAATTTTTTGCGCACGAAATGGACGATTTATAGTCCATTAAATTTTTTTCATTAAAAATTTAAAAACGAACAATGTATAGCCCATTAAATTTTTTTCATAACAAATTTTTCTTTTTTGTTCAAAACCACCTGAACACTGATTTAACTAGGGGTCTCCACTAGCCATGATGATGGTATAGCCACCATGTCGAACATGGCTAATGTAGATCGCTCATGTCCATGTTTCGTCTATGCTCTGATATTGATGACCGAACATATGGCTGACCCAACAATGTATAATAGAAGGAAAAGAGACAGAACTAAATTGGTAAATATTCTATCTCTATTGTACTACCACAAAATACTTTGAAATGCCTGAACATGGACACAGCGTGACCGTTTTACCGACTAAAGTGGCAAATTTGCCAATTTTTGTCCTCATTTTTTTAGAGTTATATAAAAATACTTTAAAAATAAAAATTTTAGTGTAGTTTTGTCGTTTTTTTTTAATTTTGTCCCTTTTTTTTTTGATAAATCGCACATACTCACCACAACAAAGAAGTTGCTGAATTTTTCACAGTTGCTCTGCCGGCGTCATGTTCATGTCATGTCCAAGTCGATGGCTCGTGAAGACATAGGATAAAAGAAGTTGAAGTTGAAAACGTATTGACAGTACATACATATATGAAGCTGAGTACTAATTTATTTTCCCCTCGTCTCTCTCTATCTCTCTCCTATAAAACTAACCAGCCTAACAATAAGGCTTGCATAGTTAGGCTTTAGACTCTTCAGTTTTAGTTGCTCGACTTTTGATTTTGTATGAGAGAGTTGAGAAAGTAATATATACCTTTTGTATACCTATCTTTTTCTTTCTCATTATAAAATCAAAAGTTGAGCAAGAAAAACTGCCGAGTCTAAAACATGACATAGTGCGAACGGGGACTAAATAATTTTGTCTGCTCATTAATCCTGGTCCAGACTTGCAATTTCTATTGTAGCAACTTTTTATTTTTTAGTGAAAAAGATCGAGAGAAGAATACAAAATGTAAATATTTCTATTTCCACTCTCTCCCACATATTCAAAAATTGCAAGTCTGGACGGGAACTTACCAAAAGCAGCAAATTCTAATGACCATTGCAATTCACATATTTTTGTGTCCTAAAAGTTTTCTTATAAATATATTTTACGGCAGAATAGACTGTTATCAATAAAAAATCTTTTTGTCTTATAAAGGGTTTATTAAACAAATTTTGAATGGAAATCTGTTTTATAAACGGTTCTTATAAGTCAAATATATTTTTTGAAAGATTAAGGAGCTGCTCACTAGACTGGTCCTTATTTGCGAAGTCACAATATTTAATTTTAGCAAAAGAATTATTGCATAAAAATTTCATGTCGCTATTTTAATATTACCGACCCACATTCATTTTTTTATCCGCTACATTTTTTTCTAAACATAACAATTCCCTATCTCCCCTTCTTAGGAGGGCTCTTATACAACAATAATATTTTTATTAATTTTTCCCATCGTTCCAACTAGCCCCAGTGTAAAAGGTAAAATGTAAGACCGACCGTCCCTAGTTATTTCTCTTTAGCGGAGAAAAAATTAAAATGTTCCTTGTTAGGCAGGTAGGTAAAAATTAAAAAAAAAAAACAAGCAAAAGTGCTATATTCGGCTGTGCCGAATCTTATATACCTTGTTAAAGTACATTTTTTAGTAAGTGACCTCTTGGTTTTTTTCGAATAAAGAATTTGCTTAAGTAAAGAGCTTCCGAAAATATGAAATATGTTTAACTGAAAAAAATAATTATTTTTATCAGAAATAAATAAATTATTTCTGATTAAAATTCACTACAGTTCAATTAAATCTAAAAATGTCTCAATAATTATTTTTGTTTATTTTTTTACCTAGTTTTTTTTCAATTTCTAACCCTGGAACCATAATTAAAATTTTTCTGGTTTTAATACGATTTTCCAACCTTGGAATCATTTTAGATTTTTTTGGTTCCTTATATCAATCTTGTTCTTTAAAAAATATATAAAATATGTTAGGTGAACAAAGAAAAAAAGAAATAAGGAAAATACTAGTTTTATTTAGTTAATTTAATATCAAAATAAATTCAGTAAAGTGCGACTTTGACTCGCGCACGAAGGGTTCCGTACATTCGGTTTGGAGAATTTTTTTAATGTGGCTTTTTTGAAGTTTTCTTCAGTTTAAGCAATTTTTTTCATTTTTACGATTTTTTCTTCTGTTTTTGGGGTTTTTTATTTTGGCGATTTTTTTTTCATTTTGGCGATTTTTTCTGTTTTTGGGTTTTTTATTTTGGCGATTTATTCATTTTTGCGTTTTTTTTTCATATGCGATTTTTTGTCTGTTTTTGGGTTTTTTTTTAATTTTAGCGTTTTTTTTTAATTTTGGCGATTTTTTTTTGTTATTGGGCTTTTTTCATTCTGGCGATTTTTTTGCTTTTGGAGATTTTTTCATTTTGGCGATTTTTCCGGTTTTTCGCGATTTATTTTAGAAATTTTTTTAATTTGGTGCTTGTTTTGTTTTGGCGTTTTTTTTTTGTTTTTGGCGATTTTTTTCTGTTTGGCGATTTTATAATTTTTTGATTTTTTAGTTTTACCGTTTTTGAAAATTTCAAGAGTTTTGCTCTTACGGCTTCCAAGATACAGCAAGTTGTCAAAATTGCATAAACTGATGGAACACCCTTTAATTTAATTTTTTTTAATTGTAGTGTTAGTTATTGTAATCTGTATAAAAATACACTAACCTTACAAATTTCAAGTGTATATACATACAATTGCATGTATATTACATGGGATTTTAAAATTTTTCGTTGCTCGTTTTGGGACAGCCTTTAATTTCCAATTCTCATGTACTTGTTGTTGTAGCGGCCAAAGGTCTACACACTGTGTCTAAATTTCAGGTCTGTAGCTCTTACGGTTCTCGAGAAAATCGGCTGTGACAGACGGATGGACAGACGGACAGGGTAGCGAAAACAATAGGGTTCCCTTTCACCTTTGGTGTATGGAACCCTAAAAAGGTTAAATTTTCCATCTGTGGAGCTGTGGTTTTTATTTTTCAAATTTTCTATACCACACTTTTCTTTCCAAAACATAAAATATATTTATAAATGAAAATATAAAAAAAATATTAGACCTATTTAAATTTATATATCACAAAAACTGTACGTTTCCCAACCCTGGAATCATAATTCAAAATTTTTTCTGAATTCTTACACCAATCTTTTTCTTTTAAGAATTTAAGACATTTTAAATTTATAGATAAAAAGGAAAAATTAGTTTTAGTAGGTTATTTTTATATAACAAAAAAGTTAAAGTTCCCAACCCTGGAAACGTCTTTTTGATTTTCTTAATTTTTTTCATATTTTTAGTACAAATTTTATTCGTACTGAAATATAAAATAAGTTTATTTAACAAAAAAATTAAAAAAATTGTGTTATCTAGTTACTTTTTTTGAAAAGAGAAGTAACACTCAGGCAATTAACGCCTACTACTATTACTAGGTGTTACCTTCTTTTAGGAAAGGGATAGTGATAGAGAAGACAGGTGGTGAAGGGAGAGATAGAGGAAAGCTTCATTCTTTTACAACTCTGCTTTTTTGCACGTTTTTGATAATGCAGTGTTGCTGCGCCATCTGGTGTCAAATGAGGCGTATAAATAATGGCAAAATCAAGTTTAAGTTTTTCAGCTCTGAAACCGTCTGCTCTATTTTGCTGATTTTCAATACCAATCTAAGTTGGACCATTTCTGACACACCAGTCCAAGAACGAAGTCTCTAGCTTTTCTGGGAGCTTCGGAAACCCGATTTCACGTACACCAGACGGACAGACGGACATCGCTTATTCGTCTTCCCTATTCATAAGGACCCAGAATGTATATATTTTATGGGTCGCATGTGAATATTATGGAAATTACACACGGAATGACAAACCTATACATATATAACCTTTTCCATTTTTGGTAAAGGGTATAAAAATCGGCCCTGTTCTGTAAACTGATCGATTTGAAATCGCACGATCTTAGAAAACTAACTCGGACAATAAAAATATTTTTTTTTTAAATTTTTTTATTACACAGATTCTCAAATATCATATCTGAACGAAAATTATCGTGTATGATTTTAAACACGTCTGCCGGATCATTATTAATTTTTTGAAATTGAGAAATTTACGGTCTTACATTTTACTCTTCTAGGAGCTCTTCAGGGGAAGTTATGAGAATGTTCTTGGATTTTTAGCCCTTTATCCCCGAACTTTGGCCTCGATGCGGCTCGTGTTAATATTAAAATACCGAGTTGCATTTTTTTACTTTTTTTTTGCTTAAAGCAACACTGTAAACGGGTCCTGCATTAAATAATGCAATTTTTCGAAAATAAGGACCAGTCTAATGTATATTAATAAAAATTAGATTGACGTAGTTAAGTCTTATTAAAGCTGTTCAGGGGCAAATACGAGGTTGTTCTTGGATTTTTAGCTCTTCATACCGAACTTTGACTTCGGTGCGGCTCGTGTCAATATTAAAAAGCCGAGTTGAAAATGTTTATTTTTTTGCTAAAAGGAACAAGTTAAGAGGTTATAAAATAAGGACCATTCTAATGTTCTGAACTTTGGCCCACTTTAAATTTTAACACAATAATATTTCACGTGCTTCTACTTGACCGACTTTTATGAAGCTTGGCGCTCACCCTGAACTCTATAAAAGAATCAAACTTGCGTTAAAAAAATTGGGCGGGAAACGCCCATTAAAATTTGATATTATATTTCGCGTGCTTCCACTTGAGCGATTTTTATGAAACTTGAAAGATACTCAATCTTGAATTTAAAAAAGTGGGCGGGGTCAAGCCCATGAAAGTTTACTACTAAATTATCTATATGTATTTCTACATATCCGATTCCCACGAAACTTGTCAAACAGTTTTGGCTCTTAGAATTACATAATTTTGTGTTTAAAGAAATGGCCGGGGCCATGCTCATTGAATTTAAAACAGTTGAAGTTTTCCTTACGACCCTTTTCACAATGTACAATTAAAAGCAGGGACTTTAACGGCAAGTTTTGTATGAAGAACATGAAACTTGAATATAGAAAAGTGGGCGGACATTAATATATGCACAATTTGGACGTTAACACGCCCCATATAAATATTCTTACTAATATTTGTTTGTTTGTTTGTGACGCTTTCACGCCCAAACTGCTACACCGATTTTGAAAATTCTTACACCAATGGAAAGCTACATCACCACCGTCAAATATAGGATATTTTTATCCAGTTCGGAACCGGTTTTTCTATACTTCGTACGGATATTTTCCGAAGAACACATTTTTGGACTGCTTAAAGTAATTTTCGTTTCGGATTTGATTGTTTAACCGTTTTTAAACCTGGTATTTATGTATTTTTTAAACACTAATCAATTAAATAAAACATTTTTATATTTGTTACCTTTAATGCTATTCGAAATATGCATATCGTTTTATAATCAGATCTGTAGTTAAAATGATGTAAGATTTATTGTCATTAGGCGCCGCTGTTAGTGAGATATTTCAAATAAATAAGCAAGAATAATACATACATTTTCACAATACATCTGCATGTACATCTTGTATATAGTATTTTGCAAAAAGCAAAATACTATTTTTAGGATTGAAAATGGCAGCTTCACCAAAACCCCATACGTCGTCGTCTCAAATTTCTATTCTTGTATTAAAACAACTCCAGTTTCAGAAATGTAATTTAAAAATCCAAAAAAAACATTCTTTGTAAAGAAGAGTAGTGTATTTCTATGCTAGTTTTTATATTATTGAATTTATTTTACTACTTCTGTAAAATAAAAAAATGTTACAATCTTTCATATTTTAGGTGACGATATTCTATATATATTCTTTTATTGTGATTTTAACTTATTTTAAACATTACGGCATTATATATCAAGTATATGTAGTAAACATTTATATGTGAATATATTCATAAATATTTTCTCGAGCTAAAACTTTATACATTTTAAAATTTAACATTAAATATTAAGTTGCAAAATGCCCCGGGGGAGCAATATAAAACATCTGACCTTTAAATGTACAATTTATAAATACATTGTTTATGTATGCTTGTGTGGGGTGGGGTATGTAAAAAAAATATAAATTTGCTTGTTAAAAAATATACTGATGTATAACATAAATGGTTAGAATCCTGTTCATGGAACAGGCATTATGCTAAATATCAACTATTACTTTTTTGTTAAAAACGATTCAAACTTAATGGAGTGATTTAGAAACCTGTGCTATGGTTGGAAGCTAAATGGTGGATTACTATTGCTGTTGCTGCTATCGGCAGAACTTAAGGTTTCCGGTGTTGCCTCTTTGGCTTGCAGACGAGAAATATTCGGATCCTTTTTATCTTTGCGATCACGCTCTTTGTCCTTGTCCTTTTCTTTGTTGTGCTTGTGTTTATGTTTGTGTTTGTGTTTCTTTTTGTCCTTCTTTTTCTTTTTCTACAATTGCAATGGAAATTAGGATAATTTTAAAATAACTACATATTTAAGTGCTTATTTATAAAAGTTATTAAGGCTTTATTATAAAGGCTTTTAATAAGAAAAATTTTTTATGAAAACCAGTTTTATAAACCCTTTATAAAGCCTTAATAATTTTTATAAATAAGGCTGTTACTGTTTAACTATGTATGTATTATGCAACTCACCTTAGAGGTACTCTCCATTTTATGTTTGAACTCACTATCAGCTTTTGCCGAATCAAAACTACTATCCATACGCATCATTGTCGACTCCGATACATCTATAATGGATATAGAATTTTCATCTTCATCGTATGCCTCACTTTTAAGTTTTTTGCTTTCGGGTGCACAACTTTCTGTCGTCTCACTGTCGATTACCGTCAAGGTTACTTCTTCTTTGGACACTTCTGTAGCCTCAGCTTCAAAAACTTCATCTTTAATTATTTCATTAACAACTTGTATTTCCTCCTGCGTCTCAATTTTAATCATTTCATCTGCTACTGCAAAAGCTTCTGATGCCGTTCTCTTAAGACTGCTCGGTGGAGAAGGTTTTTGCTCTAAAACCTCATCATTTTCGTCATTTCTAGTCGCTTCAGGCTTCACCTCGGGCGGCGGTGGTGTTTTAGTCACACTTGTCACGGATTTTTTCATTGTACCCTCTCGTACAAAATCTTTGTACATACTATTCATTTCTGCAGACTGCAAGCATAAGGGACGTTTTGTGCCGTAAAGGGCATAATATAAGTCCACCATATCACAGCGAAGTTTTGTATCAAACGCCAATTTATTGCTAAATAAATATTTGTTGTCATTTTTAGAAGTGAAATTTGTTTGATGTGTATATATGTATGTGTTAGTTATTTTCAGATCAACCAAAAATAAGATATATGTATGTAATAAAAAAAATAGAAAATATACTTTAAAAAGCTGTAAAATATGCTGTAACAAATCGATGCAGAAATTAAAAAAAAAGTTCTTAATCGTATGAAAACAACAAATTAAATTAGTACAAAATATGATACATTCAGCCCAACTATTAACTAATTTACTCGTATGTACATTAAGCATTTTGTTCATGAAATTTCATGAATTTTGTTGCACGAAATTTTTTTTAGTTAATTATTATTTTTCGAACTGTATTTGTTTCTTAAATTCTTATGAATTGAATTCTTATGAATTGAATTAGATTAATTCAATTCATAAGAAATTTTTTTTCTATTTCCTAATTCCAGTGCTATAGAAGAGAATTTTCTATAAAAAAGGACGTAGAATGAATCTCTGATGCATTTTTCATGAAATTAGTTGCATGAAAATTTTTCATTTGTCGGTAGCAGGCCTGGAGATGCAACTCAGATCAAAAAAGTTGCCAAAAATGCTTCAGAGATTTATGCTACGTAATTTTTTATACATCATACTCTTTTATAGCGCTGCGATCAGCGAATAAAAAAGTTTTGTGCAACAAAATTCATGAAATGTTATGAAAAAATTTTTAAACCCCTCAATAATCAATTTCAATGTATTTTTAATAAAAACGTTATTTTACTAATTAAGTAAAATAATAATTTGGGATTATTAGTGCGTTAATAAACGTTAAACTTATATAGTATTTTTGGTTGCCCTGGATTTATTATTCATTTCATTTGTAGCTCTAGTGTTTAATGCTAAAAATTATGTATATTGGGTAGAAAAAATATAAGCACTCACTTCATATTCTTCCACAATCTTTCCACCAATTCAGGACGATCTAAGCGACTGGATCTTGATTCCCTCGTAAAGGGTGGATTGTCAATTAACAACTGAGCCAGCGCATGACGGGCTGCTGGATCGGGATCTGTTTCTAACAGTGTTATTAGATGATCCAAATCTTCCCACCTGCCATCGACTTTAACAAAGTCCACCAAACATTCCATGGCAGCAATACGTAAATCTATATATTGGCCATAGGCAGCGTAACAGCGATATATTTTAGGCAATGACGGTAAATGGCCACATTTTTGTAATTTACGTATGACTTTTAAACATGACACTGACACCATGTACTTATATGAAGGCAAATGTTTTTCTAAATTCAATAAACGTGTGACCTCCTCCAGCACTAATCTAACGTTTAAAAATTAATGTTTAATAAAAGTTATCACACATTTTGAATTAAACGCTTAGTAAACATACTTGGCATCTGCTGATAAACTATCTGAAGTAATGATAGTGCCTCTTAATGATACCGATACAACAGGTGTTATTGAATTGCCCAATGCATCTACCAAAGCAGATCTATAGTAAACATCACTGTAATGATTACGTGTATTATCATTATATTTGAAAAGATCAAACAGGAAACGTATTACTTCGGGCGGACAAATGCCATGAGAGGTGCGAAGACCTAAAATGATCATTTTTATTTAAAAAGAAAACAATATAAAATTAAGAAAGACAAAAGTTTACCTGCCATAGCTACTGGTATGACTTTCTGCAGAAAATACAATTGAAAATTTGCAAAATTATTTTGCTTAATAATATGGGGTGCGCTAAATGAACCAAAAAATTTGCGAAATATATTTAACATGGCCGGTGGGCCACTCCATTGCGTAACCATTTGGTTAGCCACCTGCAATGTAGATAATTTGCAAATATTACATTACCGCTTGCATATTTATTAAAGAAAATTATTTTTACTTTAGTCAAACAATCCGCTGCCTCACATCTCACTTTATAAAAACAATGTTCACTCTCTATGGCGTCTGTTAGAGCAGAGCGTGTAGCATTTGTGGGATATTTTTCTAAAGCTTTAATCGCTTCAAACTGTGCGGTGACATCACGTTCATGTCGCAATTGAAATTGCCACTGAAAATCGGGTTGTTCTATATTTAGATCTCGTATCAAAATCATTTCGGGATCAAGACGTATCCACAGAACAGGCGAGTCACTAAAATATAATAATTAATCGAGTAATTTGGATTAAAGTTAAAAAAAAACTTACTCCATAGGCGATAAATCCATATCGACTTCCTCTCCCGTACACAAAGGAATCTTCTTTTTCTTATTACGTCTACTTTTCGAATGACAAGTGATATCGGCCTTTACCACTGTATTTTCTATCTGTAACATATGCTTAAAGGTACCATCCAATTCTTGTAGTTGCACTAATAGCGGTCCATTGTATTTGCGCACGCCACGTTGGTTGACAAAGTCCTGTCGTATTTCCAATTCAATTGTATTGCGTTTACGATTGAAAACTGATGTAAGGGAAAACTTTGCATGGCCACCTGTTCTTACCCATTGATCCATAAAAACCGACATATCTTTACCGGTTACAGTAAATATTGCCTTAATAAAAATATTTGTAGAAATGAGAAGATGATGCCACAATCCCGAACCGATTTTCGTAGATGCTGCATTGGTGGCTAAAGCCAATTGTTTATTAAATACCTGTGAAAAAATTAATTCGATCAATCATTGATTGAGTTCAGTCATGTATTATTGCCAAAATTTCTATAATTAGCTTTAGTATTTTTTAAATTCTTTATTAATTTCAATGTCAATGTTTCCACACATTTAAAATTTCGTGAAAACTATGGGCCTTATTGTGAGTGTCGTGTTACGAATTCGACTAGACTAAAGAACATTGCAATATTTTCTCTTTAATCTAGTACAAAATCGTCGTAGTCGAAATACGATAGTCGTGATTAGGCTCTATATTTTATTAGTTCTTTGCAAAATAATTTACATAAATATTTGGTATTTATTATATATTATGAATCTAATATTATGAATCTAATATTCCCCTATATCGTGGTCAGCATATTTCGAATTCAACTACGACACTTTGGTGCTACAATGAATAACAAATATTGCGATGTTCTTTAAGCTATTACAATATTGCCGTAGTGGAAGTTGAAATACGCCAATCACGATAAGGCCAATTATTTTTGTTATGATAATATTCAATAACATTTTGAGAGTTTTTCTATACAAATTCGAAGTTTTTTTAGCTTTTCTCAACAATTTTCTTTATTGAAGTCGACTGATGAGTTTCTTAAGTAAAAATTAAGTGCAAATAGACGTTTCTTCTTCTTTCCAAAAAGCAAGTGACTTATTTATTACTTTTTAAGATATAAAAAAATCTTACCTGTATCAACAGCTCTTGACCAATACGATGCTCTAACATTCTTATTACCAAATGAGCCTTTCGTCTCATTGCTTCAACATATTTCGGTGACACGGTGTGCAAACTTTTTATGGGGAAATAGTGAACTATTTCCTGCTGTTTTGCAGCGGCTGCCGAAGGATTTGTACCACTTACGGGCAAGGGTGCAGGCGGCTGGCTACAATCCAATATAATTCCTCCATATTGTTCTTCATATTTTACCACACGAGCCAATTCCTTTTGTATCCATTCACGATATTCATTATTGCCAAAACATTTACGCGAATAAAGACCACACAAATATTCCGCGATACCCTTGGCCAGCCAAGTGTCGGACCAATGGTGTGAAGTTATAAAGCAACCGAAAAATTGTTCAGCTACTGCCCGCGACATAAGAGTGCGGGAAACATAAGTCTGATCTATTATTGCAATACTGTGTAAGAGATGTACAGAAGCTATACTCATAGTGGCGTAAGCACTAATATCGGCATCTGCTTCATCTACAAAAACCTGTTTGTAGCATGAGAACGGATAGCGGGTAGACAGTGTTTCCTCTAAAAATTCGAAGGCTTCATGCAAATAACGCACGGTGTTTTTCAACAGAGGTAGTAACTGAGGCAAACAGAAATGTGTTACTTCATGCATATGGGGATCGACATAAATTTCAAATGGTCCCACGGCTAAAGCAATATTTGGAGCACAGACAGGTACTGTTAAGGAATAGTGATAGGTTTTCCTTCTCAAGTCCGGTGTCATAACAACCTCCATTAATTCACCACATGACACTGCTGTTAAATGCTTATCAACAGTAAACTCCAATTTCCACGTGCAGGGATCGGCAAAACTGTCTACACAAGGAAACCATAGGCGCGTAGAATTCTCGTAAGCATATGTAAACATATGGGCACTATTAGGTTGTGTTTCATCTTCACTTGTGGGTGGTATAACAAAGTGTATGCCACCCTGCAGACTTTCCAAAGAAAATTCTATGCCTATACGTAAACCTCGACCTTCCTGTATCATATGGTAGCCTTCAGGAGGTATTTGTATGAGAAGCTCACCAGAATTGACATCTGGGTCCGTTTTTTGGGCAGCGGTTAAATGATTTTTAGACAATGTTTCCAAAGAACGCCTACAAGCAAACAAGTTATTTTAAACACTTCATAGAATATAAAATGTCTTACGTTTTTGCATCTCCTTGACAAATATCCAAAAAAGGATCAAAGTAAACGAAATCTGCCTCACAAACATCATTAAGTAGCACTCTATATATGCGACACTGTTTTGCATTCAATCTTATAATTCTCAAATTTTCTTTCGTTGGTACAATAGTTAGTTCCACAGCACCCTTCAAGTAAAAATAAATTATTTTCCACATACATATTTTTACATTTGCTTACTTACAATGATGCTTTTCCTTTCGAAACTAATGCCGGTCAAACTAACAATTTGATGGGCCGTGCTGGTTGATATGCAAAAACAAAACTTTTATAAATATTAAATAAATTTTTATCTACTTCATAATACTTATAATTTAAATGGTCTAAGCGGCTGTTCTTTTTGTTGATTTTCACTAGTCGTTTCCATTTTTGTTAACTTTACTAAAATGAATTAAGAAATTTCCACCAATTAATGCATTTTTCACAAAACTATGTTGTTTCTTGTTGTTGCAATGTTTACATTAAAATTTTACTCTCACATTGTTGCAAAAAGTAGTAGTAGAAAAATAGTACTATTTTATCAAGCAAGTTAATGGGCCGATAAGGCAGTGCTGCAGTGCCATTGAGGTAGTTTACACGAGACTAATTTTTATGCGGCACAATTTTTGTTTTTTTAAGAACACACGAGACTAATTCTTCCGAGATAAAAATGTATACGTATTCACAGCTTTGTGTGTGTTAGTGTTTTTCGTATTCATTTAACACTTGCAGATTTTTAAGTTGTGTGTGTATTGGTTTTGTGCTGCTAATGCGGGGTTGTAGCTGGTTGAAAAATTATGCCAAACACAAAACCCCTCTCTTTGCCTCTCTCACCCACAAACTGGCATGTTATGCCAACACAATTAATCCCGTGTAAATCAGCGCATTTAAATTAACTGTAAACAAGTTTAATCCGTTCAGGATAACGGCGCTTTTGTAATGACGCATTAAAATTGAACATTGTGGAAAAAACAAGCAGAAAAAAGGAAAAATCTTAATTAAACCCTACTAATCTCAAGTAGTTTTGAAAAAGTAATAGTTCTAGCCATGAAAACCATCAAGTTCAGGTATTTATTCAAATGTTTTTCTCAAAATTGATACCAAAATTATTTGTGAAAGTACTTTTATTTTTAATGTTCATATTGGAAGTGCAGAAAAAATGAATTCTCTCAATTGACATAGATTTATTACTTGCGTTCAAATAAGCATCAATTTTAATTTAGAGATTGAACAATTGATCGGTATTGTAGAAAATTGTTTGCTGCGCATCGTGCGCCTCAGAAGTTATGTACGAATTAATAATAGCCTTACGCTATTAGCACTTAATATTTTTATTGCTGTTGTTTTTGGTACCTGCCATGTTCCAGATCACCATATCACTTGTTCGTAAATTTTTTAAACAAATTCAACTCCTGAACTTGTTGGACTCTTTCCTGTTTTTGTGGTTTAACTCTGTAATTCGAAACGAAAGAAATTGCTTTCGTTTGTATGTTAATTACATGCTAATTCTAAAGCATTTTCTTTAGTTTGGAATTACAGAGTAGACCCCCTGAACATGATACAGTAAAGGCCATATCGCTGGGTGATTTCAAGGTTATACCAAACAGCTAGTATTCGAATTGCTTCAAATGTGGTACAGAGGTATTATATACATATTTAATTCATATGAATTAGGCGTATTTTTTGTACGAACATTGTTCGAAAAGAATAGTGGTTCTTGGACAAACTGCACATGAATAACTGCAAACTTCAAACTGTTAGGATTGGAATGGAATATTTCTAACGGTTACCTTGTGTGTTACTGTTATGACAACCAGTATTTTGTTTATTTTTTAATTCTAAAATTAATCACATCATACATACATATATCATATAATTTCTCACATTATGGCCTATGATGAAGACAAACCGAAAAAACTCACTTTAGAATCGCTATTCCATCTTTACTCTAATTACAACGTTGTATCATTCGATTTAGATAATGTGGACTATGATTGTATATTATTGTCGCAAATTGATTATTGGTTGGATCAGGCAAAACTTTTAAGAACAACATTTAGCTTAACTGAAACTGGCTTAACGTATATGAAGTTTAGGTAAAGTTGGGTTTAAAATTAATCGCATTTGAATGAAAAAAAAAAGAAATATTTTTAAGGAAATGGCGTTTGGATTATGAAGACTTTCAGGAGTTTTTGAAATTAGTATGTGCTGAAAAAAATATTACAGTGGATGATGTTAAGTTACTGCTGTTGGAAGCAGGTGTACCAGGAGCTGCAGCTGATACGGTGGTGATAATAAAATAAAAATAAATATAAAGAATATTTTAACCTAATCTTCTTAATATATTAAAAACCGACAAGACAATTGCAAATTGTGGCTATGATGTGTTGTGTTTATTTTTTCTTTCAAGTGTTTTTTCACTGTATGTACATATGTACATATGTATGTATATCCTAATTGTGCTAGGTACAAGAGAGGGTGGTAAGGGGGAAATCTCTTCTTCTCTGAAACTTAGGAGCTATTTAGATTTAATTTAAAACATAGATACATACAGTTAAGGAATTAATTCTACATACACCCATAATTTTTGGGGTTTAAGGAAACTTTGGAAGAAATTCAAAAAATTAATTATGCCAATATTTAGGGTGCTAATAAATATGTTTATACAAAAAATAAAAAATGAAAATATAATTATAATAACAACAATAAAAGCAAAAATATTCAAAATCCATAGGAAAAAAATGTACATACAGGCAAAAAATACGTGCAAAATGTTCGATGTCGTCAACTTGTTTGAAAATTCTGTGATTTCCGGTACCAAGCCGTCAACAAATGGCATCCGAATATGGTCTAATATGTTCTTAACAAGGCAACAATTGATATTAACCTCGAAAGAATAAAAAAATTTACCATTGATGATTGATTTTCGTTAAAAATCGAGTTTCAAAATATATGTCGCTTAAGCTTTTTTTGACGGTTATGGTTCGATAATTGCCCTGATAATGTTATAAAACTGAACCCCCGACAGACTTCGTTCTGTCAATAAATTGGTTTAACAGTCTTGGAAGCGTAGAAATCGTCCCTACCAACTAGTTTTAGTTTAAAAAAGATGTATGTACAAACTTTTTGAATCTTTTACAAATAAAAATTACTGAAGTTGGCTTTCTCTTTAATTTTATTTTTCTTTATTTACAATAAATGGTATCGTAGTGTAATAATAATCGATCTATATATTTAATTTTAATGTATAATAATTGTTTGTTTTTCACAAATACTTTTTTCTATTTTATTAGCAAATATTACTTTTTTAACTGCATTAAAAATTATTACCATTTTATTTGTTGCATCTGCTTATTTTTCGTTTTCAACTGAATGAGAAAAAAATTAATACATAATTAAAAAATACAAGTAAATAATATGTATATTAGATTATGTATACGTATATAAGTATGTATGTATATTTATGTGTATAAAAATGAAAAAAATTAAATATATGTATGTATGTGTGTGTTTATGCATAAACAATTATAAAATAAAAAAATAGATGAAAAATTATTTGAGAAAAACAAATATAAATTTATAGAAATAAATTCCATAAGGTAGAATTTTGCGTATTTTAACAAGATAAACAAGCTGACGTTTTATCAACTTTCTTATGCATACATCAAGTATCCTAAATTTAAAAAAAAAATACCCATAAAGAGAAACAAACAATAATCCATTAAGAGATACAAGCAAACAAGTAGAAAATATTTATATACATATGTATGTATGTATGTATGTTTATTTTTTTTTATTTAAAAAAAAACATAAATAATTAAAAGCGATTATAAAACAACTCTCTAAACCATTCATTTAAAATATTGTGCATAAGCTCAATTTCTTTACGAAGTCTTCGTAACCAGGATATTTAATATTGCTTTCTTCATTTGCTAAAAGCAGAGAAACTTAGCTTATTATATTTATTATTGATGAATGGTTTGATTAATTGAAATATGAAGTTTGGCTAAACAAACATTAATCATTGAAAATTTGTATAAAAAACTTTTAGCTGTAAAAGTTTCACACAAATTTTACACACAAGACTTTGTTTGCATCAAGCTTTAAGAGTTTTTTTATTAATATGTATAACTAAAATTTAATCAGCAATTTTCCAACTCCGCAAAAGAACTTTAATAATTAAAGTAGATAGATTAGCATGTATTATCGAAAGGCATTTTGTTGTAATTGTTCTTTAACATTTTATTTCTTTTATAGATGTTATTTATTAATATTTGCTTAAAATCTAAAAGGTTGAAGAAAAAAAATATAAAAAAATACTAAAAACATTTAATAAATGTTAGTCTAATGTGACAAACATTTAATTAAATGGTTTCTTTATTTCATATAAACTAATTACATGATTTTATTATTTATGTGTGTATTTAGCACGTGACATCAAATTATTTAATTATATTTGCTTCACATAATAAAAAAAAAGTGTATTTGAATTAATGAAAAATTTTGCATACATCATTGTGTCCACCCATTTATAAATTTTAAAGTTTAATCAGCTCATTTTGCTGGTTGTTATGGTTTTTAGGGCTTTAAAGTTTCTTCTAGATTATTTATGATTTCTAATTAGAAATATGCTTTTGTTGTTCATAATCTTATTTATTTGTTTTTATTATTATTATATATGTAAACAATTTCAAAGTTGTTTTTTTTTTCTTTTGTTTGTTTCAAAGTAAAAAATAAAATATTTTTCATTCATATAAGATAATTTTTGTTTAATATCGAAAGGAATGTAGCAACGTTTTAAATACATTCTTACATGGGGCCATCAACATGGCTCACTTTTAAACCGAAATAATAAAGCGAGCGCGCACATAAGAAAAAGCTTACTAAAAATATTCCAATATATGCCACATAAATTCCCGCATGATCCTGCAAAAGTAAAGTGATTTTTTTAATAAAAATGTTTTATTGGTAAAATTGTCTATTATGCTCAATAAAAAAAAATCGTGAGTTTCTGTTTTTTTTAATATTCTTTATAAAATGTTAAAAAAAATATAAAAAGAACAAACGACAATGGCAAGACTGTTGTAAATTTAGAGATGGTAAAATTGAGCTTTCATTATAAAAAAGCTTTCAGCAAATTGTAATACGATGAATCAAAACAATTCACATATTCCATTAGCACTGAAAATCTGACTGTATAAAGCAGAAATCTACATGAACTGACACCACACACCAAATACAAAGAACGCTGCTGATGAAGGTGTGTTGTTCCGTTCTGCTAGTGTTTGTCAGAATATTTAGTTAGCTTTGGTGTTACTTTTTCCTAAAAATTTATCACATGTAATTTGGCTTAAGCGGGTGTTAGACACGTCAATATTCAGCTTCAATATTTGTCTTTGTGTGCGTTTGTTTACCAAAAATAGTCACACATATACTATTGTTGCGAATATTTTTTGTAAACAAGCGCACACAACCGAATATATTGAAGCTGAATATTGACGTGTCTAGCACCCACTTTACAGAACGATATAAACTTTTTCGCCTAATCAAATCATAAATAAACAAATAAAGTTCGAACAATACTAAACTAACTAAAATATATATATATTATAATATATTATAATATATATATATATATTTATAATAAAGCTAGAAAATGAAATAAAGCCCGAGCAAATTCAAGATGAAATAAAGCCCAAAAAAAATTAAATAAGGCCCAATTAAAAATTCCTTAGTTTTATTGGGCCTTATTTTATTTTCTTATTTGAGCGTTATTTCCTTGGGCCTTATTTCACAGCGCCTCAATATTTATAGAAATGTGCAACTCACCTGGGCATAACGATGTGTACCAGCTGTTATGCCAATTCCAGCAAATAATACGAGTAAGCCTACAATGACAAAAATTATGCCACGGCCACATGCAAAACGGGAACCCACTGATGACACTTTCCTACAATGAGGGCAACGAGCCAGAGAGTTGTGAAAGGTATTAAACTGTAAAAAAGAAGGAAATAAATAAATGATTTAAACCAGATTTAGCCTATTAGATCCGTTTCAAAGAAACAAACCAAAAATGTGTCCGAACAGTGGCCGCATGTTACACGACACATACCCGGCATGGTGGGCACAGGTGGGGTTACTGGGCTGGGTGCTAAATTAATAATACGCTTGCAATTGGGTCTTGGACAAGCGATGCGTTGGGATGAGCTTTTGCATATTAGCAAACAGTTGCAAGGGCAACGTACATACTTTTTGCCAGGTGGAGCGTTGCGTATGGGCTATAAATTGAAATATTGCATGCAATCGTGTTAAATAAAAATCAAAAACAAAAAATAAAAGGAAGTGATTAAAAACTTACTGTTGCTTCATTGCACTGAGGGCATTTAACAACGTGTTGGTCGCGTTTTGAGGTAATATCAATCATACCTTGACAGACGCGACAAGTAACCATGGGCACACCACCAGCTGAGCCCTGCTGATAAGGTGGTGGAACTTCATCGGGTCCAATAAACGGTACATTCGATTGTGCGACACCACCTATGTATGTAAATTAAGAGTGCAGATTTAAATTTATGAAACATTTATACATACAACAAAAAACATAATTTTTTTTAATCTATGCGATACTTCTGATTGTCTACATTTCCTACATAATTCATTTGTAATTCACAATTTTAGTTTACCAAATGAATATGGTTCTTCTATCATTTTAACGAAGACAGTTCTATGTATCTTTGATAGTTCAACAAAGATTTCTTTTATTAGATTCTTCGTATTAAAGATTAATAAATTTATTTAATTGCAAATTAGTGCCAATGTTAATTTAACAATATGAGTATGAATTGTTGAAATGAATGAACTAAATTTATAAAATGTGAAAACAATTGATGATTTCATTATCAACAAAAAAAAAACAGAAGAAAGAAATTATCAGTTCTTGAAAAGAAACTCCATCAAAACAGTTTGTTCTTTTTGCACTTTTTTTTTCTTTTTTGTCTACGGAATAATACAATGTGAAATCGACAATAATAAATATTTTTATATAAAAACATCTGTTCAAAATGAACTTTACATTGGGTTAAGGTGCACATGCTACCGGTTAGTAGACTTGGGTCAAGCTAGCGAACGATTGCGACCTTAGTCTACCGGTTAGTATCAAGTCAATCATATCAAGTGGAATGTGATGCCATTCCTTCCGGTTTTGAAATATGTATATGTTAAATTTTTCTCATTTCGAGTTTATGATGTGCAATTGTTGTATGTATTTTAAATGCTTTTAAAAGAGCCTAAAATTTTCTTGGAAAAATATGGACAAATATAATTTTTTTCTAAAACTACAACAAACTTTTACCTTTTTCCAACTTTTACCTTTTTAAAGTAGTCTAACATTTTTTTTTTTAAATATGGACAATTATAATTTTTTTTTAACTACAACACAACTTTTACCTTTTTCCCAAGATAATTATTTTCAAAAAGACCTCTTTTTGGCCATACGCTGTGATTCATGAAAAATGCAGATGCATGTATTTATATTCAAAAGTAAAATATAATTTGATTGCATCAATAAAATGCATCGTTGCAACTATGCAAAACATTTTTGTTCAAAATTTTATCGACTATTTTTTAAAAATTTAATTTCCGATCAAATAGATAAAACTCTTCTAAAGTTATGCTAATATTTAATTTTTGAGATATCGGTATACATAGTTCAAAAACTAGAGCTGATAAAAAAAATTCAGCTAGTAGATTTGGTTTCAGCGTCGTAAGTAAACAAAACATTAAAACTGCCTTGTTGGTCAGTAGGCAATGTACTAACTAGCCTAGTAGTCGGATGGTCGGAGAGTCGCAGGTTCGATGCCTGCCGGAGACTTTGGGTGTTAAAAAAAAACTTTCTCATATACTTAATTGTTAAGAATTACAGTCAGTTTTCCACAAGAAAAAATAGAAAATCAATAAAAAAAATTAGTACTTTTCATATAAATTTTCTACACAAGACGTCCCCATCTGGGTTGTGGAAACAGTGGGTAATTTTATATTTTTGAGCTATTAAAACAAATAAGTGAATGTTTGGAAAAGTTTTCATCGTTTTGTCATCTACTGTATGTGTTTATATACATACATACATATGTACAGATTTGCAAAACATGAAGATATTTTATTTTAATGTTATCATAGAATTTACTTTTATACGAGCATACATACATAACACTTAACATATTTATAAAATGCGAGATTAAATTATTTTTTATGTTTTTCTCACTAATGATTATTCCAATTTTAAAATATATTACACACATACTTTTATTCCATTCCCGAAGCTCTAGGAAGTAAGAACATACTAAATATGTATGTACATATGCAAATAAATACATATTTATGAGTATACATACATATATTCCTTCGAGTGGTTTGAATTTTTTATGAATTTTTATTAAAACGTTATGATTAAATTAAAAAGTGTGACCATTATGTAGTTTTCAAAACAAAACAAGTAAGAGTGCTATATTCGGCTGTGCCGAATCTTATATACCCTTTACCAACGTACGTACATATATATAGTATACAGACACGTACATACATATTTGTTTTGTGAAAAAATTTATAATTTTTTTAAAGTTTCCATCTTTGGAGCTATAATTTTCATTTTTCAAATTTCATACACCAAACTTTTCTTTCAGAAGCATAAAATATATTCAATTTATAAAGAAAAAGAAAAAAAAAACAAAAAGTGTAAGTTTTCCAACCCTGGAGTCATAATTTTGGATTTTTCTGATTATTGTTACCAATCTAGTTCTTTAAAAAAATACATAAAATATGTTAAGTGAAAAAAGCAAGAACGAAATAAGCAAAAACTTAGTTTCATTTAATTCCTTTAATACTAAAAAAATCAGTTAAGTGCGACTTTGAATCGCGCACGAAAGGAAGGTTTTTTGCTTTTTTTTAAGTTTTTTCAGTTAAAACGATTTTTTCAGTTTTGTCGCTTTTTTCTCGTTTTGGCGATTTTTTTCTGTTTTTTAGTTTTTTTTTCGTTTTGGCGATTTTTTTTTCTTTTTTTGGCGATTTTTTTTCATTTTGGCGATTTTTTTCTGTTTTTTAGGTTTTTTTTTTCGTTTTAGCGATATTTTTCATTTTGGCGATTTTTTTTTCATTTTAGCAATTTTTTCGTTTTTTTGCGATTTATTTTAGTCTTAGAAATTTTCTTTTAATTTAGTGCTTTTTTCATTTTGGCGATTTTTTTCTGTTTTTTTTTTTGGGTTTTTTTCGTTTTGGTGATTTTTTTTCATTTTGGCGATTTTTTTTATCATTTTGGCGATTTTTTTCTGTTTTTAGGTTTTTTTTTCGTTTTGGTGATTTTTTTCATTTTGGCGATTTTTTTTTCATTTTGGCGATTTTCTTTCATTTTGGCGATTTTTGATTTCATTTTAGCAATTTTTCAATTTTTTTGCGATTTATTTTAGTCTTAGAAATTTTTTTTTAATTTGGTGCTTTTTTTCGTTTTGGCGATTTTTTGTCTGTTATTTAGGTTTTTTTCTTTTTTTGGCGATTTTTTTCATTTTGGCGATTTTTTTCTGTTTTTTAGGGTATTTTTCGTTTTGGCGATTTTTTTTCATTTTGACGATTTTTTTCTGTTTTTTAGGGTTTTTTTTTCGTTTTGGTGATTTTTTTCGTTTTGGCGATTTTTTTTCATTTTGACGATTTTTTTTCTGTTTTTTATGGTTTTTTTTTGTTTTGATTATTTTTTTTCATTTTGGCGATTTTTTTTTCATTTTTGCGATTTTTTTCTGTTTTTTTTTCGTTTTGGCGATTTTTTTTTCATTTTAGCATTTTTCCGTTTATTTTGCGATTTATTTTAGTTTTATAATTTTTTTTTTAATTTGGTGCTTTTTTTCGTTTTGGCGATTTTTTCTTGTTTTTGGCGATTTTTTTCGGTTTGGCGATTTTATAATTTTTTATTTTTTCAGTTTTACCGTTTTTGAAAATTTCAAGAGTTTTGCTCTTACGGTTTCCAAGATACAGCAAATTGTCAAAATTACATAGTCAAAATTGCATTAACTGATGGAACACCCTTTAATTTAAATTTTTTTAAATTTTTGTGTTAATTTTTGTAGTCTGTATAAAAATACACTAACCTTACAAATTTCAAGTGTATATACATACATACAATTGTATATATACTACATAGGATTTTAAAATTTTTCGTTGCTCGTTTTGGAACACCCTTTAATTTCCAATTATCATGTATTTGTTGTTGTAGCGGCCAAAGGTCTACGTACTGTGTCCAAATTTCAGGTCTGTAGCTCTTACGGTTCTCGAGAAAATACTAATATAGTTCTAGACATAGTTCATTTTACATAACACAAAAAGTTAAAGTTTTCCAACCCTGGAAACGTCTTTTTAATTTTTTTGTATTTTTTTTATTTAAAATTCCAATTTTAGTCGTACTGAAGTGTAAAATATGTACATTTATTAAAAAAAATAAAAATTTGTTTTCGGGAGTTACTTTTATATGGCAAAATGAAGTTTAAGTTTTCCAGCTCTGCAATCGTCTGCCCGATTTTGCTGAATTTCAATACCAATCTATTTTGGAAAATTTCTGACACACCAGTCCAAGAACGAAGTCTCTAGCTCTTCTGGGAGCTTCGGAAAACCGATTTCACGTACAGACAGACGGACAGACGGACAGACGGACATCGCTTATTCGTCTTCCCTATGCATAAGGATCCAGAATATATATATTATATGGGTCGCTTATTGATATTATAGAAATTACAAACGGAATGACAAACCTATATATACCCTTTTACCATTTTTGTTGGTAAAGGGTATAAAAAGGTTCAAAAATTAAAAAAAAAGGATTTTCAAAGTCGTCTGCTTCCTAAAATCTGTTTTTTACAATAGAATCGTAATAGAAAGATAGTATTATTAATTTATTGCAAGTTCCATTAAACACAATTTATAAGAATACGGATTTTTAAGTGAAAAGCAATTAAATAAAATTACAATATATTCAGAAATAACAATGTGTGTTTAAAGAGAGCTTAAAGGCTCAGTTAGCCGAATGTAATGTAATGTAATGTAACTTCAACGGCAGGAAGCAGCTGATCGATATTGTTATGTGAAAAGTAATGAAATTCGTTATGGAGATGTAATGTAACGTAACCAATTTTTCACATAAAAATATCGATCAGCTGGTTCCTACCTTTACAGTTACATTCCGTTACAGTTGGCCAACTGATCCTTAAATCTTTTTAATATACCTACATACAGCTGCTGTCAAAATAATATAATCTTCTATTATTATATAACTATTTACTAAAAAAAACTTAAAAAAAATCCAAGAAATAACAAAAGTTACAAATTTTAAAAACCCCCAATATATCTAGAAAATATGTGACATCTTCTAAACGGCTGGACCGATTTTCTTCAAACATGGTTAAGAACCATCTCGATCAAGTAACCTTTCAAACAGAGAAAACTAAATCAAAATCGGTCCAGCCGTTAAAAGTTAGATACATATCGGGTCACAAGTAGAAAGGCCCTAACTCAAATAACTTTAACTTTCAAGTGGTATTTTTTTGTGTGTAGCTTATAATTGCAAAAAATAGCAAGTATGCAAAAAAAATCTAAAATATTATATCTATGCATAATACACCAAGAATGGCAAAGTTGGTACAATTGTACCTTTTTGGTACTATTCGAACTCGGAAAATACAATAGTACACCAATGACTAGTTTAGTGCATTCAAGGAATCTCCTGTTTCACTCCGCATTTCTTTTCAAACTATTGCATATGTACGTCAATTTTCACTTTTGAACCATGAAATATTCTTCTCACTTAAAAACAGTCTTGTGAGAGCAAAACGCAGCGAGTAAATGAAAAAATTTGAACTCTTCTGAATTCGGATGATAGAGCATTTTAATTTTCATCTTAAACAGGTTTAATCATGTGCTTTAAATCCCAACATACAAGCAAAATTGTGAAAACGATTCGATAAATAAAAATTAATAAATAAATATGTAATTTTAACTAAAAAAAATCTTCTAGTACAATTAAGGTCAAAAAAGTACAATTTTTGAAAGCTGTTGGTACAATTTTAAAATTCTCAATGCTGATCTTGATATACACGTTATTTAAATAAACTTCTCCTCTTCTCCGCGATTCCGGCAATTAAGAAGAGGTGAAACGCTAAAAAAAAAATTTCGTTTCTAGACTTGTATTTCAAATTACCAACTGATTTTTAACATCTTAAACATTTCGAAGAGAGAATGAAAACAAAACAAAAAATTATATTCTCAATAAAAAAAGAGGCACAAACCTATAAAGAATTCTTCTGTATTAATTATTTTAATAAACTTAAAGAAGAGAGTTCATCGTGATAAGAACAAATATTTTTACTCGATACAAATGAAAAAATCCAGTAAAAATATTTAAAAAGAAATGCATTGGATAGTAATAAATATGTAAGTGGCAGAAAGTAATTATTGTTGTTTGGGGTGGGAATAATATCGAAAATAAATATGTAAACATACATACATATGCAAGCATACAGGAGATACTTTATTTGGAGTCGTTAATATTTGTGTACTTACATACATACGTATAAAAAAATACATACATACTTAACGTGATAACTTGTGAAATGAGTCACAGCCAGAATAACGTTGCAGAGTATTTTGATATGACACCAGAAAATTGTAAACAAAAGTCACACAATCCATTAAGGGCCGTTAACAGTTATCACAACACAATATATGTAATATGCTGCCGTTAAATTTGTTACATGCTCGTTATCGTACTTAGCTACTGTTCCATATGAATCTAAGTGTTTATTTATTGGCCTACGTAATCTTGAGAGACGTAGAAAATTTCAATCCACCCTTTTGGTTTATGACTATTATTAACGGATTCATTGACTTTCCTGATTTGCTTCATTCTATACCATTTTTTATACCTCCTAGAAATCTGATGTTGGTTTCCGTGCTTTCGTGTTTCTTAATGAAATTAATTTTAAATTACGAAGAGAATCAAAATGTTATATAGAATTCAGCACAGAGAAAAACGATTTCAAACTTTTTCTTTCTAAGGGCCATTATTAAAACTTAAACTTAGTTAAAATTAGGATTTCGTTGGACGCTATTCATTATTATAAATTTAATTTAACTTACCAGGAAGGATACTTTTGCCTTTAACTTTAAGCGCTCACTTTAGGTTAAGCTAAAATTGTACTGATGAAAATATTTTTATACGTCCGATAAAATCCTACTTTTAACTAACTTTAAGTTGTAATAATGGCCCTAAGTGTAATAAAGTAATATTGTTATTTAAAATTGTATATGTATATGCATTCATTCAGAAAGCAAGGCGAATTGACACAAGGTGGTCTTAATTTGCAACTCTGCGTATTCGCCTTGTATATTCGTTAGTGTAAAATTTCCTGTTGTCAAAATATTTCCTAACGTTTTGGTTGATTTGACAACAGAGAAGCTATGTCAGCTGGTGAATTAAGACCACCTTATGTGAATTCGCCTTGTTCAGAAAGTATCCTTTTATTTTTTGTTAGCGTTTTAGAATTTTTACCCTAAGCATACAAACAGTTTTAGCCTAATTTAGCAGTGAGTTTTAATCAAAACTCTTTAAGACTGAGCTGCGCAAAGTAGCACCAGAGTACCGAACATCATTCGGATTCTTATACAAACAAATACGCATACGCGAATACATTTCTCTCGTGTTTCTCTCGGTGGCCAGCTCTGCTTTAAGACCATCTTCAATTTTGCCATTTATGCAACTTCATGCCAGTTTTTCGTTATACATAAGGCTGTTTATTTTTAACGGATATTTTCAAATTCCCCGTACAGACTTACAATTTTTATTATTGCAATTTTGTAAAAATATGAAAATTTAACACCAAGAACCTTTTTTAAAGGGTTTATTTTACTAGAAATCTTTTTCCGACAAACCCTTGATTACTCTTTACTAAGCAATTATGTATCTTAATCGATTAAAGAACATAAGGAAAAAGTCAGTGAAACTGCTGCGACCGTCATAGGACATTAGCTTACATCCTTTCTCTACCGCAAAAATTTTTATACCTATTTCTTTTGAAAAAATGTTTAGTGCATTATTTTTGTGAATAATTTCTTGAACTGCATAAGTAGCTGTCAATGTTACTTGCTAGTCGTATTAAGTACAAATCAGTCCATCACCCTTATCGCGAATAAATAAATGTTCACGTGAAATTTGTTAACTTTCCTTAAAATTGTGATCGCCAATGTTTGCGTTGTTGTTGTGCCAGTATAATATTTTCTAATTTTGTTCACCATTTTTTGTTCACGGGAAATATTCCACGTGAACAAAATGTTCGCCTTTTATTCGCGATAAGGGTGCATATATGTATGTATGCTGGCCTTTAAAAAATCGAAGTAACTAGACACATTGCTTGAAATTGTACACCAATTCTCTTGGAAATTTCTATAAAAACGAATGTTGTTTTCCTTAAAAATCTTAAAATTTCATAATTAATTAATAAAGAATAAAATGCAGTTATTAACAGTACCATTGCAACATAATTGTACAAACAAACACACTTGTCGGGTTTCCAACCACATTCGACCAAAAACAATTGCAGCATTAACAAACAAATAAAGAGTATCAGTAGAAACAGTAATAGAATATGATTTATTTGTGAAACGCCTACACTACAAACAAAAGTTTATGTACATAAATATGTATGTACATCAGTGACCTGCGCCGAGCAATTTTGTCGGCGGCGGCTTCTCATGGCAAATTCTTCGGCGGCGGCTGAAAATCGGCTGGGTCGGCTGAATCGGCTTCACCATTTTTACAATTGTGTCAAAGTAAATTCATATTAAAAGTGTGAATATATTAGTGAAAAAACCAAAAACCATCAAGTAAAATATAAAAAAAATCATCAATCGGCGGCTAATCTTAGCCGAATTTGAGCCGAGAAAAAATCGGCGGCGGCGGCTGACGCAAAGCCCTCGGCGGCTCGGCTCAGCCGGCTGTCAGCCAGTCGGCGCAGGTCTCTGATGTACATACTATGTGAAAATGCACATAATTATGTTGCAGTCGGCAGATAACATGAAGTATTTATGTTATCCAAATTATAGTTTATTGAACTTACTTTCCGTTGATGGCGGCTGCGATGGCTGCTGTTGACCAGATACTCCATCGTCTTGAGACATGGGTGCGATGACAGCAACGCCCACACCTGTAGAGGCGGAGGTGTACATGGAAGTATCCTCATTTTTCAATAGACTTTGTCTTTCCGAATCAGCCATTGCTTACGTTACAAAAACTTGACACAATATTAATTTCAATTTAAATAAATCTATTCGATTACTAATTTGTTATTCTTAATTATTTTGTTTTCACTTTCTTTTATTGTTACTTATATTATTTATTCACTTTTGCTTGGATATTTGCCTTGTTTTTATTACACTTTATTTAATTTTTTGTTTTCCTTTGGCTTTGCTACTTCTTGTGGAGAGAAGACCTGCAACAATAAAGAGAAGACCCAAGTTATTTTAAATTTTTCTTCACTACATCATTCTAGAAAATCACATTTTTCGGTCTTTGTCTTTCTACAAATTGGGATTAACTATGGGAAAAAAATTATGATGTCTTTTATTTGGAAACTTATTTTAAGTGGCTCGGAAGTTTAAAGTAGGGCAATTTACTGCATTTGAATAGAATTAACAAATTTTATTTTATTTATAACTAATTTTTTCCTTGGACTGCAATTTATATCACTCATTTCGTTGGTCCCTTTTCTGGACAATAATAAAATATTTCTTTTGTACAAAAAATTTAGAACGTTTAGGCAATCAATTGGTTTTATTTCGTTAGTTAACCTTTTTACTATAAATGTTTGCGAAATATTTTGCGTTGATTTTTATTAAAACTGCAAAATTGGTTGATTCTTCCCGAAGAATGAATAGAAAAACTCAGCGAACTCAATAAAACGGCATAATGACAATATTATTGGTTTCGTTATTCAGGGTTGTTATTCGTGAACTCGTGGCCGGTTTTACATAACATGTATTACAATGCATTTTAGGCCATATCAAAAAATGCAAGACGCAACTCATTCCTTAGCGAGGATAAGCACCAATGCAATGCAATATATATAGAGATCGATGAAATAAAGTCCGTTGGGCCTTAGGTGAATAGGACGCTTCGGTAATGAAAGTAGTGTTCGGCTGTCTTTGGTCCAATTAATTAGGTGCTTATTTGCTATTAATTGAGTCTTTTTGAGTTGAGTCTTTTAGATCATAAGTTTCAAAAATTAAATTGATATACATACATATCGTCGGGTGGTTACTGGTTTGCCGCGCAGTATATTAAATATACATTATTACTGCGGCAAACCAATAACCACCCGACGATATACATCTTCAAAAATAGTATTGAGCGTAATAACAATTTGTTTTGTTTGATATATCAATATGTATATAAATTATGCGTTATGCGTTTAAATTATATAAATAGAAATACATCTATGACTTTTCGTCGGTTGGTTATTGGTTTGCGGCACAGTATATTCAAAATACATTATGTTTGCAGCAAACTAAGGCCAACGGACGTTGTGTGTTTCTCTCCGAACAGCTGTTTCTGCTTTCGCTTTGGGCATCATTATCTGGTTGGACTATGCTAACTATGCGTTATATTAGACGAATAAGTTTTGACACCCATAACAATTTTTAAAGAAAGAATAAAAGAATTTGATCAGAAATCGGCTTAAAATAGTCAAGTAGCAATGGCAGCACTTAGTACGACAGTTTGCAACCGTGAACATTACAACAAACGCATAATTTGTTTCGTTCTAATTTTATTTATTTGCAAACTTTTACCAAAGGAATATTAAAATGCATATATAAATAGTAAGTGTTAATAATAATGTAGTATTTGTATAAAAATATTGAGAATAGAAGAAATATATCTACTAAATGCATTAGAAAGTAAAGCAGAAAGGCGATGATTTCATTTTGCCTTGGAAAAGAATAAGCAAAAGAGGATGAAAAAAAACTCCACTGGTTATTTTTTTATGTGCCTTGCACTGCTTGTGTTGTTGCTTCCGTACTTCGATGTAACGTGACAAGTTTTTGTCTCTACTGAGAAGCAAAGCGACAGCGGGAGTGAAACAACAAAAAGAAAAATCCAATTGTAAAAAATAAAAACATATTTAAAAAGAAGAAAAATAAAAATTATAGTTGATAAACGTAGAAAAAGTTGCTTGGAATAGATAAAGAAATGAAAAAAAGAGAAAATGTGGCAGTGTTTGATTTTCTTAAGACAAACACTTGTGAATTAATTGATTTTTCACAACCAACTAGAAATTTTGTTTCGTAAAATATTGGATTTATTAACATGTGTTTAACTTTTCTTATTATTCTTTAATTGTAGAAAAAAAGAATTGTGAAAATTAAAAGAAAACGAAAAACAAGAACGACATTACGACGGCATAAACAAGAAAAAAAGCACAGAAAACAAAGTCAAACAAAAGTCTTACTTTTTCCACTTTTACAAAAAGTAATACAATAAATTGATTTTAGAGATTTTCCTTGGATATCTTTTTTTATATAAAGGAAAGATTACACAACAAAAACAGGAGTATAAGTGTGCTGTTTCTCTTGGCTTTGAACGAAACTTCTGCTTACTGAACTCTTTCGAAAAATATTAACGAACTTCCTAATCGAAGGACGATTTCACAGAACACACACAAGAACAGAAAATAAAAATGATGGAGTCATCTCCGCTGTTCAATAGTGTCGAAGACGAATGCCGTTATTGGAAGGAAAGGGCTAAACTTTATCATAAAGAGTAAGTAGATACATAAGTAGATGGTAGTGACTCCTTTAATTCTTATCAAATATATCTACATAGGTGGAAGTTATTTCCTTTTACATATTTATTTTATTTACATATTTGCAGGTGGACAGATGTTAAGCAGGAGTATGACGAATACGTTGAACAATCGCGTGAAATGGAAGCCGAAATGGATGCTACATTAGATCAAAAACAGGCCACAATTAAAGATCTCAGATTTAAACTATCTTCAGTGGAAAAAGAAAATGAATCACTTAAGGTGAGTAAGAACAAAATCATTAAAACAGTTTTTATAATTTTTGTATAAGATTTTATTTAAGATGATATAGTATTGATTTATTGTCGTTATACAATGATACAAGATCTTTTGTAACACTGCCAAAAACAACTTACACCTCTGACATAAATAAATACATATGTACATACATATAAACATAGAAACAGTGCTGTTTTTAAACGTTCAGTAACAAATATACTTATACATATAAATACATTATTTTACGTTTTAATCTCTGAAATAACTGTATAAACTACATCGTTACCCTCAAACAAAATGTTTCGACCAAGGTGTATCTAACACCATGGTTTTGACTTTTTCTGAAGTCAGACTTGTCGTACCGAATTCGTTAAGACATTTCGGTAACTTTTCTGAACAATTTTTTTTAAACATTAAAACTTTGATTTTTGAGTACATAAGCAAAAGTCTGTGAAAATTTTGTTTTAAATAAATATGTATGTATATGTTGATAAAAAAGGATTGCAACAAATATTAAAAAATGTGAGTATGTGCAAATTATTTCGACAATAGCAGCAACATAACGGTGAAGCGGTACTCTGCTATAAAAGCAAAAAGAAATCGTACCTACATGTCGTTACGAATTCGTACCGACTTATGGTAACGAATTCGTACCGACTTATCGTAACGAATTCGTACCGACATATCGTTACGAAGTCGTGTCAACCATTTCGGTTCCGAAATCGGAAGATTTTGTCGACCAGTCGTTACGAATTCTTTACGAATTCGGAGCATTTTGTTTGATGGGTATCTACTTAGCGAAGTGCTAAATATTTTGAGACAGTATATTAAATATTCCACTTTCAATTAATTTTTTTATGGCAGAAATGCTATTTCTGCTCAAAAAATTCAAATATGAAATAAGAAACCTTTGTAAATGTATATTAAATTATTTATATCTTTATTTAGTTGTATGCAAATTGAAAACTTTTCTTTTACGTTTTTGTTGTCATATTTTAAGCGCCTAAAATACCTTTTGTAAATGCATGAAGTCCTTGTCCCTGAACATAACCCAATAACGGTTTCTTCCTTTTATTTGAATAAAGTCATCGCAAATTCAAAATTACATATTCTAAATTTAAATCAATAGCTTCAGCAAACATTAATTTTTTTTTGTTGAAAGTAAAGCAGATACTTTCACATAAACCGATTAACGCCAGAACTTCGATTTTTTGGGGCTCTCCATGGTTTATGGTGTAGTCCTGATTTAAATTCTCGTTTTCAGTAAACATTACATCCAGTTGGATCCTCGTGAATCGATGTGAAGTCAAATAATCTCCCTTATTCTGTAACTGTGGTCCGGTTCGTAAATGCATCACTGCGCTGCAAATGGAAATTTAAATGTATTAAATTACAAGCACTTCACTAATGTAGATAATGCACAAACAAATGTCAAATATGGAGTACTCTGCTCTCATGACGCAGAGCGGTCGGTGATGTATTTACGAACAGGCCTTATCTGTCGACGGCATCACTATACTACTATAAAGTTTGTGCTTGCCTACTCATTCTCCAGAACAATTGTATGCAATTGTACTATTATTCTCTAAGTTTCAGAAAATAGCTGAGTAAATTACGTCGATTGAACGAATAAAAACAGTAAAAAAAGAGAATCATTTACATTTAGACGTGAACAATTTTCATTCTAGTAATTGTATAATTTACTATTAAGAATACAAAAGCTACCGAAAAGGAAAGTAAGATCGTATGCATTTGTATGTATAAAAATATTAATCAGATAATTAGGAGGTAAAATCAGAATAAATATAATCTTAAATCGTCCGATATTATTTCTGAATTTTTTAAATAATATTTTCAAACAAAAATCGTTAATTGAAGTGATAAATGTATGTATTTTGAATAAATATTTAGTCGGATATGTTTTTAGCACAGTCGAGAATTATTAAATATTAAGATACATCTCTATAATACAATTAATTCACTTTTCTGGCAGCACTGATACTTTAAGTGTGTCCAAATAAAATACTCCTGTATATACATATTTTCATTTCATTTTTTTCATTTCATTTATTTATTTAATTAATCGAGCCCATAGGGCCATATATGATTAAAAAGTACAAAAAGTGATGAACTTATGTCTAATCATGTGTGTGATACCATTATTTAAGTAAAAGTTAACATAAAAAATATTTATAACTTATTATATTTATATATATTATATATTTAAATATAATATATATTATACATACATATATATATTTACATATTTACATACTATTAAATATAATCCTTGACAATCAAATTTATTTTATTTTGTGTAATGAAAACTAGATTAATCATAAACTTTGTATAATTTATGTTTAAAGCTGGAGATAGAGTGCTCAAGGGATCTTTTGTCAGTGGGAAGGTCATTATAAATCCTACATACTCTTATCAAAAATGATCTTTCAAATGTGGAGTTGTTTATTTTTGGTATAATTAGTTGAGGGTTGCGTATAGATCTTGAAAAACGAAATAAATCAGTTAAACTAGAGTTTGAGTTACCTTTAATGATGTGATAAAAAGCAATCATGGTTCTTATCTTCACAAAGTTGGAGAAGGAACATTTTAAAAATAATTTGGCGTAATCAGATATGTGTTGGAAAATTCTTAGTTTGAAAATATATCTTATAATACGATTAAATATCATTTTCAAACGATTCATATTTGACGATGAGCAGCCACTATATACTTCAAGACAATAAATAATTTGAGACATTAACAGAGAGTGTGCTAAATTACACCTAATTTTTGTAGGTAGGTGACAATTAAGACTATATAAAGATTTCAATGCAAAACATACCTTAGAAGCAATATTAGATATATGTTTTTCAAAAGATAAGTTACTGTCAATTGTTAGGTTAGGTTAGGTTAGGAAAGGTGGTGCCTACCGCACCTCCACTCGGAGACCCAACTGGGTCCATTGTGATTCCCTTCTATTGCCCATTACTGGTAATATTTACCCCTCCCATTTTTAGCCAGAAGAAAGTCTATTATCCGTCATTAAGCCACCGAATCCCCATGATGAAGCCCCTGATGTCCTCTAGTTTACACTTCCCGACATCGGTGATGCTTTCATGGAAACGTCTGCTCAGCCATCTAAGCCTATGACGTTGCAGCTTCGGGCAGTGACAGATAATATGTTCAATGGTTTCTGGTTCCTCTTCATCCCCGCACATCCTACAAAAATCCGGAGTACCAATTTCCCACATGCTGGTTCTTGCTCTAACCGAGCAGTGACCTGTCAACGCGCCTATCATAGTTCGCATCGCCTTCCTATCCATGTCCAGTAGTAGTTTAGATCTTCCTGAGTCTAGTTTTGGCCAAAAACCCCTCGATACCCTACAATCCTCCCTACTACGCCATGAACTGTTGGTCCTGCTTTCCACCCAATTACTGAGTTCCTTATAGTAATGACCTATCGGTAATTTCACCGATCTGTCAGACATTCCCTCGTCTAACGCTGATCCTATTCTTGCCAGCTCATCGGCAATTTCATTCCCCTCAACACTGCTGTGACCAGGAACCCAACATAGTCTGACACTATAGTTATCCATAAGCAAGTTGAGGGCTTTCCTACAGTCACTAACAAGCTTCGATTTGACATTGTGTCCTTTCAAAGCTTTTAGCGCTGCCTGGCTGTCGACGTAGAAGGTTACCTTTTCACCTTCAGCCACATTTCCGGCCACCAGCTCCGTGGCCCTGAGGATCGCCAAGATCTCAGCCTGGAAAACACTGCATTCATTCGGCAGTCTAAAAGAACTACGAATGTTCGTTCCCAGGATATAGACACCAGCGCCTGTGCCTTCCCCCATTTTTGACCCGTCTGTAAAGACTGCCCTACCCTCATACAGCCTATCGGAATTGACCCAATGGTCCCTATCCGGAATTACCATTAAGGGTGTCTTACCAAAATCGATCTCAGCGACCTTATAGTCCGTAAACCCTGGGGTTACGGATTCCTGATCACCAAAACCTATCCTATTTAAGATCGATGTGTGACCTGATATTCCTGTCCTCACCAAACCTGTTTCTACAAGTCTAAGGAGACTTCTAGTCGCCGTCCCCACCAGAAAGTCCTCTATAGGAAGTAGATGAAGAATGACGTCCAAGGCAGCCTGAGGTGTGCTCCTCTGAGCACTTGTGATGCCCAACGAGGCACATCTCTGAACCTTAGCTAACAATCTCCTGTGACTTTCCTTCTTCAATGCCTCCCACCATACCAAACAACCATAAGTGATAACCGGCCTGACAACCGATGTGTAAATCCAATTTACCACCTTCGGTTGCAGACCCCAGTTCCTTCCTATGGAGTTCCTGCATGCATAGTAGGCATTGAGTCCTTTCCTTAGCCTTTCCTGCGTGTTCATTTTCCAAGAAAGCTTGCTATCTAGGTAAACACCCAGGTATTTAGCCCCCTCTGCTAGTCTCAGCTCCACCCCTCCCATCCTGGGTAATACAAAACTTTCTATTTTGTATCTCCTGGTAAAGAGGACTAGCTCAGTTTTCTCTGGGTTGACCCCTAGTCCTTTACTGCTAGCCCAGGAGGACAGATCGCCCTACGCCGACTGCATGATTTCACTGATAACGGGCAGAAACTTTCCCGTTACCAGTAAAACCACGTCATCCGCATATGCAACTATCTTCCGTCCGCTCCTATCAAAACGTATAAGAATTGCGTTCATCGCCAACAACCACAATAGAGGTGACAAAACTCCTCCCTGTGGTGTACCTCTTGTCACTAATCTCCTCAGGCGTTCTCTTCCCATACCTGAGTTGATAATTCTGCTTTTAAGCATGATAATTATCCACTCCACTAGAAATCCGTGAACCCTAAGGGTTTCCAGTGACTCCCTAATAGCCTGTATACTTATGTTGTTAAAGGCTCCCTCAATATCTAAGAATGCAGCCAGTGTGTATTCCTTGTGCTGCAGTCCTTTCTCTATAACACCAACCACGTCATGAAGCGCACTCTCAACAGATCTGCCTTTACGATAGGCATGTTGAGCGCCACTTATAACGTGGGTGTCAATTGTGTTCCTTAGATGCAGATCAATCAGTCTTTCTAATGTTTTCAAAAGAAACGACGAAAGACTGATTGGCCTGAAATCCTTCGGCTTTGAGTGGCTTGCCTTACCCGCTTTGGGTATGAAGATGACCCTAACCTCTCTCCAGCCTTTCGGTATAAACCTCCTGCTTAAGCAGATCTTAAAGATATGCACCAGAAACAGTTGTACGCGCTCTGGGACGTTCTGCAACATGGCCGGAAAAATACCATCTGGGCCCGGTGATTTATACGGTTCAAATGTATTTATTGCCCATATTGCTTTTTCCAACGTCACTATTTCGTCCACTGCTCCTTCTAATCCCGGTTCCGACCAGTAGTTAAAGTTAACCTCCGTCATTGTCTCTTCTCCTACTTCCCTACAGCCAGGAAAGTGAGTGTCCATCAAAACAGAAAGTGTCTCAGAGCTGGATTCCGTCCATGTGCCATCCAATCTTTGAATATTCCCAGGAGCCCTAGGGTCCTTTGACAATACTCGCCGAAACCTCGATAACTCATTAACGGAATCAATCTCCTCACAGTATTTCCTCCATGAGGCCCTCTTCGCCCTTTTGAGATCACCCTTGTACTTATTATACAATGCCTTATGATTGTCCCAGTCCTCACTCCTTCCTGTGAGCTTCGCCCTATTAAACAATCTTCTAACCGAGGACCTCAGATCTTTTAGATCATTGGTCCACCACGAAGGCTGCTTTCTTTTACCCGGGAAAACCACTGGACATGACTGTTCAAAGCAATCCCTACAAGTATTAGTGAAATATTCCACCTCCTCTTCCACTCCTCTTTGTGTATCCACACCCTGCGGAGCTTCCCTTGCCCTAATATCAACAGTGGCCCTATAGGTATCCCAGTCAGTCCTTCTTGGATTCCTATATGGCTCACGCCTTTCCCCTGAAAAATTTAGACTGAATGATATCCTACTGTGGTCCGAAAACGTACAGTCCTTATCTACCATCCAGTCCTCTACCAGGTTCCTATCTCTATTAGTTAGTGTTATGTCTATAACCTCTGCCCTATCCCTATTCCTGAACGTGGGTACGTTACCCCTGTTGCAAATAAACATATTGCTAGAAGTTATAAAATCAAACACCAACTCACCTCTTTTGTTAATGTTGCGGCTCCCCCACTGACTATGGTGCGCATTAGCGTCACAGCCGAGTACCAATGCAAGCCTTCTCGATCTTGCATACTCGGTCAGCTCCCGCACACCTGCCCCCGGTGGATCAACAGCATCATAGGGCATATAGACCGATGCAAGCACAATCCCCTGCTTACCCCTGGCTTCTCCATTAACGACCGTAAGGTCTCCTTTACTGAAAGAATTAAGTAAAGTTAATCCTTGCCCATCCCTTGCTAAAATGCAAGTTCTTACCTTATCCTCTGTGACAGGGACATATAATGTGTAGCCTGTGACTCCTAAGCCGCAAACCCTATTTTTATTAATCCAGGGTTCTTGGATAAGAGCCACGTCTACTCGCGACTTGTTGAGGTGCACTACTAGCTCGGCCGAGGCTGCCTCACTGTGGTGCAGGTTTATCTGCACCACCCGCAGCCTTCTTGAGACCATCTGATTTAGTAAATCTAAATCTGACAGTCCCCAAGCCGAACCTCACAACACCCCCCAACAACTGTAGTCTCTTTAGAGACTCCTGATCCACGGCAAACCGAAGATCTTTACCCGCGTTCTCTTTACAAGCCATTGAAGCCAAAGGCTTCCATTGGTTTGTCCTGAGAGGCGAGTTCTGAGCCTCCAGTACCGACAAAATGGTTTCCATCGATCTAACGGGTGGTGGAAACCACGCTGTCACCACTGCCCGGAGAGGCAGATCTGAGGCTAAAATTACCTCCAGCTTCGCCTCCGGGCGAAGGTTGCCACACCTGTCAACGACGGTTTTAAGGAAATCAAATGATTTCCTATTGCCGCAGTTAACAAGCTTGACACCCCTCTCCCAGTCCGCGCCACGGAATTGTAATTCCTCCTCTTTTTCTACCCCTGCTAGGCCGATTTCATCGATGAGCCTACCTTCCACCAGCTGCCACAGTTCAGGATTAATCCTACCATCCGGATCATTCCTATCTATGACAGCCACCCGAAGGTCACCTTCCTGGCTCGTCGACTTCTTCACTTTCTTTGAAGTGGAGGGTATGTCATCGCCAGATCTGACTCTCTTCGATGACTCCTTTCGGGGGTCCCTGAGAGAGACAGCTGGTTTGACATCCCTCCCCTTACTACCTGGCTGTGCCTTGTCAGCCTCAGCCATCGAGGACCTGATGGCCTTGGCAAACAATGCACTGCCAGACTCCTTGTTCTTTATTTTGTTTTTGGAGCTAGATGTGCCCGTCGATATTGCCTCTACACCCTTGCGAGTTGTAGCCTGGACTCCATCCACACTCACATCCTTCTCCAAAGGAGATGATCTGCCCAGGAGAACACTGACAGGGCCATAAATTCTTTCGAACTTCTTAACGTCCTGCCTGTGCTTCCTGACCAGATGTCTCTCCTTTGCCGTGTACAGTCCCGGATCTCTCTTGGCCATCTTATCCAGATAGTCCAGAGATTTCCTAGTACCGCTTTTGGCCTTATCCAATTTTGTCCGACCCTCCTTACCCATATATCCTGGCAAGGCGTCCTGTCGGACAATTTTGTTTGAGGAAGATGAATGACCCTCCTTACCCACTGAGCCACTCATCTGCTTAGGTCCAGATTCCAAGAGGTCTGCCCCTGAAGTCGGACGGCTAGTTGAAATCAGTGTGATTTCCCTCTCGTCCTCCGACCCCAGTGACAGATCCCCCAGCTTCTCACTGACCCCTGCAGCTGAGTTACCCGATGGAGCATTGAGTTCATCAACCTCCTCCATTTCTTTGAGTAACTGACTCTCCTGCGTGAGCAAATTTTCATGCACGAGAGTCAGCAACTCGTCTCCCCCCGACGTATCGTCCGTGAAGTCCACGTCATCGTCCTTAAGAATTTTTTGATTTGAAGTGTCTATTTTGATTCCCACGAGTAGGCCAGTAAATGAGAGGACCATCCGCGCAGTGACGGCGTGCGCGGACTAGGCAAATTGTCTACAACCAACCCGTGCCATGGGCGTTGGAGGAGGGTTACTGCTAGCGACTAATTTTGTTTATCCACTAAATTAGCCATTCAGATCATCGGCACAGCCCCCTACCACCTTGACCTTAAAAAGTGTTTCTGTGTTCTAGTACTATACGACAGTAGGCATAACTATGTACCAGACACTTGTTGTAACCGGACAACCTTTAGTATGCATGCCTTTATAGTTACTGCCCTTAATTCAGGCAATCACAGTAGTCCCTGAAGCAAGGACAGTAACCACAGCTTGCACTTAAGCCACCACATCACGACAAGATAGTTATCCAGGTGTCAATTGTTAGACTAAGACATTTCATGTCGCTTACAAAAGGCACACAGACACCATCAAAAATAACTTTAATAGCTGTATGATTACAATTTCCTGATCCTATTGCTAATGCCTTAGTTTTAGTAGGATTGAAATTTAGACCGTTGCGGAATTTATTTACGTGTAGCCGAATAAATACTCAGAGTATTTTTATACTTATGCTTAGGATTGAAGCTGATTCACTGTATACATTTTAGTTATACAGGGCTATCATGAATGAAATTCCATGTGAAATTTCTCCCTTTTCCAATTAGACTTTTTTGTTTTCCCTATTATTTCCTATTAGTTGGAATTTTTCCCTGGGAAAAATTTCACGTAGAATTTTATTCATGATAGCCCTGATAGACGTTTGTGCTGCATAATTTAAGGAATATGTGTGAACATAGCCGTTGGTTGTTTATAGTTATACGTATTTTAAGTTTGCGTATAAGTATATTTTTATTTTTAACTGTACGCCTTTATAGTTGTTTGACAAAGAGTACTCAAAACTATACTTTTGTAATTCTCTTGTTCGCACAGTATGTTTTTTGTGTTAGGTACAGCCTTTCACAATTGCAAACGCAAAAATGTTCAAACTTGTGTCTCGCATGGCCGGGAGTTATATCATTTTGCAAAGACTTAAATATTTACTTGCTGTCTAATTTATATAATTATATAAGTACTTTAAAAAAATGATTTTGCTGTTGGCTAAACACATCTAGATCAGTGTCCCGCAAAATAAAATAAAATGTTTGTATTGGTGAGAAAAATGAGAGTAAAATAAAGTTACACTTGAAGAAAACTTTGTAATTTAAAACGCATGCTGTGATTATTAATTGTTTGATTATTTTTTCTTTGTAAATAAACAATTAATAAAAACTGAAGTAAAAAGTAAAAATCTAATTATCCATTCAACAATGTAGTGTATAAATTCCAAACTAAATTTATTCACAGCGCTGTGGATACTATTAAAATGTGTTTTTAAACTATATTCCCTATTATTTTGAAATGTTTCATAACATAAAATGCATGGCATATTGTGAAAAGCATTTTTTATCATGAATTATTTCTTAGCTTCCATAATTATTTAATTTTTTTTTTTGCTGTACAAATTTATTAAATTTGAACTTTAATTTCGTTTGGTGTTCTAAAAAAAAAACTAAACAAAAAACCAGGAAAAAATTCGTACATGCGTGCACAACTTCATTCGTCGCTTTCTCAGTGACGACTAAGAGTCTGAACACAATGCAACGATAATTTATTGCGGTGCGGTTTTTCATACGATTTTGAAGGAAAAAACCGCAGTGCGGAACGGTATAAATTTAAAATCTATTTTATTTTCTCTGCGGACTTTCTTATTCTCTCAATTTTTGACACTCTTTCTCTTTCTGATGTTGCCATAGTTTTTGAATAATTGGCGGTGTTCACAACATTGTTGTAACAAAAAACATGATTTTTTTTGTCATAAAATGTAAAAGTTGAAAAAATATATCAAATATATCTGGAAATCTATAAAATGTTAACGGCCGTATTATTGACAAGTTTGAAAACTAGTTTAACGTGAAAACTAGTTTTATAGGCAATTAAAAAATTAGTTTTGAGAAATTTGGTATTATTCATTGTAGTTTTGAGCGATAAAACTCGGATTTTGAAAACCAGTTTTATTGAAAACTAGTTTTCGTCAAAACCAGAAAAAGCTGGCTTTGGGGTAGATAAAACTAGTTTAGCCTCTGTTTCACATTATTAATTTGAAAAAATGGCACGCCGAGCAGCACTGCAAGAAATGGGGATGGCCGAATTCTTAACAGATAACGACGATGATACCAGTTTCAACTCTGACGAAGAATATGAAGACGTTCTCCCTCGTCGACCATATACACTACGAACCCATGCAGAAGTTGATGAATGGGACGATGTGGCCTTTCGTCAGCGATTTCGAATGAAATGAATGCAGGGCGGTAAGTTTCTATATTTAAGTGCTCGCTATTAAGTAGAAATAATTCGTGCTTCCACAGATGCCGTTCTCTCACCACTGAGCAGAGAGTTTTGATTCTGCTGCGATTTCTGGTGTGCTTCTTCGAATTACGCTCCATATTTATAAACCACAATGAATTTGAAACACACAAAAACAATAAAAATTAATTAAAATTTGATGAAAATTAGAAATGTCAAAAATTCCGTCACCAAACAATTGTTTGAACATTAATTTTTGTATCAGTTGACTGAAAAAACTCTCCACTTATATTTATAAATCCACAAGATAGACAATAAATTTAAAAAAAATTTGTGTATTTTTCTTTAGAAAGTCCGTACTAGCAAATGGAAATTTCGTTATCAAATTTACCAACCTGAATTTCCGTAATTTTTTTTTACATACAGTTTGTATGAGAACCTGAAATTCCGTATGAACTCCGTACCAGGCTTTAGTAGCTAAAATAGAACTAAAAACAAAATAAATAACATTAAACACATATTACAATCAATATTTATTCAAATCGAACTCACGAGTAATATTTAAAACAATATTTTGTTTTCCGCAATGATTTTAAGCACTCAAAATGTAAACACTGCCTGCGATAGCATGTGTTTCGATGCAAAATATTGCACAAAACTAGTTTTAATCACAAAACTAGCAATGCGTTTGAAAACTGAAACCAGTTTTGTTTTCATATGAGTATAATACCAACTTTTTTTTAAAACTAGCTTTGAATGAATTTCAGATTTTTTCCACGAAAACTAGTTTTCACGAAAACTAGTTTTCACGAAAACTAGTTTTCAAGCTAGTTTTATCAAAAGTGAATAATACGGCCGTAATAATTTTTTGTTTTTAGTTACTGCCATTACAAAATATTTAACACAAAGAGTAATTTTTTTTATAAAAATGTATGTACAAAAAAAATTAATAAAAATTTAAACAAACAATGACAAGTATCGCCGTAGCCGTCTTCCGTTGTATTGTGTTTATTTTTCTCTCCCGCAACGAGAAATCGCACCGCACCGCAAACATTGTGTTTAGGCTCTAAATGAAAGAGTACAAGCATCTGCGTGATTTTGTTGTCCACAATTGTGGTATGGCTAGCGGCTTACTGATCTAGATGCATTTCGTTGCACGCGTTAAACAAAAATAAAATATTAAAATATATATATATACATATGTATGTACTTAATTATTATATTACCTATGGTTTGACTTTATTTATTTATTTATTCAAAACAGACTGCAATTCAAGCCTAAAAGGCTAAGAGGCTTTATTAATTTGCTTAACCTTTTATATTTTCCTCATTTCAGATCAAGCTCGAATCACATAGTATGGAATTAAACAGCATTGAAAATCAATTAGAAAATATGAAAAAAGAAAGAGATTCCATGAAAGACTACCTGCGACAGTTGGAACAAAAAAATGATGATTTAGAACGAGCGCATCGTATACTAAATGAAAGTATTGTAGATTTTGAAAGAATGTTAGATAAAGCATATGAAAAGAACGCATTACTTGAAATGGAAGTAGATGAAAAAGAAGTTTTACAAGAAAAACTACAAAGGTTAATGGATGAAACGAGAGGTAAGATATTTTTCTTAACCTAAACCATTATCAGTAGATATGTATATAAAAATGCATTATTATTATTATTATTATTACTATTATTTTTACCATTATTATGATTATTATTAGATCTTAAACAAGAACTCAATGTAAAAACACGTTATACATCAACAAATGGTATGCAGAATGGTGGTCTAGCAGTGTCGGGCTCTGAAGTTACCACACCCAATGGCATTAATGGTGATATAATGTTGCAGCCACATGACAACACAACAACAATTACAAATTGTACAGCAACAAATATTAATGATTATCAATCCCATCAACGTTCATTAAAAAGTAAGATCAGTCGTTCGTTGAAAAAAACTACAAATATTTTAAAATTTAACAAAAAAAATCCTAAAAAAGATTAAATGATTGTTAAGGGGTATTTCAAACACAAACACTAAAAGCACATCGAACAATACATATGTATGTACATATGTGTATCATCGTTTTGTTTTATGTATTAACATTTACATGTTTTACTATCTCATAATATTTTTTTTTATTTATATAAAATTTCATTTAAGTTCTTTTATCAGCTTTTATATGAATCTGTGAGTTTTAGGTGACTCATTGATTCAATGCAGTATATTTTCATTATATTATGTAAATAGTTTAAACTTACGAGTACTTTTTACATATGTCCTAAGTTTTTCTTAATATCATATAATGTATGTATGCTTCGTTTAAAGTAACTAAAAAAAAACTAGTATTAAGAGGAAAATGCTCACTATATTAGCTAATATTATTAGAAATTCGATTTTAAGAATCACTCAATTTACCGAGAATATGCCTTTATAATATAATTGAGTACAATTGCTTATATGAAGTTGCCTTTCGAAACTTTTTCCGCTTAAAAATATTTGTGGTATTCAATATATTGTATGCTAAGTTATTTTGCTATGATAACAATATTGTTTAAATCTTATTGAACTTAAAATAAAATTTTAATATTTGCAATTAAAATTTTCAATAACACAATCATCAATGTCTATCATTCCATATACACAAATTTTGCTCCTTTTTTTTTTTTTGTTCTTTGTAATAAATGTGCGCTTATTGTGTTTGTCCCCTGTAAAACTAGTTTTATTTCTTACTTTCCTTGTTAGTTTTTAGTTTAATATTTCCCCCTCTAAATATTTAATATAATTTGAAGTAATTTATGTTTTTTGTTTTCGCTATTATATAGGAAAAACCTTTCCCGATCCGGATAATTTACTTAATGGTAACGCAATGACTGCTAGTTCGCGTACAACAGCATTTAACATTGTCACTGATATGCTCAGAAAATTAAATGTGAGTAGTTGTTTATTTATGTTAACAATGTTTCATATACTATATACATTTACATATTAAAAAAATGGTGTGGGATTTTTGTATAACTAGAAATTAAATTAACTCTGTTTGTTTATGCTGACGCATGCTTATTTTTTTTGTTTGTGCTAACAAAAAAAAAAAAATCAATGTAATGGTGTTTTATCCTCATGGAAATTCAATTAATGATAGAAAAAAACATAATTTAAAGAAATTGTATTTTCTCAACTAAAAAATGCCTGCGAAAATTTGTACACATTTTTTAAACAATAAAGCAAGAAACAACAATGTGAAAGTGTTCTATCCTCATGAAAATAATTTATTACAGAAGAAAAGCAGAAAATAGTATTTAATAAGAAGGTTCCTTACCGGCCAAATAAAACTCACGAGTTTCTCCACTAAGTAATTTAAAAACAAACAAACCAATAGTGTTCCATCGATCATTCTGTTGTTGCCAGTAGATTTTTATATTAAGGGGTGGTTTATCGATGTCGACAAAATTTTAAAATTTGCTTTCATTTTGAATGTAATTGTGTGACCGTTGTACGTTACCAACATTGATAAACCAGCCCTAAATACACACATACTAAAAAATATTCCCCTATTAAATTCCTTACGCACTTTAGTCATTAAAATTCAAGAACTATTAACATTATTGAAAAAATCACGTGATCGCTCATCTCTAGTATGTACAGTGCTGTGCAAAACAATACAACAATCTCTGCAAAAATAAATTGGCTTCGATATGGAGCTGTGCATAGCAAATAAAAAAATGAATACTTTCTTTTAACGGAAGTGAAACATATTCACATTATTTAAAAATTCGTAACGTTTTGGTTTTAATTTATAAGCAATGCTTCACGGTTAAAAGCATTTATAAGCCAGAATGAAAACAGCAAATGCATATTTCTATTCCTTAAAGCAATAACAGCATAAGTTGCCTTAAGACAAAATCGAGATATACATACATATATGTATGCTAGAAAATTCTACAAACGAAACTGCATATATACTTGAAATCTTCATGTCTCTAACAAAGTTTATTATAATAAATATACATATAAACAAAACAATATTGATCCAAGTCTTTATAGAAAGTCCCATCAAATTTGTAATAAACGCAAAATTATACTAAAAACTACATTTTCATAAAATCTTGATTGCATTCGATAGTATAGTAGTAATCTTTACTTTACGATAAAATTATTTTAATTTTCCTATTTTGATTTAAAAAAAACGCTTATAAGTTAAAAATGTTTTTGTACTTACGCTGTTATCGCTTCTGACCATAACGAGTTGATTATATCACGTTTTTTCAGTTTGAGATTATGGCAGTCCATATCGTACCCTATTATTACATTGTTCGATAGCCAATACCATATTCTCAAACTAAAAAAAAAACGTGATCGAATCAGTTCGTTATCTAAAGCGACAATTAGACCCCAGATTTACTGGTCCATCCTAAAAATATGCTCACAATAGTTTCTAATATTTCTCTTTTTAATTTATATTTTTATATTTTAAAAAGTAAATCACATTTAAAGGCTCAGGCTGTTTCCTACTGTTGCAGTTACTTTACATTACAGTCGGGTAACTCAGCTGTTTCCTACTGTTGCAGTTACTTTACATTACAGTCGGGTAACTGAGCCTTTAGCCGACTGTAATGGAATGTAGCAACGGTAGGAAAAGTAGGTTACGTTACATTACATAACAATATCGACCAGCTGTTTCCTACCGTTGCAGTTATATTCCATTACTGTCGACTAACTGAGCATTAACTGAAATCGCAAATTTTTTTTATTTTTCATGCACTTGGACACTTCACACTAAGAAATTTTTCTTTCTGAAATTTTCGTTAATTTCCTTTTAAACTTTCATTAATTTTTAAAGAAATTCAATTATTTTTACATGTTTAATTTAACATTATTTTTCTTTTTTCCCACAACAAAAACTAAAATAAATTAACAAAAATTTGATAAAAGGAATGTTTAAGATTAATAAAAACTTAAAAATCCCATAAAAAAATCATGTTCACAACTGCGATTGAGGAAACCAAATAGAACTTCCAAGTACATATACTACAATCCGTTCTTCTCTCAACAACAAACACACACTTTCTGAAAGAAATATTTCATAGTGTGAAGCGTGACATAGATTGCAATTTTTTTTTCATTTTTGGAGCAGCTAAAAGCGTTTATGTTTTAATTTTCATATGAATGGAATTCCTTTGACTTACGTTTATTTATGTTACCTTTCGCATAAAACTTAAGTTGGTTTTATTTCCCGATTACGAGTAAAATGCTGTAGTTGTCTTATATCTTCTTTTGAACTTCCCATCCATACATTACACTTTCAAACATGTACTATACTTCTTACTAAAAACTTTAAAAAGTCTGCACACAAAAACTAACTCCAATTTCCAACATTTCTTCTATCGTTCAATCATTCCTCTCAAACTGGAAGTCGTGTGATGAATTTTTAAATATTTAACTTCAATGCATTTTTCCTAAAGCTGCCTTTACAATATTTTTTTTATTGTTGCATCAAAATATAAATTTTAATTGTCAAATTCTTAAGAGCTTAGTTTAGATTAGTTTGTGGGAGAGAAACACGAGGGGAAGAGAAATGTTTCTTTTCCCTTCGTCTCTCTCTCTCTCCTGAAAAACAAATCAGCTTAGCAATAAGACTTGCGTAGTGTAAATTAGGACTTAGTTATTGTAAAGACAGCTTAATACCTGTCTAATTACCTACATTCGATTTCATTTATAGTTTTAATTTTATGATAATTCTAACCCCCGGTCTAACATTTATATTTTATAAAAAAAAATACAAGCAAAGCAACCTCAACCAAACCATTCTGTACAAATTATCTTTCAGTTGGATAGAGCACTTTTATGTCAGCACTGTGATCGATTTAGTTGTGTATGTGAGCGTACAAAATCCAACTCCACCTGCTCCGTCAACACACCGGTAGCAAATAAGCAAACAAATAATGCTACTGCTGCTGCTACTGCTTCGGCTACTGGTAACAAATCTGCGTCCGATGATGCCACTGACACAAATAATGTTTTACTGCGTCGTACGACCAGTCGTAGTAATACAAGTATAAATTTTGGCACCAATATTTTCAAACGTTTTGCTGAACGCATGAGTTCAAATAGTAACATTTTCTCAACGAAAAACTCTACTGCCAGCAACGAAATATCCAACGAAAATACATAAATTAACCTGAACTTTAATTGTGAATGAATGACCTGCAAAAAAAAAAAGACATTGAGATTAGCTCTCATATTTTTTTATAACAACTTAAAAGGACTGATAAAATATACAAAGCACCACAGTGAAAGCGAGCGAGTAGTAGATATTTATTTTTTCAAATATGTAACCGATAATTCACAGTGATCATCAACTTTTATATGAATCGTATTGTGAACGTTAATTTTTTAGTAAATAATCGTTATATATACATACATATGTACGTACATTATGTACTTACTTCACACTTATTTAATAAGTATTTTATTTATTTAGCTATAGTTACTTATAATATGTTTTATTTGTGTATTTAAAGTGCAATTCGTTCTTCCAGCGAATAACAGAAAACAACTTATTTTTTTAATAAACCCCCCTATTTTAATATTGTATATACGGCCCCACCATTGTATGTACATAATATGTTTTTTAATATATGTACTTAAATTTGCTATAATGAAATTTCAATAGCAAATTAAAAATTGTTGGTGCATCTAGTTAATTAAAAAGATTATTTATAAATGTTGATCAGACATTAATATACATACATATACAAATATGTATATACTACATACATAGCATAAACAAGATTACAATGAGCTTAGGTTAGTTTAAGTTAGCAGGTTGCTGAGAAGAGAATGAAAGTTTTCAGTCCCTTGAGTCCAAATCACAGGTTCCTTTGAGTAACCTGAGAGTAGGAAAGGGATAGTGCAAGGCTAATTGATACAAGGTAGTCTTAATTTGCAACTCTGCGTATTCGCCTTGTATATATTTTTTTTTGGGGTTTCAAATTTTATGGCTAGCTACCAAGAGCAAAGTGCCAGGTTCTTCAACAAATAGAAGTTTTCTCAAGGCCTCATTCGACCCACGCCTTCACATAGGAAGTAGAGAATCCTAGAGTCCACTCCTAGAGTATAAATGGTCTCCACCAGTCAAAATCTTCTTAAAATCCGAGTTATATTTGGTTCTCCCCCAGGTTCTACAACAAATTTCCAATCAAATCATCCACTATCCACCATTCGAGTATTATATTTGGTCTCCACCAGGTTCTTCAACAAAATTATATCGTCAGATCAGTATTATGTGTTCCACAAATCAGGTTATTTATCAAGTTCACACAGTATTCAATTTGGTATCCACCAGTAAATTATTCCAAAAATTTAAAATGTCAATATCCAGTATTTATTAACGTTTCAACAAAATCCTTCAAGCGTCAATTCAATCCATAAAAAAGTGTGGTTATACAATTCACAATACAAGCGGTCAAACAGGTCATCAAAATGTCACAAATCACGAACAGTTATACATATGAGTATGTACTTAACAAACAAATCGATTGCATATGCCAATGAAGAATTCCAAAAAGAACCGCAATTAATTACGGTTGATCGTGGAAAAAAATCATTAAACAATGCGACAGCCGCAAAATTCTCGAAAGCAAGACAACAACAAAATGCCTGGCCGCATTTAAAAAATAACTACGACGACGCGAAAAGGTGTTCTCCCACCCAGAGCTAAATTACGACTCGTGCCTTGTATATTTGAAAGTGTAACATTTCCTGCTGTCAAAATATTTTGGTTGATTTGATAGCAGAGAAGTTATGTCAGCTGTTGAATTAAGATCACCTTATGTGAATTCGCCTTGGTATAGTGAAAGTGCAGACGGTGAAGTTTTTACAACTCTGCTATCATGATACAATAATACAGGTAACCGCGAAGCGCCAGCTGTTTTGCTTGTTTCGTGATGTGATCTGTCAAATGGCGCTTATGTTTTACCAACACACGCGCACAGTGCCTATTAAAACTGTACTAATACAAACATGCTTTGCAAAGCCAAGAGAAAACGCAAGTACATTTATATTGTTTTCTCTTGGTTGTCTCTCTTGTCAATCACAAAACAGCAATAAAAATCACTGTTGTTTTATTTGTTGTACATTTGTTTCAGATTCGCGGCTACCTGTATTATTGTATCATGTCTGCTATACTGTGTTTTTGTTAATTTTGTTATAACATCGTTGCAGTACCTCTGGTGTTAAATAGGCTTATTCATTTAAGATATGTAGGCGTTTTAATAATTATTTTACTTCGCCGACGATTAATTGCAACAAATATCGTCGACAATGAGCTTTGAAGATAGACAAATTTATCAACGCCATCAATATTGGCATTCTTGTTGATATTTTGACGATTTGGAGTGACAAAAAAGTTTTTTGACTTCCATAAGTCCCCTCGAGACTATCAAATAAGCTCATCAATCGTGCGTGCGCTCGTGTTTTTTCGGCTAAACGCACGCGTTGTCCACAATGATTGATGAAAATCAAAAGATTTTGATCTTTTTATTTGGCGGCTGAATATTTGATCGTCTCCAACTCTGATTGATGAAAAAATAAATTCATTTGCTTTGTGACGTCGTTTTAATTTCTACAAATTTGCTTGCGTAAGTGTAAATGCAAAATATTATGGCTGAAAAACCGCAAAAAATCATTGAGATGATGGCCAGGGTTGATGTTAAATATGAAAATTACAAGGGTACCATTAACTCAAAATAAGCTTATCTCGACTTAAGCAATTTTTCCTTTTTGCCAAAGAATTTTTATCCTAGAACTTTGAGTGAATTTACACAGACTTATGCCATAATTCAGATGCCATAATTCAGTTCAACGATTGTATCGTCTTGTTTGTGGAAGAAAAAAAAACCGTAGTTGTGATTCTTTAAAACAATTATTATTTATTGTCTATGCTAGAGGGTTCGTGTATTTGCTTTATGCTTTTGTTCCAAACTTTATATCCAACACATATTTTTTCATATATTTTTCAAACTATAATAGAATACTTTAATTTAATTTTTATTTTTTAAAAACATGGCAATAATAAATATTTATATTTTTCATTTTCAAAGACAACAACCATTTTTGAGGAAAATAATTTAGAGAATTCAAAAACAATAACTCAAAAGTACTTTCAAACAAAAACGCCGTAAATCTTCTAACTGAATTAGAGCATTAAATTTAGAGTAGCTTGATTCCTTTTTCCATCATAAATAAGTTTCATGCAACAAATTTAGTGAACAAAGCAATGACAAACTTTAAATTCACCCCCTTATTCTGAACTTTGTGACAAATGACAAAAATATAACAAATGACAATTTTTATATTTTAAGCAATGTAAAAATTGTCATTTGTTATAATTTTTATTTTGTCACAGAGCTTAGAATACGGGTATCAGTCTAATTCTAAAAATAATTCCCACGGAATTAATTTTTACCGAGAATAAAGGCTCATTTACCCGACTGTAATGTAAAGTAACTGCAACAGTAGGAAACAGCTGATCGATATTGTTATGTGAAAAGTAATGCAAATGGTTATAGAGATGTAATGTAACGTAACCTACTTTTCGTATAAAAATATCGATGAGCAGACGAAAATTTTTGACTGTCTTCGATAAACTGGCAGTAAATAAACAACAAAATAGTTCAAATAAAAATTAAAAAAAATAAAATTTAATATTATTAAATTCTTAATTATTGTTGCGAAATTTGAATTTATTTCAGGCAATAGAAACAAAGTTGAAAACCTACCGAGAACAAGGACCGTCTATGCCGCCGCGACAATGACAACAAACTCCCAGTTGCTGTGCAGCAACACAATTTTCATTAACCAACACCGAAATAGATGACAATTATGATGTGAATAATGTAAATGTTGATGATACAGAAGACGATAGCATACTGCAACAGGCAACTACAAATTTGATTGCAGCCGCCACCATAGCACCGCTAACAAAAATTTAAAAAGGATGAACACCAGAGAAAAAAGAGAAGTATTACAAAACAAAAAATTTTTTATTATTTTCCATAAATTTTCTTTTTTTGATCCTGTGATGCATAATTAATTTAAAACGATGACTTAACATGAAAAAAATTAAAGAACTACTCATTTGTTAAACAATTTATATACAATATATTTATTTATTAAAAAAAAATCATTGTATTTTATACATAACAAGAAAATCTCTACATTAATATACAAAAAAAAAATTACATACATATAAATTAACCCCCCATATTCATAAAATTTAAAATGAGTGTAAAATGTATTTTATTTCAAAATTTTCTTAAAATGGATTTCAAACACATTTTATTTTTCATAAATATGGGGGTAATTATATAAATAATAACAAACACTCCCTTTATAAAAAGCGTACAAAAACAATTTAAAAAAAAAAACAAAATGAAATGAAAATTCGATCTTTGTTTAAAAAAAAATTTAAATGTTTAGAATCGTAATCGCCAATTTTTGCCATAAAGTGCACATTGGCAAATAATATCATACAATAATTATTAACGACGATAGTAATCGTGTCTGAAAAATGTGTGTTACGAATTGATGATGCTGCTGTTATTGTAAACTCTACATACGTAATACCAAAAAATCAAACCATTTCGTCCTGACTTTAACCCATAATTCAACGACATTTTTGTCATGTTTTTTCTGGGAATATTTTGAAAACTTCAGAAAGAAAAATCTTTAGTGTCGTTGCATTAAAAGAGCCGGAGCAAGTACTCGTACCTCAATAGTTCTGCGGTCTAAGTATGTATCATTAAATATAGCAAAAAGAAAACACTATTAATTTTAAAATTTCTTAATCCTAGAAATTTCTATACGTGTACACTTCAAAAGCCTTAAATTGAATTAGTATTTAGATATAATTGTTATTTAAGATAACTATTATGTATGTATGTACACATAAGTTTACTTACACATTTCGCAAATTATTTGTTCTATTTAGCATAACATATAGCAAAAACGCACATTCATTCAACATTCATTTTTTTCTTATATTTAATTTCCATTATGTACTTGCCATTATTAAAAGCGTTCATAACAACCTTTTTCTTATCTATTTGTCGTCTATTTTGAATCTCATATTTTATTTCTTTTAAAGAAATCCAAATACTTGTGATTTTAAAGAAGGGGTTTAGTAAACTGAATATAAAGTTAGTTGATTAAGTGATGGTGATCGACAGAAATATATTTTATGAACCTTCAGTTATCGATAACCATCTCAACATACACTAATTTTGAAATTGTAAAAAAACTAAGCTTCTTGTAATTTTGATTAGTACGAAAGCTGAAAAAAAAATAAAACCGAACGAAATTATTTTACATATAGATACGAAATTACTACACATGGGGAATCATTTTGTATAAACCATAATAAAAATAAATACATAGTTTTATTTAAAAATGAGACCGTAATGAAGGGCCTAATTTTGTAAAACGCAACGCCAAGTTTTGACAAATTTTATATGGAAACAATTTATATAACATAAACAATATACATACATACATACAAAATTCGTCAACGCCAAGCGTGTTTTACAAAATTAGGCCCGTAATGTTTTCTTTTTAATTGACTGTATAAATATATTAAAACAAACAAGTTTATTTTTTTACATAAAAAGGAAGAAAAACAACAACAAACCAGTATAAATTTATTTAAAAGAAAACCTACTGTAATTGCCTTTTTTGCTAAATGTTTATAACAAAGTAATACAACAAACAAAATAATAATTTTAGCTATTTTTTATATACATACATACATATTATTTAGAATATTTTTTCTCTTAAATAGTAAGATATTGAAATACCCCCCCCCCCCCCCCCCCTAAAAAAACACACACAAAATTAACAAAAAAAACTCTTTTGTATTGAAAACAAATCGCTCATTTACTCAAAGAACGTCACAAATAAAAAAAAACAGTTTGCCAGAAAATGCGTTTTAAGTTTTAAATTTACACACAACTTAATGGAAAAAGAAAATTTTATTTTTCTCCCAACAGTTGAGTAAACAAGATATTGGTATGAAATTTTTACACAATATGAAGAACGATATGAGGATTAATTCTGCATCATTATGACGTTCTTTGAGTAAATTAGCGAAATATAAAAAATAATAAAAAAAAATAGTAAAAGACAAAAATTAAAAATATAACCTTCAATGTACTAGAAATACATACATACATACACTAAACAGTATGTATTACTATATTTAAATGTTAGAGTACATATACATAAACTAATGATTCATTACAAAAAAAAATTAATTTAGCAAAATCCTAAGCAGAAATAGAATTAAAACCGAATATATGTATGTATATTGTTGAATTAACTGAAATATTTGCAATAAAGATTGACATGACTCTGATCAAAAACATTGATAAAATGTTTGATGTTACATTTTAAGGAGAACGGCTAACGAGAAACAAAAAGCTTCAAGAGTTATAAAAAGATGCACTTTCCCACAATGACAGCGCCGTTCCAGCGCTACGTAAGCTGAAAAATCAAGCAGGGGGTTTACTCTCTATTGCGATGCGAAAGCAATTACGATGCGAAAGCTAAATGCAATGATATGCCAATTTGGTACTCTCTATTACTTTCGCAAAACCTTTCGCAAAATTGTTTGAAAAAGTGGCAACACGGGCATTGCAAAAGAAAATATGGCAAAGGTTGGCACATGGTGTAATTATACAGGTGACTGCGTAAGGATTTGTTATACAAAAATACGGCAGCCCTAGCTGTGTAAAGAGCCGAAGAATGTCAAAAGCACAAAAATAATTGTACCAAAACCAAAACAAAACGAAGTTTTTGACATTCGTTAGCTACAAAGTACATAGAGCAAAAAATTATCAGCTGAAGTAACGCTGCCACCTGTTTAAATACACCTTGGGTTGGCAGTACTGAAATGTCAAAATATGTAAAAAACGATACTTAAAAAAACAAAATTTCAGAAAAAGTAAAGTGTAACAGTTTTTAATTGAAAATAAAGTGATGGATTCTGTAGCGTTATGGCTTTATGAAGAAAACGACCATGTAGAACGAGTTGCAAGACGAGTATTAAGAGATAGGTCCGATATACTTTCCTTAAATGACCGCAGGTAAGAAAAATCTATAGAGGAATATGTGTTTAAATACATATTGCTTTATTTTAACTTTGTACAAAATTTGCGCTTGAGTAAGGAAGCGTTTCAGTATGTTCTAATCGCTATTCAACCCCAGCTTAAAGTTTAAAGGAGATCCACAGCAATTCCAACTAATATAAAACTAACCGCTGCCTTAAAATTAGAATTTAGGTCGTCTGTCAATTTTGTCCACAAATTATTTGCAGCTGGTGGTATGTATACATATATGTATATGTACATACATACACACCTATCGTCATATTAAATGCAAAAGGGCATAATTTTTAAAATTTGATTAGGATCTAGTTATCTAAAATAAATTCTATAAATTTTACGCTCATATGTAGCTACAATAACACCGATTTTATTTGAAACATATGTAAAGACAATTTTTTTGCAAGATAATCGTTTAAGCGGGTTAGGATAATCATATTCGTCCACAATTTCTAGGGGTTCCAATATAAACATACATATGTATACATATTCACCCCCATTCCAGTTGTCGACATCGACGTCACTTTAACACAATAGCAAAAAATTGGGGCTTGTGTACCCGTTGTCGAAATCAACTGACTCCTGTTGGTAGGTTTATGCTATTTTCTAGACCTTTTGGGAACGGTAATAGATTGTCAGTAGTACAAAATTGTTCTCGAGAGCGAGTAAACAAGCCGCAATTTTTTGGTATTGAGTTAAAGTGACGTCGATGTCGACAACTAGAATAAGAGTAATTATCTTTGAATTTTCGTAAAAAATCACTGTGTGTCGCCTAATGGCTAATTTTTCACTTTGAAATCAAATTGTAATTATTTTTAAGTTCTATTTAAATACGAAATTGTGTTTTTGAGTTCATATTTAAATAACAATTAAATACCCAATCTTGTGTAATTAAATACTACCCTATCGGAAATTTGGCTAACTTTAAACTAACTTTAAGTTAACTATTTCACAACTAGTACTGACTGACACTTGGATTACTTTGCAATGTAATCAACTGACTATTTTAACATTGCGATGTCCTAGGCGGTAGTCAATTGTCTCACTCTGCATTACTTTTCAACTAACTTAAAGTTGGTTTTTTTTTTTAAATCGACTGGTAGGCAGTAAATTAAACATTTTTTTCTGGGGTTCGAACACGTAACACAACACGTTGTGTACTCAACGCACTACCACTCGGCTAAGCTGTTATCTAAAATAACCACAGCAAAATGTTAATATAAAACTGAAATGAGTTTTAAAGTAGCTGAGAATAAATTTGTTGGCTCTCATCAAATTCGATTACGTACTCAACTTAAGAATTAATTTTGGGTTTTTTCTGGATGACTTTGCAGCTAGCTTTTAGTCAGTCTAAGAAAAGTTAACTATTTTTGTAGTCAACCACCCATTCTCCGACAGGGTACTTACGTTTTATGAACGTACCATATGATTTTATGCGTGTATGTGTTTATTGAAAACATACACATGACATCATGTGGTCGGTTTGAAAACATCATGTGGTCGGGTTAAAAATAATTTCGTTTAAATTTCATAAATACATATATAACATATACAATACAAAGTTTCATATCATGGAATAAAGTAATAGAAAAATGTATTATGATGTTCGTTTGATTTCATAAAATGAGTTTTTATGCAATTTTAATTTTGTACATGTTTATAACCTAACTTTTTTGTTTATGCTAAACAGCTGTTCTTTGGAATTTTGCAGGACTGCCGTACTTTCAACGTAATTTAATAAGAACTTTAATTAAGCACTGAAAAAATGAAATCGTATTTAAATAAAACTTAATTTTTAATAAAAAAATAGCTAATTACGTACTTACCCGCAGTTTTTAACTTAATAATTAAGTCTTCAACCCGACCACATGATGTCATGTGTATGTTTTCAATAAACACATACACGCATAAAAACATATGGTACGTTCATAAAACTTAAGTAGTATTTAATTACACAATGCTGGGTATTTAATTATTATTTAATTATGCACTCAAAAACACAATTTCGTATTTAAATAGAACTTAAAAATAATTACAGTTTGATTAGCCAGTTAAAAACTGGCGTTAAAGAATATTGCAACCGTTTTTCTTTAATCTAGTACAAAATCGTCGTAGTCGAAATACGACACTCGTAATTTTAAGCCCAATTTCTTATGTTACAAACAGGAATACATATCGTCGGTTGGTGATTGGTTTGCTGCAGGCATAATGTGTTTTAATTATTCTGTGGCGCAAACCAATAACCAACCGATGTTATGTACACCTAAACTGCTAGGCTGTGTTAGTTTAAAATCAGCTTTATTTGGATACAAAGAATACACATACTTAAATCATGTTAATCCTGATTTTAACAAAAATATAATTGTATGTACATATATCGTCGGTTGGTTTCTGGTTTGCTGCAGACAATGTATTTTGAATAGACTGTGCCGCAAACCAGAAACCAACCGACGATATGACTTATTTTTCGTAATATCTAATAATCTAAGAATATTTCTTGAAGTAGAGATGTCGTCGGTTGGTTTCTGGTTTCCTGCATAAATAATGTATTTTGAATATACTGTGCCGCAAACCAGAAACCAACCGACGATGTGTTTTAAGAAATTCGTAGTTCCGTTAGTCAAACGTCAAATATAAATCAGCTGGCGGAAACCGCCACTAATAAGATTGCACTGCATTATTCTGTTGGAAAAAACATCTATTCTTTTTCCTGCCAGACTTTTTAACAGCCTTTACGTTTTCCTTTCTAATTAATCTGGCAGTCTTGCTTGATAGCCACCATCTTTTAAATTCTTTATTTTACAGTTAGCCATTGTGAAATTTAGTGCAGAGTAATGTCTTGCTCAAAGTAATGTCTTGCTCAAATTGTTAAAAATGAAAATATAATTGTTAAATAATTTTAAAGTGATGTACTAAATACATGTGTTCAAATGAACGTACATATGTGTAGTGAAAGTGGAAATAGTTATGAAAAGTAAACAGTTCAAACTTTTACATAAGATTGACAATAGCGATAAACACTTGTTGAAAGAATTTACCACAGATGGAAAATTGCAGAATGTTAAAAAGTGTTATGGTATTTTGGAATCCTTACTACAAGTGGGAAAACTAAATCTTCTGAATTTTCGTCTCCCTTTTAAGTTTTGGTTCAAAGGAGTACTTACAGTTTTAAGAGGGTAAGTACATGTGTACATGCATTTATTTATATATGTACATAAATATATATGTACATACATATGAAAGTACAATTCATCATATACATACCTACATACGCCATTATAAACTATTGGATATTGGACACTTAAGTTCTCACGACGATATGTAAATACTAATGTAAAAGCGAGTGTGTAGCTACCATAAAGGAAGCATGACCGCTCCAAGAACTCAACTATCTCACACGCGCATGCAATGTGTAATCCATTAAAGAATGAAAGTACTCCGAATATTCATATAAAGATACAGTGGTTCATTGAACATTATGATATCATTTGGGCAGGATCACTTTGTGTTACAGGCATTGTAGTAACATACAAATTATTAGTTTAAGAAGAACGATCATACTTGTGAGAAAATAACATAGTCAACTGATATATTACATATGTATGTAGGTAGGGACTATGTTATAACTACCCCGATTTAACTGGAAATCATCAATTAGAAATTTAACAAAAAATATCAAAAGTGTATGCTGCAATTATTAAAGTATACTACTGAATCTTTTAGTTTCAATATCACAATTTGATTAAATAAGAACAAATTACTCAATCAATAAATAGTTCTAACTCTAACGGCTACTGTCCCACGATGTCACCAGAAATCGTTCGATCGAATACATACTTATATTGAAAACAACAACAACTTTTCTAATGTTATTGTTGTTTGCAATACAAGTTGTCGACCAAACATGAAAAAAATATTCTTCTCTCACGAGGTGTTAGTAAAAACTATTTTTATGATATTTTTGCACAAGATAAAATACGAAACGCCGAACTATTTTGCAAAAACGCGTTTTTGAGTTATGATACTATTGAAGTAAATGAGCGATATATGTATGTATGTATGTAAATGTAAGTAGTTGTGGTCAGCCGAGGTAACACAAATTTTTGTAGGGTCCTGAAGTAGAGTAAATATTTATGTACTTTGAAATTTCTTTAAAAAATTGTCCTGTAAAAATGCTCTTACATATGTATATATGCACATACATATGTATATATGTATGTATGTATGTATGTATGTAGTACATAATGCGAAACGAAAAAAATACTTTCGAATTTGTATGTTAATTCCATGCAAACTCGAAAGCATTTTCTTTCATTTCGAATTACATATGTACATAGTAGACCCCCAGTGATGTTTCGGTTTAACGAATTCACTGCGACTTTTTAAAAAAAATCAAAACATCCTAGTACTATCAGGGACCGTAACTGTTATGACTAACCTTTATAATAAAAATCAAAAGATAATGGGCCTGATTGTGTAAGGCGTATTTCAAGTACGACTATGACTGTTTGGTAATACATTAAAGAAAAACTGTTGAAGTCTTCTTTAATCTATTACCATTTATATTTTTTTCTGATTTGTATTTTTTCGAGCAGAAATAAAATTCAATTTGTGATTTCTACTGTTTCCAACAGAAATAAAAGTTACATTGTGGTAAAATAAGTTTGTATATATAAAGGTGCGTGTCACTATTCTAGCAAAAGTTTCCAATTTCAAAATTAGGTTTGATCCTGTAGTCCACATTGGGGACCGCGGGATTCCAATTTTACCGAAAACTGTTCCAGTACTCAAAAGTTGGGCAAGTAAGGGAACTTTTGAGAGAGTAATGTTATTCGTGCACGAAACAGCCCGTAATTTTTGTTTGGACGAGTTTGGGCCAGCAGAAAAACGATCAGCTGTTTGAAAAATAAAATAAATCAAATAAAGGTTTTTCATTGCTATGTAGTGGTTACGTTTTTTTTGGGAAAATGTTTGCTCTAGTGTGACCGTGCCTTTATGTGTATATGCATTAGGTATGGCATAGTGGACGATTTTTCGATTTCGACTTGCAAGAACCCCTCATTTTATGAGGTTTAGAAAAAAATATTTGAGCCAAATAATGGTGGCGTTCTGATGGGGGTAAAGTAAAGGTCGCCTCTTCGTGTTCAAAGTTGAGGGTAAAATAAAAAAAATTACAAAAAATAATATAACATTCCCGGAATCACCGCTACAAGGGTCAAATGTATGACCAGCACCCATTAATTTTCTCCGTCCAAAATCTTGTTTAAGCACACCGACCGCCTAACTCCTCTCCTTAAGGGTGCTCCCTCACAAAGGGGAAATTTTTATAAAATTTACTCGCCGGGCTCTAACTTCCCCTAGGGCGTAGCTATCAAAGTCAAATGTATGACCAACCTCTAATATTTGTTTAATACAAAGATTTTCTTTAAACGTACTTATCGTCTACCTTCAAACATTAAGTTGGTCCCTATACAAAAAAAAAAGAATTCTTTGAATAAACTAATAAAAATTATTCAAAGAATTCTTTTTTTTTAAGAAATCCGCTTTTTCCGCTTTTATGGTGCCTCCCAGGGGGGTAAAATATAAGACTGACCCACAGTAATTTTTTATCTCCAAAATTTCCTCCAAACATACCTATGCCCTATCTCGACTCCTTAAGCGGGCTCTCATATAAAGGGGAAATTTGTATAAAGTTTACTCGCAGGGCTGTAACTGCCCCTAGGGCGTACCTATCGAAGTAAAATGTATGTTCGACCTCCAATATTTTTTCAATACGAAGATTTTCTCTGAACATTTACGTTTTTGGGAAAACATTTTTGCTCTAGTGTGACCGTGCCTTTATGTGTATGCATTGACGTTGCTTTTATGGAAAAATTTGTGGTTTTTCGTGTTCCCGTACTTTTGTAAATTTTTGTGCGTTATTGAGAGAAATTATAAAATAAATTCAAAAAAGAAATCACATTTTAAATAAAAAATAAGCATTTAAAATGCCCGGCTCTAAAATTTAGATGTTCAAGCATCTCTTTCCCTATAACGCGTTATAGGAAAGCAAGAAAAAAACAAATACGTACACGAAAAAAATGTTGCTCTCTTTAGGTTTTGGAATCTCTTTAGCATAGAGCAGGGATGGATAACAAGTATTTTTAAATTTTATCTACATATTGATGTCTTTTTATTAAAAAAATGGCTAGGTAAATGTAAAACAGAATAAAATAGAACGCATTGTGCATTACCATCAACATTTTCTTTAAAGAAGAATACGCTTTCGTTGTCTCAACAAGTAATAAACAGAATGTGATTCACAAAACATTTCCACCTCTGTTAAAAGTAAGCAGAGGTTTTCCTCCGCTCCACACACAAACGTAAGTGTGTTTATGTGTTAGTGCACATCACTGCTCTAAATCCTTAACAGAAAAAGTGTTTTTATTCATACAAATATTTTTTCTTCATTCTTGGAGTGTTTTTAAAACCAATTTTGTAAATTTAAATGTATTAAACTGCATGTAATTTGGTTATAATTTGATATTAAAGATCTCAAATTATTAATGGTAATTGTTTTTTATGTTTTTTCAGTGATTTATTGAAATAATACCATATTCGATTTACTTCCGACCTGGTTTCCTTACGTCTACACCTGATATATTATTATCATGACAAATGTCAAATTCCATATAGAAAAGAGAGCTAATAGTACGTTTGCACTATGAGCAAAACTAGTTGTTTTTCTCAGAACACTTCGAAGTGTTTCCATTATGCTTTTGTGTGTTTTGGTTATACGAATTTTCGAAATCAATTTGTTTTTATTATCAAAGCCGCAAACCCTATTATTTAGATCAGTAAAGTGTTCACTCATTTACATATAAACCACATATCGTCACCTAAAAGGCAAACGGACGTAACTACACAAAAATTCGAAATTCGAGTTTTTGATTGATTGTGGTTCATTTTAACAAACTACCAGCATGTTTATAGAACACGTCACAATCAAGACACGCACGAATGGCACACGTACGAATACGTAAGAATTTGCATTTGTAGAACATGTTCATTTTTTTTCGTCCGTCTTACGTCGTGTGGCGCTCTTAGCAATTTAGTGCCAAATCACAGTGTTGCCATTCTGTAAATAATTTTTATTTGTTTACATTTTGTCATATAAAATTTGTATTTTTGTCATTAAAAAAGGTAACCCTTTTTGACGGCAACATGGAAGTATTTATGTAAATGAAAATTTTTTATTTAATAAAGAAATCTTTAGCTTTATACACATATACAAATAATGAAATAGCATAAAATGAGCTGTTATCTTGCAAGAAATAAGAAAATGAGTTTTCAAAAATAATAACTGCACGGCTGTTGTCAACTTTATGCTTTAATTGCCACTTACAATAATAAAAAAACAAATAAAAATGTACTATTTGTAGCAACATTCTCTTTTTTGCGGATATATCAATTTTATTTTATTTATTTCATATAAAATTTGTAATTTTTTCCACCGACGAATGTAATTTTGCATTCGTGCACTTTTTTTTTGTTTTGACAGCAGAAAACGCGTTATACAAACCCAAACAAACTGTCACTTGTTACGTTTTTTACAAAAAGAAAATGACATTCGCGTTATACAACCCCAAACTTGACACACGTCAGGTTTTATACGCGTATTTTAGACATATTGGGTTCTATAAACATGCTGTACATGTTCAAGAAAATATTTAGACCTCTGCGATCAAAAATGACGACTTTATTAATGAAATTCAAACGGACGTAATAAGAAATGCATATATTTTTTATTGCACGGAACGTAACAAACATAAAAGCTTAAATATATATAAAAAGGAAATAAATGGTCAAATACATATAAGTATCCATACTACAAGTAAATTTCGAAGAACATTTTCAAAAATACTTCATTATTATTGATTTTGTAACGTTTTTTTGTTTCTCCTGTAAAAAATATAAAAGTATAATTACGTCCGTTTGCATTTAAGGTGACGATATACATACATAAATACAACTGATGTGGTTTGCGCAATTGCTTAAAAAGTTGAATTTTCTGTATTATTGCCATCTATTATCAGAATATTGGGGCTTTTTTTCGAAGTTTCATCCAGCAAAACAGTGTTGCACTGACAAATTTTGTCATGTTTTGGAAGGAAACAACTTATTTGAGGTGTTTTGCTGATATTAAAAATCTATGGGAAAACATGTAGCAAAACAAGTTTTCTGCTCCAAAACACTTATATGGAAACGCACTATAACATAAAAAAATTTTTTTTCAATATAAAATTTGATTTTTGTTATGATAAAATTATATCAGGTGTAGACGAAGGGTTTACTCCATTTCAAAACTAATAAAACTATGTGGAGACCAAAGACCAAGACCGTTTTGAAAACGAGAAATTTGCTCGGATTCGGTTTACAGAATAGGGCCGATAGCTTGTTCTTATTTTACAGAACTTTGCCCAAAAAGTCCAGGATCAAACCTATTGTTTCAAAGTTCTAAAAAAAAATGGTGCCAATTTTAATTATTTAAAAGTCGTCAAATTGAAGACGAAAATCGTCCAGTCGTCAAAATGCCATTTTTGGAACCCAAAATCGAAATGACCATAATTCGTCAAATTTGGCAACCATGTTCACGAGATATCGTTGAGGAATAATTAAAAAAGGGCTTTTTTAATACCTCTAAAAGTTTTTCTCAAATCGGTTCTCAGGATTCATTTCCTCATCGAATACTGCAAATTTGCAGTACAGGTGCCCCTGTGGCTGAGTGGTAGCGATGCTAGCCTCTCAGTCCAGAGGTCGTGGGTTCGATTCCCACCATAGACCCTGGGTGTTTTCCGCAGACAAGCTAGTCGCTTTGCGGGTTGTGTTTGTTTAAAAAAAAAAAAAAAAAAAAAAAAAAGATATTAAAAGAATTAACTAACTATGTATACCTATAATATATTTAATAGAACTGGATTAAATAGGTAGTTCGAGAGATATTGTTGCCGAAAATTTTTAATTCTTGTATCTCTATTTTCCAGGCCTTTGAGCTTGAATCGAACGGGAGTTTCAAGATATGGCCTGCAAGGTCAACCGTATTCCATTGTATATATATATTTTTTTAATCTATCGTATTTAATCAAATAATGAGCATTCGAATTTTGAATATTGGGCTCAATATTGCAGTAATCTTAAATTGTAATTTTCTTACTTTGAATGGCATTACATATCGCAAATTAAAATCTTCTGCGGATCTTGCTACTCCCTTTATGAATTTTTTTTATTGACCGCAATTATTCAATATAATTTTTTCTTTTTGGATTGAGCTAAACTCATCAATTCGTCCCGGTTTAGAATTTTTGTGCGGATAATTTTTTTTTATAAATTGTATGTATTTTGACATCCAGCTTAGATATAAAAAATATTTTTTAAACTTTAATGACTTTAAATTGTTCAAGTGTCATCGTCGTCGTCATCATCTTTCAAAATGCCCAAACGTCTAGCCACTTCTTTAACATTTGCTATGAATTCCTCTTGCACCAAGTTAAAACTCATGGCTAAAAGTGCTATGCCGAACAATAAATATAGGGAGCAGTAAGCTATAGATTGTTCCGATTCATCCTTCACACCTTTGGCGGGCACAAAATCACCAAACCCTAAAAGAAAGAAATGAAAAAAGAAAAAAAAAACACCAAAAACTTCTTTAGCAATGGCTGGGAGAATTTGATTTTACTGCTTCTGATTCACACACACCTATTGTGGTTAGTGTTATAAAACAAAAGTAGGCTGAGTCCAAGAATGACCACTCCTCCCAGTAGGCAAATAAAGCTGCTCCACCCAAAATATAACTGATGACTAGGAAAACACACAGCCATATGGGTACCGGCCGATCTTTGGGAGATATGTCGCCATAAAAATCACTCCATTCATCGCCATATAGAGAGTCGTCATCGTAATCATAACTGGGGCGTCTACGTATCTGTCTCTTAACGGCAAAGCCCATTGGTGACATAATGCGCGGTGAAGGGGGCAAACGTTCTTAAATAATATGAAATGGAATTTGTTACGTTTTTTGTTTGTTTTAAAAATCTCTAGTTTGATTACCTTGTTTTTCTTTCCTGGGGCTTTTCTTTCTATGGATTGAAGATATCGGCGAGCGATGATTCATATCATCATATTTGCTAAAGCTTCTGCGGGACATATGTATATGCTCTTCCGGTTCCTCCAGAAAAGTTTCATCGTAATCATCGTCATGTAAATCATAATGTCTAGGGGAAATCCCTCTTTTTATTCTTTGTCTATGATAGTTACCGTCTTCGGGTAGTTCCAAATGATGACCGTATCTGGAATTGGTTAGAGGCGGTCCCAATGGGGTCTGTCTGCCTAGACTAGCTCGTCTAAGTTGTTGATGACGCTGATTGCTCGCATGATTTGGCAATTCGTCTTCATAATGTCTTGGAGGCAAATGATTTAAGTTGTTTTTATGGAAGGCCGATCTGGGCATAGATTGACTTCTTAAATGTGATTTATTTCTTGATTCACGGTGTTCCATTTCCACAATGGCATATGGATTGGATATTATGGGAGTTTTGCGTACCACTTCCTCATCTAACTCTTCAAATAAGGCTCCTGGTAAGCGTGGATCAACGGATTTTGATCTGGCTCGGGCATGTGAATTTGGCATTGATTTCCCTCGAGTCATATTATTATGATGCGAATTAAGTCTATTAAGCTCTCTAGACTCGCGATATTCTTTAGAAATTTCATCTTTTTTAGTATTCGATGTCCTCATCGAGCGCACACTCATTGCCCTTTTGGTTTGTGGTAAATTGTCTAAGTTATCCATTGAGTCGAAATTTTGTTTTGATCTACTTAAGTGACGTTCTCTTTCAACAGTATGACGGTCACGCATACGATCCCGGTTTCTCTGTCGAGTACTGAAACGTGTTCCTCTATTGAGGGTCTGAGTGTAGGAAGGACCGTTTTCAGAAAAATAGTAAGGATCGTCGTATGGTGGCATATGACGAGAGCTGTTTGTTTGTTTTGGTGGTGGTGCCATGTTCATTAAATGATCACGTCTACGGTCTCCAGCTCCACGACCATTTGGACGATGCGTGCGGCGATCAGTTTGACGGTTGTAATCAAAATCACGTTCATAATCTTTTTTTCCTATAGTTCTCAACTCGGGATCGGAATAAGCATGTTGTAATCCGTTGTCCCTATAAATGCCATGCTCGGATCTCTGAGATATCCTAGTTGATCTGCGCAGAGGAGGTGGCTGAGAGCGTGATGAATAACGATGACCCCTAACAGAACGTTGCCGCGATCGAGCTCGGGATTTTTTGGCAGTCCGTGTGCAAACATAACAGCAGACGCGCCAATAAATAAACCTACATACAGTTGCGAGCAAAATTGAGTGCATGTTTAGCATAATTTTAATTAAGGTATTAAAATTATAAATAAAGGAAATTTTATGAAAATTTCAGCAAACGAAACAACTTCAAGCCATCAACCTACCTCTGCGCGTCGGGAAAAAAGCATGAGCATTGGACCACAGACGATTGGAACGCGGGGTTATTTGGTTCGATGAGACTAAAACTAAGCGATTTCGATCTGATGAGAAGGACTTCTTCTGAAGCAGACCTCATGAGTCTTTTCAAAACCACCATGTGAAACAAACTTTTAAGCACGGTAGAGGTAGGTTGATGATCTGAGGTTGTTGGACTTGGTGGTATTCAGGAACAATTGTAAGAATTGATGGAATTATGAAGAAGGAAGAGTACCTTCAAATTTTTCAAACTCAGTAGAAAATCAAACTATTTTCCAACAGAAGGGAAACCCTAACCAATTCAAATGTCCATAATTGGATATCTGTGCAAAAATTTCAAATGATGAAATGGTCTGCGCAAAGTCCAGACTACGAACATATTGGAAATTTGTGGTGTGTATTGAAATGGCGACTGGGACAACACAGTCGAGCATGTACTAATATAGAGGATCTTTGGAACCATGTGAAAATGGAAGGTGAAAATGAAGTGTTAAATTTTTTTTTTGTAAACACAATAAATAATTGCTACAATTTTCATAAATTTTCCTTTATCATTCGGCATTTTCTGATGCTTTAAATAAAGTTATGCTGAACATGAACATGTAATCTTTAATAATTTTCTTATATTCTATTGATTCTTACCGAAACGAAGTGGCCATAACATCGCCAATGTTCGAAAGGCATAGAAGCATAAGCGGAATACCAACGATGGCGTAAAATATAGTAGTAACTTTACCCCAATCCGTACGTGGTGAAATGTGTCCATAACCTGAAATAAGTTAGTAATAAATTTGATTCGTCAAGTAAAAATTTTACGCGAATGTATGTATGTAGGTATATAATATTTACATATGGGCGTGTCCCACGTTGTCGAAACGTTCTACTTGTCACACTCTTACATACATTCAAAACAAAAACAAATCTTAAATTTTTTTTTGTCCGACAAGTCGAATGTTGTCGACATCGTGCGACTGGCCCATAATCTTTTTGATTGGTCTTTTGTATATCCAGCTTCAAACTTTTTTTGCAATTTTAAATAAAATAAAATTGAAGCCGAACTTCGTTGGTTTGACCCATAAAAGGCGATATCCGCATTTGATATTCTTAGGGGGGACAACTCAGGTTAGGTGAAGTTAAGTAGGATGGTGCTATAACGCACCTCCACTGGGAAACCCATTTGAGTCCACTGTGATTCCCTTCTATTGCCCGTTAATAGTAATATTTACCCCAAATTTGTACCCAGAAGTGCCCCTATTATCACTAAGCCACTGAATTCCCCTGACGAAGTTGCTGATATCCTGTTTACACTTCCCGACATAACTAATGCTCTCATGGAAACGTCAGCTCAGCCATCTAAGCCTGTGAGCAGTGACTCGCATCGCCTTCCTATTCATATCCAGTAACCAATTACTGAGTTCCCTATAGTAATAACATATCGGTAATTTCACCGATCTGTCACACATTTCCTCATCTAACGCCGACCCAATTCGTGCCAGCTCGTTGGCAATTTCAGTTCCCGCAACACTGCTATGGCCAGGAACCTAACATAGTCTGACACTATAATTGTCCATAAGCAAGGGATCTCCTAAAGTCACTAACAAGTTTTGATTTGACATTGTGTCCCTTCAAAGCGTTTAGCACTGCCTGGCTGTTGATGTAGAAGGTTACCTTATCACCTTCAGCTACATTCCTAGACACTATCCCGGGACCTGAGGATCGGAAAGCACTTCATTCATTCGGATGGTAGTGAGGGTGTTCTACTAAAATCAATTTCAACGGCCTTATAGTATGTGAACCCAGGGGTTACGGATGATCACTAAAACTAATATCATTTAGATTAATGTGGGACCTGCTATTCCTGTTCTCACCAAACCTGCTTCAACAAGTCTCACCACAAAGTACACACTATTGCGATGTCACAAAAGTCTATAGTGTGCACTCGGCGTAAGCGTGGGACACTATACAACTTTGGTCCGGGAGTCTGAAGGACATATCAATGGCAGTGAGCTACATCGCTCATGATAATTTTTGATTAAAAATCGTTCAGGATGGCTTAATCGTTGAGATTCAGGATGGCTTAAACGATATTCTCAGCGCCGATCGCCAGCTTTGGGAACATTTCATGTTGTCTCAATCTATTCAAGGCGAGTAGCCAAACGACGCATTGTTTGTCCAGTTGGTGTCGGATGGCCAGGAGATTACGAAATTCATGCTACGCCAACACAATTGACGAATTGTTGCGCAAAAAATAAAAACAATTATTTCGCGTTCTTGCGGAGTAGACAAATCTTTACCGTTTACAGCAAGTTTTTTCACTCAGTTCTACTAGATTTTAGGTAGATTTCGGCAAAATCTAGTGACGAATCATATTTAAAAATTCTATGTTTAAAATCTTAGGCCATTAATCTTAATAGAGGGTGGCGTTGGCTGAAGCAGTTAGCACGTTGACTACAAAACCGGAGGTACTGGGTTCGAGCCCAATCTCCAACAGTTATTACATAACAACACCATGCATTTTTCTGATGCGCATTAGTCTCAATTTGCATCAGTTGTTGTAGGAAAGTTCAAGTGGTGAAGGCATAGACACTGGTCACTGATTTACACCGGCTTCAGCGGATACTAATCCTAATATAACATCAGAGCGCTCTCCTTCATCGGTATTGTGTAGCAGAATGATCGGCGAAGTAAAATAACCAAGAAAATTAGCTACTAAGCACAACTTTGAAAATTTAATATGCCTCATTGACACCAGAGGCGTTGCAACACTGCATTATTAAAAACGTGCAAAAAAGCAGAGTTGTAAAAGAATGAAACTTTCCTCTATCTCCACCTTTCCTCTATATCCACCTGTCTTCTCTGTCACTATCCCTTTCCTAAAGAAGGTAACACCTAGTAATAGCAGTAGGCATTCATTTCCTAAGTGTTACTTCTCTTAAAAAAAATCTAGGGACAGTGTAGACTTTTTATATGGAAAATCTACTAGATTTTGCTTGAAATTTTGCAAGTACTAGATTTTGCTTAGATGTAAACACACTATTAGCTTGAGAACGGCTTCACCGAATAGTTAAACAAATTCTAAGGAACTTCAAAACCTTTTGTAAAATATGTATGTGTGTATGTATATTTTAAATGAAGGGCATATAAGATTCGACATAGCCGAATTCGGATCTCTAAAATGTTTCTAATTTAAAGGCCATTAAAACTTTAGAAATTAAAAGAAAATTTACATGTCGTACTTAATTATAATGCATACAACAACATTAGTTTGATATCAAGCGCTTTATACACGACTTACATATACGGCTCAATGAAGGCTAAATAAATTTGTCGAATTGCATGTTAAAACAAAAAAAAAAAATGTAATCTCTTTGTTAGACGATATAAATGTAATTAATTTAAGCAAAAAGACACATTCAAATAAATTAAAAAAGATATGACTACATTTATTTGATATTTCACTACAGAAAACTGTTTTATATATGTACATACATATGTATATCAAAGTAAAAAGAAATATTAACGAAGTTAAGTTGAGAAGTTATACGATAAACACAATTGTGTACTTAGTGTAGGGTACTTTACACCCAACCTCAATGTTTTTGGGAATCGTTTTGTGAGAATTTTTCAGCTACGAACAACCTTGATTTCTTTTGTTTTCTTTCACAATTGAATTTTGGGTATTTCATAATTTTGTTTTTTTTTGTGGTTGCAACCAAAAGTTTACCAACGTTTCAGAGGTCAAGCTCAAAAGTTTTTAATTAAGTATTTGGAAAACTATAATTTTTGCATAAAGATAAATTTACCAGATATGTACATACATAAATACATACCGTTGGTCCAAAGTAGAAAAGCCCTAACTCAAATAACCAGTGATGCCAACTCTTGGGTCATCAAAAGCACTGTGAGCATATAAAAAAATTGCGAGTAAAGAAGCACCAAGTTAAATGTTCTCTGTTATTTATGTTTTATATAAGTATTTATTTTTTATTTGACTATGAAATCTTAAATCGCTATACCGGGAAATTATTTTAAAATTACATCAAATGCATAGTGACTTTAACGCATCTCTTGCTGGCCTAAGCCACCTTTTGAACGCTCAATAATTCTTCCAAGCTTTTTCTTTATTTTTGTTTCTCCATCTCAAAGAAAACCATAACTTACCCCCAGTTTTTATAAATGCGAACGATAGATTCGATCGAATATTAATATTGGAAACAAAAACAAATTTCAGTTCTTTGTTTTTGTTTTTAATATAAATGTTCGATCGAATCTATCGTAAGATTTAACAAAAAATTAATGCAAAACATACTTTTAAGAAAAATGTTTAATTTCATAATAATTAATTAATTGAAAATCTTGTGCAAACTATAAACAATTTTACAACAAATATGACTAGCATGATGCAAGAAATGTTGCGAATGCAGAATACTCTGCTTCAAGCTTTAGTTAACAAACCATGAACACGTTAAAAATATGTTTCTGGAACGCAAACGGCATTCGCCAACATAAAAATGAACTTGAGCACTTCCTCACGGAAAAAAATATTGATATAATGTTGGTCTCTGAGACTCATTTGACTTCGAGAAGCCTTTTTAAAATTTATGGCTACACCTTATATGATTCAAAGGACCCGAGAGGAAGAGCATGCGGTGGATCAGCAATTTTAATAAAGTCAAGACTCAAGCATTATATTATTGATAACATTTGTGAAGAACATTTACAAGCAACGAATATTTGTATTGAAAATTTTTCCAATAATTTTGTCATATCATCAATTTACTCTCCTCCTAGATTCGCAATTACTGAGCATCAATACGAGGATTTTTACAAATCTCTGGGTCCTTGTTTCGTAGCAGCTGGCGACTATAATGCTAAACACACGTTCTGGGGTTCGCGTCTTATTACACCCAGAGGTCGAGCGTTGTTCAATACAATTTCCAAAATGGGCTTGGATGTCATTTCAAGTGGGGAGCCCACTTATTGGCCTACTGACATACATAAAATTCCGGATGTAATAGACTTTGGCGTTATGAAAAATATCTCTAGGGATTTAATTCAAATTGAAGCTTCTCTAGATCTCTCGTCCGATCACTCTCCCACGATCGTTACAATTTGTAGCCCATTAAGAAGTGATTTACCTCACCCATATGCCAATTTGATAAATCGTGTAAATTGGCTGCGATTCAAAAAATATCTTAGTAGTCATTGCACGGAAAACATTACACTAAGAACACCTGATGATGTTGAATCTAACATTGCCAATCTTAACGAAAATATTAAGCAGGCTGCTAAACATGCCACTACCTCCTATCCGCAGACTGGGTTTAATAGACTACATTCTACAGATATTGAACGTCTCGTATGTGAAAAAAGAAGAGCTAGAAGGGAATGGCAACAGCACAGATCACCCCAGAATAAAATTAGATTTAAAGAGTGCACTAAACGACTCCAAGAGCTGCTTGCACATGAAAAAAGTGCATCTCTTAAAAACTATCTGGAAAATCTTGATGTCACACCAGCATCTGATTACTCTTTATGGCGTGCTGCTAGAAGGCTTAAAACACCCGTTGAGTTTAAACCACCTCTGCGCACATCTACCGGAGGTTGGGCAAGAAGCGATACTGAAAAAGGTAACATATTTGCTGCCCATTTAAAATATGTATTTACCCCAAACACATGTACTGGTGTAATTGATTTGCCAAATGTAGTCGCTCTACCCCCTCAACAAATAAAGTTTAAGACGCGTGATGTGCAAAAACTAATTTCTGAACTCAACCCAAAGAAAGCTCCGGGTTTTGATGGAATTAGTAACCAGATGCTAATAAAGTTGCCTCGTATTGCAATTAGAATACTGTTATTTATTTTTAACGCCATTTTACGACTGCAGTATTATCCAAATAGCTGGAAGCTTGCCAAAGTTAAAATGATTCCAAAGCCGGGCAAAGACCTTACCAAGGCTGAGTCATACAGGCCAATAAGTCTCATATCAACAATGTCAAAGCTTTTCGAAAAACTGCTCATGACAAAATTGTCCCCAATTCTAGTTAATAGTGGGTGCATACCGGACCATCAATTTGGTTTTAGAAGTCAGCATAGCACCATTGAACAAACTCATAGATTGGTCCAATTTATAAGAAGAACATTTGAAGAAAAGAAGTATTGTTCTGCGCTGTTTATCGACGTTTCTCAGACATTTGATAAAGTGTGGCATGAAGGCCTAATTTTAAAATTAAAAACATACCTGCCAATAAACGTTGTAAGTCTTTTGAAAAGTTACATTACTGCCCGGAAGTTCACTGTTGTGGAAGGAGACTTTATGAGCATGCCTGAAACTATCTCATCCGGTGTGCCACAGGGGAGTATACTGGGGCCAGTTTTGTATTTGATTTATACTTGTGATATGCCTCTGAGCAGCAATATCCACACTTCCACATTTGCTGATGATACAGCCTGCCTTAGTATGCATGAAAATCCTTACGAGGCATCCCGATATCTTCAAGAACACATTACCCAGCTGGAACTATGGTTAAACTTATGGAGAATTAAGGTAAACGAACAAAAGTGTGTTCAAGTAACATATACATTACGAAGAGATACGTGTTTACCCATTCGGATTAACAATCAAGTTGTCCCTCAACATACTCATGTGACGGCTTACTTGGAAACACCATATTGACTCTAAGTTAACCCAAATGAAACTAAAATTAACTCAGGTACATTGGCTGATTGGTAGAAATTCAACCCTCAGTCTAGATTGCAAACTTTTGACATACAAGTCTATTTTGAAACCCATATGGTGCTACGGAATTCAACTATGGGGCACTGCTTCAGCTTCCAATGTCGAGAGAATCCAACGAAGGCAAAATAAAATTTTGCGATTAATAACATCGGCTCCATGGTATATAAAAAACTCAAATATACATCGTGATTTGAATATGCCACTAGTGGTTGAAGAAATTGCAAAATATGCAGGCAAATATTTAACAAAACTCGAGTCACATCCTAATCCGCTTGCTCGTAATATTTTGAACTTTACTGGACACGTCCGCCTAAAAAAGAAGGATACAAGTGCTCTTATACTCAACACTCCAGATGGGACTGCTTGAAAATACTTTTTATTTTATTTTAATTTTTCTTCCTTTTGATTATCACTACTTATGTATTATTTATAACTATCTCTAAATTTATGTCCGACAGTGGTCGGGCCTAATAATTATATTTTAGATTTAAGATTTGAATACTTATTGTTAGTTCATATTTGAAGATACAATAAATAAAAATATGTATTAAAAAAATAAAAAAAAAAAATAAAAATAAAAAATTTCATAAGAACTAAGACCCTTTTTTGTTATTTCTTAAATTTGCATAAATGACAAATTCTTGTTGTTTAACTGTGTTCACGCATGCGAATTAAAATAGTAAAATCGTTGCTTAGCAAAAAATTAAAAAATTCTTATAAGGAATTAAAATAACAAAAATTAAAAATTTTAAAAACCCCCGGCTAACTATATCTAGAAAAAATGTGATATCTTCTAAACGGCTGGACAATTTTTCTTAAAACATAGCTAAGAACCCTCTCGATCAAGTCACTTTTCAAACAGAAAAAACTAAAATCAAAATCTGTCCAGCCGTTTGGTTTGTACGTGGATACTTACAGAGTAAAACCCTTTTTTTAGTCGGGGGTTAAAAATTGATTTAGACAAGTCGAAGCGTTTGCTTCTTTGCTTTGCTTGAAATTGCGAGAAATTGTAAAAGCTCTATAAATAACCGCTTTTATGAAACGGGTATTTAGTAAAGTTTCGGAAACTTAGAAAGGAAAAAAGCACCAAAAAAATACCCGAAAAGCACCAAAATGGCAACACTGCAAATAACTGTAACTTTAGAGAAGAAGGTAAAAACAACCCTGAAAGAATTTCCGGGATAAATTCTATGAATTTCGACATTAATCTAATGAAAAATTCATTAAAATTAAACCAACGCCACGTTTCGTTGGATTAATGAAACCAGTTTCGTCAAAATTATTTTATTGAAAACTTCATCAAATTTATTTAACAGTGTAATTAATGCAGTGCTATAACTTCATCGAAACAATAAACTAATTTCATGAAAAGAATGAAATAACTTAAATATAAAGGGGTTTCTTAATAATTAGAAAATATTGTTGTCATAAGTCCAATAAAATATGCTTACGAAACCAGAATACCAAGGAAGCAATTCCAATGAAATTCTTTCACCATATTCATGAAATTTTCATTGGATTTGTGAAATTATCATTAGATTTGTGAAAAAATTTTAATGAAACTGTTTCATTGGACTTATGAAGCAAAATTCTTTCGGCAAAGTGTTTGTACAACTGCTTGTAAAAGCTTTACTTTCGGCACTATTCCAATATATTTTTGCGACGAGGTGTATTTGTGTGAAATGTATTGGAAACATTGAAAAACTCAATTTCGCAAAAAAAAAAAACGAGTTAGGGCCTTTCTACTTTTTTAGTGGAGCAACTTTTGTGCTTATAGAGGAGAGAGATAAAAAAGAAGGTAATAAAGAAGGGAACCATCATATTTCCTCTCTCGCCTATGATAAACTAAAATTGCAGTGTGCGAACTAGGACTTATTATTTTTTCCTTTTGAATACAATCCAAAAATATTTTGTGGAGAGAATATGGGATAGTGGCACACCTACATATTTAAAACAAAAAAAAATATAAATAATTATTGAAAATTTTAATTTTTTATTAATATTATTATTAGTTTAATTCGAGGAATACTATTTTATTGTTATTAAACCACAAGTCTATATTAATACGAATTCAAAAAGTTTGTTTGTTGTGGGTTATGCACGTCTGGGTGCATTTGGCTGCTGCTTAAGCAACTCATTACCAAAACTCCGAAAAGCTTACAAAACTTCAATATTTATATATACATACATACATATGTATGTATGTACATATATGTATGTATATGCATTTATTTGTAATATTTATTAAAACATACATTTACAAAGTAAAACAAAAGTGCTCACTACTGCCTTCAAATATGGAACTTGCTGCTTTCATGTTAAATCAAGTGAACTCGTATCTCTACAACACACCCTGTGGCCATGAGTAATTAATTATTCTAAGAAAAGATAAAAATTCATCATGAAAAAAACTACACTGACTGAGAATGCACTTTTGCGTATAATTTATCGGTTTATTTGTAATAACAATAATCTTTTTTTTCGCAATTAGAAAATTTACATGATTAACGAGATCACGTTTGCATAAATATTACGTGATCATTAAACTCATTCAATCACAATCATTCAAGTGTAACGTCTTTTCTTTCGTCTTCTTACAAAGTAAAAAGGAACTTAACGATTTGTAATTACCCAAAAACTCTGAAATAAAAATGAATCAACTCTGACTTGAGGTCTATAGCTTCTGTATGTGGCCGCTAAAGAGAGGGTGAATACTTTAAATGATTATAGCTAATTTGTTGTGATACCAACAGAATATTCAAGCTAGAGATGGACGTGCAGCAAGCACAAGTCACGCACCGTTGCGAGGAAATATTGGCGACCAAAATAATGTACATAAACTATTTACTTTTGAAAACATAATTATAATTATTGTCAAAGTTCATCTCTACAGATTCAGTGACGTCAATATACAGTGGTCAACGTTTCATGTGATAGCAACTTTACGCTTCACGATACATTCTGAATCTATAAATCTACCGTAAAAAGATTTTAAATGTTGCTTTGTTACCTTGGGCATGTAAAAAAATTTGATAGCAAAAATTTGACCTTTCAACAACACTCAATCTCATGTCAGAAATGTACCGAAAAAACAATATTTGGCGTCCAACGTCTTAAAAATTGCTAATCGCCGAGAATAGGACACAATAGCATGAAATTAATAATTGTTCGTGAACTTGTATACATTTTTATTCAGTAAAAATATTTTTGATTACAAATACATTGAAATCGATAATTGAAGAGCTAGGTAGATTCTATAGCAACTCAGAGTCAATACCTCTAAGGTGGGCAATGACCGGTAAGTTGTCATTTTTATTTTTTATTTTTTTTTAAGAGAAGCAACACTCAGGCAATGAATGCCTACTACTATTACTAGGTGTTACCTTCTTTAGGAAAGGGATAGTGATAGGGAAGGTGGTGAAGGAAGAGATATAGGAAAGCTTCATTCTTTTACAACTATGCTTTTTTGCACGTTTTTAATAATGCTGTGTTGCAGCGCCTCAGCTGTTAATTAAATGAGGCGTATTACTTTTTTTTGAAGCTATGTTTAGTAGCCATTTTATTGGTTATTTTACTTCGCCGATGACTTCACTACACAACGAAGGAGGACCTGCGGTTTTGTAGTCAACGTGCTAACTACTTCAGCCAAGGCCACCCTCATGTCCAAAAACGAGAGCTTTCGGGTGGGTGAAAGCGGAACAATGACAAATAAAGTGCTCCATTGTTTCAATGCCCTCCATACATGACCTGCATTCATTGTTATCTGTGGCTCCAATTCGCTACAAGTGACCTCATAACTTAGAGTGCCCCCGTTAAAACGCCGGTCAACTTTGCTAGCTCGGGCTTGTTTAGTTTCAAACTAGAGATATTCACCCTTATTCCACTTGCCGATATAGACGTCACTTTAACACGATACCAAAAAATTGGGGCTTGTTTATTCGCTCTCGTGAACAATTTTGTGTTACTGACAATCTATTTCTGTTCCCTAATAGTGCATTTACACTGTCTCGAAATCTAGTACTTTCGAGATTTCGAGCTAAATCAAGCTGCTTTTATCCAGATTTCCCATACAAAACGAAATCTAATTTTTCAGTAGATTTGTAGGAAATCTAATAAAAATCTATTATTCTTTACTACCCTGTACAACAAAAGCTGAGTGAGAAATAACTACGGTCTGCTTAAAAAAGTGTGTGAATTGGATACAATGGCGTTGTTTGGTTGTAGTTTTGGAAAAAAAAATCAGTTGATGGGTTTTGTTTTGGATAAAAAAATCTTCTTAAATGTCAAAAAAAAAAATGGTGTAAACGGTATAGATTTTCATAAAGATTTTAATCAAAATATGCTAGATTTTGTGCTGATGTAAATGTCCTATAACGTCTAGAAAATGGTATAAACCTGTCAACAGCAGGAGTCAGTTTTTTTCGACAACGGCTATACCAGCCCCAATTTTTGGTTATTGTATTAAAATGATGTCGATGTCGACAACTGGAATAAGGGTGATTATACTAAACTTTTATTCAAACAAATGAGAACTTCAACTAAGATCAATAGTTGAAACAAGAACTCATTAACCAGCAAGCTGTTTATTTTCCTAATTGGTAATACTTCTAGCCCCAACCGCTGTATAGCATGTAACATCTCGCTCGTTGCTTCCTTTAATCTCTGATAAGCTCGATTGAAATACACGTAGACATCCTCATAGATGTAGATATGTCAAGTAGTGAAAAGACAAAAGAGATTCTAAAGCCAACAATTCGGAATTTGGTTAGGATAATAACAGGATATACAGAGTTAAAAAGTCACCTGTCTCGCATGGGTGTTGTTGACGATACAACATGTAGAACTTGCTTGGAGGATGATGAAACTCTCTGAAGATTATTCAGTCAAATTAGAAGACAAAGCTTCCATCTGGAAAACATACTAAATATGGAATATCTTAGAAATTCAGACTGGAAAAACCTAAGAAAGTAAATTGAGTGGACTAGGTTCCCAACCTGACTAAGTTTGAAAGGTTCTTATGGTTTTTATTGTGTATCCCCCCAATATCTCTTATTAAGAGCGCACAACATGCCATAAAAGTTTAACTGTAATCCGAAATGGATTGAGTCAATATTGATTGAACCTCTTTTCAATCTAACCTAACCTAACCTTTTCTTCTTGTGAGTCCAATGTTCGTGAACGGTCTGCTTCATTGTTCCTAAACTGATTTGGAACGATACGGGCTGTTTATTGTTTATATGCCATTTCTATTCCTCTTACCTCTGCTTTCTTTTCTATTAAAGAAAATTGCTGTGTGTAAGCCCAATTCAACTGAGATGTTGCTGACATAAATATTTAAGGTCAGCGTATCTAATATAATTTTTGATAATTTTTTGTGGATTATTTTCAGTGTACGAGCTGCACTTGTTGATCTACTTAAGGCAAAACATTTGGGCAGCCTATTTATTGTTCCTTCCAGATGAAGGTTTTCCATATTATTAGTTGCATTAAAACAGGTTGTGTATGCTTGATCGTGACTGTAAGGCTTCTCACGCTCTCATCTCAAATGTGAATACAAACAATTAACCGCATCTTGCCGCCAACACAGTAACAACAAGTACTCTGTCATTGCCCATTGTCTTTTGTCTGCATTGATATGCGGACACACTTGGGTGATTTTATTATTTTTGTGTTAACAAAAACATAAATTTAAACTCATAAATTTTATAAAAGTCGCCGAAAAACAAAGTAAACAAATTATTCTTAAAATACCCACGCACGAGAACGCATTAAAAAAACGATTTGTACGAAATTTAATTTTGCAAAATTATTTCAAAGGATTTTCATTGTGTGTGGCCAAAAGTTAAAATAAAATGCATAAACTGAACTATATGCTAATATTTGTTGTTGTGGTTACAGCAAATGTGTGCATGGCCCAGAAATGGGTCTGGTCCAACACGAAAGCGAATCAAAAACCAAGCGGTTATTATCCGTCACCGGAACAACAATATGCTAGATCCGGTCGTGATCGAGAGCCAACAACGAAGCGCCCCCTACCGGGCCAGCCGCAAAATGATGATATTGATGACTATACGGATGCAAATGATGAAGACACTAAACAACATAACCCTTATATACCTACTGGGCAAGTTGGACATCCTTTTGCTCCAGGCAATTTTAATGGCTTTGGGAATTTTCCGCATATTCCTGGATTTCTGAGTAACACTCCAAATGGTATATTAGTGGGGTCTGGGGGATCTACGGGCATTATAGGTAGACCACTTGCTCAGTATCCAGCCACTTCGTTTCCGGCTATTCAGGGTGGCTATCCGGTTGGCTATCCAGCAGCGCAACATTTTGCAGGCGCTAGTGTTAATAATAACCCCGGCTTTCCCACATTTAATCGTTTCAACAGCATCATAGGCCAATATCCTTATGCGAATCCCAACAATAATCAACAATTCGCTGGTGCTCAATATCATCAGCAACCACAATATCCAGAAGGCTATGGCTTGGCTAATCCACACTTCAACGGCAATTTCAATCCCAACTATGGTTTCGGCTTTGATGAATATCCGGCGCAAGTTGAGGGTAAAAGCGAAAGTGCTAAAACGATCGACAGCAAAGTGGATGATAAGGTTGCGAAAAACTTAAAGAAACTATAATTGCCTACAGTTTAAATTTCATATTAACTATTTCATCCATAGTTATCGCATCATTAGTTATATAAGTATTTAAAATCCTTTTTAATATACATACATACAAACATGCATACTCGTATGTAAATATATTTGTAAATAATTAAATAGATGTGGTTGGCGATACTTTTTCGAAATAATTCAGGCACAAATTCTTAAAACTTTTGGTTTTGTGGAAATTAAATTAAATATTTCACTGGGATGGAAAATATCGCTCAGATTCCGCATTTTGCTCAGCTTTGATCTAAAACATAGGCGGCCAAAGGGGCACCAGGGTGCCGAACATCAATCGGCAGTAAATATAACAATGAATACACAAACGCGAATACATTTCTCAAGGTGGCCAGCATTGGTCTAAAGTAATTTTTTTCCAGCCTTGCCATTACTTTTATTAAAAGTTTTAATCACTTCAAAAAAGGAGAGAGTTCTTTCTCAATTCATTTCGTATTTTTTTTTAATTTTTGTTGCAATTTTGGAATTTATGGACTTTAGTAACGGTTTGAGTAACCTTAAAATAGTTTGGAAGCTTTTGCTCGTTTTAATAGATTTTTTTCATTTTAAATTAGTATTTTTCAACAATTACTCTTTGCAGTTTTGACGATTGCTCTCAATTTAAAAAATTTTATCGGACTATGATCGGTTTTTACAACATAATACATTTTGAAAAAATTTTCACCACTGTGAAAATTCATGTTTATACTGCATTTACATTGTCTCGAAATCTAGTACTTACTAGATCTAAATCTAGTGGCCTTTTATTAGATTCCCCATACCAAACAACATCTACTTTATCAGTAGATTTGTACGGAATCTACTCAAAATCTAATATTTTTATTTTTTTACTACGCTGTAATATATATGTATATATATATATATATATATATGTATATATATATATATATATATATACATATATATATGAGTGAATAAGCTGAGTCGGCACTTTTTGGGTTATAGGGCATTTACACTTGCACAAAATTTAGCAGATTTTAATTAAAACTTTTATAGGGCATTTACATCACCACAAAATCTAGTTTATTTTGATTAAAATCTTTATGAAAATCTATACCGTTTACACCAACTTTTTTGAAATTTATCAAGATTTTTTTATCCAAAACAAAACCCATCAACTGAATTGTTTCCAAAACTACAACCAAACAACTGCAATTTAGCCAATTCACACACTTTTCTCAGCAGACCGTAGCTAATTCACTCACCTTTTGCTGTACAGGGTAGTAAAGAATAAAGAAAAACATTAGATTTTTATTATATTTCCTAAAAAATTTACTGAAAAATTTGATTTCGTTTTGTATGGGAAATCTGGAAAAAAGCAGCTTGATTTAGCACGAAATCTCGAAAGTACTAGATTTCGAGACAGTGTAAGTAACTATTATGAAAATCTATACCGTTTCCACAAAGTTTTTTGTGACATTTATCAACACTTTTTTATCAAAAACAAAATCCATTAATTGCGAATTTACACCTGCACAAAGTATTGCAGATTTTCATTTAAATCTTTATGAAAATCTATACCGTTTGCACCAATTTTTTTTTTTGACATTTATCAAGACTTTTTTATTTAAAACAAAACCCATTAACTAAAAATTTTCTAAAACTACTACTCGAAATCTCGTCAGTACTAGATTTTGAGACAATGTAAATGACAAAGGATTTTGTCTTTAATAAGAAATTTTTAAAAATGTCAAAAAAAAGCTCAGTGTAAACGATATATACATATATATAGATTTCTATAAAGATTTCAAATAAAATCTATTAAATTTCGAGACAATGTAAAAATTTTGGTTTTTGTCGATGCTAACTGAATTTAAGCCTCTATTTATGGTTCTCAACTCCACTCAGTTTGATTGTCAACCCAACATACACATTGGTATTGCCATTCACAACTTAAATAATGACTGAGTTTGTAGTTGCGTTGTGCCACAACATTTTCACATAAATATTAGTTGTGATGAACAATACTAAAAAATAAATGGCTGGTATCAAAGTTGCTTCGACTCAACACACAATTGGAGCAAACATAAGAGCGATGATGAAGCTGTAGCTGCTTTCGGAAAAAAACATGTTCTTCCGTTCTGCCAGTGTTTGGTCTTATGCCCTAATTCAGTAAGAAGATTTACGACGTATTTGTTTGAAAATGCTTCTGAGTTCTTGTCTTTGAAGTCTCTAAATTATTTTCTTCAAAAATGGTTGTTGTATTTGACAATGAAAAATATAAATATTATTGCCATGTTTTTAAAACATAAAAATTCAATTAAATTATTATACAATAGTTTGAAAAATATATGAAAAAATATGTGTTGGATATAATGTTTGGAACAAAATCATAAAGCAAATACACGAACCTTCTAGCATAGACAATAAATAATAATCGTTTTAAAGAATCAAAACTGCTTCTTTGTTTCGTCCATAGACAAGACGATACATTCGTCGAACAGAATTAGGGCATTATTTAAAAAAAATTATTTTTTTTATGTTTATACATATTTTATACCTTACCAATAGTTGTTATAACTATAATCGAATAAAACAATGATCCAGCAAATGTCCATTGCGATTTTGTTATATCCTCATCGCCATCCCATCCATTCGTTTTAATCGCTGTCAGTATTTGCTTCTCAAACAGCTGCAAATCATCTTTCACCACATTCGTCCATGTTAGTTCGCTCAGTACGCTCAGATTGTCAGAATGGATCCAAATTTTATCGGTTAGATTCAAACGTAAATTGTGTATTCCTTTTTTAACCTAAAAATTTTAAAACATTTTATTCCTTTTATAATCGTTTTGCAATTAGGGATTATAATTTTGAATGTAATAGTATCAATAATAAAAAAGGTATTTCTGTGAAAAAAAAAGAAATAAGGGCATAAATATAAAAAAAAAATCAAGCGACTCATTTTAGGAATCCAAGCACCTTTTATAGGGCATTTACAATTACACGAAATCTAACAGATTTCAATTAAAATCTTTATCAAAAGCTATACCGTTTACACCACGTTATTTTGACATTTATCAAGATTTCGTATCCAAAGCAAAAGCCATTGAGTGACATTTTTTCCTAAACTGCAATATATGTAGCTAATTCACACACCTTTTTAAGTACAAAAGGTTTATTTTTTAGTTAAATTTAAAGAAAACCATAGTTGCATCATTAAGTTCTACTACATTTTAAGTAGATTTCGACAAAATCTATTGAGGAATTTGATTTTGTTTTATGTGGGAAATCTACTAGATTTTGGTCAGATGTAAACTTAGATTTCCGTCTAGACCAGCTAAGTCCAAACACACATACTCTGATATTTGCATTTTAGGTAAACAGCTTTAAACGCTCTTAAATTTGTTCTTGTTTCTTTGTATTGTCGCCGACATCTAATTGGCTGTTGTGCTCTAGTCGGTGTGAAAGCACAAAAAAATTTCCTCATTGTGCATATGGTTTGGACGTAGCTGGGGTCAAATTACGGCACTCGTTATCGAACGAAATTACGAAATATTTCAATAGAGTCTATGTAGAAATATTTTAAAATTTCGAATCGCATCGAATGCCGTAATTAGCCCCCTGGTCTAGACTATTTAAAATTGATATTTAGGACTTCTCATTTAGTATAGTCCCAGATTTGACCTTAAAACCACAAATGAAAGAAAAAGAATTTAATGCAATAAACTAAAGCAAAATATAATTACTTTTACCTCAATTTCGTGGGGCCGCTCCAAATGTTGAAACAAATAAGCACCGCCAACACAATAGGAAACCACCAACAATACCAATGTCACGTGCGACACAATACAAGTGATCACCTTCCATGAAAAACAAATGGCTGTGATGCATCGACCACGCTCTGGTTTAACCGATTCGAGCATATGGGGTGGCAGCGATTGAGCACGACGGCCTGACATCGATTACGATGTTAATAAGGCTACTGATGTTAATGATGTCGTTGAAGGCAGTGGTCACAAATGTGATGACGAAAAATGATTTAAACATTCAGGCATTCAAACACTTGTGGGAAAATGTGGTGACGTACAAAGAAACACACACGTTTAGTTGGAGAGTCCACCATAAGCGAGATGAATGATCGACTTTTTTTTTATTTTAATCAACAAAATTTCAAGCAAACTTGCCAAAACCTATACAAACGTGATATGAATAGAAAATATTTAAAAAGCACTTGTTTGCACTGTTTCCTTTTTTATACATACGTACATACATACATTTACATATATTTAAATTGAGTGTCTTATTCCATACAATTATTATATTTGATTTATTAATAAATAGATATAATTAACATGCTCATGCTCAGGCACATGCCGCCAGGCAAATAATTGCTCGAATTAACTGATTCATTATTTCAAAGATCGTGCCATTCACGATCTGTAACAAAATCAAATTCGACCTGCTAGGAAATTTTTACTTTTTATTTTTATTAATAAACACACTTTGTTAACACCACATTATGCGAGCAGCTATTTTGTTAATAATTAAAAATAATTTTGTTGCAACGCATACAAAATTAATCGAAGGCGCCATTGTCTTACATTTGGAGAGTCTGGTTGGTAGATTTTATGTGGCATCCAAAAAATTTTTGCGTTATTTAGTGGAAATTGTTCGTTTTAGTGATATGGTTGTAAAATTATCAAAGTGAGTGGGAGCTGTGTTTGTTACCCATTTAAATAATTTTCTTCAAAAATGGTTGTTGTCTTTGATAATGAAAAATTAAAATATAATATTTTTGTTTTATTATCTAGTACTTACGAGATTTCGAGCTGAATATATGTAGATGCTTTGTGCTACACAGAGAAAAAACTGCCTCATAGAATCAATAAGATTTTCTCTATGAAACGTTTTTAGACTAAGGGGTATCCCAGCAGAAAGAAGCGAAGATTTTTTCATAGAGATTCCTTATTGTTTTTATGTGGTAAATCTTATTAATTTAATACAAAATGAAAACCGCACAAAATCAAGAAGAAATCTTATTATTCACAACTTTTTTTTACTCAATTTCCGTTATTTTTGGCACCAAAAAAACAATCCATAGAGAAAAACTTATTGATTCTATTAGGTTTTCTTATAAATTGTAAACTATAGGGATTTATTATTGATTTTATTAGGTTTCCTTATTAATTTTTTTAAAAAGGTTTTCTTCTTAATTTTATTAGGCTATCTTATTGATTTTTTCAATAAGGGTTTCTTCTTGATTTCAGTAGGTTCCTATATGATTATGTGTAAAGCATTTTATTGATTTTTTTTAATAAGGAAATCTTCTTGATTTTATGAGGTGTTTTGCTATTTCATATACATATAATGGGTGTTTTTTATTGAGGTATAGAACTTTAAGTTGGCATCACTTTTTTAACTGGCGGCCATTTTGTCAGCTGTCAAGTGATTAATATTTAGTTTTGTTTGCCATTTCATCATGAACAGGTTGACAAAAGAACAACGCTTGCAAATCGTGCAAATTTATTTCGAAAATAATGGTTCAGTTCGCGAAGTTTACCGCAAGCTCCGTCCATTCTATGGTCGACATAATCGTCCATCAGAGCAATTAATTCGGTTAACCATGGATCGTTTTCGCACTACGTTTACTCTATGTGATAATACGCATCCGCAGAGACGTCGAACAGTGCGCACCGAAGAAACAATTGCCGCTGTAGAGCAAAGTGTTGAAGAGGACCCGAATGAATCGATTCGCCACCGTGCACAGCAATTGGAGCTGATAACCGACTATTTTGTTCCCGAATTGGATGGCATGAATGTGGATGAGTTGTGGTTCCAACAAGACAGCGCTACATGCCACACAGCGCACGTCACAATCGATTTATTGAAGGAAACATTCGATGAGCGCATAATTTCGCGGAATGGACCTGTCAATTGGCCACCAAGATCGTGTGATTTGACACCATTGGATTATTTTCTTTGGGGATATGTGTAGTAGCTCGTCTACGCCAACAAACCAGAAACGTTAGGGGACTTGGAAGCCAACATTCGTGGCGTTATTGCCAACATACGGCCCCATATGCTCGAAAAAGTGGTTGAAAATTGGACCTGTAGAATTGGCTTTATTCGAGCCAGCCGCGGCGGCCACATGCCCGAAATCATATTTAAACATTAATGGCATAAAATTATCCTTCCAATAAAGCCAAATTGATGGACATTAAAACGATTTTCTTGTGTTTTATTTCAATTCGAAGTTCTATACCTCTAAAAAAACACCCTGTATATAAATAGACATACAGAAAATTTTTTTCATGATCTTTTTCATTTTCGTATAAGAATGTTTACACAATAATTTCAATGGTTATTCAGGCTGCTTGTTAGCATATTGGTTAGAGTGCTTGTCTATCAGGTAGAAGTTTGCTGGTTCAATACTTGGTGAGTAAGTTAGTTAAGAATATAACCTAATGTGTATGTATGTATGTATGTATTAGAGTTCGACCGATTAATCGGCTTCGGCCTTCGGCCAAAAATTGGTAATTGGCCAACATTCGGCCTACGGCAAAAATCGGCCGATTAGCCGAAGCCGAATATTTTTCATTCCAAGCTTGAAAAATAACATTATTTTTGGTCGTTGCTCGCCGACAGTTTCTATTGTGCTTAACGTTTTGAAAGGGTTGCTTTGAAATACAACCCTGTTGCTTTCTATTTTCTTTTACTTGGACGTTCTTGTGAGTGATCATATGAAAAAGCAATCTAGAAATTGCAAAATAGTTTTATTTTTCTTGTTATGTATCCAATAGATATTACAGCTATTTCAGTGATCTCAAAAAAGCAAACTTTTTTCTTAATTCATATAAAACAAGTATCATTTTTAAAATTTAAAACATTCGGCTTCGGCTTCGGTTTTGGCCGAAGTTTAGGATTTTATCCGAAGTTCGGCTTCGGCCTCGGCCAAAAAAAAACGCCTTCGGTCGATCTCGAGTAGTATGTATAAATAAATAACATCTGCAACATACTACATACATACATACATATGTATATGGTATAGAATTTAAATGAAAATACATAAGTACAGAGAATAAAGAAAAAACATAGAGATTTCTTATTAATTTTGTTCTATTTTATGAGGTATTTAGTTGGCACTGTTTTCTCTGTGTAGATTTCCCATACAAAACAAAATCTAGTTTGTAAGTAGATTTGTGGGAAATCTACATAAAATCTAATATTTTTATTTTATTTTCACTACACTGTACATAATATTTATATAAAATATGATTGAATTAGCTATGGTCTGCTTGAAAAGGTGTGTGAATTGGCTACATTGCAATTGCTTGGTTGTAGTTTCGGAAATTTTTCAGTTAATGGGTTTTGCTTTGGATAAAGAAGTTTTTATAAATGTCAAAAAACTTGGTGTAAACGGTATAGATTTTCATAAAGATTTTAATTAAAATCTCCTAGATTTTGTGCAGGTGTAAATGTCCTATGCGAGAAGTAACACTCAGGCCATGAATGCCTACTATTATTACTAGGTGTTACCTTCTTTAGGAAAGGTGATAGTGATAGTGATAGAGAAGACAGATAGATGGTGAAGGAAGAGGTAGAGGAAAGCTTCATTCTCTTACAAATTTGCTTTTTTTTGACGTTTCCAATAATGCAGTGTTGCAGCGCCTCTGGTGTCAATGAGGCGTATTAACTTTTTGAAACAGTGTTTAGTAGCCAGTTTATTGGTTGTTTTACTTCGCCTACTGCCACACAATATCGACGATATTGTGCTCTGATGTTACATTATGATTAGTATCAGCTGAAGCCGGTGTAGTTCAGGGACCAGTGTCTATGCCTTCATCACTTGAACTTTTTCCTACAACAACTGATTCAAATGGACACTAGTGCAGATCAGAAAAATACGTGGTGTTGTTAATTAATTATCATGTTTTTAAGACACAAAAATTATGGCGCATATTCATAGTCAAAGCAAAGTATACTTTAACAGTCTTATTTATAAAAATTCTTAAGGCTTTATAAAGGCTTATGCCCTAATTCAGTAAGAAGATTTAGGATGTTTTTGTTTGAAAATGCTCCTGATTTCTTGTCTATGAATTCTCTAAATTATTTTCTTCAAAAATGGTTGTTGTCTTTGCTAATGAAAAATATAAATATTATTGCCATGTTTTAAAACATAAAAATTTAATGAAAGTATTATACAATAGTTTGAAAAATATATGAAAAAATATGTGTTGCATATAATGTTTGGAACAAAATCATAAAGCAAATACACGAACCTCCTAGCATAGACAATAAATAATAATTGTTTTGAACAATCACAACTGCGACTTTTTTCCGTCCACAGACAAGACGACACAATTGTCGAACAGAATTAAGGCATAATAATAGATTTAGCTTGAAATCTCGTAAGTAATAAATTTCGAGACAATCCCCCGTATTGCGTATGTCGAATCGAATATTCGTCTACGAGAATTTTGTCATAGAATAAAGAAAACTTGTACAAGCCTTGTTTAATCAAATACAAAATTGTCGTAGGCGAATATTCGACTCGACATACGCAATACGGGTGAATTTAAATGCCCTATAAAAGTTTAAGTTATCGTTGGTTGGTTATTGGTTTGCTGCATACATAATGTATTTTGAATATACTGTGCCGCAAATCAATAACCAACCGACGTTATTCTTTTATAAAAATAAGAGCAACATTTTTTATGTGCCTGAAGATAGATTCGAATTTAATTAGCAAAGACAGAAACCAAAATTTCTAACATAGCATTTTTTGCACATAACAGAGCACTGTTAGTTAGTTAACAGTAGTTGCTAAAAGGATTAACGTCCTTTTCACAATGTATGATTAAGAGTTAACGTGAACTTAAACTTCAAGTTCTTTATACAAAACTTACCGTTAAAGTCCTTGTTAGCTTTTAATTGTAGATTGTGAAAAGGCCCGTAAGTGTTCAAAACTTTGGAACTGGGAAGAGTTCAAGAAAAAAAAATATGTAGAAGTCGCTTAGTGATATGTTGGAAATATGTCTGCTGGAGCCAATTAATTAGATTTAAGAAAAAAACCATTTTCTTGAGAAGATTTGTGTCATTTTGATCAAATATGGAATTTCACATGTACATACTATACTATGTAGTGTGGTATTCCGAAGGTTGCTAAATGTGACCCAATTGGTAACTTTCTGAAATAATTTTAGAAATTGAAATTTATTGGCAGCACACAAGCTACATATATGTACTAAGTGACTTTCTTAAACTTTGTGACTAGCAGCTTTGCTAGCAGCGATTGCTTAAGAATTTAAAATCATACATATATGTAATTCTTTTTAAGTTTTTTTTTGTAGAAAAGAAAACACCATTAATCAACCTTCAATATCATCCCCAATAGGATACCAAATATTTCAAACAACTTTTAAAATTATGAAAAAAAAACAAAACATATTAATATAATATTGTTTTTTGCTTGTTGTTTTTGTGCATTCCCAGTACACCAAATGGCTCGAGAAAAATATTATAATAATAATACGAACATAAGCCTTAAGCTTGCAAAATGATTGAAAATATATTGAAAGAGGTTGTGTGTATTATTCCTATAACCTTATCCTTGCAATTGTAAAATTAGCTTGTTTTTTAATTTTTTTTTTTTACTTTTGAAAAATAAAATTTTTAATTATTTACTTCAATTTCATTAAATTTTAATTATCACAATTTATGTTTTTCATGCTATGATTTATGTCTAGAATTTTTCGCAGTTTGATACGCAAATACACAAAATTGCACCCCCACTCACTTTCAAATTTAAAACCAATTGTACACGTAAAATACTTAATAAATTTGCGAAGTCTTTTTCAATCCTCATAGTTATTCCTCCCTATCAGCGGTGCCAATTTAGCGCTTTTCGCGCTAATTTTAGCGCGTTTTAACTATGCCAAACGCGCTTTTTTTCGTCTTAGCGCGTTTAATAAAAAAAGCGCTAAATTAGCGCGTTTTGATTAAAGTAAAAAATATCATTTCAGTTCAATATCTTTTTACTTTTTTGTATAAATTTAACATTTGTCTTATATCCAAAATTTAGATTTTTGTTTAAATTCGTTAATGATTCAGATGTTGTAAATAAAATTTCCTTGACTGTGGTTAGAATTAAAAATGCATTTTAATATTGTAAATGGCAAATATTTTAAAATTTCACAATTAAAAATATGTACTCGTACTCGTGACCCAAAAAATTTAATATAAGTTATTAAGCATCTATTCTTTTTGTACTTCAAAAAGCATTTGAATCGCAACACTATTCGACAATTTATATAAGTTGTTACAAAGTTTGACAAAAAAAATTAAAACAAAAACTAAGAATTTCGAATATTTGGAAGGCGAGTCTGATTCCGTATTAAATGATTTTAGTTATTTAAGATATAATTTCGAAGAAGCAATAATGCAAAATTTGAAAGAGTTACAAAAAAAAGTAATTGTATTTACTAATACATACACCGACTTTTATTAAAATTTAATTTAGCGCGTAGAAAAATAGCGCGTTTTGACTATAAATAGTTGATAATGCTGTAACTGGGCGCGTTCTAGCGCGTTTTGAGAAGGGGAATAGCGCGTTTGGGTTATAAATAGTTGGCATCGCTGCCCCCTATTGCGAATGGAGTCGTCGACATCACATCAAGACGACAGTAAAAATTGGCACTTGTCTAGTCTTTGTAGACCACAATTGACTACTCTTAATATGCTCTATTAATTTACAAAGCCTAAGAGATTATTAAGAGCTTGTCAATACAATCCAATTGTTGCCGATAAAGAATAGACAAGTGACAATATTTAGTGTCGTCTAGATGTGATGTCGACGACGCCATTCAGAATAAGGGGGATTGTGTTGTTCAATACGTGTCGTTTATAAGCATACTTTAGAAAAAGTTGTGTATGATAAGGGTTTCTCAAGCATTGTTAAAAACTGCTGGTGAATTCGCATTTTATAAACATTATTATAAACGAAATTACGAAAATTGTATTATATTGAAGTTTGATTATTGTGTGGTATACTGGGTTATTTCTATATACATATATATTTCCGGAATACTACACACTCAACACCGAAATAAAATACAATGGAAGAACATCACTTAAAATATTTAACTTAATTTTGTTTAATTTTATTTTATTAACAAATATCTTTTGGGTTTTTAAATTTTCAAGAATTTTAATTACAAATAAATAATTTATTTAAAAGTATATAGTATGTGCATACATACCGTTACCTTAATATAGAAAGGTCCTAACTCATAATTTTTTGAAGTCCAGTTTTTTTTTTGTAAATTTCGATAGAAGAACATCTAATGTATCAAAAAATGCACAATCTCGATTTCAAAAAAATAATGAGCTACGGCCTTTCTATATTAAGGTAACGATACACATGTATACAGAAATCAAATTGATGAGATTTTATTTGGCCACAAAACACACGCGTACTTAAAATATTAATTTTGGAATTTGGATTTTTCTAAATTATGTAGTTTTTTTATTTAATTTCAATATAACCACAAAATATTATGAATGAACAAACATTTATTATTTTTCCTTTCCTCTGTTTAAATTATTAATAACTTTTTATATTAGAACTATATTTATTTCAAAATACTATTATTTGCTTATATAGAAATGTTCCCAAATATTTATGTTACAGGAAAATACACTTTAAATAAAGTTCAATGCTCTACTTTCCTGCTTGTTTTCTTGAAACAAAAAAATTTTTCCGCACAAATTTTCAAAATTGATCTATACAGCAGATCTGATGAGCGCAAACTGAGGAAAACTTTAAGAGTTTTCTTGCCGGAAATTTTCTTTCTTGTGCTTTTGTTAGTTAGTTGCATAAAGTTTTCACGAGAGTTCCATATTTTTACTCTGCTGCTGCCAGATGAAATAAAATTTTTTTGTTTTAAATCTCATATGATTCTTACATACACACACACATATACATACATACGTAACGCAATTGCGCCCAAGGAGGCTCTTCTGGTTTTATTAGAGTTAATATTCTTATAACTATGTATATACATAGGTATCAGTGATCGGCAATGAATCTTTTTTTTCGCTATTCATAGTGACTCGTGAGTAGACATGATTTAAACTCAACTACTCTGATTCACGCATACTCACGATGACATTGATTTGTAAGTATAGGGTGAAATAAATATGAATGCGACGTCGACATCATAGTCATACCACACTCACACTCATAAATTACTTCAGTTTGATTTCTAATTTCAGGAAAATACTCATACTACTCACATTGATTCAGCTCACTTAACTCATGCATGTATGCTTACTTAAAAGTTTAGTCAAGTAGTATACAATAGTAGTAAATAGCGTTAATTTTCAATTCGTGAAAAAAAAGCAACAGAGAAACACATAACCTCATAATGAGAACTTTAATGGTCGTATGCGAAGTTCGCATTGTGAATCATACTTATTTTGCATCGTCCATAGGCATTGAGTTAACCAGAGTCATAATCAACAACGTCATAAATGTTGCTAAGTATGATTTCGGTGCGCACTTCAAACTTTCGAGTGAATATGATTCATAGTAGAGCTGGGTCCAACTCGCTCAGTCGTTCATTTTAGACACAAACCTATGATTAAACAATTGTAATTTAAATGGGTTTGATCATCGTTTTGTGTCTAAAATTAACGACTGAACGAGTTGGATCCAGCTCTAATTCATAGACAACATTGCAATAAGTATGAGTGCTCATAAGTACAAGAAATTATGATTATGATTCAACTCTACTCCCTTTTCAATACGCATTGCTGTTCTCTGATAGGTATTAATGCGAATAACTGCTGCACTTCCAGTTGTATTATTTTAACTGAAAGCTTGCAAATGACTTTTTAAAATGGGGGAGCAATGAATAGGGAATAAAATCCCGGGGAGATATTATTCAGAATAAAACTGTATATTTTTCTTAATTTTTAAGCATTTTTTTAATGAAATAATTAGTTGTAGTCTCAAAAATAACTGAGTGGTTTGCAGAACATGCCTGATAGCCTCAAAATTTCATTGAAGTTTGTTGGGTGATTTCCTTGCGAGAACTACGAACCCTTGGTTTCTATTTATGTACATACCCAGCAAAAAATTTCATAAAAAAGGTAATCGGGTTTGGAATTAAGCATTTTTGGTGGAAGCTATTCCTTACTGGATTACCAACAAGGCGTGAGACTAAAATAATCGATTCTTGAGAAGTACTTACTGTTTTTATTATGTGTGTGAAGTTAAATTTTAAAATTTATATCCCTTGACACAAACCTTGTGCTTTAACACGCTAACAGAGCTCTGTTAAGCTATAAAAATTCGATTAATGCCTTCCCAAAGGACTTTTCCATTAAATGGTGCAACCGAGACGGAAAAAAATAATGCAAATTTATACACAAGGTGTATTATTTCGTATGAATCTATTTCTGAAAAACATGGATTTGAACCAAATATCGTCAAGTTTTCAAATTGGCAATTTCTGAGGGTTACACACTTTCTCTTTTGAGAAGGAGGCGATGCGGGCGGACAAAAGTGGTCACCTATTATGGACCACATAGTATTCTAAAAACGTGCATACTCAGAGTTTCTGGAAGCTCGAGTTTTCAGATTTTCGAAAAATTTTAAATTTGCCCAACTATTAATAGCTGACTTGATAATGGGATTTTATTGAGTTTTAAGTTTTTTTTTTCATTTATAATAGAATATTTTCTTCCAACTTCCAAAGATATAAATCGTGAAATTTACAAAAGCAATGATTTAGCTTTTATTAATTTGTTTTAAATCACCGTGATTTGGCATGTCGTGATTTGCAGAACAGACCCGAGTGTCATGTTTTAACATTTTTGTTTGTAAGAAAAAACAAAAGCAAAAGTAATTACATATATTAAAACAATTAAAAAAAAACGTTATGAAAATATGACCTTTTGAATACCCGAATTATATACTTTTATTTCACGCTTGATACCGAATTCATTTCCAAAAGACTTTTAAATGCATATTTTGACTATAACTTATTTATTTTTTTATTATTGAAATGAAGACCTAGATGTATTTTATTAAAAATTTACATAGATACAATAACGAAATGTGATCAAACAAAAAGTTGTAATAATAAATTGAAATGAATTTAAATATGAAATCGAAATGGAAACATTTCTTTTACATGACAGCAAACGTTCTTATTATTTAAATGCCTTGCTTAGAAATGTGATCCTTTAAAAGGAAGATAGGAGAATTTATATGTACGTGATCATACAAGAATTTAAAGCAAATATAATACGAAAATCAAATTAAATAGCAATTATTATTTAATAATAATTGTAAAATAAGCCACATACAGGAGGAGTTGATGGCTGAAATAACTGAATGTTTGGATTGGAGGACGACGATTAGCTCCAATGTGTAAACAGCAACTTTTTGCACCAGCGCAAAGACCAATTCAACTTATTGATATCTGGTTAGAGTTGGCAGTGGAGGAAAACCACCCTTATAAGAAGAACGCTTGGTAAATCCACCAGCAGATCTATAAAATGCAATAAAATTATTTTATTTTCTGTCATAAAGCATATTAAATCAGATTTACCTCCAGAACATGGAACTGCCACGTTTAAGCTCATTTCTGGACTGCAAATCGTTGAAACAAGTAATCCAGTTATTATATATGGGCGTTATCGGTGGCTGTCCTGCCATCAGTCGAGATCCTGTAACTGTCATACAGGTCGCTACTACATTGAAGGGATATAAAAGGCTGGCAAAAGCAAACTGTGAAAAGGTAGTTTCTATTAAATTTTAAAATCTTTTTAAAATTAAATCTTTTGACATACTTGTGTAAAGCCTGCACTGTATTGTCTGCCCATTTTGTCCTTAATAACATATTTATTAAGCAAAAACATTGTCGAACTAGTTAGTACCAAACATGCAACTTCAGACAGCATTTTTGGAACAAGTCCGCCAAAGAATCCCAATATACCCTCCGTCTTATAGATTTCAGCAAAGGAGCCCAATATCGATGTATATAAATTTTCGCGTCCAATAAACTGTGCCATCATGCGGACTGAAATCACATGGAATGGTTGTGCAATAATTATACCCGATACAGTTAGTGCAAAATCACGTTTTAAGTTGACCTTGAATTGAAGATAACTATATGCGGATATAGGGGAAACAATAAATGAATCAAAGAATTAAGAAAAATAAAACTTATTTAGTATGTTAGTAATAGAGAATTGCTGCCTAAGAGATCAAATGTTTCAAATGTTAAAATATTTTGCCACTAATTAATTATTTAGAATGGTGCTTTATGCTGTGGGCAAAAAGCAAATGTTTATCAAACTCTATGTAACTTTCATAGCAGATGGCAATAATAAAATCTAAAAGATTGGTATACATAAACAGAGTATGTGACAGATCTTATACAAATTAAAAAATTATTATGTATGTACTTGAACCTCTAACCGTTGCCTAAATATTTATAATATCAATAGAAATGTGGTCTGATAGATCATATAACAAGTGAATATTTATTTTTTATTATAAACAACTTTTAATAAGGACTGTGTGTTTATTAAATCGAAAGAAATTTCGTTCGAGTATTGACCATATTGTAAACAAAACTTTTTTTATTTATATTTATCGGAAATATTATTTGCTGGACATCACAAAAATATTCGAAAAAATTAAATATTATTTTGTAATTGAACGAAATTCTGTAAATATAAAATAATACCAGGAGCAATTTCAAAATATTAAATCGAATTTTACATATTTCAATGTTATTGATTTAGCACAATTTTTCGGAATGCGTAGCTGAAATACTCAAAAGAAAATTAAAGAATATTTAAGTCAAACTATTTAACTGCCATTAATAGATTACAATTCTTGCATAATTTATGGACATTATGGTCAATACATCATGTAACAAAGCACGCTTCATCAGTGTTCGCATAAGCCTCCATATCTAATAACACAAATATTTCTATTTTCATATACGTTACTTTAAAAACTTACAGCTCCTCATTAGTTAACAATTCTTCATCCTTCCTCTCTTCCATTGCCTTCAATCCCAAACGGTCGGCAACTTTTTCACTTAGAACCATGCTGCAGATGGAACCCACTAATTTGGGAGTCAAACCACGATAACATCCATAAAAACCATCCAATTTGCGTATATGACCGACTAAAAATTTATTGGGTTAACAAAGCGATTCAAAGTAAACTCAACCACTTACCGTATTGAAATACATTGGGTAATACCATTATTGATCTACCCAACAGGGAACGGCCAGGCACGGCTGGTATAGGTTCATAGCCCAATTGTATCAGCACTTTAGAATACTCAAGTGGGTGCAATGCTGCACTAACGCCCAACCGCATTCCGAAGCGTGTCCATTCAGATACTTCTCCTTCATCATCGTCATAGAAGGACATGTCTTTTAATTTATTTAAGCCGCTTTAATCGCTTTGTTTCAAGTTTTGTATTAATTTCTTTAGCTTTACTCCAAGTTTCTTTTACAGTTATTTGCTGGAGTGCGAAAGTTTTATTTTATTACGGAACCGGCCCAAAAGCCTTGCGAGCGATAACAAAATTATTTTTATATGACTGATAAAAAAAATAAAGTTGACAGCTGTTCGGTGCTATCAGTTCGGTTTGCTTTATTAAACTTTTACATGGTTGTATGTTAAAAACACTGAATCCGTTATTGCATAATAGTATTTAGAAGACTACCGAACTTCCGAAAACTTCGGCCAATGCGTTAAATATTTTATTTGTATTCCTCTGTGTAAAATACTGTTTTAACTTTAAATATTTAATGTAAAATTGTGAGGAAAAACTTTATTTCTGCTTATTAAGTTACTTAATTGCAAAATAGTTACAGCATATCAACAATTTACAAACATATTTGAATATATTCCTTAAATGCAACGTCTGCTTTCTAAGGTTCCGTTTTCTGAGTTGATTTTAGAAGTTCTTTTTACAACTCTTTCATTATCATATGCAGATAGTGCTGCCATATAAAATACTCAAAAAATCGTCGAAATCGCGACGTCATATCATACTAATATTTTAAACATGGATACATATATTTTTTTATTTCATTTATTTATTAGGAAACAATAAAAGTTAAAGTTTTATAACCTTATAACTTTGTTCACATCAGTGGTAAAGTGATTAAAAATATTGCCAGGCTAGCAGGAAGACAAAATTGACATTCTGACTATGACAAATTTATATGTATGTATAATGCATAGAAGTTTGTAGAAGTGGGTATTGTATCAAACAAGAACTATAAAGCAGTGTTGCCGATTTGTGTGTAATTACACATATCATGTGTAATTTTCACTTGCATGTGTAGCGCATGTGTAATTGATTTTATGTGTAATTCATGTGTAGTTTCGCTTTATATTATATTTTTCCAAAATTAAAATTTTTCCAAACCCTGATATTATCATTAACTGTTTCAGTTTGCAACACTAAGACAATTATTTTTCCGAGCCCTTTAGATTCCAAACTGAATGGCTTCAGAAAACAGAGTTCAAAGGATGGCTGATCAAAATTTCAGATAGAGGAAAAGATGTATCATTTTGCAAATTATGCAATAAAAAACTAATTTGCCATAAGCCAGTCCTTTCGAGGCACATGGAAACAACTTCTCACAAAGCCGCTGCTTCTGCCCTAAGATCTACTTCTAATATTTGCACTGCTTTACAAAATACTATTGCAATTAAATTGACTATTAAAAGAGCTGAATTAAACCTCGCTGGACTATTAGCTACTAACAACTTGCCATTTATACTAATAGATGACCTTGTACCTGTGTTAAAATCATCAATTCCATATTCAAATATATTGACAGATGTAAGTCTTCATAGGACAAAGGCAACTGCATTAATGAAAAATATTCTAGGTCCAAGTTTTGCTCAAGATTTGTATGACAATCTAAAAAACACGATGTTTTATATTATAATAGATAAAACAACAGATATTAGCTCCATAAAACAAATTGTCATAACAACTATTTTTTACAATGAAAATACATCCAGTGCTCAGTATTCCTTTTTCGATTTTAAAGAATGTATATCATCTACTGCAACCGACATTTTTAATATTTTTAAAAACTCTATTGAAGAAAAGGATATACCTTTTACAAATTTGGTCGATACTCCTAATGTAATGTTTGGACAATACAAAAAAATCAGATATTGTCTTGGTAGCATCAAAATCTTGTTTAAAATTGCCCATTAACTTGGGGTCTTATTTTAATAGAAGCTATATTCGCCAAAAAAAAAACCTTCAAGAGTTTCAAGAGTACTTCAAAACTGATGTGCAAAAAATATTATCCCCAGCGATTACCAGATGGCTCTCTTATTTCTAAATTTGGAAGAAATCTACATATATTGGAATAGCTGCATATGAATCTTTGTCTAACTGCACTAGTACCGAAAAAAGTTATACTTCAAAACTGTAGAGAGTTTTATATAGAAGCTATTCATCAAATAAAATTAAAATTTGATTTTTCCGATGAAATATATACAATTGTCGACATCGCTCGTCCAAAATTTGCTCAAAACTTTCAGTTAAAGACATTATCTTTGTTCTCAAAAAGATTTCCTACTTTTGATGTTGATTTGCAATTACTTGATAATAAATGGCGACAGCATGCATTTAAAAATTTTTAGATTAAAAAATTCTTTAGGTGAAAGTTTGTTTCCAAATTTACAAAAAGTAATTAAATTTCTATTAACATTACCATTTTCAAATGCATCCGCTGAAAGAATATTTAGTAATTTAAAAAATTGTAAAACAGATTTAAGAAATAAGTTATCTTCAGAAACAATTGCGGCAATTTTTTTTGCCAAAGAAGGAATTCGGAGAAGTGAAAATTAAAACTTCGAACATACGGAAATTATGTATAATAAGCCAGATTGGAAAAATTGATTTTGTAAAAATTAAACATTTTAAAACATTATGGGCATAATTTTGCACAACGCAACGAAAAACAATAACAAATTTGAAATGATTAATTTTCTTTGTTAAAAATTTTAAACTTTTCAATGCCAAAAAATGGAGCATTTTATATGAAGTTAAAATTTTAAATTTACATCCATATGTGTGTATGTACAAATCAACAACTATTTAAAATATTTTTAAATTTGTTATTTTCTGTCACAAAAATTCTGACTGCTGCGTTGCGTTTTACAAAATTATGACTTACATACATTTTATAGAAAAAATACCAAATACTTACATATGTATACATAAAGTATTATTTTTATAATTCCATATGTATGTTCAAGTTTGAATTACTTTTATTTTTTGTTTGTTTTATTTTTTGGTTGAGTATAGTACATATGTACATATATAAAAAAAATCATGTGTAATTTTTCTTCAGATGTGTAATATTGGAAACAGTGATGTGTAATTTCCAAATTCATCATTGGCAACACTGCTATAAAGGTTAGGTTAGGCTAGCAGACTGCTGGTAAGGAAGGGTGAAATTTAGAGTCCAGCTTACTTGGGTCCAATACAATGATCCCTTTGTGTTACCTGTTTGGTGAAGAGAAGATAGTGAGAGAGGGTGATAGGGAAGCAGGGACAGTAATAGAGAAGACAGGTGGTGAAGGAAGAGATAGAGGAAAGCTTCATTCTTTTACAACTCTGCTTTTTTTTGCACGCTTATTTGCAGTGTTGCAGCGCCTCTGGTGGTGAATGAGGCGTATTAAATTTTGAAGCTGTGCTTAGTAACCATTTTATCGTTATTTTACTTCGCCGATGATTCTGCTACACAATATCGACGAAGGAGGGCGCTCTGATGTTACATTAGGATTAGCATCTGATGAAGTCGGTATAGTTTTTAGTGACTAGTGCCTTATGCCTGCATCACTAGAACTTTTCCCAAAACAAATGATACAAAGGACGCTAATGCACATCAGAAAAATGCGTGGTGTTGTTATTTTTAATGACTGTCTGAGACCGGGCTCGAACCCAGGACCTTCGGTTTTTTTAGTCAACGTGCTAACTACTTCAGCCAACGCCACCCTATCGCACAATAAAGCATTAACTCAAAATTTCAAAATTGTTAATAAAAGCAAAAATAAATATTTTTAGCTTACATTAAAGGTGTATCTGTGAAAATGTGTGTGTATTTGAGTGTGTATGCATATATGAATTCTAATAGTCGATTTTTCATACAAAGTTGTGGTAGTCTAATGTGAACACTAGTTTCACCAGTCAACAGTCAACCACAGAATTTTTTGTGGTTGAGTGAGATATGACCAGTAATATTGGGCTTTGACTGTTAGTGTATAGCGAAAAGTTTCAGTCAAGAGATATTTTTGTAGATAGTGTGAACACTAGTTTCACCAGTCAACAGTCAACCACAGAATTTTGTTTGGTTGATGACATATGACCACTAATATTGGGTTTTGACTGTTAGTGTATAGCGAAAAGTTTCAGTCAAGAGATATTTTTGTACCATAAATTACAGAACTTGGCGGCTTAAAACTGTTTTTTATACTTGTTTGTATATTTTTATGAAATGTAAAGTTGTGTGAGGTATTACAACTTGTTAAAACAAAATTGTATGGAGAGGTGTTAAATGATAATTAAATTAAAAAATTATAATTAAATGATAAAAGTTAAAAGAATTCATGATAAAAAGTTTTTGTTATCAATAAAGCCCATAAAAATTTTTTAATTTCTTTGTTTGTGTGTACAGTTTATTTTCTTGAATGACGGTTTGAGTGTTAATCATGATCGATAAATAGTCTGAACATTCAACACTAAAAGTATCATATAAAATTGATTAATTTTCGACTGTCGCTCATGTACCCCACTTAATTATTAAAAAATCGTCCATTTCCAGGAAAAAAATCGTCAAATCGTCATTCTGCTATTTTCGGCTCCAAAAATCGTCAAAATATAGATAAATCGTTAGATCTGGTAGCCGTGTATGCAGAAAATATTGATCAGCTGCGTATTGTTTATACCGTTAGTCGGCTGCAACTTCAGAAAACTTAACTGCACATGGTTTTCATTCTTCAATGAAATGTATCGCTATCTATTGGAAATATCCTACATAGGCACGAGATTTCGGTGAGTTTTTCATATATTTGTTATAAATTGAACTATAATACTATTTAATTCATTCCTAGAGGTATACAAAAAACGGTTAATAAATTGCAAGAGGCTCGTTTAGATACTACAACCATACAGGGGTGTATTGAGCTGGCTTTGCGCGTCTTTAGACCTACAAATGAAATACAGACGGTGTTATCAAGTAGGTAAGTTAAAAAAAGATATAATTTCACCAATATTTATTATTTGTATATCCTGCAGAACTGATGCCGGGGTACATGCTTTACATTCCACGCTGCATGTAGACTTGGAACGGTATGATGGTAATCCTTACAGTGTTACATCTATGATTGGTGTAATGAATCGTACTCTAGATAAGCACAGTTTGCCTATACGTGTTTTAAATATCAGAATTGTTCCAAGCGATTTTCATTGCCGTTATAATGCATTGGGCAGAACTTATCTGTATCGCATAGCTGTGGCCAAAAAAGCAATCGATGAAACGGATTCTTTAAGAAATAAAAGTTTTGAAGCCTTCTTACCAGTAGAAGAACTGGATCGCTGCTTTTTTTTACAGTAAGTACTTTTTAAATACATTTATATCGCATATGCATACATAGATTATAAATGAAATTAGAGGAAGACGTACATGTAAAGCTTTGCTGCTAAATTTAGACAATATTTACATAATTACATAACAAAAACAAATGGTTCCTATTCTCGAGCTAATCAAACCACCATCATTAACATCGCAATTAACCATAAAACCTCCCGAAGTAAATGCTTCTAGTAAAGTATTTACAGAACAACAGCATTATTAGTGACAGCATTGCTTTTGATAATAATGTCACTTAAAATTTTTATCGAAACCAAACCATAAGTTTCTGATATTTCCGTGGTGTTTGGTGGAAAATGTCTAAAACGTACCAAAAGGTATGTGTTGGTATATTTCGTCATTTATCACGGTTTATTACTAGGTTTTATTATACGAAATCCACTCTTCGAAAAAACGAACCAATTTTATCCAGGATTTCAAGTACTAAACTTTTTTAGCTTTATGCTTCGTTTCGTAAAATTAGATAAATTATAAAAAAAGCATTAATAGCGTAAAATTCATTACTAAATACAAACATCAATATCTATCTACCGTAAAAGTTTCAACGTAGGTATACTGAATATTTTAAAATTTTGAGTTAATCTCTTGTTGATTAAGTGCGATATATAAATACATATTACATACATATAACTATATTCATAACTCAAGTATCTTCAGTTTTCAGCAAATATACTTTTTAAAAAATTGTTTTCGTTAATTAGAATGAAACCTTGAATGGTTATCTATTATTTACTTTAAAAAATCTATTTCTACAAAATTTGTTAATAATTCAAAATATTTTAAGGGCAAATATATATTTTCTTTAATTTTCATCTAGTTAAAAGTATATAAAGGTATTCACTATTACAAAATTTAACTTACCATACCAGGTAGGATAGATAAACTTGCCTTTATAATAAACAATTTTTTATACGTCCGATAATATCTTACTTTTAACTAACTTAAGTTGTAATAATGGCCCGTTAGTGTTTTAATATCTTATACTTATAAGTAAGAGCTTTTGTTATCTATTTTATCAGACCTATTATGAAAATATCTTATATTTAAAACGAAATCACAAAAATGTGTTCTGGGCATAAAAACTTTAAAATCAAGAACTAGGAGGTGGGATGTATGTGTTATTAATTTGCTAATACATATATATAGATACATATGTATTTGCATGATTAGTTTGTAGTTTCTTCTTCAATAATGGATATATTATCCCGGTGGAAGTTCTCATATCGCACCTACCATTAATAGCTTCGACTGGCTTCTTCGCTGAGTAAGCAGTATTTCATACCTTGGTGTTTTATCTTCATATATGTTTAATGATGTATTAAGAAAAGAAAACCTTAGGTACAATCGTTTTGAGCAGTTTTGAGCTTTGAATCTGTAATTTTTGCGCAATATATCGGGGATCATGTTAAGCGTTGTTTAAGATGAATTCCTCAGTAGCGTACGTGGGTACACAATTTTATCTCCTGAGCTTGAACGGTTATGCCAGCTCATCTCGGTGAATTAACCTTTATATTGTATAGTATAGTAGCGAATTTAATATTCTAGCTTAGGATACATGGTTCACTTCGAATAGAAGGAAATTGATCTTTAGATTTCGCTTTGAACTTTCTAACTGCTTTTAGGTAGCTTGCGAATATTTTCCCGATGTCATCGTAAAATGTTAATCGGTAAAATATTGTGCCAAACTTGACCAAACTACTGAGAAATGTCTATGAGTGAAGATTACCTAAATAATTGCCGATTTTAAATCACTTTCTTATTTTGTAAATATTTTGTTGCTATTTTTGTAATAATTTTTTCTTTATTCATCATTTAGTATTTTAATTTCTTAATTTTATTTATGCAAAAATAACTAATTACATATATTTTGTTGTCAATACATACATACATGCTACATACATACATACGTACATATTTTGGGTCATGATGATTCTTAAATTCAAGTGCATACATATACGCTGTGTCTAAGTTTAAATTGCATCTTTGGAAGATTAACCACAAAATTCACTATAAAATAAATCATATTAAGCACAACATCCAATGTACATATACATATACATAATGCAAGTTCCTATATTCATTCATAATAACAAACTTTCAACATTAAAATAACATCCAGATCAAGATCTAAAACAAACAAAAAACTTAATTTAATTTTCAGAAAATCATCTTTTGATATTGAGCGCATGAGAAAAGCATCACAGATGCTTTTAGGTCGGCATGATTTCCGCACATTTATGTCGACAAGCCGTCAGAAAAGTACATCTCGTGACCATCCCATGTTCACAGTACGCAAAATCGATGAAATAAATATTAAACCAGGACTGACAGCAGCTATTGGTCCGAGTGCAAAATTAGCAGTAGATAATTATGATTATTGGGACATTGAAGTTAAAGCCAAATCATTTCTCTACAAACAAGTGAGACGTATGGTAGGAGCTCTTATGGCAGTCGCCTCAAACCGCATTGATGAAAAGTGCTTGTATGAAATGTTAACTATACCCTCCAAGAATATTTGGGATCATCGCGTCTTATTAGCGCCAGCTTTTGGCTTGTACTTGTGTCGCATACACTACAACGAAAACGATTTTAAATTTGAAGCAAAATTGGAAGAATAACATACTAAAACATTAATAATTAATCATTTTAACAAAATGAGTTTCCTGGAAGAATTAAAACTTAAAAGAAATAAACTTAAGGCATGTGATACTGTTATTACCACTGCCACTGGAGAACGTTATCTTCAGAAATGTTCAAGCCATGAGCTACAGAAACTAAGTACTGCTGACAACAGCTACGGCTTCGTAGTGGATACCAAACCTGATTATAAACCAGCGGAAATTTTGTCTAACTTTCTTTATTTGGGATCCCAAGATACTGTAACTCTAGATAATATTAAAAACTATCGGTTAACACATATTTTAAGCATTGGCATTGAATGTCCTTTACAAGATTTACCCACAAACTTAACGCAACTGCATGTAGCTTGCTTAGACTTACCAGAGATTTCTTTAAAGGAGGAGGGTATTTTTAAAAAGTCATTTGATTTCATTGACATGGCTCGTTCAAGTAATGGATGTGTACTAATTCATTGCAATGCCGGAGTTTCCAGATCTGCCAGTATAGTTATCGCCTATTTAATGCAATATAAAAATATGGGCTTTGACACAGCTTACAAGTGTGTAAAAACACAAAGAGAGTGTATACAGCCAAATGCGGGATTTTTAAAACAGTTGAAGCAGTTTAGAAATTAAGTTAAATTATAAATAATTGCTAAGGAAATTAAGCAGAATATGTTAATAAGACTTAAGCATTTTGTAATAGTTTTAGAGCAATGATAATTAATGATAGTTCTTAATTACCCGTATTGCGTATGTTGTGTCGAATACTCGTCTACGAGAATTTTTTGCTGGATTAAAGTAAACGTGTGCCGGTTCTCTTTAATATAGGACAGAATTCTCGTAGAAGAATATGTATTCGGCTCGACATACGCAATACGGGTGAATATTTCAATGTAAATATCGTTTCATAACCGCCAAAAAAAGCTTAAGCGACATAATTTTCGAACTTATTTGCGATTGTTGTAATCGATTTTCGAAAAAAGTGGATCCAAAAAATGTGTCGGGTAACTTTTTTTGGCGGTTATTGACCGATATTTGCATAGCAGACTTGGGTAATTTCAATTACATTAATTTCGATTACAATTATATGTAATTTTAATTGAAAAAGTTTTGAATACAATTACAAAATGTAATTATAATTGAAATAATTCATTTAAAAGTTACAGCTGATTGTTTATTTTTTTTTTACAATTACATGTATTTGTAATTGCAATTGAGCATATAATGATTACCTTTAGTTCAAGAAATTCAAAGGGTAACTTTTTTAAAATTTTAGTAGATCAAAAATTATTTGTACATGTACGTATGTATGAATGTATGTATGGACAATGTAGATCATATAAATGGCAGCTGTTCAAGTGATATCGGTGAATCACAAATGGCACACGTGAGCATTATTTTGTAATAGAATGTTGCGTGAGCTGGTGTAAAATAGTTGCACTGAGAGTTATTATTTTAATACCTAGGCGATAGCGTTTAACAGATGACAAGACAATTATAAAAATTGTTTATATTTTGCGTTTTCTTCAACGATATGATGTAACACATTATTTAATTATGCAAATAGGTTTGTTTTAAAGTTTATTATTAATTGTAATTGAATATTTTTGTAATTAATAAAAAAAGCAATTGTGTATTAAATACATTTTATATAATTACTTTATTAAGGAATTATTTTTACAATTACATGTATTTGTAATTGTTGTTTTTCGATTACAATTACATGTAATTGTATTTTTTCTTCTTTCAATTACAATTACACGGGGTCAAATCTGTTATATATTGGAACATGTTCTCAAAACTAGATAATGATGTTTAATACAAAATTAGAAATGTTAAATATATGGTGTTCAGAATTGTTAAAAGATGCACTGTGTAATGTCAGTGTAATGTTTAGAAGTGAACGGAAATGTATGTTCATGCTGGACGACTGAAAAATGCCACTTAAAATGCGAGATCGTAGCAGATGAACCGTGAGATGTTTTGTAATGTATTTTTTCTTTCAACGGCGTTTGCTTTAATTTGGCAGGATTTTCCTTCATCCTTCGTCAAATTTTGATTGGTAAACATACCGGTTTCGGCTATGACCCCTCTTGAGGGTTCTCTTGAATACTCTCTTGCCTAGATTTGAGATAACACATTGGCGATGACAAAATAAAATGCATTGCGGATTGTAATGATATTTATTATTCAAAATGTTGATCTCAGTATTTTTGCTGGCCGAAATTTTTGGTAGGAACTTGGCCTTTATACGCATCTATGTTTTTTATTTTGGATCTGACTCCTTTTTATGCGATTGCGCAACGCAAAGAAGGTTGGTATTGTGTTTATCAGCCTATGTATGTATGTATGTGTCACGAAATCACGATAGTGTCACTAAAGATATGACAGTAGTCAAAATTCAATATGGCGGCCAACAGACGCCATTTTGTGAATACGACAAAAATAAAAATTCGGCGACGTGCATCAAAATGGGTATTTAGAAAATCATATTTAGGTTTCTCTTATGATTTTTCATTCCGAATGACCATTAAGCACCTTTAACGGTTTAAAGTTGGTCGCAGTAGGTGTTTTTTTATATTTTTTTATTTTTAAATTTTTACTTGAAAGTTTTTGTTCTATAAAAGTTCTTTATTTAAACTTTCTATTGTGCCACAAGACCACTTCTGCTAAGCCGAAGTACATGAAACAGAAATTTAAAACGTTATGGGTGTGGTCACGCCCACTTTTCAAAACACACGTTTATACTCTTGCAAAGTTTCCATAGAATCTCTTGTCCTTAAACTCTTTGATTTTAATAATAAACCTGAGCTTTAAGGGTGTGGCTCCGTCCATACCCTGGTTAAAAATTCCAGGCTTTCAGATTTAGATTTTGGCTTACTTGTGTATCAAATTTCAGTTCTCTAGCTATAGTGGATTTGCCTCATAACCTCATTCCTAAGCCTGTTTTATATAAATATATTAAAAGTTTGCTGATTTAGCAACACTTATTAAAATTAATTTTCTATGAATTCAAAAACATGGAAATCATATTTAAAAAAAAATAAAGAAAGTAATTAATTAAAGAACATAAATCAAGAACTTGAAATAAATATTTTTATCTGAAACAGAATGCCACGATATAAAAAAATTGCAGAAAAAGAACCAGCTGGGAAGTCGAAAAGCCACTCTTCCGAAAGTCAAGATAAAAACAAAAAGCTCAAAGAGACATTTTTCGGTCGTATATTTCGCAAAATCATAGACAGCGGAATACCAATCAAAAAAGCTTTAAATTTCATCTTTATGGGTTACATCTGTGGCATTATTTTTACCATAATATGGTACAATTTTGTTACAAATGTGAAACTGAATACAGTGTGTTGGACTTGTCTTGTAATTATAGGACTAGTAATGCTAATTTTATTGTATAGTAAAGAAGTAAGGTAAGAAGACTTACAGCCTGTCCCACGATGTCGATAGAAAACTCTCGATATATCGCACTTGGCATTTTTTTATAATTATTCTCACCCATTTTTAACAGATGTACGGCTACCGTTGCTATTCCTATTTTATGTAGCGCCAAAGGTCGTTCTTTAATTATAGCTTTGGCATTTTTTGTGGCCGCTACAGGTCCTACGGTCAATATATTTAATAACATTGATGTATTGGTCTCAAGTCTTACTTGTGGCCAGATGCAATTGAAGCAAGCTTTAAGTGATATGTTGGACACCCTCAAGAAGCCTATTGTGGCGATTAAGGAGGCCATACACGATGTTATAAATGAACTGAGAAACGTTCTTAAAAAAGTAGAAGTTGTCTTATTAAGAATCAAGGAATTGGTAATATTAATTCGTAAGTTTTATGCGTTCTTGCTTGTTTAAAGAACAGCACACTTTAAATTTTTGCTTAATATAAAATCTTAGTTGCGGGAATAAAAAATGCTTTCAACTGGCTGGAGAATATAGTGAAAATGTGCAATACCGAGTTTGGCACACCTTACGAACGTTGCATGAATATATCAAAAGTTGCTATGCAAGATTGTGTGGATAAAATGGGCCCTGTTAAGGGCCTGTGTCGTTTAACTCATGTATTTTCTATGCTTTGCTATACAGCCAAAATAGTGGATGCCATTTGTGTTCTAGTTGACTTTGTTAATGAGGACATAATTGCAACTGTGTTAGCCAGTAAGAAATTTAGACGACATAAATTGAAAAATACAAATCTATATACACATGTCCGAAATTTCAGAATTGGAGCAATTCGTGAATGAAATAAAAAAATTGTTTGATGTTTCCATTTCATTTGAACATGATTTTTATTTTAAAACCACCACTTCCAAGGAACTGGAACAAGTTAAAGCGGACATAATGGCCGACATCCATGCAAAGATTAACACGCTTATGTTAATATTTGGCTGGTTAGATTTTATGACTCTCTTGTTATTGATAGTGATTGTATTCAAGTAAGAAAATAATGTATTATAACTTCGTTCTACAGCGAATGCTCAAATTTGCTCACAAGAGGGTCTAGTATGTAATTCGAAACGAATGAAAATGCTCCCGAATTTGTATGTACGAGTAGTATTAATATTAAAATTCTAAAGCATTTGCTTTCGTTTCGAAATACATAGTAGATCCCGAGGTTATCTTTTCAAATTTTTACAACTCAGGCAGTGGAATCGTCTAGAGGATTTGTATGGAAATCACTCAAAATATTGAGTGCTTTTTAATATAGATTTTCCACTCAACTCAATCGTCTGGGTTGTATAAACAGGGGGTTAGTTTTAATATGAATAATTATTTCCTTTCGCACTTAGAGCCATTTATTTTCGCCTCAAATATATCCGTAATCAGGAATATCAAAATTATTATATAACTAATGAGTTTATTGAAATTGACGAGAAGAGAAAAGCCTTTAAAATGGAAACCGTTTTACCCTTAACCTTTATTGAAAGATCAAAATATCCTGGGGTACGTGTTGAGAGTCCAACTTCTTTATTATTACTCGGTGTTATAACTATTTAAATTTATTCCAGCTGACAGATTGTCGACTTACCAAACAAGAATGGTTGGGCATTGCTCGTTCTAGCGTATTTGTTATTATATCAAGTGTTCAGTTATTCTGTATTTGTTTTGCGGACTATTGCTTGTATTGGATTTTGGCCATAATTTCGCTTTATGGACACCAGGAGCTGGGACAAGAGAGTAAGTTTGTGCAGATTTTAACTGAAAGTAAACGCAACAGATATGAACGAAACACCAGTTTCTTGACCAAATTCTCTTAATGCATCATACGGTAGAAGAGAAAAGAACTCACATCCAATGCATCTGCCCTGCACTTGAAAACCAAAGTTTAAACGCTTTAGGATGGGAATTATATTCAGAATTATAAGCGGTTGATGTTAAATACCTGATCTCCTTTAGGTTAGGCTAGGTTAGGTTGAAAAGAGGAGCCATTACGCTCATGTCCGGGGACATACACATAAGCCAGTATAGGCCTATTGCGCGCTCTCATATAAATTAACGAACTAACACCACCTTTATAGGAACTCAGTATCGTTCACGTAGCCCCTCAAGCTTTTCCAGTCAATACCTTTAAGGTTGGTAATGTCCGATAAGATGTCATCCCCAAAATAACGGGATCTCGGCTGGGCGAAAGCTGGATAATGACAATGCATTAATTATCAGTCGTGGCTCCAACCCGGTACAAATGCCGTCGTATATTAGAGTGTCCCGTTAAGATGCCGCTCAACTTTCCTAGCTCGGGCCTGTTTGGTTTCAACAGTCCCCTTGTTTTGTCTCCGTCCTGGTCACCCCATAGAACCTTAGTTAGATTACCCACAGTATCGCAAATTCAGCGTGTCCTGTGGGCCATCTTCGCCCAATTTTTTAACTCAATCTTCGTTGTCTTGAAATGCTTCACATTAGTTAGAGTTACTGTCCGTAACGTTCTGGCCTTTTTCGCCAGTTAATTTGCACCGCGTAATCGTTTATCATATTTTTGCAATCTAAAACGGTCCTAGAGTTTGCTCTCTCGGTTGTGATTGCCCTGATTCCCGACTTACTGTCGGTAAATGTATTGACCTCTGTGGGTCTAATATTCACACTGATCCGCTGGAAGACTGTATTATGGTCAGGCAAGCGGAAGTAATATCAGTCTCTGGTTCCTCTATGGAGAAACCTGGGCCAGTTCTTTCCCCTAGTTTCGAGCCATTCGGGTAGCAGGAAACTCCCACGGGTGTTTGTTCTAGGTTTCGATTGATCCATGAGTGTCTTTCTGGAATCAATGGCGCGCGTTATGTTTTGGTCGTATCCGTTCAGTGACATCCATATGTTCGGATGGTGTGGTATGTTGCCTTGTCCGATCCATTCCCCCATCACTTGTAGACGTTTTCTAGTAAGAGCTGCTTCTGCAGAGAGACCAGCAGGAGTTAGCCTTCTTGACTCTTTCCTCTATGAGATGTCTTCACAACAGTTTCCGATCTAGGATCACTCCTAAATATTTAATCCTATCGGATAAGGTGATGGTATTTCCCTAGGATCAATATACTGCATGATCTTTGTTTTCGTGGTGAAAAGACCTATTTCCGTTTTATTTAATATTTAGTCCTCTCGGCCGAGCCCACTTTAAGGCAATGTTGAGAGTTTTTTTCGCCTCCCTGCAAAGTTGGTTAAGGTCCTTGCCTTTTAGAAGTATCATGACATCGTCCGCATAGCAGACAAGTTCATAACCCTCATTAGTGGGGTCCCTTAGCAGGCTGTGTATAGTGGTTACCGAAAGAAGGGGTGAAATTATTCCTCCTTGAGGCATCCCACATTGCACCCTGTTTCTAACGTGTACATTGTGCAAACCGCAGCTTAGCCACCTGTTTGTTACCCATCATTAAGCTTACCCAATCAATTATTGATTGATCAACTTGAAACTATACTAAGGATTTGATAAGGATGTCGGTACTCACATTGTTGCAAGTGCTTGTCATTGAAAGCTTTTTCGACAGGCGCACGTTATCTAAACCTCAGACTATCATCTAATATCCTGCCCTTAATCATGTCGTCCACTATTCGTTCCATGGTCTTGAGCAGGAAGGAAGTAAGACTTATTTGTCTGTAAGCCTTTGGAGTCGCATAACTCGCCTTGCCAAGCTTAGGTATAAAAACTACCCTTGCCTCCAGCCAGCTTTTTGAAGTATATGCGAATTTAAGGCAGGCATTAAAAATTCTAGCTCTCCTTTAGTTATTAGGAACAGTGGATGTTTCAAACTCTAACTAGATACAAACATTTTAGCAGGCACATAAGCAAACCTTTTCTCTAAATCTTCCTGTCCTCTGAAACTCCTGCTGTTTTTTGCTCTTTTATCTAAATAGACAGTACTGTCGAATGTGGAAATCGCACATTTTCAAAAGGGGCGTCCTCCAGCACATCCCAATAGTCACATTTGTATGGAGGTATGCATGTACGTACATATGTATGTGTATATCCATACATACAATGTATCCGTACACAAAAATTAATCTGATAATAAGGTCAAGTTTCTTAACCAAAACTTTGGGTTACTAAAAAAACTGAAATCAAAATAAGGAACAATTTCTTGCTTGGCACAAACCCCTTACCTTTAAATTTTCTTTTATAACCATCAGGCTGCCTGCCATCCGATTTGTAGACAACCTGCTTACTTGGTAACATTTTTCCCCTTTAATTCTTTTCGATATTAAAAAGCTAAATACCCATAACTCCTTCCCATTTATGTGTAAATGGTAAAAAATATCTGGTTTTTAGATTTTCTTAGTTGTTTACACTCACCTAGACATACTTGTATGCCAAAACCACGTTTTCGCTTTTCTAATTTTAATAGTACCCCCCTACATAACGGTTGAGGTCACCGGTGGCGGTTTTGTGGGTGAAATATTTCGTGGCATTGTGCATGCGTTTGAACCAGTAGCACAGAATTATACCATCGACGCGGAAACTTGTTTGCCTAATCCAAGAGCACCAAAGTTCTTTGACTACTATATAATAGCAATGATTGCGTTACTCACATGGATATTCTTATTTTGTCAACCATACGGACTGCGTTTAAGGCATATAATCATGCGTTTATACTATCCGGAAGTTGCACAACAAAGAGCTGTTTATCTACATAATAAAATTCTATTGTCGAGAAGTGAGTTTTAGTCAAATTAGCACAATGGCATAAATTTAATGAAATTAAAATTTTCAAGTCTCATTCTTTAAGTTGGCTCGTCGCAAGGCTCGTTTATTGTTCAAAAATAGTTCTCCAGCTGATAATTTTTCTTACTTGGATTGGTTGAGAGTTCGAACGGATCAGTAAGTTGGAATTTTGAATTTTTGTAAAATCTTTAAGAACTCTTCTTTACTGTTGCAAAGGTTTTGGATTTTTCGAGTTATTTTGGGCCAAAGATCTAAGGACAAATGCATATTGTGTGCTAGACCTCTAGACAAGTAATTAAAATTCTCTTTTGAAATTTTCTAAATTTATCGGCGCTAATTTCTCGTTATTTATTTGCCTAAAGTGATGAACGTGTAAAATGTGAAACTTTGGGTTGTTCGGCTGTTTATTGTAAGAATTGTTTCAAAGAATCCTTCGACATGTGTTGCCTTTGTAATAATCCAGTGGAATATGGAGATTTCACTGATTTGTCAGAAGTTGAGTAAGTTTAAAATTTCTTTCATTGTTGCAAATTTTATTTTTGTAAATGATTTCATTTAGGGATTCTTCGGACGATCCTGATGTTGTTCATGCGGACGAAACTGAGAAATACTGTGTTTAATTTTTTATGTATTAATTTTAAATAAAATATTTCAAAAACAATTTAAATAATAAATAAAATATGTGTGCATGTATGTCGAAAGAAAGTTTTTCAACATGTGTATTTTTTCAAACGATTGACTTTTTTACGTGTGATTTTCTGCAGGTCTTGTCAAATTTATACTAATTCTTTTTTCAGCTCATTTTTCTTCGCGTTTTTGTTACCCGTCCGAAAATGAAATACAATTCATATTTATAGTGCTACGCACTATAAATATGAATTATAAGTCTATTTAAAAATTACCTTTTTCAAAAAGACAGTTTCTAAAAATGTTCCTTTTCCAAAAAGTATCTTTTTAAAAAATTACTTATCTTTTTCAAAAAGTACCTTTTTCAAAAAGTACCTCTTTCAAAAAGTACCTCTTTCAAAAAGTACCCTTTTCAAAAAGTATCTTTCAAAAAGTCCTTTTTTCAAAAAGTATCTTTTTAAAAAAGTATTTATCTTTTTCAAAAATTACCTTTTTCTAAAAGTACCTCTTTCAAAAAGTACCTCTCTCAAAAAGTACCTTTGTCAAAAAGTACTTTTTCAAAAAGTACCTCTTTCAAAAAGTACCTTTATCAAAAAGTACCCTTTGAAAAAAGTATATTTTTTCCAAAATATCTGTCAAAGAATATCTTTTCCAAAAAGTACCTTTTTCAAAAAGTATTTTTTTTCGAAAATATCTTTCAAAAAATATGTTTTTTTTAAAAGTACCTTGTTCAAAAAATATATTTTTCAAAAAGTACCTTATCAAAAAATATCTTTCAAAAAGTACCTTTTTCAAAATGTACCCTTTAAAAAAGGTATTTTTTCCAAAATATCTTTCAAAGAATATCTTTTCCAAAAAGTACCTTTTACAAAAAGTATTTTTTTTTCGAAAATATCTCTCAAAAAATATCTTTTTCAAAAAGTACATTTTTCAAAAAGTACCTTTTTCAAAAAGTACCTCTTTCAAAAAGTACCTTTTTCAAAAAGTATCTCTTTCAAAAAGTACTTTTTTCAAAAAGTATCTTTTTAAAAAAGTACTTATCTTTTTCAAAAATTACCTTTTTCTAAAAGTACCTCTTTCAAAAAGTACCTCTTTCAAAAAGTACTTTTTCAAAAAGTACCTCTTTCAAAAAGTACCTTTATCAAAAAGTACCCTTTGAAAAAAGTATATTTTTTCCAAAATATCTCTTTCAAAGGATATCTTTTCCAAAAAGTACCTTTCTCAAAAAGTAATTTTTTTTTCGAAAATATCTCAAAAAATATGTTTTTTTAAAAGTACCTTGTTCAAAAAATATCTTTTTCAAAAAGTACCTTATCAAAAAATATCTTTCAAAAAGTACCTTTTTCAAAATGTACCCTTTAAAAAATGTATTTTTTTTCCAAAATATCTTTCAAAGAATATCTTTTTCAAAAAGTATTTTTAAAATTTCGAAAATATCTCTCAAAAAATATCTTTTTCAAAAAGTACCTTGTTCAAAAAATATCTTTTTCAAAAAGTACTATCTTTTTAAAAAAGTACTTATCTTTTTCAAAAATGACCTTTTTCTAAAAGTACCTCTTTCAAAAAGTACCTTCGTCAAAAAGTACCTCTTTCAAAAAGTACCTTTTTCAAAAAGTACCTTTTTCAAAAAGTACCTTTTTCAAAAAATGTATTTTTCAAAAGATACTTCAAAAAGCACTTTTTTCAAAAGATATCTTTTTCAAAAAGTACCTTTTTCAAAAAATATCTATCAAAAATTATATTTTTTCAAAAATTATCTTTCAAAAATGCGCTTTTTAAAATACTTTTTTTTAAGTGCGGGATGCGGTTCAAAAAGGCTTTTAAAATTATGTAAATTTTTACAGAAAGAAAATGCGACAAAATGATAAAAATTACTGAAAAAGACTTTTTAAATGTGGACCATCATGAATCCAATGAAATTTCCATTAGTTTTGGTAAATATAAAACTGATTTATACAATATTACTAGCTGAGCCCAGCAAACGTTGTCTTATCCCAATTTTTATAATTTTTTTTTTGGTACAAATTACTCCACCCAGATGTCACTTGTTCTGTCAAAAACAAAATAAAAACCTACCAGGTATTGAGCCGAATCTGTTGAAAATCTCAGCTCCACAGCTCCAGAGATCATGCGTTGGGAACAAATACACACTACGATTTTATATATATAAAGGGTGTTTTTTATTGAGGTATAGAACTTTAAGTTGGCATCACTTTTTTAACTGGCGGCCATTTTGTCAGCTGTCAAGTGATTAATATTTAGTTTGGTTTGCCATTTCATCATGAACAGGTTGACAAAAGAACAACGCTTGCAAATCGTGCAAATTTATTTCGAAAATAATGGTTCAGTTCGCGAAGTTTACCGCAAGCTCCGTCCATTTTATGGAGCAATTAATTCGGTTAACCATGGATCGTTTTCGCACTACGTTTACTCTATGTGATAATACGCATCCGCAGAGACGTCGAACAGTGCGCACCGAAGAAACAATTGCCGCTGTAGAGCAAAGTGTTGAAGAGGACCCGAATGAATCGATTCGCCACCGTGCACAGCAATTGGAGCTTTGTCCATCAACTTTATGGAAGATTTTGAAGATTTTGAATGTGGATGAGTTGTGGTTACAACAAGACGGCGCTACATGCCACACAGCGCACGTCATAATCGATTTATTGAAGGAAACATTCGATGAGCGCATAATTTCGCGGAATGGACCTGTCAATTGGCCACCAAGATCGTGTGATATGACACCATTGGATTATTTTCTTTGGGGATATGTGAAGTCGCTCGTCTACGCCAACAAACCAGAAACGTTAGGGGACTTGGAAGCCAACATTCGTAGCGTTATTGCCAACATACGGCCCCATATGCTCGAAAAAGTGGTTGAAAATTGGACCTGTAGAATTGGCTTTATTCGAGCCAGCCGCGGCGGCCACATGCCCGAAATCATATTTAAACATTAATGGCATAAAATTATCCTTCCAATAAAGCCAAATTGATGGACATTAAAACGATTTTCTTGTGTTTTATTTCAATTCGAAGTTCTATACCTCAAAAAAAAAACACCCTTTAGATGTGTATGTAGTATGCATGTTTAATAGATAAAGCTTAGATCACACTATGGGCACAATATACCGATTTTCGTCGGCTCACTTAAATTGTCATGAGTTAATAAGCTAAATTTGCCTTATAGCTCAACTAATTAATTTTTTTAAGGGAAGTAATACTCGGGCAATGAATGCCTACTGTTATTACTAGGTGTTACCTTCTTTAGGAGAGTGATAGTGATAGTGATAGAGAAGACAAACGGTGAAGGAAGAGATAGAGGAAAGCTTCATTCTTTTACAAATCTGCTTTTTGCACGTTTTTAATAGTGCAGTGTTGCAGCGCCTTTGGTGTTAAATGTGACTTATTAAATTTTTGAAGCTGTACTTAGTATCAACTTTATTGGTTGTTTTAATTCGCGCTTATGATTCTGCTACACAACGAAGGAGGGCGCTTTAATGTTACATTAGGATTAGTTTCCGCTGAAGCAGGTCATAATTGCAGCACACTGTATTGGTAATAAAGCCATATATACTTATTCCAGAATTAATTGATTAATAATGTAATTTTATCTTACTACGAGGGCGGTTCGGAAACTTCTTAGCCTAGCACAAAAAGCGCGGTATAAACAGAAAAAATTTAAGTGTTTTGGAAACTTCCATCTCTGCTATGAACACATGTTAAATTTTGTTTCGATCTGGCAACTCCTTCATATAGAAACAGGTGTTCACAAAAGACGCATCCGCGATTTTTTAACAATGGAAAAATTAGAAATGCGTGGTGTCATTAAATATTTACATAAAAAAGGTTTATCGGGACAAGAAATTCATAATGATATGGTGAATGTGTTAGGTGAAAGTTCTCCTTCATATGCAACAGTAAAAAATTGGGTTGCTGAATTTAAACGTGGTCGTACAAGCATTGAAGATGAACCACATAGTGGACGTCCCAAAACGGCAACAACAACAGAAATTGTAGCCAAAGTGCATGATATGGTATTAAATGATCGACGAATGAAAGTGCGTGAAATAGCTAATATCATGGGCATCTCAAATGATCGAGTCCATTTAATTTTGCATGAAGAACTACAGATGAAAAAGCTTTCTGCAAGATGGGTGCCGCATTTGTTAACAGTCGACCAAAAACGCATAAGAATGAACATTTCTCAAGCTTGTTTGGATCGTTTTAAGCGAAATAATATGGATTTTAAGCGTCGTTTCATAACTGTTGATGAGACATGGATCCATCACTATACTCCAGAAACAAAAGAACAATCCAAACAATGGACTGAAGCTGGAGGAAGTGCCCCAAAGAAGGCAAAAACAATTCAATCGGCTGGTAAGGTTATGACAACGGTTTTTTTGGGACTTCAAAGGTATTTTATTGATTGACTATCTGCAAAAGGGTAAAACAATAAATTCAGAGTACTATTGCAACCTTTTGGATCTTACAACACAAAAAAATAATTTTTTCATCAAGACAACGCACCAGCGCACAAGAGTGTTTTAACAATGGCTAAAATCAACGAATTAAAGCACGAGTTGCTTGACCAACCACCTTATTCTCCTGATTTGGCTCCCAGTGACTTTTACCTGTTCCCAAATCTAAAAAAATCTAAAAAAATTCCTTGCTGGCAAGCGTTTTACCTCAAATGAAGATGCAATTACAGTTGTAAACCACTATTTTGAAGACCTTGAGGAAAACTATTTTAATCAAGGGATAGAATTGCTAGAAAAGCGTTGGACTAAGTGTGTTGAAGTTTCAGGAGATTATATTGGAAAATAAAAATATTTTTGAAAAACTAACTATTCTCTTTCATTGATAGGCTAAGAAGTTTCCGAACCGCCCTCGTACTTATGACTTTATTGCAGTGAGCCGACGCAAATCGGTACATTGTATGAACCAGGTTGAAGTAACACTTCAATTTTCCATTTTGCAAGTTATAACAATTGTTGTAATTGTTACGCACACATGTTAACATGTATGTAGAACAATATGTGTTGTAGTGACCTTAAAATTTCTTCCAATATGTGACCACGTCTTTTAATTTAATATTCCTCTTCAAAACCAATAATAGAAATTTTCCATTATGCTGCCACTAGTGGTGATGATACGTTTGCAATCTTTGCCTTTTCAAATGTTTACTTAAAAAGGGAAAACACAGCTGCCTGTTTGAATAGAATAAGGAAATGCAAAGTGTTATAATTGGAACACAATATAGTTGTTAATATTTGTCAAGCACATACAATTAAAGCAAGAGATGAAACGATAAAAGCAGTAGAATGAAGATTATATTACACCATTTCCTAGTGTAAATATAAAAGGTCATAAGTGCACATGCACAAAAATATAGGGTCTTCTAATGGGGACTTGAGAATTTTGTCAATAGATAGCGGCCATATTGTTAAAGCTTTACAGCTGTCAAATTGGCTCCCATTTGTTCAGCCTTTTTTTTTTTTTTGCAAAATCTTACATAATGGCATCGAAAAGCCTTCCAAACGAATAAAATTTTTGATAATATCTCCTTTACATGCCGTTTCTTTATCTAAAATAATTAAAAGTTTAGATTTATTTAACAACAACAAGTAATCCTTATTTCCTTCTTTATGTGTGTAAAAAATTTCACTATTAGACTTCAAAAGAAATTATAGGCATAAGTGTCTATATATCGATGTCTAATTCACTTCGATGGAATTCACTTCTTGAATAGCGCGCCTGTATGTTAATGGTCGTTGGTTGTACTCGTATTTGAGTTTAGATTCCTCGTTTCTTGGGAAATTTTTCTGGGGATTTTCTGTACATGTCCTTTTTGCTATTTAATTTTTATAGCTCTGCTATTTATTGCGCGATACAGGAGTTGGGACGTGATTTTCGTAACAAAAATAATCGACACTACTACAGTTATAAATTTATTTTTGTCTCGATTTCTTTGTACTTAAAAGCAGAATACCAAAATAAACGAAACAAATTGTTTGATTTTGTTTCGTTCTTTGAAGTGAGTGAAACAAAAATAATAAGAACGATTGCTCAATTTGTTTTTGTTTTGTTTTTGCACATGAGCATAACCATAGAACACAGCCGTTCAGCTGTAAGCCGGCTAACAGCCGCCACCGTTCCCAAACAATACATTAATTTAATCGTACGCCGTTAGAAAAGAAAATAGTGGGAAATAAATGCCAACGTTTTGAAATATTTGCAGAGAATTTGACATCATCATATAATATAATTTTATTGCATTGTTATTTCACGCATGAAATTTGTTTTATATAAATAAGCAACATAGCTATTACCGGGTGTCCTAAGACACATCTATTCTTCTTTTATTTATGTTTTTCATTTTTAATCTACAAAATATTACACACTCTAATGGAATGTAATTGAAAAAAAGAGAAATTGTGGGTTTTATGGTGGTTGGCGTATTTCGACTTCGTCAATTTGGTCCCAGATTAAAGAAAAAATGTTACGGTGTTCTTTAATTTATTACAAAAACGTCGTAGTCGAAGTCGAAATTTATTTAAAAAAAAATTGTCACTTATTCGAGTGACTGGTAGAGTTTTTCTTTTCCCGGACTTTTTCATTTCCCGGGAAAGCGGGAAAGATTTTTCGGTTTCCCGGGAAATCCTGGGAATTCCCGCACTGTACAAAACAATACAAAATATTTTTAAATTTAATTTATTTCAACAAAAACAAATTATAATTCATGAGATCGATTAAATAATAACGTTTTTACACACATTATTCAAAAAATAATACCGTTTCCGTTCTTTATATAATAATACATAGATACCAATATTATAAAAAAGAAATTATACGAGTATTATTAAAAAAATATTACAAATATCCCCCTTATGAAAAAATCATTGTTAAACTTAAAATTTGTTTAACAAACGAATTTTGTATGGCAAAACCAGTTTTAACGCATGTTTTAACTTTAATAATCGTTTTTGCATAAGGGCATATTTCTTTGGAAATAGGACTTTAGTACAGAATAAGTTGTTAATGCTGTTAACCGCACTATTTACCAAATAGAATCTGTAATTATTTGTAATTTTCTTTTATTTCCTTGCTCATTTCCGTTTTTTACTTTTATGAATTGTTGTAGAATTAAATTTTGATCGTCGCGTTCTGCTTTTTCCAAATAAAGGCATCTAAGTCTCAGAATGCATGTGTACCAGGTGTAAACTCGGCCTTAGTTGTTGTAAAGTTTTAGCTATTGTGATATTGCCATCACCTAATTATTGCACCATCGCATTAATAAAGTTAATAACGACACTCATCAAGGAATATGTACATAGAAATTAAGTTGCCATAACAAAATAAAAAATCCCGGGAATTCCCGCACAAATTTCCCGGGATTTCTTTCCCGGAAAATGTGCGGGATCCCGGGAAATTTGTCCCGGGAAATCCCGTATGAAAAACACTAGTGACTGGACAAACGTGACCATCACTAAAGAAATGTTCAACAGATGGATATGGTGTAATATTTTAAACACTCATTTAAATATTTATTTTAGCAATTGCCACATCAAGACAAATAACAGCTGCCTGCAATTCTACAGAAAGGCCATTAATTCATTTTGAAGAAGATTTTTTTGTGGCATAAAACCTGTAAGTTAATTCTAGAGGCAAAAATACCAAATGGTAATTAGTGGGGGTTCATTTTCGAAAACTGCGATTTTCCTCGTAAGATTTTATATAAAAGTGCTGAAGACGTCGTAGCATCTAAAATGCAAATGTTTCACACTTTCCTTTGACTATTCGTCATAATAATTCATGAAAGGGTGGGAGAAAGGGCTTCAAGAACATCTATCACGTTTTTTGACATTGTCATGGAATTAGATGGGAAATTAAATCGATATCGATTTAAAGCAAAACCATCCATTTTAAACCGAAAATGATTTACATCACATACGAATTAATCTTATTTTCTCTCTGTTTCGAGCGACCATTCATTCTATTTTCAATGAGTCATATAGTTCTGGCGACCTGCGACGTCATTTCAAATATTTGACTATAAAATTTATTAAAATCCAATAAAAATTAAATACTTGAGAAAATCAGAGTAGACAAAAGACAATGAAGATCAAAAGAAATTTGTGTTGAAGAAACATTTCGATCTTGAAACGAACAATACTAACAGAAAGAACAATGAGAAAGAGTTCTTTTTATTTTTTAAGTGCAAACAAATGCCTCTAAAGAAATGTTTTTCTTTTTATTTTATTTTAGTTAAAAGGCTCATTAATATTGATTCCATTCATTGTTAGAACTTTATGATGGTCATAAATTTTCTATCCCAAATTGTATGATAAAATAGTGTGCCCTTATAAGAAATAAGAAAAAGATGGGAGGGAGTAGGTACCATTGTCATAAATGAAAAGTATCTAGTAAAAGGACCACCTCATTTTCCGAGCCTAAGCAACTAAACAATGTCATTAAAAATATTTATTATGGAAAAACATTACAAGTTTTTTTGTTTACTTTTTCTAAAATAACTATAGTCAACAGGTTTTTTTGAGGTTATTTAGAAATGTGAATGGAGACAGGCATACGGTCAACTTTTTTTATAAACCGACCGCAATCGCGGTAGAAAAACATAAATGTCGCAATGAAATTTTCAAATAATATAATCTTTGGAATATTCCACCCCATTACCTACATGAAGTCGAGATAAATGGTTCATTAGCAGAAGTTATGTATTTCAATATTTTTGGTAGCCTCAATTCAAACATTTCTGGCAACACTTAACAAAAATAAATTTGAAAAAAACAGGGTATCCCTATGGCTGAGTGGTAGCGATGCTAGCCTCTCAGTCCAGAGGTAGTGCGTTCGATTCCCGCGATAGACTCGTGACTGTTTTCCGCAGACAATCACTTCGCGGGTTGTGTTTGTTGAAAAAAAATTAATAAATGTTAACAGTCGTAAAGCAGCTCTGGGCGAGTCAACATCACGCGTCGTTGGCAATTATTTCTTAAATGCAACCAGGCCACTGTTGTTTATTGGCCTTCGAGAGTTTTGCGTCTCACCGCATGTGATTAGTGGTTGGCGTCGGTTAACGGTATCCACCGCAATATCCCGTTGGTTTCCATTAACCACATGCAAAAACAATTATAAAGAAAAATATAAAAGAATACTGGTTGGAGAACCAAACAAAAACTCATTTTTGAAGAAATTAAAAAAGGAGAGGAATTTGGAGGTTCCAGCTTCGTATGGGACGGTGTATGTCGTTTGGAATTTTCTCGGAGGAGGCTCCTTAATGAGACTAACCTGGCATTTTGTGAATGTATAATATTCCGCCAACCTTTCTAGAGTTAAAAAAAAAAATAATAATAAATGTTAAACAAATCAAACAAGTAGAGATGGGTGCGTGTCGTGTTGGACGGATCGTGTTGTGTTGAGCAAAATTGACACGAAAAAATACGAAATAATTTTAGTTGTAAAATATGTATGTATGCATGAATTTCCAATAAAGAAAAAATTCCAGTTATCCAGTTTTTAATTTATTTTAATTTTACATAATTAATTGTGCCGTGATGTCCAGTATTTTTTATTAATTAAAAACTTTTATAAGCAATATTTAAAATAGTTAAACTAATTATAAATAAAAAAGCTCCTGAAGAAGTTGGAAAAAAGCCAACGAAACTTCAAAAGAGCAGCTGTTATATACATCCAAATTTTAAATAATGTTTTATTAATTATTTAAAACATAAACTGAATAATAAATCAGCCTAAGCAAAATTTACATTTTGCATTGTCAAACACGCAACAATATCTAATTTTTATAGCTATGCTATTTATTTCACAACACAGGAGCTAGGACGTGATTTTCCTAACAAAAATAATCGACACTAACTATTACGGTTACAAATTTATTTTTGTTTTGATTTCTTTGCACTTAAAACCAGAGTACGAAAATAAACGAAAAACATTGTTTGATTTTGTTTTGTTTCGTTCTTTGAAGTGAGTGAAACAAAAACAATGCGCACAAGCCAGAGAGCACAACCGATAGGCTGTAAGCCGGCCGCTAGAAAAGAAAATAATCTGAAATAAAAGGAAACGTTTTAAAATATTTGCAGCTAATTTGACATCATCATATATTATATTTTTATTTCATTGTTAATTTAACACATTAACTTTGTTTTACATAGCTAAGCAGCATAGCTATAACCGGGTGTCCTAAGATACTTCTCTTCTTTAAGATTACAGCTCTGGAATTAAACAAAAATATGAGTGTTTCGTACGTGTTGGAAATCTTAATATTCGTGTTCGTGTTGTGAAGTATTAGAAAAATTCGACACGATCCCATCTCTAGTTGCATGTCAAAAGTATAACGATAGGTATTCGTAGGCATTCTAGGGTAAATAAAATACGCAGTGGTATACGCAAGTATGCAAATGAATGAGTATGAAAAGCAAAAGTATAAAAATATTCAATATGTTCTAGAGCAGCTACGTCCAAGCACACATACTGTGATATTTACATTTGAGGTAAAGAGCTTTGAAAGCTCTTAAAATTCGTTCTTTGCAAAGAAAGCAAAAGCATTGTTTTCGCCGAGATCGTATTGGCTGTTGTGCTTTCGTCGGTGTGAAAGCACAAAGCTCTTTTCCAAAAGCTTGCATAGTGTGCATATGGCTTGGACGTAGCTGTTCTAGAGTATCCAAAAATTTTTGTATTCATTGTCTTTGGTGTTTATTTTAAGGGGAAATAGAACTATTTTCCCCAATATTAATTATTGAATTTCATTCATCTTCTTGTACCGTCATGTTTTTTGTAAAGTTGTAGAAATGGGTTTTATTTCTTTGTGAAGTAAAGCTTAAGTTGCATGAGTTTGTTGAAATGCCTCACTTATCACTATGTGAAACCAAAGAAGAAAGATATAAAAATTAATAATTATCTACAATCGGTTATTATATTTTATTAATACAGAGAACTCATGGCGACAGCTTTCAACCTTTTAATGCAAATGATTTTTCGTGGACTATGGCTTTTGTGATTTTTATTATACATTTTCACAATTAGAATTTCTTTCTTATGAGTGTAGTGTTTCTCTAGGGGAAATTTCCCAAGTTTACACTAAATAAATGGCAAAGGATGACAGTTTAATCCTTGGCATTTCATGATTTGAAATTTGTATACCCTTTATGTGTGACTGAAATATAAATGTGTAATTTAAAAATTTCGTTAGATATCGAATACCATAATTTGCCCCCTGACTATTATAAATCCAAAATTCCTAGAAATTAATTTAAATTCCACTTGTCTTGTTGATGTAAAATACTATTGTTTTGTTTTTAAGTGTTGGTTTTCCCAAAATGCTGTTCGACTGATTTTAAATAAACATTTTCTTAATTCAACACACATTTTTCTTTTAAATAAAATTTATTTTATATTCTTGCTGCATTGAAATTCGATGATGCGTGGAAAGTGCTATTTTCCGTTTGATAAGTATTAGTTATTGTGGCTTCAACATGTGTAATCGGTACCTTTGTATTTTAATGCTAATGTCTCTAGGTTATAGAAATTTCAATCCATTTATATGTAGAATTAAGCAATAATACGAGAATAGTCTGAAAAGTGCTTGAGCAATTTTGATAGTATGAATTGTGTTCGTGAATAAAACAATTAGAACCTTTCTTTTTAATTAAAAATGTTCTTGTGATTTAGATGAATAATCGTAAACTATTTTTATAGTTTCAAAATTGTATTAAATTGTAGTTGTTAAATTGTAAAATTGTCAAATTTTTAACCCCAGACCAAAAAAAAGGGGTGTTATAAGTTTGTAGTGTGTGTCTGTGTATGTGTGTGCCTGTCCGTGTCCACGTTAGGCTTGTGTCCAACAGTTCATTTTGAACTAGTTCGTTCAGTCGGACACAAGTCAAGTCAAAAACATCAATGTAAATTAAATGGGTTTGAAACAACTTTTGATTCAAACGCTCTCAAACTAGTTCAAAAAGAACTGTTGGACACAAGTCTAGTCCACGTACAGACCAAACGGCTGGACCGATTTTGATTTAGTTTGAAAGCTGAAGGTGACTTGAAGGTTCTTAATTATGTTTGAAGAAACTCTGTCCAGCCGTTTAGAAGATATCACATCTTTTTTTAGATATATAGGGGTTTTTAAAATTTTTAATTTTTGTTATTGTTTGTTTATTTGTTAAAAAAAATTAATTCTGTACAAAAGCTATTTTCTTACAAACATGAGATGTACTTCGCGGCCTATGTTCAACTTCTATATGAGTTAAGGTACAAAAAATATTAAGTGATTAAGTCATGTCAAAGAGTTTAAACGCTCGTTTGAATGATGCGAAATTTTAATTCAACCAATTCGTGTAGTCTTTATTGAGATTGGGATGGACCAGATGGTAATTTCATGAGTCAATGATTGTTTCTAAAAATTTTTATGTATTACATGTGATTAGACCTTAGAAATTATATTATAACTGAAAGTTTGGATTAAATATTTTTAACTGCTCATCATTAGTAAGTTCAACCAATTTCGTTGGTTGATGCAATTTTAATCGTAAAAATTGGCTACACTTGCATATAAATTATACTTGCCACGCTCTACTTCATGAACATATACATATATATGGGCATGTCACAGAGTTCAATTCCGTTCAGAATTGGAATTCAATCTACACAATTTTTGTAGGCGATGGTATCTAAAAAAGACAATTAAAATACGGAAAGTTGTCCGATGTGTCCAGACTGTGGGCGGCGGTGGTATGCTGGGGTATGCTTCGGCTACGGCTTGACATTTTGAGGTTTATTCAATTATGATTCCGAACGGAATTGAACTCTGTGACATGGCCGATAGTATCTGGATGCCGTCCCGAGAAGCGTAGACGAGTGATACCTCAGGTAGGGGAAGGGGCGCTGAATTTGATACCGATGACTTCAAAACTCAAAAAGGTGTGGGTTACGGAGTTTGCTCGTTTCACTGTTTGCTGGCAATCCCAAGAAAACAGAGCAAGTTCTCTTCTCCATTAACTTGAAGATATTTGATGTCCAACCCATTACCCTTAACTACACGGATGTAAAAATCGGTGTCATTTCCTTTAGATAAATATTCTAGAGAGGTTAAAGAAAGCAACTGTTGCATTTTATCTATGTAACAAACCCATTGGAAAAACTTTGGGTCTGACCCCGAAAATCGTTTACTGGACCTATACGGTCATAGTACGTCCAATTATCATGTTTAAGATCATCGACTAACTGACTCCTGTTGACAGGCTTATGCTATTATCTAGACCTTAGGGAACGGAAATAGATTGTCAGATTGTTCTCGTGAGCGAGTAACCAAGCCCCGATTTTTTGTTAAAGTGATGGGCGTCAACTACTGGAATATAGGTGAATCTCCGTCTTCGTTGCATTTCTCTGTGAAGCAGAATCGCCATCGGCTACTGCAGAGTAGTGGACTCCACAGCTTGGGGATGCATAATTGATCAAACTACTTCATGAACGTCTCTACAGTGCCTAGATGTCATCTCGATAAGCGTGGACAGATAGTAAAAAGGGTGTTGAATTTAGTACGGATTGAAGAGGCTGGGTATTACGAAGTACATTAGGTCTTCGCATTTCAAGGCGAATACCGGATGACTGCAGTGTCTACCAAGCAGAGATACTTGCTATCAAGGAAGTTGCGGATTGATTGAATGGTACTTCAACAACCATAATTAACATATACCCTGAACGTTTAGCCGTAGAATTGACGCTTTTAAGAACAACAACAGTCCTCGACCACCGATCATCTCTAAACGAGATGACAGAACAGTTTTATGTTAGAAATCAGCTAGAACTCGGGGCATAGAAGCTTTACGGCAAACTATGAGTTTGCAAGGGTTGAGACAACCTTACAGGTTACACTGGATATGGAATGTGTAGCTTTACTTTCGTCCAAACGCAGACTTCTGCAAGAAACAAAAGGAAGGTGGTCCACGAGAACTAATTGCATGATCAGCAGGCAGTTATGGGCTCACCTAAATAAGAAAAATACGGATTCTTACATTTCAAGAAATGGGAAACAAATCTCAGTCTTGCTGTCTGTGTTTACCGGGCACTTCCTCATTAGCAGGTATTCACAGAGGTTAAGGGTTGAATATATTGACTTTTCCCGCAGTTCCAACAATATTAGACGAAGAGGAAGAAAATGTAGAACATTTTCTGTGTAATTTTCCTGGATTAGCAAGAAAGAGAATAGCCACCACGGGACTTTCTGACGTTGCCAAGGTTGAACTGCAGGGTTTTAATTGCTTGATATTTTGCTTTGGTTGCTTGTGCGGTAGAGGCTCCATGGTATTAATATGTACCAACAGGTTTTGAATTAGTCCGGAATTGTGACTGCCTGCTGCACGTACCTAACCTAACCAAGGCGCATTTATTAGGTGGCAGCAGTACACCAAGTGACTAATGTCATTATACCAAGCCAAATGTCAAACTCATAGCTTGATTCAATTTATAAGAACTTTTGAAGAAAATAAGTATTGTTCTGCGCTGTTTATTGACGTTTCTCAGGAATTTGATAAAGTGTGGCATGAAGGCATAATTTTAAAATTGAAGACTTACCTACCAATAGACATTCTAAATCTGTTGGAAAGTTAATTTGCCCGGAAGTTCACTGTTGTGGAAGGATAGTTTATGAGTATTCCTGAAACTATATCATCCGGTGTGCCACAGCGGAGTGTACTGGGGCCAGTTTTGTATTTGATTTATACTTGTGATATGCCTTTGAGCAGTAATATCCACACAACTACATTTGCCGATGATACAGCTTGTCTTATTATGCACGAAAACGAGGCTTCCCGATATCTACAAGAATATATTACACAACTGGAACTATGGTTAAACTTATGGATAATTAAAGTAAACGAGCAAAAGTGTGTTCAGGTAACATTTACCCTGCGAAGAGATACTTGTTCCACAATTCGAATCAACAATCAAGTTGTTCCCCAACATTCACACGTAAAATACCTTGGTATACACCTTGATCGAAGGCTTACATGGAAACACCACATTGACTCTAAGTTAACACAAATGAAACTAAAATTAACTCGGGTACATTGGCTGATTGGTAGAAATTCAACCCTCAGTCTAGATTGCAAACTTTTGATATACAAGTCGGTTTTGAAACCTACATGGTGCTACGGAATTCAACTATGGGGCACTGCTAGAAAGAAACATAAAATTTAACTTAAATTTCAAATTACCCTCGTTATAACAAAAACCTAATGAAAAATATTTCGTGTATATCATGTTTGTTTGTTGGTTGGTTGGTCGTCACATTCCTTCATGTGGATGACACCTACAGACATGTTGACAAATGTTCAGAATGTACTACAACACAATGTTAAATATTAAAACGAAAATATCAGCAACTATAAAATTTAATCCATAAGATTATATAAAAAAACATGCAACGACGACATTAAAGGAAATCCTCAGAAAAATTCAGTGGAAAAATAATAGACAAGACAAAAAATAAAACACACGTTTGTCTAACAATCAAGAATCTATTATCGTTGGTTTGCAACCAACTCCCGCAGAATAAGCAAACCAAAAACATTAGCAACAACTAACTGCAGTAAAACTTATAACACTCAATCAAAATTCTATATGAAAAAACCTTTCCACAGCCAGTGGTAACTTTTACATGAAATGAATAAAAGAAAACTCCCAAATATCTTTGTATCTCCTCTAATTCTTCAAATAAAAAAAATAAAGGGCAAAGTATTTGTACTCGTACAACTTTGCATAACCTGGGAATACACTCAAAGAAACCAGGAATTTAGATGCGAAACTTCTATCGAATTCTAGATCACTAAATGACAGTAACCATAAACTTGGAACATTTTAACAGTGCTGAGCTTCTATGATCGCCGCAAATGTATGAATGAAACAAAGGTTTTTCGATAAAAAAAATTGTTTTATTTTTCAACGTAGTCTGCTTGAGCCATAAGCTTTGTCCGAAAGTTATCTAATTTTTGTATCCCTTCCAAAAATAATATTTGTGGATGTCATCTAAAGATGAGGTATTTGTTTGTGAGGTGATTTCATGGTTGGAGTGAAATCTATTTCCGCCGAGCAATTTCTTCAGAATAAATCCGTATAATAGAGCGGATGAGGGAGCAATTCGTAGCAAAATTAATGGATTTTTGCCCTGTAAACTGCCCATGTGTGCACCCTTGCATTGTCCTGGTGGAAAATAACTTTTTTCTTAGCCAAATACGGTTGTTTGTTTTTGTCAAATCTTCATGACATCGATCAAATAAACATAATATTCTCCATTGATTGTTTTACTCTTTTTAAGGTAGTGAATGTGGATTATATCGCTTGTATCCCACGAAATGGTCACCCCGTTGTTCTTCTTTGATACCGATTCACCCCGAGAATCCGACAGTTTTGACTTCTGTTTGGTTTGCTTTGTATTGTGGTGGATACAGGCACGTTGCGACTACGGTTATGAAATGGCGCAAAAACTCGTCCATATTGCGGTTGGACAACGGCAAACACTCATGCTAAGTTGTCACACGATTTGCGGCACCCATCTTTCGGAAAGCTTTCTCATACCCAAATGGTAATTAAAAATGTAAACCATTGAGCCATGCGAGATGGCTATGGCTTCCACAATCTATAACACTTTCGATCTCCGATCACCGCGTATTAATTTTAAACCGAACACGTACAACTATAAACATTCAATAACTATGTTTACATTTACATTTTTTTAATTACGCAGTGTGAGCATAAATGAGTATGAGCTAGAATCATGAGTATAAAAATACTCTAACTATTAATCGGCTACACGTGCGTAACAGGGCTATTTTATTTACACACACACGCTTAAAGCATGTTTTCAAACAGCCTCACACACACACACACCGAAACATTTTTCATTCCATTTTGTATACACAAATGATGAATAAATATCCCGAGTATCATGCGTATATTTTTTTGTCCTATTAAATATCCATAGCCTGAGTATAAACATACTCGGACTGTAGGTATGAGATACGAGTCAATGCGTTTGATACTCATGTGCCTTCTTATTTTTAGTTGTATCGTATGTTGGAATCGGCTGTGTCATGGTTGTCTGAGAGAAAATATGTGAACGTACTAAGTTTTTGCGCTATGATTATACGCAGTTGCTAAACTAAAAATAAATTTTTTATGTATTTTTGTTCTTTATAAACATATAAATGCAGTCCATGCAGCTCATTAAGACTTAAAGAATAATTCGTTATAACCGGAGTTCGCTGTAAGCGTACTTATTTGTTATGAAATATTAGTGCAAAACTCTTGCGAGGCTAGAATATTATCGTTATACGCGATAATTCTTATAAACGGTGTTCGTTATAGTCGAAGTGCACTCTTTAATATATTTCATTACCTTTTGGGATCATCCGAGAAGCTAAAAACTTATTGCGATTCCAATTGTCTGCTGAACGAGCATCCAAACTTGCGTGTACATATCGCCCATTTACTGAAACAACGTCATAACACAAAAAAAAACCAATATTTCTTTAAGTGTATGTTGTGAATATTATTAGACTGAGTCCGTCCATCGCACATCGTCGGCAAAGCGACCACTTTCTTGTTGTAGTATTTTTTTTTTTTTTTTTTTTTTTTTTTTTAATGCATGAATTTTTATTTATTGTATCTTCATATATGAACTAACAATAAGTATTCAAATCTTAAATCTAAAAAATATAATTAGGCCCGACCAATGTCGGACATAAGCTTAGTAGTAGTTATATATAATACATATGTAAGTAGTGATAATCAAAAGGAAAAAAAATAAAAGTATTTTCAAGAAGTCCCATCTGGAGTGCTGTGAATAAGAGCCATTGTGTCCCTCTTTTTTAGGCGGATGTGTCCAGTAAAGTTCAAAATATTACGGGCAAGCGGATTAGGATGTGACTCGAGCTTTGTTAAATATTTGCCAGCGTATTTTGCAATTTCTTCAGTCACTAGTGGCATATTCAAATCACGATGTATATTTGAATTTTTGATGTACCATGGAGCCGATGTTATCATGCGTAAAATTTTATTTTGCCTGCGTTGAATTTTCTCTACATTTGAAGCTGAAGCAGTGCCCCATAGTTGAATTCCGTAGCACCATATTGGCTTTAAAAGCGACTTGTATATTAAAAGTTTACAGTCTAGGCTAAGTGTTGAATTTCGACCAATCAGCCAATGTACCTGAGTTAGTTTAAGTTTCATTTGAGTTAACTTAGAATCAATGTGGTGTTTCCATGTAAGTCGTCGATCAAGGTGTATACCAAGATATTTCACATGTGAATGTTGAGAAACAACTTGATTGTTAATCCGAATGGGGGAACAAGTATCTCTTCGTAAAGTAAATGTTACTTGAACACACTTTTGTTCATTTACCTTGATTCTCCATAAGTTTAACCAAAGCTCCATCTGGCTAATGTGTTCCTGGAGTTTGCGGGATGCCTCATCAGGGTTTTCATGCATACTAAGGCAGGCTGTATCGTCGGCAAATGTGGAAGTATGGATACTACTGCTCACAGGCATATCACAAGTATAAATTAAATATAAAACTGGTCCCAGTATACTCCCCTGTGGCACACCAGATGAAATTGTTTCTGGCCTACTTGTAAAGTCTCCTTCCGCAACAGTGAACTTACGGGAAATAATGTAACTTTCCAAAAGATTTAAAATGTTTATTGGTAAGTAAGTCTTCAATTTTAAAATAAGGCCTTCATGCCACACTTTATCAAATGCCTGGGAAACGTCAATAAACAGCGCAGAACAATACTTTTTTCCCTCAAAAGTTCTTCTTATAAATTGAACTAATCTGTGAGTTTGTTCAATGGTGCTATGCTGACTTCTAAAACCAAATTGATGGTCTGGTATGCACCCACTACTAATTAGAATTGGGGACAATTTTGTTTTGAGCAATTTTTCGAAAAGCTTTGACATTGTAGATAGTAGACTTATTGGCCTATATGACTCAGCCTTTGTTATATCTTTGCCCGGCTTTGGAATCATTTTAACCTTGGCAAGTTTCCAGTTGTGTGGATAATACTCCAGTCGTAAGATAGCATTAAATATGAATAACAGGTTTCTCATTGCAATACGAGGCAAGTTCATCAGCATCTGATTACTAATTCCATCAATACCCGGAGCTTTCTTCGGGTTGAGTTCGGCAATTAATTTTTGTAAATCACGCGTCTTAAACTTTATGTGTTGAGGGGGTAGAGCGACTATATTCGGCAAATCAGCAACACCAGTACATATATTTGGCGTAAAAACGGATTTTAAGTGCTCAACAAATATTTTACCTTTTTCAGTATCGCTTCTTGCCCAACCTCCGGTAGATGTGCGTAGAGGTGGCTTATACTCAACGGGTGTTTTAAGCTTTCTGGCAGCGCGCCACAAGGAGTAATTAGACGCCGGTGTAACATCAAGACCCTCCAGATAATTTTTAAGAGATGCAATTTTTTCAGATGCAAGCAACTCTTGGAGTCGTTTAGTGCACTCTTTAAATCTGATTTTATTTTGTGGTGATCTGTGCTGTTGCCATTCCCTTCTAGCCCTTCTTTTTTCACGTACGAGACGTTCAATGTCTGTAGAATAAATTTTATTAAACCCAATCTGCGGATGGGAGATAGTGGCATGTTCAGCAGCCTGTTTAATATTCTCGCTGAGATTGGCAATGTTCGATTCAATATCATCGGGTGTTCTAAGCGTAATGTTTTCCGTACAATGACTGCTGAGATATTTTTTGAACCCCAGCCAATTTACACGATTGATCATCTTCACATATGGGTCAGGTAAGTTACTTCTTAATGGGCTACAAATTGTGATGATCGTCGGGGAGTGATCGGACGAGAGATCAAGAGAAGCTTGAACTTGAATTAAATCCCTAGAGATATTTTTTATGACGCCAAAATCTATAACGTCCGGAATTTTTTGTATGTCAGTAGGCCAATAAGTGGGCTCCCCACTCGAAATGACATCCAAGCCCATTTTTGAAATAGTGTTGAACAATGCTCGACCTCTGGGTGTAACAAGGCGCGAACCCCAGAACGTATGTTTCGCATTGTAGTCTCCAGCTGCTACAAAACAAGGTCCAAGAGATTTGTAGAAATCCTCATATTGATTCTCAGTGATTGAAAATCTGGGAGGGGAGTAAATTGATGATATAACGAAATTTGAACAAAAACTTTCAATGCCAATATTTGTTGCTTGTAGGTATTCTTCACAAATGTTATCAAGAACATAGTGCTTGAGTCTTGACTTTATTAGAATTGCTGATCCACCGCAAGCCCTTCCTCTAGGGTCCTTTGTATCATATATAGTGTAGCCATAAATTTTAAAAAGACTTCTCGAAGTCAAATGAGTCTCAGATACTAACATTATATCAATATTTTTTTCCGTGAGGAAGTGCTCAAGTTCATTTTTATGTTGGCGAATGCCGTTTGCGTTCCAGAAACATATTGTTAACGTGTTCATGGCTTATTAAGTATTGCTTGAAGCAGAGTATTCTGCATTCGCAACATTTCTTGCATCATGGTAGTCATATTTGTTGTAAAATTGTTTATAGTTTGCACAAGATTTTCAATAGTGGCTTCAAGGCGATTATAATTAAAGTTTGAGTGTGTATTTGTAGAATTATTTTGCGGTGAAACATTTTGTGTCGGAATAGAACTAGCCTTAGCAGCATCTGCATACGATACACGGGAAGTAACTGGTTGGCTCATTTGCTGAAAAGTGGCAGAGTAAACGTTTGCTGATTGAGCTGGAGCTAATTTAGGTTTTTGCACCATAGTCTTCTTTACCAAAGAGTACACACGACAACCTCTGTAGTTAGCGGTGTGATTTTCTCCACAATTACTGCATTTTTTGTTACTTTGATCTTTCGGTTTATTGCAACTAGCAGTGCCGTGCAACTCGCCGCACACGACACAAACAGTAGGTAATTTGCAGTAAGTTTTAGTATGGCCATATTCTTGACAATTATGGCACTGTACGGGTCCTGAACGCTTGTGTGGTTCTTCAACGGTTATTTTTCGATATAAGAGATATCTTAAATTATATATTGGATGGGTCTCACTCTTTTTCAATTTTATATCATTTGGCTCAAGTTCAACGCGAAATAGAGGTTGAGGGATCTTTTCCCTATTTATTATGTTCGATACATTTTTTACTTTAAAGCCTTGGAGGACGAGAGCATCTTTTACTTCTTCGGGAGCAACATAGGAATCTATGCCCTTCAACACAATCTGCATACCTTTAGCACTCTTGAGCTGATATGTGTAGAAATTTGTTTTACTTTTTTCAAGTTCAGAAACCATTGTGCGAAAATCTTTTTCTTCATAAATTTGAATTTTCGTTTCATCAATATTACCACGTTTTATTGGAACAATGTGAAATTTATTCTCACCAATGACCGAAATTAATTTTTTAATAAGGGCATTTGAATTTTTTTGTCTCAAATAGATTGGTGGCGGCTTGGATGTTTTGTTCGAGGATACCTCGGGTTTGTCGTTGTCATCTTGAAAAATTTTAAAGCGGTTTTGGCGATTAGTTGAGGCTGCGCTGTTATCCCTAGACACTTTTGGAGCAGATGAGATTTTTGAAGAATTCGGGCTTCGCCCGCGCTTTAAAATTGTAATGTATCTGTCCATTCCAACTTGTACCTTGAGTTTCGAGCCGCTGTTATCTGTAGTGATAACTTTGTTAAGTGATAAACACGAGCCTGAAGGGGATGATATTACTGACTTAAATGAAGAAGTACTGGGCAACTGTAATGTTAATGCATCATTACTATTTGGCATTGGACAAAGCGAAGTTGATCGCTGACGAAAAATTGGCGTTGCCGTTAACAAAAGATTTTCATCAGATTTATTTTTTATATTTTTTTCATTCAGAGTTTCAGAACTCACAGTAAAATAGGCATTTCTGCCGTTAGAACTCACTTCAAGTTTTTCTGTATTTGAGGAATTCATACAAAGAATTCCTCAAGGGTTATTCGTTTATGTTTTTTTTTTTTATTTTCGGTATTTTTTGTTTTTGTTATTTATGATTGTTTGTTTGACTTTGAGGTATTCCTCAATATCACTTGTTTAAGTTTTTTTTTGCGGTTTTTTTGTTTTTGTTATTTTTACAATGTAAAAAATATTAGCAAAGCAGAAAGCTTATTTATTAAAGACAGTATGTATGTACCTATTACGAATAATATGTACTACTAATATTTTTTTTTTTTTTGTATATGTAATTTTTGTTTGTTTGGTAAGTAAGTAAAATTCCGCTATTCGACTGTTCGCTATGAAGGTACCACGAGAACTTGTGTTGTAGTATAATGTGCATAATTTCATTAACAATAATTTATATGATAATAGCACAATTATACAAATTTTAACAAATTTAAAAGCGTACTTACCAGCTCCATAAAAACAAGTTTAATACAAAAAAAAAAATAATTATGTTTTTATAATGTATAGCGTAAAATGCTTGTTGAATAATAATAATGGCAATATACATATATTAAATATGAATAATTATGCAATTATTAAATATTTATTATTAATATTGAAATGCACAAACAACAAGTGTACAAAGTCGGAGATTATCTTGTTCCTATTTTTAAGTAGAAATCCAAGTGTGAAAAGATCAGAAAATTACTATTCTTTGGTGTATGCAAAAATTGTTCTTCGCTAAGCTGACCGTGCACGGTACAATGTTATTGAACAATTATTATTACTAGTATGTACATATACCAAACGGCTAATTATACAATATTGTACATTTTTGTGTAAATAATTTTACTACAAAAGTGTTTTCTAATCAGAGCTGCTAAATTTCGATTACGATTAGTAATCAATTAGATTACATTTTAAAAAGAATTGTAATGATTATATAATTGCCTTCAAATTAATTATAGGTTTGAATGTTATATGATTTTTAAATAGTTATATTGAGGCCAGCAATGCGATTCACTAACTTTTTTTAACGATGCAATTCATCGTTAAAATAATTATAACGAAAATTGATCGAATTTGCTATTCAGTAAAATTTTTAACGATATTCACTGTAGGTTAATGTCAGCTGTGTCGTTAATTTAGCGACAATAATATACGTGCTCTTAATTTTATCGACAAAAAATCAACAGAAAATATCAACTGCGTACTATCGTTAAAAAGAAGTTACAGAAACACACAATCGTTATTGCAAGCGTCAAAATGTATAGACAAAAATTCCGATCGCCGGATCGTTTAAAGTTACTGCATTGTACCACAGGTCTGGGAATATGCTATATCGTCACCTAAAATCCAAAAGGCCGTAAGTACACTTTTTACAAGAGTAGCAAGAAACTTTATAAATTTAAGACTATTTACTAGTCAGGTGCCAAATCGAATAATGAATAAAATCGGTATTTTTTAACATACATATGTATGTATATGAGTAACATATTAAGAAAATATGAATTTTGGTGAATTACATCATAATCAATCAAAAAGTCTATTTTGAATATGTTGGTCGTTACGTCCTTTTAGATTTTAGGTGACGATTAGATTAATATGTAAAAATCTTTTAACTATGTAATAATTAGCACCAGAAAACGAATTCATATATGCTAATAATTTTAGAACAAAAGTGTGTTCTAAGCAGAGCTGTTAAATCTCGATTACGATTAGTAATCAATTAGATTACATTTTAAAAAGAATTGTAATGATTATATAATTGCCTTCAAAAGAATTGCTGATAAATAATTGATTACGATCACTAATAATCGAAAAGTAATCTGAATTACTTAAAATTACTAAAAATAATCAAAAAGAATCAAAATTAATCAAAAAGTAATCCGACTGCTTTTAATGATTACTTTTGATTCTTAATAAATAATCAAAAAGAATCAAAAGTAATCCTTAGAAGTAATCGGATTATTTTTTGATTACTTTTGATTCTTTTTGATTATTTTTCATAATTTTAAGTAATTCAGATTACTTTTCCATAATTCGTAATCGTAATCAATTATTAATCGTGCGAAACTGAATTTAATCGTAATTTAATCATTACTTCATCTTTAAAAAAAAGTAATCAAATTAGTAATCATTACGATTACTAATCATTACTTAACAGCTATGGTTCTAATTATACGATTGAATGTTATATCTTTTTCAAATAGTTATATTGAGGCCAGGTCTGGGAATATTCCATATGTTAGATTAATATGTTAAAATCTTTTAACTATGTGATAACCAGCACCAGAAAACAAATTCACCTTCGAGATAAATATATATTTAATTCATATTTCAATTGAATTTTCAAAGTATTTGAACCAAAACTGCTTATAGCGGAAAACGTATAACGATTTTGCATCAAACTACCTGGGGGTTATTATGTAATTCGATTCGAAACGAAAATTGTTCGAATTTGTATGTTATTAATATTGCAATCCGAACCCATTTCAGTTCGATTCGGATTACATAATAACCGCCCTGGTTAAATGTGATACGTATGTATGTCAATTTAATTTATGAATAAAAGGCGAACAGTTTGCTCACGTTAAATTTTGATATTTTGTGTGGGAAAAAACAGAATTTTACGTGAAAAAACATTTCAAATTCATTTTAAATCTCATGAATATGGGGGTTAAAGTTTAAAAGTCCTCTTCCGAAAAATTACAAAATCAGGTTTCTATTTCACTTGCAACCCGAAGACCAAACTCTACTTTTAACTAAACTTTTTTTTTGCAGTGGAGTAATACTCGCATCTAAAGTTATTCGCTGAAACAGCCTGACTTATGACGTATTCTTTTTGCAGAAATATTTAAAATGTTCGAAATAAATGTCTTGTACAATTGTTTCAAACATACGATCATAATAAAAAAACTATGTAAACAAAAAAAGAGAGGTGTCTTAGGACAACCGCTTATAGCTATGCTACTTAGTTATATAAAACAAATTTGATGTGTGAAATACAATGCGACAACATAATTTTATATGATGATGTCAAATTCTCTGCAAATATTTTAAAACTTTTGTTTCGTTTGTTATCGTACTCTGCTTTTAAGTACAAAGAAATCAAAACAAAAATGAATTTATAACCGTAATAGTGTCGATTATTTTCGTTACGAAAATCACGTCCTAACTCCTGTATCGCGCAATAAATAGCATAGCTATAAAAACGTTCGCATGGCTTTTTAAAATTCTATTGAAAAGCTGAAAAAGCATTTCTAGCAGTCAAACCACACACGAATCTTCTGCGTACTTTCAGTTGTTGTTGGTACAATTTGTACCTACCGGCTACATCTATTACGAGTAAATCATGTGTTTGTCGAGATTGTTTAAACATTTAAGTTTAATGTTCGTGTTTAGTGCAAGTGGACAGATGGACAACAAAAAGTTCATTTATCTAATAAACCTTTTGAAGTAAAAAAGTACAAGAAAAAAGCAAAACCGGCAATAAAAACTAGATTGGTTTAATTTTGAAAGTATGAATAACGAAGAGTAGTGATTGACGACGATGACGATAATGACGCTTTGTATTGTACTTGTTGTATCTTCTATTCATCGTAAACATATGTATGTATGTATTCATGTAATTATAGATCGTATACTTAAGATATAGTATGAATGATAAGTACATTTTACATGTAAATATTTTTTTTAAACTCACTAAACATTCGCCGTCTAAAGATTTGTTGGAGTGATTTGCACTTTCAGAAATTTTATTTTGTTAGCTGTTGATTGTCTTCTGCCAAATGTATCAACGCAAATATTTGTTTAAGGCCCTGATTCACTATCCTCCACAATCGCGCGATCTGCCAAATATGACATGTGTGCTAAAAAAGGGTGATAGTGTGGACTAAAAATGCAACTCACACTGTCACAGATTTTTTTTAGTAAGTCGTGCGATTTTAGAAATGTTTATGAAAAATTTCATAAAATTATAGATTTCATGCGATCAGAGTTGTTTTTATTGTCAGCCAGCTGATAATGTTGTTTTTGCATCATTTGGTAACTAGTGTCAAATGATAGTGTGTCACCTAAAACATCATTTCGAAGCGGTTTTTTAAAGTCGGTCAGACTTCTGCAAGATTTTCTTGTGAATGAATCGTGGAATCGTGTAGGAAAGTGAATCAGGGCCTTTAAGAATATTTAACTGAATCTTTTATATGTGAAATATGAACTACCTCGACTCTTCCCATACAAAAGCTTAGTGTGATTCGATGGGGTCATTCGATTGTAAGTAACCTGTGGGCCTACTCTGCAATTCGAAAAGTAAGAGAATGCTTTCGGACTTGTATGTATGCTAATAACTTGTAAATTAGAATTTTTTTTTGTTGCTTTTTTCGAATTACAGAGTAGGCGCCATGTTATATGGTACAGGGTATTCCAATTTCATATTACATAGTCACGAAAAATTTCAGCTGTTGCGACAAGTTGGTGATGTGAAGGATCGAACTCGTGCACTTCGCTCAAGCACAACTAAGAATATTGCTGGTTGAGGAAAACCGGGTTTTGAACATTTCTCGACTATCTTTTGAATTGGGCACTCCTTAAACGACATTATACCGTATTTTGCATAAAGACTTAAGTCTCAAGGTTTTCAAAGTTCAGTGAAAACAAGAACTCACGCCCACTGACCATCAACAACGGCGTGTCTTTGCTAATTGAGTCCTTGGGATGCATCAAACTAATCCGGAATTTCAATGAAAAATCATCTGGAGTGATGATGATGCTCATTTTCACCTTGGAGGCTACGTTAATAAGCAGAAGTTTCCCATTTGCAGCTTGCGAAATTCAAGAATTATTGTTGGGAAGCCTTTCCACCCTAAACGTGTGACTATTTGGTCTGGCCGAACCATTGGACCTTATTTTTTTTTCATAAATGAAGCTAGAGCAATTGTTACGGTGCATGGATTGTTTATATCGAACGTAGACAAATTATTTTGTAAGGTCGGAATTGGAAAATATTGATGTGGACGACGTTTATTTTGAACCAGACGGCGCTACGTGCCACACAAGTAACGATGGTATCGCTCTTTTGCCTATAAAGTTTCTTGGCCGTTTGATTTCTCGAAGAGGCTATCACAATGGGCCACCGGTAGCATCTTTAGACTTTTTCTTACACTCTACGTGAAAGAGAAGATCCTTGCTAATGGCCTACAATCGATTCAAAACCTCAAAGATGAATTCGTGGAGTTATGGAAAGACATACAGATACGACATTGTTTTCCATTATTAAATAAAAAAAGAAGAGATTTGTCTTAGGACACCCGGTTATATCTTTGCTGCTTAGTTATATAAAACAAATTTCATGTGTGAAATAACAATGCAATAAAATTATGTTATATGATGATGTCAAATTCTTTGCAAATATTTCAAAACGTTTCCATTTATTTCTCTTCTGGCGGGGTACGATCAAATTAATGTATTGTTACAGCCAGTGTACCCATATTTTATTTTCAAAAATCTTCAAGTCGACCAAAAAAAACTTTTTTTGTCATTAAAAATCTTCCTTTTAATAATTTTGAGCTTCTGCTTTGAAATTCAGTTAAAATTATTTTGTTTCAAGTAAATGAATGTATGTTTACATTCTACGTATGTACTCTCGGACTTGCTCAAGCTTTCACAACTATATCGAACTAATTTTCATAAAATTGTGTTTGTTTTATACTTGGATCGAACTCATTCAGCCGGTCGTTTTTGACACAAACCATGTAGTTTAACTGGGTTTGATAAAAAATTTGCGTCAAAAGTAACCAACTGAATGAGTTCGTCCCAAGTCTAGTTTGTATTAGAATTTCGATCGATATCGAATGCCGAATTATTTATTTTAACATACGCGTGGTTTAGCACAATGTGTCCTTGTACATTGAGGAAACCATTGTTGAAATTGTGCTACTTTTCATACTTTTTATGAAACAAAGAAGAAATTATGGGAGTAGTTTAATAAAAACGAACTTCAACTAATATGCCAAGAATACCATTTTTAATATTTTCGAAAATCTTATTTTTAGCTAGGAAATTGTTTAGTCTTTTTAACATCTCGGAAAACATAAAAATAAGATAAATCTTCACATATGGTAACGCCGATCGGTTTGTGCTCATGTGCAAAAACAAATTGAGCAATCGTTCTCATTGTTTTTGTTGTTTTTGATTCACTTCAAAGAACGAAATAAAACAAAATCAAACAATTTCTTTCGTTTATTTTTGTACTCCGCTTTTAAGTACAAAGAAATCAAAACAAAAATAAATTATAACTGTAATAGTGTCGATTATTTTTGTTACGAAAATCACGTCCTAACTCCTCTATCGCACAATAAATAGCAAAGCTATAAAAATTCGACGAAGTCGCTTAAAAATATTCGTTTATCAAAATTGAACCTCTTATTGAACAACCCTTTATATATATTGTGCAACATTACGTTGAACTAAGCATTTTCTTCCGAGTCACTGCAGCTTATTAGAAAAGAATATGCTCAGAATTCTTTCACTTTAATATGGCAAACTTGTTGTAGCGTAGATGTCAGAACCCCATAAATTCTCTTAGCATTTCCTTATCTTTTCTTATTCATCTCCACTTTTTTTTCTCTGAGTGTAGATTTTTTTATTGTGCAAAAAGTTTTAATTATGGTTAAACTGTGATTGTGTTGTAGCAGCGTAAAACTAGTTTAAATAATTTCTTGTTGGCTAAATGTTCATATGAATCTACAACTAACATCTTTCTAGAAAAGGGCAAAAAACTTGTTGAACATAAATTTATATTCGTTAGTACGAGTATACACATAAATGTGCACAAAAATACAAAGAAAAAGCTAAAGAGAAATCTATGAAATTCTTTAGAAAATCTACAAATTAAATTAAAATCTCTCGAGTAATGAAAATACTTAATATACTCTTATTCAAAGTCAATTACTACTGCTCGCATTTCTTGAGAGGCGAAAACATAATTTCAGCGTTCAACGACGAATTACATATTATTGGTGGTTTCTTATTTTTGTTTTCCTTCAATTTAATGGATGTAGTTGCTCGAATTTTATGTTGTTTTTAACATCTCGTAATTTTTTCTTCTCATTTTCTTGCTGCTGTTAAATGGCCATAAAACATGTCTTTATTGGCCACTGTTTTTACTTAAACACTTTGCGCGAAAGAAGACTTATAGCTGGAATTACAGTGTTTCTTAAAAGTATGTTGTTTGCACACAAAAAGTGCTGACGAATGCTGGTTGCAGTATCCCAACAAACCAATTGACAGGCGGCTAAAACTCAAGCATGTTGCATTGCTTGTTGCATTGTTGCCATTTTAGCATTTTTTCACTGCTATACTTATGCCGGCCATGCACTACACAAGTCCACTGCACAAGTTTGGCACTGTACAGTGCGTTTGTGTAGTGTATAGGGGTGGTTGTGCTATTTACGCAGTGAACTGAGTAAATATCAAAATGATTTTGATATTTGCTCAAGTTTGAAAACTGTACAGTGTACTTGTGTAGTGTATGTTGCAAACGCTCAGTTGTTTCGTGATTTTTTAAGAGTTCACAACAAGAAATGAGCGCAAAACAAATATTCTGGACAGAGTTCCTAGATTTATACAAATAATCACCAGCATTATGGCTAATTAAAATAAAAAATGCACAGTTTACTTGTGTAGTGTGTGCCACAAGCTTAGTTTACGTAGTGCCATGCTTGAGCACTGAACTTGTATAGTGTTAGTACATAATATTGTCAGAGCTCTTTCAAGCTTTAAAAAAAAACTTAAAAGAACCTATGTACATTTATAAATTTAAGACCTTATTCATAAAAAAACTATTTTGGTTTACAAAAGAAGTTTGTTTTTTAAACGTTATGTAAACCAGAGTTATTTTTTATGGGCCGATTAGCACTCTCCTATGAAGAATGGCATTTGCAAGGAATTACAAATTCCTTGAAATCGTCCGTGCACTCTCTGGTCTTTACGCCAGCGACGTCCCTTCATATTGCCACATAGAAGGTCAAACGTTTTTGCTTTTGGATTGGTGAAAACGTTGTTATGTTACGAAATTACTTTACAATGGCCCTTAAAAATTTCTAATTTGAGAAATTATTGAAATTTGTTCATCCTCAATTTCGAGTCAAGCCCAATGTGTTTGCTGGGAAATAACCAATCAATGTTCTGACATCCTTTGCACTTGATACTGCAAGTGCTCATATACGAGTGTGTACATTTGTCCAAGATGGGTGTCCAAGTAAATTAGTTGGAATTTTTATTTATAAATGAATATCATATTTCTCTTGTACATACATTAAATTAAAGTAGACATATTTTGTAGAAAGTTTTTTTATTTTATTTCTTCTTTAAGAGTATGGAAATTTTTAAACACATCAGCTTACATTCTTTATGTACAATGTATTAATTTAATATGTTTCTAAAGCCCAATTACATACTTGTAATTATTTTTTAATGATATGTATACAGAGAGATGTTTGCACGCAGTTGCGAGTTTCTGACAGTTCTTTTGGGATACTTGTCAAGGTCAAATGGAACGAGTAATTGAGCTTCGCGCAAAATTTCAAAATACAACGATTGGAATATTGGTTTAATTCTGAGCTGCCCAAAGTAGCACCGGAGTGCCGAACATCAACCGGCTTCTTATACAAATGAAAACACATACGCGAATACATTTCTCTCGTGTTTCTCTAGGTGGCCATGTTTCCACGGCAGTCACTTGCTTCGCTCTCGAAAACATGATTGCGAATCCATATCAGGTGGTTTCACTAGGCCAAATGACTTTTTTCACCGCTGGTAATTTTAATAGCGCTTACATGTCAACACAGATATTTTCAATAAATTTTTCTGTCATCCGAAATATGAATTTCATATTCATATGCTTAGATTGCGTAATATACAATTTATATGACACGTTTGCGTTCTTCCATTTGATACTATTATAAGTTGTTCATTAAATTTTATTCACAATTAATTTATACCATTTACCATGTTAGATGTTATAAAAATAGAGAAGAATGGAATGGAAGTATCTTCTATTTTTATACCATGTTTACACGTCTGTGTATTTGTTCAAGCTCTTAGGTGTTTCGTAATTTTTTAACGGAAATTGTCAAAGTATTTGTTTTACTCTTTCGGCTTGTTGAAATTGTCTGACACGACAGACAAATTCTGTCAATTGAGAATTGGCGACAACTTTATTTAATGAAGCCTGATTTGTCTGCTGTTTCTGTTCCTGAAGTTTTCAGTCTGTCAATTTGCTGTTTCTTTCAAAACAAATATCGAATGCGTTGCTTTACGAATATTTTAGCATTTCGTTAAATTGCTCTCTTATACATGACTCAATCGCATTTTTAATCTTGATAATGATCAAATTTGCCAGGCTGGCAGGCAGGCAGAATTTTTTTTCCTACCACTGCTGCAGTTAAATCCGCGTAACATTTATGTAAGTTCTTTTTTTTTAAATGCATTTGATGTGGAGTTTGTATTTTTTTTGTGTAATTTTTTTCCGTCTCCTTTTCCTATTGAAATGAAATATTAAAAATCAATTTAAAAGGCTGACATTAATTTGGGTTTTAAATGAAACACAACGAAAGAAAGAAAAAAAAATTAATAAATATCGATTGGATTAAATAATGTGTCCATAAGGATTTGGTTGTTAATTGAGAGTCCAAGGCTGCCGAAAAAGAAACAGTTAAGTGAGGTGATGACTGTTTTGTATGAAATATTAATCTTAAGACGCAAAGGCTGCTGGGGATTTTTTCTTTGGTTGTTATACTAGGGAGATGGTATTGTGAGTAAGAAAGGATTCACTTATGCTCACGTGGAGAAAAAGTTATATCCTTACAAAAGTTATATCTTGCGTAATAAGAAATAATGGTAAAATAAAATAAAAATTCTGTAACTTTTATATATGTATGTACATTTGGAAATTATTAAGTTAAGAAATAACATAATAAATTAGTTAGAAAACTACATATAAAATAACTCACGTAAGAAAATAAAACACAGAAACGAAATCAGTTCTTCCAAGGGCCGTTAAACAAGCCATGACTTTTTAAAAATACCCGGATCTTTACTGAAAGTACAATACTTCTCCTGTCAATATTGGAACAAGCTGCATGATTTCGTTTATCTTTGACAGTCATTGAGAGCAGACTACAGCGTGATTTGAGAGGAAAGTGTTTTACTGAATTTCTTTGCGGCCGTATAAGCACGGAAGATGCTGAAAATCCCGGACGGCCGGAGATTAAAAAGGAGAGATTTTGGAATCAATTTCAATTTTGAATCATCACTTGCGTATGAGAAAGCTTTCCGCAATATGAGTGAAGCGTTAACTCACAATGGATTACAAACAAACAAACCGTGTGACCATTTGGCACGAGTGTTTGGCGTTGTTCAAATTGTGGTGAATCCGCACCAAAGAAGGTCAAGGACGACTTGTCAGCCAATGAAGTCATGGCGACCGTTTTTGGGAAAAATAATTAATGGCGAATATTATGCATACTGAGCAACATGAGCATGGTAAAAACTGGAGTTAGGCAATGTTGTGTCTTATCACCTCTACTCTTTAACTGCGTCCTCGATGCTGTGATGCAGGTAACAAGCCATCATAAGAGAGGTATTACGTGGGATTTACTAGGACGGTTGGAGAACCTAGACTATGCCGATGGCATATGTCTACTTAGCCACGCATTCTCGGAGATGAAAGCGAAAATCTCCACCATCAGTGACATCGCAAAATTGGTTGGGCTGAAGATAAACATACTCAAAAGAAAATCGCTCCTAATCAATAGTAACACAGATCACCATTTCTTAAGTTAAGTCCTTCTGCTACCTGGGTAGTATAATTGACACAACTGGTGGCTCAACAGCGGAGTGTGTTTGGCCAGTTAAACCCGGTTTGGAAATCTTCTAATATTTCGAAACAAACCAAAATCAAATTATTTAACTCTAATATAAAATCCACTCTATTATATGGATGCGAGACTTGGAACATTGCACCACGTGGTATACAATGCCTTCAGGCATTTCTCAACAAATGCCTCTGCAAAATCTTACGGATTATCTGGCCTGCAACAATATCCAACAACCAACTCTGGGTAGAGGTAAATCAGCAGCCTATTAGAATGGAAATTAGTAAGCGGAAATGGAGTTGGATAGGTCCCACCCTCCGTAAACCAGACCATGATATTGCCAAGAAATACTTAGATTGGAACCCGCAGGGAAGCAGACGAGTCGCGAGACCAGCGTATACCTGGAAGCGGCAACTGACAAACATAACTGTAGAGATTGCTTATATAATGGAACGAAGTCAAGCATCAAGCCGAAGGTCGAGATTATTGCAATCACCTTGTTATGGTGTGTGAAAATGAAGTTTTTTTCTAACTCATTTCATCTTATTCTACACCCTGTTAGGTACCAGAATCCACTCTTAAGTCCAAACCCGTTTTTCCCAAACCTGATGAAATGGATCGGAGGAAATAGATTTGATTCGAACGATAATTTCACAAACTTTCAAAATAATTTCACAAACTAATATCTATTTTTATTAGACTTGGGTCGAACTCTTTCAATCAGCCATTTTATACACAAACCTGTGATCATAGGTTTGTGTCTAAAGTGACCGACTAAACGAGTTCGGCCCAAGTCGAATTTTGATGAGCTCGACCTTGAATCTTATTTTTTTGGAAGGGATAGAAAAAAATTAGGAAACGTTGTACAAATTTTTTTTTGTCCAAAAACCTGTGTTTCATTCATCTTCATCCAATCTCGTAATTTTTTGTTGATAGATATTTTGTCAAAAAGGTTTTATAAAAAAAATTTTTGATTTATCTAACCACACGAAATTTCTACTCATCTCGTGAAGGGGAAAGGCGACTCACGAGATTACGTGAATGATGGCCATCTCACTTAAATAAAATATACATACATACATATATGACACTTATTCAATCTGCATTAAGAGAATTTAAAGTGTTTATCAGTAAAATACGCTTTAAATCAAGTGGGATTTTGGGTCATCTTCATTGGAGACATTTAACATTAACAGTTTATTTGTTATAATTTTTAAGCGCGACCAAGCAGAAAGTAAAATGTGAATTTTATAAAAAATAAAAAAACGGCTAAAATTTTTTTTAAATAACTAATAACCATATTCGAAGAAAAATTCGCTTAAAACGTTTTTGGCATAGAATTTTGCCAATGTATTTACGGCCTGTCCCACGATGTCACCAGAAATCGTTCGATCGACAACTTGTATTGCAAACAACAATAACATTAGACATTTTTTTGTTGTTTTCAATATAAGTATTCGATCGCACGATTTCTGGTGACATCCTGGGACAAGCGAGTTAGTTAGGCATGATAAGGGTTAATAAGTTCGTAGAACATTTTGAGTCCTGTAGCTGGATTCAGTAACCGAAAATCATAATATTTATCGATATATTTATTCGTTTGCCGTAACGATAATGTGATTCTGTAGTACGCATCAGTGATCGGCAGTGAGTCGTTTTTTCACTACATATACTGACTTGAAATTTTAAATATAAATGAGTAGACATCATATAAACTCCAACTACTCTGACTTACGTATACTCACGATGACATCGATTTATAAGTATAGGTTGAAATAAATATGAATGCGACGTCGACAACATAGTCATACCACACTCACACTCATATATCAGCTCAGTTTGATTTCTAATTTCAGGAAAATGCTTATACTACTCACATTGATTCAGCTAACTCAACTCATGAATATACATATGTTTACTACTCATTGCTGTTCTCTGATGCGCATACACTTTTTTTTTTGCTATATTGAAAAATTTATATTTTTTTTGGTCAGTGAGTGAGACACCAGTAGTACGATTCAGTAACTTTTAATGATCCGACAATCGTAATCTTTGTCTATACATTTTAAGGGCAATTATGTAAAAAATTCCGCAGGAAATTTCTCCCAGGGAACATTTCCAACTAATAGCAAATGATAGGAAAAACAAAAAATTCTAATTGGAAAAGAGAGAAATTTCCTGCGGAATTTTTTGCATAATTGCCCTATTTGTCGCTTGCAATAACGATTGTGTGATTCTGTAACTTCTTTTTAACGAATAGCAGGCAGCTGCTTTTTTTTTGTTGATTGTTGTCGATAAAATTAACAGCACATAAATTATTGTCGCTTAAATAACGACACAGCTGACATTAACCTACAGCGAATATCGTTAAAAATGTTACTGAATAGCAAATTTGATAAATTTTCGTTATAATTATTTTAACGATGATATTATTGTTAAAAAAAAGTTAGTGAATCGCACTACAGGTGAATGGAGCGCGTGTGCACAAATCAAAGTGAGAATAAAAAAATTCTAAAAACTTGGAACTTCTATTGCTAGAAAAAGAAATGCATAAATATTTTCATGTGCAAGGTCCAGCTTAAAGAATTTAATTTATACTTTTAACTCAAAAACAAATTTGTGTGCAACATTGCAAGAAGAAAAAAAAAAAAAGAGAAGAATCATAATTCTTAAAATTGCCTTCATGCCTTTGCCTTTGTAGTATAGTATTCTTAAACATTTTACTAATCAGGCACGTACATCTGTTCACACTCAACTACAAGTGTTTCTTTTCAATTTATTTTTTTTTTACTAAAATTATCATGCAACTCTTAACGTGAAATAAATTTCAAGAACACAAAATAAAAATAGTAAACAAGACATTTAAATTCTACAAAAGTCATAAAGATATGAAACCATAATTATCATCAGCATAAACATCAACATCATCGTCATCATCATCATCATGAATCCCAACATCATCATCGTGTACGATGTAGGCTTAGATTTAGAAACTAACTGGCTACTGCTTGGCTAAAGGCAACTCCTTGGAAAACGATTCATACAACGACATAAAAACAGTTACAGACACGATAAAACCATAAACTGAACTGATAACTTTTACACATGTCAGGGGGTAGAAGCAGAAGCAGAAGAACTTAAGAAATTATCATAAATTCCTTTTCAAAATTATTTCGTAATAAATTCCATTATGAAAAAAGGGGAGATAAAATAAGACATTACGACCTTTTTTATCTTTGTAATTGATTTTTTATTGAAAAGTGAATGCCAGATGAAAATGATTTTCTTTTTTTTTTTTTTTTGGACTTTGAGACAAGACTTGCACTTGAACTTGCACCATGAATGCATTAAATTTGTTGTATCATTTTATTTTGTTTGCTAGAAGCGGCGAGAGCGAAGAGAGTGGATTAAAAGAAGGGCAGCATGACTGAATTTTTCGAGGGCTTTTGGCAATTTTTGCTTTTAGTAAATAAAAAGTTTCGGTCAATAACTTTTATGAACGCTTTTCCAAGGCGAATTCAGTATTAGGTGACCTCTTCCCTATAACAATACAACTACAAAAAAAAAAACAAAATGTAGTTTGTTGTGTTACAAAAGCAATTTGTCAGAAGATTTCTGAACAAAAATTGCTCAATTTGGCATCAACAGCTGATAATCAGCCGGGCGGAAAAGGTCACCTGATACTGAATTCGCCTTGCGCTTTTCATTTAGTAAGGCGAACGAGAACAGTGGCAAAGAAAAGCGCAACATACACTACGATTACTGTAATTTCTAAACCGACTTCAATTAGTCTGCATTTTTTTTATTTATGGCTAACTCCACCATTTTTAACCCGATTTAAAAAAATTTTTTTTTGTGTGAGAGGGCGGGCATAACTTCCATTTGGTCTCATTGCTAAAAAAAAAGAGAAAAGGGAATACGATCATATTTTTTTTCGTTTTATTTTGTGCTACGAACACTGCGAAACTTAGCACACGCATTGGGCTCTTTTAATGACATAATTTCGAACCGTAAAAAATGGACACAGCCACTCCCACTACAATTTATTTATTTTCACAAGGTTTCGATGCCGATTCACTACATATCTACTAAAGAAAGCGCCGTTTAAACAAGACCCGTACAAGTACATGAATATTTTTTGTGTCCTCTGCCAATAACAGTCTGTATTGTATGAAGCAATTCATGAGATAAAAACTAATCTTGACAAGTTTTTCTTATTGATTATTTTTAATTAATTTATTTATTTTTTCCTCCGCCATAAAAAAAGCTATTTTTCTTTAATTTTCGCTTTACTTTTAATTTCCAATGAATGTTTGAATGTTTCCTTTTTTTTTTTTTGTACAAATTAAACAGAAAGAAATACTTGCTATTAAAACAACTTTCGAAAATGAATGGTTAAAAAAAATAAGTGAAATGATCACGTAGTGAAATATGATAAAAACATAATTTCAAATGTCATGCAGATTTTATACATATATGTATATAAAATTTATTTCTTTAAGCCATTTAAGTAGTTAATTTTGATAAAATATTTCTATAAATATTTACTTGTCTTTTTTGCTACAAAAAAAAATTGCAAAACGCCAGAAGGTACGCTATGAAACAAAGATAAATAATTACCTCAAAACAAGCATAAAATTATATATAAGAATTTATTTTAAAAAAATTTTAAATTATCAGCACCAGTTATTAATAAAAATAATAATAATAATAAAAACTACTTGAACAAAAGTGTGAAAACAAAACTGAAAAAAACAAGATGAAGTCGTCATCTTCGTAGAAGGAAATAAAAAAGAGATACCAACAAGCGCAATTAGCTGCAGTTGCCAAACTTTTTACAGTGACGAAGAACTAATCTGAAAATTTTTGTTGAATATTTAAGATCTCCAAGGCGAATTGATACCAGATTTGCAACTCTGAATATTCGCCTTGTATATTTGTTAGTGTAAACTTTTCTACGGTCAGAATATTTCCAATTTTTTTTTTGCTTATTTTGACAGCAGAGAAATTATCAGCTGATCGCCAGCTGGTGAATTGAGAGCACCTGATGTGAATTCGCCTTGAAGATATCTTTAAGCACCTTGGTTGCAACTCTCCCTGAACCTGGCCAAAGTTATTTGTTGAGTAATAAAAACATTACAATTAATATCTATTAAATGATGAGTCGTCATCTTCGTAAAAGGAAATAAATAAAAAAGAGATGCTAACAAGCGCAATTAACTGCAGTTGCAAAACTTTTTACAGTGAAGAACTAATCAGAAATTTTTTGTTGAAGATTTAAGATCTCCAAGGCGAATTGATACCAGGTGGTCTCGATTTGCAACTCTACATATTCACCTTGAATATTTGTTAGTGAAAAAATTTTCTAACGTCAGAATACTTCCGCATGTTTTGCTTTAATTTGACAGCAGACAAATTATCAGCTGATCGCCAGCTGGTAAATTGGGAGCACCTGATGTGAATTCGCCTTGAAGATCTCCTTAAGCACGTTAGTTCCAACTCTCCCTGAACCTGGCTAAAGTTATTTTTTGAGTAATAAAAACATTAGTCCTTACAATTAATATTTACTAATAGGCAGATTTTGTAAAAAATTTCGTTTCTACACGTTTCAAATTTGTATGAAAAATAACGAAAATTCGTTTCAAAAAATATTTTTTCCATACAAATTTCAAATCGAAAAAAACGTTTCTATTTACAAAATTTGCCTTTAAATGAGGAAACCACAATAAAAGTTATTTTTTTTTTAATTTATTTATGTTTGAAACAATTTAAGTGTATCTAAAATGAAACTGATCGGGTGAAAACCGCCGCCGACGTGTCCCAATTTTATTTTTTGGATTTCAATTGTTCTAAAAATAAAAGTTTTTTGAATATAAAACTACATAGTGATTTCAAATTTAAAAGAATGTGCCTTTCAGTGCAACATTTGCTTCAGCAGACCTTGATCCCACGGTTTCCTTTTCTTTGTCGCTGAAAAATTCTTTTTACCTTCACAAGAACGTGCCTAGTTTCAAGATCCTGACGAAAATAATTCTTTCTGCCAAAAGAAACCTACTTCAACGCAAAGATCTGATAGAAGAAAATAAGAAGAAGTACGTGATTTATAAAATTTAATTTTAGTGGGCGTGCCTACGCCCATTTTTTAAATGTAAGATTGTGTGTTTTTCCAGTCTTAGGGTGTGTGTTAAGTTTTGTAAGAATCGATAAAGTAGAACCACGTAAAATCAAATATTAAATTTTAATGGGCGTGACTCCGCCCATTTTTTAAATAAAAGATTTTGTCTACTTTAGAGCTCAATTTGTGTGGTAAGTTGCGTAAAAATCGGCTAAGTAGAACCGCGTGAAATATTATCATAACTTTTAATGGGCGTAACCCCACCCATTTTTTTAACTTTCATATTGTGTAATTATAAGAACCAAAGGTGTTTTATAGGTTTCGCAGCAATCATAAGTAGAATATCATAATATTAAAGAAAAAAAATATGGGCGTGTTTACGCCCACTTTTTTTTTACAATGGGACAACAAAAAAATTTACAATCGGTTTAAAATGTACCGAGTTATGAAGTAACGCACCTAAAAAAAAATATAGACGAATTTTTAACCTTCTCCTTTTTTTGAAGACGGTTAAAAAATCAGGGGGAAATTATGGCATTCGATGCGATACGAAATTTTTAAATATTTCCATATAAACTCTATTGAAATATTTCGTAATTTCGTTCGATTACGAGTGCCGTAATTTGGCCCCAGATTTTGTCGTGATCCAAAAGTAACGCATAATTTTATTTCTATTCTAATATTAACCAAATATATTTTTAACTAGTCAGCAAAATTTTTCAAAATTAAGAAATTTGGTGACAAAACGTGATTTTTTTTTAACAGAATCTCAGAAAATGCAAATGAATATCGTCAAACTGATACTTAGTTTAAAAACATAAAAAATCAATTTATCTTATTTAAAAAGCCATTAAATCAATTTGAAATAAATACAATAACAAAACTAGAAACCCACTAACTGACGGCAAAATTTGGTTTTTGGTGTCAGTTTGTTTGTCTGTCAACGAACTATTTGTCCATGAAGTAGAAAAAAAATAAATAAAAAATAAATAAAATACTTTAAATACAGAGGCGCCTGTTGCAATAATAGAAATCTTAAACGGAATACTTATTTATGTCTCTACTTCTTTGCTGATCAAATAAAATAGTTTTAATAAACAATTAATTATTTAAAATGACGCACGAGCAAAAGGACTACAATATTTATTGTTATAATAAATACTTATTTATCTCAGTTACAGTCTCAAATTATTTCAACTTTATTTATATTCATTTAAGCAATTGCATTGAACATTTGTCCAACCCTTTGAATAAACCTTTGTAACATTTATCTAAACAGTCTTACATTTTCATTGAACGTCCATATTTGATTTTAATCATAATCTTTTAAATTAAAAAACTCTCAATGATAAATCATTTGTTGAAACCTAAAAAAAAGAGTGCAACCCAAAGAAGTAAACTGCCTTATTTGGAGTTTGGTCATTCCTGTTCAGAGTTGGGAAAGAAAGCCTACTAAATTCACACTAGAAACTCTCTATTATAAGTATGTATATACAATGTATTATACATACATATATCTGTGGCAAAAGGGAAAAAGTTCTTAAGTCGAGATAAGCTAATTTTTATTCAATGGCACCCCTATAATGTACATATTCAAAAGTACCCCTGGTCAAAACCTCAATTATTTTGTTCGATTTTTCAGGAAGTTACGGCGCTTATCTCTTTTCGACTTATAATCTCATCTGGATTAATTTAGTTTAAATAAAACCTTTTTCAATTTAAATTAAACCTTTTTCAAATTAAACGAATCCATTTTCAAATTGAACGAAACTTTTTTTTAAATTAAACGAAACCTTTTTCAAATCAAGCGAAATCTTTTTCAAATTAAATCCAACTTTATTCAAACACAGTACAACTTTTTTCCTGTAAAACTGTAAAATACGACTTAGGCACTTTTTCTCCTTATTGCCACAGAAAAACTCTTCATGGAATTTAAATTCCACCTTGTCATAAAATACCTCTTTTTACGTGTCGAAAGTTTTTTTTGCCAGCCATTTTGAACCATTCTTCGTGCCAGAAAATATTTGATTTGAGTACAAAACAAAATAATATTTTGGTCGTGCCGTCATGAGTGCCCAAACTGAGCGCAAAGTTGCATTAGAGCCGAATGAGTGCAAGTTCGTACAGGCTTATATTAAATTTTAATGGGTGGGGCTCCGCCCAACTTTCCAAACGTTAGACTTTGTCATTTTGACAGTTTAAGGCGTGTGTCACGCTACGTAGTAATCACCTACAAATTAATGGACGTGGCCCCGCCCGCTTTTCTAAAGGCAGGATCGTATGCAAGCTTGTAAAATTTAATATTAAATTTTAATAGACCCCCTCCTCAATTTTCCAAACGTTAGACTGTATCAAAGTGTGTGAAAAGTTTCTTGGAAATTAATTGGTTAGGAGTATTTAAAATTGTAGAAAAAATGTTATAGGGCGCCCACTAATTTGACTATAGGACAAAAAAAAAAGAATTTTTTAAATCGGTAAAAAATACAACCGATTGAGAACATCCACCTTATTGAAATCGATTAAAAATACAAATAAAATCACTAGGCTTTAAAAATTATTATTTTAGGAATGTAAACATTTTCTATTGAATTTTTTAAAGTAATGTAGCTTAAGACTCTGAACACAATGTAACGATAAACCGCATTGCGGAACGGCATAAAATTAAAATCTATTTTATTTTCTCTGCGGACTTTCTTATTCTCTCAATTTTTGACACTCTATCTTTCTGTTGTCGCCATAGTTTTTGAATAATTGGCGATGCTTACAACATTATTGTAAACAAAAAACATGATTTTGAAGCTCAAAAATGTTTGTCATAAAATATAAAAGTTTAAAAAATATATCAAATACATCTGCGAATGTATAAAATGTTAATCATTTTTTGTTTTTAGTTACTGCCATTACAAAATATTAAACAAAGAGTAAATTTTTCAGAAAATTTTATAAAAATGTATGCACAAAAAAATTAATAAAAATTTAAACAAACAATGGACGAGTATTGCCGTCGCCGTCTTCCGTTGTATTATGTTTATTTTTCTCTCCCGCAAACATTGTGTTTAGACTCTAAGCTGAACACGAAAATTCTCCGGACAACGGTTATATTTGGAATTTCCGACGTATTCTTCTCTGTAGAGCCAGAGATCAGGTTCTATCAAAACTAGTTATATCTTGTTTGAAATGTTATACCTACTTACATATATAGTTAGTGTGTGCTTCAATGGAAAAAGCTATTGAATAATGTTGGACCTGAAATCGATACTTGTCCAATTGTTATTTAAGAAAAAAATAAAAGAAGAAATTAAAATTAATTTCCTCTTATAAAAATCCGTGCTTTTGCTTTGATGGATTCCATTAACTGTTCCACAATATGTCGATCCACCTGTGCTGCATACTTCTGCCAAATCCTCTTCAAATCAACATCGACGTCACGTCAATACAATACCAAAAAATTGCGGCTTGTCTAATCGCTCCCGAGAACAAGTTTGCTCTATTGACAGTCTATTTCTGCTCCCTAAGGTTTAGAAAATAAAAATCAGGCTGTCCCCATTTTTTGGTGAATGAGGATGATTGTCAAGAACAGCTATACCGTTCTTCTCTAACTTTTCTTTGACGATAGCCCAATATTTTCCTATTGGCAGAAGCTCTAGACAATTAGGGGTGTTCATATATATTTCTATTATGTCGAACTGATGTCTTGGACACCGATTCGTTGCACCTTTTGAATAATGCCATAAAGCTACCTAAGTGGTGACGTTTAACAAAAGGCAGCAAAAATTCCTGCAGGTATTATTTTAAATATACATATACAGTACTGTGCAGAACAAAAGTAACAAAAACCCTATTTGACTTAAAATTGAAATATTTTAAATATTTGATTATTTCAAGCAGCCCTTTTTTTTTTTTTTTTTTTGAATGCATGATTTTTTATTTATTGTATCTTCATATATGAACTAACAATAAGTATTCAAATCTTAAATCTAAAAATATAATTAGGCCCGACCAGTGTCGGACATAAACTTAGTAATAGTTATATATAATACATAAGTAGTGATAGTCAAAAGGAAAAAAATAAAGTATTTTCAAGAAGTCCCATCTGGAGTGCTATGAATAAGAGCCCATGTGTCCCTCTTTTTTAGGCGGATGTGTCCAGTAAAGTTCAAAATATTACGGGCAAGCGGATTAGGATGTGACTCGAGTTTTGTTAAATATTTGCCAGCGTATTTTGCAATTTCTTCAGTCACTAGTGGCATATTTAAATCACGATGTATATTTGAATTTTTTATATACCATGGAGCCAATGTTATTAAGCGTAAAATTTTGTTTTGCCTTCGTTGGATTCTCTCGACATTAGAAGCTGAAGCAGTGCCCCATAACTGTATTCCGTAGCACCATATTGGTTTCAAAATCGTCTTGTATATTAAAAGTTTACAATCTAGACTGAGTGAAGAATTTCTACCAATCAGCCAATGTAGCTGAGTTAATTTCAGTTTCATTTGTGTTAGCTTTGAGTCAATATGGGGCTTCCATGTAAGCCGTCGATCAAGGTGTATACCAAGGTATTTTACGTGTGAATGTTGAAGAACAACTTGATTGTTGATTCGAATAGGGGAACAAGTATCTCTTCGCAGGGTAAATGTTACCTGGACACACTTTTGCTCGTTTACTTTGATTCTCCATAAATTTAACCATAGTTCCAGTTGTGTAATATGTTCTTGTAGATATCGGGAAGCCTCGTGAGGGTTTTCGTGCATACTAAGGCAGGCTGTATCATCGGCAAACGTAGATGTATGAATATTGCTGCTCAAAGGCATATCACAAGTGTAAATCAAATACAAAACTGGCCCCAGTATGCTCCCCTGTGGCACACCGGATGATATAGATTCGGGCACACTCATGAAGTCTCCTGCCACAACCGTAAACTTCCGGGTAGTAATATAACTTTCTAATAGCTTCAGAAAATTTATTGGTAAATATGATTTCAATTTTAAAATAAGACCTTCATGCCACACTTTATCAAATGCCTGAGAAACGTCGATAAACAGCGCAGAACAATACTTCTTTTCTTCAAATGTTCTTCTTATAAATTGAACCAATCTATGAGTTTGTTCGATGGTGCTATGCTGACTTCTAAAACCAAATTGATGGTCCGGTATGCACCCATTACTAACTAGAATTGGGGACAATTTTGTCATGAGCAGTTTTTCGAAAAGTTTTGACATTGTTGATAGCAGACTTATTGGCCTGTATGACTCAGCCTTGGTAAGGTCTTTGCCCGGCTTTGGAATCATTTTAACTTTGGCAAGCTTCCAGCTATTTGGAAAATACTCCAGTCGTAAAATGGCGTTAAAAATAAATAATAGGATTCTAATTGCAATACGAGGCAACTTTATTAGCATCTGGTTACTAATTCCATCAATACCCGGAGCTTTCTTCGGGTTAAGTTCAGCAATTACTTTTTGTACATCACACGTTCTAAATTTTATGGGTCGAGGGGGTAGCGCCACTACATTCGGCAAATCAATAACACCAGTACACGAGTTAGGGGTAAATACTGATTTTAAATGCTCAGCAAATAGTTTACCTTTTTCAGTATCGCTTCTTGCCCAACCCCCTGTAGATGTACGCAGAGGTGGTTTAAACGCAACAGGTGTTTTAAGCTTTCTAGCAGCGCGCCACAAGGAGTAATTAGATGCTGGTGTGGCATCAAGACCTTCCAGATAGTTTTTAAAAGATGCAGTTTTTTCAAATGCAAGCAAGTCTTGGAGTCGTTTAGTGCACTCTTTAAATCTGATTTTATGTTGTGGTGATCTGTGCTGTTGCCATTCCCTTCTAGCTCTTCTTTTTTCACTTACAAGACGTTCAATATCCGTAGAATAAATTCTATTAAATCCAGTCTGCGGGTAGGAGGTAGTCGCATGTTCAGCAGCCTGTTTTATATTTTTGATAAGATTGCCAATGTTAAATTCAATATCTTCGGATGTTCTTAGTATAATGTTTTCCGTACAATGAGTACTGAGATATTTTCTGAACCCCAGCCAATTAACACGGTTGATCGTCTTCATATACGGGTGAGGTAAGTCACTACTTAGTGGGCTACAAATTGTAACGATCGTGGGAGAGTGATCGGAGGAAAGATCTTGAGACGCTTCAACATGAACTAATTCCCTAGAAATATTTTTCATGACTCCAAAATCTATAACATCCGGAATTTTTTGTATGTCCGTAGGCCAGTAAGTGGGCTCCCCACTCGAAATGACGTTCAAGCCCATTTTTGAAATTGTGTTGAACAATGCCCGACCTCTAGGTGTAATAAGACGCGAACCCCAGAACGTATGTTTTGCATTGTAGTCGCCAGCTGCTACGAAGCAAGGGCCAAGGGATTTGTAGAAATTCTCGTATTGGTCCTCAGTAATTGCGAACCTAGGAGGGGAGTAAATTGATGATATGACAAAATTAGTGCAAAAATTTTCGATACAAATATTCGTTGCTTGTAAATGTTCTTCGCAAATGTTGTCAATAATATAATGCTTGAGTCTTGACTTTATTAAAATTGCTGATCCACCGCATGCTCTTCCTCTCGGGTCCTTTGAATCATATAAGGTGTAGCCATAAATTTTAAAAAGGCTTCTCGAAGTCAAATGAGTCTCAGAGACCAACATTATATCAATATTTTTTTCCGTGAGGAAGTGCTCAAGTTCATTTTTATGTTGGCGAATGCCGTTTGCGTTCCAGAAACATATTGTTAACGTGTTCATGGCTTATTAAGTATTGCTTGAAGCAGAGTATTCTGCATTCGCAGCATTTCTTGCATCATGCTAGTCATACTTGTTGTAAAATTGTTTATAGTTTGCACCAGATTTTCAATAGTAGCTTCAAGTCGATTAAAATTAAAGCCTGAGTTTGTATTTATTGAAGTATTTGGCCGTGAAACATTTTGTGTGGGAATAGAGCTTGTTTTTGCAGCATCGGCATACGATACACGTGAATTAACTGGTTGGCTCACTTGGGCAAGAGTGGCGGAGTAAGTGTTTGCTGTTTGTGCTGGAGCTACAAGCAGCCCTTTTAACAAACTTTTGTAGGCATTCATACTAGAAAACCAATTCGCATTTTAATTTTTCAATATTGATATTTCCTGAAAAATAAAATAACTAACATTCTCAAACCCATGTATCGAAATTGTGCATAACAATAGCAACAAAATGGAAAATGTATAATTATCAATAAAATCTTTGATATAGCGCTATAATTCCAAAGTCCAACAGGCTTAAGGGTACTTAATAGTCCCTATATTAAATATTAAAATGCCTTTCTCAATGTTATTGCTGCTGCTTGACTTAGCAAGAATGGGAAAGAGTAGGTATTGCTGAATTTTCTAATCTTTAAAAATTTAAGAGTCTAAAAACATTAGATAAGCGGCTGTTAATTATTTAAAAGTATAATAAAAATATATTTCTAATTGTCTGATGGATATGTCGGCAGAATAATTACGTATTGAGCAGTTTTGTGTACCACCACGAAAAACTTCCGCAGCTTATCATAGCAAAATGCATTTCAAATAATCCAAAAGCTCGTTTGTTGTTTCTAGTGAGGTTATAATATCTCGAAATTAGAGTGTGCATTATTGTACAACTCGATACCGTGCCAGAAAAGGCAATTAAAAAAGTTACAGACTAAGAAAATACTAAAGTTGACCAAGAGGTAGATGATTAAAAAAAATCCAGGTAAATCTTATATTTAGTTCATACAATTTTATTGTTTTTTTGCTTAAAACGGATTTCAGTAAAATACACTGTAATTGAATCCTAATAAAATCGGAAACCGATGTGCTTATTGCAGAATTCAAGTTCCATATATCGAATTGGTATATCATCTCTTCAATGCGGCGCTTGCCTAGCAAACAGTTTTCGCCACGAAATTTTAAAATGAGTTTTAAGCATAACAGCGGTTAGGTGATGGTTATGTCTTATCTTCCGACGTATAAAGTTAGACCATTCCCAAAAATTAAAAAAAAAATATCCTTGAAATAAAAATTATTTGGCATTTCGATTGGAATATGACACTTTTATGGGTGTTTCAATGCGGTAGTATTCCATAATATACTTGGAGATTGGGCAAAAAAGTCAGGAAAATTAATTTAATTCCAATCCTTGCTTTACCGACAAACGCAGCTTTCTTGAACGCCGTCGCAAACCTCTTTGCAAGATTTCGCAGGAGTGTTTTCGGAAAATGGATCCTAAATTGCAACAAATACTTCAAAATTCCATTAACTTTGCGAAAATGTATTGCTTAATGCATAATAAATAATATTTGTGAATTTATCCATCGTTGATATGCACGTATTATGAAAAAAACTAAAGATTATACAAAAAGGATTAATTTGTTGCTTTTGTTATGCACAGCTTCATATACAAGTCTGGACTATTTTAAATAACTTTTGAAAACCCAGTTTTTTTAAGAAAGATTTTATTTAATACGATACATAGGGCATATAAATACAAATAAATTATGGTCAGAGTTTTTGTTGTATATGATGTATATTCTGAAATAATCGTCTCCATTTATTTTTGCAGAGTTTGTTGCTTTTCTTTTGCACAATACTGTATCTGAGCTCGGAGTTGAAGGGGCGACAAACGGTGAGAAAGTTGCTTGCCAAACTATTGCTTTTTTCTTACCAAATTTATCTATTTTTGCATATTTATACGAGGGTGAATCAATAAGCCCGTGACTTTTTGAATGAAACACAGTTTTTTTTTTGCAAAACAAAAATTTATTTTTCAACATAATCTCCTTTTAACTCAATACACTTAGTCCAACGTTTCTCCAGTTTTTGCATCCCTTCCAAAAAAAATGACTTTTCGAGGTCCTTAAAATAAGCCTTTGTTTGTGGAATGATTCGTTGTTGGAGTCAAATCTCTTTCCGACGAGCCATTTCTTCAAGTTTGGGAATAAGAAATGGTAACTGTCTGAATCAAACAGTTTTTCATTAGTAATTAGTGGTTACGCTTTTTTTTACACTTGTGTGGCACATGGCACACCGATGTAAACCCGTCCTTAGTTGGAAATCGTATAAATTATTGTAATTATGCAGCGTAATGATAGAATTTTTAATTCCAACCTTTGATAAAAGCAAGAAATCACCCTGAATTTTTTATACCAAAATTTATTACACCAGCCTATGAATGTTTTAACTTGGCATACCTTCCCATTCATGAAGACTGATAAGATCCCTTAAACAAATCAAGCAAAAATCATTTAAAATCTTAACAAATGCATTTGTCATTTAATGTTTTTTTCTTACAAAATAAAAATCAGAAAATAAAAGCAACGAACTACGAGTAAAAAACTTCAAATTTGCCCTCAGATAAAAATAGTTTTAATTAATTGTATTTTATACAGGCCCTAAGTTTCTATTTTTTGCTTCCTGTAGTTTTTGTCATTATTTTTTCCCTATTAACCATTTAATAAATAGACTTTATCTGTCAATGTCATGTTAATTTTTTTCCTTTTCTAAAAAAAATATAAAAATATAAAATCATTCTCCTGATGTCCTTAAGGAGTCAAGTGTGTGAGTGTTTACCTTTGGCGAGGATTTATGTTTTTCCTTTTCCTTTTATTTTGTATTTTACAATTTCACAATTAATCGATTAAGATCTAAGTATGCAGTATAGACATTCCTAATTTGGTTTTGTGGTCAACTGTTTAATGCGAGCAACAGATGTAAAGAGGAAATTGAAAATGATCTTTATCAGGGTAATAATAACATGAACAAACATACTTATTTTATTTATTTTTTGTTGTACATGACATTATTTATGTGGTCATAAAAAATTATGAGAAACTGGAAAGTGACTTATGAAAACTGTGGGCTAATTAAAAAGAAAAAGTTATATGAGTACATTACACTGAAACAAAATTTACAGATAAATCTAACAAATTTCGAAAATGTATGGCTTAAATATGGATGGCAACTAGACTTCAGTTGCATTGCCCACTGGCAACGTATCCGAAATTAAAATAAGTACTCGTATTAAGCATGGCAGCTTTCTTCTTTGATGACGAGAAAATAAGTAACATCAAGGCATATATTAGACGGCGCTTAAGAAACAATTGTGTGTAAATGTTATTTATTGCTTTAAAATAATTTTTAAATAAATCTAGGATTCTACTATCGGTGCAACTGGTGCAATCAGTGACGATTTTTATCGGGCTATATCGGCTCATATTTTGAAAACATTGCTAAATTTATTTTTGAGTGGTCCCGTTATCGTCGCTCATTGTGAAATATTTTTTCGCTTGTTATCGGCCAAAATTCAATTGTGACAATAATCTGTATAATGCGGCTACATTATCGCGCTTTATAGGGCAAATTAAATCATCTGTTTTCATTTATTCGCTTGTTGGCATAAGGAGTTTTACTTTCGAAATGGATTACTCTCAGAAACAAAAAAATTGCTATGACCGTAGATATTATTAGATATTAGGTCTATTCCAGATGCATAACGAAACAGTCCGAACTTGTACAAAGTTACCCAAATCGTTCCAACCCAGCTAAAAAAATTATGTATGGTTCATATATTTTTAATATATGAATGTATATAAATATATATGAATATGTATGAATTCATGTATGGACATTAGAGTGGCCATAGTGGAATATTTTTTGAAAAGTTAAATTTTTCGCACTGAAAAATATGAGGTTGGGGATAAAAATAATTATGCATATTTTAAATTTATTTTTTTTAGTTCCGAGTACCTCCGGGTTGAGCCCAAAGTTTTATTATATTACCCGTTCATTACTATTTTTGTTCCTGTTTATATTTGAATAACAAAAAAATCTGACTGTATGTTCCCAACTGTATTTCTTCGATACCTATCATAATTACCTTTCCAACGAGCCACAATAGTATGCAGCTAAACTACGGATAAACTTGCCCGGAATACCCTAAAACCAAAGTTCCAAAAAATAGGTGAATTTTTTTTTATTGTTGATAATATTGTACTAATGATGATTTTTGTGCGATGAAAAGTTTTTTCTGTAGTGCTCCACAACTTGAAGCAAATACTGCTTATCCTCTTCGTCGTATGTCAATGCCCGATTGAAATCTGTAATTAGTTTTATTGCTCTTTCTGCCTGGTCATTTACAACGGTTAAGTGATGGCATATTCGTTTTGCGGTGCAGTATTTTTCTTGATCCTTCCAAATTGATGGATCCAATTAAAAAAATGTCACATCGATTTGTAAACGATGGAAAAAACGCTTGGTTCTAGGAGTGACGAAAGAACTTACATCCTTATTTTCAAACGACTTCACTTGTTCCAGCGTTAAGTTTAATTTTTTCGGAATAACTTTGTCATTTTCGTCATCATGATTGCCAAGAGCTTCAAACATTTTCCGCTTTACTTCAATAAATAGCATTTCATTGAAAAATGCAACAGCAACCGCCTCTTCCGATAAATACCATAAATGGTTTTTGATTTTTGACAATAAGGTATTTGAAGCATTTAGATCAAAATATGAAATAGCGTCTTTACTGAATTGTAAATCATGGCGCGTTAACGCATCCGAACCAGACCTGGGCAAAATGCACTTTTGCATTAGCATTAAATTAAAAAAAAATAATGCAAATGAAAATTTAATTCATTAGTACTAAATCATATGCTTTTAGTGCACTATATTTTGCATTAAACTAAAATCTCTTCAAAGTAATGCATTAATATTGCATTGACATTAAATTTTATATTTTTAATGCACTATTTTTTGCATTGAATTAAAATATCCACAAAATTAATGCACTAATATTGCATTAGCATCAAATTTCAAATTTTTAATGGACTAGTTTTTGCATTGAATTAAAATCACTTCAAGGTAATGCATTAATATTGCATTGGCACAAAATCACACGTAAAAATTGCACTGATTTTGCATTACCACTAATGAAGTAATGCAATATGATTGCATTGTCGCTAAAACCTATTGTACATAATAAAATTAAACAAAGGATGAACAAAACAAATAAATATTAAAAAATACAGTAAAGCTCACAGAAGCGTAGATTCGTAGATTAGACTTGTTGGAGATCGGTTGTTTTACAAATTTTGCTTATTAACAGGCCTGTTATTTTCATGCACTATAAAATCTAAGTTATGCACATAAAAAATGCGCGATAAAACCTAAAACACACTATTGAAGTAAATGAGCGATATGTAGTTAACAAATAATAAATACTAGATATACCAAACGGACGATACAATCGTCCGCATTCTAAACAGAAACAAAATCTCTTTATTAAACCTTATTCAATTTATTGAACTCTCGTCCTATAAGTTTTCTGCAGCGTGACCGTTTGACCGACTAAAGGGGCAAATTGCCACTTTTTCGACTGCCTTGCCACTTTTTTCCCCTTTTTTTAGAGTGAATTATATAATAATACATTAAAAATAAAAAAATTAGTGTAGTTTTCACGTCTTTTTTTCATTTTGCCCCTTTTTTTTGATAAATTCCCTATTTGGTGCAACTTTTTGAAAAATGTCATCGGCCACCCTGGTTTTATGGCTTTCATACAATAACAAATAAGAAAAAATATGGAATAGCATGAAAAATAGTACACAAACACACACACACACACACACAGTGTAAACTAACAAATGAGCGTGTACTATGTTTGCATGTAGTAGTAGCAACTTTAAACGCTTATAGCTCCCAAAATACTAAACCGATTTCAATAAAATATAGATTCTGCACATCTGCGCAGAAATTCCTTTAAAATGATATAAATCTTTCCAAAATCGGTGCAGTAGTTCCGGCGTAAAAGGGATTACAAGAAACGTGTTCGCCTATTAATTATATAGATAACCACAGCCAAGGCGTGTTCATGTACGAGGTGCTGTCAAGTTAACAGGTACAGTTAAAGTACTAGACTTTTTTTGTTGCAGAAATGACAACAGCATTGCAACAAAAACATAGAAGCTGACCGTATAAAATAAAACACAGACAAACAAATCAAAGACAACATAGGCAAAATTAATGTTACCATATAGTGAAACATTGGCATTTTTAAATTGTACCAAGTAACTCGCGATTATACCACGGTACCAACGAGGTCAAAAATGTTCCATAATAAGTACAATTGTACCATGATTTCAATCCGTGATGCGAACCACAAAACCACTCTCTTGCCTCTCTCACCTACAAACTGGCACGTTATGCCATCATAATTGTTCTCGTGTGTGAAATGCTAATGGGTAATACAATAAAACTTTGTGCTCAACCCGGAGGTACTCGGAACTAAAAAAATAACAATTTAAAATATGCATAATTATTTTTATCCCCAACCTCATATTTTTCAGTGCGAAAACTTTTGGATTTAACATATTTTAATTTTTCTATATAACGCTATGGCCAGTCTAATGGACATACATACATATATAGGATTACACATGGCAAAAGTATTATATATGAATTGATATATGTACTAATATATGAAATGTATTATAATGTATGAGGTCATACATATATGGAAATTTAATTATGAAGCTCTTCATATATATAGAAATAAGATGTGATATATGGAGCCATATAAAAATATATGCTTACATGATATCTCACATAAGATTGTAATCAAAAAAGCTTGCATTTTATTTAGTCGAACTTTTTCTCTGGCGGTATTCCATGTTTGATGCAAATGTTTTGCGTTAGTGCAAATGCTAAATGTCGTAGATTTTCTCTGGATTGTGTGTGTATTTTGTTGTTGGATTTCAAAGAAAAGCTACGATATTTTGCATTTGCACTAACGCAAGAACATTTGCATCAAACATCGAATACGGCCTCTGTTTTTTAACACTGGTGAATTGCAAATCTATTAGAAAATACAAACGGTTTGCCAAGTTTATATTCGTACAGCCTCATCGTTTAAAAAATAAATCCAATTCTTGTACGATTTTTTACATTGCGGCCCTATTAAATAAATGAAATAATCTAAAGGATATTGTCATTAATTTATAGAAAATACTCTAGATATTTTTAAGAAAAAAAGTTCATATAACTGCGAAAAATTTTATTGAAAACTATAAAAACGGATAATTCTTTTTAATGATTAATTGTATTAGTATCTAAATTCTTATTAAATTAAATTGTATGTACGAAGATGGGGTTTCTAGTTCGATTTTAATCATTTATCCAAACAAAAGTTTCATCAAATACAACTTCGATGTTTATAATCTTAAAAAAAGTAATTTTAATAAATTAGAATATGAATTTACACATACATATGTATGTACATGTATGCAAATGTATGAATATATATTATCATATATGGCCATATACCCTCATAATTCGGATCCGAACCATATATGGGATATCATATATGCTCCATACATATTTTTTTAGCTGGGAAATGAGAATTTTTTGTGCAACTTTGACAGCGAATGAGAGAATAATTTTGTTCATTTCCTGTACAAACTTGTAGGAACTTTTTATTTCTTTGGGTAAGTTGATACAAGAATTAAATAATCAGCTATTTTTTACATATCAAATAGAAAAATTAGAGTCTAAACACAATGTTTGCGGAGCGGTGCGATTTCTCGTTGCGGGAGAAAACAATAAACATAATACAACGGAAGACGGCTACGGCAGTACTTGTCAGTGTTTGTTTAAATTTCTATTAATTTTTTTGTGGATACATTTTTATAAAATTTTCTAAAAAATTTACTATTTGTTTAATATTTTGTAATGGAGGACCTATGCTCCTTATAGGAACGACGGGAACATACATATATACATACATATATATATATATACATATGTATATATATACATACATACATGGCAGTAACTAAAAACAAGAAATTATTAACATTTTATACATTGGCAGATATATTTGATATATTTTTTAAAGAGAGTAATTTTCTTTTTTCTCTCATTGCTCCGAACTTGTGCGAAACCTTGTGGAACACACCTATTGTAGCGTATCAATGCTAAAAAAAACAGAACAAATAAAAAATAAAATGACACTTAAAAAAAAGAAGAGAGGTATCTTAGGACAACCGTTTAGAGCTATGCTGCTTTGCTTTTATAAAATAAATTTCATGTGTTAAATAATATTGTAATAAAATTATGTGATGTGATGATGTCAAATTCGCCGCAAATATTTCAAAAGGTTTCCATTTATTTTCCATTATTTTCTTTTCTAGCTGCGTACGATTAAATTAATGTATTATTTGTGCTCATGTGCAAAAACAATATAAAAAGAAATTGGGCGATCGTTCCCAATGTTTTTGTTTTTTTTGTTTTACTCACTTCAAAGAACGAAACAAGTGAAAATCAAACTTTCAGGGCAATCATCAATAAAATTCTGCGTGAAAAATTTCCCACGAAATAATTGCAACTAATAGCAAATAATAGGGAAAACAAAAAATTCTAATTGGTAAAGGGAGAAATTTCATGTGGAATTTTATTCATGATTGCCCTGATTTTGTTTCGCTTATTTAGGTACTCTGCTTTTAAGTACATTGCATAAAGAGCATAGCTTTAGAAACGTAGCATTTTGGTAGAAAAAAGAAGCGAATGCCTATGAAAGTAATTTACGCGAATTTCGTGAAGACGAGAATAAAAATTTTCTCTTCAAAAACTGTTTGCGAATGAATGAAAGAAATTTCCTCGAATTGTTTGACAGTAAACAGATGTTTTCAAAGCAGGGATGGCAAAATCGGTACAACTGTAATGACTGAACCTGTGACGCTGCAGTTTCATTATTGATATTGCAAGTGTGGCTACACTATTAACAGTGACTCAAAAACGCCGACTTTGTCTAACTCACCCTGATAATTTTTTTATATTAAATAAAACCAGCAATTATTTTGATAAAGTATAATTTATATATTACTTTATACATGCGCTTTATTTGTTTCTTCATTGTTTTTGTAATTTGTCTGTATAACTTTTCTTTGTTTTTTTTTTGGATATATAGCAAGTAAATTAAGTAAATTATGCTTTTTACATTTTAATTATTTATAATAGCAATAATTAACTTTTATAATATTTTATAATATACAATAGATAATTAACTAAATATACATAAAATAAATTTTGAAACACAAATATGTAATTTGTTTGATTTTTATGTTTTTCTCTTTTTGTTTTCAGAAAAATCTTACAGATTCTTCAGCTACAAAAAAAAAAAAACTAAAAAATAGTGAAACTTAAAATTAATCCTAAACGACAGAAATTGTTTTATATGAAGTCGTTCGTAATTCAACTAAAACAAATATTAAAAGGGGTGAGTAACAATTTATTAATATTTAAAGCAATATATTTTTGTTTCTCATTAATTAAGTACTTAGACTTTTTTTTCTATATTGTTTACTTTAAATTATAAAGTACTTTATAATAACTATAGTGTAATGCTTAAATTAGATATTTTATTATTGATGACTACAAATTAGGACAAAACAAACTAAACAACTTATATTAATTTGGTTTTATATATTTACAAAATATTAAAATCTAGGGGATTCATAATTAAATTAAATTGCAATTATTAAGAAATAGAAACTATTTAATTTTCTAAAAGTTTTGAATTCAAAATTTGTTTGTATTTACAAAAGTTGGAAAATGAAAAGAAGTCTTGGAATCAAGGACAATGTAGAACAGCAATTTCAAACAAATTTTTTCTGCTAATAATTTCCACTGCACAGAAAAAAATATTGTTTCTGAAAACCACTTTTAATTGAAAAAAAAAAATAAAAAAAAATACTAATAGGTAATTAAAAGTTTAATTGAGTGAATTAAACTTTATTTAAAAAATTTGGTTGATAAAAAATTTAATTAAAAATGAGCCAATTAAACTTTTGTCTAAGAATTCAATTACACAGTGCAACACGAAAAAATATAATCATATAGGGACACCACAACGCGATAAAAGACAAAAAAAGACCCGTGCCTCCCAGTTTTGCCCCAAGTTGTACACTTTGATTCTTGGGCCCCAAAGATTTGGGCGTCGGTGTCATTTTGGCATTTTCTCAGGCTCATATCTTGCAAACCGTTCGGAATTTTGAACATATAAAATCAAAAATCCTTCATCTTCAAGATCATAATCGCAAAAAATTTTAAAAAATTTTAGTTTTCTTTTGGCTTTTTTCCCCTGTTCAGGTCCATAGGTAGCAAACCGTTCAAAATTCAAGAAAACAATCAACTACAAAAATGTAACTAAGATCTCAATAAACAACTTTCTAGAACATATAAACTTCTTAGGAATGATTCTTAACACCGTTTAGGTAGCGCTTAGTTAGGCGCAAAAGTGAAAAATTTCCCGAAAATTTTTTTAATTTCATTTGTTTGGAAATTTTTCACTTTTGCGGCTACGTAAGCGCTACCTAAACGGTGTTAAGAATCATTCCTAGGAAGGCACAAATAAAGCCAAAGTTAATTATAAAAATTCTAAAAAACACTAGCAGAACGGAACAACATGCTGTTTGCGAAGGCCACCACGCCACACCACCATCAACACGGTCCACTGTGTGTGGTGTCAATTGATGCAAATTGCAGCTTTATATACGTATTTGTTCAGTGCAAATAGAATATGCGAATTGTTTTGATTCATCGTATTACAATTTGCTGAAAGCATTTTTGGCAATGAAAATTCAAATTTACCATCTCTGGTTTGCAACAGTATTGCCATTTTTTTTTTAATAATTATGCCACCTACGACCATATGCACAGTGTGCAAGCTTTTACAAAAGAGCTTTCTGCTTTCACACCGACCAAAGCATAACAGCCAATCCGATCTCGGCTAAAACAATGTTTTGTTGCAATTTCCTACTTCCTTGATACCATTTTGAGACTTTTTCGCTTTCCTTAAAAAAAAGAATTATGTCGTAGTAATAATAACAAAAAAACGTATTAATTTTCCCTCTTCATATCCGCGCTGTCTTAAAAATATCACAATACACAATTAAATAAATATTTAAGGTTATTTTTTTAACTTTAAATTAATGATATTTTTGTAGTTATTTTTAGAAATATGTATTTTCTTTTACTTTATAGTATAAATATGCTTGTATTACTTTCAATATTGTTTTATTTTATAAGGAACGATACGCTGATATCAGACTATAATGAATAAATTGTATTTTATTGGTTGTATGAAAACCAAGCACGCGAAAGGGTCCTTGAAAATAATGACCCCGTTCAGATTTTTTAACTTTTTGATAAAGATCTGCCTGTATGTTTAAACAATGTAGTTGAAAAAAAAGAAAATGTTTATATTTTTTGTGTGGTAGTAAAAAGTATTCGTTGCGCAAAATAGAACAAAAAAAAAACGGCAGGAAAAAGCTTTCTTTTTTTAGGTTTTTCTTTGTATACTTATTGTTAATTTCTGGAAGACTTCTAATAAAGTCCTTTAACTCTTCTTGTTTAAATGGTCAACTGTACGGCATGTAACATGACCGTTTTCAAATCGGACGCTAAATGACTGATATCGACCACAGAGTCCACCATTTCCTGGACGGCTGTGACACTGGGAAAATGGGCAGCCGCTTGTTTGGATTTTAGAACACAGGTTTTTAATGCCTCCGCCAAGTTGTTGGTGCAGCGCAGAATTTTCTCCCTCAAATCGTGTTTCGAAACATTACGGTGCACTATGTCGCCTATGGTCACCAAGTTGTGGGCACTGACCACCACGAACTTGCCGTAGGCTATGAAAAATTTGGGCGGCTGATTTTTTTCGACAGTCTCGAGAAAAGAATCGATGGCTTGCCGCAGGTTGCCCATGTGGGTGGAAATCTGTACGGCATAGTAGCGCACCAGCATTTTATCCTTATCTGTCAATTCGAGTTGTGTTTTTTTGCCATTTGTTGTGGCTGGCACATTGTTGGCGGTGGTTATGACTGTGTTTTCGGCTGCCTTGAGCGCATTATCGAATTTGTTTTTCAGATTTTCGGGTATGGCTTCACGCAGAGCGGAGTTTTTACGTGCTGCAGCATCTTTTGATTCAAACGAAACGTAATCGTAGTCCTCTAACCATTCAGAGGAATTACGTTCTATTGCCGTGGGTGTGTGTGGTACTGAGGGTGTTTGCGGCGTTATTGTTTCCTCGGCTACTTCAGCCAGCTGCCTCTTGAAGAGCAACGAGGCATTGCCTTGTATGAAAGAGGTTGTTGAGCGTACATCTTCGGTGAGGGTTTGAGCACAGGCTATTAAGCGATCCAAACTATCAGGCGGCTTGCACAAAGACTTATCATCGGTGCGCGACAAATACTCTAAAGACCAACCGCCATTGGCCTCTAGCACTTCACACGAGTCATTCACCAGTTTATTGGCATCTCTTAAAGCTCTTATAATCGGCTTGAGCTTTGGTGCAAGAGTCCGATCTTCGGATTTGGAAGCATTTCCCAGCGCACCTTCTCCGAATTCGGCGAGATCATGTAAAGCTGTGCGCAAGCGTACGGCAGCTAGTTTTACTTCCATCAGCACGGGTTCCAATTTGTCACGGCTGCGCCAATCAGGTGAAACGAATGCTAAAAGTCTGAAATGGAAGCATAAAAGAAACAGAAACTTGTTTTTAAAAATTTGCCCACACCAAAAATTACAAATTTCTTGAAAACACTTTTTTTTAACATATTTTCATAGACAATCAAAATGTAAAAACAATTTTACATTAAGGGCCTTGTTTTGTAAAACGCAACGGTAAATGATTAAACAGAATAAGTCCACAACTTCAGGAAAAATCGCTGTCAAATTAACAAAGCCCATAATAAAATATACGGCAGTAACTTCAAATGCTCTCTAAATTTTGTTTCATTTTCTTTTATGCTTATATTTCTTTGTAGTTTTGTTAACAAAATGTATGAAATTTATTGAAAGTATGGTAGCATTGTTGAGAGAATGAGTATTTATGTATATATTAGAGCATAAGAAAAAACGTTGTCAAAATAAAATAGATTCTATCTCTCGACTGCTTTCTGCGGCTTCTTTCTTGTGTCAATTTGTATGGGAATTGTGTTTATGCCGGAATTCTGTTTAATCATTAACCGTTGACAAATTTTGTATAAATTTCTTTTGTAATTAAAATTTTTTCTATATAAATGTTGTAAACGCTTACGGCCTGGCCCACGATGTCACGAGAAATCGTTCGATCGACAACTTGTATTGCAAACAACAACAAATTTTCTAAAGTTATTGTTGTTTGCAATACAAGTTGTCGATCGAATGATGTCTAGTGACATCGTGGGCCAGGCCGTTAGTGTTGCATTTTACAAAATAAGGGCCTCATACATACATATGTACATAACCCATTTCGATATATTCGAATGCAAGGTCACATAAGCGGAACTTTATTTCATTTGAATATTTTTTTGCACATTTTGTTTTGATAAACGTTCTTAAAGAGAACCATTGAGTTTTGCTCTCGTAAGATTTTTCTGAGAATGTATAAGAAACTATATGATTGCAAATAACTGTACATGTCACGTGCAACATTGAAAAACAACAGTTTTTTTTTAATTTATTCATACAGACATTTAACACAAATTAAAATAAAACATGATAAAAAATATAAATATTCCGATCGTGGTACCTATAAAAAGTTGGTCACGTGCGACATCGTAAGTGTAAAATTAAAAAACAAACTTTTGAAAAAATTACAAACTTCTAAATTATTGAAAATCAGATGAGAAAAATTAATGAAATATAAAGAGAGGTGGAACAAAATATAAGGAAGCTTCAATATTATTACGCAAACATTAAACGATTACCGAAAAAGTGCAAAGTCTTGGCTGAAGGAAAAAATTACATGATTGAAGAGAAAAAGCGGAATGATCGCATACGTAAGAGACAAAGTCGGCAGAAGATAGCAGAAATTCGAAATTCTGAACAACCACAAAGTTTCAGTTCACACTACACAAGTCTTACTGCTAAGTTTATCACTTTTTCTTCTTTGGACTTTCAACGGCGTTCACACAATGCAAGTCTTATTTTTGAGCTCATATTTTTTATGCATGCTTTTGTGTATGCATTAGCATTACGAATGAGAAAGCAAAACGTCTCTCGTCTCTCTCTCTCTCTCCTACAAACTAATCAGCTTGGCAGAAAGACTCGCATAGTGCGAACTAAGACAAAATGAGCTCTACAAATGCTAGCAAACGTTTGCAACAGCTGAAGTAGAGAATGGAGCATGCCTTGCAACTTTTGCTGAACTAATAGTTGAAGTATGAAGCTGCGGCAAAAAAAAGTAGCTAGAATTGCTTATTCTGAACGGTCAAGAAGTAAAAGTAGCTAGAACTGCCTATTATGAAAAAAAACTACGTTTGATATTTCTGATGCTATTTTTATTTAAATTTGTTTTAGTTTATTGCTCATACCACCTATTTTTTTAAGTTTGTTATTATGTTAAAATAAATACGTTGAATACTTCTGCTAATTTGAGCAAGAGAAACCATATACATAAATATCATGATGGAAAAAATGTCACGTGCGACTGGGTAAAATGAAAACCATTTTAAAGAGGCATCAGTGCAAAACATTCTAAAATTAGTCACTTTAAGATATTGTTTCAGGTTGCTCTGAAATCTGCGTTTTAATCGTAAGGCCGCAAAAAGAACGTATGTCACATGTGAATGCCTTGGTTTTTTTAATTATCTTGAAAACGAAAAATTACTCGCAGTAAAACTTGGCACTAATAATTTTGCTAATTAAGAGCTTTAAGTGGTGACTTTTTTTCACTTCAAATTTGAATGGCTGTCACGTTCGACATTATGACAATGCCCATATGTTATTTCAAAGATTCAATGCAAATCTTATAAAAGTTTTAAAAAATCTTTTTTATTTCATAATTGTTTTCAATATATCCTATGATTTCAAATCGACTCGATTTACAGAAAAAGGCCAATAAACTTTCTCTTGAGATATCGTGTATTTGAAATTCAGGTTGCTTTTAAACTGTCCTAATACTCGTTTGTGTATTACGATAGATAAACAAGCAGTATCTGATCGAAGCCGATATATCGGCCAAATATTATTAATCGGTTAGTAATTGATGTACGACTCGGTTGCGAATACTTTGAATGAAGATTACTCGTAAAAAGATTTTTTTCCAAAATATATACAAATCTAATTTACCTCGTTATAGCAGTTGTTGTCTCCGACTGCAACTTGGCCAGCGTTTCCAATGCGGATGTCAATTCTAATGGCAATTCTTTGGTAGCGATAATATTTTGATTTAGATTAATTCCATTACCGTTCGGCGGCAGAGGGAAGTCGTACGCTGTACAATTCCCATTAACGGAAGCTCTCGATAAAGGTCTAGTTTGTTGTTGTTGCTGTTGCTGTTGCTGCAACACAGCCCTTACAGGCAATGGATTACGTCTTGGTATATCATAATCTGGCATATTGGCCAGCGATGAGCGATTTGAGGAAGAGAAAGACAACGACAAACTGTCGCTTGTCAGCAACGATGAATTCGAACTACTCGGTGTTAGAGTGTGCTGATGCTGTAGCAAAGAGGTTAAAGGTCTCGGAACATCATAGTTTTCTTCTTGTATGGGTGTGGAACAATTTTTCATAATTCCAGCTGATGATGCCTGCAAATTGGCCATATTACGTAGCACGCTGCGTGGTGAATCGTAATTGATGGGTACGGCTGGTTTTGGTATATCGTATGTTTCAAATTCGTTATTTATTGCGGAAATCCCTGGAAGATTTTGATAGATTTGTAGATGATGATGCTGGAGTTGTTGCTGCTGGCAAGCTGGTGCCGACAAATGTTGTTGTGAGTGTGACTGTTGGTTTTGTTGTGGTAAATTATAAATATAGACATCACCATGTCTTTGGGGCGTTATGACCTAAAGGAGAAGGTAAATAATAGAGTTTGTTATTTTAACAGTTTAATGTTTGCGTAAATTTTAAGATTTACAAATAAGAAAAGCTGGCGAAAATTACGTAATTCGATTTCGTATAGAAATAATAAGTTATTGCTAAAGGGAAAATGTATGCCCTTGACTGTAATTATCTAAAATACGATGCTCGTGTTAGACACCTAAAATTAGCATAACTTTTTGTTATTCTGTACCCAGCATACGAAACGATTTTTAAGTTAAGTTTTGGCGATTTTTAGTGATTTTATTTTATTTTTCGTGCTTGGATGTTTTTCCGCTTGGACGAATTTTTTCTTTCTGGCTTTTCCGTTTCAGAGATTTTGTTGTGTTAAAGAATTGTTAAGTTGTAACGGCTTTTTTCTGTTTTAACGATTTTTTTGACTTACGAAGATTTTGTTTTTCGTTTTGACGATTTCTCATTTTTGCGAAATTTTTTCCCTTTAACGAGTTTTCTGTTTAAGCCTTTATTTGCGTTTTTATTTATTTATTTTTAACGTTTGGTAACTTTTATCTGTTTGCCGCCCACCGTCCCCATATGAACAACTATTCAAAGGCTGGCAACTCTGAATTAAACAGTTATATTCCTTAAAGCACGCATACACGTCACTTCTTTATGCTCATTTGAGTTTATAATCGGATGTAACACGCAAAAAAAAACAAGTGCAATTTTTAGTGGTTCTAATTTCGTATTTCGATTGCCTTCAGTTTCTTCTTGGGCATTAATGGGTTAAGTGACTTTTTTTTATTAGTTAAAGCAATTTTTTAGCTTTGGCCATTTCTCTTCAGGATTAAGAAAAAAATGTTCCCTGTTTAGTTATTTAGCTTTGACAATATTTAATACTTTTTTCGATTAGAGCGAACTTTTCTTGTTGACGATTTTTTCATTATCGATATTTTCTGTTAAGGTGAATAAATTGTTTTAAGAAGAAAAATTAAAGTAGACTTTATCTGGGGGAAGTGCCAACATTTTTCTGTGCAGCCACGCACTTCATCATCACCGATGTCTATCCACTTGGGTAGAAATTGTTATTAATATCAGCTAAATATTTAAAAATTTGAACTCTATCTGATATTATTTAAAAATCTTATTTCAATCGTAATTTCATTCCACAACGACATTTTTGTAATAGATTAAAGAACACCGCAAAATTTTTTCTTTCCCTCTAGTCAGCCTAGAACCATATGTCTCTATGTCAACACTCTTTTCTCTAGCGACAATTCCACTAGTTGAAATGTCGACAATTTTCCTTTTTTGCGCGAGTAGAGGTACGTTAGAGACAACAGTTCTAGTGTATTTCTAGTGACATTGTCAATGTTTGATTTTCATTTTTATTATGCTATGCAATAATGTTAAAAACTTACGTACATGTGTATGTATGTACATATGTATTTAAGTTTGTTGCCCCAACCCTTATAAAATCGTAGGCGAGGGTCACTAAAATGTAGTAATGAATCTTTAGTTCAAATGTCTCCACATGGTCATAAAAGAATAGTGCTAAAGTCTACTGGTAGATTTTCAATGACAACCCTATGTTATGTGTCAATAAGCGATTACATTTGCTGCGGTACACCTATTCAGTTGTACTGTTGACAATGTCACTAGTAAGTCACTACAATTTTACTATTGATATCGAGCGAGAAAATATCGATATTGTTGACTAGAGCCCTAAAATTGACTAGTGAATCTTTGGTACCAATGTCTCCATATGGTCCCAAAAGAACTACTTAGTCAGTATTGCTACAGTCTAGTGGTGGATTTTCAATGACAAGCTAATGTTAAATCGTCGATTGATAATTTAATTGTCGTATGTGGATTTTGATAGTTTCGAGTAAATTGAGTTTTAAGTTTGAAAATTGTTATCAGCACGTGCCACATACAACAAACTCAACACTCCGTGTCTCCAAAACCGTATCGAAAAACTGATTACGCCAAATGAAAGATCAGGTCGGAAACCCTAAGAAATCGATCTTAATACGACATTTAAATTATCAACCGAAATGTCAATAGATAATTACATTGACTGAGGTGTAGTCAGTAGTACTACTGTCAATGTCATTAGTACGAGGGCGGTTCGGAAACTTCTTAGCCTAGCACAAAAAGCGCGGTATAAACAGAAAAAAGTTAAGTGTTTTGGAAACTTCCATCTCTGCTATGAACACATGTTAAATTTTGTTTCGATCTGGCAACTCCTTCATATAGAAACAGATGTTCACAAAAGACGCATCCGCGATTTTTAACAATGGAAAAATTAGAAATGCGTGGAATCATTAAATATTTACATAAAAAAAGGTTTATCGGGACAAGAAATTCATAATGATATGGTGAATGTGTTAGGTGAAAGTGCTCCTTCATATGCAACAGTAAAAAATTGGGTTGCTGAATTTAAACGTGGTCGTACAAGCATTGAAGATGAACCACGTAGTGGACGTCCAAAAACAGCAACAACAACAGAAATTGTAGCCAAAGTGCATGATATGGTATTAAATGATCGACGAATAAAAGTGCGTGAAATAGCTAATATCATGGGCATCTCAAATGATCGAGTCCATTTAATTTTGCATGAAGAACTACAGATGAAAAAGCTTTCTGCAAGATGGGTGCCGCATTTGTTAACAGTCGACCAAAAACGTATAAGAATGAACATTTCTCAAGCTTGTTTGGATCGTTTTAAGCGAAATAATATGGATTTTAAGCGTCGTTTCATAACTGTTGATGAGACATGGATCCATCACTATACTCCAGAAACAAAAGAACAATCCAAACAATGGACTGAAGCTGGAGGAAGTGCCCCAAAGAAGGCAAAAACAATTCAATCGGCTGGTAAGGTTATGGCAACGGTTTTTTGGGACTTCAAAGGTATTTTATTGATTGACTATCTGCAAAAGGGTAAAACAATAAATTCAGAGTACTATTGCAACCTTTTGGATCTTACAACACAAAAAAATAATTTTTCATCAAGACAACGCACCAGCGCACAAGAGTGTTTTAACAATGGCTAAAATCAACGAATTAAAGTACGAGTTGCTTCACCACCCACCTTATTCTCCTGATTTGGCTCCCAGTGACTTTTACCTGTTCCCAAATCTAAAAAAAATTCCTTGCTGGCAAGCGTTTTACCTCAAATGAAGATGCAATTACAGTTGTAAACCACTATTTTGAAGACCTTGAGGAAAACTATTTTAATCAAGAGATAGAATTGCTAGAAAAGCGTTGGACTAAGTGTATTGAAGTTTCAGGAGATTATATTGAAAAATAAAAATATTTTTGAAAAACTAACAATTCTCTTTCATTGATAGGCTAAGAAGTTTCCGAACCGCCCTCGTAAATCACTACAATTTCACTATTCGCATTTTCTGCAGAATTAATATAGGACCAAATTGTCGTAGTCGAAGTCGCAATGCGCCAACCACGATAAGGCAAGGTACATTATTTTGTAGCTTTTGGTTGCTGAGCCGAGCACGTCATTACAGTTTTAAATTTTTTTTAGCATAAATATTTAATTTATTGTCAAATGCTTGTAATAAAATTAAATATTTTATTTAGAAAGTTAACACAATATTTATTGGAAAATTTACATAATTTTATCTCTTCTCACAAATAGTAAAACTTTTTTACCTATAAACTGTTTAAACTTTGTTAAAGTCATTTGTCTATTTGTTAACTCCCTCATAAACATCTAACATATTTGCTATAGGGTAACAACTGTTTATATATAAATTTTTTCCCAAGTGGTGACCCCCATTGAAGATTCTTAAATACAACAAATACCGTCTTCTATTTAAATTTGTGAAATTTTTGAGTAAATTTTCAAATTCTTTGATTTTAAATCAATGATTTTTACAGTACATCAAACAAAATGTATATGATATTTAAATACACACACCTTTTACGACGCACTCACCTACAAACACACACACACACACACAGACACATTATCGTTATACCACCTTGTACTGTCTAGCCCCAGGATTACACACAAGGATATGGAGCCTTCTAAACTATTGATTTTATTTTATTTTGTCCAACAAACTATTTGCTTTTGTAGTAGAAAATTTAGCAAAACCACAAGTACATTTTTTATTTAATTTTTTAATTTTATTCCCGTAGTACTACATTTTTCTTTTCTTCTTTTTTTTAATAGTTTTTATTTAACACTTTTTTTTTCTTAAGAAAATAAACTTTTGCTATAAAAAATATACTTTTCGAGTTGTTTAACGTTAACTAGTAAAATTACTACTACTTTTGATTCAGCTTTTCCATTACAGGCGAACGCTCATTATCCTTTTTGCCCCACAAACACTCAGGCACTCTCGCTCCAGTTACTCATTTCTCATTTCCTTTATGAATTTTATGTTTTGACTTGCTGACGTTTTGACTGCGCATGTCGTTGGCTGTTGCTGTCATTGTTGATTCTGTTTACTTTGCGGGTGGTTTTATTTATTTACAGAGGGCGCTGGTGACATTAAGTATACATATATATTCCAAGAACTTTAAGAAGTTCAATAGCATTTTGCTAATATTGTTGCATGCAAATGCAAAGCTAACCACACAAGCAATCGGATTTGCGATTCAATTTTAATAAAATTGAAATAGAGTGAGAGTCGTTTGCAAGTGAATTCCTAACTAGGTAAAGCAAATCAAAAAGCTAAGCAGATCTTGTACTAAAAAATAACTTCAACTGCCGCAAAAATTCATTACAATTGATTGATCCATTCGAGAAGTATTGTTTTATGAAAATTTTCGAAAAATCATGTATGTATGCTATTAATATTACATTAGAGAGAGTAGATCGCCGTGTTAAATAGAATTTTAATATTCTTTTACTTTTTGTTTAGCTTAAAAAACTGCGTATCGAATACCGTAAATTTGATCTAAATAGATTATATGGTCCAAGAGATGTCGTTAAAAAAATACATCGAAACAAAAATTAATTTTTAATAAATACAAAGGTAAAGTTATACAGTCGAAAATGTAGCCGGCGACATTCCAATATTATTGGATAATACCAGCCATACATGTATGTATATCGTTACCTTAATATAGCAACGCCCTAACTCATAATTTTGCTTGAAATCAAAAGTTTCGCATTTTTCGCTACATTAGACGTTCTTTTATCGAAATATACAATAAACTCGATTTCAAAAAAATAATGAGTTAGGTCCGTTCTATATTAAGGTATATAACTCCAAAAATTTATGGATTTTCCAGTGCTTTGAAAAACTCGTTAATTGAAAAAAAAAAAGAAATTAATTATTTTACAGCCTGGCACACGATGTCGACAAGAAACTTATGTTGAAAACAAAAATAAAATAGGAAAACTTTGTTTATGTTTTGTTTTCAATAAACTAAACAGAAACTTTTTTCGTGGGCCAGGCCATTGTTTTTTAAAATTCTGGGGGCAAATTACGGCATTCGATACGATTCGAAATTTTAAAATATTTCCATATAAACTCTATTGAAATATTTCGTAATTTCGTTCGATAACGAGTGCCGTAATCTGGCCCCTGGTTCTTGATACTCGTATCATAATTTTGGTAACACGTAAAAATTTAAATTTATTTATATTGATTCAAACAATTTGATGATTAAAACTCCTCTTATTAGTTTTTCTAAAACTGTTCACGAAGTGTTTGTTGGGATGTTGCCTTAAAATGTTCTACTCAATTCGCTGTTTAAAGATTAAAAGAGCGACATTAACCATCAATTGCTATTTAAAGTGCATGTACTCGCGTGAACAATTACCCAAATATGCAATGTCAAGGTTTTGGCTTGTGTGCTGCAACCAAGTTCCTTTTACTCGTGTGTGTTATAAATTAAAATTTTAATTAATTATTTTAAAAATATTAATTCATAAACAGCTGGCACATACTAAGCTTAAAAAAACGACTTTGACAAAATCTATTACTTTCCTGCACAAGAAAAAAATATTTCTTTAAAGAACGGCTTTAATTGAAATGAACAAAAAAAAAAAAAACAAAAATCAATAAAAAAATTAATTGTGTCAATCAAACTTTTTCATTAAGTACATTTTTAAACAAAAGTTTAATTAAGCTTTTAACCAATTAAGCTTTTTAACAAGAGTTTAATTGAATCAATTAAATTTTTAATTGAATAATTGTATTTTTTTTTTAAATGCAGGCTGTTAATGGGAGAAATATTTTTTTACATGTTTTCAAGAGTTGAGTAAACAAGATATTTGTATAAAATGTTTACACAATTAATTCTGCATCATTGACTCGAAAATTATTATTTTTTTGAGTTATGACGTTATTTGAGTAAATGAACGATATTTTCCTAATTGTTGTTGCACGCATAAGAAAAATTATATGAAAAATTTTGCTATGTCAATTAAAATTCGTGATACATACATATCGTTAACTTAATATAGAAAGGCCCTAACTCATTATTTTTTTGAAATAGATATATTTGCATTTTTCGATACATTAGCTGTTCTTGTATCGAATAATACAAAAACTTGTTTAAAAAAAAAAGAATGAGTTAGGGCCTTTCGATATTAATTTTCTAATTTGTAAAATCAATAAAATTTTTTTTTTCTAATAAAATATTTAATAATATGAATTAAGTTTTCCAATCGAATTAATTGAAGCAATTAAAAGTTTAATTAAAACTATTAAATTCTTTATTGAAAATAAAAATGTAGTAAAAACCGGTTTTTCGTAACCTTAGACTAAGTCAAATATCAACCGATTTTAAATTTATAAACGGATTTAAAAAGAAGAGACTAAGACCTTTCGAACCATATATGTGTATATCTTGTTTCAGTAAATTTCAGATATATATATGTTTGTATTTTTTTTTCACCAAATATAATTTTTTCGGTTTTTTATGCACTTTTCTACTTGAGTATAAATTTGCTTGACGTTGCCTTGGAAAAATTCGAATTTTGTATAATAATGTCCTTCCATTTTTCATCTTTAGATATTAACAGCCTTATGTACTCGTATAAGGAAATATTGCCATGAAGTTAGCATAAATGACGAAACTGAACTAATTAGTTAACGAGTTCCTCCTTTGCGACTTGACATCAAAAATCTACACATAATCATTTTTAAGTCCCGGCATGCTTTTTAATGTAAAATTGTATGGAAAACCTCATTAAGATTATGTTAAATTTTGCCACTTATGCTAACCAGTTTTTCCTTAGTCCTAGTTTACACTATGCAAGTCTGTTAGGTGAGAGAGAGAGAGAGACGAGGGGAAACAGATCAGTTTCCTTTCCCCTCGCTTCTCTCACCTAAAAAACTAATCAGCTTAGCAATAAGACTTGCATAGTGTAAACTAGGACTTATACATAAGGCTATTTATTTTTATTAGTGCATGCCAGCAGGCATTTGTTACATTTAAGGATTTGCCGACTGGCAACTCAACTAATGAAGATGTTATCTAACTGTCTATAATATTCATTAGCAATACATTGCAATGCACCTTGAAAGCAATAAGAACCGGCCTTGGCAATTCTTTAATTATTTAATGCTCTCAAATATTTAATTTTAAAATTAATACTTTTGTTCTATAATTTATGCATGTTCAAGCGAATGAGAGCAATTTTGACACGGGTCATAAGTTGCCAAGTTATAATTTGAAAACAAACAAAAAATAAAATAAACCTAACAATACACGAATTATGAACAGGCCCTTAAATTAAAAATATTTTGCTGGATTGTTCGCATAAAACAATAGGAGACTTCACAACATCTGCTGATATGTGCACAAATATTTTCAGGTAGTCATTCCAACGGCCACATTGAAGAGGGGCGTAACTAGAAGCGTTAGTTTAAGTCATAAAAAAACATAAACTCGCAAAGTTTTCAATACCACGACTATAATGGCGAGAAGAAGTTGTAAAAAATTTTGTTTTGTTCAATATCCGGTAATAATGACTCAGTTCAGTTATTTTTTGAAACGTGTCAACACACTCGCACAATAATAGCACATGATGATATTGAACCTTTTATATTATCATAATTATTATTAATATTATTTTCATTTTATTTTTTTATTTGCTTTGATGTGTGTAAACAATAATAATTGAGGAACCCAATTTTAATTTTCATTCGTCATGTTTCGTTTTTAATATTTTGTTGTTATTTTGCATTTTGGTTTAAAATTACCGCAAAACTGTTTTTCCGTGGTGCAATTATCAAAATGATAAAACAACATTTTCATGACAGATTAAGCATAACCCAGCAATGATTTTAGTTTAATGAACAAATAACACCAAAGTTAGTTGTAAATATTCTGACAAACACTTAGAAGAACGGAACAACTAGCTGTTTTCGAAGGCCACTTCACCTTCATCATCAGCCTTCTTTGTGTTGTCAGTTGATGTAGAATTCTGCTTTATGTACTCAGCTTTTATTGCAAATGGAATATGTGAATTGTTTTGATTCATCGTATTGCAATTGCTGAAAGCTTTTTTTGCAATGAAAGCTCAATTTTACCATCTCTAAACTTACAACAGTCTTGCCATTGTTGTTTGTTCTTTACTAATTATGCACATGTTAGATAATTTGCGACTTTTCATTCGAATATCTCGAAATGGTTTTTGTATAAATGCAAAATTTGTTTACAATAATTAAATTTGATAGTTCCTCTATGAAAATATGATAAAAAAATTTGTTTTCAAGAAGTTTTAACCTTTCAGTGGAAATGTCTATATGAAAAAATTTTGTCTAACAAAAATTTCGACCGAAATAAACGGCTGAACTCAGCTTAAATTAATTTGCTCAAAATCCAGCAACTATGGAGTCAAGAAAGTAAGAAAAAAGCAATTACCCAAGCGACAGAATTGGTCCTTCTGGCTTATTTTGGTCATCGGTTGTGTGAAAAGTGCCGATTGGCTTCTTCGTGGACCATTGCATTTAAAAGACTGCTCGCTCTGCATCATGAAACTGTAAGCAATCGAATTGGTTCTAGCGGTCACGTGATAGGTTTGGTGTCAGGTCCTTTCACCTTATTATACTAAGCATTAGCTTGGAAGAGGAACCCTCCTAATCACTCAGAACCGCTACCATGAAGTCTCATAGTGAGCACTTACAATCTCTCAACGTCTGTATTTTTTTGTTTCGTATTCGAAGCAAACGAAAAATGGCATGTGTGAAGAAATTTTAAATTCCCCCTTACCGTTCTTTTAATACTTTTCTGTTCACAGAAAGAATATTTCTGCATTTAAACTCTCAAACAGGAAAAAAAGTAAAAAATCAATTAAAAATTTAATTGTGACAATCAATGAAACTTTTTGATTAATTAAATTTTTAACAAAGATTTAATAGACTCAATAAAGTTGATTAATTAAATTTTTAACAAAGATTTAATAGCCTCAATAAAATTTTAATTCAATAATAATAAATTACATTTTCAAACAAAAATTTTTGTGATACAATTAAATGTTTAATTAAGCTTTTAATCAATTAAACTTTGAAAGAAAATTTTAATTGACTCAATTAAATTTTTAATTGATTATTTGTATTTTTTTTTTAAACTAAAGGTGTAGATTAGAGAAAACTTTTTCTGTCTAACACATTTTTCAAATTTAATTCAATCGCACCGACCCTTGAGAAACGGCTGATTTATTTTAAAAATCGAAGGTTTTGCCATACTGTGCGATGTTTTTTCTTCTCGGCTTCTACATTGCAATGGAAAATTCATTGGGTAATGGTAATGGTAATGGTAATGCCAAGTAAACTTTATGGTAATGGCAATGCCAAGTAAACTTTTGCCAAAATAAGGGGGTCTAATCGACGCTTTCGATAGCGAGCTGATTCAATCACGTATTTTCAGTTTGCGGTTATGGCATTCGATATATAACCACATTATTACATTATTCGATAGCGAATGCCATAATCTTAAACTGAAAAACGTGATCGAATCAGTTTGTTATCGAAAGCGATGATTAGATCCAAGAATTTTCCAACAACTAACACTGCCCGAGAAGACCAGGAGTCTAATTGTCGCTTACGATAACCAGCTGATTCGATCACGTTTTTCAGTTTGAGATTATGGCATTCACTATCTAACAAATTAATAATATAGTTCGATATCGAATGCATATTCTCAAACTGAAAAAACGTGATCGAATCAGCTCGTTATCGAAAGCGACGATTAGACCCTAGGGAAAGAAAAATGTACGTATACCGGCGTTGTGAAAGTTTACATCAGTTTAGTTGAGATTTCTGTCTTTTGCAGATAGTTGTGGTGCATTGGCAGCAGGAAAAGTGTATCTCTTGCATTTAAGGCACAAGACGTGTTTAGCATTTCTGTTTAAAATCTAGTGAGGAAGATTTTCATGAGACATTTTAACTTTATAGCTCTTCTCAGTATGGGTCTTTATTTAAGGAGCAAAAAATAACCCTTAAACGGAAATACGTTATCTCTAGTTGAAACCAAGAGACCATCTCCTTACATTTTATTGAAACGTTCAGTTTCCAGCCTTTTAGATAAATAATTTTGTTTGCTGGGCTTTCGGCAAAATAATTTAATTTTAATATTGAGCACAGCTGTGTAATTTTTTATTTGCGCCAATACAATGTGAATTAATTTATGATAACAAAACCATATTTCAGTGGCACGCAGCCAAACAGTAGCCAGTAACACCCAGTGGTAGGTAACCGATTCCTGTCAAATCCTGACCTAAATTTTAATAAATTTCCAACATACTCTACACTTTTTGCAAGTTTTTTTTTTGTCGTGGAGGAGGAGGCGGTGGGCATGTGTGTGGTAGATTTGACTTGTAATCCCAATAAAGCTGTTATAACACTTTGTGTTTTTGTTTGCTATTCGAACTTTATCTATCTACATATGTGTGTTTGCATAAATATTGTTAACTTTTTGCTGAAGGAGTGGTAACTATCCAAGCAAGGAATGCCTGCCGCCTAATAATAGGAAAGCTAGAATAGCATGCATGATGACTTTAAACAAAGTTTTTTATTGTTATGGTATGGAAATTAAATTATTATTGATTTGGCAAATGTGTTTGTATACAAACAAACCAAAAAATTATGATTGCTGTATGAAAATTATGAAAATTAAAATAGTTATTGAATGTTTTGTTAAGATGATATATGTAAATATTGTTTGAATAAGGTGCGGATCAATTTACCTTTAGAAATTTTGGTTAGAAAAAGCAGAAAAACTAAAAATTTGGCTTATTGAAATGTTAAAAATCTAGTGTTTTTAAGCTAAATCATCGGATGTTTATTGAAATGTAAAGAGGAGGGTATACCATTAATAACGGAAAGCAATGTTACACAAATGCAGGGCCATGAAATTTTCCACCACCAATTCGTTAACTTCACGAATTCCATCTTTGAGGTCTTGAAGAGATTGTGAGTCATTGGCATAGATCTTATCTTTCACGCAACCCCAAAGAAAAATAATCTTGGTAACAAAGTGCTTTTTCCTCGATGTTTGTAGCTCAAAAGTTAATGCAGAGGCGCTGCAACGATGCTATGCAAAGTCCTAAAATTCCCAATAGCACGAAAAAACAAAAATATATCTTCTCTTCTCTCTATGTTACTTCAACATCTGCACATGCACTATTGCTTTCTTACTCTCAAGCTATTTGGACCGAAGTGAGCTGAAAACTTTATTTCTCTTCACAACAACCTGTCAAATGTAACCAAAGGCCTGCTCCATGGCAAACAATCGTTAATTAATCTGAAGTATTTACAATATGCTTCAGACAGCTTAAAGGTTCTCTCAGATGATAATAACCCAGACAACTCTGTGGTCCCGAATTCCTGGCTAGTCAAGTCTGAGCCTTGCAGATGTCTTTAAAACATTAAGCTTAAAATTATGGTAAGCAATGCCGTATGCCGTCAAAATAGTACCATTACATGAAATTTAAGGAATCCGGGTTAATTCAGATAGTAGAACATCTACTGTGTCTCTGTCCGCCTCTAAGCCGCACTAGATATAACTGTCTTGATGATCATACTTTTCTGAGTCTTGAACGTGTATCGGGAATAGAACTGTGTAGATTACTAAGGTTTGTTAAATATATGTGGGAGTCATTCGATACAGGCACCACCAACTAGGCTGCCATAGTTACAGGCTTCTTGTCATCTGCTGGTATCGCTAAAAATCAATCCTGGTCTTTGCGAGGTCCTTGACCAGCCAGACTAAACTAACCTATGGTAAGCCTGGATCATGTCGAGTGATGATTAAGGGAAATTTGATCATATCCTGCAGATGGCACAACGGGACCGATTAGAGCACAAGTGAGCCGGTTTCTTGTGAAATAGGCAGCCTGTAGAACCCAACCTAAGCTAACCGAGAGCTGCTTGGTAACCTGTAGTAATCTTTTTAGCTTTTGTTAACGCTTTTTTGTTAGCCGGTCCATACATATTTCTGTCGTAAGTTCCGTTACAGTGATGTCATAACTTGAAAGGTAAAATCCTTTGTTTTGAAATGGGGTTAAGTTTTCCAAACAATAAAGTCGGTCTATTTTATAAAAATAAATTTTTGTAAAATAATCACGCTTTTGCCAGAATCAATATTTTTGACACAGCCTGCGTGTATACGAGTATTATTTAAATGCTTAAAAATTTTATGCTTGACACAAAATTAAATGTTAAATAAACAAAAGTTCCAGTAAATGTAGCAGAACTCAGATACAAATTAAAACAATTTAACCGCCACAAATGTTGCAAAACTGTTCACTAAGCAAATACAAACATACATACGAGGGCGGTTCGGAAACTTCTTAGCCTATCAATGAAAGAGAATAGTTAGTTTTTCAAAAATATTTTTATTTTCCAATATAATCTCCTGAAACTTCAACACACTTAGTCCTACGCTTTTCTAGCAATTATATCCCTTGATTAAAATAGTTTTCCTCAAGGTCTTCAAAATAGTGGTTTACAACTGTAATTGCATCTTCATTTGAGGTAAAACGCTTGCCAGCAAGGAATTTTTTTAGATTTGGGAACAGGCAAAAGTCACTGGGAGCCAAATCAGGAGAATAAGGTGGGTGGTCAAGCAACTCGTACTTTAATTCGTTGATTTTAGCCATTGTTAAAACACTCTTGTGCGCTGGTGCGTTGTCTTGATGAAAAATTATTTTTTTGTGTTGTAAGATCCAAAAGGTTGCAATAGTACTCTGAATTTATTGTTTTACCCTTTTGCAGATAGTCAATCAATAAAATACCTTTGAAGTCCCAAAAAACCGTTGCCATAACCATACCAGCCGATTGAATTGTTTTTGCCTTCTTTGGGGCACTTCCTCCAGCTTCAGTCCATTGTTTGGATTGTTCTTTTGTCTCTGGAGTATAGTGGTGGATCCATGTCTCATCAACAGTTATGAAACGACGCTTAAAATCCATATTGTTTCGCTTAAAACGATCCAAACAAGCTTGAGAAATGTTCATTCTTATGCGTTTTTGGTCGACTGTTAACAAATGCGGCACCCATCTTGCAGAAAGCTTTTTCATCTGTAGTTCTTCATGCAAAATTAAATGGACTCGGTCATTTGAGATGCCCATGATATTAGCTATTTCACGCACTTTCATTCGTCGATCATTTAATACCATATCATGCACTTTGGCTACAATTTCTGTTGTTGTTGCCGTTTTTGGACGTCCACTACGTGGTTCATCTTCAATGCTTGTACGACCACGTTTAAATTCAGCAACCCAATTTTTTACTGTTGCGTATGAAGGAGCACTTTCACCTAACACATTCACCATATCATTATGAATTTCTTGTCCCGATAAACCTTTTTTATGTAAATATTTAATGACACCACGCATTTCTAATTTTTCCATTGTTAAAAAATCGCGGATGCGTCTTTTGTGAACACCTGTTTCTATATGAAGGAGTTGCCAGATCTAAACAAAATTTAACATGTGTTCATAGCAGAGATGGAAGTTTCCAAAACACTTAACTTTTTTCTGTTTATACCGCGCTTTTTGTGCTAGGCTAAGAAGTTTCCGAACCGCCCTCGTATATACTAGAGATGGGCGCGTATCGCATTTTTCCAACACGACACGAACACTAGCACCAAGACGTTCAACACGTACGAACACGTACGTGAAAAATTTTGTCAACACGATACTGCACAACGCGCACGAAATATTATTGGTATGGTACGAAGAGTATTTGAAAATCAGAAAATTTAATTGATTTTTTTTAAGAATCGCTTTTTAAAATACGGCACTGCCAGCTGATACTATCTGCCACCACAGCTGATACTATCTGTTTACGTACTTTAAGCTTCAGAAAAAAGCTGTTGTTGTGTGTTTGACACAAAATATAAAATTTTTTCTCTACTGCAAATTCATTCATACATATATTCATTCATATATATATTTTTCACCTACTACCATTGGACCTAGTAGAGAAGGAATTGGCAACGACCTCGGCAATTTATCTTCGTTGTACCTCTCTCTGGAACGGCAATGGAACCGGCCACTGTAGAATAACTCGATGATGAAGCTTGGGGATGGATGATTGACCAAACCTCCCCTGCTCTAATACACGAACGTCTTTATAAAACCTGGATACCATCCACAGAATTGTGGATGAATGGAACTCCAGGTAGATCAAAAAGTGAGGACTTTTATACGGTTGGCTCCAAAACACAAGAAGGCGTGGGTTATGGAGTCTTTTCAGGGGCTTTAGGTCTTGCTATAAGAGAAGTTGCGGATTGGTTGAAAGTGAATGTCACTTCAACGACTTTGATTAACATATACACCGATAGTCGAGCAGCTATTACGTCCCTAGAATCCCTGCTTCTAAGAACAACAGCAGCCCTCGACTGCCGATCACCTCTAAATGAGATGGTAGAGCAGTTTGATATTAGGGTCATCTGGATCCCGGGGCATAGAGGCTTTCAGGGGAATTCTAAGGCTGACGAGCTTGCTAGAATTGGGACAACCTTACAGGTTCCACCGGATTTGGAATGTGTGGGTTTACCCCTACTTTCTTGCAAACTCATGCTTAGGCGCAAGACAGAGGATGAATCAAACAGAAGGTTGGGTGGGTCACAAGAAATTATTACGTGATCACAAGGCAATTATGGACTCATCTAAATAGGAAGAATACGGCCAAAATATCGATGAAGAGAAAAGTGTAGAACACTTTCTTTGTCACTGTCCTGGACTTGCAAGAAAGAGATTGGCCACAAAGGGCGCTCTTGAGTTCAGGGAACTTTCTGACGTTGCTAGTGTTGAATTGCAACGCATTAACAGCTTTATATTGAGCTCTGGTTGGTTCGTGGTATCACAATGGACCAAAACGGTCTAAGTGAGTCCGGGTTTCTGACTCCCACCCCTACCTAACCTAACCTAACCTAACCTAACCTACATCTAAAATCGTACCATGTTTTTCGTCTCAATTTTGCTCAACACGAAAACACCCCAACACGCACGAAATAAATTTTTTTGTCACTAACACTTCGTGCTGGTTCGTGTGTGTTCGTGTCACGAAAAAAAACACGTCTCGCGCCCATCTCTAATACATACAACGAATTCACACACAAACACACGCAGGCAATAAACTGCATTGAAAATATCATTTTACATGAAAATTTAAAAACAAAGAAAAAATTTTTATGCTAACGTTTGCACATTTGAAAATTAAAACATTTTGTTGTTGCGGTATTTAAAATGAGTTTTTCGTCATTTTTGGTCAATACGAGTATCATAAAATAGGAATAATAACTACCAAAAGACCAACTTAATGACATATTTTAGTCACTGCTCGCTCACTGCTCCGCAGCAGCAGCAACATTATCAAAATGTTAACAGTTTTTTTTTTAAGATTTTTTGTTTCCTCATATGCTTTGCTGAAATGATGAAAAAGACTTAAAAGCGTACATATACTTAAAAGGACAAATACTCATACTGGACTTCTGCTGCTGCTGCTGCTGCTGTTATAGGCTGCATGATGACAAACCGAGTCTTTACCAAAGACTCTCTTTAGACAGACAATTAAAGTCACATCTTAAGCCCAGGTAGAAAAATAAAAACAAATCTGTAAATTTTGTTTTGTTTCTGTTGCAGTTTTTCATTTCTTTTATTATGATAAAAAAAAAAAGTGGTCTTGCCAAAAATTTCAAACAACAACTAATCAAAAATTTTAAACAGTCTAGAAGGAAAAAAGAAGGAAAGAGGAGAAAAATATTGTCTACTCTACTGCCACTTTTGCGAATGCATGTCTCTCTCTGGCTATTGACCATATGTATATTTTCAATTCAATCTTAGAACACTTGTTACGAAATTCTTAGGAAATCAACAAGTCAATAGGCAGGCTGTAAGTGGCTAAAACGAATTTTAAATGCTGTTTTGTCTAGAGTACTTGAAGTGAATTTGCCTTTTTCATTTGAAATTGTTTTTTTTAGTTGCACAATTATTTGTAAAATCCAGCCTTCGCAAAAATAGTATATGTACACATACATAAATATAAATGCTGAAAAAAAATATACAACTGTTACTTCAACGGAATAAAATTCCCAAAAAAAAAAAAAACGACGGCTGCAAAAAGCAATAATTTTAAAATATTTTTCTATATCTTGACATATTGAATAAGGATCCTCCTCATAAATTTTAGTTATTACCTGCTGCGAATTAGTATCCTTAAAATGCGCCTTAATGTAACAAGGACACGTTGTGTGGTCATCGAGGCGACTCAAACAAAGAATGCTGTTGTAGTTTGTAAAAGTGCGAAAAATGCTTAAAAAGGATGCATAGATTTTGTTTATTGCCAAAAGTCGAATTAATTAATCGCTACTGCTATTATGGTACTTCAAACAGGAATGGTCTTATTTTTCAATAAAATCAAGATAAATAAAAAAAATAACAAAAATTAAAAATTTTAAGAACACCCCGACGTACAGACTGGACCAATTTTCTTCAAGTATAAGCGAGATGATACTCGTATTAGATAAAGTCACCTTTCAAACGAGAAAAATCAATTTAAAATGGGTCTATCCGTTTGGGAGCTATGGCGTCAAAGACACATCTTCACCAGAATACACCTAGAAAAGATATGATATCTTATAAACGGCTGGACCGAATTTCTTCGAACATAACTAAGAACACTCGATGAAGCACGCTTTCAAACAGACAACTAAATTAAATCAAAATCGGTGCAGCCGTTTTGTCTGTACGTGGAGTCGTACATACAAACATATACACAAACACACACTACAAACTTATAACAGCCCTTTTTTTTGGTCGGGGGTTAAAAAAAACCCCGACTTCACAAAAATATTTAAAATAAATAAATTCAGTAGAGAACAACTTTGACTCGCACACGAAGGGTTCCTTATGGACAGTACAACATATCGCTCATTTTCTCAAACAATGTCATAACTAAAAAAAAAACTAGTTTGCCAGAAAACGAGCTTAAAGTTTTCAGTTTACAAACGACTTAATGGAAAAATAAAATTTTATTTTGCTTTCAAGAGTTGAGTAAACAAGATATTTGTACATATGAAATTTTTACACAATACGAAGAACGATATGAGTATTAATTCTGCATCATTTTACTAAAAAATTCCCAACAAAACGTAATTTTTTGAGTAAATGAGTAATATGTAATACGAAGTTTAGTCTATATAATTGAATATCTTACTTGATGTAGACATTTTTAAAAAATTTCAAGTACATGGTAAACTTTCTTTTTTTTTGTGCTTTTTCTCAGTTTGGCGTTTTTTTTTGTTTGAGATTTTTTCAGCGTTTTTCTTAATTATACCATTTTTTTCGTTTTTGGCGATTTTTTCGATTTTTAGCGATTTATTTTAGTTTTGGCGTTTTTTTTCAATTTGAAAATTTTTTCGGTTTTGGCGCTTTTTTCGATTTTGGTGATTTTTCCGGTTTCCGGCAATTTTTTTATGTTTTTGGCAATTTTTTTATTTTGGAATTTTGTAGTTTAGCATTTTTGAAAATTTTAAGAGTTTGTCATACGGTTTTCCAAGATATCGCAAATTGTCAAAATTACATGAACTGATAGAATACCCTTTAATTTTGATTTTTTTTTAAATTCCAAACAATAGCTGTGCCAATATCCAATGCTAATATATAATTGTATGTATATTAGTATAGGATTTAAAAATTTTTCGTTGCTCGTTTTAACTGTTACATATTTGTTGTTGTAGGGGCCAAAGTATTACATATTCCGTGAAAATTTCTGGTCCGTAGCTCTTACGGTTCTCGAGACAACAGCCTGTGACGCACAGTCAGACACCGTAGCGGAAACAATAGGGTTCCTTTTCACCTTTGGTGTAGGGCGATCTAGTACCGACTGTAAAATTCGGTATGTTCCGCACTGGACTTGTTGTTTTTCTTCTATTTAGTTTGTTTTTATATAGCCCGGTTTTTCGTTTTCTAAATTTATTTTTAATTTTTCGTACAAAGTTTGGTTTTCGATATTTTGTTCAAAGCTAAAGTTTTACTCTGCTAACCAACAAAGTTAAAGTGTTAAAGATCCTAAATAATCAGTAGAAATGAAAAATGCGAAGAAAAACCTAATGAAATTATTTTCAAATTATTCATTATTCATTAAATGTACTTCGTGGACATTTTATTTATTTTCTTTTGCAAAAATTGGCGCCTTGTCTCTTCGCCCTCATATTGGATCAGCATTCTTGTGAAAATTACATCATCATGTACACATTTTCAGTGCAAATGGAATATGTGAATTGTTTTGTTTCAACGTATTACAATTTGCCGAAAGTTTTTTTTTGTAATGAAAGCTCAAATTTGAAATCTCTAATTTACAACATGGCAACAACTCCTAAACTTATCGGAGGGCCAAGAAAATTTATCACTTCTACAATTTCTTCCCATTGTGCTGTTAAATTATTGGTAACAGTGCCTCTGCGAAATCCTGCTGCTATCTATTTTAAAAATAGAAAACTCTACCATTTTTATATACTGTTCGCTTCAAATTAAAAATATTAGTTATCCAAAATGTCGACGATAAATTCAAAGTCGTTTCAACATAATATCGGCGTCAAATTTTCTTGTAGAATGGAAATAATGTGTTGACAGCTATCGATAATTTTCGATAACGATAACTAGACTAAGAATTTAAAGTAAGCAACACAAAGTCAAGATAAAAGCGCAAAGATAATATAAAAAACACGTTTTATTGAAAAAAAAACACAAATCAATTAAAAATGTAATTTTTTAATTAAACTTCTGTTTAAAAATTTAATTTAATTAAAATTTTAATTGACTCAATAAAAACTTTCATTGATTTTTGGTTTTTTTTTCAGCTAAATTTCTTTTCTGTGTATAGAAGTATAATTATAATCCGAAACGGATTAGGTGAATATTGGTTGTCCATCTTTTCAAAATAATCTAACATAAGCAACGCACAGCAAGACGTTTTGTGTCGATATTGACAAGTAGAATAAGGGTGAATGTTTTGCCAAGGTATTTAGGCATATGTCCTTTCAAATTTAAATATTTTTTCGCTTTGTAAAAAATTTCTTGACAAGCTGTATGTGTAATGTTTGTATGTATGTATGTATGTGTTTATGAAAAACAGAGTGCAAACATTTTACAAATTTTTTTATTTGAAGCAAACAAATAAAATTGCATATTTCTGTCAAAAACAAATTCATTTATTTTCTTGCATTTCTAATAACAAACAAATGCATACCTATACAAAATTTGTCAGCTATTTTTTTTTGAACAGAAAAAATATAAGTACATAAATAATACATACTTTTATTGTGGGTTGTAATTACGATAACAAAGTTTGTTTTTTCGTTTGAGTTTTACAAAAAAAAATAAAAAATTTAACACCATTTACATTTCCGCTCTAAATTCTAAGAAACTGTTTATCTAAGACTCGAAAAAAGAAACAAAATTTCAACACAAAACACGTTTGATTCATGCAGTTTCTTGGTTTTTATTCATTCATTCTTTCATTCATTAATTCATTCATTTAACGTTCAATATGTTTATTTGATTTCGTATGGTTTTTGTTCTTTTTTCCTTTCATTTAATCATGCATGAATTTAGACATGCAGTCTTAGTTTTAGATACAAGGAGTTGAAAAAACAACTGGCAATATATTCATTCATAAAAATTTAAACAACTACCAAAATAATCAAATCAACTCGTAGTAATAGACTTCTAATCTCAAATCCATTTCGAATCGATTCATTGACGTTAAAACTCATGTAGGTGTCGCCGCCGGTGCTTGCGGTGCGTGTTTACAACCGCCAGTTAGTGATTAGACTTGTTTTCCTTTTCATTTTTTTCGGAAATATTTCTTTATTCACATAAATTATATAATATTTTAATGTGCTTAATATTTGTTTTAATTTTCGCCTGTCCAAAATGCAAAAATATTTTATTGCGGTTCGGCGTGGGCTTTTTGCAGACAATTTTCAAAGTTTTGTTTTTTAAGTTTAAAGTGTGCTGTATAAAAATGCAAGTGCTTGCAAGTTACGAGTAAGTTTTTTTTCTGCTAATTTACATTTTATAAAGAGGCGGTGATGTTTTTTTTCCAAATACTTATATCCAGTTTCTAATGTATGCCAAGTAATTTTAATTAAATATTAATAAAAAAAAACTAAATATTTTGTATATTTTGGTTATATAAAAATCCTAAAAAATAATTGCAAATTAATAAATATCTAAACTAACAAGCTACACGCGTCGTTTGATTGTATCAATTAATATTGTAGTTAGTTCTTAATTTTTGTACGAATTTATTTTTGTTTCTTTGGGCAAATTAAATAACATCCAAAGCAAATACTCCGAATTAAATAGTACCCCAAAAAAAAATAAGTCCCCATAACTGAAAATGAAATAAAGTCCAAATATAATACTACCAGGGTAAAAAATTAAATAACTCCCAATGATCCAAATAATATAAAAATTAGTCCCAAATTCCTAAATATTTTAGGAGAAAACCTGTAAGAGATCGAATGCAGAAATCCTTTGGTAATCGGAGCCGGTTTTGTACATAACGTGTTATCCATTTAGTGGTTGTAAAACCACCAGTCTGGCAAGGCTGTCAGCTGTTCAATATCTGTAATATGAATTAATTTAGTGAAAGCCTTGCCATTTACGAATATACCTAAATAGGGAATTCACAATGAGTATCTTAAAATTTGAATGTGGCAACATTGTGCCATCTTAAAATTTTCATTGTGAGCAGGCAACGATATAAAACACAGTACATATGTATGTTGAAGTATTAAACTAACAAAAAAAAATTAATTAGAAATTGTTGGACACATTTATCAAAATAGCTTTTGTTCTTCAAAATGCCTAAAGATCGCGAAAAATAGAAATATTTTTTGTATCAACTATAGCTGCGCTTATATGTGATTTAAGTTGTAAAATCGCACATTACCATATTGCCATATTGCAGATAATATGCTTTTTATACTTTTAAATTTGCCACCTGGTAAAAAATTTGATTTACACACAAACAAAACCAATAAACTTGCCAGACCATATTAAAGTATTAAAATTGAAACGTTGCAATATTCACAATAGCGAGTTACGATATGTCCCTAATATTGTTTTCACACCTAAAGTTAAAACCTGGTTTTAACGTTAAAACCATAAACAGCAGATTTTGCGTTCACACTGCAAATTTGATAAATACAAGTTTTAAGCCACAGGTTGTCTAATAAATTTGTTCAAAACAAAATATATCTCCCGTAGAAATGTGTGTATTTGTTGCTGTATTTTTTCTGCTTTTCTCCTTTTTATAACAAACTGTACAGCAATTCAGAAATTTTACAATACGCTCTAAAATGGAAGTTATTTTATATAACATTTACATAATGAACATTTTAAAATTATGAAACTATTTATACAAAATGAAGAAGTGTTTGGAAATCCCACTTATTCTATATAAAAAATGCACAAATACATTATAAGCCAAACCTATTTTTTATCGGTCATTGAACATATTTTCGTTGTTTTCCGTCCAAAAGATTATTTTTCTCCGCAATTTTTTGATTATTGTTGCGGCTGCATCAATCATCATCTATTCTTATTCACTGGCATAAACATTATCAGCTGCTTCTGGTAGTTTTAACTTGGCAGCACTGAATTTATCACACTGAAAACAAAATCTTAACTCTAAAATATAATTATTAGGCCCGACCAGTGCCAGACATAAACTTAGTGATAGTTATAAATAATACATAAGTAGTGATAATCAAAAAGGAAAAATAATAGGAGTGTCAAACTAAGAAAAAGCACTGAGAGTAGTGAGTGCTTTTAAGAAATTTGTGTATTTCTTAAAATTCCTTAATAAAAATTTGGTGTATTTATATTTTCAGTGTAAAGCATACCTTTTTCCTCTGATATATTTCATTAAATGGAGAATAGCTTAGAAAAGATTAATAAACATTATTAAACTTCACTCGTTTGGAAGTTTTTCACGTTAGTGCTTTTACGCTTTTAGATCTCAAAATTATGCTTTTTGGTGCTTTTTTTAAATTTTGATGTGATAAAATCAACAAAGTCGGCATCACTGTCTCTCATCTCTACGGTCCCTGCTTCTTCTAAAACGAATGTTCAGTTTTATATACGAAAGGGTAATAATGAACCAGACCAGTTTCATTTTACATACTTATATTTTATTGGATAGGCTTTCTTGGGAATCTAACAGCCTCTTGTTTGGATATGATAAAACAATAAAACAATGTTGCAATAAACACTGAAGAAAAACTCTTAATACTACACACATTCATACATACGTAAGCCTCCTTCGTTTTTTTCCAACGAAAAAAAAACATCTTTTGCACAAAGTGCTTGTTATTTGAAGAGATAGAAAGGCAATAACATTATGCACATGATTTCATATTTAAAAAATTGATTTTTTCCCTGCTGCAGGTCATAAAACAATTTATGAAATAAGCTTTTTTTACAAGGGAAATAACTTTCATGCCAATGAGGCAATTTTTGTTTTAGGAAAAATGAGATTTAATTATAAAATGATGGGGTAAAAATTGAAAAAAGTTAAAGTACGAGGGCGGGTCAATAATTTCGTGTACTGAAAGGGCAACACTGACCGCTCCTGTCAACAGACTACGGTCACTCCTGTCAACTGCGTCATTTGGTATGTGTTTTAGAGTCATTTTTTTAATAACTAACACAACCCGCTAAGCGATTAGCTTGTCTGCGGAAAACATCCAGGGTCTATGGCGGGAATCGAACCCACGATTGCTGGACTGAGGGGCTAGCGTCGCTACCACTCTGCCAGAGTTGCACCCAGACTACCAGACTACCGCCTGATTTGAGAAGAAAGTGGAAAAAAGTTAATTTCTTTTGTTAACTAAGAATTAGTTTTTGCGAAAAAAAACCATCACTCAAACCATGGCGAACTCTAAAGATATAGAATCACTATAAGCGTCAACCAACGATAATGTGTTGTTAGGACGTGTGTTACTCTTTTCTATCAACGATCACCGTTGATTTTTTTCTTATTAAAATGTCAACCACACCCTAAAGCATAGTTGTATTTTTAAGTAGGTCAGTGATGCCTAGTTTTCAGGTGACTCAAGGGCTTGCCATCAAATGTCTTCGTAGAATACTGCGCGTTTTTTTTTTGTTGCCACAACACATTTCAAACAAATATCTACTTGTGGGTTGAAACCCATTTGAAAATGAAAGAGGATTTGAATCGGACACAGCATCCCTAAAGGGCCATCAGATATTGCTAGTAAGATTAAAGAATAGAATCCACAAGAGAATCCACAGACAAGGTGTGCCAGCATGCCGCAGACAAATTACTAAAGTGCCTGACCTGAAATCAAAAGTATTGCGGTGGATGGATCCGAATGTAAAAAATTTGTTAAGTCCCAAATGCTATTAAAGGTCATGACTCACTATACTATACAATCGCACGATCTACGAAAAAATACAACCCTGGTCTGATGAATTATTATTGACTTTTGAAAAATTGCATAGAGTCCATCATACCAGGGTTGGAATTTCTCAAAAATAGCACGATTGTGTAGGATAGTATATCACGGACGTAATAGGAAGGACGGGATTATACTCGTATGTATGTGTTTACATACATAAAAATAACGGCTAAGGTAGAACCATCATTATTCAGGCAATTTATTCAACAGTTACTCCTTCCTTATTTATGGTTTGATAAATCTCTTGTATATCCTAATATTTCTATCTGTTGAAACTTTACGCTCTATTTCATATTCTTTATTATGTCAATCATTCAACACTCCACTTCCTACTCTATTACGGTAGTTTATCATTAAAGGCACATATGTAGTTTTACTTACTTTTTTCCATATGTTTCAATTCCTTCTTTTTTCAATTTCAATTTATTGGGCATACAGGCATAAAATTACGATAAGCCCGACCGTCAACCAGTGCATTTATTCCACATGAATTTAGGTTCATGTTGTATTTATTTTAGTTTTGTTGCATGCCCCATAGCTGTTGCACTAATCATAATTGCAACTATGAGCAGCAAAATAAATGACATTTAAATTGCACAAGATAAACGATTTCAAGTGCAAAATCATTGAATCTGAAAAATATGACAATTTTGTTTTTTGCTTATTTGTATTAAATCAGAGTTTGTACATTTAGCTAAAAGGCGAAAAATTTAAAGAAAAAAACATTAAGAAAAAGCTCCTTTCACTTGCTATCGTTGTTGTTGATATACATATTTAAATTTTTTGTTTTTGCACACAAAAAAATGCATGTTGCATTTGTGGAATTGCAACAAGTAAAATAAATAGGCAAACGCATGAAAAAGGCGCCACAATTTAAATCTTCAAGGTGTTTGTTAATGAGCCAACAATCGTATTGTATGCGCATAGGCTGTCTGTCTTATGGCAGGAGCAGGGGCAGCAGCAACACCATGTGTCGAGGCGTCAGTAAGACAGTCTTCAAAACAAGTTCGTATGTGACCAACATGAAAATGTTGTGAAAGAAAAACTTAATGTAAGGAAATTGATTATGTTAAAGCGGGGTTTATTGAGAGATTTTCGGTTGGGATTGAAAATTAAGAAAATGACAAAGTAATAACTCAAAGAATTGGAGAATTAATCCTAAAACCGCTAATTATGTTGTGAAGAAGTTTCATACAAATATCTTTGTCTACTCGAGTCGTGAGAGAAAAATAAAATTTTCTGTTTTCCATTAAATTGTGTGTAAATTTAAAACTTTAAGTTAATTTTCTATCAAGCTAGTTTTTTTTTGGCGTCATGACATTGTTTTTAAATGAGCGTTTTTTACAGGGTTAGGCGATTGAAATGTTACTAACTTTAAGTTGGCAGCACTGGCAAACCGAGAATGTCAGGTTATGTATGTCAAATTCATATCAATGACAGCTGTTTACATTAGCCCAATTCACAATCTTGTGGAAATGGTCTTGCATCGTAGCATGTACAAAATGGTATAGTATACTGATACTCACCACTTAACAAATTCTTAGTGGTGAGTATCAAAATACTATATCGTTTTGCCGATGCTACGATGCAAGATCATTTGCACAAGACTGTGAATTGGGCTACTGTTTACGAGCAACCACAAGCATTTGCATCCTATGGTAGATACAAACTTAGCAACGTGTTTATGCAACCAGGCAGGTTGCATTATCGGTCGCATAGTCTGTAGTCTTGGTTGCATTCGAAGTTTCGAAAATATCAAAATTTTTTTGATGTTTATGGGTTGCATTGTAGGTTGCAGTGTCTGTGTCAAAATATTCGAAAACGTGTTGTGTAAGTTGCAAGTTGCAAAGTCTGTACCTACCACTAAGTTTTATAGAACAACATTTTTCGAAATGGAATTCGAACGTCATAGCATGATTGTGTTATATTAGGACGGAAAATCACAACTAACTGATCCATCTCAAAGTGAATAAAATATTTCTGTATCGCACCATAAATCGTTGTAATGACAAAGGCAGCATAACTCAAACAAAAAAATCCGCAGCAGCACATGAAATGATTCGGAAAGTAAAGGCTCGAAGTCAACGAAATCTACGTTAGTGGTAATCAAATGGCCAAAGAAATGAGCTCAAGGTAAATCCTTACATGTTCCAAAAAGCACACGATCTTACACCAAACTTGTTATGCTTGCACGATCGTGGCGAATTTTCAAACATGATGGTTAGGATAGGTTAGGTAGGGTGGTGCTAGAACACACCTCCACTCGGAGACCCAGTTGGGTCCATTGTCAATCCCTTCTGTTGCTATCCGTTAAAAATAATTTTAGCACCCCTTTGTACCCAGAAGAGCGCCAATTATCTGTCAAGCCACCGAATTCCCATGATGAAGCCCCTGATATCCTCCAGTTTACAGTTACAGGTATCAATAATGCTCTCATGGAAGCGACTGCTCAGCCATCTAAGCCTTTGGCATTGCAGCTTCGGGCAATGGCAGATAATATGTTCAATGGTTTCTGGTTCCTCTTCATCACCTCATATCCTACAGAAATCTGGAGTGGCAGTTTCCCAAATGCTGGTCCTTTCTCTTTCTCTGACCGATCAACGTGCCTATTACGACTCGCATCGCCTTCCTCTTCGTATCCAGTAGCAGTTTGGATCTTCCCAAGTCAAGTTTTGGCCACATAGCTCCCGAGACTCTGAAATCCTCCCTACTTCGCCATGAATGGTTGGTCCTAATCTCCACCCTATTACTGAATTCCCTGTACTAATGACTTATCGATGATTTGACCAATTTTCTCCAAACATGAAACATTTGGAAAAAAAATTTCCTATTAAGCAGTTAATAAATTCTTAAAATGATTGTGTTTACTTAACTGAATGCACTCACGAAAATTTTAGCCTATGAACGGCCACCCGAAATAATTTTCCATCTCTAGTGATGGTATGGGCAGATGTAACCGCCGATAGACGCTGTCCAATCGTTTTCAGCGATCGTGATGTCAAAGTCCATGCGACTTATTATCGGAAAAACGTTTTGGAAGTTGCTTTAGAGCCGTGGCCAAACAAAAATTTCAGTTGCAGACCATGGACGTTCCAACAAGACTCTGCATCCTCTTCGAAAGCTCGTGGGAACCAAGAATGATAAAAAAAATCATGTTCCTTACTTCATTTGGTCCACACAATGGTTTTCTCATAGGTGTAAAATTTGGAAATTAAAGTAAACAAACTTAATGAGGGTTAAGACTTCGAAAATTATATTTCCCCCTTATTGTCATTGGCGATATTGAGAAATAAATTCTCGGAGAATATTCACGAGTGCTGCACATCACCTCAGCTGATAGAAATATGCATACTATTATGAATGAAATTCACAATAACGTTATTCTTTGTCGTATAAACGATAATAGGAAATACAAGTTCCTTGTACCTGCTCTCAAAAGCACAGTCGAAGTTCGAAACTCGCTCACAATATATTCCACAAACCTTGAGATACTGATTTTTCATCACGGCCCTTACTTGTGGAATTAATTCATATAAACAACAGCTGCTTAACATTCAGTTAATCTGGCAACCTTTACAAGGGAAATTGTTTCATTTTGATCTTTTTTTTTTTGTGTGGAAATTATGATTTCAAACACTGGAAATAAAATCAAGAGAGAGAGAGAGAGAGAGAGAGAGAGGGAGAGATATCCTGCCACATGTGGTGTTTTGCGATGATATTAATTTTTTGTTTGTTTTTGCAACAAACTTTCCCACTAAATGTCATGGCGCGTTTTTGTTGGTGGCAGTGCATCATTGTGTTAAAAATAAATATAAAAAAAAAACCTAAATCTCAATGCGTTTAAGAAATTTTGCGAAAAGCTAAAAAAACACAAACACAAATCAGGAGACATGTAACGGTTGTATATTTCAACAATAAGGTGGCATTATGAATGCCTGGAAAGATAAAAGTCTGATTTGTATGTACGCCGCAACTGCTCTACAGACAATATGCCATACGTACTCATGTACATACGTACATACTTATTTATGTATGAGTACAAACATACGCAGACCAAGCGTGAAATGAAGAAATTTTTCATTTCACAGTCGGCTCACCACATCCCCAAAAGAAAGAGAAAAAAGTAAAAAACCTGTAGTTATTTTTAATTTTTTTCTTCTCTCCTGTTCGTTTGACGCTTTGTGGCTCGTATGAGCAGTTAGTTTGCTTAGTCTGCTCGTATAGTTGTACATACGAGTATCATGTGCAGTGGTTAACAAAACTTACCTTGTTGGGCGACACATGCCATGACCTTCGTGTACCCTGTCGTTGTGTCTGCTGCAGGCTTGGGTTTGATGTTGTTACTGTTGTGCAGCATGTTGCAGAAGTTGTTGTTATGTTTGTTTGGCTGGCGCTTATGTAGCCGCTGCCACTGCCATTGGCACTACTGCCGGAGCCACTGATTATCGAGTTATTTTCATAAATGTCCGCCGAACAAATTGAACTATTTAAAGTGGCTGTACTGGCTGCCAAGGACGGGCAGGGCGATGAGGCTGGTGATGGTGAGAAACAGCCCGAATCGTATGAATTTAATATTCTCAAACGATTACCAGGACAAAGACCCTGCAAATAAGAATGTTAAATGAGACATGAATAATGTGTTATTGTTATTTTTTTTATTATTTCTTCGTAATGATTTTATTATACATATTTGTTCTTTTTGTTTTTTGTTACAAAAAAAATATTTAATAAATGAACCTTGAATACGAAAGACATGTGGTTTTATTTTAATCGCCTTCATTTATTTGTAATTATGTATGTTTTCGTTATAGAATAATTTTTTGTCAAGTTTAAATTTTTGTTTTCAAATGAAAAATCAACCACTTGAAATGTCTAAATATTTTTGTGTCTGTTATTTTAATTGGCAGAAATTTTACGGAGGCTTTGGCATGTGAAAAATCATAAGGGCATTGTTAACTTGACGATTTTGGGGGATTTTTTTTGCATTTGAATGAAAATTATTGATGTGCACAGTAGAGTGGGGGGCAGAAAAGATAATCGCTCTACATCTGCACAGGGGTATGGCAAGATTTAGGTTAGGTTAGGTTAGCAGGCTGCTGTTGAGGAAGGGTGAAATTTAGAGTCCAGCTCACTTGGGTCCAATAAAATTATCCCTTTGTGCTACCTGTGTGGTGAAGAGAAGATAGTGAGAGAGGGTGATGGGGAAGGGATAGTGATAGAGAAGGCAGGTGGTGAAGGAAGAGATACAGGAAAGATTCATTCTTTTACAACTCTGCTCTTTGCACGCTTTTTGATAATGCAGTGTTGCAGCGCCATCTCGTGTCAAATGAGGCATATTAAATTTTTGAAGCTGTGTTTAGTAGCCATTATATTGGTTATTTTGCTTCGCCGATGATTCTGCTACACAACGAAGGAGGGCGCTCTGATGTTACATTATGATTAGTATCTGATGAAGTCGGTATAGTTTTTAGTGACCAGTGCCTTATGCCTGCATAACTGGAACTTTTCCCACAACAACTGATACAAAGGACACACTAATGCACATCAGAAAAATGCGTGGTGTTATTATTTTTTATAATGACTGTCGGAGACCGGGCTCGAACCCAGCACCTTCGGTTTTGTAGTCAACGTGCTGACTACTTCAGCCAACGCGAAGAGTCAAGAGTTGATATTTTTGCGGAAGCTAAAATTAAATTGCTGTTGTGGTTTTAGTAACATTTCTTTAATTTGATAAAAGTTAATAGGTATAATCCGCTTGCTCGTAATATCTTGAACTTTACTGGACACATCCGCCTAAAAAAGAGGGACACAAGGGCCCTAATAGTCAGCACCCCAAATGATACTTCTTGAAAATAATTATTGTGCTTAATACGAAATTTATGTATTATTAATTACTATCACTAAGTTTATGTTCGATACTGGTCGGGCCTAATAATTATATATAGATTTAAGATTTGAATACTTATTGTTAGTTCAGATTTTGAAGATACAATAAATAAATATGTGTGTAAAAAAAAAAAAAAAAGGTATATGTATCCGTGGGGAAAGTAAAAGCATTAGTCTTTCAAGATTATGTGAAGTAATACGAGTATATACATCAATGACAAGACAACGGCACATATTCTTTGCGAGTGTAACATTAGAAGGCGTGTTTTCCAATTTGTTTGCGAAAAGCGAAAGCAATTCATAAGAAGGGCCTCAATCTGAAGTAGAATTGTTGCATTTTGTTATGTACCTCCTCGATTACAATGTGCTAGTTCGAAAATGTAACAAGCGGGGGAACCGCTAAGTAAATTTTCTTAGGTTAGCTCTTGTTTAAAAAATAAAAAATATTGAAAACTTGGTTAAGTAACTAAAAATCGTAGTTTTTCCCAGTTTTCTACTTTTTGTTCATAATGTCTATTAACTTTTCAGCCCTTTAAATGAGTACAAAATCTGCATTTTATTGCATTTGAAAGTTCTTTGATATAAAGGAAATTCAGTATACATGCAGACAGCAAATGTACTTGCAAGTGCTTCGCTTTATAGGTTATGTTAGGTTAGGCAGGGGGTTTCTGACTGCCAGTCAGAAACCCGGACTCACTTAGACCGTTTTGGTCCATTGTGATACCACACAGACTGCTTATGCGGAGTCCCCAGCGTCGAACCAAACAGAGCTCAATATATAAAGCTGTTAATGCGTTGCAGTTCAACACTAGCAACGTCAGAAAGTTCACTGAACTCAAGAGCGCCCTTTGTGGCCAATCTATTTCTTGCAAGTCCAGGACAGTGACAAAGAAAGTGTTCTTTCTACACTTTCCTCTTCATCGATATCCTGGCAGCTACGCCAAAAAGTCGTTGTGTTCAACCTTTAACCCTTGTGCATGCCTACCTATGAGACAGTGTCCGGTTAGCACTTACACTAGAATCGAGAATTGTTTCCTATTCTTCAAAATTAAAGAAGCCGTATTTTTCCTATTTAGATGAGTCCACAACTGCCTTGTGATCACGTAATCATTTCTTGTGACCCACCCACCTTCTGTTTGATTCATCCTCTGTCTTGCGCCTAAGCATGAGTTTGCAAGAAAGTAGGGGTAAACCCACACATTCCAAATCCGGTGGAACCTGTAAGGTTGTCCCAATTCTAGCAAGCTCATCAGCCTTAGAATTCCTTTAAAGCCTCTGTGCCCCGGGATCCAGATGATCCTAATATCAAACTGCTCTGCCATCTCATTTAGAGATGATCGGCTGTCGAGAGCTGTTGTTGTTTTTAGGAGCTGCGATTCGAAGGCCGTAATAGCTGCTCGACTATCGGTGTATATGTTAAACGAAGTCGTTGAAGTGACATTCACTTTCAACCAATCCGCAACTTCTCTTATAGCAAGACCTAAAGCCCCTGAAAAGACTCCATAACCCACAACTTCCTTTGTTTTGAAGCCGTCCGTATAAAAGTAAAAATTTTTTTCTTCTACCTGGACTCAATTCATCCACAATTCTGTGGATGGTATCCAGGTTTTATAAAGACGTTCGTGTAGTAGAGCAGGGTAGGTTTGGTCAATCCTCCTCTTCATACATATGTCTTCATTAATTTTGTTTGTATTTCATTTATACAATTTAAGAGACAATTGATTTGAAGATTGCATCGAAGTATTAATTTATTAGAATTTATTATGTAAAAAAAGAACGTCCGGGTAGCCAAGTTGAATATATTTTAACTCACAGTTATTTTAACTTTAAGAAATCTTTCAACGACTCCAATGCAAATAACGCATTCCCACCAAACATATTGAAGTAACTAACGCATTTGAATTTCAAATCGTGTTTCATCATTTCCGTACAAAAAAAAAAACACAAGGAGCATTTTAATTTCAAAATCATTCAAAATGAATTGTAGAAAGAATTTCCATTAGCAAATGCTAAAAGCTATTTTATTTACTTGCCCCTGTATCCCAGGGAATTGTGTTCTTCTAAATTTGAATTTGCTTGTTTTTTTTTGTGCAAAACTTATATAAACGTTAACATTGATTTAGATTTTGCAATATGCAAAAAATAAATAAAATAAAAATAAAACACCAATGGCATTTTAAAAACACACACACACACACAGATAATATAGTGGAGTCACATTGCTTTGGGAGGGGGTAATCAAAATAAATTGCAAATATTTTCAACTCGATGAACTAATTTTATGATTAACCATAATTTACCATGTCGTTGAATAATATTTATAACTTTGTAACATGTCTGCCTGCCAGCCAGTCAGTCAGGCAGGCAGCCCGAGATCTTTAGTTCAACTGATGAAAAAGAAATCTGTTTTAATTTTGATTGACAGACGAAACATGATTATTTTTTTTTTGTATATATGTATGTACATGTAAGCTTAATACATAAATATGCACTCGTGAACAGAGGTGAATACCGCTCACGTGTATGACGTGAATCATATGTAACAACTTTTTCCATAAATAACGTGGACGTTATTGAAGCTCATAATAAAGTAGTGTTTTTATTTTAAGACCGGTAGAACTTACGAAACGGTTAAATGTCAGATGAACTGTCATAATGCGCTAATTTTTTTTTTGACAGTTATGATCAGTATACTCTGGCAAATTATCATGAATAGGTTGACGCTTGAGCAACGCTACCAAAAATGATCCAGATTTACTTTGAATAGCTTAGCTGTCAAACGAACTGTCACACTGCGCTCACTTTTTGACATTTATGATCAGGATGGTCTGGCAAATTATCATGAATAGGTTGACGCTTGAGCAACGCTACCAAATGATCCAGATTTACTTTGGAAATAACTCATCAATTCGCGTATTTTATAGAGGACTTCGTGATGTTTACAGCGCACATAATCGTTCATCTGAGCAAACCACCCGTCCAACTGTTGATAGATGTCATACCACATGCTCTCTAAAGACTAGGATTCACTGTTACTACCTATCGCACGAGTTTTGAAAAAATAAAACTCTGATCTAATGATTTCTTTCTCATAAACTCTATCAAACCAGTGGTCTAATCGTCGCTTTCGATAACGAGCTGATTCGATCATGTGTTTTTTCCAGTTTGAGATTATGGTTTTAGCTTTCGAACAATCTAATAATATGGTTCGATATCGAATGCTATAATCTCAAACTGAAAAAACTTGATCGAATAAGCTCGTTATCGAAAGCGATGATTAGATCCCTGGTTCGATGGAGTTTATGAGAGAGAACTCATTAGATCAGAGTTGTATTTTTTCAAAAGTCGTGCGATAGTAAGTAATAAATGATGCAATAACACCAACATTTCGAATATATGCGTACTATGCGTTGTGAAGAGAATATCGCTGTTGTAAACGAAAGTGTAGAAGATCCAAATTTATTTATACGTCGTAGGTCGCAGCAATTGCGACTCTGTCTGTCTACTACGTGGAAAATTTCGCGCAAAGATCTTGGCCTACATCCGTTTAAGATCCAGCTGGTACAGGAATTAAAGCTACTAAACCCTCATATACGTCATTATTTGTCCGCTTGGGCTTTAGAGCAGTGGGAAAATGATCCGATCCTTTAACGCGAAATTGTGTTCGGCGAAGAGGCTTAACGGGTTTGTTGATAAACCAAATTGCCGCATATGAAGGCCAACCAATTCAACACATTCCCTAGAGATACGACCAGAAAGATTTACCGTTTTGCGCGATTTACTCGCTGCTGGCATCACTGGACGTTATTTCTTTCGAACATGAAGGCTGAGCTCGTGTTACGGTTAATGGAGATTGTTACTGCACTGTGATCAATAATTTTCGAAATAACGAGCAGCAACCGCTAAAAAAGCTTAAACGACATATTTTTGAAATTTTTGTTTTTTTTTTTTTACTAAAATGGATTATATACGATCGCAAATAATCGATTTTGGTAAAAAAAAACATGAGGTTCGAAAATTATTTCGGTTAAAGTTTTTTGGCCGTTACGACACCATGTGTGTGAATGTGAGTTTATAAATTTGGATGACATTAAGCCGAACGAGATGTGGTTTCAACGGGATATATTGAAACCAAAATTTGGCAAAGAAATGCAGGTGTCAATTGACAACCAAGATCGTGCAATTTGACACCTCTCGTTTATTTCCTGTGGTTCCACGTGCAGTCGCCAGCTTATGCTGATAAACCAGCAACATTTGACGCTTTGGAGGCCAACATTAGTTATTCGTGACATACGGCCATCAATGCTCGAAACACTGGTCCATAATTAGACGTACAGAATGCGCAAGAACAACCGTGGTGGTTATATGCCAATGATAATGCCATATATTGATTTTTCGAATAAAATTTTTTTTAGATTAAAATTAAATTTTGTGTGTTATTTTTTACAATTTAAAGTTTTACAGGGCTTAAAAAGCATTGATAAATGATATAGTGACACTTCCACTAAATTCTGCATGTTTGCACGTAAGATATTCACTTAAATATTCCCATGTTTATTCGCCATCGAGAGAACCCGGAGAAACTTAAATTACGTATATTTTTTTTTGCTTTCGACTGGCTATTTATCGGCCAATGCCAAGAAGTATTTTTCTTTTCTTAAGACCAAGTGAAACATTACTCGCAAGATCATCTCTTGCCCACCAAAAACAAATCATGCCACATGCATGTCTTTAGAGATTTATGTGCAACACTTGTTTGATTTTGATTTAACCACATAACTTTTATTTAAATTTTTCTTCTTTCTTTCATTACAGCCGAAAGGTTTAATTCCTCATGCTCCTCGTTCGATGTCTAAGAACTTAACATACCATTTTATACAACAAAAAAAAGCACACATTCTTAAATGCAGTCATTTAAGATTTCACGATCACTCTACGTCACAATATGCGTGAAAACAAAATGTTTGTTTGTGTTTTTAAGTTTAAAAATAAAAGTGAGCTGAACGCCAAATAAGTATGTATAGAAATGCCTTCTATGAGTATGAAAGTCAGACCGTCAGAATGAATGAGTGTATTTGTGTGTTTAAGTGTGCGGGACGCAAAACTTGTCTGACACTTACCTGACGTCCGCGTAATGTGCACAGCCACCAACCGACCAGACCATCAGTGTCCTGTTCAATGACAGCAAGTATGTCGCCCTTTCTGAAGGCCAGTTCATCAGGTGAGTCAGCTATATTATCATACAATGCTTTGGCATAGAGTTTCTAAAATAAATTAAAAAAAAGAAGAAAAATATTAACAACAAGATAAATTAGAAAATATTCCTTAAAGAACAAAAAAATAAAAGATGAAGTAGTAAAAATAAAAGTTACTACTCGCATCTGAATGTTCTCAGAAATTAAATTTTTTATGGAAGATGATGATAAGACAAACAAATTTTTCAAATTCCTTAGCCTTATTATGAGTTGTATTTATAGATTTTTTTTTCTTTTAGAGATTTAAACAAAGAGAAGTTGTTATTCTCTTAGATAAAGACCAACTTTTCGTTCTACAGCAATAATACAATAATTGTTACTCATAAACAAATTGAATTTAACAACAAAACTACTGAATCTAATACAAAAAAAGACCTAATTTGTATAGGAATGAAATTAAAAAACAAAACTATATAGAAAAAATTTAAAATTGCTTGAATCAATAAAAAAATTGTTTAATATCGCATCTTTCGATAACGAGCTGCTTCGATCACGTTTTTACGTTTTCGAGATTATGGCAGTCGCTATCGATCAATGTAATAATATGGTTAGTTATCGAATGCCGTAATCTCAAACTGAAAAAAAACGTGATCGAATCAGCTCGTTATCGAAAACGGCGACTAGTTCCCACTATTGCAAAAAAAGTTAAAAATGATAATTTTTCACCAATTAGTGGAATATTTATTTAATTGAAAAAAATAATTGATAACAAATTCAAAATAAATTAATCGATTGATTGAGTTAGAAAGCTGAAAAAAATCAAATCTTTACCAGATTAAAGAGAGAGGAAGGTTTAGTGGCCTTCGAAAACGGCTGGCTGTTCCGTTCAACTATGTGTTGTTGTCAGAATATTTACAACTAACTTTGATGTTATTTGTTCATTAATAATTATCACATGTAATTTGGCTTAAAAAGCGTTACGAACTTTAGCCTATTCAATTCATAAGAATATAGAAACAAATACAGTTCGAAAAATAATAATTAAATTAACTAATTAATAGTCATTGGCTTGTGGCAAAAATTAAAAATAAAAAATATACTTAATAGTAACAAACCAAAAAAGTTGGTCTTAAGTAGAACAAAAATAAGCAAATTAACAAACATGTGTATAGTTAGTAAGGAACAAAACGACAATGGTAAGACTGTTGTAATATATATAGAAGATGGTAATATATATAGAAGATGGTATATATATATATATAGATGGTAACTTGCGTATACATTACGAAACACATTAGCAAATTGAAATGCAATGAATCAAACCAATTCACATATTCCATTTGCAATAAAGTTACGTATATAAGGCAGACATCTACATCAACTGACACCACACACAGTGGACCAAAACACAGAAGAACGCTGATGAGGAAGGTTTAGTGGCCTTCGAAAACGGCTGGCTGTTCCGTTCAACTATGTGTTGTTGTCAGAATATTTACAACTAACTTTGATGTTATTTGTTCATTAATAATTATCACATGTAATTTGGCTTAAAAAGCGTTACGAACTTTAGCCTATTCAATTCATAAGAATATAAAGAGAGAATTGTTTTGAATAAATGAATCGGATTTAATTGAAAGTCGTAGTAAAAATTAATTAACAACATTTAAGATTTCTAATACCAACTCATCAAAATTCCTGCAATCAAATGCATCTAAAGATTTAGCAACGTAATATCTCTATAAAAAAAAACTCCGAAAGTATTGATAATTCATAAATTGAATACTATTGAAGTAAATGGTCACATATTCCAGAACAGTGTACCAAATGTCAGGTAGTTTTCATGTCAAAGGGAGAGAAGGCATCAAACACCAAAGCGGTGGAATTTAGAGCTACCAGTAAAAAGAATTATACTATATAACTATATATTCATGGAAATTGAAGGTGCGTTTAAAAACGTCCTTCCGTCGGCCACAATCAGCGCCCTGGAACGACTGAGAATCGATCAATAGAGTATTTACTTCATAGAACGTCTACTCAAGGAAAGAACAATCACAGCTATTATGATATCAGTGGCTGTCACCAAAAGCGAACGTTTAGGTACACCTCAGGGCGGGATAATCTCGCCTCTCCAATGGAATGTGGTTATAAATTAATTGCTCCGAAAATTGGACTCCGTACTCATTAAAACTGTGGCAACTGTAGCAATTATATATAGGTTCCCGTCGTTCCTACAAGGAGCATAGGACCTCAATATAATCCCTGAACTGCGCCAACGGCTTCACTTCTCCCCAACTTTTGCCACTGCGGTTTACTTCGGCCTCAATTTGTCTTCGCCATGTGTGAGCTGGGAGTCCCCTTCTTTAATTCCCTTGAGGGTTCCAATCTACGGCAATTCTAGCAATGTCGTTCGTGTGCCTTCTAAGGGTGTGGTCAATCCATCGCCATTTCCGTCTCTTTATTTCAATTGATAGAGATTGTTGGGTTGTTCTTCTCCACAGCATATGATTTGATATAGTTCTTGGCCAGAATACACGTAGGATCTTGCGAAGACAGCGGCTCAAAAAGGGTAGATTTCACATTCGCGTTAAATACAGCAAACTGTAGCAATTGCGGTTGCTGGAATTCATCTGTAAACTATCTCACAGAGACTGGAAGCAGCACTGGAAATGGTCGGTAAGTGGTGTCATTATAGCGGCCTCAGTGTCAATCCAACAAAAAGGGATATTTTGCTATTTACTAGGAAATACAAGATGTCATCGTTCTCACCACCCAAAATAAATGGTGTCCTCGTAGCACTGGGGATTGAAGCCCAAACTATTCCAGACAGTAAGTTCTTCTGGAAGGAAAACCTTAAAATAAGGTTAAAGAAAGCCATAACGACACTTTATGTTTGGAAAAATGACATAGTAACAAGTTTGGGGGCATAAACGGTAAATGAGTTGACTGACTACTAAAGCAAACATCAAGTCAAAACTTTTCTTTGATTTAATGGTTTTGTGGAAGGCCAAAAGCCAGCCAAAGTCCACAACTTTAATCGGCTTATTATACAAATGAATACACCTACACGACACTTTATACAATACTTATAACCGGTGCTATGAAATCAATACCAACCAAGGCAATATTAGCGATGCTAGGATCTCTCTCAGTAGATTTACTGGCGGAGAAGCAGCAAAATACCGCGCCATCAGACTAAACCTCACAGGTGGAAGAAACTCGAGGAATTTGGGACTTGCTGGCCTTGTAAAAAATACGAATTTCTTAACTGACTTAATAGAGAACACTCTGGTAAATAATTCCTCCATACCACCAGGAGATTTAATTGGGATGGTAGGAGAGGATGGTTCCAAGAGGGTACATATTAAAGAAATCGGGTTAAAAATGCGCTTGCGCTTGTACCAAGCCAAAAGTACAAGCAGAAAAAAATGCAGTAATTGTGGAGAAAATCACACCGCTAATTACAGAGGATGCCGTGTATATTCTTTCGTTAAACAGGCTATGGGTCAAAAATCTAAATTAGCTCCAGTTCAATCAGCAAATGCTTACTACGCCACTCTTCCTCAAACTAGACAACTAGTTACTTCACGTGTATCGTATGCCGATGCTGCTAAGACTAGTTCTATTCCCACACAAAATGTTCCACCGCCAAGTAATTCAACGAATGCAAACTCTAGCTTTAACTTTAGTCGTCTTGAAGCTACTATTGAGAATCTGGTGCTAACTATAAACAACTTTACAACAAATATGACTAGCATGATGCAAGAAATGCTGAGAATGCAGAATACTCTGCTTCAAGCATTACTCAACAAACCATGAACACGTTAAAACTATGCTTCTGGAACGCAAACGGCATTCGCCAACATAAAAATGAACTTGAGCACTTCCTCACGGAAAAAAGTATTGATATAATGTTGGTCTCTGAGACTCACTTGACTTCGAGAAGCTGCTTTAAAATAAATGGTTGCACTCTATATGATTCAAAGGACCCGAGAGGGAGAGCATGCGGTGGATCAGCAATTCTAATTAAGTCAAGACTCAAGCACTATATCCTTGAGAACGTTAGTAAAGAATATATGCAAGCTACGAAAATTTTCGTAGAAAATTTTTGTGCGAATTTCGTGATATCATCAATTTACTCACCTCCCAGATTTTCAGTTACCGAAGATCAGTATGAGAAGTTCTACAAATCGCTTGGATCTTGTTTCGTGGCAGCTGGTGACTACAATGCAAAACATACGTACTGGGGCTCGCGTCTTGTTACACCTAGAGGTAGAGCGTTGTTTAATACAATTTCAAAAATGGGCTTAGATATCATTTCGAGTGGGGAGCCTACTTACTGGCCTACTGACGTAAGAAAAATTCCAGATGTTATAGATTTTGGCGTCACGAAAAATATCCATAGGGACTTAATTCACGTAGAGGGCTCTCTAGATCTGTCCTCCGATCACTCTCCCACAATAGTTACAATTTTCAACCCACTAAGGAGCGATTTAACTAAATCATATGCGAAAACGATTAATAGGGTGAACTGGCTAGGATTCATAAAATATATTAGTAGTCACTGCGTAGAAAACATTCAGCTAAGATCACCTGATGATATTGAATTTAATATTGCCAATCTTAACGAATACATTAAACAGGCTGCTGAACATGCCACTACTTCCTATCCGCAGACTGGCTTTAATATAATTTATTCTACGGAAATTGAACGTCTTGTATGTGAAAAAAGGAGAGCACGAAGAGAATGGCTACAACACAGATCACCCCTAAATAAAATCAGACTTAAAGAATGTACTAAACGACTCAAACAGCTGCTACCGTCGGAAAAGACTGCATTACTGGAAAAGTATTTAGAAGGTCTTGATGTAACGTCAACATCTAATTACTATTTATGGCGCGCTACTAGAAATCTTAAAAGACCCGTTGATCTCAAATCACCATTGCGTACTTCGACCGGAGGCTGGGCAAGAAGCGATAGTGAGAAAGGTAACTTATTTTCTGAGCATTTAAAATCTGTATTCACTCCCAATTCATGTACGGGTGCTGCCGGATTACCGAGTGTAGTATCTCTACCCCCCGTCCCTTAAGGTTTAAGATGCGTGAGCTACAAAAAATAGTTGCTGAACTCGACCCGAAAAAAGCTACAGGTATTGATGGCATTAGTAACAAGATGCTGATGAACTTGCCTCATATTGCAATAAGAATCTTGCTATTTATTTTTAATGCCATATTACGAATGCAGTATTTTCCACATAACTGGAAACTTGCCAAGATTAAAATGATTACAAAGCCAGGCAAAGATTTACCAAGGCTGAGTCATATAGGCCTATAAGCTTACTTTCAACAATTTCAAAGCTTTTCGAAAAGCTGCTCATGACTAAATTGTCCACAATTTTAGCTGATAGTGGGTGCATCCAGGACCATAAATTTGGCTTTAGAAGTCAGCATAGCACTATTGAGCAAACGCATAGATTGGTTCAAGTTGTAAGGAGGACATTTGAAGAAAAAAAGTATTGTTCCGCCCTTTTTATTGATGTTTCTCAGGCATTTGATAAAGTATGGCATGAAGGCCTAGTTTTAAAATTGAAGACATACCTACCAATAAACATACAAAAGCTTTTGGAAAGTTATATTGTTGATAGGAAGTTTACTGTTGTGGAAGGAGACTTCATGAGTGTGCCCGAATCTATATCTTCTGGTGTGCCAAAGGGCAGTATTCTGGGGCCAGTATTGTATCTAATATATACTTGTGATATGCCTGTGAGCAATAACATCCACACTTCTACATTTGCCGATGATACAGCCTGTTTGAGTATTCACAAAAACCCTGATGAGGCATCCCGCAATCTCCAAGCACACATTACCCAGCTTGAAATATGGTTGAACTTATGGAGAATTAAAGTCAATGAACAAAAGTGTGTTCATATAACGTTTACCCTAAGAAAAGATACCTGTTCCCCCATTCGAATCAACAATCAAAATATTCCTCAACATTCTCAAGTGAAATACCTTTTCATACACCTTGATCGAAGGCTTACATGGAAATATCATATTGACTCTAAGTTAACCCAAATGAAACTTAAATTAACTCAAATATATTGGTTAATTGGAAGAAATTCAACACTCAGCCTAGACTGCAAACTTTTGATATACAAGTCGCTTTTGAAGCCAATATGGTGCTATGGAATTCAGCTATGGGGCACTGCTTCAGCTTCAAATATTGAGAAAAATCCAACGAAATCAAAACAAAATTTTACGTTTGATAACATCGGCTCCATGGTACATTAAAAATTCAAATATACATCGTGATTTAAATATGCCACTAGTGAGTGAAGAAATTTCAAAATACACAGGCAAATATTTAACAAAACTCGAGTCACATCCTAATCCGCTTGCCCGTAATATTTTGAGCTTTACTGGACACATCCGCCTAAAAAAGAGGGACACAAGGGCTCTTATACTCAACACTCCAGATGGGACTGCTTAAAAATACTTCTTTTTTTTTTCCTTTTTGATTATCACTACTTACATATGTATTATTTATAACTATCACTAAGTTTATGGCCGATACTGGTCGGGCTAATAATTATATTTAGATTTAAGATTTGATTACTTATTGTTAGTTCATTTTTGAAGATACAATAAATAAATATATATATGAAAAAAAAAAAAAAATAATACTTTACTTGTTTTAATTTTTCTCAAACGAAAATAGCATTAATTGAAAAAAATTCTCGTTTTGTAATTTTATTTTGCAATGCTTATAATTGTTATCACCAATTTGGTAAAAGGTGCAAAATTTAATATTTTTTAATTGATTCAAGTATTTTGTTGATTTAAAAATAAAATTTAAAGTTTGTTTTTACTGTGTATGGTACACATAATATAGTGACTAAGTCCTAAAGGTATCCAAGTTCCTTTTTAATGCGTTATTTTTTATATGATGACTTTAGTGGACCTACTCTCGTCTAATTTCTCCCGACGACTTTAAAGAATATTAAACTAAATAATTATGGAAATAATGAAGAAATTTAAAAGAAGAGTAGTACAAGTCTGTATAAAAAAAATTATCAAAAATCGTTGTAACAAGCAGAAAATACAATATTCTTTTTCAATTCAAAAGTTTGCTAGATTCACAGAAAATTATACGGCCCTGTTCTGTAAACCGATCGATTTGAAATCGCACGATTTTAGAAAACTAACTCCGACAATAGAAATATTTTTTTTTTAATTTTTGTTTATATAGATTCTCAAATATCATATCTGAAAATAGTTCTTTCTGCCACAAAAAAAACAGACTTCAATGCAAAGATCTGATAGAACAAGATAAGAAGAAGTACGTAAAATATAAAATTAAATTTTAATGGGCGTACTTCCGCCCATTTTTTAAATGCAAGATTGTGTGTTTTCGGGGCTTAGGGTGTGTGTTAAGTTTTGTTTGTTTTAGAACAAGATAAGTAGAACCACGTAAAATAAAATATTAAATTTTAAAGGGCGTGACTCCGCCCATTTTTTAAATAAACGATTTTGTCTATTTTATAGAGCTCAATTTGTATGGTATGTTGCCCAAAAAATCGGTTAAGTAGAACTGCGTGAAATATTATAATAAATTTTAATGGGCGTAACTCCGCCCATTTTTTTGAACTTTAAAATTGTGTAAGTAGAAGAACCAAATGTGTTTTATAGGTTTCGCAGCAATCAAATAAGTAAAATATCATAAAATTATATTAACAAAAAATCGTGGGCGTGTCCCTGCCCCACATTTTTACAATGGGAAGCTATACCCTCTCAGACAACAAAAAATACTATGAAGTAACACACCTAAAAAAATTGAGACAAATTGTTAACCTCCTCCTTTTTTTTGAAGTGGGTTAAAAAATTAGCGTGTATGATTTTAAACACGTCTGCAGGACCATTATTAATATTTTGAAGACGCGAAATTTACTCGGATTCGGCTTAGAGAACAGGGCCGATAGATTTCAGTTAGCATTGAAGCAAAACTTCACTGAAATAAGGAAATGCTGAACAAAGCAAATGCAACCGATAAAACATTTTTGCACGAAATTAAAAAAAAGCAACTGAAATTCTTCAAGAGCAGGAAATTTTACTAAATAAAAATAAAACCTAAAGAAGAAATATGCAAAAAGTAGAAAATTTGTAAATTTAGAAATGACAACGCAGAAATTTTTTTAGGAAAAATAAAGCATAAAAAGGGAACTTTAAAAATAGATATAAAGCTTTACGATTGTTGCAATCATTGAGTATTTTATAAATTTAAAATTCTCAGGGCTAATAAATCAAAGGGTCTACTCTGTAATTCGAAACGAAAGCAAATGCTTTCGAATTGTAATGTTAATAATATACAAATTCGAAAGCATTTTCTTTAGTTTCGAAATACCGAGTAGACCCCCAGAACAAGTTAATCTCTATTTTTGGTTTAAACTAACAAACCTCTAAATCAATACAGTATTTAAACCATTGGGCGTTTAAACTACCCATACAGGCCATATGTTTTTGTTACTTACAGACCATATGTTTTGCATTAAAAGAGCAGTCAACTTTTTTCCAAGTCTCGTATTTTTTCTTGAGACATTGTTCGACCGGTTTTGTTACGCTCTATTATTCTTTTATACTATTCTACTTCGCCAAGCATAAATATAATTCCTTTCTCAGTAAAATTTGCCGACCTTTAATTAACTTTTTTTTTACATTTTTGATTGTGCTGCCACAATATTATTTTTTAAACTACACTTAAGATATCGAGTTCTTTTTTCGATTTTATCGTAAGCGACATGTTATCGGAAATATACTTTTTATTGAAATTAAAATTTTGTGGTCCTACACATAGTTTAGAATTATCAAAATGGAAAAATTGTTGATAAATTTTAATATACAGGCTGTACAATTTTATCGTAAGCGACAATTTACGTACAAAAACAAATTTGAATATTTTTTTTTATTTCTTGGAAGAAATATCTTAGTATATATTGATGGTAGTTTATATCAAAGTATATTTGAGGGTGGCGTTGGCTGAAGTAGTAAGCACGTTGACTACAAAACCGAAGGTCCTGGGTTCTAAACCTGTATCCGACAGTCATTAAATAACAACACCACGCATTTTTCTGATGTGCATTAGTGTGTCCTTTGTATCAGTTGTTGTGGGAAAAGTTCCAGTGATACAGGCATAAGGCACTGGTCACTAAAAACTATACCGACTTCATCAGATACTAATCATAATGTAACATCAGAGCGCCCTCCTTCGTTGTGTAGCAGAATCATCGGCGAAGCAAAATAACCAATATAATGGCTACAAGACACAGCTTCAAAAATTTAATATGCCTCATTTAATATCAGAGAGGCGCTGCAACACTGCATTATTAAAAACGTGCGAAAAAGCAGAGTTGTAAAAGAATGAAGCTTTCCTCTACCTCTTCCTTCACCACCTGTCTTCTCTCTCACTATCCCTTTCCTAAAGAAGGTAACACCTAGTAATAGGCATTAATTGCCTGAGTGTTACTTCTCCTTAAAAAAAAAAAAAAAAAAAAAAAAAATTTAATATTTTAAAAAAACCATCTCCTGAAAAGTTTAATTTTTGTCGCTTACGATAAAATCGAAAATAAGGCTCGATACGGTTCACTGATTTACTCCTTTTGAGTTTAAACTACATATAAATTTGAGTTTAGTTGAACTAAACCATCGTTTAAACTTTGACTGATTTATTAGCTCTATTGGACTTATTAAATCACATTGTTCATAATGAGAAAATAATTATTTTTTTTTAAGATTTCTCTTCTGCGGAGTCAAGCGCTCACCCCTATTGTTCTTTCCCTTTTGTACTGCGTTCAAGTTCAAAAACTTTAACATTTTTTTTATTAACTTCACTGTCTCTATTTTTAACACTTTTTGTAGCATTCGCTGCTTTGTTTTATTGCTTATTATTTATTTTATTTTTTTAACTGAAGTGTTTTGAATTTTTCTGCTAAGAGTTTTTTTTGTGTTTGTCAGAGCATTTTTAATGGGTTTAGAGAACAAAACCACCACACGCAAGTTTTTAAAGTGCGGGACGGAAACTCTTTGAACATTTTTATGTTTTCAAAAGTTTTTCTGCTAGTGTGTGTGTTTTTTTTTTTTTGTTAAATAAGAACTTGATTTGTTTCATAAAAAAAATTATTTTTCATATTTAAAAGAAACATTATTTCATTTTTCTACACACATTAAAATAAATTGCCACCACTTTAAAATGTCAAATTGTTGACTCAAAAAAAAAAACTCCATTTAACTTTGCACTCTACTTATTTATGTAAAATTTTACAAGCTTTGACTTTTAAATGGCTGTAAAGCCGTCAGTTATTTGTATTTACTTACAATTACACAATTGTTTATTTAAATATTTCAGTTATTTTGTTGGTTATGAAATCACTTTCAAAAACTCGTTACAACAAAGTAACGAATTTTTAATATTTTTTTTTTATAATACGAGTAATTGCAAGAAAACGTATCCAGCCATTGTGTCATGAGACAGATCGTGTTATTGTTTTAGAAATTAAAGCATTTAGATAAATTGTTTTATTTTCCATCAACAAATTAAATATTAGTTTTGCTCAAATTCGCAGAAACTTAAGCGAAACTATTTGTTTTGAGTTAAACAAATTTGACTTGTGGAGAATTAAAGGCAGTTTTCATTTTATTTATTATATTTGTTAACCTGTGCAATTTTTTTTAATATTTTTTTTACTCAAACTTTTTCTGCCCCTATTGTGTATGTGTCTACATTAAGGCGCAAAGTAGTCGTTACTTTCATCATTGCGATGTCAATCCTTAACAATAATAACAATTGCGTCATCAAATTACCAATCGGCATAAATCTTATAACAAACATGCACCAGAGCAGAAACTTATTTTGGCAATGTGATGACAACTTGTCATCAATATAGCAACTATTTTATATACACATAAAAAAAAGTATTCACCAATTAATGTTTTCAATTAAGAATTGAATTGATTCAGTTGTCGTTTTTGTTGCTTCAGAAAAGTGTTTTTATTGTTGATCAGCTCTGCCCGCGGCTTTGCCCGCTCGGCTAAATACATATGATGCAAAAGTAAAAATAAATACATAATACCATTTACTGTGCATACTATTTGGGCATATAGGGTTTTTGTACCACTTTCCAAATTTTCAAAGTTCAATTGCTCTTCCACATCCAAAGATGGTTTACAAGATAAAAATCATCATTATGGAAAATAACCCTCAAAAATAAAAATATCGCCAAAATGGCCAAAAATCGCGACAAATTGAAATCCCGTGTCAAAAATCCCACCCATGCTCCTTGCTTGGTTCTAGTTTTAAACAATAGATAAAGAGTGTTTGTTCCTTTAAATGCAGATGCATCTATGATTTGCCTTTCATAAATATCCTTTAGATAGTTTTAGAGAGGAAATAATTCCCCCATCTCCTTAGCCCTTTCTTAGTTCCTGTTTTAAAAATATATAAAACGTGTGTGTCCTTTTATATGTAGATTTATCTTTGTTTTGAACTTCATAAAATTCGGTTGTTTAGTTTCGCCGAGGCAGAAATTGCCCCGCCCCCTATTTCGTCCTAGTTCTAAAACATTTAAAGCCTGGGTGTCCTTATAGATGCAGATGTATCTACATTTTAATTTTCATAAATTCTGTTAGACAGTTTCGGAGGGCAGATATGGGCTCCCACCGGGTCTCGGTCCTTCTTTAACAAAATGTGTAACTCATGTGTTCCTTCAGGTGCAAATATGTTATAAATTTCATAAAAATGGGCTGGGTAGTTTCGGAGGGCACATATTCCCCCCTCTGCTCTTGGTCCTACTTTAAAAAACTATATATAACTATATAACCCATGTTTTCTTTCAGACGTAGATCTAACTATTTTATCAATTTCATAAAAATCGGCTTAGACGTTTAGCCCATAAAGCGTAACAAACAAAGAAACTTGCTTTTGCATTTGACCATTTGGACGGACAGACGCATTTCAGGGCGGACAGCCGGACTGGTGGCCGACAGACATACTGCAGGGCGAAGAGTGTACTCCCGTTAATAGGGTTCTTTTTTTTTTTTTTTTTGTTGAGTACCAAATGGCACAAAAGATCCACTAAGTATTGCATTGCCGGTCTATGGGCCAGATTTTCCCCCCTATTCTATTTGAGTTCAAACCTCGAAAACTCTATTTATAATAGATCTCTGCTAAAGCTTACAGTACCACAACAAAATGTTAACAACTTTAAGGGAAAATGCGTGTTAGGAGGCTCAATTCTAAATTTTTATGAAACAATTTTTTTAAATCGAATCGGTACTTCCATAGAGCAATCGAAAAGTAGTATATAACCACTCCTTGATGATACAAAATTGCTCTAATTATTTTTTGTCAGTACTTACCATTCCTTATTGTTTCCCGTATTATTTTTCTTTTTCAACCAACAAAAAATTAAGGCAAAAAAAAAGAACAAAAATTCTGAATTAAAATTCCCCGGTTTCTAGTTCCATTATTTTTAAAAAATTATTTGCAAACTTTCAGGTAAAATAAAACCACTAGAAATAAAATATCTGACTTCGAAAATTCGGAATTCTCTCTTATTTTTTTTTATTTCTCGCAACATTTGTTTAGAATAGGGAGATTTTAATCTCGAAAAAATTTTCTGCGAATTATTTCCCGGGAAATATTTAGAATTGGACTAATATAGATATCTTGTAAGTTTAGCTAGTATGTATAAATAATTACATTTCATTCGTTTATATCAGCTACGTCCAAACACACATACCGTGATATTTGCATTTGAAGTAAACAGCTTTGAGAGCTCTTAAACTTGTACTTGTTTCTTTGCAAAATACTCGTAAGAGCAAGCATTGTCGCCGAGATCTGGGGGGTTACTCTCTATTACGATGCGAAAGAAAAATGGTACGAAATCGCTCGATTGGTACTCTCTAATGCGTTTGCGCATTTACCTTTCGCATCTTTTATTTTCCGTTTCGCAAGTCTGGTATCACCGTACTCTACAATGCGAAAGCGCCTGTCAAAATCGCTCGATAAGCGCAAATATCTTGCGTTAGCTAAATACTAGAGTTTCTACGCGGGAAAAAAATCCCGGGAATTCCCGGGAATTATTTTTTTGCAAGTCCCGGGAAATTTTCAACGGGAATTTTCGGGAATTTAATATATCGGTTATTGGAATTGGCTTTTTTTACATTGCTGTTCGTTGTTTCATTACTTAAAAATACAACTCTGTAACGATGCATAATATGTATAAGCATGTAAACAGATGTAATAGAGGCTTCCGATGTGAATCCAACAACTTCCAGCGTTACGAAATATTTTTAACTTATGAAGTCTTTATAGAAAAAAGTATCTAGATTGGCAGATATAGATTGGCAGATCTAGATGGAATTTTCATCCATGCTTAACTCAAAGCATATGATGTTTTTGATTAGTTTTTTTTGAATATTGTTCTTGATGAAATTAATGAATAAAGTTGTTTTGTTTTTGATTTGAATGTTCACAGAAAAAAGTATTCACCAATTAATGTTTTCAATTAAGAATTTAATTGATTTAATTTAATTGAATCAATTATTAATTAATTTGAGTGGAAAAACTTAATTAATATTATAAAATTGTTTATAGGTCAAAATTTAGTTAATTTTTTAATTGATATTACAAATATTTTAATAGATATTACAAAATTATTCATATTACTTTTCTTTGTGTTGTATACTTTTTCATAAAATTATATTTTTTATTGACGTCATTTAATTAAATTCATATGTATTTGAAAATCCCGGGAATTCCCGGGAATAAAACATTTTACTTCCCGGTTCCCGGGAATTGAAAAAGTCCGGGAAATTAGAAACCCTACTAAATACCAAAGGCAAAGTGAGAAAAACATGTAAATACGTTAAAAAAAAATATTTATATATTGACTGTCTTATGCATAAAAAATATTTTTGTTTTATAAGAGGTTTATTAAACTAATTTTCTATGGAAATTTGACTAATAAACCTTTTATAAAACCAAAACATTTATATTTAAATCGTAGTTTTTAGGGAAAATGCAAAAAAAAATTAAAAACAAAACAACGGCAGTTTGAAATTTTAGTGGATTGCATGTGAGCAAATGGCAAATAAGCCGCAAATAATTTGTGGACAAAATTGACAGACGGCCTAAATTCTAATGGACCTCCTGTAAGGGATATAGCTGGTTGTTTATAATGAAATGTGACACTAATAGTACTTATAATATTACACATGTATGTTTGTATGTATGTATTCATATTTGATTTTAAAAATCACACCAAGTGAAAATGCGTAAAAATAAATTAAGCATTTCCAGCACAGGTGATGGTCCATCTAAGTTTTGTATTTTCTCAATCGCTACGTAGAGCTGTTTTAAGCGACGGGACATTGACTGCTGCTATATTCCTAAGGTATGGTCCTGGCCAATTTGATGTTGGTATCCAGCTTGGCCAAGTAATTTTAAGGCAGCGGCTAGTTTTATAAACTTTTAGCTGGTGTTGAACAGCGTTTAGAACATACAGAAACGCAAAATTTGTACAAAGTTAAAATAAAGCAATATGTATTTAATAACATATTCCGCTAGATTTTTTCTTACCTGCGGTCATTTAAGGAAAGTATACCGGAACTATCTCTTAAGCTTAAATTAGAAGTGACATACCCATAATGCCATAGCCATAACCAAACCAAAATTTAATTGGTTTCTATGGTGACAGTTATGGCTTTAAGGTTGTTTTCTATGGCTATGGTTATGTCACGTCTAATTGAACCTTTAAGACTCGTCTTGCAACTCGTTATACATGGACGTTTTCTTCATAAAACCATAACGCTACAGAATCCATAACTTTATTTTCAATTAAAAGCTGTTACACTTCACTTTTTCTTAAATTTTGATTTTAACTGTCGTTTTTTTATACATATTTTGACATTTCAGTACTGCCAACCTTTGCCATATTTTCTTTTGCAATGTTCGTGTTGCCACTTTTTCAAGCAATTTTGCGAAAGGTTTTGCGAAAGTAATAGAGAGTACCAAATTTGCATATCAACGCATTTAGCTTTCGCATCGTAATTGCTTTCGCATCGCAATAGAGAGTAACCCCCCTGGTTGGCTGTTGTGCTCTCGTCGTTGTGAAAGCACAAAAAGCTCTTTAATAAAGTTTTCACATTATGCATATGGCTTGGACGTAGCTGGTTTATATAAAAATATTTTGGAAATTCTTAAACATTTTATACGATATTCTTAAACAAATAAATGAGAACAAAATTTCAACAAACAAAAATTTATTTATCTTGTTTTAAAATTTCACATCAAACAATTTTTGTGTGGAATGGCCCATAATCTCTTTAATAACTGAAATCTCCCAAGACATTTGAAATAAATTATTGTTTTTGCATTGCAAGCAATTTTAAAAAAATTGAGGAGGAAAAAAAGAAACTGCACTTTACTTAATGCATTTTGCATCAGCAACAGGCGTTTGAATTCAACGTTTTTTTTTTTTTGCTCTTCGTCTTTCTTTCTCTGTAAATTGTCTTTCTACGTATTTTTATTTACTTTTTTTATTGCATGTATTATTTTTACTTTATATGACACTATGCTAATTGAAAAAAAATCCACATAAAAATAGAAATTATAAAATAATAAAAAAAATATCTACAAGATTTCCATACTCGCAAGGAGAACGAATAAATGAATGAATCAAATGTTTTTAAGTCTTTAAATATTAAGTTGGTTTTATTTTTCATAAAAAGTCACGCTACAGTTAAGGTAAAGTGTGTTGAGTTTGTTGAGCTACACAAAAATACTGGCATTTCAATTTAATATTTAACAACTGATTTTTTTTGGGGTGTTTGACAATCTAATAAAAAAGTAGTAGAGTCTTTAAATTGTTATAAGCCATTGATTGAAGAAAAGTAACAATACGAGAGGAACTACATATTTATATTTCGGGAACTGGTAACACTAATGTCAAGAGCTAAAATCTGGCAACACCATAATAAAGTATTTGACATTTTTGTAGCATGAATGTACTCACAAGGTTTTGATGTACGAGTGCAATTCGTTTTGTTTACAGTGAGTTCAAAAAATGAATTTGAAAAAAAAAATATTTAAATTTCTAGAGAAGGTTTTCATTTGATTATTTTTCACAAATTTCGACGTGGATTATCTTAACAAGAATGTGTCGATGAACTCAGTTCTTTGTATGGCGATAAAGCACCATCAAAAACTACAGTATATCCCTGGTATGGTGAATTCAATCGTGATCGTAGTTACGTCGCCGACGAATTCCGTGAAGGTCGTCCGATATCGGTTGTTGTGCCACAAAACATCGCTGCAGTCCGTGGAATGATAAAGCAAGATCGTCATGTGACATATTGTGCGATAGAGGCATCATTGCACATTAGTTCCACTTCAATACACTCGATTTGATTTTGTTCTCGTTGGATACCCCATAATTTATCAATTGTTCTATAAAATTCTCGCATCAAATGGTGCAAGGAAATGACTAAAAAGTTTAACAACCGTGGTGCTTGAAAAGACTTGTATAAAATCGTGACAGGTGACGAATCATGGAAACCAAACAGCAATCGACCGTGTGGGTATCAGAGAACAGCAATGAGTAGTTAAAAACTGAGTAGAGCTGAATCATGACTTATAATTTCTTGTACTTCTGCGCACACATACTTATTGCAATGTTGTCTATGAATCATATTCACTCGAAAGTTTGAAGTGTGCATCGAACTCATACTTAGTAACATTATGACGTTGTTGATTTCGGCTGTCAATGCCTATGGACGATGCAAAATAAGCATGATTGACAATGCGAACTTCGCATACGAAGGTTATGAGGTTATGTGTTTCTCTGTTGCTTTTTTTTTGTACGAATTGAAAAGCAGCGCTATTTACTACTATTGTATACTACTTGCAAACTATTTAATGACTAAACTTTTAAATAAACATACATAAGTTGAGTGAGCTGAATCAATGTGAGTAATATAAGTATTTTCCTGAAATTCGAAATCAAACTGTGGTGATTTATAAGTGTGAGTGTGGTATGACTATGATGTCGATGTCGCATTCATCAGAGTAGTTGAGTTGAAATGATGTCTACTCAATAATATTTAAAATATGATTCGTACCCGGTCACTGCTGGGTATACCAACATGAGCTTAATCCAACAAAACTGATTCATGGAAGAAGCACAGCGAAGCAAATGGTCGCCTGTTTCTTCGGCCGAATGGGTCATGTGGCCACTGTTCCGCTTGAGCAACGTAGAACTTTCAATTCGGAGTGGCAGACGAAACATTCTTCATCATGATAATGGGAGGTCTCACATATTTTGTGAAACAAGCAAATTTTTGAGCAGCCAAGACTTGGCACCCAATGACTTTTTCTTTTTCTCGAATATCAATGGTAAACTGCGAGGTAAACGATTTACGAGTACGAGCTCCGCAGAAGCAGTTTAAGCGTTTAAAAGCCATGTTTTGGTGGTGTCTCAAGGGGAATGGAAAAACTGCTATGACAAATGGTTTGAACGAATGCAAAAGTGTATTGAACATCAAGGGGAATATTTCGAAAAACAAATATAAGTAGCAGTATAAATAACCAATATACATACTTTGCAATTTTACTGCACGCGACCCACTGTTCGTAGACCAAATACACAACATATAATACATACTTAGGGTATTCAAATGGCACTCGTAAATTAACACGTTTTAATGTATCAAAACGAAAAGATATGACTGCTGTGAGCAAACGCTCAAAATTTACAATTATAAATATTTTACTTATTTGTATTTTGGTTTTAGCACCTTTGTACATTACTCTCTCTCTCTCTCTTTTCCTCTCTCAATTCCTTTCAATGTCTTATTACTTTATGATTTTTTTGTTTGAGCCACAACAACAATTTTTTTAAACTACGCTAAAATGTTAAGACATTATGACACTTAGGACACTTAAGACACTGGTGTGAATACCCCAACTGTTTGTTGCTAAACGCTAGACAAACTGAATTTTTATTTGTCTGTCTATAAAGTATTATTTTCTTTTAAAAGCAAAACAAAAAGCAAGATAATACTTCAACTCAAGAAAGTGCATAATTGCCCATCCATCCGTCCGTCTGTCCATTTGCCTGTCAGTTAAAACAACACATGGCGCATGGGGCAAAGGCAACCGAAATGAATGAGAGAGTCTTTGGTTGCATAAATGCAAGTGCATTGTGCAAAGAAAATATATTGAGGAAATGATTTGTTTACAATACACTTGACTTAAAAGTCAAATTACAAATTTGTTAAAACGCAAAAAACAAAAATAATTCAAACGTGGTGCACAACTTTGAAACAATAAATAAGACAAATGGATTTATTGTTTCATTCAAATGGATTGCAAATCATCGTGAAAAAAAATAATAGAAAGATAATCGACTATTTATAGTGCCTGGTATTTCTATTTTCATTATTATTTAAAAACTATGATTTATGCCAAGAAAATTTTGTTTTTTTATATGTATTATATAAAACGTAAAAACTTTAATTTACCAAAAAAATCTTATCTGTAAAATAACCGACCTTTTTGGGGCTTACTTTGTGTGTAAGTGTTAAAAAAATTATTGAAAACATATTTCCGTTCATGTTTACATGTAACATGTTACGAGGGTAGCCCTTTGGGGCAAGAAATGTCTTTCTAGTGGGATGTTATTAAATCATTTAAAGAAACCTTTATAAAGCAAAATTCGGTCTCGGTACTCGTTGGAAGACGAAGATAAAACATCAAAATTTATATTTTTCTAGGCCATGACCTTTTTTGCTATTTAAAATATACCTTCTTTCTTATCTTTATTCTTGATATTAAGTTCAAAAGCTTTGCAACTAATGACTTTTAACAAAGCGGCATTCCCAACCTTGAATGTTGAGGTTAAGCTGCACAGTGGTGCATGCTATCGTATTGTTTTGAAACCGCCTTCATTTTTTTCTTGCTAATTTCTCACGAGCTTTGACAAAGTAAATGAACTTATATTATTTTATCATTTAGCAAGTAGATGCCACCTTTTATTAATTATTTTGTCACGTAATTTGATCCAACTTTTTTTCTTCGAATTGCTTTCAAATGTTAGACTTTGTACTTTGAAATTTAATGTTAAAAATTTTATAAAAAGAAAATGATAAGAATTAATTTACTCACATATGTAGACATAAGTACATGTACAGATATGTATGTGTGTCTGTACAAATATGTATGTATATATACAACTGCTTATAAATAATTTTCGTACGAGTCATTTGAAGATTTGTAAGCGGACAAATTTGATAGTTAAAAAATATGTTTAATATATTTTTATAACTAGTTAGTTTGGTATTGTAAGTGTAATTCAAACCCGAGGACTGAAACGCGAGGAAAAACGGAAATAGGTCTTTTCACCACGAAAACAAACATCCTATTTTCCAGAGAAAGACTATTGCCTTAGCCGACAGGATTACATATTTGGGAGTGTTCCTAGATCGGGAACTGTTGTGGAGACATCACATAGAGGAAAGAGTCAAGAAGGCTAACTCGTGCTGGTCTCTCTGCAGAAGGGCCATTGGGTCCAGATGGGGACTTAGCCTATAGCGACACACTGGCTCTATAGGAGTTCTAACATACGCATCGGTAGTATGGTAGAGGTCAACAGGTAGAAAGTGCAACAATAAAGTTTTGGAGAACGTTCAACGAATGTGCTGCTCAGGTATAAGTGGTGCTATGAGAACTACATTCACCAGGGCATTGGAGACTATTCTTTATGTCCCACCTATAGACATTCGTATTAGATATGAAGCAGCTCTTGCTACAAAACGTCTGCAAGTGAGGGGGGAATGGATCAAACAAGACAACATTCCACACAATCAGAACATATAGACGTCACTGAACGGATACTACGATCAGACTTTGGAAAAGTCAGACCGGTTACGTGAGACGCGACATTGATTCCAGAAAAACACTGCTGGGTCAATCGAACCCTGGAACAAACATTTGTAGGAGTTTGCTGCTACACGGATGGCTCGAAGTAAGGGGAAAGAACTGGCCTAAGTTTCTTCATAGAGTAACCTGAGACCGAGATTTACTTCCACTTGCCTGAGCATAAACAGTCTTCCAGGCGGAGGTTCGTGCTATCACGGAGGCTTTAAAATGGATCAGTGTGAATATTAGACCCACAGAGGTCAATTAGGACAATCACAACCGAAAGAGCAAACTCTAGGACCGCTTTAGATTATAAAAATGTGATAAACGATTAGGCGGTACCTGGCAATATTCTTGTCTTGTATGGATGCCGGCCCACTAGGGCGTAACCGGAAATAAACGTGCCAATGAACTGGCGAAAAAGGCCAGAACGTTACGGACAGTAACTCTAACTAAAGCGAAACTTGCAAAGCAACAAAGATTGAGTTACAAAATTGTGCGAAGATGGCCCACAGAACACAATGGAATTGTGATACTGTAGGCAAACTAACCAAGGTTCCTTGGGGGTGACCCGGGCGAAGAAATAACAAGGGGACTGTTGAAACTAAACAAGCCGAGCGCTAATATACAAGGGCATTTGTATCGGATTGGAGCCAAGAATGACAATGAATGCACGGCATGCATGGTGGCCATGGAGACAATGGAGCACTTCCTTTGTCATTGCCCAGCTTTCGCCCAGCCGAGATCCCTTTATTTTGGGGATAACACCTTACCGGACATTACCCACCTTAGAGGTATTGACTGGAAAAGCTTAAACGATACTGAGTTCCTATAAAGGTGGGGTTCGTTAGTTAACTTATATGAGAGCGCACAACAGGCCTTTACTGTCTTATGTGTATGTCCCGGACATGAGCGTAATGGCTCCTCTTTTCAACCTAACCTAACCTAGCCTAAACCCGATGCCAAACGCGATATTCCATATGGAACGAAATTTAAATATTTTTAAATTTTAACGAGACCTTTTGTTATTGCCTTTGAAATCTTTAATTTTTCCCAGTAGCTATTTTTTTGTTATCGACTGTATATATGTCTGTTATCGCAAGAATTCACACAGCTTGTCCACTTAATATAATTTCACCTTATTTTTTTAATATTTATTGACTTTGACAAATAAATTAAATGCATTCTCTCTGGAATTGAAATGTTCTTTTTTTTTTGAACATTGATTTGGCACTAAGCCCAGGTGGCCGACGTGTTAAGAATTAACACGATATTGAAAATTAAAAAAAAAGGTAAAAAAAAGAAGTAAAGAAGACATTTAATTCTGTTTCAAGTAGTTTATGATGTAAAATCATTTGTTTGGTTAACGATTCTCAAATGGCACTAATAGAACTCTGAGATTCCGTACGTATGAGTACGACCCCCGATTCAGTGTAGATCATTTCTAAGGCATATCTGAACAGACCAAAATAGTTTTATTTTAAATGCAAATATGCTTTCAAGGCAACTGGTTCAGGTTTTTTTATTTGCTGATTTTTATCAATATTTATTTGTTCACAGATGACATTTCTGTGAATGCAATTAAGTATACATATCGTCATATAAAATTGAAACGGGCATAAGTTACATTTAAAGTATAAGTTGTAGTATCTCAGTAGTGTCTTGAAATTTAATAAATTCGATATTTTTAGGCAGTTAAGTGTAAAAATGTTGAAGTAGATGCATGTTAATCAATTACAGCATATCAATCGAGAAGACAATTTTTAATTTTTTGTAAGCTTAACCTTTTTTGATTTTCTATAACGATATGTACATATAATTTATTATTCCATTATTAAATATGCTTCATATGCAATTCGCTCGCTAATGCACTTCGTTATGTTTTTTTTTTATTATTAATTTCTGGCATAAATTTATGCAAATTTATTGATTTGCATGAAATTTATATGTAAGTGTGAACATGAAGCTGCAATTATTTAACAATAATGCTTGTCTAATTTAAAACGTCGTCAATAACAACAACAACAACAACAACAACAAATGCATTTAACAAACTCAAGTAGCCAAAAGCGTTTGTACAATAAGTACTATTAGCGAAAAATTTATGAAAATATTAAATAGTTAGTCAACGAAAAGTGTTTGATTGTGTATACATTTAAGAAAATTTAAAGTTCAAGTTAAATAAATACATATACGTAGTTGACTTGATATATAAAAATATACGAGGCCAGCTCCGGCAGTATTCGATATTATAGTACAATATGTTTAATTAAGCTTAAGTCAGGTAGCAAGAGTACTGCGATCTTAGATTTTCCTAAACCAAGTACGGAATATTTAATTCAAGTACCGATTCTTCAAGCGCTAAATTCTAGATTTTAGCCTGGCCGAACTTGGTTTTAAGTTAAAAAAAAAGCCTTCTACCCAGGCAATGCACATGCATGATGCGCCATGTTGTCTTTCTCTAACATTCTCCTTTATTAGCTGGTATTTTCAGTGTAGGCATACTATAGGAAAGTAAAAAAAAAATCTAAATAAGAATTTAATTTTTTGTCAATGTTGTTTTTATTAAAAAAATTTGTTAATTAAAAATTTTAATTGACACAATGAACTGTTTAATCGTTTGTTTTTATTTAAGTTGTCGTTTGGAGAACTATTTTTCTCTGTGTAGCTGTAGGTGATAAAGACGTTAGCTTACAAACATGCAGTCTATCACCCGTACTGTGTATGTCGAGTCGAATATTCGTCTACGATAATTTTGTACGCGATTAAAGAAAATCTGTACGTGTAATGCAGTAAAAAATTTTTTCGCAGACGAATATTCACAAAAAAAAAATAAAAAATTAATTTTCAGTATTTTATATGAATGCGTTCCTTCACATAATTTTGTAAATTCTGATAACAATTCTGTAAAAATTTAAATTTAGCAGAGTTACGCCTAAATCCCACTATCGCCACAATATACCGTTTTTCGTCGGCTCACTGAAATAAAGTCATAAGTAATAAGCTAAATTGGCTTTATTTCTCAACTAATTGAAATATAAGGGCATAATTACACCACAATGCATTGGTAATAAAGCCATATAGACTTATTCCGGAATTAATTGAGCAATAAGGCCATTTTGGTTGATTACCCAGGACTTTGTTGCAGTGAGCCGGCGAAAATCGGTACATTGTGCCGATAGTGCGATCTAGGCTTTAGACTGAAAGAATTTGTTGTTTAAGTGCGTTAGTGTTTATTTTGCTTGTTGATAGACACAACGTACTGTTGTGCTCGTGTTGTTGTTTATTTTGATTGATCGTGTTGTATACATGTAAATGCCGATAAGAAGCCGACAAACGTCGTGACCTGTTTCTACTCTATACTGTTTTCTTGGAACAAACAATTTGTAGTAAAAATATTTACTGAAACTGTGTGCCATGTGCCAAAAAAAAAGCGAAACCACTAATTGCTAATGAAAAACTTTTGGATTCATAGTCGAAGTCGAAATAGGCCTTCTCAGCTGGGAACACAACCGAAATTAAAATTAGTATTATGTATGTTAACTTTTCCCAGCTGATTGGTATCTGAAAATAATGTACACAAAGCTTTAAAATAGAAGAAATATATGCTTCAGAATATATTTATCAGTAAGATGATTAGTTCAGTGGAATTATTTTTGGATGAAGAGCAGGAAGTGCATACTCAAATTAAATCCTTTAGAATTGCCGTCTCTGAGGCGAGCAAAAGTTATTGCTTAAAATAACTTTTAACTAACAATTTCTTTTTTAGCTTTAAAGTATATTTAAACCTTCCCAGGGAAGAAGTAGTTTATTTAATTTTTTGCCTTAAAAAATAATGCTGCTGCTAAAAATGTTGTGGTTGCCAATATTGTTACAATTTGGCAACTGAAATTAACAGCTGTTAATAGGGGTGGAAAACTATCGATACTTTTTAATTTATCGAAAACTTGCGATAGTGGCACTATCGATGGTTTTGCACCTCTAGCTGTTAACATATTAACATTTTGGCAACTGGCAATGCTTCCTTGATTCGCTTCCCATCCTTAACCGAACCATAAGCTTGTAAAAATAGTTTAAAACTATTAGCTGAATAAAGCAATCCGAAAAACTACATTAAAAGTTTATTTCACAAATGATATCATATTTGAAGGAAAGCATTCTTCCAATTACCACACACACGTTCCATTTTAAATTTATCTTTCACAGCAGTTTTTTATAAGTATGTATGTATTCAATCAATATTTCATGCCAAATAGTTTCTTATTGTAAGATCACGTACGAAACTCAGCAAATGAGATGAGATGTACATTCGTTATAGACGTGTTAAGCGAAAGATACTCATTAATACATTGTTGAAACTAAAGAAAGAAAGAAAAAAAAAAAGAGTTAAACACATTTTACATATCAATGAAACGAATTGCAAACTGGGGTTTTGCAAGGTCAAATTTTTTTCTCTGCGATTGCACATACGAACAACAAAAAATTTGTATAAAATCATGTTGATTAGTTTTAAAAACAAATTCCTGGGAAGTCCATTTTCAGCGCGCAAAAGTAATGTCATTCTTGAACTGGTTGCCATTTTGTCGGAAATTATAAAAAGAGCTCTGTTTTCATAAAATGTTTATTTGAAGTGTGTATGGTTCCATGGCTTGTTGATGTCTAATTCCCTGCTTCATTTACATCCATACATCTCCAAAATACCTCACACTCTCTTACTAGTTCTCAGCCAGTTGTTGTTGGTTGGTTGGTTGGTTTACGTGGCTGCCCACTACACGCAGGCATTCAAGTAGAATCTAGATGATTCCTTTTTGAAAGGACCACTACACTCATCGGTGTCAACCTATTTAGAACCGTATCTAAGTATTCTGATACGGTGATCGTTACTAGATCCAACCCGTCGCGTTGAGATATCTGATAAGGTCATTCAACCCAATCTCAGATAGATCTGACAGATCATCTAGTACATGACTGCCTAAAAATTTGTGTCTCGAGAGATGCAAAGCTTGGCATTCGCAAAGAAAGTGAAAGATTGTTTCTTCTTTGCTTACTTACAACTTCGGCAGAACTCATTATAGGACAGACCTATCCTACTAGCATGTCTGCCGACCGTCCAGTGCCCCGCCATGACTGCAACGAGTCTTGAGATGTCCCTGCGGTTTCTATTTGTTAATTGTATTGAGCGCCTATCGTTGTAGCAAGGCCACATTTTCTTAGCAACCTTAGACGTGACTATATTGCGCCATCTACTTTCAGCCTTATAGAGATAGTGCTTGAAAATACCTCTTCTAATGGCACCAAACGGCATGGTTACCGATTCGGCATTGGAAGCATTCATAGCAGAGCCAGCTCGTCCGCCGGTTCGTTACCTAAAAAATTGCTCTGTGCTGGAACCCAGATGAGGGGCCAGTTGTTGTACTTTGCTTTAAATACTTAAGAGTATATACGAGTAACAATAACAAGTAGTAATTACAAAAAGAAAACCCGACTGCGACCAACTTTGAACCTTTAAATGTCCTAAACGCTCATTCGAAATGAAAAAATCATCAGAGAAACTTAAAGATGATTTTAAAATACCTCTCGAATGATACCCATTTTGATATAGTTCGCCGACTTTTTATTTATTTTCGTATTTACAAAATGGCGTCTGTTGGCCGCCATATTGAGTTTTGACTACTGTCAAATCTTTAGTGACACTCGGAAACAGCATTTAGAGATGATAGTGAGACCTATCATCACTTATGGTGCTGTTGCCTGGTCGTACAGGGTCGGGCTGGCTACGACCAGAGATCGGTTAGAGAAATTACATGCCTTTTTATAACAGGGGCTATGAGGACGTGTCCTACGGCGGCTATGGAAGTACTCATTGAACTCACACCTCTGACGATTGTGATAGAGAGTGCTGCCAGACACTCTGGCCAATATAATGGAATGCGGTATTCCTTTGGAACTGGCACAATCAGGTAGTACACTGATGACTCCAGAGCGCTGGCAGGTTCTGGTGTGGGAGTCTTAGGACCAAGGACTAACTACCACGAGTCCTTGGGAAAATCTCCTACCATTTTTCAATCGGAAGCTTATGCCATTGAGAGATGCTCATAATTTAATCTTGATAGGGGCTACCGATGGAGAGAAATAGTAATTTGCTCGGATAGTCAGGCTGACATCAAAGCGTTCAGCTCATATGAGTTTACCTCTAAGTTGGCTTGGGAATGAAGCATGAAGCTACCACGCCGGGGTGGTAGGAAATGAAAATGCAGATACAATGGCCAGAAAGGGGGCTAGCCAGTACACCCATCGTCAGACCAGGAGGCAAATTACGGCATTCGATATGATTCGAAATTTAAAAATATTTCCATATAAACTCTATTGAATATATCGTAATTTCGTTCGATAGCGAGTGCCGTAATTTGCGCCCAGAACCGTTTTGCGGACTCAGTTTGCACAAAATCCGGGAAGATATATCGACGGAGATCAAGAGTAATAGGAAACACCTCTGGCTCAATCTCCCTGAGTGAAAAGAATCTAAGAATGCTTACAGGCCATTGTAGACTGAGAAAACACCTCAACAGACTTGGCATTGAGAGTAACAGCATATTCTGAAGGACTGTGATGCGTTATGCCACAGACTATATAGCCAATTGGGCAAGCACCTATTGGAGGATTGGGAACTGCCAACACTAGACCCACTGGCAAACCTGAAATTCATCAGGAGAGTAGGTCCAGATGACATACTCTAGCACCTGGCAAGGGTAACAATCGCGCTTGGTTTATATAGTGCCGCAAAGGAACACACATACATGCATACACACATACATACATACAAACATAGGCTGATAAACACAATACCCTTCTTTGCGCCGCGCATTCGGGTAAAAATAACACTTAGTGTAATTTAAGAAAATAAACTTCGTTGTTCGTGCATTTAAAACTCCACATCTGTACACAGTTTAACGCACGTGTTTTGATTTTCGCTCTTATTTTATTCATTTTATTTTGCAAACTTTTTCATTGCATTTTATTTCTGGTCATTTGCTATTTGCAATTTATAATTAAATGTTGTTATTACGTTTTCATTTACGCGCAATTATTTGAACGTTGTAATTTGATATGTTGAGACAAATTATAACGTCTTATCACGTCGCGTCAGTAGTCAAGAAAAAGGCGACTTCTATCTGCTATTTTTTTTTTTTGAAAATAAAAAATAATGTTAATAATGCAATAATCACTGGCATTAATTACAGTTTGCATTTTAAAGGGTAACGATGAGGGGATCATTCCTGTTGACGCCCATTTGTAGACAGAGTTTTCCAAAAAGGGCAGAGTCTTAGCAAATGCTTAGTGCAATCATTTTTGTCTATTACGTTAAAAAATTAAATGAAAATTGTGCACTGAAGTTTGCTTATCATCTCCCATGTGCTTAATCCAATGAACTATGCGAAGTTAGAAGCAATGATAATGATGAACTGAGACTTAAAATATCGTACTTCTCCGTATGATACTTATTCCTAGCATAAGCCTCTAGTAACTTTGCCACTTCTGAAGTAATAGTATGAGCTAAAACATTCATCAAACTAAGCGATTTTAAATTGACTAAGAAATCGAGTATATCAGGGGTGTTCTGTAAATCTCGCGTTTTGAAATCGCCTAATTTCCAGGAAAGAGCTAAGTTAAGTTATTGCAGCTTTTTAATTGGTGTTAGTGTTTTAGATATTTTATACGAACTTATCTTGGAATGCACTAAATCGTTTTTTGTAATCGCACAATTTCAAAACACACGGAGACAGAACACCTCTGTATAGCATCTCATCCCATTCCATGATTTATTTCACAGGTCAAAGCATGGAGTTTACTCTGTATTTCGAAAGCATTTTCTTTCGTTTATACCCCCTGGTTTGGACTTGGGTGGAACTCGTTCACTAGTTTAGTTACACACAAACTAGTTTAGTTAATTAATCCCCATGTGATTTAAATGCGATTAGTCATAGGTAGACTTGCGTCCAACAGCTCTTTATGAACTAGTTCGTTCTTTTGGACACATGTCCAGCAGAGCTCTTTTTGAACTAGTTCGTTCTGTTGAACACAAGTACGGTCAAAAACAGCAATATAAATTAAATGGGTTTGAAATAACTTTTGATTCGAACGCTCTCAAACTAGTTCAAAAAGAGCTGTTGGACACAACTTTAAAGTCCAGTCAAAAACATCAATGTAAATAAAAAAAAGTTGTTTCAAACACATCTAATTTATATTGCTGTTTTTGACCGGACTTGTGTCCAACTGAACGAACTAGTTCAAAAAGAACTGTTGGGCACAAGTCCAGCTGTTGGACACAACTCTAGTCATAGGTTTGTCTCAAACATGAACGACTCCACTAGTTCAACTCAAGTTTATACTCGACATATATTTTATAGACTTGGTTCGAACTTGTTCAATGGATCAGTTTCGACACAAACCTATGATTACGGATTTGATCATAGGTTTGTATGTAAAATTACCGCCTGAAAGAGTTCGAACCAAGTCCAATATTTTACATCTGATTTAGCTTCCAGTCCATAACTAGACAAGCTTGTGGCTTTGCTTTAGACTTGGGTCGAACTCGCATGTAATTTAAATGGGTTTGATCATTGGTTTGTGGCAAAAATGAACTACTGAACGAGTTCGACCCAAGTCTACTTTGGTAGCTTCTCTCGTGATGTCTTCAGTAGACTTGGGTCGAACTCGTTCAGTAGTTCATTTTTGCCACAAACCAATGATTAAACCCATGTAATTTAAATGGGTTTGATCATTGGTTTGTGGCAAAAATTAACTACTGAACGAGTTCGACCCAAGTCTACTTTGGTAGCTTCTCTCGTGATGTATTCAGTAGGTTTTCGTAATGTATGCCCTGACTTGCACCATTTTAGGATCCTGTAAAGACATCGGTTGATAGAGAGGTTAGAGAGAGTTAGTGTCCTTCCGATCTACATTTCATGACTACGTAAGAGTTGATTTAATACCCCTGCTGGAAGTCGAACTGACAGACTGACTGAATCAATTGTCACCAAATTTTCTACAGGGACATGATTTGAATATGCTTGCTTAACTTTGTTCTTGTGGAGCCCGAACTATCGGTCAGATTTAATACGACCCGCTAGTTGCAGTCAGCACTCTACCGAGGTAACATAACGAGCAGTCGTCTTCAAGGTTCTGCCCGTTTGTCACAAACGCTCTGTTGTTTGAGGCATTTTTGCGATGTTTATTTTTGTACCACTTTGCGCCGCTTCGGCTTACACTGCAGGAATTTTAGCTTGTGTCCATGTTTCTATGTTTTGGAAATAAGAGGCAAATCGTCGGTTGGTTTCTGGTTGGCTGCAGACATAATGTTTTTGAATATACTGTGCCGCAAACCAGAAACCAACCGACGAAATATCGTCTGCATAATCGAGGTCTTGCAGTCTCCTATCAAAGCTCCATACTATTATTCCCTGTAGTTGCTGAAAAGACCTTGTCAGGACGTTATCCGCTGCTTTTATTGTTATTGGTTCGCTGGTACCAGATCTCCATTCGACCGACTGTTCGATAATAATTCGAAGGCTGTTGATGTGGTTAATGCAGCCGGTTCATTTCGTTGTAGAGAGTTCAATGCTTTTATTAACCTTATATTTAAAAAGTTTTGCTACTCGTATTATTCTATTTATGGTATTGGTTGGGGTTATGTCACGCCAGATTCTCCATGACGAGACGTCCACTTTTTTGGGAACCCTAATGATGAGTCAGTCCTTCTTTTAAGTCATCGCAAATCCAGTTAGTTTACTGTGTGAGTAAATTATTTTACTTAAGCTTTGGAACAATTCTTCATTATATTAAGGCGATTGAAATGTTAATTTATATAAAAAAAATATTGGGGTTTCAATAATTGCATATACTAATCATCACTGAAAAATGCGCATTTCCCCCCGCTAGTTTAATTTGTCTTCTCTTCTTTAGAAACTCGTATTAATTAATAAAAATATTTCGTTCAGTAAGAATTGAAAATACTGAACTTAAGCCCCATTTAGATATGTATTATTTCTTAATTTAATTTTTATAAACTTCATCATACCAGAGTTGTATTTTCTCAAAAGTTGTTTCACTATCTACAATAGTGAATTCCAGTCCTTAGGCAAAAATCAACAAAGAAAATAGATGTGCACTTTTCAAAGAAACAACTTCCTTATTATGATGTTATACTTAATTTTGACACAAGTAAATACCTGATTGCTTACTCATTGCTTACTGGGGTTCTTGTACGGTAGCATTTGTTACGAGTGTAATCATTTTATTCTGATTAATATCTTTAAAGTTCATTGGTATTCATGTCTCGCTATTTTTGTAGTACAAATGTTTTTTTTAAATATCATTGTAGTGATATTGTTGCGTTGTTGTTATACTATGCATATTAATTAAATGTTCTTAATTCCTTTGTGAAAAAGTGTGTGTGTGTTTTGATTTCGAAACTTGCAACAAAATTTATCCACAAAATGCTACATTAAAATGTTTGCCTACTGAAAAGGTACCGACAATAAATTTTATTAAAAAAAATAAATAAAATGTTTTTAAATAACTTTTTGTTGCTTAACAACGCAACAAGAGAAATTATATAAACAAAAAAGTTATAAAATACGCAAATAATTACACTTATTGCAAAAAAAAATCATTTATATGACAGAATGGCTTAATTCCACGTAAAATGGAGTGACATTGATTTCGAAAAAAAAAAACAATATGTAAGTGTATGCAAACTTATTTGAACAATTGTTAATATCTTGTTAAGGTACACGGGTACGAGGGACAATGTGCATACTCATGATGCATTATACAATTAGTATACATTTGTAAAGTTATTAAATATAAATGAATGTATATACTTGTAATACTTTCATACACATGCATATACAAACTTACATAAATACAGTAAACAGCAAAAGTAAGTAAATACAGCAGTAATTTTTTTAATTAGTTTTGAAAAAAAAAAGAACTGTAATAAAATGTTTTAATGCTATTTACTTTTAATATCGATAAAAGCATCTCTTCTTGATAATCAGAATCTTAGATAAGTAACACACACTCTGGCAATGAATGCCTACTACTACTACTACAGGGTGTTACCTTATTTAGGAAAACGATAGTGATAGAGAAGACAGGTGGTGAAGAAAGAGATGGTCCTCCAAAATGTAAAGCGGTTTCCTGCATTGACAATTCTAAAGGTTCAATAAGACGTGCCATACCATAATGCCATAGTCTTAACCATTGACATAAACATAAATATATTCGCTTCACCTATTAGTGCTGCCATTAACATAAATAACTGTTTATGTTCTTATTTGTTTATTCATTACAAAAGTGCAACAACAGCAAAACAGCTGTTTATGGTTACAGCGAAACACCAAAATTCAATTGGTTTCTATGGTTATGCTTATGGCTAAGGCGTTATGGTATGCGAGCTATAATCAAATACAGTGTTGCCCATAACTTTGGTTCGAACAGCTGTTTTGTACGGTTATGGTTATGGCACGTTTAATTGAATCTTAATAATAATGACACTGTCAAATGACCTCGGCATTAGCTCGGCTGCATTTAAAAACATAAATCAGCGATTTAAGCTTGTTATAACTAATCAAGTTTGATAGAGTGTGGCATGGTGTACTTCTATCAAAACGTATTGCTTTTGGTGTCAATGATAAATTCTCTCAATTCTTATCGAGCTTCTTAGGAGATCCGACTATAAGAGTTGTTATCGATGGTATAATCTTATCAAACGAGTTCAAGTTAAATTCAGGACCACCACAAGGCTCCTTTTTTTCTCCTACTCTCTTCCTTATTTTTCTAAATTACCTACCTACTATGTCAAACTTCCAATCCTATCTGCTCTTTCATTATCATTTATCTATAGACCAAACCTGCCCGAACTTGAGGCACAATATGAATGACGTCTTCAATTATATATAATTTATAACCATCTCTGAATGGGCTCATGGGAATAGCCGCCCACGCTCGTTTACTCATAGAAGCATAACCAAAAATGCTGCTGCATCCTGGATGTTGTAAATATTAAGGAATCGAAAGTTACTGACGTGCTTGGCATGAAAATTCAGTGTGATGTTCGGTGGACTGATTAACATTTTTCAAGTCTCAAAAGAACCAAGAAGTGTCTAGTTTTTTTCTTCTTTCAAACGATGTAAGGGATACTTCACTCCCTCTGTACCTGGATTCAGTAACTTTTATTAGGAATGATCGTATCGATATAATAGATATAACTTTTATAACACCGACTTTGCTATCCATTGACATATTTTCGATTGAGGCATGAAAAGTAAATTCACAAGTTTTTCTTTTATTCGGTATTTTTCGCTTGTTTTGACATTTTGTATGCAGAGCTGACACATGTTACAAAATTATATGGTGAGTTAAACACAGGGGCCTGATTCTCGCATTCGATTTATCACTCGAACGTGCGAGTTTTTTTAACTTTTTTTTCATTAGATTTCGAATAACACTGAAACAAAAACTCGCTTGGTATCGAGTGGCATCATCGGAAAATTTCATGCTATCGTAAATAATTTCTATTCGAATGAAATTTCGATAACGAGTGCAGGATTTAGGCCCCAGATGTACACTATCGTAAAAATTAAATTTCAGAATCATATCGAGCCTTATTTTCGATTTTATCATAAGTGATCGTAAATAGACCTTTTTATTGAAATTTAAATTTTGTGGACCTACCCAGTATGGGTCTGCGCTTCAAAATCTATTTTGGTACTGCTCGACCACATACAGGAGAGGGCGACGAAGCTTATCGGTGATAGTAGAGCATTCAACTATATTGATACATTGGAACAATGACTCAATGTGGGGTGCATCACCTTATTCTATCTAATAAAGTCAGGGAACTTGTGCCTGAAACCGATACACTTTCACGCACAACGCGTTCTCCATTAAGAGCACACCCATTTATGGTCGATTGGCCAATGATTCGCACTATACATTACCGAGAAATTTGGTTTCTTGATCTTACTGTTCCCTATGTGGAACAAACTACCTGGAGAGGTCCTTCCTATCACTTTCAATTTGGAAAAATTCAAATCGAATGTACACAGACACTACTCCCTCTATCTGCCTCCCCACAGATTATTTTCTTAGTTCTAACTCAATACAATGAGTAGAGATCAAACCCTGAGTAGGAATCATACCCAGAGTGGGGATCATACCCTGAATAGGGATACTTTCCCTTAGTGCTGGTCCTATTAAAAAAAGTGGCTGCTACAGTTTTTATAATAAATTTTGAGTTCGTACTTTGAAAACTGCAATGATTTTGAGTAAAAAAAATATAAACGTATTGTATATCGTTGCTCTCAAGTAGAAAGGCCCTAACTAGATTTTTTACGAAATTGAGTTTTTCAATGATTACAATACATTTCACAAAAAAAAAAACACCTCGTCACAAAAATTTATTGCAATTGGGTAAAAACGCGTTTTAGCAAGCAGTTGTACAAAAAAAGTTACATAATATTACAGTTTCTATTATATTTGTACCTTCTCCTTTAAAGTTAGAATTATTTGAATGATATGTATGTAGATTACAACAGAAAGAGTAGTCATCTTAATGTCCCTTTACTTTTTCCACCCACTATTTATTAACTCTACTTGCTAACAAAAATGTAGAGCAGCTTATATTGTGTATCAATGAACTCATTTATTTTGTTATTGTATTTTTTTTCCTTGTTTGTTTAAAATTTTTTTTACATACATATTTCTCTTTTTTTCATATATTTTATTTTTATTTATTTTTTATTTTTATTTATTTTTTATCTTAAGTAAACTTTTGCAGAAATATTAAAAAGCATTGGTATAATATTTTTCAACTCATTAGCGCATTAACTTTGAAGTTGTTGATCGCTTTTAACGTTCTGTTGTTTCTTTTTTGTACTTTAAATATTTCTTTTTTTCGTTAGTTGGCATAAATGGCGATAATTTTTCGCCACGTACATTTTTGGCAAAGCAAATTAAAAAAAAAACAAACCAAAAATGTAAGACTTTGATCGGTTAAGAAATAATTAAGGCAAACAGACATTCATATGTATTATAGACCTGCGTAAATAGTCTTGAAATGTAAATACGTCTTGTTTTTGAAATGTATTCTCGTGACTGTAGAATGCTAAACCAATAATAAATGCTGTCGCATTATGAGCAAAGCACCATAGATGCATTGGTGTATGTGTATATGAGTGCTAACAAGCAATGTCGTGAAGACTTCTTGTTATGAACAAACAATCAACAGAGATAGTGTTGATACGTGTATGCTTGTTATTTTCCATATTGTACGTTTGAGTGTGTGTGTAATATGTAGGTGCTAAGCTATTATGTGTTTAAGGGAGGTTTTTTTAAGCAAGCGCACACAACTAATGTAAATGCATGTGAACGTTTGTTTGTGTGCAGAAAAATAAAAGAGCATACACACAACGTGTGTGTGTATGTACATGCATGACGCCTGTATACGCGCCCATGCGTAGAAAGAAGCAAGCATCACAAATTTTTCAGTCACGAAGTATTTTCTTCTTTACTCCTATATTTGCAATAACTGAAACAAATTCTTGCAAACAGTGTTGCTTAGCGTTTGTTTTAGAAGACTTCGCTGTAGTAAAGCATTTGAAAAATCCCTCATGTCTTGCAAGTTCTTATAAATGGTCTTGTGCAGGACTTTAATATGTATGTATGTATAGGTATGTGTCAAAAATCAAAGAATTTATTTATTGAAAAGAATAATAACAATAATAATGTAATATTTGAAATGGCTGGACAATAAATTAAATGGCAAAATGAATTAGCGCCCCATAAGATAACTGTCAATAAAATTTAAATAAGGCGCAACAAATTTTAGTGGCAAAAAAAATATATTAAGGCCATGACTCACTATCCTACACAATCGCACGACCTACGAAAAAAAAAACAACTCTGATATGATGAATTGTTATTGTCTTTTGAACATTTTCATAGACTCCATAATACCAGGGTTGTATTTTCTCAAAAATCATACGATTGCGTAGTGTGGAGATCTGGCAACACTGATATTTGATAATTTTTTTAATTGATGACAATTCTGTTACTAAAAGGATGTTACTTGAAAGAATCATCCTTATTCCAGTTGTCGACATCGACGTCACTTTAACACGATACCAAAGAAATTGGGGCTTGTTTACTCGCTCTCGAGAACAATTTTGTGCAACTGACAATTTATTGCCGTTCCCTAAGGTCTAGAAAATAGCATAAACCTGCCAACAGGAAGGAGTCAGTTGTTGTCGACAACGGTTACACAAGACCCAATTTTTTGCTGTTGTGTTAAAGTGACGTCGATGCTAACAACTGGAATAAGGGTGAATATATAAAAGCTTTATAAAAATATTTCAAGAAATCTAATAAATAATTTGTATGGTAAATTTCCTTGAGGTATTGTATTTTATGGGTTATTACACTTAGAATAGTGTATCACGGCCTTTAGTCGAAAAATTCGCAACTTTTGAGACTAGATAGTGAAAATTTTAGCACTGTTTTCCCCGCAAGGGCAATCCAGAAATGCTTTAGAAAGCGAAGAAGCTTGGTCATTTCTCATAGCAGAAATTTCTAGGAAAAAAATGGCTGTCAAACACAACAACTTCTTGAAATTTTGACAGAAGTCAACTGTCAGTTGTGTGTTGACAGGAGCAGTGTTGTCACGTCAGTTAAGAAGTTTGAAATTTAAAATGTGGGAGTTTTTCAAACTGGGCAAATATGTATGTGAACGTTTTTTTGGGAGTTACCTCATTTTTATATAACTGTTATATTGTTGGACGTGTTTTGATCTCATGCTCTTTAATTGCACTTAACCGCAAGTAACAAAAGTATTGGGCCTTGCTTATGTCAGATTTATCAGTTTCTTATTCACACGGTTGACAATCCATTAAAATTTCTATATGTGACCTTCTCCGAGAAAAGGGACCTAGTGTGTGAAAATGAAGTTCTGAGAAAAACGCATTTAAAGTTTCATAACGCGTTATCACTTTGAACACACCTTCAGTTGGGAGATGCGATTTAGTATGGTTATGGTTTTTTATCAGATATCTAACTCATTTCATCTTATTCTACACCCTTTTAGGTGCCAGAATACACTCTTAATTCCAAACCCGTTTTTTGACACACTAGGTCCCTTTTCTCGGAGAAGGTCACATATATTGCCCACCAATAACTTCATATTTGTTATATTATATATTTATTATAATTTTTTCAAATAACCCTAATACTTTTATTATGCACTAAATTATATTTATTTCTTTGTTGCTGTTTTATATTTCATTGAATTTTAATTAAATTCTAACCGCAAATACTATTAAGTACGCATTATTAGACACACGTACCAGGTGTTTCAGTTCTCATGACTTTGGCGTCAAAATGTAGGACTTATTCAAATAAGTTTTATGACTGACTTTACGACAGTATTTCCAATTTAGTGATATCATTCCTCATAAAAGAGGAATATACTTCATTAATTCAATTTAAGGCATCATTAACATTGACATTAATCAAAATATATAAAAGGCAAACGTCTCCCCAATGACATAATTGCTGCTTCTGGACTTATTTATAGAAAGAAGGCGACAGTAGCAGCAATGCATTTGAAAACATAATGAGCAGAGATAGTCTTTGTCGACAACAATTGACTATTATTAATATGCTCCATTAATTTATAAAGCCTTTGAGATTCGTAATAAGGGTGATTATTTCGTGGGCGAAATGTAGGATAGGGAACAAGGACTATACTCATGAAATTAATGGAAAATAAGGTCCGAGATATGGTTAATGAAATTATAGTATAGAAATTTTATTTTAAAAAAGGTACTCGATTGGAAGGATGTATTGTTATCGTGGGAAAGAGGAGAATTCTCAAGGTAATGGTGCTACTGATAGCTCTTCCTGCAAAGCTCATATTTATAAATTGAGTTCAATCCAAAACAACTTCAATAAAGACAACACGTTGTATGGGGATGCTTTATATGAGGTAGTACCCTGTTTAGTCTTCTACCCAAGCAATCGACATACATTATCTGCCACTGTTTCTTTAAAAATCCCAGGTAATAAAGCCTGGTGAAACAGGAAAGTTGAAAAGAAAACCTAAAATCTGAATTATATTAACTTGCGGGATTTGCTGGTGAGCAAGTGTCTTCACCAAAAGTGATGCATCACCAAAAGTGAAGTGACTTTGAGTGTAGCGAAAAGAGTAGTGAACAGACTTAGTCACGGACTTATTGGTCTATATATATACATATGTGACGCGCAAAATAGAAAGGGACCTAAGGGTAAAAACCGGTTTTGTTCAGGAGAGCCATTTTAAAGATTTAAATACGTGTATCTTTGGTGTACCATCACTGAGCGCGTTGGTATTGCTCTCATTTGAAAGCGACACATCTCATGACGTCAGGAACGTGTTGGTCAACCTTGAAAACGCGCGTAGGTCGTCCCTACCTCTTGTTTTGTGTAGTTGGTTTTTACTGTTTTCTACCTAGCGCGCTGTTTCCATGAGTTTGATATCAATTTTACTCGCGTTTTTTCGAATTCAGGTTTATTTTCTGAAATTATTAATTGTGAATTATAATAAATACTCATTTATAATTCTTTTAAATCGTGAATATCACTCTGTTAGTACGAAAATTTTTTCACATAACCTTAGAATCGTCGACTTCAATTTCATAAAACGCGCATATCTCTGGGAGGGAACACTTTTGGGGCATGGGATCGGTCTCATTCGATGCTCAGATGTTGTCCACATCAAAAAAAAAGTGAAAATTGATTTTTTTTACCCTTAGGTCCCTTTCCCTATGCGCTGTCACATATATGTATGTTTCTCTGAAGAAACGAAAAAGGTAGCTGAACTCAGGCTGCCCCTGTGGCTGAGTGGTAGCGATGCTAGACTCTCAGTCTAGAGGTGGCGGTTTTCCGCAGACAAGCTTATCGCTTGGCGTGTTGTGTTGTGTTTGTTGAAAAAAAAAGATATCCAATGCGGTTATTAAACTTGGAATAATGGGAAATGACAATCATCAAGCGCACGAAAAAGATGCAATCATGCTCAAGAATATATTGAATCACAGCGTGAGAAAAACCAGATTTTGCTTAATATTTAAGTGATAACCGCGAGTCAATACATTTATAATGTTTATCTGATGGGATTGTTGAACTAGAGGCAGGTGCTAGCGATTCAGACTGCAAGTAGAGAATTATTGACCAAGTCTAGATAGCAGGGCCTTCCCTCTGCAAGGCTGCATATTTTGTTTTTTCTCTCTCTCTCTTTTGCTTACCTTAGGGCCAAATTTACAGTTCCAGTTACATTAGTTAATTATTAGTAAACTAAAATGATAACTATGGTTTAACTAATACTTCATATTCACAGTGCATTGTTTAACTATAGTTCTTAATATGAGCATATAATGGTAACCCTATCAAACTATTGAAGTTTCAGTATTCGCAGCTTTGCTATAGCATATGGTTTTTGTTTACAATTATTTTTACTAAAAATGGATAAAACAGTGCTCGCTCGTTTAACTTTGCCATGCAAGAATTAGTGCTTAAATTGGTTCGGGAAAACCAAAATATAATAGAAAATAAAAAAAAGAATTTGTTTTAGTTAGCTAAATACAAAGAAGATGCTCGACAACGTACATATGTGTGAAATGTGTATAAAATTGTTCACTAAACAATAATAATAATAATGTTAACAACGAATCAGCTGTTGTCTAACTATTTGTTAACCAGTGACATTTGGCGGTTTAACTAATGGTAAACAAAGAGTTATGAATCAAATATTATTGGTTAAACTATTGCTATTAGTTAAATAATGACTCTAATGAACTTAGGCCTTACAAAAGCTTTTCAGCATCGCTTTCTTAAGGTAAGAATGACTAAATTTTATTCGTCATTATCTTCTATTATTTGGTAAGCGGAAAATATAAAATTGATAACACTACGTTATAACAGTTTTTGGTTATTTGGCCTGAATTGAGGAATACACATAGTTGAAAGCTCATTTTATTACTCATAGTAAATTTCTTCTTATTTATAAAAATTTAACATTAAATAAATTGTAATAGTCATTCTTAAAACGAAAAATACTTTGTAACTCTGTAAATCATTTAAATTCTTTGAAACTTGTTGGGAAATTTGTTTATATACTTTTTTATTACCCTAAAATATCACTCTGTCAAAAGATAAACTTTCGTATAAATTTAACACATTCGAAGTTGTTTTTATTTAGCGATTTTTTTTCAATCTTGTTGAAGCGTAATTGTTGGCAGGGTTTTCAGTTGTTTTTTTTTTGTGGTTAATTCCCAATTTTCGATTGTCACTTATCAATTTTGGTAACAATCTTCTCTATAAAATAGCTTAAAAAACGTTTTTATTTAATCAGTTTAATACGCTGACATACAAAGGTAAAATATTGTCAATTGACAACCAACCAAAGCTAGAACGAAACGAAACGTCAGATCAAGAACATAAGAATAAAAATAATGTTTGTTTTCAAATTTAGAACGAAATGTTGTCAATTTGAGTACGAAAAGAGAAAATTACCAGGCGTTCTCGCTTCGAGAACAAAATTTGTTAAATGAAGAATGGATAGTTTTCAAATCAATAACGCCCTGCTGTCACATAAACAAGCAACAACTATTAAGTAAAATCGATTGTTGCCAAAATAAGAATCATAAAATTTTGAAAAGTTGAACCAAAATATTCTTAAAATCGTTAACACTGTCCGTTGCCAAATTGAGAACAGACAAATCATGGCATTCGATACGACTCGTAATTTAAAAATATTTCAATAGAGTTTATATGGAAATATTTTTAAATTACGAGTCGTATCGAATGCCGTGATTTGCGCCCTGCTTGACTCACCTTTGACAGCGGAAAAAAGGAAAAAAAACCGGGGTTTTCGATGACTACTTACTTCATTTCGCGAGAATTGGGTTATATGGACACCAACGAATTACAGTTTCAACAGGCTGGCGCATGTCATTGGACATTCTGCACGAGTGATTTGAGGGGTTAGACTATTTCTTGTTTGGTTTTCTTAAGCCACAAGCAAAACAGCCGTTTTCAACACCAACATGATCCAGAACTTCAAATTTATGAAAATTCAATATTGTTTTCAAAATACATAGTTGTTGATAGAACGATTTTTATCGATATCGCAGAACAGTCACAGCCTGATTTTTGCGCTGGAGTCATGGAAACTTGCGACGGACATTTGCACTTGTGCCTCTAAAGGGGAATTCACTGTAAGTCTGGTATAATTTCCTCTACTATTTCGCAAAAAAAAATATTTCTTTGTTACACGGCCTCTACTGAGAATTCTTAGAGCAAATGAAAGTAAAGGAATAATAAATTTTGGCAATGCCATTTTCTGCCTAAAAACTTCCCAGATTCCCAAAATGGATTCCCATTCCCAAAATGGACTCCCATTCCCAAAATTGACTTCATTTTGAGGGGTAAATACGCTAAACTTGGAACACTGTGCTTGTTATCAACTTTTGTTATATGTAAGTGTCTTGTTTGTACAAAAAAAAACTCTAATAATAAAATCAATTGTTCAATTCACAAGTCTCCCATGTATCGTGTACGTGCAGATATCATGTATTGAAATACACTTTTGTTTATTGCTTGCGCATACAATTTTGATTGTATTGATAAAATGTATGGATACAAGTTGATTTCTATAACATTAAAATACGTACATTGTAGCAAAACAATTAAAACATACTCGTACATATATTAGACACTTTAGGCTATTTTTGCGAAATCATATGTCATGTATTGTTGCAACAAATTGTTCTCCATATCAGTAGATTGGAAAATAAAAATCTTGTAGGTTCTTAATTTGAATTTTAAAAAGTTAATTACAATTATAAATATTTGTCGGGCTTTACACGCATCGGTTATGTTGATTTTTTATGAAAGAGATGAGAAAGTAATATATATCTTTTGTATACCTATCTTTTTCTTACTCACTATAAAATCAAAAGTTGAACGACAAAACCATATGCTTGTAAAAGCTGACTATGCACATATTTCGATGTTAATCATGGTGATGTTAAAGTGAATTAATTCATTTAAAGTAAAAACTAACCAAGCAACCTTTGGACTTAAATTAAAAAAAAAACTCTAATCAACCGGGCACGCGTTTATATGTGACGTAAAATTTTGATTTTTTTATTCAAGTAAGATTGTGTCTTTTTCCTCGAATAATTAATGAAGCATCATTACCACCAATGCCATCATAATTATGTACAATAATAATTGTGATTAGTCACCATCTTGTTTTGATATTTAAGAAAATTATTTTTATTTGCCAAAGCAGCCAAAATAATTTGTTTTTAGCAAGAAATTAACAATATGAAACATTTTAGTGGGATCAATTTTAGTTTTAATTAATTTAATTAAACGACAGATAAGCAACAGAGAATGACAAAAATCATCGTTTTAAATACTCTTTGATTACTAAAATGAATGTGAACATGTAAAAATAAAAAAACATGCTCATATGCAAACACACGCATTCATTTTAAACCGAATACGTATAACTTATATATACATATCCAACAACTATATTTATAAACCTTTTTTAAATTATGCATCACAAACAACTATAACTAAAATGAATAACTAGTATGAGTATACAAATACTCTGACTATTAATAGGCTACACATGCGTATATACAGGGCTATTTTATGTACACACACACATATTTTCAAACAGTCACCACCCACCGAACACATTTTCCATTTTATGTACACAAATGTATGTATGTATGTATGAGTACAATATAAATTAGGGCGTAAAGCGTTGCGTTAGCAGCAGGGTACGTATTTTCAGTACATTCAAATAATATTCTGTGTGTTTAAATTTAATGAAACTACGTACTCTGCTGCTAACGCAACGTTTGACGCTATAATTTATTTTGGGCTGTATGTTTAATTATATATTGTTTTCAACTAAATCATGGTGACTTGCTTGACGTCACAAAAATTCCATCATATTTTATTTTATGTCGTCGTTTTTTCAGAGATAAAGTTTTTATTTTTTGAATGTGTTTTATGTGAGAATCCGCGCTATCTAAACTTTTTTTTAAATTTTAAAATAGTTTTGTTCGCGCCCATAGTGTCGAATTGGGGACACTATCCTCAAGAAAATCTGTTTTTATCTCAAGCTGGAAAATTATTGATTCTTATTACGCTCTTCGAATTTTTCCATAATACTTCGGGCTTGCTGTACTAGATTCCAGAATAAAGCACGGAAAGTTTTTCTTCAATATAATATAAACTGGAAATCGAATCGAAGAATTCTACAACCGCAATAGGGAAGATTTTTTCGATATGAAAGTTAGCATGAGAATCAATAAAATTTAAAGGGATTTTTTTTTTTTGAAATATCCAATGCTCTATAAAAACTCTATAAATTAATAATCAACTAACCTTATTAATTTTCGTGGGTCTAGTGACCGGTACATCATAATCCATCGAATGATAACATGTGTTTTTAGAAAGGAGTTTTAAATGGAGTCTCTTTAAATTTTTATACCATGTTTTATTGAGATTATTTTGCATTTTTAACAAAAAGATACTGTCTTATTGAATGCAAATTTTTTCGGCGGCGAGTGATTAGTAAATATCCTGAGTATCATGAGTATATTTTTGTGTCCGATTAAATATCCATAGTCTGAGTATAAGTATACTAAGTATGATAGAGAGTAAATGCGCTTGATACGCATCTGCCTTTTAATTCTTAATTCTAGCGTATTTTAATTTTTCCCCTAAACCTAGTAGAGTAGCTATTGTATGTTGGCATCGGCTTCCAGTCATATTTGCTTAAGAGCAAATTTGTGAGCGTACCAATTGTTTGCGCTACAATTATAATTGTACGCGGTTACTAAAATTAAGACTATTTACTTAAGCATATTTTTTTTGAGTACCATTATCCATCTCTGGTAAGAATAACAATTTTACAATAAAAATTTACCGTGTTACCCTAGCACCGTATTACCATTTCAGTATAAAATTAGCCCAATTCACAGTCTTGTGCAAAATGCACAAGTGAGTGGTGTCAATATGGTGGTGGTGAGTATCAATATGCTACCATTGATACCATATTGCACGTGCTCTGATGCAAGACCATTTGCACAGGATTGTGAATTATGTGTCGTCTTAAAACGACACTCAAACGGGAATAGGCCCGAATATAAAATTATTTTTCACGCACAGTGTTGCCCACTAGTCTATCGGATACCCAAAAATATTTTATGATCTCATGATGTACAAAACAGTATTACCGTAATTTGTCCCAGACTTTAACCATTTTGATCTTCTGTGAATAAGAAACATTTTTAATATGCACAAATACAGTAAGGGACAAAATTGTTCACAGAAAAAAGGAAAATATATTCTATACAAACAATTTTTGTTCATAATACATCTGTCAACTCTTAAAATTGTACATATTGAGTGCCATGTTGTTTAATGTTGTATGACATATCTGTTTCGGAAATACCGTTATGTTTGTATATATTATAAAGTTAAAAAAGAAAACACGTGTGTGAACAATTTTGTCCCTTATAAAATAAGGTATACATAAAATTAGTAACTTTTTAATTACTCTTAATTGATTTTCTGTGGATTTGGTCTTAAGTAAATAAAATATGTCTAAAATTGTTTTTAAACTAAATCTTAAATAATAGTGTGCTTAGATTTAAAATTTTTATAATGCCAATCCCTGTGAAAGCTTCTTTGAAGAAAAATATTTTCAAAGATTTAACTGAAGGGTTCACATATCATACAACTGCCCAAAATTATAAAATTTTAATTGGATTAGTAAATAAAATAGAAAAATAAAGTGATTTCAATATCTTAAGCAACAAAGCAGGTCGCCCAAAGAAACTTTCACCTGCTGGTATTTGCGTAGCTAAGCGAATGATCACAACAGGAGCGGTTAATACAGCTGTTGAGGCAAAAAAAATCTTCAAGAAGAGTATTATATAGATGTTAGCGCTAAAAAAAGTTCGGAGGAACTTACGAGCACGTGGATTCGTTGCTGGAACCAAGGCTAAAAACCATTTTTAAGTGAAAAAAATCGAAAAAAAGATTAGCTTTTGCAAAAAATATGAAAATTTTACTGTAGAAGACTGGAAACGCGTTACGTGGTCAGATGAGTTCAAAATCAACAAAATAGGATCAGACGGACGGCAGTGGACATGGGTAGATAAAAGTGTTGGTGTTAAAGAACGCAACATATGCAGCACATTAACAATTGGAGGTGATTCAATGATATCTTGGGGTTGTTTTCGTGGTAATGAGCTTGAAATTCTTCGACGAATAAAAGGTAAAACTTGTGCTACTGACTACACAACCATTCCGAAAGATTCATATCTCCCAAGTCTGGATATATTTGGTTTGGGACCTGGTCAGTGCGACATCTTTATGCAAGATAACGACCCTAAGCACACGGCTAAAATTAGTAAGGAGTGGCTTGTTAGCAATGGGATTAAAACTTTAGATTGGCCTCCTCAATCGCTTGATTTAAACACGATTGAACACCTGTGCTCAATATTAAAGAGGAGAATATTTTCTAAAAAAGAACCACCTAGTACTTTGGATGAGCTTTGTGATCACGCCATTGAAGCTTGGGAAGATATTGTTAAAGCTGTTCTTACAAATCTTGTGGAAAGTATGCCCAGAAGGATAAACACTGTTGAAGACGCTCGTGGTAAACATACAAAGTATTAACAGCTAAATTAGTATGTTGCTTCTACGAGAGTCATAATTGTTCACACCTACACTCCAAAAAAAAAAATTTTTTTTTATTTTTTATGAAATAAAATATTTTTAAGTTAAAGTGTTTTCTATCATATCATTGCCTATGAATTACAAAAAGTATATAATATTCAAATAAAATAATATCTACAATAATATAATTCAACATATTCTTAATAACTACTATTCTGTGAACAATTTTGTCCCTTACTGTATATAAAAAAAAATTTTAATACTTTCGGGAGCCGGTATGAAGCGTAAAGACAAATTGTACGAATGTAAAAGTGTAATAACATTTTAATTTTCACACATATGAATGTGTTATTTAATTTCCTTTATATCTTTCGCTTATTGCTAATTAAAAAAAAAACAAATTTTAATTGCTTCAAAAACAAATAAATGAATAAATTTGCATTAGCAAATAAGAAGACTCGTTTAAATTAACAAAACAAACAACATTTTAATTAGATAAAAATAAAGAAAGCTTAATTATTTGTATTAAATGCATCATCGTAATAGAAAATATTCATGTGTGTTTTTCTAATAAAAATAATCTGTTTTTTTTTTTTGTAAATTATAGGGGTTCTTTGTAAGATTAGAGAGCAAACATTTATTAGCAGAAACCAATTGTTGATATAATTATGACGATTTAATAAATAAATTTTTAAATAAAACTCTAAAAAAGATTTGCCGTGCAATGGGAGTTAATTGTGACATTTTGTTTGTCTAGCAATTAAATGATTATTTTTATCTTTTAAAGGAACTGCCATCTAATTAAATTATACGTACATTCACACACACATGAAATTTCTTGCACAATACTTCAAATATTTTTCAAGAATTTCCAAAGATATTACAATAATTAAAAATTATGTATGTCAGCTTTTTACGAGGTCAGTACTGAAAATATCTTACATACGAAGAAAAATAGTATCAAAATGGAAAGATTAACCCCTGACGGCATACCTGTCTGCTTGTCGCAGCTCGTAAACTATTGAAGTTACATCCGAGCCAAAGAAAAAAGATGCTTAGTATGGAAAAAATTAAACCAGCATTGGAATATGATTAGCTCAATGGAATTATACGAGTATATTGATCAAGAGAAAGAAGTATAAAATATGGCTCTTATTACACGTTACTTAAGAGACATTTTAGATCCTTTAGAATTACCACCTTTTTACTTTAAAAATTATGTAGCAACTTAAAACGTGTGGTTGACAATATTGTTTTCATTCTAAAACTGAAATTAACAGCTGTTAGTTGCCAGTTTCCGTACATTATAACATTTTGGCAGCTGGCAACGCAACTAATGTTTGGTTGCCAACCATAATCCGACCATTATTTTGTTCATCACCAGCAAGCAGTTTCTATAACGACCGAAACAACTCTTAGGTAATGTGAATTTTTCTTAAAATGGCCAAACAAATTCCATTTTTTGAGTTATGACGTTCTTCGAGTAAATGAGCGATATCACATGTATCTTTTCAACTGACTTTAGAAAAAAAGTTGACTTTTTTTTTCTTTATATTTGTTACTTCATAACAAAGTAACTTTTAGATCGATTATAAAAATTCTTATTATTCTTTCGATCCTGTTGTCAAAAAAAAAAAAAAAAAAATGCGCGGAAAAACGACCAATAATTTTTTCTTTGATTTTATGATATTTTAATTATCTAATTGCTGCAAAACTAAGTACAAAACTTGACCCCTTGTAGCGAAACAATCTAAAAGTTGAAAAGATGGGCAGAGCCACTCCCATTAAATTTTAATATTATCTTTCACTTGCTTCAACTTAACCTATTTTCACGAAATTTGGCATACATCCTGAGCTCTGAAAAATATTAAATCTTGCATTTTAAAAAATGGGCAGGGCCACGCCCGCTAAAATAGGGTATTATATCTGACGTGCTTCTACTTAAACTATTTTTACGAAAGTTTGCATAAATCCTGAGCTCTGAAAAAGACTAAATCTTGCATTTTAAAAAATGTTCGGGGTCACGCCCGTTAAAATTTAGTATTTTATATCACGTGCTTTTACTTAACATATTTTTACGAAAGTTGGCTCTGAAAAAGACCAAATCTTGCATTTAAAAAAATGGGCGGGGCCACGCCCCCTAAAATTTAGTATTATATTTCAAGTGCTTTTATTTAAACTATTTTTACGAAACTTGGCAAACACCCTGAGTTTTGAAAAATAATAAATCTTGCATTCATAATAATAAATAATAATCTTGCATTATTGTAGAGCTACTCACAATAAAATTTAATAATACTTACAATATTTTTATGAAACTTGGCAAACACCCTGAGCTCTGAAAAAACTCAATCCTACATTTTAAAAGTGGACGAGACATGTCTGTGAAAGCTTAGTATTAAATTATATGTATGTATGCGATTCTCACGCAACTTGGAAAAAAGCTTCGACTTCGGAATAACATAATTTTGGGCTTAAAAACGTGGGCGGGCCCATTAAATCTTAGTATTATATTTCGTTAAAATCAGTAAATTCGATTTTAATGAAATATAATATTATGATTAAATGGGCATGGCCCCCCCACGTCATTCTAAGAGCCGAAGGTCTTTGCCAAGTTTCGTGGGATTCGCATAGAATCGTTAAAGTAGAAGACTACCGAATGTAACGAAGCTTGGAATACACCTGGAGCTTTGAAAGTGACGCGATGTTGAATTTACAAAAGTGGGCGGTCACTAATATTTGCAAAATTGAGAGTGTTCACGCCCCCCCCCCCAGGGAAATATAAATTGTGTTGTTTTTTAATCTTTTTTTTTTACTTATTTTAAATCGCAAAGCGATTAGCTTGTCTGCAGAAAACACCCAGGTTCTATGGTGGGACTCAAACCCACGACCTTTGGACTGAGAGGCTAGCATCGCTACAACTCAGCCACAGGGGCACCCAAAAATTGTGCTTACACAAGCTATCAGGCCAAATAAAGACTAGAGGGTCCACTCTGCAGTTTGGAATGGAAGAAAATTTTAATAACCATGTTTGGACGATTTCTACTCATAAAGCAAATTCTATTGTACTATACGAGTACTTAAATTATGCTAGTAAAAATCAATTCATATTATTTTGCAACGGCCCTCGTTAGTGCTATTCTTTTGGACTTACCGATAAGATATTATTGTTATTGTTATAGCAAATTACTGTCTTATCAAAAAGAAGTGCTTATAAAAAGAAATTGGAGAAAAAAACCAGTCAATTAAAAATTAAAAAAAAAACCCTTCTAATCATTTATTTCATTTATATACAGAAAATTTAATTGATTTCATTTGAAATTGAAGCACATTTTATTATATTTTATTTACTTTTCCCATTCGTGTACCAAATGTCATAAAAATGTATTAGAACTTTTGATTTTTCCTTTGAAGCTTCTTCTTTTTCCTGTGAAAGCGGAAGTCGGTAATTGATATTAAGTTTTTCGTTAAATGGCAATCTTCTACATATGTTCTTCTTAATACAACGCTTTTTTGCCGCATTCCTTTAACTCTTCTGTTGCTGCTTTTGCAGAGCAAAAGAAAAGAAGAAAAAAAATATATGTATATCAAGTAGTTTTCCTCTTTGTTCCTCTTAAATGTTCATTTATTATTTAAATGATTGATAAATATTTGTCGTTTGTCTATATTTTAAATGAAGAGAAGTTGGAACAACAACACCAAGAATAATTTATTTCTTGCAAAAATTATTCGCATGCAAAAACCTGTCAATTTAAGAATCTTTTAGAGTCATTAATGGCAATCAAAGATGCTCACAATAGACTGGTCTCTCTCTCTCTCTCTCTCTCTCTCTCACTCTATCTATAAGACCGACTAAAGTGTAGCAGGGGAAGTAACCGTTTCAATAGTTCCTGCATTTGATTGGCTTAATTGAAGCAATTTTTAACATGATTTATTAATAAAATATTAATCCTTTAGGGACTTTCGAAAATTTAAATTGAGGGGAAAGTAATTTAAAAATTATAAATTGTATACATATGTTGCAACTTATTTTGACGAGCATAGTAGAGCAGAGACCTTCAGCCGTTGTAGTGAATAGTGAAGTAGACCTCCAGAATCTTTGGTGGAAATCGAACCCACGACCCCTGCACTAATCATTAGATGACATCCATGATAATAAAATACCGCTGCATTTTCAGCGGCTATAGCGCTTGTTGTAAAGGTACAATCAGACGTGCCATAACCATAGAAAACAGCCGTTCGAACCAAACTAATGGGCAACACTGCATTTGATTATAGGTGACTCGCCATAACGCCATAGCCATTACCATAGAAAGCAATTAAATTTTGGTTTGGCTATGGCCATGACATTATGGCCATGGCACGTCTAATTGTACCTTAAATGTTTCAAAATGCACGCCTTGATGCCTCAGTTCAGACAAGGAAATGCATTATTAATTTCACTATGGAACTCTCAAGAAAGTCTTGTTAATTTGGCTCAGTAGTGCGCTAGTCTCACCAATCTGGGATTTATTGCTTCAGTATATTAATCTGAGAATTGTGAAGTTTACAAGTTTTATGTCGAGTTCCCGTTATGGCATTTTTGGCCTTAAGGCTCAGTTACCCGACGGTAATGTAAAGTAACTGCAACAGTAGGAAACAGCTGATCGATATTCTTATGTGAAAAGTAATGCAAATGGTTATAGAGATGTAATGTAACGTAGTCTAATTTTCATATAAAAATATCGATCAGCTGTTTCCCACGTTGCAGTTACTTTACATTACAGTCGGGTAAGTGAGCCTTTATTCTTGCAATTCGAATTGCAAGAAAATATTTTCAAATTGCATTATTATTAACATACAAATTCAAATAGTTTTCTTTTCGATTCGAGTTACATGGTCTGCGTTTTAGTTTAAATATTGTGTGTTTTTCTTCTGGAGACTCGGAACCTGGCAACTAAAATCTTCTTAGACCTTCTGTAAAGCCGTAACCAAGGTGTAATCAATAAAATGAACTCGTTTTGATATGAAATGCAACACTGCACAAAAACATGTATATTTGTTATTGTAAAATTTCCTACTGTCAAAAAACTTGCAAAGATTTTGTTTGATTTTGCCTGTACCAGCATTCAGTAACTTGTTATAATAATATAATTTAACCATATTCGCTGCCGGTAGAAGTAAAAAAAGTAACATCACAATCAAATTAGGGGTGCTGCAGTAATTAGCACGTTGACTACAAACCCGAGGGTGCTGGGTTCGAGGCCGGTCTCCGACAGTCATTAAATAACAGCACCACGCATTTTTCTGATGTGTGCGTTAGTGTTCCTTTGTATCACTTGTTGTAGGAAAGTTCAAGTGATGAAGGCATAGACACTGGTCACTAAGCTACACCGACTTTAGCGTATACTAATCCTGATGTAACATCAGAACGCTCTCCTTCTTCTGTATTGTGTAGCAGAATCATCGGCAAAGTAAAACTATCAATAAAATGGCTACTAAACATAACTTTGAAAATTTAATACGCCTCATTGACACCAGAGGCGGTGCAACTTTGCATTTAAAAAAACGTGCAAAAAATTATTTAAAAAAATTTAAAACAGAGTTTTTGAAATAATGAATCTTTTCTCTATCTATTCCTTCACCACCTGTCTTCTCTATCCTATCCCTTTTCTAAAAAAAAAGTTAAAGCCTATTTTAGTAGTAATAGGCGTTCATTGCCTGAGTGTTACTTCTCTTAAAAAAAAAAATTTTATTCCTCTTATTATGTGCTTTTCGCTATTTTGACATTTTGTATGCAGAGCTGCCACATGATGTAAAAAATTATTGAATTTAGGTATCAAGATACTGTCATTCTGTTTACTATGTATATTTCATCACATAATCACCCTTATCGGGAATAAAAGGTGAAATATTTCTCGTGAACAAAAAAAAAAAAAAAAATGGCGAACAAAAAGAAAGAAAAAAATAAATAAATAACTACATTAATTACAACAATTATCCCTAAACCCACAACTTGCAACACATGCCACGCATACCTTCTCCCATTTATTATGACTTTGTCAATCAACTAAAAGATTAATCATTGACCATCATCTTAAACCATCAGACTGCCATTCTCCACTATTATTAAATAATTGTTGAATTGTGCTCTCAACAATTGTGGCTCCTTTGGAAGACGCAAGCAAAAAAAAATCAACAACAAACGTACGTACATTCACGTACTTAAAGAAGACCTTTAATGCGATATTTTCTTAAATGTTCATTGACTGTATTAGTTACAAATTCTTGCAACATCTCGAGATAAACCCATATTAAAGACGGAGTGCAAAAGGTATACGCGTACTATTAAACATACAATTATGCTTAACTGACAGCTGTTTGTGCAACAACAACAACATACATCTTATATATACTCGTATATAAGATACATATGAAAGTCATAAATGTAACAACTTCTATAAGTTTGAATGTTGCAACCAAGTTGAAGTGACTTGAATATGATTTTTTCTTTTGTATTAATGCAAAGTAGTCGCCTCATCTTCAGCTTCAACATTATTAGGATTGTTGTTATCATCATCATCATCAGCATCATTATCGTGATCATCGTTTAGGCATATGAGTTGTGGTGGCTCTTAATATTATTTAAGGTTTCTAGAATGTGTGTGCATAGTTTTATGTAAATGACTGTAGGCATGGTTGCATCTCCATGAAGTGTTGTGTAGTGTACTGTAGTGTAGTGAGTGACTGAGTGCTGCTTGGCTGACATTGGAGCAGCACAGATGTCTACTTTAGGTACAGTCTAGGTTTTTGTTTTTTTTTTTTTGATATTATGATGAACATTGTGTAATTGGATCTGGGTTTTTAAGATTTTATTCTTTTGTTTTTGTTGATGCAATACTTAAATTTCTGCTTAGATTAAGATAAAGAAGAGTCAAAGATGAGAATATGGCCGTTATATTTTTGTAAGGACCTTAAAGTAACTAAGATTGAGTACATTTTTGGACGCAAATAGTTGCTCGTCTTAAGGTTGTGGCCTAAGAAAAGGTTGCAGGCAAATTTTGATAAGTCCTAAGCAAACACCGAAACACATTTGATTCACGCAAAATATTAGGGATTGTCTACCCGGTGTCGAAAACAACTGACTGCTATTGACAGGCTCATGCTATTTCTAGACATTAGAGAATAGGAATAGGCTGCCAATAGCACAAAATTGTACTCGAGACCGAATAGACAAGCCCCAATTTTTTGGTATTGTATTGACGTGACGTCGATTTTCACAACTGAATTACAAAGAATGAATAATTTGAATTCAATATAAAAAAGCAGAATACTACTGTTTTAGCCCATAGTGCTTAGGAAAGAAAACCCAAGTTTACGTATATCTCGTCTATCTTTTGAGCTAAGATTCCACAAACAATTTTTTATGCATGGAATTGGAAGATTAAGAGCAGGCAAGCACAATTGGCCACTGATATCTTATAATTTAACGCCTTTAATACTACCAAGCAGAAAAGCACTTAAGAAATTTACCAATCTGATGACTAGGAAAAAAAGCCCTGAAAAAATGGAGATTGGGAGTTTCAGATACGAGCTTCGATGAAATTCGACAAACTAATGTCGAACACGCCCCCCTATCGTGGTTGGCGTATTTCGACTGTGACTACGACGTTTTTGTAATAGATTAAAGAACATGGCAAACATTTTCCTTTAATCTAGGACAAAATATCGTAGTCAAAGTCTAAATACGCCAAACACGATAAGGCCCACGATTAACAATTTTTGCTCGATACCGAAGCAGAACCCGCTTAATAGACCGGACATTAAAAATCATAGCATACTTACGGCCTGGGCCACGATGTCACCAGAAATCGTTCGATCGACAAATTGTATTGCAAACAACAATAACATTAGAAAATTGGTTTTTGTTTTCAATATAAGTATTCGATCGATCGATTTTTGGTGACATATTGGGACAGGCTGTTAATTTCTCCAATCGTTTGTTTAAATGTATAGCGTTCAACTAACTTGTGGTAACGTGCTTGACATCACAAAAATTCGTTTGTATTTTATTTCAAGTTGTCGTTTTCATATAGCTGATTGTTTTTCAGAGATAAAGTATTTATTTTGTAAATCTGTTTTATGTGATAATCTGCGGTATCTAAACTTTTTTAATTTTTCAAATAGCTTTGTTCTGGCCCATAGTGTCGAATTGAAGACACCATTCTGAAGAAAAATAGTTTTATATCAAGCTGGAAAATTATTTGGCCGTTATTATGGTTGTTGAATTTTTCCTTAAGACTTCGGCTTGCTGCAATAGATTTCAGAATGAATCTAATACAAACTGGAAATCGAATAAATACGATTTCGACAAACGCAATAAGGAAGATTATTTCGATATCACAGTTAGCATGAGAATCAATAGAATTTAAAGAGATTTTTTTTGGAAATATCCAAGCCGAAATTATACCGGATCTTTTATATTCCTTGAAATTAGATACTTTGTAATAAAAACAGAATAAACTATTTACCAACTAACCTTGTTAATTTTTGTGGGTCTGGTGACCGGTACATCATAGTCCATCGAACAATAACCGCTATTAGATTTATCCAACATTTTGTTTAGATTTATATTTCCACACTCTTAACCCAACAAATTTCTTTTAAACTTTGCGGAATATTTTTTCTTATAATTTTTTTTTTTTCAATATTTAAACAATCATGTTTTTCTTTTAAATTTTTTTTCTTTTAAAAGCGCACAAAATATTTCGAGTACTTTAGATATATTTAATCCAGGACAATATAAATAAAGTAACTCGATACTTTATTCAGCAGACTTTTTTTCATTCAATATTTACGTTGTTTTTAGAAAGGAGTTTTAAATGGAGTCTCTTTAAATTTTTATATCATGTTTTATTGAAATTATTTAGCATTTTTAATAAAAAAAAAGATACTCTCTTATTGTACTCCTGTGTACTTTTTTTGGTTGAGGCAAAAATCACATTTGTTTTATTTCAATCCCGCATTTGATTTGCTGCTGCTGTCATTAATATTTCTAGTTGTTGTTGTTTCATATTGTTTTCTAAAAATCAAGTTTAAAGCGAAAACAGGCAGACACACACACATACCAGAAATCCTGCTTTAAATCAGCAAAAGGAAAAAATAAATTGCCAAAAATCACAAAAATTCAGCAAACAATACAGAGTTACAATAACAAAAATTGCAAGAAAAATTTAGCTAAATTTGGTTTTTGTTTAATTTTCATTTTCTGTTGTGGATATATTTTTGCGCTATTTTTTGCTGTTATTTTCATAAATGCGTTTGTTTTTTTTTTCTTAATTAAAATTGGTCTTGATAATATTTTGCTTTAAGCCGTCTCACATTATAGATCTTTCGTTTTAACTCTTTTTATTTTTGCTTTACATCGTCACACTTTGACGTCAAAATTAAAAAAATTTTAAAAGTCATTCCAAACCCGCTTAACCTTATTTAAACGTACCGCAACGCAGCAAGTATTTCGTGGAACTAATATTCGTTTGGCAGATACAATTCGGTTACAGTGTTTGTTATTGTTTTTTCCGCAAACGAAATGTTGAGATACATCTCAAGAGTGTTTGTATTTGAGTGTGTGCGAAAGGGAGAGAAGAAAAACAAATATGTTTATATGCCCAGTTGAAGTTGCGAGCAACATGTTGACAAGGGTGACCAACCTTTTTTACGTACCTTTTCACAATGTATGGTTAAAAGATAACAGAGACTTTAACTGCAAGTTTTGTATGAATAACTGTCAGTTAAAGTTCACGTTAACTCTTAACCATACATTGTGAAAAGGGACGTTACAATAAATAAATTAACTTTCTTTTTTATAGACACGTACATACGTACACATGATTTTATTCCTGCAGGTAATTTATTAAAAAGGAATTGTTTTCTAGAAAATATATTTTTGGATTGCAGGTTGTGTTGTCTTAGTTAATATTGTACAACTGCACAATGGGTTGAATTTACATATTTGCAGTAAAAAAGTTACAAAAAAAATCTCAGTTTAAAGAACGACTATATAGTTATATGTTGCCTTTTTCAACTGACTGAGGTTGACGGAAACATTTGTATAGCTTATTTATTTGTAAGTTACTTATGGCGCCCCAAGCCTGTAAAACATAAATTTTTTGAAAAAGAAAAAATACTGACGAATAGTGCTTAGAAATACTGGTTACAAATACTGGGGTCTAATCGTCGCTTTCGATAAAGAGCTGATTCGATCACGATTTTTCAATTTGAGATTGTGGCATTCGATATCCAATCATATTATTACATTGTTCGATAGCGTATGACACAATCTCATACTGAAAAATGAGATCGAATTAGCTCGTTATCGAAAGCGACGATTAGACCCCTGGTAACAACTACATAGAATAATGGTGCTGCCACTGAGGATATTTTCGATTTCCCGTGTTGTAATTTTCCAGGGAAGTGCCGGGGAACTCCTGGGATTTTGTGAATTTTTAGCCTAGTTGTTGAGAATTTTCATTATGTACCTAATTTACATTAAGCATTTTTTTTTCATGAAATTAGTTGCATGAAAATTTTTTATTTTTCAAGAAGAAGCAATTTATATCAAAAAAGTTGCCTAAACGCATCAGAGATTCATTCTACGTCCTTTTTTATATAACATTCTCTTTTATAGCGCTGCAACTAGCAAATAGAAAAAGTTTCGTGCAATAAAATTTCATGGAAAAATGCAGCCTGCTAATCTAACCTAATTGCAGCCTGCTAATCTAACCTAACGTATTCCCATAGAAGTTTACATGCCGCATTATATTTAATACTGATCTCCATAACAGTTCAATATAGAGTGATTATTCTTATAAAAGAACCCTGCGTTTTTATACTATACAGCATACTTTGCTAATTTTGTCTAATTACCTGGTACTGTGAAGTGTTATTTATTTTAATTAGTAGCATAATCAGGTAGCACCACCCGATGCCGCTGTAAAATAATGCGCGAAAACCTTTTTTTAATCTATTAAAAATGTGTGTTTTTATTCGTTAAATGCTTACCTATTATTAGCATTAACTATACTTACATGGAAAAACATATGGTATAATTACCATAAATATTTTTTATTGTGAAAAATATACATAGACTTATTGGATAACATTCCAAATTTATTTTCGTTTTTCTAGTTAGGTTGAATTTCAGAATTCATAAAAGTTTTAAACAGCTGATGTGTGAATAAAGGTAAAAAAGTTAAGCGCATTCTATATATTTTTTGAATTGCACCCTACAATCGGAATATCTCAAGATCAGTTTATTATATTGGAATAATTTTTTCACGTAAAGTAGAAAGACTTATGTAAAAGTCAAAACTGCTAACATAAGAAAAGAAAATTATTTTAATATATATTTTTTATGGTACAAAACAAAATTTTTCCAAAATTTTGACTTTTTTCGGAAAATTTGCGCGTATGTTCGCATTTATGAAAAGGCTATCAAAAAATTAAGTTAAACATGTTTCAAACTATACTAACAATTAAATGCTATAGTTAAAACTTTCAAAATCGACCGTCACAACTTTTTATAAGCGCATAAGCACAAAAAATATTTTTAAAATTAGCAATTTTCGGACACTGCTGAATGTAGGGTGCATGGCCAAAATACAAAATAATTAGCTCTTAGCATATTCTGAATAAATTGTTTTTAAAGCTATGTGTTTTAAAAGTGCATGTGTTAAACAAAGTTTTTCACAAAAGTGAAAATAATGAAGATACTTTTTCTTAAAAAAACGTGCCTTTTTCAGGAAAATTTTAAAACTTTGAATTCTTTGCCTTTTCGCGATTTCACGACTGCAGATATTAATAAGTTTTTTATTTAAAATTTTATCGGAAATTTAATGCTGTCTTTTGATTTAAAATCCAACAATAGACAAAAAAGTTGTAGGTGAAATACTAAAAAAAAGTCAAGGCAAAAAAATTTTTTTTTGTTAAAAGTCAAATATCTTCTAAGCTATGAGAGATACGAAAACACATCTATGGACATTATTTCTTAAAAATGTTGAGCTTAGATCAAAACGCTTTATCTCATAAAAATCGGATAACTTTTCTAAAAGTTACAAGCATCAGAATTTTTTTTAGTCCCATGTTGTCAACTTAGGCCCACTGTAACTCCTGTCCAGCTTAATCCAGACGGCTGCCAAGTCATTTGTTATAAAGCCTAAGTCCGCCTCTACGGATGTTCGAAGTTTCATATAAATCCAATCAGTAGTTTAGAAGTTCCAGATTTATTACCATTTATTTTGCAAAAGTCCCCACTGTGCCCTGTTAACTAATATTATAAATGCGAAAGTAAATTTATTGTTTGTTTGTTGCGCCTTAAAGGGTAAACTACGGAACCGATTTTGATGAAATTTAAAACATAGATAAATCTAAGTCTAGATGGCTACATGGGTTATATGCTTTTTAAAAACTTAGAGCACGAGGGGTGATATCTGCCTCATAGATAAATCTGAGTCCCAAAGAAGTCATAGGCTGTTCATTTTTTTCAAAAACACGACCACGAGGGGAGGAAGAGGAAAATTTCTTCCTCTTTGAAACTATCTATCCGATTTTGAGGAAATTCAAAACATAGATAGATCTGAGTCTATAAGAAGACATAAGCTGTATATTTTTTTAAAAAATAGGAGCACGAGGAAGAGTAGGGCACAATTTCTGCCTCTTTGAAACTATCTAAACGATTTTTATGAAATTCAAAACATAAATAGATCTGAGTCTAGGAAAGCACATGGCTATACACCTTTTCAAAAATAGGAACACGAGAAGGGGTAGGGGGCAATTTCTGCCTCTTCGAAACTATCTAACCGATTTTGATGAAATTCAAAACATGGATACACCTGAGTGGAAGGACACAAACGCTACATATTTTATAAAAAAAAACTCCAAGAGCAATTTGCTGTCACAAAACCCAAAAAACTAAATAAAAACGAAGCAAACAAAACCAGCTCTCAAACTGCTCAACGTACGCTAAAAAATAAAAAAAGTTGACGAAGACATACGGAATGTGACAAAGCTAATAAGGAAATATTTCTTTCAACTTAGTTGTCAGTTAAAAAAGGCAACGTATAACGTACTTCGGATTGTATAGCCGTCGGCTTTAATTCTGAAGAGTTTGGCAACATAAACTCCTAAAATTAAGGGAAGTTGCTTGCTAATGCTTGCACTTTTATAAATAAAGTTTGGAAACTCTAATGAGCAATTTCAATAGAGAATGAGCGATTTGTTTCGAAAATAATTCAATATTGATCATGAATTTGATTACATGAAAGTCAGGACCTAACTGTGTAAGTTATGTACATGAAAATAGGCCAGGAAACTTTTCACTTAAAAGAAGTACGGTATCGGTATTTGTGTGGCACCTAGCACCGTCTCTTTGAAAATTAATACCGTCCACATAAAGATCTTCCAATTCGATCCATAAAAAATCGTTTGTGAAATGCTTAAGTTCAAAAATCGACGAGAAATGGACAAATATCAAAATTTCTCAAAAGTATGGGCTACAACAGCTATATTCTCAGTTGTATTTGAGCGACGTACACGACTTCGATTCCTCACAGCACTAACTTTTCCCAACATCTCAAATTCGTTCACTAGTTTCACAATAACTGGCCGATAATGTTCGTACTTCACGATAACCGAGAAATGCTTTAGTTTCGCCAAGTGCGACCACTAAGTTAGATTAGGTTAAGATGAAGAGGGGAGCCATTACGTTCATGTCCAGGGACATACAAATAAGCCAGCAAAAACCTATTATGCGCTCTCATGTAAATTAACAAAGGAACCCCACTTTTATAGGAACTCAATATCATTTACGTAGTCGCTCAAACTTTTCCAATCAATACCTCTAAGGTAATGTCCGGTAAGGTACCATCCTCAAAATATCGAGATGTTGTCTGGGCGGAAGTTGAGTGGCTCCAATCCAATACAAATTCCCCCGAAAATTAGAGTGCCCCGTTAAGAGGCCGGTTAACTTTCCTAGCTCGGAATAGTTTAGTTTAAGCAGCCCCCTTGTATTTCTTCATCCAGGACGCCGATTTGCTGTCAGTAAATATATTGACATCTGTGGCCCTAATATTCACACTGAGCCATTTTAAAACCTCCGTGATTGCACGAACTTCCGCCTGGAAGACTGTATAATGGTCAGCTAAGCGGAAGTAGATTTCGGTATCCGGTTCTTTTATGAAGAAACCTAGGCCCGCCCGTTCTTTCCCCTAATTTTAGCCGTCCGTGTAGCAGCAAACTCCAACGGCTATTTACTCCAAGGTTAGATTGACCCAGGAGTGTCTTTCCGGTATCAATGTCTCGCATACAATTATAACTCTAGTCTCACGTACCCAGTCGGACATTTCCAAAGTCTGGTCGTATCCGTCAAGTGACGTCCATCGACATCCATATGTTATGATGTGACCACCAAATTTGCTCCATTTTTTTTTAATAATTTTAATAATTTCAATGCTTTCTCGTTCCATATTCCTTAATGGCATAGTTTTTACTTGACATCTGTCAAGTAAGTTACAGCATGATTCATGACAACTAGGGATGTTTTTGAACAGTATCGATATATATTTTTTGAAAACATCGATATTTCGATATATCGATATTTTTTTGCTGTATTAATTTCGAATGCACAAATACTCACTTTAAGAAATTTAATACAAAAGAACTATTTATGTTAAGTTATACGTAACCTACTGTAGCTCCTTAAGACTTCATTAGTCTTTACTTCTTTTGCTGCTCTGTGCTGTGCCGTTCTATTTCTAAATTTTAATAGTTACTTTTTCTGTAATAAATTATCAGTTGTTTCGGACCAGAATGATCACAGTTTTCCACTAAAGTGATGAGTTTTGCATCGTCCATTGCTATTAGAGTTTTTCTTTTCCCGGACTTTTTCGTTTCCCGGGAAAGTGGGAACAACTTTTCGGTTTTTAACGTTTATAAGCATAATAATAATAAAAAAATAGTACAATATCAGTTCCCGGGCGTAATTGTTGTAAGGTTTTAGCTATAGTTCTACCATCGCATTCATAAAGTGAATAACGACATGCATCGAGGAATGTGTACGCAACAGAACAGAATTAAGGAGAGAAAAACTAATGGCTTATATATGATTTTTATAAACCAAAAAGAGTCAGCTGATTCGTAACAGAGCAGAAAGTAAAAACAAATTCTGCCTTTAGGCTTTTACCCACAAAATCCAAAAAGTCACCTGCCTTACTTGGGTCACAGTTAAAAAACGGCTATAGCTCTTAAAAGTATCGAAACCCGATACTCGTAAATAAGAATCGATGTATCGATATATAGGTTTTTGAAATATCGGCGATATATATCGATATTTATTTTCTCAAATATCGATATTTCGATATATCGATATTTTTTGCCCATCCCTAATGACAACTGTTAAAATGGCGTGATAGATCTATTAGTTTCATAAATTAAAATAAATTCGCTAACTCTGGTTTCTCATAAATCTATCTACGATGAATTCTAAAATTCCAAAATAAAAAAATTATCATAATTGTCACTTTGGCGGACAGTGTTGCCAGGCTTAAGGTTCTACAGCGCAATCGCTACTTACAAATTCCCACGGAAAATTGTTAAATTCTTTAAGACATTTTTTTTGCTTTAAATTATCTAAAATAATAACACTTCTGTTGTAGTCTACTCTAGTTTTATTCGGTCACATCCGGCACAGCTGAGATTCGTCCAACAGCCGCTGTTGCAATCCAACTCAAGTGCAAATTTTGGCTTGAGTGCGAAATTTTAAATGTATGGAAAACTTTTACCGCTCGTGCTTGGTATTAAAAATGTATTAGCAAAAGAAAAGGGATATCAGCAGACAAGAGTTCTGATGGAAAATGCGGTAAAATATTAAACAAAAATGAAATTGATGTTTTGTTTTATTAGTTGGTGTGTAGTGCCTCAATTTTTAATATTTTAAAAAACTAGGAAAACGTCAAAAGATATTTATTCATACTTTCAGTTTTTTATGCATGTTCACATGTATGTATGTAGTCAGCTTTTGTCAAAAGTTTTCTTTTTCATGTCTGCAGGCCATAAATATTTTTATTATCCAACGACTTCCTTTTGCTGACGACAGACGACAGTGTGGAGAAATTTCCACCATTTGCGTAAATGGTAATTTAACCCATTTTTCCATTGACGACAAATTTTTTTATGCGTTGCACTTTGTTTTGAAATTGTTGAGTAAATCTTTTTGATCTTCTTATTATTCACTGATCTATTTGGCAATGAGAAAAAAAAATTTATTTAAGAAAATGATTTTTTTTATATACCTAAAACTTTTGAAAAGCTTTCAACGTAGCAAATATTTATTTTCTTTAATAAGCGTAACAGCTCTTAAGGGTATTTATATCATATGCATTATTTTTTATACATATCGTCCCATAGGCGCCAAAAAAGCTTAAGCGACATTATTTTCGAGTGTTATTTTTTGACGAAAAAAACAAAGAACATTTCTCGTATCATTGCCCTGGAGTAGCGAGAAAGTGATTTCCCACCATGGGCGGGCGCTCTTGAGTTCAGGGTACTTTCTGACGTAAGCTAGCAGAATTATATTAAGCTCTGGCTGGGGACTCCACTCAAGAAGTTTCCATGTTATCACAATGGACCCGATGGATCTAAGTGAGTCCGAGATTCTGACGGTTTGCCTTACAATTACCTTACCTAAAATAACCTTGATTCAACTACGAAAGCTAAGTAGGAGTATTCAATTAATCCAATATTTGAATTTTGAAAAATGAATAATTAAAAATGTGTTTCCAATTTTGGCACAATTTTTTGTTTTAGCAATTTTTTTAAAATAGTTTTAGCATTATTTCAAAGTCGATTTAGCAGCAATTCCTTTTTGTACCTACCTGATCACACTGTACACAGCAGAGAATTCTTGTCTGCAATAATGTTGTAGGAAGAGAAGTGAAGTTATATATATGTTTCTCTATAAGAAAGTATTTTATTTAATCCAAGAGAGTTCAACGAAATCCAAATAAAATAAAATCAAAAAGTCCCAATATAAATAATACAAAAAAGTTAAACTCTTTGGCACTTTAAGAGCCAATTTCACTAACTTATTTAAATATCAATTCATATTTAAAAGTCCGTAGAGGAACAAAATGTATGACCGCTCCACATTAATTTTTTCTTCGCTAAAGAGAAAAAACTAAAGGGGGTCGGTCGGTAGTTGGAACGGTGGGGCAAAATAATAAAATTATTATTTTTGTAGCGGAAAAAAAGAATGAGGGTCGGTCATACATTTGGTTCCTCTACGTGTAACCTGGGCCTTGTTAGCACTGTGGGAAAAATTTTATAAAAATATTTTTGTACAGGAACACCCTCAACGAGGGGTGATGCTGAGTTAGTAAAGCTACTTTCTTTTTTGACAACACTGTTTTTAGCAACTCAGTCAGCTGTCTTTGTGTATCATGTTACTGTTAAACATGTTCAGTTTTGTCTATAATTTAACCATAAATCGACTTACAAATGAAAAACGCTTGCAAATTATTAAACATAATTATCAAAATTTATGCTCGGTTGAGAAAGTGCTTCGTGAACTTCTTCCATTTTATGATCAGTTTGGACGACCTTCTGAGGCGGCTATTCGAAATCTTGTGACTAAATTTCGCACAAAAAAAAAAACATAATTGTACACTAAACCACCGGACATAGGAAAATATCGCAGGTGTATCCGCCAGTGTTGTTGATGACCGTGAATTATCGATTCGGCGCCATTCGCAGCAATTGGGCCTCTGTTAATTTTTTATTTTTTTTTGCCCAAAATGGGAGAGCTGGACTTGGCTGATATGTGGTTTCAGCAAGACAGTTCCACGTGCCACACACCACTCGAGGCAAAGGCGTTTGGGGCCGATCACTTGGCCGCCTAGATCGTGCGATTTAACGCCTTTAGACTATTTTTTATGGGGCTATGTTAAGTCTCATGTCTATAGGGACAAGCCGGCAACGGTTGACGCACTGGAAGACAATATTGAAGAATTTATTCGAGAGATACCGGGCGATATGATGGAGAGATTATGACGAAGTTGGACTCAGTGTATGAACCATTTCAGACCAGAGATGGCAAAGTTCGTATAATTGTACCTTTTTTGGTGCTCTTCGGAAAGTACAATAGTACACCAATGACTAATTTAGTACATTTAAGGATTCTCCTCAATTTCACTCCGCATTTCTTTCCAAAGGCGTGCGACAGCAACTAACCTTGTATTTCTGAACAACGTGATTCAATTTTTTTTTAATTTCACCTAACGTAGAGCTGCTGACGGCCTACACAAATATATAAATAAGTAAAAAAAAGTGTCGTTTTCTTTAAAAAAAAAACTAGCATATTTGCTGTGACACCAAACACGTTACAAAAAGTTGACATTCCCGTATGACAATTTTTACTTTTGAACCATAAAACTCATATTCTTCTCACTTGAAAACAGTCTTCTGAAAGCAAAACGCAGCGGGAAAATAAAAAAATGTGAACCCGTACTTTTCCAAATAATTATTTTTCTCGATTCGGATGCTAGAGCACATGCTATTAACTTGCATATTTTAAATTGCAACTTAAACAGGTGTAATCATATGCTTTAACATCACAAGGAAATTTGTGAAAACGATTCGAGCAAAATCGATTATTTTAATAAAAACAAATAAAAATATGTCATTTTAACTAAAAAAATTTTTTTAATGCAATTAAGGTCAAAAAAGTACAAATTTTGAAAGTTGTTGGTACAATTTCAAAATTCTCAATGCCGTCCCTGTTTCAGACATATCCGCGGTCAACATTTACATGAAGTCGTGTTTAAACATTGAATTATATAAATCGTTCTACCGACTCAATTAAAGATTTCATACATTTCTCTAAATTTTATGGTTTTTTTATCAAATCCGAAAGCTCTTAAAAAAATTACCCTATATATTCCGAAACAATTTTGTGGGGAAAGAATTAGTGGGGGTCGGTCTTACAGTTTATCCTTCTGAGAACGGGGGGCAAATTACGGCATTAATACTATTCGAAATTTAAAAATATTTCCATATAAACTATTGAAATATTTTGTAATTTATTTCAATAACGAGTTTCGTAATTTGTCCCCCGTGTTAGGGGCAGTTATGGGATTTATTGTGGATTTTTAGAATTTTGTACTAGAATTTAGTATTAAAAAAGGGACTTGAAACTTTTACACAATATTTTTTTTTTCTAAAATGTTCAATTTAAGAGTGCGGTACCGCATTAAATATTGAGACTTTTCGAAAATAAGGACCAGTCTAATGTATTACGATTAAAAGTTTTTTAAAATATTTTTTATTCAAATTACTTAATAAATAATTCGAAAATGCTAAATAATGATAAATCCCAAATGGAAATTTGGCTGCCAAATTGGCCACACTGCCCTGCCCGTGTGATATCTTCGAAATCCCATTATTTGGGAGTTATTTCATTGGGAATTTTTTTTATTGAGCCGACAGAAAGATTTCCCATTAGAGCAAAATACGTACTAGATCATGCTAAACAAATAGCTACATAAATCTTTTTTGTATGTTCTTATTTGCGTTATCAGTAGTATCATTTTCTTAGGTAAAATCTTTATAAAAAATTTATCAAAGTATTTATAAAAACATACCGTGGCGCCTTTTGTAGTAATTAAAGTATTACTAATTATCATACAAATTACTTCTACTTAAAATAGACTGATTAAAAACAGATAATAAAATTTTAATATATGCAGATATGTGTGTATGAAGTTGATTTTTTTTTATAAAAAAGCTTCATAGAAAAAGCTTAAGCGTCGAAAATTGTGGAGGTGTTTTTTGTGTCTAATAAAAAAATTCCCATAAACGGAAATGCTTTTCAAAAAGAATAAATTAAAATATTTCATTCACAAATACGAATTGATCTAAACGTAAAAAAAAATATTTTTATGAGTTCATTTTTCACTTAAATTGAATTGAAAATATAGAAACTAATCGATTTTCTAAAGAATTAAGCGATCAACACATTTCAAATAAATTTCATAAAATAAAATTATTTATGACAAGACTCTTTACAACTGCAACCAACAATCTTTTGAAAGTATTTCATTCAAATCAAATATTTGATTTAACATGTCAATGTCAAAAGTCAACTTTGGTTAAGAGATTGATCTATAGATCAACAAGATCCAGGGAAGGGTTTCCTGTTTCTTCTTCACTTTTTTTTTAGGTAGGCTTAGGTGTTGGTTTTTTGTTTGTTAAATTTCTTTTTTGAAGAAAGCAAATACAAGGAAAGTAACAAGTATTTTATTTTTTAATAAAAATCCACTACAAATAAAAAAAAAAAAATGCCAACAAAAGGTGTGTCTTTTGTGGTTAAAAATTTACTCGTTTTGTTATTTTCTTCAACAATGAATTATTTAACTTTTTCGACTTCTCACTTCGCTTTGTGGTTTCGTGTTATTTAATTTGCGAGGGCCGTCCCAGAATAACAAATTGCTTATGCTTATGCTTAAGGCAAAGTTCTTATGAATACGAAATTTCATCACTAAAGTCATTCGATAAAAGAGAAAGGCTAAAATTATAATTTAAGAATTGGTTTTTCAATATTACAGAAAGACCGTCAAATTGAAATACTCGAATGTTCTCAGCGTAATTTTTAATGCAAAAAGTGTATGTACATACTCGCCAGTCGTAAGTACTTACAATTTGAATTTATAAGAAAACAAGCATCAGAAATTTGTTTTTTTTATATATAAATTGGCTTCTTCGGCCAAGATTTGTACTTGGAATTCATCAAGTGGTAGTCACCGCTGCAGCCACAACAACCTTAAATATTTTTTAGATACACACTAGATATATACCATCATGATTTAAACTTTAATTCAACGTGATTTAATATGATTTCAAATCAAAATTTTTGCATGGTAATTTTACAATGGTATTTTTTTCTGTGTGTTGAACGAACGTAAATTAATGTTAATTTATGGAAAATTAAAATTGGATTTCTCTTCGTTTTCAAAATTCATTTTCACGATCAATAAATTTTTGTCTATATACATATTTCATTAACAGCTGGAAAGTACTAAAATAAGTACTTTCACATCATGATATCAATAGGTGCTTTTTTATTCATTGCTTATAAAATAATTACATAAATAAGTACCACTCATTACTTTGTAAGTCATTAAAAGAGTGATTGATAGCCAAAAGCTTATGCTGGTTTGGGTTCACACTTACATATCTGTTCACAATCATTCTTCTCGCGCCGATATTATTTTGGTTTAAATTTATATTGGCCCTTTCTTATAAAAAAACAATTTGAATATTTGCCACCATAAAGGCCGGGGCACAATAAATCCGTTGTACGTTAAACTTCCCCTTTTTCAACTGATATTAAAGCAACGACGGAGAAGGTTGGCACAATGAGTATTTTATTGACGGAAGCATTTGACCAGCTTCTATAGGTCGATTCTCCATTTTATTTAATAAATTCAACTTTTTGTATTTATTTCGTTTATTTCTTTTGTTTGATTTTATTTTTGCTGGCACAAAACACAAAAATATATGTATATCAGAACATACCAAAAAACCAACCAATATCTTTGAAACTACTCCTCAACGTACGCAAAAAGTTAAAAGTTTACCAAATTTTGTACTTTGCGTTGACGGACACGTACTGAATGTAACCGAGCTCATAAGAAACCATGTATTTCAATATAGCTGTCCGTTGAAAAAGGCGAAGTTTAACGCATGACGGATTCATTGCGCACCGTCCTTTAGGGTTGAAAAGAGAGGACTTGAAACAAAGTTAAGCAAACATATGCATCTTTGCATTATTTATGAATTAGTGTATAACATGAACGAGAGTAAAATGGATGCTTGTACGAATGATTATGAGAGACTGAATTGTTCTCTTCCATACGTGTGCTTAAGTATGTGTAAATAAGAGAATAACGAAGTGCCCACGGGCGGCATTTTGCTTGTCTCTGACTTGAAAGCATGTTTTGTGGGTTGGTCGACTTGAGAAACGGAGGTGAGGGCAAAGTTGAAAAATGTTTTTTGTGGGGAGCACCCTTAAAGAGTCAGGTCAGGGAGTATTTCCATATGAACGTAAGAAATGCTTTAGAGAAGAAATAAATTAAGGTCAGTCAGGTACATTTACCCTTTTAAGGAAAGTCTTGCGACCAGGGTTACCGCTAGGAATTTTAGAAAAGTCGCACAAAAGGTCGTTTTGTGAAAATAAAGTCGCACAAAAAAGTCGTTTGAGAAAATAAAAGTTGCACCTCTTTTTTTAACGTTTTTTATTAATAAAAAGCATAACAAAACAAAAAAGCAATTGAAACAAAACAAAAAGCTTATTGCAGAATCCATTTTTATCATATTTCACAACACATGCAGTTGCATTGTACATGCTTATATATGTACCCAGCAAAAAATTACACATTACCATATAATGACTTACTTTTCTGATTACCAAATTTCATTACTCGCTTACAAATCACATTACCTAAAATTTAAAAAAATTATATACAAGTTGCTAAATGATGAGAATAATTTTTTTAGATTAAATTGATTACGTGAACAAGTTGCCAAATAAAAAAAGTAAGTACTTCTCAAGAATCGATTATTTTAGTCTCATGCCTTGTTAAAATCATTAAGTTGGTAATCCAGTAAGGAATAGCTTCCACCAAAAATGCTTCATTCCAAACCCGATTACCTTTTTATGAAATTTTTTGCTGGGTATGTACATGTTTTCATGTACCCTGAAGATTTTAGCTAAAACTATTCTTTGCAACTTCTACTGAAAATTTATGAAACATTTCTTGAATACATTTTATACATGACATGCATGTTACAAAAAGGTGATAAAAGTGTTTCCAAATGACCAATAATCTGTGAATTGCTTTTAAATTTTGCCGACGTTATTTTGCCGATTTTTTTTTTTATAAAAATAATCAAAAAACTTTTAATTTACTGCAAATTAACTGTTTTTTGAGAAGTTTCACAAAAAAGGGTAAAAAGTCGCAACAAAATTAAAAAAAGTCGGAAAAGTCGGTGACAAAAAAATGTCTCACAAAAAGTCGCAGACCGCTAAAAAAGGGTCAAATTGCGACTTTAGTCGGGTGAACGGTAACCCTGCTTGCGACTGAGTGCAAAAAAATTTGGGAATTAAAAATTTATGGAGGTTGGGCCACACACATCGATCAAAATGTTAAGAGAGACATTTTTTTGGAATCTGCAAAACCTTTTACCACTCTAGGCTCGATTTCAGGACAGTTGCGAGTCTTCTTCCCCAAATTTTACATCTATAGCGATTTGTCAAATCTAGTTGCTAAGGATCTTCATACTGTGTCGCGCAGTCGGGAAAAAAGGAAATATGTCATTAAAAGACATTAAGGGGCTAAGCATCGCTAAGCGTTGAGAAACTTTATATGGAAAAAATTTAAATTAGGCCTAAATTTTTATTTAATATAAAAAATTAAAAAAATATTTTCAATTAATTAATTGAATCTGGTTTTTACTTTTTTCTGTGAACAATAAATTTCTGCAATTTAACGCTATGCTTTTTGTTTGGTGGGTAGCGCTGCATACCTCTATACAATCACAGTGTCCCGCCACTGTTTCACATACATATAAATCTTTCGTAAAATTAAGAAGTGTTGTTTCTTAAGAACAACTCCCATGTTAGATGTGGGTGCTAAAGCAGTGCTGGCCATCGAAAGAAATGTATGTGTGTGTGTAGGTGTAGTAATTTGTGTGTACACTTAAAAAGCTCATATGAGTCACTATTTTCTAAAGTGTGTTTTCGTATCTCCATAAATTCCTGGAACTGGAGCCCAGGTAAAATTCAGTTACAGCCCTCGTACTCCTTTTATGCCAAACATTTTTATAGTCAAACAAAGTTGATTTTATAGTTCCTGCTTGCTTGTAGGAAAAAAGACATGCATATCAAATGTCAAAAATTATTTTGAAATTTTTTTTTTTATGTACGAGTACATAAATATGTATATGGACTTTAATACGGTTTCATATGTCTTAAATATTTGTTCTAATATATATTAAGTTGTATATTTATTTGGTTATCGCTAGTTGAACCCTAAACCTGCAAATACGTTAGTAAATGTGCATATAAGGTTACCTTTTTGGATATTTCTTTATGATTCATAGATATACAAATTCACCTGTGTCGTTATTATTTACGCAAATATTTTATCTACTGTGGTGTTAGTCGTCGAGTTTCAGATGAATGATAAGGAATGCAAATAGGAGACATCATTTATTGTTGGATTGTTATTTTTAAATACGTTATAGCACATGTTTTTCCAGAGCATACATAAGTATATTACACTCAAAGAAAATTTAAAAGAGATATTTAAAAAATAGTAATACATTCGGCCTGGCTCACGATGTCGACAAGAAATTTTCGTTCGCTTGTTTATATTGAAAACAAAAACAAAAAAAGGAGAAAATTTGTTTTTGTTTTCAATATATGTAAATAAGCGAACGAAAATTTCTTGTCGACATCGTGAGTCAGGCCGATTAAATTCTAGTCAAGCGGATAATGCGTTTTATTTTAAGTTGTCGTTCTTGGATTTAGTTTTATGTATAGTTCTATAAATTAAGTAAACCTTTGGTATATGCTTTACCTTAGAGTGCTGTTTAAGGTTAGGATTCCCTATCATACACTATCCTAACTACATTATCCTAACCCTGATATAAGGAATTGTTATTGTCTTTTGAAAATTTTCATAAACTACATCATGCCAGGGTAGTATTTTCTCAAAACTTCTACTATTGTGTAGGATAGTGAGTCCTTTAGGAAAGGTATAGTGATAGAGAAGACAGCTGGTGAAGGAAGAAATAGAGGAAAGCTTCATTCTTTTACAACTCTGCTTTTTTACACGTTTTTCACTATGCAGTGTTGCAGCGCCTCTGGTGTCAATGAGGCGTATTAAATTTTCATAGTTGTGCTTAGTAACCATTTTGTTGGTTGTTTTACATCGCCGATGATTCTGCTACACTATACCGACGAAGCAGGGCACTCTGATGTTACATTACAAGAGTTTTTATTTGAATTTTCGTTGAACTACAGGAAGGAAGTATATTTATTTTAATTTATTAATAATTTTTTCAAATTAATTTCAAATTCGTCAACAACGTTGTTGCGTAAATTGTTTGACTTAAATTTTTTGCTGTAATGATTACTTTTTAACTTTCTTATTCCGGCGTATATATTTTGCACAAAGCAGAATAATTGCTTTTTCATGTAAATTTTTAATTTCTTTCTTTCTTGCCTTTGTTATTTAAAAATCCCAATTACCATTAACAAAAAAAAAAAAAAAGTTGTCCATTCCTAACAAGTTACATTTTCTACCCTCATCGGTATTCGTAACTTTAGCAATAAAAAAAAAATACAAATAATCACCCACCATTAAACAAATAGAATTGTTTCGCTTCATTTAACATGTGGCATTTGTACGCAACAACAACAAGTCCAACAAAGACGATTGAAATTTTGCAAAGTCACGTGACCATCATCGTTATCATGAACAGCATTTTACTTATACTGAAATCAATATTTTCATATAAGACTCGATTTAGAAAACAAAGAAGCCCGTAGCAGAACAAAATGGGGAAAAATGCACCACAACCAATATTTTAACAATCACCACATGTTGAAATTTTGTATCATTTCATTTTAATACAAATAGAAATATTGAATTCGCACCCGCACTAGTGTGAGGTTTTCGCAATTGCGGTAGTTGATTTGTGGTCCCCTTCTTGAATGTGAATAGAAATTTGTTCAAAACAGAAGAAGCAAAAAGGCTAAACAAAAATCTGCAGCCACTATAGGAAACTTATTGATGATGCTTTATGATTTAATTAACGAAATCTAGATACAAATATTTGTACATTTGTATATCATAGCTGCCCAAAGTAGCACCAGAGTGCCGAACATCAGTCGGTTTCTTATACACATACGCGAATACCTTACTCTAGTGTTTCTCTGGATGGACTGCATTGTTGTACATATATGTTGTGTATTTCTGTCATAGTGCATTTTGTGGTTCTTATTTCATTAGATTTTTTTTAGCAGATGAGCATAAGTAAACTCACGTTTGAACAATATTTAAAATTGCTAAAATTAATTTTAAAAACAAGTTTTAATCCCCGAAATTTATTTGCCATTGAGGTCGACAATTTTCGTATATCCCAGGCGACTTCATACGAGGTGAATTAATTTTTAAATGAAATGCAACACTGCTGAAAAGATATACATATATGTGAAGCGCAAAATAGAAAGGGACCTAAGGGTAAAAACCGGTTTTGTTCAGGAGAGCCATTTTAAAGATTTAAATACGTGTATCTTTGGTGTACCATCACTGAGCGTGTTGGTATTGGTCTCATTTGAAAGCGACACATCTCATGACGTCAGGAACGTGTTGGTCAACCTTGAAAACGCGCGTAGGTCGTCCCTACCTCTTGTTTTGTGTAGTTGGTTTTTACTGTTTTCTACCTAGCGCGCTGTTTCCATGAGTTTGATATCAATTTTACTCGCGTTTTTTCGAATTCAGGTTTATTTTCTGAAATTATTAATTGTGAATTATAATAAATACTCATTTATAATTCTTTTAAATCGTGAATATCACTCTGTTAGTACGAAAATTTTTTCACATAACCTTAGAATCGTCGACTTCAATTTCATAAAACGCGCATATCTCTGGGAGGGAACACTTTTGGGGCATGGGATCGGTCTCATTCGATGCTCAGATGTTGTCCACATCAAAAAAAAAAGTGAAAATTGATTTTTTTTACCCTTAGGTCCCTTTCTCTATGCGCTGTCACATATTTATATTTGTCAGTGTAAAATTTCCAGCTGTCAAAAAATTTCCGAACGTTTTGCTTGATTTTACACCAGAGAAATTAACAGCTGATCATCATCTCTGGATATGAGATCATCTGGTATAAACTCGTACTGGAACTGCAGAGAGGCTACACTTCAAATTCGAGTTACCAAGAAGGGGAGTTTCACAAATTTATAATTTGCATTAATTCTTATGAATCAATCAGATCGCTCTAAGTGGCAACAAAACTACGTGACCGTTGACCGATTTGACATTTTTATTTTTTTATTTTTTTTAACCACTAATTACAAATGAAAAACTGTTTTAGTTCATTTTAATTATTATTGTTCGAACTTCTATATTTATAATTTATGGCCTGTTTCACAATAACGAAACGAAACTTTCGTCTGAAAATTTATATTGAAAACAAAAACAAATTTTCATATATTATTGTTGTTTTCAATATAAATTCTCAGTCGAAAGTGTCGTTTCGTTATTGTGAAACAGGCCATTAATCAGGCTAAAGTTCGCATTGCTTTGTAAGCCAAATTACATGTGATAATTATTATTGAACAAATAACACCAAAGTTAATTCTAAATATTCTGACAAACGCTTAGTAGAGCGGAACAACGAGCTGTTTTCGAAGGCCACTACACCTTCATCATCAGCGTTCTTGTGTGTTTGGTCCACTGCGTGTGGTGTCAGTTGATGTAGATTTCTAATTTATATAATCAACTATTATTGCAAATGAAATATGTGAATTATTTTGATTCATCTTATTCAATTTTGCTGAAAGCTTTTTTTTTTGTAACGAAAGCTCAATTTTACCATCTGTAAATTTACAACAGTCTTGCCATTGTCGTTTCACTTCATTTGTTTCTATATTTATAATTTATTCAGGCTAAAGTTCACCTTCATCATCAGCGTTCTTAGTGTTGTCAGTTGATGTAGATTTCTGCTTTATGTACTCAGCTTTTATTGCAAATGGAATATGTGAATTATTTTGATTCATCTTATTTCAATTTGCTGAACGCTTTTTTTTGTAATGAAAGCTCAATTTTCAAAGGAAAGTGGTCCAAGTCACATATTCTTTTTTCGAGTTATTTAGTAGATTACATTTGAACAAACTGAAAAATATTTTTGTATTATGCAAAATTTTAATCTAGTCCTAGTCTCGATTTATATAAAACTATTTAGTATTAAATATTTATTGAAGTTTCTTAAAGATTTATTTATTTATTTATAACTTAGACCTTTTTCATAATTAAGCGCGCATATAAACGTTTAACAACACGTGCAAATGATAAAAAAAAAATCCGCTCGTTTCACCCATTTTACACTAGCGAACGCTATAGGTAGATAATTACCAGCTTCTCGTGGCCAGAATTGGATGATATGTAGGCATACCCACGTCATATCGCTCATTTACTCAAAGAACGCCATAACTAAAAAAACAAGTTTGCCAGAGAACGCGTTTGAAGTTTTCAATTTACACACAACTTAATGGAAAAATAAAATATTATTTCGCTTTTAAGAGTTGAGTATACAAGATATTTGTGTGAAATTTTTATACAATATGAAAAACGATATGAGGATTGAGTCTGCAGCATTAATTAAAAAATTCAACTTTTGGAATTATGACGTTCTTTGAGTAAATGAGCGATACGGTTTCAATAGGACGGCCCTACGTTCCGCACAGCTTATGCAAGATTGGGGGAAATTTGCATAATTTTATATTCCATACATAATGTTATCGGTGGGTCTTCAAAATTTCGATGATATCCAACACATGCATTTAAATTTAAGGCTAGGAAGCGCTTGACAAAATTCGCTATAGATAAAATTGTAAACTAGTAAAAGAGTGTAAGGGTTTTGACAATGCCTAAGCTAAATAGTTGGGCAAAGATGTGTTATGAACATTAGTTATTTAAAATGAATTATCTGATGAAATGTAATACGAGAAATGCCTTTTATATTTTTTATATATATGTATATGGGCATTTCTCCGAGAAATTCCACTTTTTTGTCGCGTGCGACAGCAAGCAATTAACCTTGTATTTCTGAACAACGTGACTCGATTTTTCATAAAATTTTCCTAGCCTAGAGCTGCTGATGGCCTACACAAAAATATATAAAGAAGTAAAAAAAGTTTCGTTTTCTTTGAAAAAAAAACAAGCATATTTGCTTAGTGTCGCACGCTACAAAAAGTTTACATTCCTGTAGAAATGCCCATATATATTTTTTTTGTACGCACAATTATTAACTTCTGTCGCTAAATGTATTTTCAAAAGTCATTTATTAATAAATGATTTCTTTTTAGTTTTTATGTTTAGGTTAGCACGAAATTGTTCCCGTATTCTATTTCGGTTGTAAAACTTTGTATTAAAGGCTGAAATTTACATTAAGAGACACAACACAGCGGATGGAGCAAACATGATAAATGTTTAGGGTCCTTTGAAAATATGTTCATATAATGGGTGTTTTTTATTGAGGTATAGAACTTTAAGTTGGCATCACTTTTTTAACTGGCGGCCATTTTGTCAGCTGTCAAGTGATTAATATTTAGTTTGGTTTGCCATTTCATCATGAACAGGTTGACAAAAGAACAACGCTTGCAAATCGTGCAAATTTATTTCGAAAATAATGGTTCAGTTCGCGAAGTTTACCGCAAGCTCCGTCCATTTTATGGTCGACATAATCGTCCATCAGAGCAATTACTTCGGTTAACCATGGATCGTTTTCGCACTACGTTTACTCTATGTGATAATACGCATCCGCAGAGACGTCGAACAGTGCGCACCGAAGAAACAATTGCCGCTGTAGAGCAAAGTGTTGAAGAGGACCCGAATGAATCGATTCGCCAACGTGCACAGCAATTGGAGCTTTGTCCATCAACTTTATGGAAGATTTTGCGCAAAGATCTTGGCTTGCGACCTTACAAGATCCAGCTTGTGCAAGAATTAAAGCCGCGAGACCATGCAATGCGTCGTGATTTTGGTGTATGGGCCGAAAATGAGATTGATCTCGATGCTGATTTTCATCGCAAAATTTTGTTCAGTGATTAGGCTCATTCTTGGTTGAATGGCTACGTCAACAAGCAAAATTGCCGCATTTGGAGTGAGTAGAATCCACGTGAGACCCTTGAGACGCCATTACATCCACAAAAACTGACTGTTTGGTGTGCTCTATGGGCTGGTGGAGTCATTGGGCCATATTTCTTCCGAAATAATGTTGGAGAGTCAGTTACCGTTAATGGAGACCGGTATCGAGCCATGATAACCGACTATTTTGTTCCCGAATTGGATGGCATGAATGTGGATGAGTTGTGGTTCCAACAAGACGGCGCTACATGCCACACAGCGCACGTCACAATCGATTTATTGAAGGAAACATTCGATGAGCGCATAATTTCGCGGAATGGACCTGTCAATTGGCCACCAAGATCGTGTGATTTGACACCATTGGATTATTTTCTTTGGGGATATGTGAAGTCGCTCGTCTACGCCAACAAACCAGAAACGTTAGGGGACTTGGAAGCCAACATTCGTGGCGTTATTGCCAACATACGGCCCCATATGCTCGAAAAAGTGGTTGAAAATTGGACCTGTAGAATTGGCTTTATTCGAGCCAGCCGCGGCGGCCACATGCCCGAAATCATATTTAAACATTAATGGCATAAAATTATCCTTCCAATAAAGCCAAATTGATGGACATTAAAACGATTTTCTTGTGTTTTATTTCAATTCGAAGTTCTATACCTCTAAAAAAAACACCCTGTATATTAGTGTTTAACAATGATAACATGTGAAATATTTAAATTTGGCCTCCTTTGGCTCTGTACCAACGGTTGTCACATCTTACAATATTGTCGGTAAAATGTGCTAAAAATTTGTTACAACCGTATATCTGACAAAGTTGTCAGAAAAAGCATTGTGAGTCCATTGTAAGACTACCAGCTGCCAAATAATTGTCAGTCGTCTGACAATCGTATGAACACAATTCGTTGTCATTGTCAGATATTTTTCATTGTCCGATGTGCGAAATTTGTGCATGTGACAAATGCCACGATTGTCAGATAATCGTCTGACATTAAACTGTAAGATTTTCTGACAAATTTTATATAATCGTGTAAACTGTCACACTAACTTGAGCGGGCGATTTTCTATAGTCACTATACTGCCAACAAATTGCAAGATCTGAATATTGTCTGACCGTCTCTTCAGAGCTTTGGCTTTCAGAGTTAATTATATAAACATTTATTGTTGCAAATCTACAAAATTATGTTAGCAGTAGTCTTTACATTAAGTGCCATAATTTCTATATGTTAAGGAAAACTAAAAATGTTCTAAAGGTAGGCTGCGCGCAACAATGGTCGTGGTGCATCTAATAAAAGTTATTTGTTTACTGTCATTTAGTCCTTTTATCTTCTAACATTCACTATCTAATTAAATAATGAACAATTTAATATTTGAAAATTACACAATTTTCTTATATTGTTTCATCACTGTGGGGGGTAACGCGCAGCACACTGGCCTGCCTTCTGCTACTGAATATTAATAAAGTCTCGCTAAAACATAAAATTATTGGGGTGGGTTTTTGTGTTATTTCATTAAAATTTTGAAACTTTTGTGCAAAATTATGTTTTAATCCTTTAAGTTAATTTTATGTTGGGATTAATGAATGTATTTGTACGTGTCACAATTCGTTTGTAGTTGGGCTTAAAATGTTTTTGAGACTTAAAGCCTTTTGGCTCAGCTGAGACAAATGTGGGAGGTTTTTATTATAAGGATATATATGTACACTAAAATAATTTAAAATTGTATTAAATTGTCAGGCTTTAAACAGTAAAATAGAAATAACCCCCTTATTGCGAATGGAACTTGTCTACTCTTTGTCGACTACTATTGACTACTATTAACAAGCTCTATTAATTGAAAAACCCTTAGAGATTAGTAAGAGATTGTTTAAAAGAGCTACCTTCGAATATGGCATACACATTGGCGATATTATTGTACAATACAAAAAATTGCACAATTATATTGCAGGTGGGTGGTGGACCGCTTTAAATGTTTGACATTTATGTTTTGCCTAGTGATGTAGAACTTTGTGCACTTTAAGTGACTACATACTTTCAGTTTTCACGGTACTTGATTTTGTTTTTAATTAAGCCGTGCAATGCCCTCCTTTGGCTCGTATGTGCAACGGTCACGTTCGAATATGACGTACACATTGCTAATATTATTGTGCAATACGAAAAATTGTACAATTATATTGCAAGTGGGTCGGCCGCTTTAAATGCACCTGTGTTTCACACATTGTTTTACATATTGCTTATTAACCTAAAGAACGTCATAACTCAAAAAATGGAATTTTTGTGTTAGTGATGTAAAATTAATCCTCATATTGTGTAAAAATTTCATACAAATATCTTGTTTACTGAACTCTTGAGAGAAAAATTAAATTTTCTGTTTGCATTAATTCGTGTGTAAATTAAAAACTTGAAAATCGTTTTCTGGCAAAACGATTGTTAAAGTTAAAGCATGCTTTAAAACCGGTTTTGACATACAAAAAAAAAAAAAAAATCGTTTGTTAAACCAACTTTAAGTTTAACAGTCGTTTTTGCATAAGGGGGTTAGTTTTGAGTTATGACGTTGTTTGAGTAAATGAGCGATATATTGTAAGAACAATTGCGCCATATATTTTTTTTAATATTGTGCAATTTATTGACTAGTGTAGCAAAACGTCAATAATAATAGCAATAAAGGACTCGATAAGATTGCTTAATCTATAGGTAGCTTTAAGCATTCATCGGCCACTTTTACCCTGAATGCTTTCATGTTCAGAATATGCTGAATTAATGTTTAAACACAATTCGATTTCGGCAACTTCGAATCAGGATCACTTATTATGACCAATCAATAGTACCGGCCTCTTAGACAAGCCTGTGAATTTTTTTTTGCAACGTCGACTATTCATTTAATAGAAGATGAATAATATCAAATTCATTTTCTTAGAATTTAATAAAGAAAAAAAAAAAAGGAAAAAGGCCCCCCTGTAGGTATTTCCTTGTAATATCTCAACAGTTATAATAGTTTGTCAAACCATTAATGCGACCAAAGCATCAATAGTTTCTAAATCAAATGAACCGCCTCCTAATATGAATTACTTTTATAAACAAGTAAGAGTGCTATATTCGGCTGTGCCGAATCTTATATACCCTTTACCAACGTACGTACATATATATATTTTTTGTAAAAAAATTTATAATTTTTTTAAAGTTTTCATCTTTGGAGCTATAATTTTCATTTTTCAGATTTCATACGCCAAACTTTTCTTTCAGAAGCATAAAATATATTCAATTTATAAAGAAAAAGAAAAAAAATTTTAGACCTATTTAATTTTACATAACCCAAAAAGTGTGAGTTTTCCAACCCTGGAGTCATAATTTTGGATTTTTGTGATTATTGATACCAATCTAGATATTTAAAAAATACATACAAAAACATAAGAAAGAACCTAGTTTCATTTAATTCCTTTAATATTAAAAAATTCAGTAAAGTGCGACTTTGAATCGCGCACGAAAGGTAGGCTTTTTTGTTTTTTTGAATTTTTTTTCAGCTTAAACGATTTTTTCAGTTTTGTCGCTTTTTTCTCGTTTTGGCGATTTTTTCTGTTTTTGGAGGTTTTTTTCATTTTGGCGATATTTTTCTGTTTTTGGGCTTTTCTTCATTTTGGCGATTTTTTTTTGTTTTTGGGTTGATCGCCTGAATAGGCGATTTTTTTCTTTTTTTTTTTTGTTTTTTTTTCATTTTGGCGATTTTTTTGGGGTTTTTTTCGTTTTGGCGATTTTTTTCATTTTGGCGATTTTTTTTCCTTTTGGTGATTTTTGTCTGTTTTTAGGTTTTTTTTTCGTTTTGGCGATTTTTTTCATTTTGGCGATTTTTTTTCATTTTGGCGATTTTCTTTCATTTAGGCGATTTTTTTTTTGTTTTTATTTTTATTTAGGCGATTTTTTTGTTTTTTTTTCATCTTGGCGATTTTTTTTTCATTTTAACGATTTTTGTCTGTTTTTTAGGGTTTTTTTCGTTTTGGCGATTTTTTTCATTTTGGCGATTTTTTTTTCGTTTTGGCAATTTTTTTTTTGTTTTTGGCGATTTTTTCCAGTTTTGGGTTTTTTTTCATTTTGGCGACTTTTTTCTGTTTTTTTGGGTTTTTTTCGTTTTGGCGATTTTTTTTCATCTTGGCGATTTTTTCATTTTAGCGATTTTCTTTCATTTTGGCGATTTTTTTTTACATTTTAGCAATTCTTCCGTTTTATGCGATTTATTTTAGCTTTAGAAATTTTTTTTAATTTGGTGCTTTTTTTCGTTTTGGCGATTTTTTTTTGTTTTTGGCGATTTTTTTCGTTTTGGCGATTTTATAATTTTTTGTTTTTTTAGTTTTACCGTTTTTGAAAATTTCAAGAGTTTTGCTCTTACGGTTTCCAAGATACAGCAAGTTGTAAAAATTGCATAGTCAAAATTGCATTAACTGATGGAACACCCTTTAATTTAAATTTTTGGAAATTTTAGTGTTAATTTTTGTAGTCTGTATAAAAAGTGTATATACATATAATTGTATGTATATTACATGGGATTTTAACATTTTTCGTTGCTCGTTTTGGAACACCCTTTAATTTCCAATTCTCATGTATTTGTTGTTGTAGCGGCTAAAGGTCTACACACTGTGTCCAAATTTCAGGTCAGTAGCTCTTACGGTTCTCGAGAAAATACTAATATAGTTTTAGACATAGTTAATTTTACATAACACAAAAAGTTAAAGTTTTCCAACCCTGGAAACGTCTTTTTAATTTTTTTCATATTTTTTTAATTTAAAATTCCAATTTTAGTCGTACTGAAGTGTAAAATAAATTTATTTATTAAAAAAAATAAAAATTTGTTTTCGGTAGTTACTTTTATATGGCAAAATAAAGTTTAAGTTTTCCAGCTCTGCAATGGTCTGCTCGATTTTGCTGAATTTCAATACCAATCTATTTTGGAAAATTTCTGACACACCAGTCCAAGAACGAAGTCTCTAGCTTTTCTGGGAGCTTCGGAAAACCGATTTCACGTACAGACAGACGGACAGACGGACAGACGGACAGACGGACAGACGGACAGACGGACAGACGGACAGACGGACAGACGGACATCGCTTATTCGTCTTCCCTATGCATAAGGATCCAGAATATATATATTTTATGTGTCGCTTATTGATATTATAGAAATTACAAACGGAATGACAAACCTGTATATACCCTTTTACCATTTTTGTTGGTAAAGGGTATAAAAATTGTTTTTTTTTTTTTGTTATCTTCTTTTATGTTTGAAAGAAAGAAATTTCAAGCTAAACAGTAGTTGTAATAAAAATACAAAACAACAATTTTCAACGCAAGGGTAAATTAGAGGCACATGTGCCTCTTTAACTGATTTAAGGATCATCTTCAGTTGTATTTGTGTAGCATGAAAATTTCATTGACAAGATATAAGGAAAAGCAAGAAAGAAAAAACCCTAATAATATACATATGTAAGTATGTAATTGGAAAGTATGGAAAGTATTTTTATTGCCTTTAGCATCTCAAGAGGCACACTTGTGTTTCACTCAAAGTAAATACAACTCTCAATCAGTTTAAAATGCTAAATAGCATAAGAAAACAAAATGCTAGTGCCGGCCAAAAATCCCTTTTCCTGCTAAATAGTTATGTACTGGTATTGTTTATTTTTGGTGAAAGTATGCCTGCAGCCACAAACAATTTCACTAATTGGGTATAGAAAATCATTAAACCAGATTTCAATATGTACTTGAATAGCAAACACATCATACACATATGTTTTAATATTTCGTCTAATATTTCCTGCTCTATTGAATTATGAGACTGCGTTTAGGAAAAATATTTAATACTGAACTTCAAACCCAAACAAAAAAGGTCAGTTTATGTGAAAAGAAAAAACACTTCTAGGAATGGCTCATTATAAACAAAAGAAGAAAGAAAGAAAGAATTTTCACACCAAAATGTTTCAGATAATGAAGAAAGCAGACAGAAATCGTTTACAACTTAAATTTCGACATTCCACAAAAACGAATTTTTTTTAAATTTTATATTCAATATGTTTGAACTTTTGACACCAAATCAAATTGAAGGGGAAATAAACCCCCGCTCAATATTCAAATCTTTGATTTGAATTGTTAATTATTTCCACTTGAAAATTTATTTATTTTTCTCACTCTTCTGCTTTCATGTAAAATTCTTACAAAATTTAAGGAATTTTCTTGAAAAAAAAATTTATTTTTTTGTTTAATGATATTAATCAATTGCTTCATTTCTACTCTTGAGCGTCCAAGAAATATTAAGATTTATTTATTTTATTATCCCCTAATTTATGAATATTTAATGTGAAAAGTTTGAAAAGAAAATGTTTATGACTTAAACACTCGTAAATATTTATTCATAATTTTGTAAAACACTTCGACTTCATTCTTGAATGAAATAATTATGAAATTTGAGACTATGTGTGATATATTTAAATCAGCATGAAAAATCTATTTTTTTTTCTTCTCTAAATTATTAACCTTAACTAAATTGGAATATTTTTTACTTTAAGAGATTTTTAAATCAAATTAAAATTTTAATCAGGCTTAAGTTCAGTAATTTCAATTTTTATTGAATGAAATATTTTTTATAAACTAGTTCTAGTTTAATTTTTCTTCTCTTCTTTAGAAACTCACATTAATTAATAAAAAATATTTCATTCAATAAGAATTGAAATTACTGAACTTAAGGCATATTAAAAATTATTTCTGATTAAAATTCACTACAGTTCAATTAAATCTAAATATGTCTCATTAAAATTTAAATTTTTTATGGAGACAGGGCGCGTCACTTTCTTTACTTTGTTTGAAAAAAACCAAATTACAAGAAATAATTTATAATGAATAAATAATACCAAAGGTAATTGTAAGTACGAGGGCGGTTCGGAAACTTCTTAGCCTAGCACAAAAAGCGCGGTATAAACAGAAAAAAGTTAAGTGTTTTGGAAACTTCCATCTCTGCTATGAACACATGTTAAATTTTGTTTCGATCTGGCAACTCCTTCATATAGAAACAGGTGTTCACAAAAGACGCATCCGCGATTTTTTAACAATGGAAAAATTCGAAATGCGTGGTGTCATTAAATATTTACATAAAAAAGGTTTATCGGGACAAGAAATTCATAATGATATGGTGAATGTGTTAGGTGAAGTGAACCACGTAGTGGACGTCCAAAAACAGCAACAACAACAGAAATTGTAGCCAAAGTGCATGATATGGTATTAAATGATCGACGAATGAAAGTGCGTGAAATAGCTAATATCATGGCCATCTCAAATGACCGAGTCCACTTAATTTTGCATGAAGAACTACAGATGAAAAAGCTTTCTGCAAGATGGGTGCCGCATTTGTTAACAGTCGACCAAAATCGCATAAGAATGAACATTTCTCAAGCTTGTTTGGATCGTTTTAAGCGAAATAAAATGGATTTTAAGCGTCGTTTCATAACTGTTGATGAGACATGGATCCACCACTATACTCCAGAGACAAAAGAACAATCCAAACAATGGACTGAAGCTGGAGGAAGTGCCCCAAAAAAGGCAAAAACAATTCAATCGGCTGGTAAGGTTATGGCAACGGTTTTTTGGGACTTCAAAGGTATTTTATTGATTGACTATCTGCAAAAGGGTAAAACAATAAATTCAGAGTACAATTGCAACCTTTTGGACCAATTAAATGTACAAATTCGAGAAAAACGTCCTGGCTTACAACAAAAAAAAATAATTTTTCATCAAGACAACGCACCAGCGCACAAGAGTGTTTTAACAATAGCTAAAATCAACGAATTAAAATACGAGTTGCTTGACCACCCACCTTATTCTCCTGATTTGGCTCCCAGTGACTTTTACCTGTTCCCAAATCTAAAAAAAATTCCTTGCTGGCAAGCGTTTTACCTCAAATGAAGATGCAATTACAGTTGTAAACCACTATTTTGAAGACCTTGAGGAAAACTATTTTAATCAAGGGATAGAATTGCTAGAAAAGCGTTGGACTAAGTGTATTGGAAGTTTCAGGAGATTGTATTGAAAAATAAAAATATTTTTGAAAAACTAACTACTCTCTTTCATTGATAGGCTAAGAAGTTTCCGAACCGCCCTCGTATTCTGACAAACGCCAGCAAAACGGAACAACAGGTTTGTTCTGACACTACATGTTCTGTAACTCATGCGTTTTGCTTGCGACTTGCCATATTGAATTAGCTCAGCTGTTTAATGAAACCGTCAGTGTATAAGAAAACAATGCGAAGACAAAATTAACAAAACAAAAGAACATTATACATATAAATTCCATTTTTAACCGACTTCAAAAAAACAGGAGGAGGTTATCAACTCGTCTCTTTTTTTTTGGCACTGTTACTTCATAAATCGGTTCATATTAGATCGATTGCAAAAATTCTTTTATTGTCTGAGTGGGTATTGCTTTCCATTGGTCCCATTGTAAAAAAAATTGGGCGAGGATTCGCCCACAAATTTTTTTTATTTGATTTTATGATATTCTACTTATTCTATTGCTGCGAAACCTGGCAAACACCTTTGGTTCTTGTAATTGGACAATTTTAATGCCCCGCCCATTAAAATGTATTATTATATTTCCCGTGGTTCTACTTAACCGATTTTTACGAAACCTACCACAAACCTTTAGTTCAAAAATAGACACAATCTTTCGTTTGAAAAAATGGATGGAGTCACGCCCATTAGAATTTAATATTTTATTTTGAGTGGTTCTACTGTAAAGATTTTTACAAAACTTAACACACAACCTGAGCTCTTGCATTTAAATAATTCTTTCTGCCAAAACAAACCGACTACAATGCAAAGATCTGATAGAAGAAGATAAGAAGAAGTACCTGAAATATAAAATTAAATTTTAATGGGCGTACCTCCGCCCATTTTTCAAATGCAAAATTGTGTGTTCAGTGCTTAGGGTGTGTGTTAAGTTTTGTAAAAATCGGTAAAGTAGAACCACACAAAATAAAATATTAATAATTAGTGGGTGTAGAAGTAGAATATCATAACATTATTTAAAAAAATCGTGGGCGTGTCCCGCCCACTTTTTTTACAACGGGACCAATGGGAAGCAGCTACACCCTCTCCGACAATAAATTTTACAATCGGTCTAAAATGTACCGAGTTATTACGAGTTAGACACCTAAAAAAAATAGAGACGAATTGTTAACCTCCTCCTTTTTTTGAAGTCGATTAAAAATAGGTGGACGCACGCCCCTTAGAAATTAAATTTTATATCCTACACATTTTTTCCGAAAATGTTTTATCAGATGTTTGCATTGAAGTCGGTTTTTCTTTGGCAGAATTATATTACTAAAGGCTTTACGAAACTATTATTATTTTTGATTAAAATCAAAAGAAACCATATACAATTTCATTTATTAATAATTTCAGTGTTTCTTTAAAGTTTGGTTTAAGCTAAATTCATAAGTTCACTTCAGTGTACTCTTGCGATTTAAACTCGCCAAGAGACTTGCGCTTGCAATTTGCTACTAGCAGAGATGGGCGCGTGTTGTGTTTTCTTTCGCTATAGAAAATCGGATTTCGTGCGTGTTAGGGTCGTATCGTGTTGAGGAAAATTGACTCAAAAACACGCGAAACGAGTGTAGGTGTAATATACTCGTATGTACTCGTATGCATGAATTTCCAATAAATAAAAATTTTAATATTTTTGTATCGTCAAGCACGCATCACCCGCAAATTGGTTGATAGTGTGTGTATGGGTCTCTTAAGCTTAAATTTCTGAAATTAAACAAAAATGTGTTTTTATTTTAATATAAAAAATATTTTTTGCTATGCAATTTGATTTCGTGTGTGTTGTATTGTGTCGTGTTGTGTTGTGTAAAAAAAAACTCGACACGCGCCCATCTCTAGCAGCCACACCTACATCATCAGCGTTCTTGTGTTTGTGTTTACGGTGTATGGAGCCATTTAATGCAAAATTCAGCCCTATATAAAAAATTTTCAGTGCAAATGGAATACGTGAATTATATTAATTCATCATATCAATTTGCTTTGAAATATTTACTTATAAGGCTAAAGTTTGCACTAACTTACACTTAAACCGAATGAGAAATTTCAAAAACCGTATTTTCTTCATAACTGCAAAGTTTTTGTCAAATAAATTTTCTCCATTATTTAACTTTGTCTTCGAACAAAGTGTACCTTTTCAAAACGTTGCCGAGAATTATTAATAACGCCGCAAACAAGCAATCAGCGCATTTGTTTTAAAGTTTTAAACGATATAAATTATAGAAACTTTGTATTGATACGTTTGAGAAGTCAGCCACAGCGTTCCCAAAAACGTTAAGTTTCAGAGTTGGCCTGCAGGAAGATCATATATTTTTACATATACCTTAACAAGTTTTTGGATTGAAATATTTTAACTGTTTTACGTTGGTTAGTTTAACCAATTTCGCTCTTTGGTGCAACTTAAATCGTCTTAGGTGGCTGCATTTATTTTACAACTCTGCTTTGAGCACGTTATTGTTTTTATGAATAACAATTCCCCTAGAATTGTTTCCCTTTTTCATTTCCCCTATTACACTATGCAACAAATAAAGACTTTTGAAAGAACACGAGGACTGTGGATAGTTTAGGTTCGATAGTACTCGTACTGCCAAAGGATAGTAAGACCCTATACTCAATTTGGCGATTTCGGTGACGAAGGTTTTTCATAGTCCTCTAAAGATTTCGATAATTAGTGCGCTCTCGAAAGATGGTGTCATCAGTTTTTGGCCAACAGTTTATTCAGACTTGGTGATAGCGCTAAACTATATATGGCAATAATGTAGCTATAAGTCCAATGAAAATTTTACGCAAAAAAAATTTATTTGTCCTTTTTTTATGCAAAGTAAGGGACAAATTTTTTTTCTCTTTTTTCAACAATACATATTTGGTAAAGTTGTAGCTGTGGTAAAGCTGAACAGCTTTTGTAAATAAATCAATATAATCTGAATGTGTCTAGGCATCCAAAATACCTTCTTAAGACCACTTTGCACCTTAATTGGTCGATCACTATGGAGTTCGTCTTGACGGCTCGTACCGCCTCATTTAAAAACTGTCACATAATATTTTGTAGTCCTTAACGAAGCAGCAGGCTCCCCTAGGGTAGCACTTAGCTTGCTTTTAAATTGGTTGGACTTAGACCTTTCAAATGAAAGTGTTGAATTACATAACAGTAACCAATTTTTCTTATAAGTTTGTCACTTTTCATCAAAGTAATTTTTTTCCAACTACTGCCACCATCAGGTCGGCTAGCCTTGTCAGCGCACTCGTAGCATCTAGTTCTAAAGGAAATTAAAAAAGTTTTGTCTTGTTTTTTATTACACATATTTTTATCAGAACCATAATGTTGTAGATAAAATTTCAACACTTGAAGATTAAATTTTATTAATCAAAACAATATAATATCGTGCCATAACCGCCAAAAAACTTAAGCGACATAATTTTTGAGGTTAATTTTTTTTACAAAAATCGATTATTCACGATCGTAGATAATCGATTTTCGTTAAAAAGCGATGTTCAAAAAATATGTCGCTTAAGTTTTTTTGGCGGTTATGGCTCGATATATAATAATTTTATTTGCTAAAATATAAAATCATAAAAAATGTGTTAAAAGCGAATTTTTATCTCTTCTGTTATAAAATTCCCCCCAAAAAAATAGTTGGTGATTAGAAGAAATAATTTATTATGGTATAAATAAACTAGAAAAAAATAAAAATTAAGTGGCACAAAAAAAGTGATATCAACTATAGAACTTCTGTCTGGTATATTTAATTTTCGAGAATCCACACACTTTGTTTCATTCATGGACTCTCAACTCTCTAGACGGTTGTATTAATTGTTATTGTTGGGGCAGTGCACATGTTGGGTTTTAATCAAACAATAATCGCGATAAAAGTGTTACCAATATGCTGAATAGGAGTGATTCCAAACTTCGTACTTCTAAAAGACGATTGTAGTCGATCTTGTTTGCAAGGGTTGTTCATATTTCAGCTTCGTTATTGCCGCCATGTGCATTAGGGATATAACTTTTTTTTAATTTTTTAAAATATCAAAATTGGCATAAGACAGTCCGATAGAGCATAAAAAACTATAAGGGAACGTATATTTATTTTTTCGCTAAGGTCGAAAAAGTTCACACACCAACCGCGATGGAGTTTTGAACATTTTTAATTTTCTTTTCGGTTAAGAAAAATTAGTCGTATTTCGAATACGAAATCTTCGTAGGATTTCGTAATAGATTAAATAACAAATGTTGCAATGTTCTTTAGTCTTCTACAAAATCGTCGTAGTCGAAGTCGTAATACGACACTTGTAATAAAGCCCAATATGTTTATTTAAAACAAAAAATAAATAAAAAAAACACCGTATAAAATTATGAATATTCAATATTGCATTAAGAAGGCCTCGAAATTATTTAGATTATGTAAAATAAAATTTTTGTTAGTCTAAGTCCGTGGTGTAAGTGTTATACACCTGTTCAAAAAAAACAATTAGTGAAATTGAATTGAGAAAAATTACAAAAGATTATGATTTTCGTGGTTACTAGGATATGGTTGACCTCATGCTACTATGCCAAAAAATTGGTAATAATAATTCAGAGACGTGACTGCACGTGGTAGTAACACCGGCATAGAATTAAAGCTGAAAGTCCATACAACGCTTGCGATGCTTATTACACAGCATCTAAAGCTTCAAAAATAACATTAAACTTGGCACCACTGAGTAGCAAAATCAGCTGACTTGTTACTTGCAATATGCCTGATATTGATACACTGATTCCACGTTTTTGACAGACGAATGCAATGTTTCTAAATGTCAAAAATTACATATTGACGAATTGACGGAATATACGACAGCATTACGGAGCTAAATTTGCATATGCATATTAGAAGCAATTTCAAATGCATACAAATGTGCGGTTTGGTATTTCTTTAAGGTTTTTGTTTAATCTTTTTGTTTGTCGATATTAAGAGAGTTGAAAACGTTTAGGTAGTCTTCTGCTTCAAATTTGCTTATACACTATGGTTATCCAGATCATATTGGAATAAAATATCAATTAGCACAACCTTTCGTATGTTCTAGGTACATTCCCAATTGAGAACTAAACACGATTTAGCATAAATCATCTTTCTGTGTTAGTTAAACCAAAATGTATTTTTTGAATCTTTTTTATTAGACAAATCAAAGTGAATCCTTTTTTGAATTGATTACTGTAACCGAAGTTCAAAAAAATTAGCCTTAAGTTGTCAACAAGTGCTAAAAATTATTTATACTCGTGAAAACACTAAAATGGAAGTGTAAACAAGCTGAACCTTTTTTCGCTTAATGAAATTTTGTTAAGTTCTCCTCTACTCGCTGTCGCTTGAAAAGCAAAAATATAAAAATTAAAAAAAAATTATTTGAACTCCGAAACCTTATAACAAAGGCAGAACAAACCATAAATATGTATATTTTCGACTACTGTCTGTTAAAAGCTCAGTTACACTTTTTCTTAATGCATATAATATTTTTCTTGAATATTCTTAAAAAAAAATAAAACTAAAATGATAATATAAGTATAAAATGGCTTAAGACTCTAGCACTAAAATTAGCAACAAAATGTTAACTGATGTTGGTTATTGAGATTTGCATTCACCTTGCACAGTGGGGTATAATAAATAGAAAGTGCTAATGAATGCAAAAGTATTAAGATATTTAGTTTGTGGTTTGTTTGTAAAGGGTTCTCTAATAAGAGCAAGCCGATTTTCGAAGGGAATAAATAATAACAAGGTGTGTGGGTTATGAATATTAATGATGTCTTAATTCTTTAAGTCTCAACATACTTAGTAAATCAATTTATTTATTATTATACTTCCAGCGGTATTAAATCTGGCATTAATGATCTATGAGAGAAAGCTGTACCCTCAAATCATTCATTCCTTTATAGTTGTAACATCGCGCACGTTGCTATTACTACGTTTACACGCACTGCTTATTTGCAAATAAAACTGTAAACTGTTGCCATATTTATTGTTTTATTGCGACTTACTAACTCAGAAAACTATTCACTATTAACGCAATATTTGCAAATAAAATGCTTGAGGTTGCCATACTTACAAATGTTTGCTAATAAAAAACAATAAATTGATAAATATTGCACAAAAAACATTGTTAGAAGAAAATAATGACAATCAAAACAAATGATTATTTGTTAATTTATACAAAATTTTTTTGTAAACATAAGTAACTTTTCTATAGAAGTGCTACCAAATTTTTATACATTTACAATGCCGTATAAACAGTGAGTTAATTTTTTTGCGAATATTTTTATTTGCAAATAGTGCGCGTATGTATAAACGTAGTATATATATACCCTAAGATATATTGAGTATTGTTGATAAGGCACGTAGCACGTAGCCTGGTAGAAATTTATTCCGAAAATGTTCGAACAAACATAACAACAAGGTGGGTCTCCACGTTATCCAGCTGGTAGAAAATCCTACAACGGAAAAAAGTTATCAAATTTAAGAAAAATAGAATACCAAAAAATGTTAGTACATTGGTTAGACTAACCTACTCGTATTAGTTTTTTTCTTTGTCTTTTTGATGATGCAAGTACAGTATGACTCTTCAGGTTATTTACGCTCCAGCCACACGTTCAATATATAGCTTTCAATTTCATCACATATACTGTTTGTCAAAATTCCTTGAAATTGATCGCTGTTGCACAAATTGATAGTCAATTTCATTTTTTAAATACCAGCGACGAAGAAACAACTCAAATTTGTAGCTTCAATCAATGTGTGCTGTGCCCAGCCGTCAAATTGAAAATTAAATTGCCATTTAAATGGATAGATGAATTTGAAATCAATCTAGTTATCAATTCAAAAAGTTTGAGTGTGTAAGTAAAAAAAGTGTGAGTGTATTGAAAATTGAAAGGAATTGAAAGGCAAAAATTGAACTTGTGGCCCCCAAGTTAAGTCACACTAAAAACCTTTGATCTGTATAAGTTTTGCACATGTGTTTAATCTCTAAGTTCTATATTTATGACCACTTTTTTAATTCCATCCCATAGTGTATTATTGGTATGATACATTTTACATCTGAATGATAATGAAAAACGTATGCCGGATGCGAAAATTATTCATTTTTACACGTTATTTACTTGTTGTTGTGAGTTAAATGTTGTTTTCTTGTTCGCTTTTTGAGCTTTTGCAATTTTGTGGCAGCTACTGATTTCGTAGCTGTCAGTAATTTGTTTTATTTTTTTTTTGCATTTTGTTCATAAAATTCTCAAATTTCAAGATCGATTTACTAAATACATACACATGTAGTCGTATGTATGGTTGCTGGAATATTTGATGTATAAATGTACCAGAATTATTTAACTTATGTGAATATTGCCATTAGTGGGTATGATGAAAAGACATTTTCTGAATATACGAGTACTCACAATTTAATATATTTGGGGTATTCAAACGGCAGTCTTAAGGGTCATAGTGTTTTAATATTTTAAAATTTTTGTTTGAAAGAAAGAAAAAAAAACAAAGCAAAAACAATTATGTATATTACAATAATATAAAATATTATGACACTTAAGACTACCCTTTTAATCCCCCAAATGTATGAGACGAATAAGTTAAATTGCCGCAATTTAAGTCCTTGATGATACATTTCATCAAAAATTGCTGTAACTGGATGATGATACTTTCTTCTCAAATATAAGCCAATACATTAGAAATTCGGGAAATTGGTGATCAAGGACTAATTTTGAGTGATTTTTGTAGCATTGTTGTGCATTCTTATATTATTTCTCCTTACCATTTACTTTATTTGGTAATCCATCGGCTTATAGTCCAGTATAGACAACCACAAAATTTTCCCAAAAAGTTTATGTGTTGGAAATTACTTGTGCACCAAGACATTTTTTTTGTTATAAAATGCAAATATTTTCTGTTTCATTATCTGGAGTAAATGATGATGGACGTGTGATCGTTAAATGATTTAAAAAAACAATACATTGTTTTTCAATTGAAACTTTCCAATATTAACCACAATTGTAAAGATGAACATTAATGTGGTTAGATCGTGTAGAAATGCGTTGATTTCAAAACGTACCACTTTTTGTTAATAACAAAGATAAAATAAGAAATTTTTGTTGTTAAGAAATTTCTGTTTAAAGCGTTGCACAGTGGGGTATTACCCCCACAGTGCAGACTTCATAACTTTGAATCGTACTAATGGAAAAAATTTTATATATTTATATCTAAATATGTACGTAGGGGAGAATCTTCCCAATTACGATTGATACAACATACAATTTTTTGTGAAGGTATAGAAAAAATTTGTGAAACATTGGATAAAGTGTACAGAGCTTAGAGGAGGCTACATTGAAAATTAAAATGATTTTCTATTCAAAAACCTGCGTTTCATTCAAAAGTCATGGACTCAATGACTCAAAGTCGTAGGTCGTTTATATCGAATTTCATAAAGTAATTTTTAATCATTCATGCTGAAATTTTAGCGTTAAGGAAAGCGGCTAGAGTGCTGATTGATAGGAAGGTACAGGGTAAAATTGGCATCTTTGTCGACAGCCCAGCAGTGCTTCTATCCCTAAGATTATATATCACTTCGTCTATTCTAGTCGGGTAGTGTAAGAGTTTGCTATCTAGACTGGGTGGTCAGGCTGACATCACCTTCATCTGGGTTCCAGCACTTAGCATTTTTTTTAGGTAACGAAGGGACTTACGAGCTGGCTAGAGCTATGAATGCCTCCAATGCCGAAACGGTAGCCATGCCGTTTGGTGCTATTAGAAGCGGTATATTTAAGCACTATCTCTATAAGGCTGAATGTAGATGGCGTGCAAGGTTGCTAAGAAAATGTGGCCTTGCTACAATGATAGGCGCTCAATACAATTAGAAAACAGGAACCGTAGGAACATCTCGAGGCTCGTTGCAGTCATGACGGGGCACTGTACGGTCGGCAGACATGCTAGTAGGATAGGTCTGTCCTATAATGAGTTCTGCCGAAATTGTCGAGAAGAAAGCAAGGAAGAGACAAGCATCCACTTTCTTTGCAAATGTCCAGCTTTGCATCTCTCGAAACACAAATTTGTAGGCAGTCATGTACTAGACGATCTTTCAGATTTATTTGAGATTGGGTTATATGACCTTATCAGATATCTCGACATGACGGCTTGGATCTAGAATCAGAATACTTAGATACGGTTCTACATAGATTGAAACCGATGATTGTATTGTAGTGGTCTTTTTAAAAAGGAATCATCTAGATTCTACTTGAATGCCTGCCTGTAGTAGGCAGCCACGTGAACCAACCAAATCAATCAAGCGAAACCGGGAGGGGGAAAAAAATCTGGGTCAGCTGTTTTATGTTTACATTTTATTCTGCACTAACGCAAGCTTTCCACTGTCTGTAGTGTCAGTTGATGTAGATTTCTGCCTTATATACGACTATGTGTTGTCAGAATATTTACAACTAACTTTGATGTTATTTGTTCATTAATAATTATCACATGTAATTTGGTTTAAAAAGCGTTACGAACATTAGCCTGTTCAATTCATAAGAATAATAAGAAGTAAAATTAAATTAAATATAAAATAAGATTATTTATGAAAAGCAAAATAAATAAAATATGAAAGACACAAGATAGATGAAATGAAAATCTTTGGCTTCAATAAAAAAAAATGGAGGAGGCTACACCAAAACCAATCTTAAAACGTTTCCTTTTTCAATTGTATTTAATACAAGAAATTGTCATTTGCATGTGTTTTCAATATATAATGGCGAAACAATTTTTAAATTAAATTTCCTCACCAAAAAAAAATATATATATATAATAAAAAGAAAACATACTCTCGAACTGCAAGCATCATGAAATAAACAAATATTTATTTATGTCTACACGCTGCCGTATTGGAAAGATAAAATTTCAAAACCACATGCTATTTCAAAATTTCAAACAGCCGTCAATGCCGCTGCCGATGGTGATGGCGATGATGAAGATAACTATCAGCAACACATTGATGGAAGATGGAAAAATATCATAAATTTAAAAATAGATAAAATTTTACAAGTATGAAGCAAAAAAAAAAAAAAAAGAAATAATACATTTATGTTTCAATTACATTTGTTGCATCATCGCAGACGACATCGACATCGACAATAACATTATCATCTTCTTTATGTTTTTGCGATGATCATTATTATTAGATTCGATTACGGAAGGCACACAGTTGAAACATTCTCACAACACATTTATTTATATTTATGTTTATTGTTATTTTTTCTTTTATGTAACAAATGCTAATAATGAGTTAAATAATAATGCGTTTTCGTTCTAACGCTTGTTCCGAACATGGGATACAAATATAAATATGTATTTCAGCATACGCAGAAAAAAAAACGTGAGTACAAATAATCAATTGAAAAACCAATTGTTTAAAAATTTAATTGATTCAAAGTTTAATTTAGTTTATTAAGCTTTTGCTTAAGAATTTAATTGTTTAAAAAGTTTAATTGACTATTTGTATTTTTTTCAAATTAAAGGTGTTAATAGGAGACAATTTTTTCTATGTAATATGCGTTTAAATCACAAGAGACTTTGGAGTTTTCTTTTAGTTTTTCTTTTTTTTTTCTTAAATATTCATAGTTATTTTAATCAAAGCCAAAGTAGTTATACGCATACTTTTTTACGATACTGTACCTGCATTAGTGGACACGTGCGATTATATGTGAAATGTCACTCACTATACCAACTCCGATACGTATAAAATTTACTCTGCTCCCTGTACTTGAAATGTACATTCGATATTGAAATATTTCTATATATTGATTTAGTTCTTTAAAAATATTTCAAATGTCGCATTTCTAACAAATTAAAGACAATTTTAAAGTACTCTTCAATTATTTTTAATTTTAATTAAAAAAAAAACTATAAAGCATTGATGCCAACTCAAAGTTGTGACACTCTAAAAAAACACGCTACAACCAAGATAAGGGGAATATCAGAAATGTTCTTTTTTATCTACAGCAAGTCATTACAAAAAGTTTTAAATAATTATAAAAACTAAATAATTTTACCTATTTCTTTTATGTTTATATCCCGAGTGTTATTCTTATGCTCCGCACAGGCAGCTGTCAGATCTTACGGATGCTAGAACACACACTATTAATTTTTATTTTCTAAATTTCAACTTAAACAGACGTAGCATGTGTTTTAACAGCCGAACTCACAAGAAAACATGTGAAAACGATGTGAAAGCCAGAACACACACGTATATTTTCACTTTTTCAGTTTAACACTCATACAGAACAATGTCAAATGCTTTCAATCTGGCAATGCCTAAAAATAAATCTGTGCTTCGTTTCTGTAACCCTACGTCTCCACTAGCTATCGACCTGGACATGACATGAACATGGCGCCGGCAGAGCCAATGAGAAAAATTCATCAGCTTCTTTGTTGTGGTGAGTACGTGCGATGTACATTTTCCGGTATATCAAATTATTTCGCGGTAGCGCAATAGAGATGTAATATTTACCAATTTTGTTCGGTCTCTTTTCTTTCCACTGCAACGGCGAATCTCATGTCAATAAAATAATTAAATTTTTCTCGATGCGAGAACTTTTCACAAGTTACAAAAACGAGGCACTGAATAATTTTTGCATTTGACAACAATGTAAACTAAAATTTTTTTTACTGACAATGTTGTCATATAACATCTATATATTCTGTTATTTTTGATACAACTGTGCGAACTGACAATCTACTTTGTGCTGGCAATTTTTTATTGTCAGTACATTGCTAGCACATTGACAATGTCGTAAGATCTGACAAGCTTTTGTACAGAGCTTTAGCAACAGTTACAACACGCAAAGAAAAAATATGGTTGTGGTAACCATAATCAAACAGCAACATATTATGATTGAATTATATGGTTGCAGTCAAATCATATTATTGTCAATGGAAAAGCAAAGTTTAAATAATATGTATTATTTTCTGAGTTAATAATAATATTATCTACAAGAACAATTAACTTTGTTATACCTAATCTTATTATTGTAAATAAGACAACACTATTATTAGATGTGACTAAAATATAATTGAGACTTACCATACCATGTTCTAATATTATAATAATATTGTTAAATACGATCATAGTATTATTTTATGTAATAATAATATTTTGTGTTTTAGTCATATATATATTGGCAAATCTTTTGTTCAAAACAGCTGTGCGGTAAATCCGAAATAAAAATAAATTAATATTGTTGAAACAAAATGTATGGTTGTATGTATAGAAATGTATACTTACATATATGTATATATACGAAATACAAACACATCTGTATAAAGATATATACATACATACATATGTGCATATTATTTTTATTTATCTACCCTTTTGTTTATACTTTTTTTTATTTATTTAACACCATGCGTGCACTACCGATACCTTACAAACGAAACACTGAACTGGCAGAAGGTGTTTCTGAAAAAGATTTTTTTTTAAACTTAACATAGTATGGTTTTGGATAAGATTATATTGTTATTTACATCGTATTATTTTTACACAATAATACAAATTATATTGTAGTCATAAATTTTTAACAAAACTATATTGTTAAACTCTAACCATATCGCACGTTCTATGAATATAATAATGTAATTATTAAATTCAAACATTACTGTGTTTATCGTAACGAAATAAATGTTTAAAATAACAATAACTAGTTTTCAACGACCACACATTTGTTTCAGAGAACATAATATGTTTTCTCAACCATTTTACAACCATATCTCTTCTTTGCGTGAACATGAGAGTGTATAGTTACAATTAATATCTAACGACTCCTGCATGTACTTACATAATTCTAGAAGCAAAGCTACTCGTTATTGCATTATAGTTGCTACTCCTGTTTGCAGAAGAAGTCAAAACGACAAAAAAAAATCGGGGTTTTTCCTAATTTTTGAAAACTTCAGCACTTTCCATGTTATCTGTTGGGGATTTCAGTTAAACTAATTCACATATCTACATCTTCATAAATATATGTATACCTAAATATTTCATATTGCTGATCTAATAATAAATTATGATTTATATCTATATAAACATGCCGTACAGTTGTTTACGTGAGTCTTTTTTTTTTATTATTCTATTTACAGACTATTGACTAAAACATGTAAACATTTGCCCTTCGATTTACTTGGAAACTAATTTTTGCATTTCGGGTATAATTTTCCAGCGAAAACTTATGCATAATCTTATCAACGCCCAAAAGGAAAACAAACAAGTAAGTACAAAAATAAATTTATTTTTAGAACACACGAGTTTTATTTTTTTTTTGTACAAAATTAATATTCATTATGAAAGCCTTTCGTTAGTAGTTTTCTGAGAATTTTGTTTTTACTTATTAGGGCAACTAAATAAATAAATATATGTATGTTCCTATTAGTGTTATTAACTGACTGACTGACACTCGAGTAAAAGTTGTTAACAATTTTTCATATGGAGCATGAAATAAATTGTATGTCATAGCGTGCTGTAACCAGTTAACAGTGGGTGGTAACACCTTGTGCTGCTTGATGAGCTTTATTGACTAGTGTAAACATTAATCCGTTTGGATTAAAAGATATGAATAGTTCAGATACATGATTTCATGCCTCAATTGACAGCTACTGATGAATAACTTCACGCTTATTTTATTATCATAATTTATTTTTGCACCAACTCATAGATTGCTGATGCTAGTTTGTTTGTTGGTTTCAATCAGGGTTGTCAGATATGGCGATTTCTCGCCAAACGTGGCGATTTTTCAACTTGTTTGGCGTCCAAATTTTTGGTTTGGCGACATGGCGATTTTTTCGGCGATATATGTATAAATTTGTTGGCGATTTATATGGCTATTTTTTAACAAAATTGAACTTAAACATTTTTGTAATTCGGGAAATTAGTTTGTTAGTTTAAAAAATAAATCCTACCAAAACTCGTCTGGAAGAAGTTAAAACAATTGGATTTTGATGATTTTTCTTATATTAATTTAAAATTATTAAAGCATCTTGAATTTGGATGAGAAAAATTTACAAAAATATTTTTTGGCGATTTTATTTCTACTTTTGGCGCTTTTCTGCTAAATATTTATGCAACGATTTTATAAAAAATTATATTTAAAAAAATTGTTATATAAAAACAAATTTATTATCAAATCTATATTAAGAAAAACTACAAAAAATTGATTTGGCGACTTTTGGCGATTTTTATAATCAATTTGGCGAATTGTGTCGGAAAAAATCTGACAACCCTGGTTTCAATAATTGTTCTCAAACTTTTAATAATAAATTCAAGCAAAATTTCTCTGCTCAGAGGTTTCTAACCATTTATTAACTTTTCATCCATTGCACCTTGACTTACACTCTCGTGTTTGTTATTTGTATGGATAATTTTTTATTGAAAATGTCTCACCTCTCCGAAAGTTGTGATTTTTTTTTTTTTTGCAAAATTGGAGGGTTTACTGTGTAGTTCAAAACGAAAGAAAAAGCTTTCGAATTTACATGTTATTAAGATAAAAATTGGATTATGTGCGAATTATAGAGGAACGCGCCTTGCCGTGTTGACTTATGGTTGAAATTTTATTCAATTACACTCATACCCACAAGTTGAAAAAGGATAACATAATGAAAAATTTTGTTCTAAAAAGTCGTTGTCTGTACAATTTCCAACATCCTTCGCCTTACAGACTTTTTTGTTAAATATATAAATAGTATATTTAGTTTTGGCAATTTTAGAAATTTAAACAAATAAATATCAAATGAATAAATAAATAAATAAATCCGCCATTTATGTACATATGTTAGAACAGTTTATATATTTTCAACTTCCAGATCGAAAAAAGAAGGCAAAACGTAAAACATCACCAGCGTAAAAAAATCGGCAGTGCAAAATATAAGCCCTGGAAATTGGCCCCAAAGTGCAAAATGAAAAACGACCCCAAACTTGGACTCATTTTACATTATGCAATGAAACCCTAACAATTTTTATTAAAAAAATAATGAAAATTTGCCCCAAAGTTCAAATGAATTATGACCCCAAAACTATGAATAATATTCCATTATAAAAAACCGCCCCAATAGACTAAATGAAACTATACCCCAAAAGTAGATTTTATTTCCAAATTAAAAATAACAACTTAACAACTTGTATGTGCTAGTTCTTATGACACCTTTATTTATACAAATCAAAAAAAAAAAAAATAATAATAATTCTTAAGTTAACTTTTTTTATAGTATTTTATGCTGATATTTGAAACATATGCATGTATGAAAAATTCCACAACCCACCTGAAACAAACTGTAGATCTTGAAATGTTTGCAAAAAACATGATGTTTTGATCCCTGACAATAATAGACCCTCAATTCCTTGATAACTACTGTTGCTGAATTTTTACCATCGCCAACCTCATAATGTTCCTCCTTTGACTTTTCTGTTTCCTCAAAAAACATCTACAGCTGATATTTTTATAATTTTTATTTTAAGTAAAACCATAGAAAAATTAAAGGAAAGGTATATATTTTTAAAATCGCGCGATTTTTAAAATATTTACCCGTCCTTTATGATGAAATATTTTGCTAGAAGCAAAACCCTTTTTTTAATGTAATTATTTTTTTATTACTAATATTATTATTTTATAAATGAAACTTGATAATATTCATAAAACTTAAAAAAAGCCCCAAAATTTTTATGGGTTTATTAGGAATGAATAAAACCCCACATTCTCCTATTTTAGGGTTAAATTTTATTTCAGAAAAAATTAAATATCGCCACAACTATGAAATGAAAATATGTATATCCCAAAAATAAGTGCCCCGAAATGTTGTTATTTTCTATGTTAGTTAACCTTGGGGTCCTTATTAATTTAGCGGTTTGGGGCCAAATTTCCTGAGGTCTTATTTCGCACAAAAATGGGGGAAAATCAACAACATTGAAAATATCTTCTACACAAAAAAAAATCGATCAATCCAAATATATCACCAACATGGAAAAATCGGCAAAACGAAAAAATCGCCAACACGAAAAAAACTTCCACAACATATAAAATTCGCTAAAATGGAAAATATCGCAGCATAAAAAAAACCCATAGAACGAGAAAACTCCTTAAATCGGGGAAAAAACGCCTAAACAGAAAAAATCACCCATACCAAAAAAAAAAAATACAAACAGCATCATAATGAAAAATCATCTACAACGGAAAATATGCTGTTAACGCAAAAAATCGCTCCACAGAAAAAATCTACAAAATGGAAAAATCGCTAGAAGAAAAAAATCATCGTATAGGAAAAATCAGCAATACAATAAAGAATTACCGGGTATGTTCAAAATATTCCTATCTAAACTCTATATCAATATTGTAAAACTTCGTTCAATATCGAATCCCGAAATTTTCACCTTGAGCTCAATGCGATAAAATAACTACCAGTTTATGGAAGACGAATCAAAACGTATCAAAACGTATCGTCTGTCTATTTATATTGAAAGCATTATTAACTGCCAATCCTCAAACAAATCCGCCATTTATATTAAAAAAGTTTATATATTTTCAATTTCCAGATCGGAAAAAAACCAAAATGTGAAATATCGCCAACGAGAAAAAAATCGTCAAACTGGGGCAAAAATCAACAACATGGAAAATATCTCCTACACAACAAAAATCCACCAATCTAAATATATCAACTACATGGAAAAATCGCCAAAACGGAAAAATCGTCAGAACAGAAAATATCGCCAACATAAAAAACTTTCACAATATATAAAATCCGCTAAAATGGAAAATATCTCAACATAAAAAAATTAAACAAGAAAAATCTTCAAATTGGAAAAAATCACCAGCACCGAAAAAATAAACAAAATCTCCAAAAGGAAAATCATCATCATCATCAAAATTTTTTCACAAGGATAAAAATTGCTTCAGCGAACAAAATATTTGAAACGGAAAAATCACCAAAGCAGTAAAGAATCACCAGGTAAGTTCAAAATATTCCTATTTAAAGTCTATATCAATATTTTGAAATTTCGTTCAATATCGAATCACGCAATTTTCAACCTGACCCCACGGTAATAAAACAACTGCCAGTTTATGAAATCCAATCGAAAATTCTCGTCTGCCTATTTATATGGAAAGCAAAAAGAAACACTCAAATTTGTTTTTCTTCTCAATATAAATATATAGACGAGAATTTTTTATTGTTAACATTAAACTGGCAGTAAGTGAATGTCTATATTTTTTTTTTTTCGAAATTTTCAATAAGAATAGTTTATTTTATAAAATTAGCCAGAATTGTATTACAGGATTTTGTATATTTGGGATTTTGGGGCGTTTTCTCTTCTACAAATAACGGCAATATATTTTGCCCTTTTAAAGAGAAATAAATAAATTTCATGTTGATTATGAAGTGAAAGAATTTAAAGCATAGCTGGCCAAAGAACCACCAGAGTGCCGAACCACCATCAATCGGCTTTTTATACAAATGTATACATATATACGAATACGTTTCTCTCGTTGGCCAGCACTGATTTAAAGTCATATAATTTCTTAACTGATTCCGCTAAGTAGGTTTCTTTTTACTTTTGCCCGGCTTAATGGTTTACAACTCAACTGTAATTTAGTAGAAAATTTTCTAACTGGTATTACCGATTACAACTTAACCTATTAAAAATATTACGGCCTGTCCCACGATGTCAGCAGAAATCTATCGATCGACAACTTATATTGCAAACAACAATAACATTAGAACATTTGTTGTTGTTTTCAATATATGTAAGTATTCGATCGAACGATTTTTGGTGACATCGTGGGCAGGCCGTTAAAGTTCTAATATTCGGGTACATAGGTCCTGTATTACACGTGAAATTAAAATGTTCGGGATTGAAATGAATTGTTGGTGGAAATATATGATGACAGTCATAAATAAAATTCCGCGAGCCATTTTTCCCAAGGAGCGATTTCAAACAATAGCAAGTAATAGGGAAACCGAAGAAATTCCAATTGGAAAAGGGAGAAATTTCTCGCGGAATTTTATTCATGGTTGTTCTCTTTATTTAAAACAACAATGTAATAAAAATTCGAAACGATTTAATTTCGCGTGGAATACAAAACGTAACTGTTGGTTTCCGGCTGCCTACTACACTCAGGCATTCAAATGTAGTCTAGATGATTCCTTTTTGACGTATCACCGTTTGCAACTATTTTGTGTTAGTATGGTTAACAAAAGTGCCGAAAAATTACAACTCATCACTAGCAGTTAAAAAATAGAGTTACACCGCAGCAATGGGGACGTGTAAGTAGAAAAACTATAATGAAAGGGTAATGATAATTTTTTTATCTTGCAGGTTTGGTTATATGGTCCACTGGCGGAAATATCGTTGAATACTCTGGAGGAAAGTGTAGCGTAGTTGATTCAAATAAGGGTGCGCCCTTGTTGCCTCTACTGGACCATCCGTTGGGTTGGAAAATACATTTCTGGCGATAACCAACGAAGAAATGGGAAAAAGATTTTTAGGGAATTACTCCTTAAGCTTAGTTAGCAGAAAGCAAAATGTTTTTAAAGATGATAAATAAAAAATATTAAAAATCCATTAAATTATAACTAAAAACTTTTTTTTACATAACGTTGGGAAGTTCCAAGGGATTGGAGTGATCGCGGAGACTTTTTCGTTTGCGCAACGCACGATTTACTAAAAAAAATACCACCCTGATCTGAAGATTTGTTATTCAGGGCAATTATGAATAAAATTCCCCAAGAAATTTCTCCCTTTTCCAATTAGAATTTTTTGTTTTCCCTATTACTTGCTATTAGTTGGAACTGTTCCCCGGGAAAAATTTCTCTCGGAATTTTGTTCATAATTGCCCCCATTGTCTTATGAAAATTTGTATATGCTTATCATACCAGGGTTGTATTTTTTTAGTAAATCTTGCGATTTTATCACTAAGGTCCAAATTCATAGTCTATAATTAACTAACGTCCGTGGTTTAACTAAAAAATTTTCTTATCAATATCATTGATTAACCCACCTTCATTAGTTAACTAAAGACTGTGAAGTCGTGTCATAATCGCCAAAAAAAAATCTTAAACGACATAATTTTCGAACTTAATTTTTTGATAAAAATGTATTATTTGCCATCGTAAATATTAGATTTTCGTTAAAAAAAAAATATCACGAAGTCCAACAAATGCGTCGCTTGAGCTATTTTAGCGGTTATGGCTCGATATATTAAACACAATGCACGCTTTAACAAATAACTGGGGGTCTACTCTGTAATTCGAAACGAAAGGAAATGCTTTCGCATTTGCATGTTATTAACATATAAATATGCAGACTCCCTGAATTTAATTTTAAGCAAAATCGTTGATTTTTTGTAGCCTGGCAACTTCAATACAATTTCTATTTGAATAAGTTGTAATTCATAGTACCGAAAATTAGTTAAGTTGTTTCAAAGTTGAGTCGATTGAAACTCAATCTATTCAACTTAGTTGAGTTGTAAACCTTAATAGGGACATTAAAAAAGTACAACATTTTGAGATTTTCTTTTAAGGGAAAAGTTAAATTTTTTTTAATTTGTTTTTTAAAATATTTTAAGAAATTAATTTTTGGAAAAGTTGGTTTTCGCATAATCTTTTTTTGGAAGAGCACTTTACTGTTAATGTACTTTTCGAAATGTTTTCTGAATAATAATTTCACAGGACTTTTTACCTATTCCTTTTTGTCCCATTTAAAAAAATATTTGCAAACTTCCAGCTGAAATTGAAGAAATAAAAAAAACTGACTTCTAAAATTCTATTGCCATCTGTTTATAATAGGCTAATTTTATTTTATGAAAAAATTAGCTCCTTGGGAATTGTATCCCGGGGAATATTTAGAATTGTGCTGCTTGTTTTAAAGACACATTTAAAAAAAAAAAACTTTTTTAAATTTAATTGAATCGTGGGGGGGGGGGGTGTGCTCTGTAATTTGAAACTAACGAAAACGAAAAAAAAATGTTTTTAAATATTTTAATTTTATTAAAATAAAATACTAGTAACTTTTGGGAAACGAGTATTTATTTTGTAAATGTGTAGTAATTTTCAAAAAAGTACAATTTGGAAACAGTACTTTCTGTAATTGATAATTGTTTTTAAAAAGTACTTTTTAGAGAAGGTATGTTTGCTCAAAAAGGTACTTTTGGAAACCACACTTTTTGAAATGAAGTTTTTAAGAATGTTACTTTTTGAAAAGTTAAAATTTAGAAAAGCTAATTTGATATGAATGTATTTTCTGGAAATTATTTATCTTGAAAAAGCTGTTTCCTGCAAACCCCCCACCCTTCTATTTTGTAGAAAATGTAATATTAAAATGTTCTTGCATATATGAAAAATGCATCGCATTGAAGTGGAACTTTTTACAAACTTCACTCTTTATGAAAAGTATTTTTTAGTTCTAAAAAATTTATTGAAGAAAATATTCCTTGAATAAAAATTTATTGCAGTTCGAATAAGAGTAAATAATAAATATTAAAAAAGTATTTGTTATAAAGAGAATTTAAATTTTGTACAGATTCTAGAGACATGTTTACTAAAAGGTACTTTTTCCTACAGGGAATTTATTAAAAGGATACTTTTTTTGATAAGCAAAATATGCGCTACCCAAATAGCAGGCAACATAACATAATAGACTGACTCAGTGTGAGTTCAATTAAATTATAACCCAATCTTGCTTTTAAATTTATTTTCTCTCTTTCGAGAAATATTGAATGTAAAATTATTTAAAAAAAAGTTGCCTCGTTTTAACTTGAAACTAAATGAACTTGATGAGTTTGTTAAGTTTAATTCCGTATTATTTTCATATAACACTTCCAACCCTTTTACACGTTTATTGTGAAAATAAAATTTATCTAATCTTATCGCCGGGAGCAAGAAATAGTTATATAGTATAAATAAATAACTATACTAAAAAGTATTAGTTACATCTATCCCCCGATGTTAGAGCTACAATTTTTTTTCGGACTTAGTTTCACTTTTTAGTTTTTAGTTTTTTATGCAACTTGAGAAATGGATGATAGTATTAGCCATGTTCGCGATGTTGAACGTACTTTTGGAACTAATTTTTGACTAACTAAATGTATAGAGTAAAAGCAAAAAATGGAAAATATCGCTTTCCGTGTTTAATAACTTCGTCAACTTGCAAGTCGTTCAAAGTTCAATTCTTCTTTCAAATCGCTTCAAAGACGTTTTTTTGTGGCAAAATCCAAATTGAAAAACCCCGTTAAAACGGCCTAAAATCGTGGGAACTGGAAATCTTGTGTGGTTGTGTGCGTTAAAATATAAAGCTTGTGTGTACTTTTAGGTTTCATCAAAATTAGTTGGATAGTCTTGGCGAGGCAGAAATTTCCCCTCCTCCCTTCTTGGTCATAGTTTTTATATAATATGAAGCCTGCGTGTCCTATGTTCCTGTTTAGTTTTAAAAATGTATAAAGCATATGTGTCCGTTTACCCAAAGATGTCTCTATGTTTTCAATTTTCAATTTCATTAAAATCGGTTTAGTAGTTTCGGAGGACAGGTGTTGTTCCCTGCCCCTTCTTGTTAGTAGTTTTTAAGAAGACTGTGTGTCTTCTTTTCACTAAGTTTTCTCTGTGAAGCTAGTAAAGTTTCAGGGGGGTTATTATGTACTCCGAATCGAACGGAAATGTTATTAACATACAAATTCGAACAGTTTTCGTTTCGAATCGAATTACAAAAAATATAAAAAGATATTATGGCATACTAAAAACAAAAACTTATGTAAGTGGTTCTAATCATCTGACCGGGAGTGTATTATCAGGCAAATCAAGGGAAAGGTGTAAAAGTTTTATTGTTTGTTTTCTTTCATATTAAAGATAAAAATAAATATTGATTTGCAAAATAAAAAAGTAGAAAAGTATACACTCATTAACCAAATGTTAGTATAAAATTGCCATTAATTAAGTTAAAAAATACAAAGAATGTAAATTTATTTGAATGATTCTCCCATACGGGGGGCGATTGGAATTCAAAAAAGAAGAAAAATGTAGAAAAAGCGCTCAATAAAAAACAATGAGGGTTTTGATAAGATAACAAAATGACAAATAAAATGGAAAAATATTGTGAAAAATTACACTATACTCGTAGGTATAAAATAGAGATCGACCGAAGGCGTTTTTTTGGCCGAAGCCGAAGGCGAACTTCGGCTAAAATCCTAAACTTCGGCCAAAACCGAAGCCGAAGCCGAATGTTTTAAATTTTAAAAATGATACTTGTTTTATATGAATTAAGAAAAAAGTTTGCTTTTTTGAGATCACTGAAATAGCTGTAATATCTATTGGATACATAACAAGAAAAATAAAACTATTTTGAAATTTTTCATATGATCACTCACAAGAACCTCCAAGTAAAAGAAAATAGAAAGCAACAGGGTTGTATTTCAAAGCAACCCTTTCAAAACGTTAAACGCAATAGAAACTGTCGGCGAGCAACGACCAAAAATAATGTTATTTTTCAAGCTTGGAATGAAAAATATTCGGCTTCGGCTAATCGGCCGATTTTTGCCATAGGCCGAATGTTGGCCGATTACCAATTTTCGGCCGAAGGCCGAAGCCGATTAATCGGTCGAACTCTAGTATAAAAATGCTTACGAAAATTAAAAAAATAAAGTGTATACAGTTTTGGCATGGAAAATGTTCTTAAATGAAACAAAAAAGAAAAATAATGTATAACTTTGTATGTGTGTGTGCCAAAAAAGCAACAAAATATCATTTTTGTGTCAGATGCGGGCTTCATGAGGCGTATTTTGGGATGTTGTTGTTGTGAAATAAACAAAAAAATAACAATAATTTGACGTTTTACTGCCTGTTTATGTTTATGTTTATTTCAACCATAATTTTTATGGCACTTTTTTGTGAAAAACATTCTGGCGAGAATGCATGTTAATGCCATGAAAATGTTCATATTGATAATGATGATTATAATGGAAAATATGATGATAATGCAAATATCGCTGTTGTTGATTTGGCGGCAAAAATAATTTGGCTACATCTTGTTTCCAGATCTTTAAATAACCCTGCAGAAAATTTCGTCACAAATGAACCAAGCGTACTCGTCGTAGGACTTGAGGAAATGGGAGTATTAAAAGAATCTCAATTTAAAAAAAAAGAAAAAAATAATGAGTTAGGCGGTTTCTATATTAAGGTAACCATGTTGTTTAATATTTTCTATACGCTGCATTACGTTAATGCTAATGTCAATTTATTAGAAAATGTCCTACCAAATTCTTGAAAAAAAAAAATGGAATTATATAAAATCTACCATAAAATAATTGAGAATTACTAATTATCTTAAAAGCTAAAATGGTTCAACAGACATCACAACATGCTTCGTTATAACTCGTTCTAGTATTGTAGATGAGTCCACAACCTATCAAATAATATAAATATGTATATGATTTTTTTTTCTTTGAATTTTCCTACATTGGAAGCTGAAAGCGGGACATGATCCATCAAAAACTGGAATTTAAAAATAAATATCTTAGAAAGCGGGATCTGTAACATGCACATATACAGTTTCGTATGTACTTGGGATGCACAGTTTTTACAGTTTCTAATATTAGAAAATGTTAATACAGGTAGGGCAAATTTAAAGTTTTTTGATGAACTCCTGAAAACTCGAACTTCAAGAAATTCTGAGTATGCACGTTTTTAGAGGACATTAATGTATCAGCAATATTATCCGCCTGCATTGACTCCCAAACAAAGTGCGCATTGAAAACTTGGCAATACGAGTATCTAGTTCAATTTATTGCTTTTCATAAATAGATTCATGGGCAATAATAAAGGGGGAGCATTACTTTTTTCCGTCTGGGTTGCCTCATTTACTAGAAAAGTGCTTTAGAAATGCATTAACAGCTTAACAGAGTTCTGTTAAGACACTAATAAGGCTCTGTTAAAGCACAAGGTTCGTGTCAAGGCTTATAAATCTATACAAGCGCAAACTTGAATTTACGCCGATTGCGACAGAAAATAATGCAGTGATAATTTTAAAACTCTTCATGACATCTGTTAATAATGAGAATTGTATTTTACAAATTAGCTGAACTACGAAGCACACAGGGATTTGGATAGTTAAGCAATAACTGTACTTAAAAAATATTTGGATTGAATTTGTATCAGTTACATTTTGATAAAAATCTAATAAGAGATTGAAAATTTCAATAGCGGGATGTGTGGTCAGATTACCCGTAACTGAATTTCGTAGCACCATAAAGGTTTCAAAAGTATATTAAAAGCTTACAATATAGACTGAGGATTGAATTTCTAAGTTAAGCTTCATTTGTGTTAGCTTCCCAGTAAAAAAAGACACTCCAAAAAAGTCATTAAAATGTAGAGTTTGCGATCTGGAAGTAGTGCAAATTTTGATCCGATCTAATGATTTTTACATAGGGTTGTCATTGCAAGAAGTTCTCTTTTTCGATGCCTAGTCACCGAATTGGAAGCGATTTTAAGAAAAATGTAATTTTTTGTGTTCTATGATAATATTTTCATCAAGGAAAAATGGTTAATAGTTACCTATTTTAACAAGTAGTTTCTTTTTATAGTAATTTAAACGCGAAACAGTATTTTCATGTAAATTTAAGCAAATAACTTCAAAATTTTAGACCAAAATTAATTCATAAGTTTCTTGAAAAAAATCGATTTTTTTAAAATTCTGGTGAGTAATTTCTAAAACTATAGAGGACTTACAAGGTTCTGTATGACAAAAATAAACTTCTACTTGGTTTTCTACTAACTATCGGCAAATTAAAAATATCGATTTTTTGGAAGCAATGAAAATGTAGTTCCTTTAGAATGACTTCCAATTTTTTTTACTGGGTTAGAGTCAATGTGGTGTTTCCATGTAATCAAGGTGTATGTTGAGGAACAAGTGGGGAACAAGTATCTCTTTCTTCATAGGGTAAATGTTGCCTGAACACATTTTTCGTTCGTTTACTTTTATTCTCCATTAGTTCATCCATAGTTCAATAGGGCACTATTACGAATATTATATATTATTATATGTACTACGAATATTTTTGTTTGTTTAGTATGTCTATATAAAAAAGACTCCGCTAGGGCATGTATTATGTATTACGAATTTTTTTTTTTGTTTAGTATATCGTTAACTTAATACGAAAAGGTCCTAACTCATGTTTTTTCATAGTTTACAATAATACATATAAGTTTATTAATTTCTAGTAATCTATCTAGTAATGGTCTATCGAAATAAGTAAAAATATCGATTTCGAAAAATTATGAGTTGGGGCCTTTTCGTATTAAGTTAACGATATATAAAAGAAAGACTCGGCTAGGAAAGACAATGAATCGATATAAATGGACCGTCAAGTCACTGTGGAACAAGTCCCGTAACTATACTTAGATATTAACCTAAGCTTAACTTGCACATATTTATACTTTTGAAATATGAGTGCCCCTATGGTCCAGTGGGTAATGTGGAACACAAAGTACACAGAGATGTCACGAGACGGATAATAATTGGGATTCTAGCCTGTGTCTTCTATAATTTTTAGTTCGTAGTGGCATTGATTTCACGTAAATATTTTCATTTTATGCTTTGTGTCCTCATTCGCTATGCGATATTTTGTAATTAAAAGGTTAAAATTAATATTTATGAATCAAAAGCTGAAAGTCAAAAAAAAAAAAAATACTTAAAAATAAAAATAATAAAAAGTGCAAGTTTTCGTTGTTACAGTTACGAGTACATACATACATAAATGTCAGAATAAATGTATGTGTAGTGAGAAAAGGGCATATCCTGTAAATGGTTACATATTAACCATCATCGTGATTAGAGATGCTAAACGGGAAATCCCGAGCCCGGAAATCCCGGGATTTTCGGGACTAAGCAAATCCCGGAGCCCGGGATTTTTTAATTTTAAAGCCCGGGATTTTCGGGATTATCTGAATCCCGGTTTTTAGCATAAATAATGTTTTGGCGGTCATCTTCTATATTAAAAATTATAAGAAAGTCGTTGTTAAAATAAAAAATTTACTTTGATTAAGTTGACATAAGTGCTTTTTCATTTTATTACATACGAGGGCGGTTCGGAAACTTCTTAGCCTGTCAATGAAAGAGAATAGTTAGTTTTTCAAAAATATTTTTATTTTTCAATATAATCTCCTGAAACTTCAATACACTTAGTCCAACGCTTTTCTAGCAATTATATCCCTTGATTAAAATAGTTTTCCTCAAGGTCTTCAAAATAGTGGTTTACAACTGTAATTGCATCTTCATTTGAGGTAAAACGCTTGCCAGCAAGGAATTTTTTTAGATTTGGGAACAGGTAAAAGTCACTGGGAGCCAAATCAGGAGAATAAGGTGGGTGGTCAAGCAACTCGTACTTTAATTCGTTGATTTTAGCCATTGTTAAAACACTCTTGTGCGCTGGTGCGTTGTCTTGATGAAAAATAATTTTTTTGTGTTGTAAGCCAGGACGTTTTTCTCGAATTTGTACATTTAATTGATCCAAAAGGTTGCAATAGTACTCTGAATTTATTGTTTTACCCTTTTGCAGATAGTCAATCAATAAAATACCTTTGAAGTCCCAAAAAACCGTTGCCATAACCTTACCAGCCGATTGAATTGTTTTTGCCTTCTTTGGGGCACTTCCTCCAGCTTCAGTCCATTGTTTGGATTGTTCTTTTGTCTCTGGAGTATAGTGGTGGATCCATGTCTCATCAACAGTTATGAAACGACGCTTAAAATCCATTTTATTTCGCTTAAAACGATACAAACAAGCTTGAGAAATGTTCAATCTTATGAGTTTTTGGTCGACTGTTAACAAATGCGGCACCCATCTTGCAGAAAGCTTTTTCATCTGTAGTTCTTCATGCAAAATTATGCCCATGATATTAGCTATTTCACGCACTTTTATTTGTCGATCATTTAATACCATATCATCACTTTGGCTACAATTTCTGTTGTTGTTGCTGTTTTTGGACGTCCACTACGTGGTTCATCTTCAATGCTTGTACGAGCACGTTTAAATTCAGCAACACAATTTTTTACTGTTGCATATGAAGGAGCACTTTCACCTAACACATTCACCATATCATTATGAATTTCTTGTCCCGATAAACCTTTTTTATGTAAATATTTAATGTTACCACGCATTTCTAATTTTTCCATTGTTAAAAAATCGCGGATGCGTCTTTTTGTGAACACCTGTTTCTATATGAAAAAGTTGCCAGATCGAAACAAAATTTAACATGTGTTCATAGCAGAGATGGAAGTTTCCAAAACACTTAACTTTTTTCTGTTTATACCGCGCTTTTTGTGCTAGGCTAAGAAGTTTCCGAACCGCCCTCGTTTTTTTATTCTCTTCTTCAAGATCTATCACTCAGCTAAATTTCAATTTTAAAATGTCATTAATATTAAAACTATACGCATTTATATTTTAGTTAAGTCTTCATGGAAAATAATACATAAGCCATAACATCTTAACTCAACTTAATTTTTTTTTTAATGTAGCTTTATTAATATTAAAATGTTTGAGCATTAAAACTTGTATACATTTAAGTTCAGTAACTTACAGCCCATTCAAAATATTCCTCATAAGAAAAAAACTTATATTTAACTTTAATTTAATTTAAAAACTTATTTAAAAAATATATATTATCTCAGGTTTTCCGCAATTTTCAATTTAATCTAAAGCTACTTACTATAAAAAAAAATATTTTGCATTTCAATATAATAGCTTAAGTTCACTTTAGTTTTTGTTTTTCTGCCAATGGATTTTTTCATAACATCTTAACTAATAACAACGAATATAAATAAACTAATAAAACGTTTTCTTTTTTTTATAAAATTAACAGTTTTGTTCCAAGTAAATGTGCATCTTTTTCAGTGGCTAAAAATTTTATATAAAAACTAAACACAATTTAGACAAGACCCTTAATATCTCGAAACAAGACATTTTGACTTAAGCCATTATTATTTATTCCCACAGATATATGGCGTTTTCTTTTCTAGGAAAAATGTTTACATACATTGCACTTTTCAATTAAAATTTGCAATTAAATGTCTGAATTATATACATAAGTGCCTTTAAAATATGCAAAAAAAAATTAATTGTTAAATTAAAATATTATAATTACTATAAAGACGCACATTTGTGGAAAATTTTATCGGGATTTTGTAAGTCCCGAAAATCCCGGGATCCCGGTTCGGGATTTCGAGACTCCATCACTAAATCCCGAAGCCCGGGATTTCAAAAAACCTGTCCCGATTAGCATCTCTAATCGTGATGTATCGTCTTGATCCTTTGTCAATTTAATTGGGACTTTGTGTAGTATTATAGTAAACGACACTGATCAGGTTCGATGTGGTTGGATTCATTGTTCCCCCCAATGATACCGCCAAGTCACTCTGGAACAAGTCCCGTAACTATACTTAGATATTAATCTAAGTTTAACAGGTGGTTTATAGTTTTGAAATATGGGTGCATCTGTAGTCGAGTGGGTAGTGTGTAAGCCTGTCATGCACGAGGTTGTCAGTTCGAATGCCAAAAAATTTCCGCTGAAAAATAAATTATAATTGAATTTGTAACAATAAAAACAAAAATTATAAGTTTTCATTGTTACAGTTAAGTGTCGGAATGACATCTATATATGTATATAAAACAGGATGTGTGTATGTGTGATTTTTGATTTTCGGTCTGCGGGCGGAGGGTCGTGGCAAAATCCAATTTTCATATTGCACCACCAATGCCATATATATATATATATATATATATATGGCATTGGTGGTGCAATATGAAAATTGGATTTTGCCATATATATATTTATTTATTTTATTGCGGGGCCGGGAGGTGTAGCGAAGCACATCGGGTTAAGCTAATTTTTAAATAATTTATATTATTCTACACCGAATAGGTCCCTGTGAGATAGTTCAGTGACAAGTCAAAAGGTGTATACAAAGTATCAATTAACACCATCCTAGGCCATCCCCATATATATATTTATTTTATTGCGGGGCCGGGAGGTGTAGCGAAGCACATCGGGTTAAGCTAATTTTTAAATAATTTATATTATTCTACACCGAATAGGTCCCTGTGAGATAGTTCAGTGACAAGTCAAAAGGCGTATACAAAGTATCAATTAACACCATCCTAGGCCATCCCCATATATATATTTATTTTATTGCGGGGCCGGGAGGGGTAGCGAAGCACATCGGGTTAAGCTAATTTTTAAATAATTTATATTATTCTACACCGAATAGGTCCCTGTGAGATAGTTCAGTGACAAGTCAAAAGGCGTATACAAAGTATCAATTAACACCATCCTAGGCCATCCCCATGTAAAAGTGACTGGTTCGCTTCATAGGAAGTGTTAGAACTCGGACTGGTCCGTATCACTTAAAGCCCGATCACGTGAGTATAAACAGCCGATCAACTTGGTAGTGTTTGTGTTAAATTTCGTCATTCGCTTATGTTGCTGCATCTTCCGAAGCGCTTCTTTTTGGCTTAGTGCTGGTATTTTTGCTGGAACGTTATACATATGTACATATATAAATAAAACATGAAAAAAGTGCTCTTTTAAAAATATAAAATAAAATTTTAATTAAACAAAATTAGGTAAAATGCCGCCCCCTAAATTAAAAAAACTGTGTTTTAACACAAATCAAAAAGTAACTGTAGAATAATTTAATGTTTTTTTTTGTTGTTAAAATTTAAAATGTTTTACCGAACATCTGTAAAAATTTTAATACATATGTACATCTCTTTTATTCTTATTTTTTATGTATAAATTTTAAATTTGGCAACAAAATCCCCCAAAGGCATCAATCACTTTAACCATAGTCCACCTACAAACTTTAATATTTCTTAATGCTAAGTTTTATTACCACATACACATGTACAATATGCTATTCTGACATTTATGTAGTATGTCCAACATGAAATTTTTTTTTAATAATTTTTCCAACATATTTTTTATTGTCTGTCAACTTTGTTCGCCGCTTCACCTGAGGGCTTCTAAGGTTAAAGAGAACATTTTAAATGTATGAATACGTGTACATGTAGATTTTGATGTCAAAAGCCATAAATCTGTTGAAAATGCCACTTCAAAACATAATTTGATGGTGGGTGTAATTTTTCTCCATAATGATCCATTATAAACATAAAATATTTTTCAAATCAACAAAACATTAAGTAAAATGTGGTGTAAATAAAACGGCGATGACAAAAACTGATGACACGGCTGCAGATACTCTTCCACTGGCACCAAAAAATTAATTTTTAATATGCCATTTGATAAATCAAAAGGCATCGGGAGGTGTTGCCTTTGATCACAGTTCAATGTGTGAAGAAATGCGCGGGTGACACAAACATTTATGGAATATAATTCATTTAAGATGTGTATTTTTTTTTTTTTGTTTCACTGGAAATGATTTATTGCTTGAAATAAATATTAGACATACATACATGTGACCCAATAATTTTGTGTTGTTTTTCAGTTTCGAAATGAAGAATATTTTAAAAATAAATTGGTCAATAAGTTTTGTAATTCAATTCAAAATTCCCTTTGATCCACAGTTAGTTAAAGAACTAAGCAATATTTCGTAAAATTGTTTTTTAATCAAACTTAGTTGCATATACATATTTTAAGTTTCATATTAATTTACATTGTATATATAGACATTTCCACAGGAATGTTAACTTTTGTAGCTTGCGACACCAAACGAATATGCTTGTTATTTTTGAAGAAAACTGATTTTTTTTTACTTCTTTATATATTTGTATAGGCTGTCAGCAGCTCTACATTAGGTAAAATTTTAAGAAAAATCTGGTCACATTATTCCGAAATACAAGCTTAATTGCTTGCTGTCAAAATGGAATTTCTCGTGGAAATGCCCATATACAAATATGTACATATATAAAATACTTAAGCAAGAGCCAAAAAATTTAACTTAGCATCCCGTCTGTAAATGGAACTCACACAAGACTAGTCACGTCACCGGTCCCCAAATGATAGGGACCTGTCCGAGTTCTAACACTTCCTATTAAGCGTACCAGTCATACATACTTTGATAACTTGTTACTGAACTACACATAAAAAAAAAATACCAATGTAAAATCACCATGGAACAATTTTGATTTACAAATCATATTAAATTTATTAGAAATAATCGCCCTTATTGTGAATGGCGTTGTCGACGTCACATCAAAACGACAGTAAATATTATCACTTGTCTACTCTTTATCGGCAACAATTGGCTCTTATTGACACTCTCTTAGTAATCTCTATTAAGCCTTTGTAAATTAATAGAGCATGTTAATAGTAGTCAATTGTTACCGACAAAGAGTAGACAAGTGACAATTTTTGCTGTCGTATTGATGTGACGTCGACGACGGCATTCACAATAAGGGAGAATATCTTGCGTAAGTGAATTGGTGTTTAAATGTTTTATTCATAGCTTCAATGCACTGTTGTGCTCAGCTATGCGACTTGTTCTAGTTTTGTTGTTGTTTGCTTTGATGTTCGTAAATAGCTGACAAACTTTGCGTTACCAGCGAATACTTTCTGCTGCTAGATACTTGGCAGTCCACTAGTCTTGTAGTCGTAGGTTCGCAGATTCGAATCCCGCAGACAAGGCAAAGAGTCTTCGCAGTTTATGTTGTTTTAACTATAACTTTAATTTTAAATAAATTTTATGTTAAATGATGAATTAAATCATGTTGAATTAAAATTAATTCATGTGTTTAGTATGTAGCTAAATATTATTTAACGCTGTTGTGGCTGCAGGTGAAAGCGCATTGAATTTTCGTAATATTTCAGCATATCACATTCATGCTGTTTCAACTTAAAATAACTTAGCTTCAACATGATTCTTCATTTTGATTTAACAGTACTGAAATGTTAAATAAACACGAAATAAAGTTATTGTAAAAAAGGTAAAATTTTCTTTGAAGTTTTCTGTAAATCATAATAATCATGAAGCTAAATCATGGCTGAAAAATGTTAAATTAACCTTGTTTACGTAGATTTTAATATAGAATAATATAAATTGTTAAATTTCATTCCGATTTAAACTGTCATATTTGAAAACTTATCGTTTTTTATACATAGTTACAAATGCGGTTATATTTTATTTTCAAGCAGACCCTTTTTTTGGGATTCTAACTGACTCAGGCATAGGGATTCTAATATTTCAAAAGATAATCACACTTATCGGGAATAAAAGGCGAACATTTTGTTCACGTGAAATATTTCCTGTGAACAAAAAATTTTGAACAAAATTAGAAAATAGCATACTGACACAATAACAGCGCAAACATAGTCTATCACAATTTTAGGGAAAGGGAACAAATTTCGCGTGAACTTTTATTCCCGATAAGGGTGAATATCGAAATACAGTTTAAGGGCAGTGATCCGCAAAATAAAATATGTTTGTATTGGTGAAAAAATGAGAGTATGTAAAATAAAGTTACACTTGAAGAAAAGTTTTGTAAATTAGAATACATGCTGCGGTTATTAATTGTTTGAATATTTTTTGTACATAAGCATTTTAATAAAAACTTAAGTAAAAAGTAAAAAATCTAATAATCCAATCCACAATTAATCCAATTTAAATTTATTCACAGCGCTGTGAAAACTATTAAAATGCCTTTTTAAACTATCTTCCATATTATTTTTAAATGTTTCATAACATAAAATGCATTGCATACTGCTAAAAGCATATTTTATCACGAAATATTTCTCAGCTTCCATACTTATTTTTTGCTGCAGATATTAGTTAAATTTGAACTTTAGTTTCGTTCGGTGTGGTCCAAAAATCTTAACAAAAACATAAAAAAAGGAAAAAATTCGTACATGCGTGCACAACTTCATTTGTCGCTTTCTCAGTGACGTCTAAACGAAAGAACATAAGCATGTGTGTGATTTTCTTGTCCACAATTGTGGTATGGCGTGAGGGTCACTGTTTTAGGAACTCGTATTCTGAAAAGAAAATAATTTGGGTTTGAATTGTGTGTTAAAACAAAATTTCCATTTCGATACATTCATGACAAGATCTGATATGGTGTAGTAAGGGACTTTGTGGCAACAAAACGACTATTTCTGTCTGATATTCGAGAAAAACGTAGCCGTTTGCTCACAGATGTGTCTACCTGCAAAAGCCATCCATATTCGTTCTGGCTGCAAAACAAAATTTTGATTCCGAATTCATCGATGTAGAAATTACCTTTCAAGGAGGGGTCGGTTAAAGTACTAATTAAGTTAAAATTAAAAATTAAGGTGGCAACTCCCTCTTTTCTGGGATGCCATACAACTCTTAACTTTTAAATAAGCTAATAAATATTTCTTTATTTTTATTAAATTCACTTTTTGTTGAAAGCAATAGTTTCGTCATTTAATATTTTAAATAAATGGCGCAATTCATTTTCAGTTCTTAAATGATGGTTTAAAATAGTTGTTTCTTAAATCTTCTAGTTGTGGAACTAACTTTACTTTAAAACAAACTATTTATTCGCATATATGTACATAAATTTGTATGTATGTTAACTAAAGTTAAAACATGCCCATAATTCTAAGTAATTTTTTTTAAATACATACATATGTACATATTCTTCAAATTTTCTAAGGAATAATAAAATTGCAAGAAAGCTTTAACATGCATGCAATCACTTTCTTTTTCTGGCATCAATACAAATTCATCCCCTTTCCGTCCTTGCCCTCTCAACAAGAGTTCAATTAAGGACAGTGTTTTGTATATTTGTTCCTTGTTACCAAAGCCCTAAGGGCAAAAACAAAAAAGCGGTAAAAGAACGAAAACAATAAAATGCTGCAGCAAAAAATTTGAAATATTCCAAGGATATCCGAAACAAATCAAGGATACATTCAAAACACCCTCACTTGTTTTTGCCTTCTGCAGTCTATTTGTGAACACTTAAAACTGCACCCTTTTTCTGCTCCGCCATACAATAGAATCTCAAAGAAATGTGAAAAATACCGAACAACCAACTTCATGTATCTTGAAAAACTTGAAAAAAAAGAAAACAAGCAAAAAGCAAAATGTTTAACTTGAAACTAAAGTCAAACAAACATTTGGGAAAAGGAATTCAAAAGAAAAACCTAAAAGCACACACAAATATAATGCAGTAAATACCAATAACAAAAAAAAAAAAAAATAAAAAAAAAAGGAAATCCATAAAGACTTAAAAACATTTTCATTTTACATACATTTACCCAGCAAAAAACTTTGCCTACTAGAATGCAAAAAAGTGTATGTACTCCTCAGTCGTAAGTACTTACAATTTGACTGAATAACCCATTATTTTTGTTTGAGAAGTTCAAAAAGTATGCGGTACCCTATACTTTTTGCCTACAAACATACAAAAGTTAATAGATTACTGATTGCCTAAAAGTACTCAAAATTTAATGGGTTATTTTTTGCGTACAAATATGCAAAATAATATAGATTAATTTTTGCTTAAACTTATTCAAAATTAATTTGCTATATTTTCTAATTTTTTTTATTTTAAATGAATAAAATTTTGTAACAAATTTCTCTAGATATACATATTTCCTTATTAACTGGAAAGTACTACAATAAGTACTTTCACGTAGTGATATAAATAAGTTCTTATTTTATTCATTACATGACAGTCATTATTATGCAAATAAAATAATTACATAAATAAGTACCACTCGTTACTTTGTAAGCCATTAAAAGAGTACTACCCATTACAAAATTTCGAAAATTTTTTGCTGGGTAGCTACGCATCCATTCAAAACATTCAATGATTTTTTACTTAAAAAGGAATCAACCATCGTCGTTGTTACTGCGAGTTCGAGAATCATCCCCCTTGCAATTACAAGACTCCTTCTTTTTGGGTTCCTCTTACATTTTCCATTTTTAATGACGAAAACATGCTGTTTCTTTATCTTCTTCGTCGTTGTTGTAGTCAGTCGTTTAAATGGCGTCAACAAATCAATTCCACATCACAGCATACTGATGAATTAGCACGAGTACTTCAGTTACAGTCATGTTTTTGGTGCGATACATTGGAAGTAGCAACGACTTCTACGAGTATAATTTTTTTTATTCTTCATATTATCTAAACCCAAAGCTTGAGTAGGTATAGCAGTTATAATAATCTATTGAGTACTTCTGCTATTTTGGGAGTTTAATGATGAACAGGGAGGACAAAGCTCTGGACTCAAGTGAGTTAAAATGAATGAACAGAGACTGGCTTCGAATGATAAAGGACACATACACGAGTGGTAATATTGGCTATAAGAGTATAGTAATATTATTATTAACAACAAGTTGTCTGTCATTCCTCTTAATTGTCTTTTCCATTTGAACCCTCCCTAAACTGGATTTTTGAATATCATATATTAATAACTTCAACATTTTTTTAAATATAATCATTTGAAGTGGACCAATTTTGCGTTTTTATTTTTGATAAATTTTGTTGAAATAAAAAAGTAAGGAACCATTCAACATGAAGAAAAAAAAAATCCCAATATCGGCCCAATGTACCAATTTTCGTCGGCTCATTTTTGAATAAATTCATAAGCAGGGTAATCGCAAATATGCAATTGCATGTTTTTTCTGGTGTAACGTATTAATGTGAAGTAGGTAGGGATGTAACGAATGTTCGCATTCGCTTTCGCATTCGCAAATTATTCGCTTACTTTTGCTATTTGCATTCGCTAAAATGTATGCGAATATTTCAAGCGAATACTAGCGACAAAAAAATAGTATTTCTTTTATGAAAATAGTTTGCGATTAACAAACGACAAAAAACCGGAACTACTTTTGCAAGATTTTTTGAGGAAAATTCATTCCAAGTTTTCTTAATATGTATTTTGACAGCATTTCACATGAAATGTTGAATAGAGTACCAGGCTTTAGGGCCAAAGTAGGAATGGGTTGATTGCCTAACATATTGTAAACTTATTATTAATTATTATCCATACTTACTTTTATATAAATTTATTTGCATGTGATATTTTAACGAATTGTAATATTTGCATTCGCATTCGCTAAACTGGTATTCGTTACCTCCCTAATGTGAAGATAAGAATGAATTAAGAATTTTGGCATCGATTTGTTGTTGTTGTGCATATTTTTGCATATTTTACCCTTTAAAGCATGTTTTTGCGTATCGTCAAAAAGGCGTAACTAACAAAAAATTCGAAATCGAGTTTTTATTGACTATTATGAATGCCATTAAACTACATGCATGGACAAAATATTACACTTCTGCGATCAAAAATGACGCTTTTATCAACAAATAACCAGGGGACTTAACTACACGTTTGTTCAGTCTTTTGTTTCTCCTGTAAAATTATATTTTTGTTAGTTACTCCTTTTTGCATTTTAGCTGACGGTATGTATTTCAGTTTTACATGCATTTTTTAAATTTTGTTTGAAAAATTTAGAGCATATTTGACGCTTTTAGGGCATATTTAGATACTTTATAGAATTTTTTATTTTAATATGCTAAGAAGCCAAAATATTTCTTTTTATTTTTCGCCACCTAAATCTCATTTCTCATTTAATCCCAGTTTTTCCTTATACATACACAAGGCTGTTAATATCCCTCCAATTTTAAAAGTAGAAATTGACTCAAATTCGTTAGTGATTTCCCTAACGGAAAATCGACTAACTATTATACTAGCCACAAGTAATGCAAGAGTTCGCCTTTTGACTCTCTCACTCATGGATATGTTAATGCCTTTAACCTCAAAAAAAAAAAAAAAAAATCCAGTGGAAAAAACTGCTGTTATTCCAAAGAAAATCCACAAGAAAAAATTTATTTTAATTATTTTAATTATTTTGTTGGCGTCAGTTAGTCCTAATTTATACTAAGCAAGTCTTATTACTAAGCTGATTAGTTTTTAGGAGAGAGAGATGAGGGGAACATACAAGTTTCTTTTCTCCTCGTCTTTCTTTACTAAAAAACTAATCAGCTTAGCAATAAGACTTGCTGAGTGTAAATTAGGACTTACAATTGCAAGTTCGTGGCCAGTGAACGTGTAATTTTTAGTGAAAAAGTGGTTTTCTTTTAGAAAGTTAAAATGACCAGCAGAAGTCAATTAAAACGTTGCATAAAAAATTTAAAAAACATTTAATTGAAAAATGTATTAATAATTAACCCCCATATTCACAAAAAAATAAATAAAATGTGTTTGAAATCCATTTTAAGAAAATTTTGTAAGAAAATTTTAAATAACGATTGGTAGTTAACGAAATAGCTAGACATTCGCTAGCTACGCGGACTGCAGGGTATCTATAATCACTACATCCCAATAAAAAAAATTGGAAGTCCTTTTTGAGGAACTAGACTTGCATTGCTTTCAAATAATCGATCATTTTAATGTGCCGATAATTAGCAGAAATGTAGGCAGAAGTTTAAATTTGTAATTCATTAAAAATTTTAGAAAATAGTTACTCACCATGATTCCATGATTTTTAAAAAGTAAATTTTTTAAAGAAATTTGTTAACTAATTTTAACTTAAAAATTAAAACTTATTTACTCAAATTTACATAAAAACACTGATTCACGTTTTAAGTCACATAGAAAGAAACGTTCTATACTAATAGAACGCCAAAAAGGAAATTTTTTTAACATCGCTTCCAATTCGATGATTAGGAATCAATAAAGAGAAGTTCTTGCAATCATTAGAAATTTTCCAAATTCGCACTATGTACTTCCAAATCGCAAATACTAAATTTTCATGACTTCTTGGGATTAACTTTTTTACTGGATATTTCCATTAAATTGTTTAACATAAAATTACTAACTATATGGCAGGTATCAGTGATCGGCAATGAATCGTTTTTTTGCTATTCATACTGACTCAAGAAATTTTAAATATAATTAGAGTAGACATCATTTCAACTCAACTACAGTGATTTACGTATACTCACGATGACATTGATTTATAAGTATTATAGGTTGAATGCGACATCGACATCTTAGTCATACCACACTCACGCTCATAAATCACCTCAGTTTGATTTCTAATTTCAGGAAAAGAAGTTTGCCCATTCCTGGCTTAATAGTAAATTTAACATTGATGTTTGATCTCTAAAGACACAAAAGTTTTACATAACAAATGATTTTGTAAAAAACAAAAAATCTGTAAAATATGTGTATGTGTGTGGGTATGTGTGCTGCGTCTGCACATGTGTGTGTGTGTGTGTAATTTGTATTGTGTGCAGAATTGCAGACATTACTGAGCCATTGAAAGCCGGCCGGTCTACTTGCAGATTAAATATTTTTTTTCCACCGATTTTAACAGCCCAAGGCTGACTGAAAACTCAGCAAATGTTTTTAAATGGGAAAAAAGAGTTTAAAAAGAAAAACAACAATAACAATAAATAATGTGTGTGCTTTTGTGTTCTTGTTGTTGGATATTTGCTTGTTTTTGTCGGATTTCCCTTGTAATTTGTGAAAATTTACGTACCTGCGCATTTGTTACAACTCTGCATGTGCCGATGATGGTGGTGGTGGTGTTGGGGCCGGTACTGGTGCTGGCTGAAGACGATGGACAACCATTTATTACACTGCTATTGTTGCAACTGGCGATGGCCGCATGTTGTAGATTCGGTGTGTTTGTTGCTGTTGCTGCAATTTTAGTGTTTATTGGCATCATATGCAAAAATTGATGTTTTGATTGTTGTTTCTGTTGGTTAAGTGGCTGCATGCGTTGTTGCACCTCTTGTGGCTCAACTGTTTGAGCTGTTGAAGTTAAAGTGGATGAACCGACATCATTCTCCAGTGCTATTGCAGCTGAAATTACTGATGTTGCTGATGTTTCTATTGTTGCTGTTAGTTGTTTTATTGTTGGTTGGCCAACAACCATAATTGCATTTTCTTGCTGCGGCTTTTGCTGTTGCACTTGAGGTATTTGTGATTCCTGTTGTTGTTGCTGTGATACAACTGACTCCAAACTAGACATTGAATTGATTTTAACCCAAAAACTATGTTAATATGAACTACAAAGCTAAGCTAAATCTTAATAATGAACTATTTCTTTTTTGCTTTTTTTTTAACATTCTTAAATTTTCTTCAATAATTTCAGATTTTTCACTTAGATATTTTTTTTCTAACAAATTTCCTTTCACTTCAGTAGCCAACATTTATTGACTCACTCGCTAACACGTCAACTCACGCCAGTTAACTGGAACACGTTGTAATCTAGTCGGTACCGTATTTCATACTAACTTCAAAGTAAGCGAATATATTATTTTGTTAATGAAACAACCATTTACGCTGACACTAAAAATTGTTTCCTCTTTTTTCTAATTTGCGCTTTTCTTAAACGTGGTGGTACAACTGACAGAATATGATAGGAGAGTCTCACTCACAGCTACTGCTGTCATTTTGTTATTGCGCACTTTGATTGCTCAGTGCTCCCCCAGATTCTTTTTACTAGAGAGTTTTTTTTTTTTTTGTTACTTATAAACTGTTTATTTCTCATTACATTTTAGCCAAAGTGAATTGAAAATAAAAAAATAACAGAATGAACAGTGTGAAAACTAAAAGTGTGTGTAAAAGTAATTGATGAAGAATGTAAAATCTGGGGGTTGAGATAAAAACCTGCAACGTCCCTCACCAAAACCAAACGTCAATGACACACACGAGCTTCTTTGAAATTCAAGGGCTGTTTGCCTGGATTTCTGAGTGACATACACATGTGATTGTCTTATTTATTTATTTCGTTTTTTTCTGTTCCCGCGTATTTTATCTCAAAAAAGTTGTTTAACTTTGTTTATGACAAAAGCATTATTTTAAATGATTATTTTGCAAAAGCAAACAAAATGCAAAATAAAGTACACACAATTGTTTTCGGGTTGCTTTAATACAAAATTTAGTTCTGATGAAATTATCCGGGCACAAAGAGCCAAAAAAAACTAATTCATAAGAATCTTTGGGCTCCTGTAATGAAAAAATCAATTCCTTATTTGTAAATGGGTTATACAGGGTGTTGCAATAAAACTTTTAATTTTCAATAGCCCGTTATCTTAACGGTTGTCATGACTCAAGCTGTAACTACTTAATAGTAAAAACTATGCCATAAATAAAAATGGACCAATATGCGCTCCAGCAATGCATTAAAATTGTTAAAATTCACCATAAAAATGGTGAAAATTTCGCAGATACATTTCACAAAACTAAAGCTTCTTTGGTTCATCGGTCAGCAATTGTTAAACTGGAGGGAAAATTTGAGTTTTGGGGACAAATCGAAGTTGTGCATGTAGTTAAAGAACAATTGATAGTATTGCTCTTGTAGACTATAGTGTTGAGGAAAATCCAGGTTTGTCCACTTCTCACCGATTTTTGGAACTGGACATTCAACAAACGATTTTGTATGGCCAGAATTGGAAGTTGTTGATGTGGATGACGATTTTTGCAACAATTTCTTAAGCTCTTTTGCATAACAAGTTTACTAATCGTAAGATTTCTCTACACATGACCACCTAGATCACCTTTTTTATTTGGGGCTACGTGAAAGATAAGTTCTATGAAAGTTACCCACAATCGATTCAAGATGGATTTCGTGAAGTTATCGAGGACATACAGGCACAAATGTGCAAATTGGTGATAGAGAATTTCATGAATAGAAATAGTGCTGCAAGCGTAGTCAATTGGCTGATATTGTTTTCTATTATTAATAACATACCCTTCCCTTAACAATTTGAGGGTGGTGTTGGCCGAAGTAGTTAGCACGTTGACTACAAAAACGAAGGTTCTGGGTTCGAGCCCTGTCTCCGGCAGTTATTAACTAACAACATCACTAATTTTTCTTATGTACATTAGAATCCCTTTGTATCAGTTGTTCTAGTGATGTTAAGTGATGGAGGCATAGACAATGGTCACTGAACAAGGCTGTCTTCAGCGGATACTAATCCTAATGTTAGATCAGAGCGCCTTAATTCGTCGGTATTGTGCAGCAGAATCATCGGCGAAGTAAAGTAATCAATAAAATGGCTATTAAACACAGCTTCAAAAATTTAATACGCCTCATTGACACCAGAGGCGCTGCAACACTGCATAATGAAAAACGTACAAAAAAGCAGAGTTGTAAAAGAATAAAGCTTGTCTCTATCTCTTCCTTCGCCACTACCTGTCTTCTCTATAACTATCCCCTTCCTAAAAAAAGGTAGCACCTAGTAATAGTAGTAGGCATTTATTGCCTGAGTATTATTTCTCTTAAAAATAAAAAATAAAAATAAAAAATATCCGCTGATTTCGCTTAAAAGTACGTACTAGCTTCTTTACATATCAAAATTAAACCTCTCCTTAGAAGGCCATTCATGAACAACATTAAAAATGTTTGCAAAGAATAATAAGAACTTTCAACAACAAAAGTCGGCACCTCTTTTTTGGTTTTACTTTCAACAACAACGTGCTGAACAAATTGTATAGATTACCCAATTCCATCTTTAAGGTATTGATTCGACTGTGGGCCGCTTGCATAGGGATTATATTTCACCTATCCCATAAGAAAAAAGTCTAAAGGTATTAAAGCGTAAGATCTCGGTGGCCAATAGTGATCGCCTATTTGAGAAGTCTCACGATCAGTAAACTCTTCATGTGTTAAAAATAATTCAGCTTCAGTTTCGAAGGGTGCCCCTGTGGCTGAGTGGTAGCGATGCTAGCCTCTCAGTCCAGAGGTCGTGGGTTCGATTCCCGCCACAGACCCTGGGTGGTTTTCGCAGACAAGCTAATCGCTTCGCGGGTTGTGTTGTGTTTAAAAAAAATTAAAGTTGAATGACCTCTCCAGAACAAAAGCACTTAACAGTTGCGCCTGGGGAGGATTTTCAAAAATAATTATTGGGTTTTCCGAGCCTCATATTCGAGACTCTGCTTGTTAAGGCAGTATCCGTGGTGAAAATGGCCCTCATGACTCAAGATGATTTTTCGGTAAAATTCCGGATAAATTTCAAGGACCCAATTCAGCTTAGTCACGATGTTGTTGATAGTCGGTAGGAATGAGTTCTTTTGTTAACTGAACTGAAAAAGCTTTAAGATCTAAATCTATACGAAATAATATGCAATGTAGTTTGTGGAGTGCCCAATTCAAATATTGACGGAAATTGACATATAAGGGTTTCCTCAACACTAGGGGATAGGTATCGCACAACTTCTTCACATAAGTAAGGCGTTTCACGACGATCCAAAAATTCTTTAGTTTTGCGAGCTTTGGCCGAGAAATTTACAACAATTTGTAGTGAATTTTAATAATGCCAATGTTTTACTGAAGCGTATATTTTCCTAAATTTTTTTATTAGATAATGACGTTGTTTTACTTGTCATCTGTCAAGTAGTTTGTGTAGTTTGTGTTTGAAAATCAAACGTCTTACTGAAACACCTTATATTCTTCGGACCTGTGACTTCCGTCAACAATTTTTTTAACTTTTTTCAATTTATGTTGGGTTTTTATAAAGCTATGGGTGGGTGTACCATTGTACTATTATAGTTCGAATAGTGCTAAAGAAATTACAATGGTAGCAATTTTTTCATCCATGGTGTACGAGTATATATGTATATATTTTCACTTGATTTTTGCAAATCAAACTTTCCGCTAGTAAGTATTTTTGTTTTTTTTTTGTTGCTAAATAATTTAGATAATTTCACAAATCGATGAAATCACTAAGGCAATGCAGACTTATTTATGACTTATGTTGATAAAAAATTATTTGATGAATCGGTTCAGGGATTTTTCTTGGGAATTTGTTTAATTGCAGAGAGCCTCAAATTTTTCTCTCTTAATAATTCCTTGTAAAATACCTGTGCAACGTCTGTTTAATATATTTTATTTCATGTAAACTATTTGGAACTTGATCACGATGAATTAAAATCAAGTTACTCATGAATTTTATTCACAAATTTCTTTTTTCTATTATATAAATTTTAAATTGCATAATAAACATTTTGTCTTGATTTTACTCCCTTCCGCTTTATTCGTTATGTGACATTTATTTTACAATGTGCAGACGTACATAAATATTTTCATTATACTCGTCTCATCATTAAATTTAAATGTGTTTATAATTTTCCACTTAGAACAAAGTATCTACAAATGTATCACTTTACTGCCTTTTGTTTGAAAAAAAAAAAAAAAATTCTTTGAATTGATTTTATTTGTTTGCTTAATGGTCTGCCATGTCCGTCGGGTTCTCTGGGTTTCTGTGTACTCGGACGTCTGTCTGTCTGACTGTCTATCTATTTGTCTTGTTTTTTTTCTGCTCTATTTGTTTTAATTCTCACCTACGCTTTTACACCACATGAGCGATGATTACAAGCCCAAGTACATTCCCTTTTATGCGGTTTTTTCTAAGTCGGTTCGGTTCGTTCTATTCTTGCCAGTTCTCTATTGAATATCTTTAGATTGTGTATTTGTATGTATGTTTAAGTTGAATACTCATATTATTATGCTAATGTGCTTACAACAAGACAAACGTTTAACATTTGTTCTATTATGGTTGATATTCAACACCAAACGATAAATAAATACAACAAACGCAACAACAACTATATGTCAGTCATTCTATCATTGTTGGTCGAAAGCAGGGCTAAAATTTGTTTCATTGATGATTCAAAATTACAACTATGTATCTTAACTTTTTGCCTGAATTAGATATGATTTGCAAAATGATTGATTGCAAATCAATAAAAGATTTCATTTGCTCTCCTGTTTCATACAGAATAGCTTTCAAATTGTCTAAAGTCATATTTAATCCGGATAAGTTAAAATGTCTTATTCCCTCTTTTCAGCCTTTTAAGGCTCCTGGCGGGTATGGTATATATCCAGCGTTTTTGCAAAGGTGCATTGATACACTGCTTTGTGCCATCGCTGCCCTATTTAGAGCTAGTTTTATCTTAGGACACATTCCCCTGCTGTGGAGGAAGTTTGGTGTTGTATTATATGATACAGACCAATTAGCCTAACACTGTTTTTGTTGAAAACTATGGAGAGACTAATTGACCGACCCAGCATGCTCTGCATCATCTTGTTACAAAGATCGAGAGGGTTCATGGGTCGGCAGAAATTGCGTTGTGTGCTTTTTTAAACAATTAATGGCGCATTTCATAATACAGAATATGGCTCAATAGAGTGCTCTCTCTCTCTCAAAAAGGTCTTGATCAAGCGTCTGTGAAATGGATTAGGTCTATGCTCGATAGTAGGGACATAACTGCTTCTATGGGTAATGATACGGTTACTATTAAGGCAGTCAAAGTATGTCCCCAAGGTGGTGTTTTATCACCACTCCTTTGGTCAGTGGTGATTGATGAACTTCTCCTCATTCTTAGTGAACAAGGACACGAAGTTATAAGGTATGCTGTTGACCTGGTTGTGATGGCAACTGGAAAATTCGGCAATATTCTCTCAGACGTCATGAACAATGCTTTGTGCACTGTAACGACATGGTATAGGAGACATGGCCTAGCGGTCAACTCTGATAAGACTATTCTGGTACCTTATTCTCTTAGAAGAAAACTTGGTCTAGGGACAGTATCGTTGAATGGATGCAATATTCCTTATTGGACCGATGTCAAATGTTTAGGGATTACCCTTGATAGAAAGCTAACTTGGAACCGACATGTTGAATGCGTAACACAGAACGCCACTAGGGCGCTTGTAGGATGGGTCTCGGGACATCTGCTTGTTGTGTTGGCAATGGGCACTCTTCGTTCCTGAGTACAATGCTTAGCTTAGGACTGCTAGGAATACCTAGTGACAGGATAAACTGTGAGCTGAGGTTCGACAGAAGATTTAATATCACAATTCCACCCAGGGCAGTGTGGGGCAGTCCCGATGTGGATTCCAGAAGTTTATGTTGGTATACGGGTGGATCCAAAACGGAGGATGGAGTTGGTGCAGTAGTTTTTGGGCCCAACGTAAAAAACTCTTCCCATGAGCAAATTGCCTACTGTATTTCAGGCAGAAATACAGGCAATCACCAAATGTGTTGACATTAATTTAAATAGGGGCATTACAGGTGCGCATATATCTATCTTTTCCGATAGTTGCTGCCTTCGCCTGGTTTAAGGCAGGCCAAAGCTTTGATGCAGCCATTTACACAATGACATCCTGAACCTCAACAGGAATAATTTACGGCTTGTTACTGGTTTTTTCCTGGTCACTTTGGACCGAACTAAACTCTGTGGAAAAATAACCAAGTTCGTTCACTTTTGTGTCGTTTTTGCTTGGAAGATGACGAGACGACGACGCACATTCTTTGTGAGTGTATCGTATTATGTGACAGTAGAAGCCGTGTTTTTCATTCTGAGTTTCTGTGTTCAGGTGATATTATGCATGCTTCTCCAATATCTGTACTGATTTTCAGAAGGAGAGTCATACAGAGATTGATTTAATTTAATTCACAGATCTATCGTACAAAAGATCCATCAGGTGTCGCAGTGCCGGTCTTTGGACCTATTCTATGCCATTAATAATAGAAACAATGACACCCAAAAGTGCTCAAAGGCTACGATTGCACCATATTCTTCCCATGAAATTTTCCATCGCCAATTCGCACATTTACAGCTGTATTTTCTCGATGATTGCGCTAATCCCATCTTTGAAGTATCAGCCTGCTCAAGATATCACACAGTCAAGAGACTTTTCGCGCAAAAGATCGATGGTATCGGTACTGTTGTGGCACGTAGTGAGGTCTAAATCAATCGGGGATATTCTGTATTCCACGTGAAATTAAAACGTGCGTAATTGCCATAGAATTATTGTGTGTATTTATAATTATAGTTTTAGAAATGTGTATTTATAACAACAATGCCATGCCAATTCAAGTGAAATGCAGAACATACCCGTATATCTTCTAATTCCGTCGATAAAACATCCTTAATCATCGTTCGATAGCGCAATCCATTCACCGTAGCCAGACCAAACACCTTGAGCATGGTTAAAATGGACCTCATCACGCAATATGATTTCTCGATTAAATTCGGGATCAGTTTGATGCAATTCAAGGAACCACTTAGCTAAGACACGACGTTCTGGTTGGTCGGTAGGTGTGAGTTCCTGGGTCAACTGAACTTTAAAAGTCTTAAGATCTAAGTTCTTACGCAATATAAGGAATGCTCAGTTCCAAAGATCGATGAGAAATGTACAAAACTGGGTTTACCTCAATACTATGGGCTACAACAGCAAGATTCTCCACTTGTCCCAACAGCTCAAGTTTTTCCCATCAGTTTCACAATTTCTGACCGAGAAGGTGCTTCACGACTACCCAAAAATTATATTTTTGTATTGAATTTGAATCATTTCAATACTTTACTGAAGCGGGCTACTCAAAATGAAGGCCTCTATCATGGTCTCAATTAAATTCAGGTCGGTCGTCTAAGAGTCGACCAAACTTACACACGATCAAACTGTGTTTTAGTATTATGAATCACAACTGTTTTTTTTTTAGTTGAAATTATCAACTATGGAAGATTTATCAATCCCAACCAAACTATTTTAAAAGTTGAAGACCGTTATCGGGGCAGAAAAGTCTTATTGGAACAACCTGTATTTTATATTTGCAGTCCTATTTCCGAAGGTGCTGTAAGGTTTTTCAGAAGAAAAATTTGCGAAATTTCTTTAGAAAAACTTTTCAGACTACCCTTTACTATGCACTTTTTCGAATTTTAATTATTATTATTGCTTTTTTAACATTCATTTCAATCATAATATATGCAAGGAGCGAAACCGCCCCAACCACAGTTGACCACCAACAGAGTTTTTGGTTCGGTGGAGGTAAATATTTATGTTTTAAATACAAATAAAATATTCTTGGGTTTAACTCAATTCCTTATTGTCATTCATCAACTGCAATGAAAATGCTGTTCTTTGCTGCTCTTGTTGTTCGATGTTCGTGTGTGAGCAAGATTTTATCATTTCCATTCAAAATAAAAAATAAGAGAAATGTATTGAATTACAACCGCTTTGTTTTTTATTTTCTCATAATTGTTGTTATAAAAAGTATTCATACTCGTAAAATTTAAAATGTAAATTTCGTTTTGAAACCTTGATGATTAGAATTTATTTGAATGATTTTAGAATGTAACGGCCAAAGATAAGCAACTAAACAAAAATTCACTTGTAACGCGCATTTGTTAAATCAGTTGACAAGCACATTGAACGTAAGAATCTTTAGATCATGTAATAAATTACATTCTTAGAAATATTTCACGGGTAAATGAGCGATAAATTTCTGATAATTATTAATAATATAACAACAAAATTTTCTTGCATTCTACTTCATTGCCTCTTGACGCTTTTATACATCGTGAAATCTTAGCCACGGCTGACAGAAAATATCTTCGATGCCACGGGGCCATTAATTAGTCTTTTGTTGGTTATCAATCGGGGGTGCTTCGGCAGTTACTCATTTAAACACCTCTCTATCTCTAAAAACTAACTGAACAAAGTGCAGTATTCTTCCATGGCTCTAAGTTATGCAAGCTGAGTCTATCTCTCCAGGTATATTCCGATAAGCTGGCAGAAGACTAGATTTGTATACAATTCTCTTTGAACTGACTAGTAATACTGGTATGGCGGATGTTCATGAACATGAAAAGCGATATCATGACCAGTTATTTGGCTATACTCAGCCTGTGGTCTAGGAGTGAACCGAAATTAAACAGAACTGGTACTATTATTCACAAAGTTCAAGGTACAAAGTTTTAAACACTCCCATGGCCACTGAATCATATACTAACACTGTCGTATAGTGCAAAATATCTGGGTGTACTTATGTATTCCAAGCTCTCATGGAAACAAAATGTGCAGAACATAGTGTCAAAAAGTCCACGGTTGCTTACTACACTTGTGGTAGGACTTTTGGTCCTACCTGCCCAGCACTCATCTATCACACTATATTAGGTGCGTGGACACGGCAAAGAGGGGAATCCTACTCAGAGTAGTCGATATTGACACTAAATGTGGGCTCGCGCTCTCATCTTGCTGGAGACGCTTTGATGTTGCCTTTTTCAATTTAGCTCAAGACAGATAGCGCAATGAGCCCACCTGTGTTATAGCGAGAACCCTATGGCCTCGCCTAAACCTCCACAGTACTAAAAATCTCATGAACTTCACCAGGAAGCACTTGAGGAATATCTTGGCCGCACTGACCGGCCACTGCACTTTTGGAACCCATGCTAAATGTATTGGTTTCCCGTACAATGATTACTGCTCCAGTTGTAATGATAAAGAAGAGAAGGAAATCATCTCGCATCTACTCTGCTTCTGCCCCGCTTTGGGGGACCTCCGTTTGCGCTTCCTTGGCAGACTATCCTACAGTAGCCTCTCCGAGTTATCGAAAATATGACTCAATAATCTGAGTCTATATATTAAGAGCAGCAGCTGCTATGGCCGTTTACCCGCTTCTAAGGCATGAGCACACACTCGTCCCTTTCCTGGCCCACTCTCTTTTCTTCTCAAGTATCTATTCATCTATATCTTCCCCTTTCTTCCCTATCCAGTCTGTCTCTACTACTTCCAACTTACAGGTAGCACAAAGGGATCATCGTAATGAACTCAAGTGAGCTGGACTCCTGGATGTAATTTTTCACCAGTAGCCTCCTAACCTTACTTAGGTTAAATTGAAAAGAGAATCCATTACGCTCATATCCGGGGACATACAAATAAGCCAATATAGCCCTGTTGTGCGGTCTCATGTAAATTAGCAAACGAACCCCACCTTTATAGGAACTCAGTATCGTTCACGTAGTACCTCAAACTTTTCCAGTCAATACCTCAAAAAGGTGGGTAATGCCCGATAAGGTTTCACTCCCCAAAATAATGGGATCTCTGCTGGGCGAAAGCTGGACAATGACAAAGGAAGTGCTCCATTGTCTCCATGTCCTCCATGCATGACCTGCATTCATTGTCATTCGTGGCTCCTAGCCGTTACATATGCCCTCGTCGATTAGAGTGCCTCGTTAAGATGAAATTTCTGATCATTTGAAAACTACAGTAATATCCGCTTAATTAATTTTTTTAAATGTATGATATGTTATGCAATTAATGATGAAAATCGTTAATCTGTTAATTGATTCACCAACGCAATTGCATGCTTTTTTCCTTAATTAAACGGGTAAATCAATTAAGCGGAAACTACTGTAGAAGCTATTGTTATGATTTTTTGGTTTATATATCACAACTGTACCGGTGTTTGGAGAAGCAAGACTATTTTAAATTTATTCTGATTATGTTCTTATAAATTTTAAAAACATTCTCTATTAAAAATCAAAAGCTTATTAGAAATACACAAAACGTTAAGTAGCATCATGATTTTTTGTGTGCATTATAAAATTAATGCTATTTGGAAATCCACAAGTGTAAATACGATAAATAATTAATTACTTTAATTAATAATTCTCTTCGTAAATCTATTTACTCCATAGCGAACCATACATATGTAGCTTCCAAATTGCAGCATTTGCATAAAAATACGCTTTTTGTAATATATCTATGTATATGTATATATTATGTTCACTTCCCCGTCATCCTAATAAAAGTAATTACCAATTAATCGTATTAATCGACATGTTTTGAACAGCTCAATACAAACATTAATTTATGCTTGAGGCCAAACTGACGGGGAAAAAAGTTACAAAAAATCTAAAATAGCCATAATTTGTGAATAACCTACTGAAACATTATTTTACGTTTTATATTTCATGTAATTTATTTCAATTATATATTATTATACTAGTACGTATGATGTTTTATTAATTCATCATTTTATCTATTAATTGTATGTTTTCTAATAAATATCGCCATGATCGTCATCGTCTTTGCCTTCATCGTCATCATCACCATCGTCAGTGCCGCCATGGTTGTTCAATACACATGAGTTTCAAATCAGCTAACAAAAATATATGACTACAAACCAATCTAAGTATGCACATATGTATGTGTGTACATTAGAGTTTTTCTTTTCACGGACTTTTTCATTTCCCGGGAAAGCGGGAAAGATTTTTCGGTTTCCCGGGAAATCCCGGGAATTCCCGCCCAGTACAAAACAATACAAAATATTTTAAAATTTAATTTATTTCAACAAAAACAAATTATAATTCATGAGATCGATTAAATAATAACGTTTTATACACACATTATTCAAAAAATAATACCGTTTCCATTCTTTATATAATAATACATTGATACCAATATTATAAAAAGGAAATTATACGAGTATTATTAAAAAAAAATATTACAAAATAGCCCCCTTATGAAAAAAATCATTGTTAAACTTAAAATTGGTTTAACAAACGAATTTTGTATGGCAAAACCAGTTTTAACGCATGCTTTAACCTTAACAATCGTTTTTGCATAAGGGCATATTTCTTTGGAAATAGGACTTTAGTACAGAATAAGCTGTTAATGCTTTTAACCGTACTATTTACCAAAGAGAATCTGTAATTATTTGTAATTTTCTTTTATTTCCTTGCTCATTTATGTTTTTTACTTTTATGAATTGTTGTAGAATTAAATTTTGATCGTCGCGTTCTGCTGTTTCCAAATAAAGGCATCTAAGTCTCAGAATACATGTGTACCAGATGTAAACTCGGCCTTAGTTGCTGTAAGGATTTTGCTATTGTGATATTTCCATCACCTTATTATTGCACCATCGCATTAATAAAGTGAATAACGACACTCATCAAGGAATGTGTACATACAAATTAAGTTGCCATAACAAAATCAAAAAATCCCGGGAATTCCCGCACAAATTTCCCGGGATTTCTTTCCCGCAAAATGTGCAGGATCCCGGGAAATCCCGTATGAAAAACACTAGTGTACATACATATGTATGTACCATAATGTCAACTTCAAATAGAGCGAAAATTTAGCTCAACATAAAAAATGAAAATATATACATTTATGCACATATTTAATAGATACTAGTAGTACTGCGACGTATAGTTCAAATAAATTTGTTCTCGTTTAAATTTGAAAAAAAAAATAAATAAAACAAAAATGCAAACGAACACAAGGCCATTAAGCCGGCTGTCTAGGAGTGTGTTTGTATGTATGTACATACATATATGATGTTTTTCTCTACCCACTTGACCTGAGATACCGATATACGAACGAATGCTCACTAAAGCGAAGAAATTTCGAAACAAAATTGTTCGATATTTGTTTGCGAATCTAAAAAAAAATCGAATGTTCGTTAAAGCGAACTTCTCTCGATAGTTTCTCGAATGTGTGATAATAGCATAGTCTAGCGCCGGAAGTTAAACAATCAAACAAAACACATACATACTTACATACATACATATGTGCAATAATTGAATAGAAAAAATTTGCCACAATAGACTAGTGAATCAAATTAAAGAATTAAAAAATAGATGAAATAAATTAAAAAATAAATTACTTTTTCTGCTCCCATTTTGCGATATCGAAATAGTTCGATATGGGCTCGCTTTTGATATTGCTAGCAAACCTTCGAAATCGAATGTTTGTTTTTTTGAAACAAAACTGAGCGACAGGCAAACTTTTTTCGATTAATTTTTGAGTGTCATTCGCGATAGTTTTACATGATAAATATTCGGGATACATACATTTATTCGAATCCTTATCATTAACGAAAGTCTTGGTCAAGTAGGTACTTGCTTCACGTTTCGTTTGAAGTAGTTAATAGATTTTGCAACATGTTAGCCAAAGATATGTATGTGCGAGGGTTGTCTTAAATGTTTGCAATGTGACTTTGCTTTACTTTATACCGATATGTTTCACGAACAGGCCAAAGGAGGGAAAATTTAACTCATCCCCCCAAAATAAAATTCCGATGTGTTCTTTCACTCGTACATATATCTTTTTTAGTCTGTACCAGAATCCATTGTCAAAACACCGAAAATTTCCTTCGTGTTGTAATGTGTTATATATTGAAAATGTGCCTGTTGCCCTCGGTAATATAGTTTTTGACAAGTGACATCGCAACAGGAGTTATATTTATATCCAAAATCGCGTTATTAATCAAAAAGCTGAAACGACTATATATTGGATAGTGGCGAAATACTCATCCTCATTCCAGTTGTCAATATCAATGCCACCTCAATACAATACCCCAGAAATGGGGCTTATATATTCGCTCCAGAGAAAAATTGTATGCCATTGACAGTATATTTCTGTATAAGGCCCAGAAAATAGCAAGAGCCCTTTAATAACAATCAGTTGTATTCGACTGGGTAGACAAGCCCCAATTTTTGGGTATTGTTTGACGTGACGTGACGTCGATGTTGACAACTGGAATAATTGTGATTATTTTTACTATTAACTAGGCCAATTCGTCGATCAACTCCTTCCTGCTCGTTAATGTTGGCAATTGGCATACCAACTCTTCGTTAACGTAATTATAGAACATTCTTAAATAATATACATGCTTCGTATTTCTAGCACAACCCTCGTTTCTACTCACTAGTCAAAAAGACGAAATATTTTTCAAACTCATTGCAAGTTTCGCGTGTGCTGTGAACTCTATACTCGTATCTATTGTGTTGTACTTGTTCTTGTTGTTTATGTTGGTTGACTTTTCTACGACCAGTCAGTCGCCTGACTTATTGTTGCTTTTGTTGATGCTTTAAAGCCTTTTAAACTTTACTTTATTACACTAAAGTGAATAATGTTTGTTTACTGATTATACGTGTGTAATCTTTAACACCTACTTGGCTTTTAACTAAAGAAATTTGTTGCACGACTAATGTTGCAAAATAATGGCATGTGCAAGCGTATGCATGTAGTACGTACATATGTTTGAAGAGGGCCTTTGAAATTAAGTGCCCTGTATACAATACATAGTTACGGAACAAGATATCAATGCATTTGTGATATAGAAAAACATATTTATGCCAAACTGAACAAGAGCGGGCGGGTGGACACTGAAAGAAATAAATGATTGGTTATGTGTTGAAAGGACAAAGTACATTTCCCGAACATTTTGGAAATCAATAAATTTTCTAATAGCCCCTATTCTCTGAACATAGAAAAGAAGCGTGTACAGTTGATAATATTCATAGAACTCTGCGGAGACATTTATTCATGAAAACTTGCACAGTATTAATGTCTCGGGAGGCAGCGTTCCAAGTTTCCTATCCATATAGCAGAGTTGATTTTACATTACTTTTGAAAATGTTATTTTAACACGGCGTGATATTGAGGACGATTTCCATACTTTACTGACTTGGCCAAAAGATTTTTTCGCCTTTTGTATTCAACTTACAATGTCTTCTCTAGATCCACCAGTTTGGTTTATAACCGCTCCGAAGTAACAGAATGTTTTAACTTCTTCTAATATTCCATTTATTTATTAGAAAGGGATTGAAGTTTCCAGAATTTATTTGCATAACTTTGGTTTTTTTATATTGATTTTCAACCCGACTTTCTCTGATATGCAGGTGAGACGGCTTACCCTGCGGGTACACATGCAAGTATCTTGCATGCAAGCTCTGTGTACGTAACGGGTGTTTTTTTTAGAGGTATAGAACTTCGAAATGAAATAAAACACAAGAAAATCGTTTTAATGTCCATCAATTTGGTTTTATTGGAAGGATAATTTTATGCCATTAATGTTTAAATATGATTTCGGGCATGTGGCCGCCGCGGCTGGCTCGAATAAAGCCAATTCTACAGGTCCAATTTTCAACCACTTTTTCGAGCATATGGGGCCGTATGTTGGCAATAACGCCACGAATGTTGGCTTCCAAGTCCCCTAACGTTTCTGGTTTGTTGGCGTAGACGAGCGACTTCACATATCCCCAAAGAAAATAATCCAATGGTGTCAAATCACACGATCTTGGTGGCCAATTGACAGGTCCATTCCGCGAAATTATGCGCTCATCGAATGTTTCCTTCAATAAATCGATTGTGACGTGCGCTGTGTGGCATGTAGCGCCGTCTTGTTGGAACCACAACTCATCCACATTCATGCCATCCAATTCGGGAACAAAATAGTCGGTTATCATGGCTCGATACCGGTCTCCATTAACGGTAACTGACTCTCCAACATTATTTCGGAAGAAATATGGCCCAATGACTCCACCAGCCCATAGAGCACACCAAACAGTCAGTTTTTGTGGATGTAATGGCGTCTCAAGGGTCTCACGTGGATTCTATTCACTCCAAATGCGGCAATTTTGCTTGTTGACGTAGCCATTCAACCAAGAATGAGCCTAATCACTGAACAAAATTTTGCGATGAAAATCAGCATCGAGATCAATCTCATTTTCGGCCCATACACCAAAATCACGACGCATTGCATGGTCTCGCGGCTTTAATTCTTGCACAAGCTGGATCTTGTAAGGTCGCAAGCCAAGATCTTTGCGCAAAATCTTCCATAAAGTTGATGGACAAAGCTCCAATTGATTTGCACGGTGGCGAATCGATTCATTCGGGTCCTCTTCAACACTTTGCTCTACAGCGGCAATTGTTTCTTCGGTGCGCACTGTTCGACGTCTCTGCGGATGCGTATTATCACATAGAGTAAACGTAGTGCGAAAACGATCCATGGTTAACCGAAGTAATTGCTCTGATGGACGATTATGTCGACCATAAAATGGACGGAGCTTGCGGTAAACATCGCGAACTGAACCATTATTTTCGAAATAAATTTGCACGATTTGCAAGCGTTGTTCTTTTGTCAACCTGTTCATGATGAAATGGCAAACCAAACTAAATATTAATCACTTGACAGCTGACAAAATGGCCGCCAGTTAAAAAAGTGATGCCAACTTAAAGTTCTATACCTCAATAAAAAACACCCATTATTATCAACGAAAATTTCGCACAAATGGCCGACTGTCTTGCAACTTGCATGTTTACCTTTTAGTGCAGAGTTGTCCATAACATGAAAAAGTTTAATTTTAAGGGAACCAGATAGTATTGAACTTTATTCGTATTGTTTCAATGTTATTTATGTCTAAAAAATTAATTAGCTGCTTGATTTATGAATATTTAGGAAAAAAAATATTAAATTAGCTTTTAAATGTATTTAAAATGAGTAAAAACTTATATAACATTAAGCTATGTACAGACGGTTGTCAGATCTTACAATATTGCCAGTAAAATGTGCTCAAAATTTCTTACAACCGTGTGAACTGGCAATTTTTGTCAGACGTCGTTGCCAGAAAAATCATTGTCAGTCCATTGCAAGACTAGCAGCTGACAACAAATTGTCAGACATCTTACAATCGTGTGAACACATTGTAAAATTATTGCCAGCTATTTGTCAGACATTTTAATATTGTCAGATGCGCGAAGTTCGTGCATCTGACAATGGCGTCATTGTAAGAGAATTATTTCTATGGGCAACACTGTACACGCTTGATTTTAAAGAAAATATATTTAATAAAATATATGCAGCCAAAATCAATGCAGTTGCTTCTTTATGGTCCATAATAATTAATATTTTCACTTTTTACATTTAACACCACCACAAACGATTGATATTTAACAATTTCTAACAAGCGCTTTGAGTCTGGCAACGCATAATATTGTCTGGCAATTTTTGCATATGACAACCGTGTGAACTTACAATTTTTTTGCTGACGATTTTGTCAGCTGATTTTACATACAATCATCTAGCAATAAATTGTAAGATTTCCTGACAAATTTGATACAACCGTGTGAACTGTCAATCTGCCATACACTTGCAATTTTTGATTGTCGGTACAATGTCAGCACATTGCCAGATCTAACAATATTGTAAGATCTGACAACCGTGTGTACATAGCTTTACACTGAAATCCAGTTAATTTGTGCTAAAGTATTAATGGGGCAACTCTGTTAGCTAACTTTTCATTTACTTGTTAGAAGTTCACCAAGTCACTATCTTGTAAAATTCCTTAGCAGTTGAGTTGGAAGTAGACTGCAAGTGCCGAAAGTGTATTTTTGTTAGTAAAAGAGTGCACGTGTAAATCCTAGGTTAGTTGTACGACCTAATCAGCTACTTCGTCTTAAAATTAAATGATTACCGAAACCGAAACAAATGAAACAAAACCTTACGAATGCACGCATCAAATACCAATCCAATACCTACTTCAACCCCGTGGGGTTAGACGAAATCTACCTGTTAGTAATGAAGCATGCACACAGTAACAGCCATTGAACCCCTAGAGTAGCAATGCTGTCGGGCCACTGGTACCTGTAGTACCATTTTAAAAGCCAATGCTCAGACCGCGAAGTTCCACCCGAAGGTTTCACCTCTATCGTCTTTTGAACTCAGGCCAATTCCATGGGGTCTACTCTGTAATTCGAAACGAAAGCAAATACTTTCGATTTGCAATGCTAATAACATACAAATTCGAAAGCATTTTCATTCGTTTCGAAATACAGAGTAGAGCCCCAGTTGACACATAAGTTTTATGGGTAAGAAGCCAAAGGTACGCTAAGAGAAAAAAAGCGCCATTTAAACCCGGCTAGGGTCCTAAAGATTGTCGCACATGTACTATGCTAAGAGATCCCTTGAGGGGATTATAGGCCCTTATTATGAGTTGCATTCGATTTTTTATCTTCGCTAGCTATCGAACATCGAAAATCGAATTATCACTTCATATTATGAGCATCGAAAATTTCGTTGAGCAACGAATTTTGTATCGAACAAAATTTAGATTTCGATGAAATATTTTAGTATAATAAATTGTTATAAACGATTGTTTTTTTATTTTAAGGCAAAGTTGTTGCAAATTTTAAAAAATACTTTTGAGTGATAATCACAATAAGGACATTCTTTGTCGAATGCTCGTCATAATACCAAATGAAAATTCGTTCGATCGGTACTTTCGACTACAGTCGAAGATCGAAAGTTGCTCATAATAAGAGCCGTACTTTTACATACAGAAGTTTTATAAAATTCTTTCACAAAACGTATATGTTATTTGCTTCTCGTGTCTCGTGTTTTTATCAACAGCTGATTTATGCAGCCATATTCTTTTCATGAAATTTTTTCACCCCCTCAAGTTGCACATTTGCGTCTGTATGTATGTACTCGTTAACTTCACGAACTCCATCAGTGAGGCCTTGAATCGATTGTGAGCCATTGGCAGAAACTTTAATTCTCACTTATCCCCAAACAAAGAAGTGACATTCCACAAAAGACATTACACCATAGTTGGCATTAGGACTTTTAAATTCAACAATACGTGCGACACAAGAAAAGGCGAATACAATTGGCAACCGAGATCTTGTGATTTAACAACTTTAGACTTCTTTCTTTGGAGCTACGTAAAATGTTAAATGCGATGGCCCACACTCAATTCAAGACCTCAAAGTTGGAATATGTGAAGTTATCGAGGTGTGCAAATGTATGAAAAGAACATGGTCCTGCAAATGTAAACGTGGCGGCTATTTGTCTGATATTGTGCAAATGGTCTTGCATCGTAGCATGTGCAAAATGGTATAGTATATTGATACTCATGTTATGAGTCCGTGTCGCTTACTGTTTAGCATGTTAGAACATCATAAGATCAACTACATTTAAGATTATAACATACATATGAAAAAGCATTTGAACCAATTAGTATTCTTGGAGAATATCTATAACTAGATGGCAGAAGAAAAAATATAGTTATAGATATATGTATCTAGTTATAGATATTTTCATCTGCCAAGGGGGGAGGGATATTGTGAATCAGAATTGATCAACCTTCGTAACCGTACATTGCACTAATGTGTTAACGCAGCAGCAACCAGTTCATTCACTTGGAGAACCATACAACTTTGATACTATCACGATAGTATCGTGGATATATCGATAGTTAAAAAAAAAATTAGAAATGTTTGTATGAGGAACCCCCCAGGGGTGGTTCCAAGGGGTGTGCCACTGGCATAGGTGGGTCGGCCCTGCAAAATTAGTGGGGGTTGGTCATACATTTTGACTCGATTCAGGAACTCTAAATGGGTCAAAGTGAGATTTTTAAAAATTTGACCCTTCAGAAAATTTGAGCTTTCGGATCAAAAGTCGGGACATCAAAATACATTTTAGAGGTATGGTTCCTTCGGCAAAGTTTCTTATTTTGATCGATAGAATACGATTTTCCTTGTAATTTGAGCGATTTTTTTGCCTCCATACAAATCGACCCGCCCTAATATACATACATACATATATATAGAGTAATCTAATAGTGGGGGCTTTCAATTAATTTTGGTTTAGTAATTGTTTCCTTCATCATTTTGGCAACCATCATCTTGATAAAAATTTTCTTGAATTAGATTTATTAACATTGTAAATGTACATAATTTCTTGGAAACCAAAAATTAGTGTAATAATGTTGGTTTATAATATCTACCTACAATCATTGTGCAGATAGTTATTAAAATATTTATCTCTTGTTGTTACCACTTCCCTCCCCTCTCCCCACCCTAAGCACCTTTCACCATTTAATTGTGCCAGCCCGGGTATTTAATGTGATGGTGCGATAGAATGTCATCAATGTCTTTAGTGACCATATAAATGTTCAATACGACAGCCGGCCAAGCGTAAAGCGTAAGAAATAACCAGTTGTCTGTTGAAATGCCTAAAGAGCGGGTGATTTAAAAAAGGCCATACAAGTTTTAGTATACGATTTAATTCTTAAGAAAAGCCCGTCATAAACATATTTTACGTGTTTGCAACTGCTGATGATACTGTGGCCACTGTTTGGCTAGCAGCTTTATTTTCGTTTTTCATCCTTAATGCAGTTGTTGTGCAGACTTATTTGGATGGATTTTGTGTGTGTGTGGACAGAGTACGTACAAGAAAAAGAATACGAATAATAATAGAGCCGTACATGGCATGTGGAATGATGAAATAATGATTACAAACAGTTTCTGGTAAATAATAGCCATCCCTACTACCAGCCATGGATGGCTTGAAATAAATACCAAGTACAGTTCACAAAAGAAGCTGTCGATGAAGAAGACAACGACCAAACTAAAGAAAAATGATTATGTGATTGGAAAAAGTTTATTGTACTTAAACAACTGTGTGAATTCTTTCGGTTTTCGATGAACGTGTTTGAAATTTAGATGAGTTTCTTTAACATTTACGAGTATTTATGTGTGTACAGGGTGTTTTTTTAGAGGTATAGAACTTCGAATTGAAATAAAACACAAGAAAATCGTTTTAATGTCCATCAATTTGGCTTTATTGGAAGGATAATTTTATGCCATTAATGTTTAAATATGATTTCGGGCATGTGGCCGCCGCGGCTGGCTCGAATAAAGCCAATTCTACAGGTCCAATTTTCAACCACTTTTTCGAGCATATGGGGCCGTATGTTGGCAATAACGCCACGAATGTTGGCTTCCAAGTCCCCTAACGTTTCTGGTTTGTTGGCGTAGACGAGCGACTTCACATATCCCCAAAGAAAATAATCCAATGGTGTCAAATCACACGATCTTGGTGGCCAATTGACAGGTCCATTCCGCGAAATTATGCGCTCATCGAATGTTTCCTTCAATAAATCGATTGTGACGTGCGCTGTGTGGCATGTAGCGCCGTCTTGTTGGAACCACAACTCATCCACATTCAAAATCTTCAAAATCTTCCATAAAGTTGATGGACAAAACTCCAATTGCTGTGCACGGTGGCGAATCGATTCATTCGGGTCCTCTTCAACACTTTGCTCTACAGCGGCAATTGTTTCTTCGGTGCGCACTGTTCGACGTCTCTGCGGATGCGTATTATCACATAGAGTAAACGTAGTGCGAAAACGATCCATGGTTAACCGAAGTAATTGCTCTGATGGACGATTATGTCGACCATAAAATGGACGGAGCTTGCGGTAAACTTCGCGAACTGAACCATTATTTTCGAAATAAATTTGCACGATTTGCATGCGTTGTTTTTTTGTCAACCTGTTCATGATGAAATGGCAAACCAAACTAAATATTAATCACTTGACAGCTGACAAAATGGCCGCCAGTTAAAAAAGTGATGCCAACTTAAAGTTCTATACCTCAATAAAAAACACCCATTACATATTTCTTATTTGCTCCGTTTTCTGTTGACATTTTATGTCATAAATATGCTGTTTTGTTTCAGTTTTGTTTATATTTCAGATAATTACACATACATACATATGTATGAAATTATTAAGAAGTACTTGACAGTAATGAACAGGGAAACCAGAAATATGCTTTATAAAAAGTGTTTTATGCGCATTCAATATGCACTAAAAACTTGAAAATATGCACTAAAACCGCAAAAAATATGCTCTTAAAAATAAAATAAATTGGTTTAAATGAGACATTATTAGATTTTAATTGAACTATAGTGAATTTTTAATCAGAAATAATTTCTTAATCAGGCTTGAGTTCAGTAATTTCAATTCTTATGAATGAAATATTTTTATTAATTAATGTGAGTATCTAAAGAAGAGAAGAAAAATTAAACTAGACACTATTAGCTGGGGGAAATACCGATATTTTTCTGCTGATGAAGTGCGTGGCTGCACAGAAAAATATCGGTATTTCCCCCAGCTAATAGTGTCTATTTTAATTTTTCTTCTATTCTTTAGATACTCACATTAATTAATAAAAATATTTCATTCATAAGAATTGAAATTACTGAACTCAAGCCTGATTAAGAAATTATTTCTGATTAAAAATTCACTATAGTTCAATTAAATCTAATAATGTCTCATTTAATTCATCATGGGCACGTGACAAAAATATGTTCACTTGGCGATCACTGTTCACTTGGCCAGAACTGCTTCAGAATGCTGGAAAGCTAAGTCAACTGTAGAAAGCAAAAACAAAGTAACATAAAGCCACTACAATAATACTTATATGTATGTACCGATGGTGCATCGAATAAGTAAAAATAATTAATGTGATGATCGTAAAAGATAAGTAAGAATAGTTAAACATACATAGGTAGAGTGATATAACTTCGTGCTAACCTAAATAGAAAATGGAAAAACAGAAAATGAATAGTGATACTTACAAATGTGTTTGCCAAAGGCAAATCAATAATTGTATACACAATCAATTCTCATATTCCATTTCATAGAAATTTAAGTTTAATAGCTGATGTTAATAATAATCTCTACCCCAGTAGATAGACATGGGTGCTGATGAAGTGCGTGGCTGCACAGAAAAATATCGGTATTTCCCCCAGCTAATAGTGTCTAGTTTAATTTTTCTTCTCTTCTTTAGATACTCACATTAATTAATAAAAATATTTCATTCATAAGAATTGAAATTACTGAACTCAAGCCTGATTAAGAAATTATTTCTGATTATAAATTGGTTTATTTATAAATGAAAATATATTTTTAATTGAAAAATTCATCAACACTTACATATAAAATAACACAAAACAAACAAAAAAATAAAAGGAAACAATAAAAAATTAACAAAGAGTAGGTGCTCAAAATAATTTGAGTTTGAAATGGACGTTAAAACAAAATTACCATAAAAATTTCGACTAAAGCGAATAATACAAATTAATTTTTATTGGATACTTGCATAAGATTTTAACTTTAATTTCAAAATATCACAATATCAGAATTAAGGCTTTGAAACTGTATTTTGGATAAATAAGACAAGATTTTTATTTATAATTTTTATTGCCATAAACAACAAAATATTGACCTAGAATTTCAAATAAAAATCGTTTCTGTCATATCTAAATAAACTTTTATACATTGGGAATGTTCCTTCAACGTATACTCGGGGCAGAGTCCTTCACAAATAGCAAAACTGCATTTGTATTGAAACTAACTTCTGAAAAATTTATACACTACATGTAACATTGGAAATGAGATTTAGATGGCAAAAACTAAAAATAAAAATTTTTACCAACCCTTTGACTTGTAAGCATATTAACCCACATAGTGCCGGAAGAATTTTTTCTTTAGATCTTAAATTTTTATTTCAAAAATGAAATTTTAATAAGTTTCGGTATAGCTGAAAGGACGCTTGCTCCAAGTAGGTTAAAATAATAAAAAAAATTCTATAGAGTATCAAAATGTGTCCTAAAAGCGTAAATTAGGTGCTAAAAATTCGAAAATATGCGTGTAAGACTGATATATGCAAAAACATGCTTTAATGAGCAAAATATGCAAAAATATGCACTAAAAAATCGATGCCAAAATTTATAAAAAGCTCTGAAACGTATAAATATCTTATTCTCGCATTAATACATCACACAAGAAAAAACATGCAATTGCATATTTGCGGTTTCCCTGGTAATGAATAGCTTTAATGAAAACAAAAACTATATATGTACATATCGTTAACTTACTTTAGAAATGCCCTAAATCATTTTTTTTCCAATCGACTTTTTGCATATTTCTATAGATCTTGGGGGTCAGCTGTCGAAATATGCAAAAAAAAAATTGATTTGAAAAAAAATAATGGGTTAAGGCGCACAGTGGCACCAAAGCCCCCTTTTTTCTAGGACTAATTCATATCTCCACAACAATAATAGTAAGGGTCACTAAATTTGATGTGGATAACTCTTGGAACAAACTACATGTTCCAACATAATCTTGGCGGCGGTATAGGAGGGAGGAGTCAGGTACCCCCCATATAAAACAATAATTATTTTTGCTTTATCTACCGACCAACAATAGTAAGGCGCACTAAATTTGTTGTGGATAACTCTTAGAACAAACTACATATTCCAACAAAATCTTGGCAGTATAGAAGAGAGGAGTCAGGTACCCCACATATAAATGCCCTTATGCAAAGACGGTTGTTAAAGTTAAAGCATGCATTAAAACCGGCTTTGCCATACAAAATTCGTTTATTAAACCAACTTTAAGTTAAACAATCGTTTTTGTATAAGGGCAAAAGTGATTATTAATTATTTATTGTTAATGATTGCTTTTCATATAACTAACACTAAAGCAGCAACGAAATGCATATAAACGGTGTTTTACCAACAAAACAAGCAAAAATTCGTAATTTTTTTTTTATTCACGCTCGCTCCTGATGAATTGCCTCACATTGCCTGACTTCGAATACGAATTAGATATACAAAAATATATTATTTAGCAAGCCTAAGAAAGTTAGCTAAAGTCACACACGTTATTTTTTAATCATTATTTTATATAAATACAACTACGATCACGCGTGACTCACGCGTGACTAATGCGTGACTCACGCATAGCAAATCATGGCATTTGCACATCTCTAATAAAAATATATAAAACAATAACAAAAACAACAACAATAAAAGTGTTATCAAAAGTCGCTGTGAGTTTTTGTTGGTAAACTCCACGCGCAATTCGCGCAGAACTTCTAAGGCGATGCGCAGCACAAATCTTTCAAAAATAACGCAGATTTGTTCAATCTTTGAAACAAAGTTAAAACATCTGCATTATTGAGCCCAATTTATAACTTTATGTCCACCTAAACTGAGAAAATCCATTTATTTTATTGCACTTTCAATATAAACATTGAAAACAAAACCACTTACATAAATAATTAATATTACAAAGTTTTGTCAAAAAAAAATTTGAAAGAATGCCTGAACTTTATGGTTTTTTTTTAACAAACACATCTTGCAAAGTGATTAGCTTGTCGGCAGAAAACACCCAGAGTACATGACGGGAGTCGAACGTACGACCTCTGGGGGATTATTATGAATCCTAATCGAACGAAAATGTGTTCGAATTGCAATGTTAATAACATACAAATTCGAACAGTTTTCGTTTCGAATTGAATTACATAATAACCCCCTTGGACTAAGAGGATAGCACCGCTACCACTCAGCCACAGCGGCGCCCTATTTGTGTAGTTAGATTTATTACTTTTTCAAGATTACTTGAATTAAATAAGATTTAATTACGCTAAGTTTTTAGGTTTTTTTTTTTGCTTATTTTACCAGTTTTCTCTCACTATTTTCAACTTTAATGCGTCATTACAAAGGCCCTGTTCCTTAAGCAAGCCACAGACCTTGCGACTGTTGGTACAACATGAGCAAGTTGTGTATAAGATTGTAAAGTGTGTGGTGTCGTCGTATGAAGTTGTGTATCGGTTGTACGAAAGATTAAAAAGATTTGATTTTTTGTCTAGTTGTATGGACAGGTTGTAAAATTTGGGAGTTTGTTGTACAACTTCATTTCATTTTGTTCTTATTTTCGTTGTGGTCATATGAAAAACATCGCGCTCGAATTCAAATTTGCGTATAAAATGGAGAATTGAACAGAAAGAAGTGATTTTATATAATTGTATAAGAGTTTGCGCGGAAGAATTGCTTTTTTATATGCATCGGCACTTTTGACAAAAGGTCATTGAATACTTCGTTTGACACCCACGTGTAATTTTTATAGTCCGTTAGCTCACTTTCTTTTATTATTTCCAAAAGTTTGTTATTAGAATACGTTTTTTTATATAAATCACTCCTTTAACCAAATTCTTTTTTTCTGTCCTTTTTTACGTTCTTCTTCTTATTTTGTCACCAAAAAAAAAACCGTCCATTACAATACACGACATAACACCCGATGTCATGTTTACTCCAAAAAAAATTAAGAAATGAAGTTGTGCTCTAATTTTGTGCACGTTGTTGTAAAGTTTGTGGGCAAAACACACAACTTGTTAATCCAACGTGTTGTACCAACAGTCGCAAGGTGTATGGCTTTCATTATATTTATTGCATAGTGATGCAGAATTCTATGCTCTTTAAGCAAGTACTTTCACTTTTCACGCTACTTGAAAATTTTTGTTTTAATTAATCCGCGATATCGCCGTCTTTGGCCCCTATTGTGGGGCATTTCTATATTAAGCTAACCATATGTAAATTTTTTTTCAATTTCTTTAACATTTTAATTTGAAATTTCTTTTTTCTCCCTCGACCAGTAGTTCTGCCTTCAAACAAAAATTTATTACCTTAAAAATTTAAATGATTGGCTTATGGTTTTACATTGTTGTCCCCAATTTTTTTATTGCATTGTATTCTCACTTACAATTAAAAGTTTTTGCAAAAAAAAAAAATAATAACATAAATAATGTGTGTGATTTTTATAAAATACAGAAACAAATGAGCAGCCAGTTTAGATGGACATACAGACTGACAAAACGTCGTACATATATGTTTAAAGTACATTAAAGTAGATCTTACGATCTACTATAAGGTCGAGTTTACATCTGGCACACATGTACCAAAAAAAAAAAGCGTAACCACTAATTACTAATGAAAAACTGTTTGATGCAGACATGTATTTATTGATTTAAACTGTTTCCAATCATGTTGTATTCAACAAAATTGTCTATTAGTTATGTACGAGTATGAAACTGTTTAACTTGCCAAATACTAGACTTTTGTCCAACAGTTCTTTTTGAACTAGTTTGAGAGCGTTTGAATCAAAAATTGTTTCAAACCCATTTAATTTACATTGATGTTTTTGACCGGACTTGTGTCCAACTGAACGAATTAGTTCAGAAAGAACTGTTGGACACAAGTCTACTGAATACGAGTCTGAATCAAAAATTTTTTCATTAGTAATTAGTGGTTACGCTTTTTTGGGCACATGTGTGCCAGATGTAAACTCGGCCTAACATTAATTTTTTGTATGAAATTCTGAACTCTGTATATTGTACGAACAGCACTGCTGTAGGTAAAGGTGAATTCACCCATTGTTTCAGAACAAAAGTTTTGTTTGGAGAAAATTTTTTTTACTGAGAGTTTTTTGCAAGACGATTCATCCATTTCGAACATTTTGTCTGGAAAATCAAAGCTACCATATGAAACACATGTGTAAACGATGCGTATTAATTTTGCAAGTGGCAGCACAGCGGCAAATGATTATAATTTGATGTGTCATACACATCTTTTTAATTGTTTACTGCAATGTTTTCGTTCAACTCCATACATTTGGATATGTTTTTCTTAATTTTTCTTTACTTCTATTGTAATAAATTCAAGTACACTCTGTGCTTTTATTATTCATATAACATGATGTGGCAGCTCAGTTCAACTTTGGCTGAAAAATTAAAATAGTTGGCAGCTCAGTTCGATTTTGTCCGGACAAAAATTAAAATTAAACCAATTCAAGTAGAAAATGTTCCGAACAAAATTTGTTCTCTTCTTCTCTCTCTCTCTCTCAAAAAGAGAAACGTCAAACTACATATAAAAAAAATTTTGTCCGGACAAAAATTTTGTTCCGAAACAATGGGTGAATCCAGCTTAACACATACTCGTATAATAATGTTTTATTGACATAAGTGGAACTAAACTATTTTTAACTTTTTTGTGTTTATTTCCAGAGTCGATTAAATTTTTTTAGCTTCCCGATTTCAAAAAAATAATGAGTTAGGGCCTTTCTATATTAAGCTAACGATATGTATGTAAGTACTTATACATATTACTTATTTTATTTAACTTAGATATTATTGTAATTAAAATTATAATAAATCTTTAACTATATTAAAAGACTAGCGGCAAAGGCTATCTATCGGATGTATTTACTTGCATAAATATATTTTTCCTTAATTACCTGTGGTAAGTTTTGTATGAAAACTTTCACTATTTTCCTACACTAACTTCATCGTAGTCTATTTGAAAGTCGTTGCGAACAGCTTCTAAATCACATTTCATGAGACTGTGATCGCAAAATTTATATTTTTTTTAGTTTGTTCTGTGTGCCGTTTTTAATTTTTTATTTATTTTTTTTTTCCAATTGACTTTTGGGTTAATTGTCTCTATTAAAAAGTATTAGTTTTTATATCTGCAAATATTTATGTATTTTTTCTTTTTTCAAATACAAGAAATATTGTTCATTGGTTTCAAATCAAATCATTCTTGTTGTATCGTTGTATAGTTTTAAGTTTTAGTACGTAAGAAATAGCGTGTGACAAATATTAATTAACAACAATTAAGCTGTTTTGACACAAATAGTTAATGGTCTTGTTTATGAATTATTCATTGAATGATAGATAAACAAAATTTGCAATTTTTACAAATGTTTTTTTTTTGTCTACTTGACATGCAATTTAGAGATTACAGAGTTTGGGTTCTTGTCTTGAACGGATATTAAAAGGGTTTTAGCCATTAGCTTTAAAGCCTGCAGACCACTTTTATTTAAGTGTTAATCTGTGAAAAGAATAATTCTCACCGAATTATCCCATACCCCTTAAAGTATGCAATATAATTCCAATTGTTTTTACTCCCAATTGCAGGCATGTTTTTTTTATCGCTAATACTTTTTATGGTTGGAATGAGAAAAAGTAGATTTGACCATTTCTGAAGCTTTTAAAGTTCAATGTTAGTTATTTCTATGTTTTAATTTAATTTAATTTCTTTCTTTCTGCGTATTGCGTTGTTTGCACTGCCAGACTACCATGCATCCATCCATCCATGTCAGCCAGCATCTTGCCATATTTGTTGCTTCAATAATTTGTCCAGTGGATTTTTTTATGTTTTGTCTGCAACGCGTATTTGTTGTTGAGTTGATTTTTATGATTAAATATCTTTGGTAAATATCGAGTGATATTCTTTGTTTTTCTTTATAATAATCGTATCTGTTTTTGGCTTTAAACAACATTTTCAATTGATTTTTCTCTTTTTTATACTGTTTGTTTTGGAATCTTGTTTGGCAATACAGCATATTTTTCTCGTTTGTTTCATTATTTGTTGGTTTTGAAGAAGAAAGAAAGAAATCCACTTGGACAAATAGACAATTTTAGACGACAGATAAACATTATAATGTAATAGGAAAAGCAACGTCACTCAGACACACACTGGCATGTAAGATTTAAACAAAATCGTTACATGTACATATATAAGTAAGTAGCTTTGATCAAAAAAGGTGAAATTTATAAAAACTAAAATTTAACGTATAAATGAAATATTATTGAGAAGTTGCACTCTAAAAATAGAATCAAACAAAAATGCATTATTGCACAAACATCTAATGGATTTGAGGGAAATGTTACAAGTGGAAATGTTGAGGAGGTCCATAATAAGTTTTTTTTTTTTTAATTTTTTAGTGAGAATGAGGAGGACAATAAATGCAATATTTAGTTATTCACGACCATGAGCAAGCATATTGCTGCAGTGCTTTGAGCTATCTAATCTCACTGAAGAGGTTTACGGGCGACTTCCCTAGTGCGGGGTATTAACCAAACAATAGAAACTACACTGTAGGGTAGAACACTCTATAAAGCATCTCCCAATGCCGAGACCACACTCTACTATCAAAAGCAGCATCTGTGTAATGGCAGCAGCAATTAAGAAAATGATGTGTGGCTTACCACGTCGGAGATTACCCGCCGCCTCAGGTAGTTTGAACCTTTTTATTTTTGGGTATAAATTAATCTGCAATTGTGTAATGCAATTAATAGTAATATAAAAAAAACTTTTTTATATAATTTTCTATCACATAGGCAGGCCCCTTTCTATTTTTTGGAGCTGCTGCTTCACTAAACTGCATTTTTTCAAAATTTTATTTTTTTCTGTGTACTTCAGAGACGAATAAGTCAACTTTGGTCACACATACAACTATAGTTTTATTTTTGAGTTAAAGGAGATTGTGATAACACATCTGAGCTATTTTTTTTTTTAATTAAACTTGGTGGGTAACTACAAAAGTTTTGAAAACATCGAAGAACCGCATACATCCTTTGACAGCAGAAAAGGAAGGCCTGCTAAAACGATAAACGAATGTTCGGAGTACACAAAAAAATGTAAACTTCAAAATGCTACAAAAGATATATCTACATCGAATCTGTCAGAAGCATTATGTCTTAAGTACGTAAAAGATAAAGATAAATCAAGGTCTGATATTACAAAAACTGTGGAGCTTGCCAGCCCAGATCGACTACGAAGGATTAAAGAAAGTATTCCAACTCCTCCGAATGCATTACCCACAAAGTATAGCATAGAAGAAGCCTTGGCGTTATTTATGGACTTGGGATTGTCAAAGGAGAAATATAATATTTTACGAAGCTCTTTAAAGAATCATAATGTGAATGTTCTTCCTGGATATAAAAAGGTTACCTCTGCCAAAAAAGAAGCAGTACCATCTAATGTAAAAGTTACTGAAGTATCAGCAGAAGTTGAAAAATAACTCAATATCATATTCTAATATATCATACTATAAAATAATATTATAAATTAACATTAGTATTAAAAATATTTCAATAATTTTTATCTGTAATATAAATAAAAAGAGTTGTATTAATAAACATCTTATATTAGAGTAGCATTTTTTTTCTAGACTTCCCTATGAGAATGTCATTTAAAGCACAAAAAGTTGTATTTTAAATGTTTGAGAAATTTTAAAGATATCATTACTTCAAAATATATGATTTTTGCGACAAGAAAGGTCAAAGGTGTCATCGTGTCCAATGCCTATCAAAATAAGGGAGCACTTATTTTGATCCTAAAAGATTTAAAAATCAAGTGTTTTTTCCCCCATTACAAATTTCTTGGTAACTTCAAAAATTATGATAAACACCACTGTGCATAGTGCCTCCACAAAGCTATGGCCAATAATGATACTCATTTTTATTAAAATATCTTTTTTATCTTAAAAGTTATGATGTTTGTAATAAAAACAGTCGAATGCAGACACTGTGCACATTGCCGCGCCTAACCTATGACCGTGCAAATCATGTATATTAAAGCTAAAGGAGTTTCCTTTCAAATGCTTTTTAAAATTTTTAAATATCTTTATCAGTTCAAAAGTTATGATTTTTGCAACGAAAAATGTCAAAAGGCCCCACTGTGCGCCGCACAATGGTTCCTGCTAGTGTAAGAGCGTAGATAAAGTCAAAATTTTAAGTGTTTGAGACGTAATGTTTTTTCTGTTTTTTCAATAAAAATATGTCCAAATTTACATATTTTACTACGTTCGTCAATAGATTTTATTTTTCTTTAGGAAATATCCTTGCATAAAGTAGCTATATATGTGTAATCAAAAAAGTTGACTTATAACAACTAAAGATTTGAAGACCTATAACTTTAAAAGTATAACAGCCATACTTACATATTATATATTTTTAAAAAGGTGATTTTATTGCAAATAAAACTGTGTTAATTTTTTATCAATGTGGTTTAATAAAAAAAAAATTTCAACCAATTTATCGATCTATATTTAAATTTTAAGAATTATATTTTAAGGTGGACCTACAATTTTGCCGCCACTCCCCTCCACTTAGATATTAGCACAGGTATATTGCTATATGTTTCACTTATTCGTCCTAAAAATTTTAGCTGCTAATACCTGCTAACCTCCAAACTATTTACAAAATACTTTAACTACTACATTTTGGAATATGCATTTTTTTAAGTTTTTCCAATAAAATTAAACAAAATTTATTTTTATTTTTTGGTTAAAAGGTCAAATATCATAATGAATTAATGTGTAAATAATATTTAAAAAAAAATGCCTTTGGTGGGATTCGAACCCGCAACCTCTTGAATCAGCAGTCTTATGTGCTAAGCCATGCTTTGTTGTTATTGATCAATTGTTCCTTATGTTTTAGGTGCGAATGCACTTAAAGCGAGTTATTTTGTTCAGTTTTTGTTGTTAGTCAAAATGAGAGTATGTCAGAGAAGATTACAGCGCCAATGTGGTTGTTGTTTCGTGACAGTGTGTGACAGTGACAGTTTATCTGTATGAAACGTTTCTTGTAAGTCGTATAACTTGAAATATTGGTGTAACAAGAGTTACTAATAATGAAAGAATTTAAGTGTAAAAATAAAGATTTAATTTTGTCTTACATAAATAACAATAAAAGTGATTCTGCAATAAGAATATTATATGCCCTTTTCTATGCATAAACTTCTTATTCATGGAAAGGAGATTATAAAACATTTTGGGATGATTCCCATTGGGGTTCTTTCAGAGGATGCACAGGAATCAAGAAATGCTACAAGGAAACACGACGATTTCACTCTAAAAATGCTCGAGATATTCTATAAAGCTCTTAGAAAATTCGGAATATTTGCATAGTGTTACAGACGACTCGGAAGATTAAAATGTTGAAGTAAAAAATGATAAATAAACGAAATTTGTTGAATTATAATGCTAATAAATTTATAAGTCTGTTATAGGTAATTTTTATTTTTTATGTAAAAAATAAAACAAGTATTACTTTGAAGTAAAAATAAAAAAAAAATTATTTTTAAACTTTAATCTCAAAAAAGCTAATATTTGCAAGACGAAAAAAATTAAATTTTTTTTTGCGCATTATGAACAATTCCATCAAAACATAAAAACAAAAAAAATTAAATTTCTGTTTTCATAGAAATCCAAAAAAAAAATCAAAAAAATTTTTTTACAATATACCCCACTGTGCGATTTTCAATGATGATATGTCGTAGTAATCTTTGATTTCTTTTCTGCAATCGGTTTTTTACAAAACTCAAAAATGTTTTATAGATCAAAAGTTACAGATTTTAGCTACGCAAACCCCAAAAAGGATCCACTGTGCGCCGTGGAGCAACTTGTGCTACCTTTCTTATCAGCTCTAATTGTTGTGTGTTCTTCCAATTTCTTTGAATGTTCTGTAACAGCTTCTGAAATGATACACAACACTGGATTTGAATTAGATTTAACAGGCTGTTTAGTGTGTGTCTGTGTATTCGTATGTCTGTACGAGTCCACGTACAGACCCAACGATTTTGATTTAGTTTTTATTGTTTGATCGAGAGTGTTCTTAGCCATATTTAAAGAAAATCGGTTCAGCCGTTTGGAAGATATCACATATTTTCTGGATAAATCGGGGGTTTTTTAAATTTTTAATTTTTGTTATTCGGCCCCGTCCTGTGAACCGAATCGATTTGAAATTTCTCGGTTTCAGAAAACTAACTCCCATAATAGAAATATTTTTTCAGACTTTTTTTTTCATTTGCCTATTATATAAATTCTAAAATATCATATCTAAAATAAAATTATCGTGTCTGCAGGACCATTATTAAATTTTTGAAAACGAGAAATTTACTCGGATTCGGTTTACAGAACAGGGCCGATTATTTTTATATTCTTGTTTTAAATACATATTGAGAGCTGTTTTCGATTTAATCGTAAGCGACAAAAATTAAAGTTTTCAGAAGAAGGGCTCTTTCTTACTCACTCATGCGAAACAGTACTGTCGTAAATAAAATGTTCCCTAATATGCCATTCCCAATGAAAAGTAAGCCAAATTGCCAACACACCATCGTCTTTTTTTCAAATTTTTATGAAAGAATTTTATGGACTATAAATCGTCCGATTCATGTGCAAATAATTATATAGACTATACATCGTATATTTTACATGCAAAAACTTAAATGGACTGGCTATATATACAAAATTTAATGGACTATACATCGTCCATTTTTAAATAAAAAAAAAAAAATAAATTGACTATAATTCGTCCATTTCGTATCTAAAAAATTAAATGGACTATATACGTCGTCTTCTTTTCGTGCAAAGAATTTAATAAACTATACATCATCCATTTTTCGTGTTGATTATTGAGTTCTTGTTTCAACTTTGTTATTTGTTGAACTTCTCATTTGTTTAAATGAAAGTTTATAACATAATAACTCTAGTTGTTCTAAGATTTTTGCGTAAAGGTTCCCTGATGATCTGCATTAGCAACAGTGAAATGCGCATAGGATCCAGCTAAACCCCTCAATAATCAATTTAAATGTGTTTTTAATAAAAAAGTTATTTTACTAATTAAGTAAAATAATAATTTGGGATTATTAGTGCGTTAATAAACGTTAAACTTAAATTGTAGCAATTCCCAAAAATAAAACACTAAAAAAAATTAAATTGACTATAATTCTTCCATTTCGTATCTAAAAAATTAAATGGACTATATACGTCGTCTTCTTTTCGTGCAAAGAATTTAATAAACTATACATCATCCATTTTTTATGCAAAAAATTTTTATATGAAAAAAATATAATATTTTAAATTTTTTATGAAAAAATTTTATCGACTATAAATCGTCCGATTCGTGTGCAAATAATTATATAGACTATACATCGTCTATTTTTCATGCAAAAAATTAAATGGACTGGCTATATACAAAATTTAATGGACTATACATCGTCCATTTTTAAATTAAAAAAAAAAATTAAATTGACTATAATTCGTCCATTTCGTATCTAAAAAATTAAATGGACTATATACGTCGTCTTCTTTTTGTGCAAAGAATTTAATAAACTGCACATCATCCATTTTTCATGCAAAAAAATTTTTTATGAAAAAAATATAATGCACTATACATCGTCTTTTTTTAAATTTTTTATGAAAAAATTGTATCGACTATAAATCGTCCGATTCGTGTGCAAATAATTATATAGACTATACATCGTCTATTTTAGATGCAAAAAATTAAATGGACTGGCTATATATACAAAATTTAATGGACTATACATCGTCCATTTTTAAATTAAAAAAAAATTAAATTGACTATAATTCGTCCATTTCGTATCTAAAAAATTAAATGGACTATATATGTACGTCGTCTTCTTTTCGTGCAAAGAATTTAATAAACTATACATCATCCATTTTTCGTGCAAAAAAATTTTTTATGAAAAAAATATTATGGACTATACATCGTCTTTTTTTCAATTTTTTATGAAAAAATTTTGTCGACTATAAATCGTCCGATTCGTGTGCAAATAATTATATAGACTATACATCGTCTATTTTTCATGCAAAAAATTAAATGGACTGGCTATATATACAAAATTTAATGGACTATACATCGTCCATTTTTAAATTTAAAAAAAAATTAAATTGACTATAATTCGTCCATTTCGTATCTAAAAAATTAAATGGACTATATATGTACGTCGTCTTCTTTTCGTGCAAAGAATTTAATAAACTATACATCATCCATTTTTCGTGCAAAAAAATTTTTTATGAAAAAAATATTATGGACTATACATCGTCTTTTTTTCAATTTTTTATGAAAAAATTTTGTCGACTATAAATCGTCCGATTCGTGTGCAAATAATTATATAGACTATACATCGTCTATTTTGCATGCAAAAAATTAAATGGACTGACTATATATACAAAATTTAATGGACTATACATCGTCCATTTTTAAATAAAAAAAAAAATTAAATTGACTATAATTCGTCCATTTCGTATCTAAAAAATTAAATGGACTATATACGTCGTCTTCTTTTCGTGCAAAGAATATAATAAACTGTACATCATCCATTTTTCGTGCAAAAAATTTTTTTATGAAAAAAATAAAATGGACTATACACCGTCTTTTTTCAATTTTTTATGAAAAAATTTTGTCGACTATAAATCGTCCGATTCGTGTGCAAATAATTATATAGACTATACATCGTCTATTTTAGATGCAAAAAATTAAATAGACTGACTATATATACAAAATTTAATGGACTATACATCGTCCATTTTTAAATAAAAAAAAAAATTAAATTGACTATAATTCGTCCATTTCGTATCTAAAAAATTAAATGGACTATATACGTCGTCTTCTTTTCGTGCAAAGAATTTAATAAACTATACATCATCCATTTTTCATGCAAAAAATTTTTTTATGAAAAAAATATAACATATATATACATCGTCTTTTTTTCAATTTTTTATGAAAAAATTTTATCGATTATAAATCGTCCGATTCGTGTGCAAATAATTATGTAGATTATACATCGTCTATTTTAGATGCACAAAATTAAATGGACTGACTATATATACAAAATTTAATGGACTATACATCGTCCATTTTTAAATAAAAAAAAAATTAAATTGACTATAATTCGTCCATTTCGTATCTAAAAAATTAAATGGACTATATACGTCGTCTTCTTTTCGTGCAAAGAATTTAATAAGCTATACATCATCCATTTTTCATGCAAAAAATTTTTTAATGAAAAAAATATATAATGGACTATACATCGTCTTTTTTCAATTTTTTATGAAAAAATTTTATCGACTATAAATCGTCCGATTCATGTGCAAATAATTATATAGACTATACATCGTCTATTTTAGATGTAAAAAATTAAATGGACTGGCTATATACAAAATTTAATGGACTATACATCGTCCATTTTTAAATTAAAAAAAAATTAAATTGACTATAACTCGTCCATTTCGTATCTAAAAAATTAAATGGACTATATACGTCGTCTTCTTTTCGTACAAAGAATTTAATAAACTATACATCATCCATTTTTCATGCAAAAAAATTGTTTATGAAAAAAATATAATGGACCGACTATTAATCGTCCGATTCGTGTGCAAATAATTATATAGACTATACATCGTCTATTTTAGATGCAAAAAATTAAAAAAACTGACTATATATACAAAATTTAATGGACTATACATCGTCCATTTTTAAATTAAAAAAAAAATTAAATCGTCCATTTCGTATCTAAAAAATTAAATGGACTATATACGTCGTCTTCTTTTCGTGCAAAGAATTTAATAAACTGTACATCATCCATTTTTCATGCAAAAAATTTTTTATGAAAAAAATATAATGCACTATACATCGTCTTTTTTTAAATTTTTTATGAAAAAATTGTATCGACTATAAATCGTCCGATTCGTGTGCAAATAATTATATAGACTATACATCGTCTATTTTAGATGCACAAAATTAAATGGACTGACTATATATACAAAATTTAATGGACTATACATCGTCCATTTTTAAATTAAAAAAAAAATTAAATTGACTATAATTCGTCCATTTCGTATCTAAAAATTTAAGTGGACTATATACGTCGTCTTCTTTTCGTGGAAAGAATTTAATAAACTATACATCATCCATTTTTCGTGCAAAAAAATTTTTTATGAAAAAAATATAATGGACTATACATCGTCTTTTTTTCAATTTTTTATGAAAAAAATATAATGGACTAAACATCGTCTTTTTTTCAATTTTTTATGAAAAAATTTTATCGACTATAAATCGTCCGATTCGTGTGAAAATAATTATATAGACTATACATCGTCTATTTTTCATGCAAAAAATTAAATGGACTGGCTATATATACAAAATTTAATGGACTATACATCGTCCATTTTTAAATTAAAAAAAAAAAAATTAAATTGACTATAATTCGTCCATTTCGTATCTAAAAAATTAAATGGACTATATACGTCGTCTTCTTTTCGTGCAAAGAATTTAATAAACTATACATCATCCATTTTTCATGCAAAAAATTTTTTTATGAAAAAAATATGATGGACTATACATCGTCTTTTTTTCAATTTTTTATGAAAAAATTTTATCGACTATAAATCTTCCGATTCGTGTGCAAATAATTATATAGACTATACATCGTCTATTTTTCATGCAAAAAATTAAATGGACTGGCTATATATACAAAATTTAATGGACTATACATCGTCCATTTTTAAATTAAAAAAAAAATTAAATTGACTATAATTCGTCCATTTCGTATCTAAAAAATTAAATGGACTATATACGTCGTCTTCTTTTCGTGCAAAGAATTTAATAAACTATACATCATCCATTTTTCGTGCAAAAAAATTTTTTATGAAAAAAATATTATGGACTATACATCGTCTTTTTTTCAATTTTTTATGAAAAAATTTTGTCGACTATAAATCGTCCGATTCGTGTGCAAATAATTATATAGACTATACATCGTCTATTTTAGATGCAAAAAATTAAATAGACTGACTATATATACAAAATTTAATGGACTATACATCGTCCATTTTTAAATAAAAAATTAAATTGACTATAATTCGTCCATTTCGTATCTAAAAAATTAAATGGACTATATACGTCGTCTTCTTTTCGTGCAAAGAATTTAATAAACTATACATCATCCATTTTTCATGCAAAAAATTTTTTTATGAAAAAAATATGATGGACTATACATCGTCTTTTTTTCAATTTTTTATGAAAAAATTTTATCGACTATAAATCTTCCGATTCGTGTGCAAATAATTATATAGACTATACATCGTCTATTTTTCATGCAAAAAATTAAATGGACTGGCTATATATACAAAATTTAATGGACTATACATCGTCCATTTTTAAATTTAAAAAAAAATTAAATTGACTATAATTCGTCCATTTCGTATCTAAAAAATTAAATGGACTATATACGTCGTCTTCTTTTCGTGCAAAGAATTTAATAAACTATACATCATCCATTTTTCGTGCAAAAAAATTTTTTATGAAAAAAATATTATGGACTATACATCGTCTTTTTTTAAATTTTTTATGAAAAAATTTTGTCGACTATAAATCGTCCGATTCGTGTGCAAATAATTATATAGACTATACATCGTCTATTTTAGATGCAAAAAATTAAATAGACTGACTATATATACAAAATTTAATGGACTATACATCGTCCATTTTTAAATAAAAAAAAAAAAATTAAATTGACTATAATTCGTCCATTTCGTATCTAAAAAATTAAATGGACTATATACGTCGTCTTCTTTTCGTGCAAAGAATTTAATAAACTATACATCATCCATTTTTCGTGCAAAAAAATTTTTTATGAAAAAAATATTATGGACTATACATCGTCTTTTTTTAAATTTTTTATGAAAAAATTTTGTCGACTATAAATCGTCCGATTCGTGTGCAAATAATTATATAGACTATACATCGTCTATTTTTCATGCAAAAAATTAAATGGACTGGCTATATATACAAAATTTAATGGACTATACATCGTCCATTTTTAAATTTAAAAAAAAAATTAAATTGACTATAATTCGTCCATTTCGTATCTAAAAAATTAAATGGACTATATATGTACGTCGTCTTCTTTTCGTGCAAAGAATTTAATAAACTATACATCATCCATTTTTCGTGCAAAAAAATTTTTTATGAAAAAAATATTATGGACTATCCGATTCGTGTGCAAATAATTATATAGACTATACATCGTCTATTTTAGATGCAAAAAATTAAATAGACTGACTATATATACAAAATTTAATGGACTATACATCGTCCATTTTTAAATAAAAAAAAAATTAAATTGACTATAATTCGTCCATTTCGTATCTAAAAAATTAAATGGACTATATACGTCGTCTTCTTTTCGTGCAAAGAATTTAATAAACTATACATCATCCATTTTTCATGCAAAAAATTTTTTTATGAAAAAAATATGATGGACTATACATCGTCTTTTTTTCAATTTTTTATGAAAAAATTTTATCGACTATAAATCGTCCGATTCGTGTGCAAATAATTATATAGACTATACATCGTCTATTTTTCATGCAAAAAATTAAATGGACTGGCTATATATACAAAATTTAATGGACTATACATCGTCCATTTTTAAATTTAAAAAAAAAAAATTAAATTGACTATAATTCGTCCATTTCGTATCTTAAAAATTAAATGGACTATATACGTCGTCTTCTTTTCGTGCAAAGAATTTAATAAACTATACATCATCCATTTTTCGTGCAAAAAAATTTTTTATGAAAAAAATATTATGGACTATATCGTCTTTTTTTCAATTTTTTATGAAAAAATTTTGTCGACTATAAATCGTCCGATTCGTGTGCAAATAATTATATAGACTATACATCGTCTATTTTAGATGCAAAAAATTAAATAGACTGACTATATATACAAAATTTAATGGACTATACATCGTCCATTTTTAAATAAAAAAAAAATTAAATTGACTATAATTCGTCCATTTCGTATCTAAAAAATTAAATGGACTATATACGTCGTCTTCTTTTCGTGCAAAGAATTTAATAAACTATACATCATCCATTTTTCATGCAAAAAATTTTTTTATGAAAAAAATATGATGGACTATACATCGTCTTTTTTTCAATTTTTTATGAAAAAATTTTATCGACTATAAATCGTCCGATTCGTGTGCAAATAATTATATAGACTATACATCGTCTATTTTTCATGCAAAAAATTAAATGGACTGGCTATATATACAAAATTTAATGGACTATACATCGTCCATTTTTAAATTTAAAAAAAAAATTAAATTGACTATAATTCGTCCATTTCGTATCTAAAAAATTAAATGGACTATATACGTCGTCTTCTTTTCGTGCAAAGAATTTAATAAACTATACATCATCCATTTTTCGTGCAAAAAAAATTTTTATGAAAAAAATATGATGGACTATACATCGTCTTTTTTTCAATTTTTTATGAAAAAATTTTGTCGACTATAAATAGTCCGATTCGTGTGCAAATAATTATATAGACTATACATCGTCTATTTTTCATGCAAAAAATTAAATGGACTGGCTATATATACAAAATTTAATGGACTATACATCGTCCATTTTTAAATTTAAAAAAAAATTAAATTGACTATAATTCGTCCATTTCGTATCTAAAAAATTAAATGGACTATATACGTCGTCTTCTTTTCGTGCAAAGAATTTAATAAACTATACATCATCCATTTTTCGTGCAAAAAATTTTTTTATGAAAAAAATATTATGGACTATACATCGTCTTTTTTTCAATTTTTTATGAAAAAATTTTGTCGACTATAAATCGTCCGATTCGTGTGCAAATAATTATATAGACTATACATCGTCTATTTTAGATGCAAAAAATTAAATAGACTGACTATATATACAAAATTTAATGGACTATACATCGTCCATTTTTAAATAAAAAAAAAAAATTAAATTGACTATAATTCGTCCATTTCGTATCTAAAAAATTAAATGGACTATATACGTCGTCTTCTTTTCGTGCAAAGAATTTAATAAACTATACATCATCCATTTTTCATGCAAAAAATTTTTTTATGAAAAAAATATGATGGACTATACATCGTCTTTTTTTAAATTTTTTATGAAAAAATTTTGTCGACTATAAATCGTCCGATTCGTGTGCAAATAATTATATAGACTATACATCGTCTATTTTAGATGCAAAAAATTAAATAGACTGACTATATATACAAAATTTAATGGACTATACATCGTCCATTTTTAAATTTAAAAAAAAATTAAATTGACTATAATTCGTCCATTTCGTATCTAAAAAATTAAATGGACTATATACGTCGTCTTCTTTTCGTGCAAAGAATTTAATAAACTATACATCATCCATTTTTCGTGCAAAAAAATTTTTTATGAAAAAAATATTATGGACTATACATCGTCTTTTTTTCAATTTTTTATGAAAAAATTTTATCGACTATAAATCGTCCGATTCGTGTGCAAATAATTATATAGACTATACATCGTCTATTTTTCATGCAAAAAATTAAATGGACTGGCTATATATACAAAATTAAATGGACTATACATCGTCCATTTTTAAATTTAAAAAAAAAATTAAATTGACTATAATTCGTCCATTTCGTATCTAAAAAATTAAATGGACTATATACGTCGTCTTCTTTTCGTGCAAAGAATTTAATAAACTATACATCATCCATTTTTCGTGCAAAAAAATTTTTTATGAAAAAAATATTATGGACTATACATCGTCTTTTTTTCAATTTTTTATGAAAAAATTTTGTCGACTATAAATCGTCCGATTCGTGTGCAAATAATTATATAGACTATACATCGTCTATTTTAGATGCAAAAAATTAAATAGACTGACTATATATACAAAATTTAATGGACTATACATCGTCCATTTTTAAATAAAAAAAAAAAAATTAAATTGACTATAATTCGTCCATTTCGTATCTAAAAAATTAAATGGACTATATACGTCGTCTTCTTTTCGTGCAAAGAATTTAATAAACTATACATCATCCATTTTTCGTGCAAAAAAATTTTTTATGAAAAAATTTCAATTTTTAATTTTTTTCAATTTTTTATGAAAAAATTTTGTCGACTATAAATCGTCCGATTCGTGTGCAAATAATTATATAGACTATACATCGTCTATTTTAGATGCAAAAAATTAAATAGACTGACTATATATACAAAATTTAATGGACTATACATCGTCCATTTTTAAATTAAAAAAAAAAAATTAAATTGACTATAATTCGTCCATTTCGTATCTAAAAAATTAAATGGACTATATACGTCGTCTTCTTTTCGTGCAAAGAATTTAATAAACTATACATCATCCATTTTTCGTGCAAAAAAATTTTTTATGAAAAAAATATTATGGACTATACATCGTCTTTTTTTCAATTTTTTATGAAAAAATTTTGTCGACTATAAATCGTCCGATTCGTGTGCAAATAATTATATAGACTATACATCGTCTATTTTAGATGCAAAAAATTAAATAGACTGACTATATATACAAAATTTAATGGACTATACATCGTCCATTTTTAAATAAAAAAAAAAAAATTAAATTGACTATAATTCGTCCATTTCGTATCTAAAAAATTAAATGGACTATATACGTCGTCTTCTTTTCGTGCAAAGAATTTAATAAACTATACATCATCCATTTTTCATGGAAAAAATTTTTTTATGAAAAAAATATGATGGACTATACATCGTCTTTTTTTCAATTTTTTATGAAAAAATTTTATCGACTATAAATCTTCCGATTCGTGTGCAAATAATTATATAGACTATACATCGTCTATTTTAGATGCAAAAAATTAAATAGACTGACTATATATACAAAATTTAATGGACTATACATCGTCCATTTTTAAATAAAAAAAAAAAATTTAATTGACTATAATTCGTCCATTTCGTATCTAAAAAATTAAATGGACTATATACGTCGTCTTCTTTTCGTGCAAAGAATTTAATAAACTATACATCAACCATTTTTCATGCAAAAAATTTTTTTATGAAAAAAATATGATGGACTATACATTGTCTTTTTTTCAATTTTTTATGAAAAAATTTTATCGACTATAAATCGTCCGATTCGTGTGCAAATAATTATATAGACTATACATCGTCTATTTTTCATGCAAAAAATTAAATGGACTGGCTATATATACAAAATTTAATGGACTATACATCGTCCATTTTTAAATTTAAAAAAAAAATTAAATTGACTATAATTCGTCCATTTCGTATCTAAAAAATTAAATGGACTATATACGTCGTCTTCTTTTCGTGCAAAGAATTTAATAAACTATACATCATCCATTTTTCGTGCAAAAAAATTTTTTATGAAAAAAAAAATTATGGACTATACATCGTCTTTTTTTCAATTTTTTATGAAAAAATTTTGTCGACTATAAATCGTCCGATTCGTGTGCAAATAATTATATAGACTATACATCGTCTATTTTAGATGCAAAAAATTAAATAGACTGACTATAATAAACTATACATCATCCATTTTTCGTGCAAAAAAATTTTTTATGAAAAAAATATTATGGACTATACATCGTCTTTTTTTCAATTTTTTATGAAAAAATTTTGTCGACTATAAATCATCCGATTCGTGTGCAAATAATTATATAGACTATACATCGTCTATTTTAGATGCAAAAAATTAAATAGACTGACTATATATACAAAATTTAATGGACTATACATCGTCCATTTTTAAATAAAAAAAAAAAATTTAATTGACTATAATTCGTCCATTTCGTATCTAAAAAATTAAATGGACTATATACGTCGTCTTCTTTTCGTGCAAAGAATTTAATAAACTATACATCAACCATTTTTCATGCAAAAAATTTTTTTATGAAAAAAATATGATGGACTATACATCGTCTTTTTTTAAATTTTTTATGAAAAAATTTTATCGACTATAAATCGTCCGATTCGTGTGCAAATAATTATATAGACTATACATCGTCTATTTTTCATGCAAAAAATTAAATGGACTGGCTATATATACAAAATTTAATGGACTATACATCGTCCATTTTTAAATTTAAAAAAAAAATTAAATTGACTATAATTCGTCCATTTCGTATCTAAAAAATTAAATGGACTATATACGTCGTCTTCTTTTCGTGCAAAGAATTTAATAAACTATACATCATCCATTTTTCGTGCAAAAAAATTTTTTATGAAAAAAAAAATTATGGACTATACATCGTCTTTTTTTCAATTTTTTATGAAAAAATTTTGTCGACTATAAATCGTCCGATTCGTGTGCAAATAATTATATAGACTATACATCGTCTATTTTAGATGCAAAAAATTAAATAGACTGACTATATATACAAAATTTAATGGACTATACATCGTCCATTTTTAAATAAAAAAAAAAAAATTAAATTGACTATAATAATTCGTCCATTTCGTATCTAAAAAATTAAATGGACTATATACGTCGTCTTCTTTTCGTGCAAAGAATTTAATAAACTATACATCATCCATTTTTCGTGCAAAAAAATTTTTTATGAAAAAAATATTATGGACTATACATCGTCTTTTTTTCAATTTTTTATGAAAAAATTTTGTCGACTATAAATCGTCCGATTCGTGTGCAAATAATTATATAGACTATACATCGTCTATTTTAGATGCAAAAAATTAAATAGACTGACTATATATACAAAATTTAATGGACTATACATCGTCCATTTTTAAATAAAAAAAAAAATTAAATTGACTATAATTCGTCCATTTCGTATCTAAAAAATTAAATGTACTATATACGTCGTCTTCTTTTCGTGCAAAGAATTTAATAAACTATACATCATCCATTTTTCGTGCAAAAAAATTTTTTATGAAAAAATTTTGTCGACTATAAATCGTCCGATTCCTGTGCAAATAATTATATAGACTATACATCGTCTATTTTAGATGCAAAAAATTAAATAGACTGACTATATATACAAAATTTAATGGACTATACATCGTCTATTTTTAAATAAAAAAAAAAATTAAATTGACTATAATTCGTCCATTTCGTATCTAAAAAATTAAATGGACTATATACGTCGTCTTCTTTTCGTGCAAAGAATTTAATAAACTATACATCATCCATTTTTCATGCAAAAAATTTTTTTATGAAAAAAATATGATGGACTACATCGTCTTTTTTTCAAATTTTTATGAAAAAATTTTATCGACTATAAATCGTCCGATTCGTGTGCAAATAATTATATAGACTATACATCGTCTATTTTTCATGCAAAAAATTAAATGGACTGGCTATATATACAAAATTTAATGGACTATACATCGTCCATTTTTAAATTAAAAAAAAAAATTAAATTGACTATAATTCGTCCATTTCGTATCTAAAAAATTAAATGGACTATATACGTCGTCTTCTTTTCGTGCAAAGAATTTAATAAACTATACATCATCCATTTTTCGTGCAAAAAAATTTTTTATGAAAAAAATATTATGGACTATACATCGTCTTTTTTTCAATTTTTTATGAAAAAATTTTGTCGACTATAAATCGTCCGATTCGTGTGCAAATAATTATATAGACTATACATCGTCTATTTTAGATGCAAAAAATTAAATAGACTGACTATATATACAAAATTTAATGGACTATACATCGTCCATTTTTAAATTTAAAAAAAAAATTAAATTGACTATAATTCGTCCATTTCGTATCTAAAAAATTAAATGGACTATATACGTCGTCTTCTTTTCGTGCAAAGAATTTAATAAACTATACATCATCCATTTTTCGTGCAAAAAAATTTTTTATGAAAAAAATATTATGGACTATACATCGTCTTTTTTTCAATTTTTTATGAAAAAATTTTGTCGACTATAAATCGTCCGATTCGTGTGCAAATAATTATATAGACTATACATCGTCTATTTTAGATGCAAAAAATTAAATAGACTGACTATATATACAAAATTTAATGGACTATACATCGTCCATTTTTAAATAAAAAAAAAAATTAAATTGACTATAATTCGTCCATTTCGTATCTAAAAAATTAAATGGACTATATACGTCGTCTTCTTTTCGTGCAAAGAATTTAATAAACTATACATCATCCATTTTTCATGCAAAAAAATTTTTTATGAAAAAAATATGATGGACTATACATCGTCTTTTTTTAAATTTTTTATGAAAAAATTTTATCGACTATAAATCGTCCGATTCGTGTGCAAATAATTATATAGACTATACATCGTCTATTTTTCATGCAAAAAATTAAATGGACTGGCTATATATACAAAATTTAATGGACTATACATCGTCCATTTTTAAATTTAAAAAAAAAATTAAATTGACTATAATTCGTCCATTTCGTATCTAAAAAATTAAATGGACTATATAAATCGTCTTCTTTTCGTGCAAAGAATTTAATAAACTATACATCATCCATTTTTCGTGCAAAAAAATTTTTTATGAAAAAAATATGATGGACTATTATACATCGTCTTTTTTTCAATTTTTTATGAAAAAATTTTGTCGACTATAAATCGTCCGATTCGTGTGCAAATAATTATATAGACTATACATCGTCTATTTTTCATGCAAAAAATTAAATGGACTGGCTATATATACAAAATTTAATGGACTATACATCGTCCATTTTTAAATTTAAAAAAAATTAAATTGACTATAATTCGTCCATTTCGTATCTAAAAAATTAAATGGACTATATACGTCGTCTTCTTTTCGTGCAAAGAATTTAATAAACTATACATCATCCATTTTTCGTGCAAAAAAATTTTTTATGAAAAAAATATTATGGACTATTATACATCGTCTTTTTTTCAATTTTTTATGAAAAAATTTTGTCGACTATAAATCGTCCGATTCGTGTGCAAATAATTATATAGACTATACATCGTCTATTTTAGATGCAAAAAATTAAATAGACTGACTATATATACAAAATTTAATGGACTATACATCGTCTATTTTTAAATAAAAAAAAAATTAAATTGACTATAATTCGTCCATTTCGTATCTAAAAAATTAAATGGACTATATACGTCGTCTTCTTTTCGTGCAAAGAATTTAATAAACTATACATCATCCATTTTTCATGCAAAAAATTTTTTTATGAAAAAAATATGATGGACTACATCGTCTTTTTTTCAATTTTTTATGAAAAAATTTTATCGACTATAAATCGTCCGATTCGTGTGCAAATAATTATATAGACTATACATCGTCTATTTTTCATGCAAAAAATTAAATGGACTGGCTATATATACAAAATTTAATGGACTATACATCGTCCATTTTTAAATTAAAAAAAAAATTAAATTGACTATAATTCGTCCATTTCGTATCTAAAAAATTAAATGGACTATATACGTCGTCTTCTTTTCGTGCAAAGAATTTAATAAACTATACATCATCCATTTTTCGTGCAAAAAAATTTTTTATGAAAAAAATATTATGGACTATACATCGTCTTTTTTTCAATTTTTTATGAAAAAATTTTGTCGACTATAAATCGTCCGATTCGTGTGCAAATAATTATATAGACTATACATCGTCTATTTTAGATGCAAAAAATTAAATAGACTGACTATATATACAAAATTTAATGGACTATACATCGTCCATTTTTAAATTTAAAAAAAAAATTAAATTGACTATAATTCGTCCATTTCGTATCTAAAAAATTAAATGGACTATATACGTCGTCTTCTTTTCGTGCAAAGAATTTAATAAACTATACATTATCCATTTTTCGTGCAAAAAAATTTTTTATGAAAAAAATATTATGGACTATACATCGTCTTTTTTTCAATTTTTTATGAAAAAATTTTGTCGACTATAAATCGTCCGATTCGTGTGCAAATAATTATATAGACTATACATCGTCTATTTTAGATGCAAAAAATTAAATAGACTGACTATATATACAAAATTTAATGGACTATACATCGTCCATTTTTAAATAAATAAAAAAATTAAATTGACTATAATTCGTCCATTTCGTATCTAAAAAATTAAATGGACTATATACGTCGTCTTCTTTTCGTGCAAAGAATTTAATAAACTATACATCATCCATTTTTCATGCAAAAAATTTTTTTATGAAAAAAATATGATGGACTATACATCGTCTTTTTTTCAATTTTTTATGAAAAAATTTTATCGACTATAAATCTTCCGATTCGTGTGCAAATAATTATATAGACTATACATCGTCTATTTTTCATGCAAAAAATTAAATGGACTGGCTATATATACAAAATTTAATGGACTATACATCGTCCATTTTTAAATTTAAAAAAAAAATTAAATTGACTATAATTCGTCCATTTCGTATCTAAAAAATTAAATGGACTATATACGTCGTCTTCTTTTCGTGCAAAGAATTTAATAAACTATACATCATCCATTTTTCATGCAAAAAATTTTTTTATGAAAAAAATATGATGGACTATATATACATCGTCTTTTTTTCAATTTTTTATGAAAAAATTTTATCGACTATAAATCGTCCGATTCGTGTGCAAATAATTATATAGACTATACATCGTCTATTTTTCATGCAAAAAATTAAATGGACTGGCTATATATACAAAATTTAATGGACTATACATCGTCCATTTTTAAATTTAAAAAAAAAAATTAAATTGACTATAATTCGTCCATTTCGTATCTAAAAAATTAAATGGACTATATACGTCGTCTTCTTTTCGTGCAAAGAATTTAATAAACTATACATCATCCATTTTTCGTGCAAAAAAATTTTTTATGAAAAAAATATTATAGACTATACATCGTCTTTTTTTCAATTTTTTATGAAAAAATTTTGTCGACTATAAATCGTCCGATTCGTGTGCAAATAATTATATAGACTATACATCGTCTATTTTAGATGCAAAAAATTAAATAGACTGACTATATATACAAAATTTAATGGACTATACATCGTCCATTTTTAAATAAAAAAAAAAATTAAATTGACTATAATTCGTCCATTTCGTATCTAAAAAATTAAATGGACTATATACGTCGTCTTCTTTTCGTGCAAAGAATTTAATAAACTATACATCATCCATTTTTCATGCAAAAAATTTTTTTATGAAAAAAATATGATGGACTATACATCGTCTTTTTTTCAATTTTTTATGAAAAAATTTAATCGACTATAAATCGTCCGATTCGTGTGCAAATAATTATATAGACTATACATCGTCTATTTTTCATGCAAAAAATTAAATGGACTGGCTATATATACAAAATTTAATGGACTATACATCGTCCATTTTTAAATTTAAAAAAAAAATTAAATTGACTATAATTCGTCCATTTCGTATCTAAAAAATTAAATGGACTATATACGTCGTCTTCTTTTCGTGCAAAGAATTTAATAAACTATACATCATCCATTTTTCGTGCAAAAAAATTTTTTATGAAAAAAATATTATGGACTATACATCGTCTTTTTTTCAATTTTTTATGAAAAAATTTTGTCGACTATAAATCGTCCGATTCGTGTGCAAATAATTATATAGACTATACATCGTCTATTTTTCATGCAAAAAATTAAATGGACTGGCTATATATACAAAATTTAATGGACTATACATCGTCCATTTTTAAATTTAAAAAAAAATTAAATTGACTATAATTCGTCCATTTCGTATCTAAAAAATTAAATGGACTATATACGTCGTCTTCTTTTCGTGCAAAGAATTTAATAAACTATACATCATCCATTTTTCGTGCAAAAAAATTTTTTATGAAAAAAATATTATGGACTATACATCGTCTTTTTTTCAATTTTTTATGAAAAAATTTTGTCGACTATAAATCGTCCGATTCGTGTGCAAATAATTATATAGACTATACATCGTCTATTTTAGATGCAAAAAATTAAATAGACTGACTATATATACAAAATTTAATGGACTATACATCGTCCATTTTTAAATAAAAAAAAAAAATTAAATTGACTATAATTCGTCCATTTCGTATCTAAAAAATTAAATGGACTATATACGTCGTCTTCTTTTCGTGCAAAGAATTTAATAAACTATACATCATCCATTTTTCATGGAAAAAATTTTTTTATGAAAAAAATATGATGGACTATACATCGTCTTTTTTTAAATTTTTTATGAAAAAATTTTATCGACTATAAATCTTCCGATTCGTGTGCAAATAATTATATAGACTATACATCGTCTATTTTTCATGCAAAAAATTAAATGGACTGGCTATATATACAAAATTTAATGGACTATACATCGTCCATTTTTAAATTAAAAAAAAATTAAATTGACTATAATTCGTCCATTTCGTATCTAAAAAATTAAATGGACTATATACGTCGTCTTCTTTTCGTGCAAAGAATTTAATAAACTATACATCATCCATTTTTCGTGCAAAAAAATTTTTTATGAAAAAAATATTATGGACTATACATCGTCTTTTTTTCAATTTTTTATGAAAAAATTTTGTCGACTATAAATCGTCCGATTCGTGTGCAAATAATTATATAGACTATACATCGTCTATTTTAGATGCAAAAAATTAAATAGACTGACTATATATACAAAATTTAATGGACTATACATCGTCCATTTTTAAATAAAAAAAAAATTAAATTGACTATAATTCGTCCATTTCGTATCTAAAAAATTAAATGGACTATATACGTCGTCTTCTTTTCGTGCAAAGAATTTAATAAACTATACATCATCCATTTTTCATGCAAAAAATTTTTTTATGAAAAAAATATGATGGACTATACATCGTCTTTTTTTCAATTTTTTATGAAAAAATTTAATCGACTATAAATCGTCCGATTCGTGTGCAAATAATTATATAGACTATACATCGTCTATTTTTCATGCAAAAAATTAAATGGACTGGCTATATATACAAAATTTAATGGACTATACATCGTCCATTTTTAAATTTAAAAAAAAAATTAAATTGACTATAATTCGTCCATTTCGTATCTAAAAAATTAAATGGACTATATACGTCGTCTTCTTTTCGTGCAAAGAATTTAATAAACTATACATCATCCATTTTTCGTGCAAAAAAATTTTTTATGAAAAAAATATTATGGACTATACATCGTCTTTTTTTCAATTTTTTATGAAAAAATTTTGTCGACTATAAATCGTCCGATTCGTGTGCAAATAATTATATAGACTATACATCGTCTATTTTTCATGCAAAAAATTAAATGGACTGGCTATATATACAAAATTTAATGGACTATACATCGTCCATTTTTAAATTTAAAAAAAAATTAAATTGACTATAATTCGTCCATTTCGTATCTAAAAAATTAAATGGACTATATACGTCGTCTTCTTTTCGTGCAAAGAATTTAATAAACTATACATCATCCATTTTTCGTGCAAAAAAATTTTTTATGAAAAAAATATTATGGACTATACATCGTCTTTTTTTAAATTTTTTATGAAAAAATTTTATCGACTATAAATCTTCCGATTCGTGTGCAAATAATTATATAGACTATACATCGTCTATTTTTCATGCAAAAAATTAAATGGACTGGCTATATATACAAAATTTAATGGACTATACATCGTCCATTTTTAAATTAAAAAAAAAATTAAATTGACTATAATTCGTCCATTTCGTATCTAAAAAATTAAATGGACTATATACGTCGTCTTCTTTTCGTGCAAAGAATTTAATAAACTATACATCATCCATTTTTCGTGCAAAAAAATTTTTTATGAAAAAAATATTATGGACTATACATCGTCTTTTTTTCAATTTTTTATGAAAAAATTTTGTCGACTATAAATCGTCCGATTCGTGTGCAAATAATTATATAGACTATACATCGTCTATTTTAGATGCAAAAAATTAAATAGACTGACTATATATACAAAATTTAATGGACTATACATCGTCCATTTTTAAATAAAAAAAAAAATTAAATTGACTATAATTCGTCCATTTCGTATCTAAAAAATTAAATGGACTATATACGTCGTCTTCTTTTCGTGCAAAGAATTTAATAAACTATACATCATCCATTTTTCATGCAAAAAATTTTTTTATGAAAAAAATATGATGGACTATACATCGTCTTTTTTTCAATTTTTTATGAAAAAATTTAATCGACTATAAATCGTCCGATTCGTGTGCAAATAATTATATAGACTATACATCGTCTATTTTTCATGCAAAAAATTAAATGGACTGGCTATATATACAAAATTTAATGGACTATACATCGTCCATTTTTAAATTTAAAAAAAAAATTAAATTGACTATAATTCGTCCATTTCGTATCTAAAAAATTAAATGGACTATATACGTCGTCTTCTTTTCGTGCAAAGAATTTAATAAACTATACATCATCCATTTTTCGTGCAAAAAAATTTTTTATGAAAAAAATATTATGGACTATACATCGTCTTTTTTTCAATTTTTTATGAAAAAATTTTGTCGACTATAAATCGTCCGATTCGTGTGCAAATAATTATATAGACTATACATCGTCTATTTTAGATGCAAAAAATTAAATAGACTGACTATATATACAAAATTTAATGGACTATACATCGTCCATTTTTAAATAAAAAAAAAAAATTAAATTGACTATAATTCGTCCATTTCGTATCTAAAAAATTAAATGGACTATATACGTCGTCTTCTTTTCGTGCAAAGAATTTAATAAACTATACATCATCCATTTTTCATGCAAAAAATTTTTTTATGAAAAAAATATGATGTACTATACATCGTCTTTTTTTAAATTTTTTATGAAAAAATTTTATCGACTATAAATCTTCCGATTCGTGTGCAAATAATTATATAGACTATACATCGTCTATTTTTCATGCAAAAAATTAAATGGACTGGCTATATATACAAAATTTAATGGACTATACATCGTCCATTTTTAAATTAAAAAAAAAATTAAATTGACTATAATTCGTCCATTTCGTATCTAAAAAATTAAATGGACTATATACGTCGTCTTCTTTTCGTGCAAAGAATTTAATAAACTATACATCATCCATTTTTCGTGCAAAAAAATTTTTTATGAAAAAAATATTATGGACATACATCGTCTTTTTTTCAATTTTTTATGAAAAAATTTTGTCGACTATAAATCGTCCGATTCGTGTGCAAATAATTATATAGACTATACATCGTCTATTTTAGATGCAAAAAATTAAATAGACTGACTATATATACAAAATTTAATGGACTATACATCGTCCATTTTTAAATAAAAAAAAAATTAAATTGACTATAATTCGTCCATTTCGTATCTAAAAAATTAAATGGAGTATATACGTCGTCTTCTTTTCGTGCAAAGAATTTAATAAACTATACATCATCCATTTTTCGTGCAAAAAAATTTTTTATGAAAAAAATATTATGGACTATACATCGTCTTTTTTCAATTTTTTATGAAAAAATTTTGTCGACTATAAATCGTCCGATTCGTGTGCAAATAATTATATAGACTATACATCGTCTATTTTAGATGCAAAAAATTAAATAGACTGACTATATATACAAAATTTAATGGACTATACATCGTCCATTTTTAAATAAAAAAAAAAAAATTAAATTGACTATAATTCGTCCATTTCGTATCTAAAAAATTAAATGGACTATATACGTCGTCTTCTTTTCGTGCAAAGAATTTAATAAACTATACATCATCCATTTTTCGTGCAAAAAAATTTTTTATGAAAAAATTTCAATTTTTAATTTTTTTCAATTTTTTATGAAAAAATTTTGTCGACTATAAATCGTCCGATTCGTGTGCAAATAATTATATAGACTATACATCGTCTATTTTAGATGCAAAAAATTAAATAGACTGACTATATATACAAAATTTAATGGACTATACATCGTCCATTTTTAAATAAAAAAAAAAATTAAATTGACTATAATTCGTCCATTTCGTATCTAAAAAATTAAATGGACTATATACGTCGTCTTCTTTTCGTGCAAAGAATTTAATAAACTATACATCATCCATTTTTCATGCAAAAAATTTTTTTATGAAAAAAATATGATGGACTATACATCGTCTTTTTTTCAATTTTTTATAAAAAAATTTTATCGACTATAAATCGTCCGATTCGTGTGCAAATAATTATATAGACTATACATCGTCTATTTTTCATGCAAAAAATTAAATGGACTGGCTATATATACAAAATTTAATGGACTATACATCGTCCATTTTTAAATTTAAAAAAAAAATTAAATTGACTATAATTCGTCCATTTCGTATCTAAAAAATTAAATGGACTATATACGTCGTCTTCTTTTCGTGCAAAGAATTTAATAAACTATACATCATCCATTTTTCGTGCAAAAAAATTTTTTATGAAAAAAATATTATGGACTATACATCGTCTTTTTTTCAATTTTTTATGAAAAAATTTTGTCGACTATAAATCGTCCGATTCGTGTGCAAATAATTATATAGACTATACATCGTCTATTTTAGATGCAAAAAATTAAATAGACTGACTATATATACAAAATTTAATGGACTATACATCGTCCCTTTAAAAAAAAAAATTAAGTTAAATTGACTATAATTCGTCCATTTCGTATCTAAAAAATTAAATGGACTATATACGTCGTCTTCTTTTCGTGCAAAGAATTTAATAAACTATACATCATCCATTTTTCATGCAAAAAATTTTTTTATGAAAAAAATATGATGGACACATCGTCTTTTTTTCAATTTTTTATGAAAAAATTTTATCGACTATAAATCGTCCGATTCGTGTGCAAATAATTATATAGACTATACATCGTCTATTTTTCATGGAAAAAATTAAATGGACTGGCTATATATACAAAATTTAATGGACTATACATCGTCCATTTTTAAATAAAAAAAAAAAAATTAAATTGACTATAATTCGTCCATTTCGTATCTAAAAAATTAAATGGACTATATACGTCGTCTTCTTTTCGTGCAAAGAATTTAATAAACTATACATCATCCATTTTTCGTGCAAAAAAATTTTTTATGAAAAAAATATTATGGACTATACATCGTCTTTTTTTAAATTTTTTATGAAAAAATTTTGTCGACTATAAATCGTCCGATTCGTGTGCAAATAATTATATAGACTATACATCGTCTATTTTAGATGCAAAAAATTAAATAGACTGACTATATATACAAAATTTAATGGACTATACATCGTCCATTTTTAAATAAAAAAAAAAAAATTAAATTGACTATAATTCGTCCATTTCGTATCTAAAAAATTAAATGGACTATATACGTCGTCTTCTTTTCGTGCAAAGAATTTAATAAACTATACATCATCCATTTTTCATGCAAAAAATTTTTTTATGAAAAAAATATGATGGACTATACATCGTCTTTTTTTAAATTTTTTATGAAAAAATTTTATCGACTATAAATCTTCCGATTCGTGTGCAAATAATTATATAGACTATACATCGTCTATTTTTCATGCAAAAAATTAAATGGACTGGCTATATATACAAAATTTAATGGACTATACATCGTCCATTTTTAAATTAAAAAAAAAATTAAATTGACTATAATTCGTCCATTTCGTATCTAAAAAATTAAATGGACTATATACGTCGTCTTCTTTTCGTGCAAAGAATTTAATAAACTATACATCATCCATTTTTCGTGCAAAAAAATTTTTTATGAAAAAAATATTATGGACTATACATCGTCTTTTTTTCAATTTTTTATGAAAAAATTTTGTCGACTATAAATCGTCCGATTCGTGTGCAAATAATTATATAGACTATACATCGTCTATTTTAGATGCAAAAAATTAAATAGACTGACTATATATACAAAATTTAATGGACTATACATCGTCCATTTTTAAATAAAAAAAAAAAATTAAATTGACTATAATTCGTCCATTTCGTATCTAAAAAATTAAATGGACTATATACGTCGTCTTCTTTTCGTGCAAAGAATTTAATAAACTATACATCATCCATTTTTCATGCAAAAAATTTTTTTATGAAAAAAATATGATGGACTATACATCGTCTTTTTTTCAATTTTTTATGAAAAAATTTTATCGACTATAAATCGTCCGATTCGTGTGCAAATAATTATATAGACTATACATCGTCTATTTTTCATGCAAAAAATTAAATGGACTGGCTATATATACAAAATTTAATGGACTATACATCGTCCATTTTTAAATTTAAAAAAAAAATTAAATTGACTATAATTCGTCCATTTCGTATCTAAAAAATTAAATGGACTATATACGCCGTCTTCTTTTCGTGCAAAGAATTTAATAAACTATACATCATCCATTTTTCGTGCAAAAAAATTTTTTATGAAAAAAATATTATGGACTATACATCGTCTTTTTTTCAATTTTTTATGAAAAAATTTTGTCGACTATAAATCGTCCGATTCGTGTGCAAATAATTATATAGACTATACATCGTCTATTTTAGATGCAAAAAATTAAATAGACTGACTATATATACAAAATTTAATGGACTATACATCGTCCATTTTTAAATAAAAAAAAAAATTAAATTGACTATAATTCGTCCATTTCGTATCTAAAAAATTAAATGGACTATATACGTCGTCTTCTTTTCGTGCAAAGAATTTAATAAACTATACATCATCCATTTTTCATGCAAAAAATTTTTTTATGAAAAAAATATGATGGACTATACATCTTCTTTTTTTAAATTTTTTATGAAAAAATTTTATCGACTATAAATCGTCCGATTCGTGTGCAAATAATTATATAGACTATACATCGTCTATTTTTCATGCAAAAAATTAAATGGACTGGCTATATATACAAAATTTAATGGACTATACATAGTCCATTTTTAAATAAAAAAAAAAAATTAAATTGACTATAATTCGTCCATTTCGTATCTAAAAAATTAAATGGACTATATACGCCGTCTTCTTTTCGTGCAAAGAATTTAATAAACTATACATCATCCATTTTTCGTGCAAAAAAATTTTTTATGAAAAAAATATTATGGACTATACATCGTCTTTTTTTCAATTTTTTATGAAAAAATTTTGTCGACTATAAATCGTCCGATTCGTGTGCAAATAATTATATAGACTATACATCGTCTATTTTAGATGCAAAAAATTAAATAGACTGACTATATATACAAAATTTAATGGACTATACATCGTCCCTTTTAAAAAAAAAAAATTAAATTAAATTGACTATAATTCGTCCATTTCGTATCTAAAAAATTAAATGGACTATATACGTCGTCTTCTTTTCGTGCAAAGAATTTAATAAACTATACATCATCCATTTTTCGTGCAAAAAATTTTTTTATGAAAAAAATATGATGGACTATACATCGTCTTTTTTTCAATTTTTTATAAAAAAATTTTATCGACTATAAATCGTCCGATTCGTGTGCAAATAATTATATAGACTATACATCGTCTATTTTTCATGCAAAAAATTAAATGGACTGGCTATATATACAAAATTTAATGGACTATACATCGTCCATTTTTAAATTAAAAAAAAAAATTAAATTGACTATAATTCGTCCATTTCGTATCTAAAAAATTAAATGGACTATATACGTCGTCTTCTTTTCGTGCAAAGAATTTAATAAACTATACATCATCCATTTTTCGTGCAAAAAAATTTTTTATGAAAAAAATATTATGGACTATACATCGTCTTTTTTTCAATTTTTTATGAAAAAATTTTGTCGACTATAAATCGTCCGATTCGTGTGCAAATAATTATATAGACTATACATCGTCTATTTTTCATGGAAAAAATTAAATGGACTGGCTATATATACAAAATTTAATGGACTATACATCGTCCATTTTTAAATTTAAAAAAAAATTAAATTGACTATAATTCGTCCATTTCGTATCTAAAAAATTAAATGGACTATATACGTCGTCTTCTTTTCGTGCAAAGAATTTAATAAACTATACATCATCCATTTTTCGTGCAAAAAAATTTTTTATGAAAAAAATATTATGGACTATACATCGTCTTTTTTTAAATTTTTTATGAAAAAATTTTGTCGACTATAAATCGTCCGATTCGTGTGCAAATAATTATATAGACTATACATCGTCTATTTTAGATGCAAAAAATTAAATAGACTGACTATATATACAAAATTTAATGGACTATACATCGTCCATTTTTAAATAAAAAAAAAAAAATTAAATTGACTATAATTCGTCCATTTCGTATCTAAAAAATTAAATGGACTATATACGTCGTCTTCTTTTCGTGCAAAGAATTTAATAAACTATACATCATCCATTTTTCATGCAAAAAATTTTTTTATGAAAAAAATATGATGGACTATACATCGTCTTTTTTTAAATTTTTTATGAAAAAATTTTATCGACTATAAATCTTCCGATTCGTGTGCAAATAATTATATAGACTATAAATCGTCTATTTTTCATGCAAAAAATTAAATGGACTGGCTATATATACAAAATTTAATGGACTATACATCGTCCATTTTTAAATTAAAAAAAAAATTAAATTGACTATAATTCGTCCATTTCGTATCTAAAAAATTAAATGGACTATATACGTCGTCTTCTTTTTGTGCAAAGAATTTAATAAACTATACATCATCCATTTTTCGTGCAAAAAAATTTTTTATGAAAAAAATATTATGGACTATACATCGTCTTTTTTTCAATTTTTTATGAAAAAATTTTGTCGACTATAAATCGTCCGATTCGTGTGCAAATAATTATATAGACTATACATCGTCTATTTTAGATGCAAAAAATTAAATAGACTGACTATATATACAAAATTTAATGGACTATACATCGTCCATTTTTAAATAAAAAAAAAAATTAAATTGACTATAATTCGTCCATTTCGTATCTAAAAAATTAAATGGACTATATACGTCGTCTTCTTTTCGTGCAAAGAATTTAATAAACTATACATCATCCATTTTTCATGCAAAAAATTTTTTTATGAAAAAAATATGATGGACTATACATCGTCTTTTTTTCAATTTTTTATGAAAAAATTTTATCGACTATAAATCGTCCGATTCGTGTGCAAATAATTATATAGACTATACATCGTCTATTTTTCATGCAAAAAATTAAATGGACTGGCTATATATACAAAATTTAATGGACTATACATCGTCCATTTTTAAATTTAAAAAAAAAATTAAATTGACTATAATTCGTCCATTTCGTATCTAAAAAATTAAATGGACTATATACGCCGTCTTCTTTTCGTGCAAAGAATTTAATAAACTATACATCATCCATTTTTCGTGCAAAAAAATTTTTTATGAAAAAAATATTATGGACTATACATCGTCTTTTTTTCAATTTTTTATGAAAAAATTTTGTCGACTATAAATCGTCCGATTCGTGTGCAAATAATTATATAGACTATACATCGTCTATTTTAGATGCAAAAAATTAAATAGACTGACTATATATACAAAATTTAATGGACTATACATCGTCCATTTTTAAATAAAAAAAAAAAATTAAATTGACTATAATTCGTCCATTTCGTATCTAAAAAATTAAATGGACTATATACGTCGTCTTCTTTTCGTGCAAAGAATTTAATAAACTATACATCATCCATTTTTCATGCAAAAAATTTTTTTATGAAAAAAATATGATGGACTATACATCTTCTTTTTTTAAATTTTTTATGAAAAAATTTTATCGACTATAAATCTTCCGATTCGTGTGCAAATAATTATATAGACTATACATCGTCTATTTTTCATGCAAAAAATTAAATGGACTGGCTATATATACAAAATTTAATGGACTATACATCGTCCATTTTTAAATTAAAAAAAAAATTAAATTGACTATAATTCGTCCATTTCGTATCTAAAAAATTAAATGGACTATATACGTCGTCTTCTTTTCGTGCAAAGAATTTAATAAACTATACATCATCCATTTTTCGTGCAAAAAAATTTTTTATGAAAAAAATATTATGGACTATACATCGTCTTTTTTTCAATTTTTTATGAAAAAATTTTGTCGACTATAAATCGTCCGATTCGTGTGCAAATAATTATATAGACTATACATCGTCTATTTTAGATGCAAAAAATTAAATAGACTGACTATATATACAAAATTTAATGGACTATACATCGTCCATTTTTAAATAAAAAAAAAAAATTAAATTGACTATAATTCGTCCATTTCGTATCTAAAAAATTAAATGGACTATATACGTCGTCTTCTTTTCGTGCAAAGAATTTAATAAACTATACATCATCCATTTTTCGTGCAAAAAAATTTTTTATGAAAAAAATATTATGGACTATACATCGTCTTTTTTTCAATTTTTTATGAAAAAATTTTATCGACTATAAATCGTCCGATTCGTGTGCAAATAATTATATAGACTATACATCGTCTATTTTTCATGCAAAAAATTAAATGGACTGGCTATATATACAAAATTTAATGGACTATACATCGTCCATTTTTAAATTTAAAAAAAAAATTAAATTGACTATAATTCGTCCATTTCGTATCTAAAAAATTAAATGGACTATATACGTCGTCTTCTTTTCGTGCAAAGAATTTAATAAACTATACATCATCCATTTTTCGTGCAAAAAATTTTTTTATGAAAAAAATATTATGGACTATACATCGTCTTTTTTTCAATTTTTTATGAAAAAATTTTGTCGACTATAAATCGTCCGATTCGTGTGCAAATAATTATATAGACTATACATCGTCTATTTTTCATGCAAAAAATTAAATGGACTGGCTATATATACAAAATTTAATGGACTATACATCGTCCATTTTTAAATTTAAAAAAAAAATTAAATTGACTATAATTCGTCCATTTCGTATCTAAAAAATTAAATGGACTATATACGTCGTCTTCTTTTCGTGCAAAGAATTTAATAAACTATACATCATCCATTTTTCGTGCAAAAAAAATTTTTATGAAAAAAATATGATGGACTATACATCGTCTTTTTTTCAATTTTTTATGAAAAAATTTTGTCGACTATAAATAGTCCGATTCGTGTGCAAATAATTATATAGACTATACATCGTCTATTTTTCATGCAAAAAATTAAATGGACTGGCTATATATACAAAATTTAATGGACTATACATCGTCCATTTTTAAATTTAAAAAAAAATTAAATTGACTATAATTCGTCCATTTCGTATCTAAAAAATTAAATGGACTATATACGTCGTCTTCTTTTCGTGCAAAGAATTTAATAAACTATACATCATCCATTTTTCATGCAAAAAATTTTTTTATGAAAAAAATATGATGGACTATACATCGTCTTTTTTTCAATTTTTTATGAAAAAATTTAATCGACTATAAATCGTCCGATTCGTGTGCAAATAATTATATAGACTATACATCGTCTATTTTTCATGCAAAAAATTAAATGGACTGGCTATATATACAAAATTTAATGGACTATACATCGTCCATTTTTAAATTTAAAAAAAAAATTAAATTGACTATAATTCGTCCATTTCGTATCTAAAAAATTAAATGGACTATATACGTCGTCTTCTTTTCGTGCAAAGAATTTAATAAACTATACATCATCCATTTTTCGTGCAAAAAAATTTTTTATGAAAAAAATATTATGGACTATACATCGTCTTTTTTTCAATTTTTTATGAAAAAATTTTGTCGACTATAAATCGTCCGATTCGTGTGCAAATAATTATATAGACTATACATCGTCTATTTTAGATGCAAAAAATTAAATAGACTGACTATATATACAAAATTTAATGGACTATACATCGTCCATTTTTAAATAAAAAAAAAAAAATTAAATTGACTATAATTCGTCCATTTCGTATCTAAAAAATTAAATGGACTATATACGTCGTCTTCTTTTCGTGCAAAGAATTTAATAAACTATACATCATCCATTTTTCATGCAAAAAATTTTTTTATGAAAAAAATATGATGGACTATACATCGTCTTTTTTTAAATTTTTTATGAAAAAATTTTATCGACTATAAATCTTCCGATTCGTGTGCAAATAATTATATAGACTATACATCGTCTATTTTTCATGCAAAAAATTAAATGGACTGGCTATATATACAAAATTTAATGGACTATACATCGTCCATTTTTAAATTAAAAAAAAAATTAAATTGACTATAATTCGTCCATTTCGTATCTAAAAAATTAAATGGACTATATACGTCGTCTTCTTTTCGTGCAAAGAATTTAATAAACTATACATCATCCATTTTTCGTGCAAAAAAATTTTTTATGAAAAAAATATTATGGACTATACATCGTCTTTTTTTCAATTTTTTATGAAAAAATTTTGTCGACTATAAATCGTCCGATTCGTGTGCAAATAATTATATAGACTATACATCGTCTATTTTAGATGCAAAAAATTAAATAGACTGACTATATATACAAAATTTAATGGACTATACATCGTCCATTTTTAAATTAAAAAAAAAAATTAAATTGACTATAATTCGTCCATTTCGTATCTAAAAAATTAAATGGACTATATACGTCGTCTTCTTTTCGTGCAAAGAATTTAATAAACTATACATCATCCATTTTTCATGCAAAAAATTTTTTTATGAAAAAAATATGATGGACTATACATCGTCTTTTTTTCAATTTTTTATGAAAAAATTTTATCGACTATAAATCGTCCGATTCGTGTGCAAATAATTATATAGACTATACATCGTCTATTTTTCATGCAAAAAATTAAATGGACTGGCTATATATACAAAATTTAATGGACTATACATAGTCCATTTTTAAATAAAAAAAAAAAATTAAATTGACTATAATTCGTCCATTTCGTATCTAAAAAATTAAATGGACTATATACGCCGTCTTCTTTTCGTGCAAAGAATTTAATAAACTATACATCATCCATTTTTCGTGCAAAAAAATTTTTTATGAAAAAAATATTATGGACTATACATCGTCTTTTTTTCAATTTTTTATGAAAAAATTTTGTCGACTATAAATCGTCCGATTCGTGTGCAAATAATTATATAGACTATACATCGTCTATTTTAGATGCAAAAAATTAAATAGACTGACTATATATACAAAATTTAATGGACTATACATCGTCCATTTTTAAATAAAAAAAAAATTAAATTGACTATAATTCGTCCATTTCGTATCTAAAAAATTAAATGGACTATATACGTCATCTTCTTTTCGTGCAAAGAATTTAATAAACTATACATCATCCATTTTTCATGCAAAAAATTTTTTTATGAAAAAAATATGATGGACTGACTATACATCGTCTTTTTTTCAATTTTTTATGAAAAAATTTTATCGACTATAAATCTTCCGATTCGTGTGCAAATAATTATATAGACTATACATCGTCTATTTTTCATGCAAAAAATTAAATGGACTGGCTATATATACAAAATTTAATGGACTATACATCGTCCATTTTTTAATTTAAAAAAAAATTAAATTGACTATAATTCGTCCATTTCGTATCTAAAAAATTAAATGGACTATATACGTCGTCTTCTTTTCGTGCAAAGAATTTAATAAACTATACATCATCCATTTTTCGTGCAAAAAAATTTTTTATGAAAAAAATATTATGGACTATACATCGTCTTTTTTTCAATTTTTTATGAAAAAATTTTGTCGACCATAAATCGTCCGATTCGTGTGCAAATAATTATATAGACTATACATCGTCTATTTTAGATGCAAAAAATTAAATAGACTGACTATATATACAAAATTTAATGGACTATACATCGTCCATTTTTAAATAAAAAAAAAAAAAATTAAATTGACTATAATTCGTCCATTTCGTATCTAAAAAATTAAATGGACTATATACGTCGTCTTCTTTTCGTGCAAAGAATTTAATAAACTATACATCATCCATTTTTCGTGCAAAAAAATTTTTTATGAAAAAAATATTATGGACTGACTATACATCGTCGTTTTTTCAATTTTTTATGAAAAAATTTTGTCGACTATAAATCGTCCGATTCGTGTGCAAATAATTATATAGACTATACATCGTCTATTTTAGATGCAAAAAATTAAATAGACTGACTATATATACAAAATTTAATGGACTATACATCGTCCATTTTTAAATAAAAAAAAAAAATTAAATTGACTATAATTCGTCCATTTCGTATCTAAAAAATTAAATGGACTATATACGTCGTCTTCTTTTCGTGCAAAGAATTTAATAAACTATACATCATCCATTTTTCATGCAAAAAATTTTTTTATGAAAAAAATATGATGGACTATACATCGTCTTTTTTTCAATTTTTTATGAAAAAATTTTATCGACTATAAATCGTCCGATTCGTGTGCAAATAATTATATAGACTATACATCGTCTATTTTTCATGCAAAAAATTAAATGGACTGGCTATATATACAAAATTTAATGGACTATACATTGTCCATTTTTAAATTTAAAAAAAAAATTAAATTGACTATAATTCGTCCATTTCGTATCTAAAAAATTAAATGGACTATATACGTCGTCTTCTTTTCGTGCAAAGAATTTAATAAACTATACATCATCCATTTTTCGTGCAAAAAATTTTTTTATGAAAAAAATATTATGGACTATACATCGTCTTTTTTTCAATTTTTTATGAAAAAATTTTATCGACTATAAATCTTCCGATTCGTGTGCAAATAATTATATAGACTATACATCGTCTATTTTTCATGCAAAAAATTAAATGGACTGGCTATATATACAAAATTTAATGGACTATACATCGTCCGTTTTTAAATTTAAAAAAAAAATTAAATTGACTATAATTCGTCCATTTTGTATCTAAAAAATTAAATGGACTATATACGTCGTCTTCTTTTCGTGCAAAGAATTTAATAAACTATACATCATCCATTTTTCGTGCAAAAAAATTTTTTATGAAAAAAATATTATGGACTATACATCGTCTTTTTTTCAATTTTTTATGAAAAAATTTTGTCGACTATAAATCGTCCGATTCGTGTGCAAATAATTATATAGACTATACATCGTCTATTTTTCATGCAAAAAATTAAATGGACTGGCTATATATACAAAATTTAATGGACTATACATCGTCCATTTTTAAATTAAAAAAAAAATTAAATTGACTATAATTCGTCCATTTCGTATCTAAAAAATTAAATGGACTATATACGTCGTCTTCTTTTCGTGCAAAGAATTTAATAAACTATACATCATCCATTTTTCGTGCAAAAAAATTTTTTATGAAAAAAATATTATGGACTATTATACATCGTCTTTTTTTCAATTTTTTATGAAAAAATTTTGTCGACTATAAATCGTCCGATTCGTGTGCAAATAATTATATAGACTATACATCGTCTATTTTAGATGCAAAAAATTAAATAGACTGACTATATATACAAAATTTAATGGACTATACATCGTCCATTTTTAAATAAAAAAAAAATTAAATTGACTATAATTCGTCCATTTCGTATCTAAAAAATTAAATGGACTATATACGTCGTCTTCTTTTCGTGCAAAGAATTTAATAAACTATACATCATCCATTTTTCATGCAAAAAATTTTTTTATGAAAAAAATATGATGGACTATACATCGTCTTTTTTTCAATTTTTTATGAAAAAATTTTATCGACTATAAATCGTCCGATTCGTGTGCAAATAATTATATAGACTATACATCGTCTATTTTTCATGCAAAAAATTAAATGGACTGGCTATATATACAAAATTTAATGGACTATACATCGTCCATTTTTAAATTTAAAAAAAAAAATTAAATTGACTATAATTCGTCCATTTCGTATCTAAAAAATTAAATGGACTATATACGTCGTCTTCTTTTCGTGCAAAGAATTTAATAAACTATACATCATCCATTTTTCGTGCAAAAAAATTTTTTATGAAAAAAATATTATGGACTATACATCGTCTTTTTTTCAATTTTTTATGAAAAAATTTTGTCGACTATAAATCGTCCGATTCGTGTGCAAATAATTATATAGACTATACATCGTCTATTTTAGATGCAAAAAATTAAATAGACTGACTATATATACAAAATTTAATGGACTATACATCGTCCATTTTTAAATAAAAAAAAAAATTAAATTGACTATAATTCGTCCATTTCGTATCTAAAAAATTAAATGGACTATATACGTCGTCTTCTTTTCGTGTACATCGTCTTTTTTTCAATTTTTTATGAAAAAATTTTATCGACTATAAATCTTCCGATTCGTGTGCAAATAATTATATAGACTATACATCGTCTATTTTTCATGCAAAAAATTAAATGGACTGGCTATATATACAAAATTTAATGGACTATACATCGTCCATTTTTAAATTTAAAAAAAAATTAAATTGACTATAATTCGTCCATTTCGTATCTAAAAAATTAAATGGACTATATACGTCGTCTTCTTTTCGTGCAAAGAATTTAATAAACTATACATCATCCATTTTTCGTGCAAAAAATTTTTTATGAAAAAAATATTATGGACTATACATCGTCTTTTTTTCAATTTTTTATGAAAAAATTTTGTCGACTATAAATCGTCCGATTCGTGTGCAAATAATTATATAGACTATACATCGTCTATTTTAGATGCAAAAACTTAAATAGACTGACTATATATACAAAATTTAATGGACTATACATCGTCCATTTTTAAATAAAAAAAAAAAATTAAATTGACTATAATTCGTCCATTTCGTATCTAAAAAATTAAATGGACTATATACGTCGTCTTCTTTTCGTGCAAAGAATTTAATAAACTATACATCATCCATTTTTCATGCAAAAAATTTTTTTATGAAAAAAATATGATGGACTATACATCGTCTTTTTTTCAATTTTTTATGAAAAAATTTTATCGACTATAAATCGTCCGATTCGTGTGCAAATAATTATATAGACTATACATCGTCTATTTTTCATGCAAAAAATTAAATGGACTGGCTATATATACAAAATTTAATGGACTATACATCGTCCATTTTTAAATTTAAAAAAAAAATTAAATTGACTATAATTCGTCCATTTCGTATCTAAAAAATTAAATGGACTATATACGTCGTCTTCTTTTCGTGCAAAGAATTTAATAAACTATACATCATCCATTTTTCGTGCAAAAAAATTTTTTATGAAAAAAATATTATGGACTATACATCGTCTTTTTTTCAATTTTTTATGAAAAAATTTTGTCGACTATAAATCGTCCGATTCGTGTGCAAATAATTATATAGACTATACATCGTCTATTTTAGATGCAAAAAATTAAATAGACTGACTATATATACAAAATTTAATGGACTATACATCGTCCATTTTTAAATAAAAAAAAAAAAATTAAATTGACTATAATTCGTCCATTTCGTATCTAAAAAATTAAATGGACTATATACGTCGTCTTCTTTTCGTGCAAAGAAGTTAATAAACTATACATCATCCATTTTTCATGCAAAAAATTTTTTTATGAAAAAAATATGATGGACTATACATCGTCTTTTTTTCAATTTTTTATGAAAAAATTTTATCGACTATAAATCGTCCGATTCGTGTGCAAATAATTATATAGACTATACATCGTCTATTTTAGATGCAAAAAATTAAATAGACTGACTATATATACAAAATTTAATGGACTATACATCGTCCATTTTTAAATAAAAAAAAAATTAAATTGACTATAATTCGTCCATTTCGTATCTAAAAAATTAAATGGACTATATACGTCGTCTTCTTTTCGTGCAAAGAATTTAATAAACTATACATCATCCATTTTTCATGCAAAAAATTGTTTTATGAAAAAAATATGATGGACTATACATCGTCTTTTATTCAATTTTTTATGAAAAAATTTTATCGACTATAAATCTTCCGATTCGTGTGCAAATAATTATATAGACTATACATCGTCTATTTTTCATGCAAAAAATTAAATGGACTGGCTATATATACAAAATTTAATGGACTATACATCGTCCATTTTTAAATTTAAAAAAAAAATTAAATTGACTATAATTCGTCCATTTCGTATCTAAAAAATTAAATGGACTATATACGTCGTCTTCTTTTCGTGCAAAGAATTTAATAAACTATACATCATCCATTTTTCGTGCAAAAAAATTTTTTATGAAAAAAATATTATGGACTATACATCGTCTTTTTTTCAATTTTTTATGAAAAAATTTTGTCGACTATAAATCGTCCGATTCGTGTGCAAATAATTATATAGACTATACATCGTCTATTTTTCATGCAAAAAATTAAATGGACTGGCTATATATACAAAATTTAATGGACTATACATCGTCCATTTTTAAATTCAAAAAAAAATTAAATTGACTATAATTCGTCCATTTCGTATCTAAAAAATTAAATGGACTATATACGTCGTCTTCTTTTCGTATACATCGTCTTTTTTTCAATTTTTTATGAAAAAATTTTATCGACTATAAATCTTCCGATTCGTGTGCAAATAATTATATAGACTATACATCGTCTATTTTTCATGCAAAAAATTAAATGGACTGGCTATATATACAAAATTTAATGGACTATACATCGTCCATTTTTAAATTTAAAAAAAAATTAAATTGACTATAATTCGTCCATTTCGTATATAAAAAATTAAATGGACTATATACGTCGTCTTCTTTTCGTACAAAGAATTTAATAAACTATACATCATCCATTTTTCGTGCAAAAAATTTTTTATGAAAAAAATATTATGGACTATACATCGTCTTTTTTTCAATTTTTTATGAAAAAATTTTATCGACTATAAATCTTCCGATTCGTGTGCAAATAATTATATAGACTATACATCGTCTATTTTTCATGCAAAAAATTAAATGGACTGGCTATATATACAAAATTTAATGGACTATACATCGTCCATTTTTAAATTTAAAAAAAAAATTAAATTGACTATAATTCGTCCATTTCGTATCTAAAAAATTAAATGGACTATATACGTCGTCTTCTTTTCGTGCAAAGAATTTAATAAACTATACATCATCCATTTTTCGTGCAAAAAAATTTTTTATGAAAAAAATATTATGGACTATACATCGTCTTTTTTTCAATTTTTTATGAAAAAATTTTGTCGACTATAAATCGTCCGATTCGTGTGCAAATAATTATATAGACTATACATCGTCTATTTTTCATGCAAAAAATTAAATGGACTGGCTATATATACAAAATTTAATGGACTATACATCGTCCATTTTTAAATTCAAAAAAAAATTAAATTGACTATAATTCGTCCATTTCGTATCTAAAAAATTAAATGGACTATATACGTCGTCTTCTTTTCGTGCAAAGAATTTAATAAACTATACATCATCCATTTTTCGTGCAAAAAAATTTTTTATGAAAAAAATATTATGGACTATACATCGTCTTTTTTTCAATTTTTTATGAAAAAATTTTGTCGACTATAAATCGTCCGATTCGTGTGCAAATAATTATATAGACTATACATCGTCTATTTTAGATGCAAAAAATTAAATATACTGACTATATATACAAAATTTAATGGACTATACATCGTCCATTTTTAAATAAAAAAAAAAATTAAATTGACTATAATTCGTCCATTTCGTATCTAAAAAATTAAATGGACTATATACGTCGTCTTCTTTTCGTGCAAAGAATTTAATAAACTATACATCATCCATTTTTCATGCAAAAAATTTTTTTATGAAAAAAATATGATGGACTATACATCGTCTTTTTTTCAATTTTTTATGAAAAAATTTTATCGACTATAAATCGTCCGATTCGTGTGCAAATAATTATATAGACTATACATCGTCTATTTTTCATGCAAAAAATTAAATGGACTGGCTATATATACAAAATTTAATGGACTATACATCGTCCATTTTTAAATTAAAAAAAAAAATTAAATTGACTATAATTCGTCCATTTCGTATCTAAAAAATTAAATGGACTATATACGTCGTCTTCTTTTCGTGCAAAGAATTTAATAAACTATACATCATCCATTTTTCGTGCAAAAAAATTTTTTATGAAAAAAATATTATGGACTATACATCGTCTTTTTTTCAATTTTTTATGAAAAAATTTTGTCGACTATAAATCGTCCGATTCGTGTGTAAATAATTATATAGACTATACATCGTCTATTTTAGATGCAAAAAATTAAATAGACTGACTATATATACAAAATTTAATGGACTATACATCGTCCATTTTTAAATAAAAAAAAAAAATTAAATTGACTATAATTCGTCCATTTCGTATCTAAAAAATTAAATGGACTATATACGTCGTCTTCTTTTCGTGCAAAGAATTTAATAAACTATACATCATCCATTTTTCATGCAAAAAATTTTTTTATGAAAAAAATATGATGGACTATTATACATCGTCTTTTTTTCAATTTTTTATGAAAAAATTTTATCGACTATAAATCTTCCGATTCGTGTGCAAATAATTATATAGACTATACATCGTCTATTTTTCATGCAAAAAATTAAATGGACTGGCTATATATACAAAATTTAATGGACTATACATCGTCCATTTTTAAATTTAAAAAAAAATTAAATTGACTATAATTCGTCCATTTCGTATCTAAAAAATTAAATGGACTATATACGTCGTCTTCTTTTCGTGCAAAGAATTTAATAAACTATACATCATCCATTTTTCGTGCAAAAAAATTTTTTATGAAAAAAATATTATGGATATACATCGTCTTTTTTTAAATTTTTTATGAAAAAATTTTGTCGACTATAAATCGTCCGATTCGTGTGCAAATAATTATATAGACTATACATCGTCTATTTTAGATGCAAAAAATTAAATAGACTGACTATATATACAAAATTTAATGGACTATACATCGTCCATTTTTAAATAAAAAAAAAAATTAAATTGACTATAATTCGTCCATTTCGTATCTAAAAAATTAAATGGACTATATACGTCGTCTTCTTTTCGTGCAAAGAATTTAATAAACTATACATCATCCATTTTTCATGCAAAAAATTTTTTTATGAAAAAAATATGATGGACTATACATCGTCTTTTTTTCAATTTTTTATGAAAAAATTTTATCGACTATAAATCGTCCGATTCGTGTGCAAATAATTATATAGACTATACATCGTCTATTTTTCATGCAAAAAATTAAATGGACTGGCTATATATACAAAATTTAATGGACTATACATCGTCCATTTTTAAATTTAAAAAAAAATTAAATTGACTATAATTCGTCCATTTCGTATCTAAAAAATTAAATGGACTATATACGTCGTCTTCTTTTCGTGCAAAGAATTTAATAAACTATACATCATCCATTTTTCGTGCAAAAAAATTTTTTATGAAAAAAATATTATGGACTATACATCGTCTTTTTTTCAATTTTTTATGAAAAAATTTTGTCGACTATAAATCGTCCGATTCGTGTGCAAATAATTATATAGACTATACATCGTCTATTTTAGATGCAAAAAATTAAATAGACTGACTATATATACAAAATTTAATGGACTATACATCGTCCATTTTTAAATAAAAAAAAAAATTAAATTGACTATAATTCGTCCATTTCGTATCTAAAAAATTAAATGGACTATATACGTCGTCTTCTTTTCGTGCAAAGAATTTAATAAACTATACATCAACCATTTTTCATGCAAAAAATTTTTTTATGAAAAAAATATGATGGACTATACATCGTCTTTTTTTCAATTTTTTATGAAAAAATTTTATCGACTATAAATCGTCCGATTCGTGTGCAAATAATTATATAGACTATACATCGTCTATTTTTCATGCAAAAAATTAAATGGACTGGCTATATATACAAAATTTAATGGACTATACATCGTCCATTTTTAAATTTAAAAAAAAAAATTAAATTGACTATAATTCGTCCATTTCGTATCTAAAAAATTAAATGGACTATATACGTCGTCTTCTTTTCGTGCAAAGAATTTAATAAACTATACATCATCCATTTTTCGTGCAAAAAAATTTTTCATGAAAAAAATATTATGGACTATACATCGTCTTTTTTTCAATTTTTTATGAAAAAATTTTGTCGACTATAAATCGTCCGATTCGTGTGCAAATAATTATATAGACTATACATCGTCTATTTTAGATGCAAAAAATTAAATAGACTGACTATATATACAAAATTTAATGGACTATACATCGTCCATTTTTAAATAAAAAAAAAAAATTAAATTGACTATAATTCGTCCATTTCGTATCTAAAAAATTAAATGGACTATATACGTCGTCTTCTTTTCGTGCAAAGAATTTAATAAACTATACATCATCCATTTTTCGTGCAAAAAAATTTTTTATGAAAAAAATATTATGGACTATACATCGTCTTTTTTTCAATTTTTTATGAAAAAATTTTGTCGACTATAAATCGTCCGATTCGTGTGCAAATAATTATATAGACTATACATCGTCTATTTTTCATGCAAAAAATTAAATGGACTGGCTATATATACAAAATTTAATGGACTATACATCGTCCATTTTTAAATTTAAAAAAAAATTAAATTGACTATAATTCGTCCATTTCGTATCTAAAAAATTAAATGGACTATATACGTCGTCTTCTTTTCGTGCAAAGAATTTAATAAACTATACATCATCCATTTTTCGTGCAAAAAAATTTTTTATGAAAAAAATATTATGGACTATAATACATCGTCTTTTTTTCAATTTTTTATGAAAAAATTTTGTCGACTATAAATCGTCCGATTCGTGTGCAAATAATTATATAGACTATACATCGTCTATTTTAGATGCAAAAAATTAAATAGACTGACTATATATACAAAATTTAATGGACTATACATCGTCCATTTTTAAATAAAAAAAAAAAATTAAATTGACTATAATTCGTCCATTTCGTATCTAAAAAATTAAATGGACTATATACGTCGTCTTCTTTTCGTGCAAAGAATTTAATAAACTATACATCATCCATTTTTCATGCAAAAAATTTTTTTATGAAAAAAATATGATGGACTATACATCGTCTTTTTTTAAATTTTTTATGAAAAAATTTTATCGACTATAAATCGTCCGATTCGTGTGCAAATAATTATATAGACTATACATCGTCTATTTTTCATGCAAAAAATTAAATGGACTGGCTATATATACAAAATTTAATGGACTATACATCGTCCATTTTTAAATAAAAAAAAAAAATTAAATTGACTATAATTCGTCCATTTCGTATCTAAAAAATTAAATGGACTATATACGTCGTCTTCTTTTCGTGCAAAGAATTTAATAAACTATACATCATCCATTTTTCATGCAAAAAATTTTTTTATGAAAAAAATATGATGGACTATTATACATCGTCTTTTTTTCAATTTTTTATGAAAAAATTTTATCGACTATAAATCTTCCGATTCGTGTGCAAATAATTATATAGACTATACATCGTCTATTTTTCATGCAAAAAATTAAATGGACTGGCTATATATACAAAATTTAATGGACTATACATCGTCCATTTTTAAATTTAAAAAAAAATTAAATTGACTATAATTCGTCCATTTCGTATCTAAAAAATTAAATGGACTATATACGTCGTCTTCTTTTCGTGCAAAGAATTTAATAAACTATACATCATCCATTTTTCGTGCAAAAAAATTTTTTATGAAAAAAATATTATGGATATACATCGTCTTTTTTTCAATTTTTTATGAAAAAATTTTGTCGACTATAAATCGTCCGATTCGTGTGCAAATAATTATATAGACTATACATCGTCTATTTTAGATGCAAAAAATTAAATAGACTGACTATATATACAAAATTTAATGGACTATACATCGTCCATTTTTAAATAAAAAAAAAATTAAATTGACTATAATTCGTCCATTTCGTATCTAAAAAATTAAATGGACTATATACGTCGTCTTCTTTTCGTGCAAAGAATTTAATAAACTATACATCATCCATTTTTCATGCAAAAAATTTTTTTATGAAAAAAATATGATGGACTATACATCGTCTTTTTTTCAATTTTTTATGAAAAAATTTTATCGACTATAAATCGTCCGATTCGTGTGCAAATAATTATATAGACTATACATCGTCTATTTTTCATGCAAAAAATTAAATGGACTGGCTATATATACAAAATTTAATGGACTATACATCGTCCATTTTTAAATTTAAAAAAAAATTAAATTGACTATAATTCGTCCATTTCGTATCTAAAAAATTAAATGGACTATATACGTCGTCTTCTTTTCGTGCAAAGAATTTAATAAACTATACATCATCCATTTTTCGTGCAAAAAAATTTTTTATGAAAAAAATATTATGGACTATACATCGTCTTTTTTTCAATTTTTTATGAAAAAATTTTGTCGACTATAAATCGTCCGATTCGTGTGCAAATAATTATATAGACTATACATCGTCTATTTTAGATGCAAAAAATTAAATAGACTGACTATATATACAAAATTTAATGGACTATACATCGTCCATTTTTAAATAAAAAAAAAAATTAAATTGACTATAATTCGTCCATTTCGTATCTAAAAAATTAAATGGACTATATACGTCGTCTTCTTTTCGTGCAAAGAATTTAATAAACTATACATCAACCATTTTTCATGCAAAAAATTTTTTTATGAAAAAAATATGATGGACTATACATCGTCTTTTTTTCAATTTTTTATGAAAAAATTTTATCGACTATAAATCGTCCGATTCGTGTGCAAATAATTATATAGACTATACATCGTCTATTTTTCATGCAAAAAATTAAATGGACTGGCTATATATACAAAATTTAATGGACTATACATCGTCCATTTTTAAATTTAAAAAAAAAAATTAAATTGACTATAATTCGTCCATTTCGTATCTAAAAAATTAAATGGACTATATACGTCGTCTTCTTTTCGTGCAAAGAATTTAATAAACTATACATCATCCATTTTTCGTGCAAAAAAATTTTTCATGAAAAAAATATTATGGACTATACATCGTCTTTTTTTCAATTTTTTATGAAAAAATTTTGTCGACTATAAATCGTCCGATTCGTGTGCAAATAATTATATAGACTATACATCGTCTATTTTAGATGCAAAAAATTAAATAGACTGACTATATATACAAAATTTAATGGACTATACATCGTCCATTTTTAAATAAAAAAAAAAAATTAAATTGACTATAATTCGTCCATTTCGTATCTAAAAAATTAAATGGACTATATACGTCGTCTTCTTTTCGTGCAAAGAATTTAATAAACTATACATCATCCATTTTTCGTGCAAAAAAATTTTTTATGAAAAAAATATTATGGACTATACATCGTCTTTTTTTCAATTTTTTATGAAAAAATTTTGTCGACTATAAATCGTCCGATTCGTGTGCAAATAATTATATAGACTATACATCGTCTATTTTAGATGCAAAAAATTAAATAGACTGACTATATATACAAAATTTAATGGACTATACATCGTCCATTTTTAAATAAAAAAAAAAATTAAATTGACTATAATTCGTCCATTTCGTATCTAAAAAATTAAATGGACTATATACGTCGTCTTCTTTTCGTGCAAAGAATTTAATAAACTATACATCATCCATTTTTCATGCAAAAAATTTTTTTATGAAAAAAATATGATGGACTTACATCGTCTTTTTTTTCAATTTTTTATGAAAAAATTTTATCGACTATAAATCGTCCGATTCGTGTGCAAATAATTATATAGACTATACATCGTCTATTTTAGATGCAAAAAATTAAATAGACTGACTATATATACAAAATTTAATGGACTATACATCGTCCATTTTTAAATAAAAAAAAAAAATTAAATTGACTATAATTCGTCCATTTCGTATCTAAAAAATTAAATGGACTATATACGTCGTCTTCTTTTCGTGCAAAGAATTTAATAAACTATACATCATCCATTTTTCATGCAAAAAATTTTTTTATGAAAAAAATATGATGGACTATACATCGTCTTTTTTTCAATTTTTTATGAAAAAATTTTATCGACTATAAATCGTCCGATTCGTGTGCAAATAATTATATAGACTATACATCGTCTATTTTTCATGCAAAAAATTAAATGGACTGGCTATATATACAAAATTTAATGGACTATACATCGTCCATTTTTAAATTTAAAAAAAAATTAAATTGACTATAATTCGTCCATTTCGTATCTAAAAAATTAAATGGACTATATACGTCGTCTTCTTTTCGTGCAAAGAATTTAATAAACTATACATCATCCATTTTTCGTGCAAAAAAATTTTTTATGAAAAAAATATTATGGACTATACATCGTCTTTTTTTCAATTTTTTATGAAAAAATTTTGTCGACTATAAATCGTCCGATTCGTGTGCAAATAATTATATAGACTATACATCGTCTATTTTTCATGCAAAAAATTAAATGGACTGGCTATATATACAAAATTTAATGGACTATACATCGTCCATTTTTAAATTTAAAAAAAAATTAAATTGACTATAATTCGTCCATTTCGTATCTAAAAAATTAAATGGACTATATACGTCGTCTTCTTTTCGTGCAAAGAATTTAATAAACTATACATCATCCATTTTTCGTGCAAAAAAATTTTTTATGAAAAAAATATTATGGACTATAATACATCGTCTTTTTTTCAATTTTTTATGAAAAAATTTTGTCGACTATAAATCGTCCGATTCGTGTGCAAATAATTATATAGACTATACATCGTCTATTTTAGATGCAAAAAATTAAATAGACTGACTATATATACAAAATTTAATGGACTATACATCGTCCATTTTTAAATAAAAAAAAAAAATTAAATTGACTATAATTCGTCCATTTCGTATCTAAAAAATTAAATGGACTATATACGTCGTCTTCTTTTCGTGCAAAGAATTTAATAAACTATACATCATCCATTTTTCATGCAAAAAATTTTTTTATGAAAAAAATATGATGGACTATACATCGTCTTTTTTTAAATTTTTTATGAAAAAATTTTATCGACTATAAATCGTCCGATTCGTGTGCAAATAATTATATAGACTATACATCGTCTATTTTTCATGCAAAAAATTAAATGGACTGGCTATATATACAAAATTTAATGGACTATACATCGTCCATTTTTAAATAAAAAAAAAAAATTAAATTGACTATAATTCGTCCATTTCGTATCTAAAAAATTAAATGGACTATATACGTCGTCTTCTTTTCGTGCAAAGAATTTAATAAACTATACATCATCCATTTTTCATGCAAAAAATTTTTTTATGAAAAAAATATGATGGACTATACATCGTCTTTTTTTCAATTTTTTATGAAAAAATTTTATCGACTATAAATCGTCCGATTCGTGTGCAAATAATTATATAGACTATACATCGTCTATTTTTCATGCAAAAAATTAAATGGACTGGCTATATATACAAAATTTAATGGACTATACATCGTCCATTTTTAAATTTAAAAAAAAATTAAATTGACTATAATTCGTCCATTTCGTATCTAAAAAATTAAATGGACTATATACGTCGTCTTCTTTTCGTGCAAAGAATTTAATAAACTATACATCATCCATTTTTCGTGCAAAAAAATTTTTTATGAAAAAAATATTATGGACTATACATCGTCTTTTTTTCAATTTTTTATGAAAAAATTTTGTCGACTATAAATCGTCCGATTCGTGTGCAAATAATTATATAGACTATACATCGTCTATTTTTCATGCAAAAAATTAAATGGACTGGCTATATATACAAAATTTAATGGACTATACATCGTCCATTTTTAAATTTAAAAAAAAAAATTAAATTGACTATAATTCGTCCATTTCGTATCTAAAAAATTAAATGGACTATATACGTCGTCTTCTTTTCGTGCAAAGAATTTAATAAACTATACATCATCCATTTTTCGTGCAAAAAAATTTTTCATGAAAAAAATATTATGGACTATACATCGTCTTTTTTTCAATTTTTTATGAAAAAATTTTGTCGACTATAAATCGTCCGATTCGTGTGCAAATAATTATATAGACTATACATCGTCTATTTTAGATGCAAAAAATTAAATAGACTGACTATATATACAAAATTTAATGGACTATACATCGTCCATTTTTAAATAAAAAAAAAAAAATTAAATTGACTATAATTCGTCCATTTCGTATCTAAAAAATTAAATGGACTATATACGTCGTCTTCTTTTCGTGCAAAGAATTTAATAAACTATACATCATCCATTTTTCGTGCAAAAAAATTTTTTATGAAAAAAATATTATGGACTATACATCGTCTTTTTTTCAATTTTTTATGAAAAAATTTTGTCGACTATAAATCGTCCGATTCGTGTGCAAATAATTATATAGACTATACATCGTCTATTTTAGATGCAAAAAATTAAATAGACTGACTATATATACAAAATTTAATGGACTATACATCGTCCATTTTTAAATAAAAAAAAAAATTAAATTGACTATAATTCGTCCATTTCGTATCTAAAAAATTAAATGGACTATATACGTCGTCTTCTTTTCGTGCAAAGAATTTAATAAACTATACATCATCCATTTTTCATGCAAAAAATTTTTTTATGAAAAAAATATGATGGACTTACATCGTCTTTTTTTTCAATTTTTTATGAAAAAATTTTATCGACTATAAATCGTCCGATTCGTGTGCAAATAATTATATAGACTATACATCGTCTATTTTTCATGCAAAAAATTAAATGGACTGGCTATATATACAAAATTTAATGGACTATACATCGTCCATTTTTAAATTAAAAAAAAAAATTAAATTGACTATAATTCGTCCATTTCGTATCTAAAAAATTAAATGGACTATATACGTCGTCTTCTTTTCGTGCAAAGAATTTAATAAACTATACATCATCCATTTTTCGTGCAAAAAAATTTTTTATGAAAAAAATATTATGGACTATACATCGTCTTTTTTTCAATTTTTTATGAAAAAATTTTGTCGACTATAAATCGTCCGATTCGTGTGCAAATAATTATATAGACTATACATCGTCTATTTTAGATGCAAAAAATTAAATAGACTGACTATATATACAAAATTTAATGGACTATACATCGTCCATTTTTAAATAAAAAAAAAAATTAAATTGACTATAATTCGTCCATTTCGTATCTAAAAAATTAAATGGACTATATACGTCGTCTTCTTTTCGTGCAAAGAATTTAATAAACTATACATCATCCATTTTTCATGCAAAAAATTTTTTTATGAAAAAAATATGATGGACTATTATACATCGTCTTTTTTTCAATTTTTTATGAAAAAATTTTATCGACTATAAATCTTCCGATTCGTGTGCAAATAATTATATAGACTATACATCGTCTATTTTTCATGCAAAAAATTAAATGGACTGGCTATATATACAAAATTTAATGGACTATACATCGTCCATTTTTAAATTTAAAAAAAAATTAAATTGACTATAATTCGTCCATTTCGTATCTAAAAAATTAAATGGACTATATACGTCGTCTTCTTTTCGTGCAAAGAATTTAATAAACTATACATCATCCATTTTTCGTGCAAAAAAATTTTTTATGAAAAAAATATTATGGATATACATCGTCTTTTTTTCAATTTTTTATGAAAAAATTTTGTCGACTATAAATCGTCCGATTCGTGTGCAAATAATTATATAGACTATACATCGTCTATTTTAGATGCAAAAAATTAAATAGACTGACTATATATACAAAATTTAATGGACTATACATCGTCCATTTTTAAATAAAAAAAAAAATTAAATTGACTTTAATTCGTCCATTTCGTATCTAAAAAATTAAATGGACTATATACGTCGTCTTCTTTTCGTGCAAAGAATTTAATAAACTATACATCATCCATTTTTCATGCAAAAAATTTTTTTATGAAAAAAATATGATGGACTATACATCGTCTTTTTTTCAATTTTTTATGAAAAAATTTTATCGACTATAAATCGTCCGATTCGTGTGCAAATAATTATATAGACTATACATCGTCTATTTTTCATGCAAAAAATTAAATGGACTGGCTATATATACAAAATTTAATGGACTATACATCGTCCATTTTTAAATTTAAAAAAAAATTAAATTGACTATAATTCGTCCATTTCGTATCTAAAAAATTAAATGGACTATATACGTCGTCTTCTTTTCGTGCAAAGAATTTAATAAACTATACATCATCCATTTTTCGTGCAAAAAAATTTTTTATGAAAAAAATATTATGGACTATACATCGTCTTTTTTTCAATTTTTTATGAAAAAATTTTGTCGACTATAAATCGTCCGATTCGTGTGCAAATAATTATATAGACTATACATCGTCTATTTTAGATGCAAAAAATTAAATAGACTGACTATATATACAAAATTTAATGGACTATACATCGTCCATTTTTAAATAAAAAAAAAAATTAAATTGACTATAATTCGTCCATTTCGTATCTAAAAAATTAAATGGACTATATACGTCGTCTTCTTTTCGTGCAAAGAATTTAATAAACTATACATCAACCATTTTTCATGCAAAAAATTTTTTTATGAAAAAAATATGATGGACTATACATCGTCTTTTTTTCAATTTTTTATGAAAAAATTTTATCGACTATAAATCGTCCGATTCGTGTGCAAATAATTATATAGACTATACATCGTCTATTTTTCATGCAAAAAATTAAATGGACTGGCTATATATACAAAATTTAATGGACTATACATCGTCCATTTTTAAATTTAAAAAAAAAATTAAATTGACTATAATTCGTCCATTTCGTATCTAAAAAATTAAATGGACTATATACGTCGTCTTCTTTTCGTGCAAAGAATTTAATAAACTATACATCATCCATTTTTCGTGCAAAAAAATTTTTCATGAAAAAATATTATGGACTATACATCGTCTTTTTTTCAATTTTTTATGAAAAAATTTTGTCGACTATAAATCGTCCGATTCGTGTGCAAATAATTATATAGACTATACATCGTCTATTTTAGATGCAAAAAATTAAATAGACTGACTATATATACAAAATTTAATGGACTATACATCGTCCATTTTTAAATAAAAAAAAAAATTAAATTGACTATAATTCGTCCATTTCGTATCTAAAAAATTAAATGGACTATATACGTCGTCTTCTTTTCGTGCAAAGAATTTAATAAACTATACATCATCCATTTTTCGTGCAAAAAAATTTTTTATGAAAAAAATATTATGGACTATACATCGTCTTTTTTTCAATTTTTTATGAAAAAATTTTGTCGACTATAAATCGTCCGATTCGTGTGCAAATAATTATATAGACTATACATCGTCTATTTTAGATGCAAAAAATTAAATAGACTGACTATATATACAAAATTTAATGGACTATACATCGTCCATTTTTAAATAAAAAAAAAAATTAAATTGACTATAATTCGTCCATTTCGTATCTAAAAAATTAAATGGACTATATACGTCGTCTTCTTTTCGTGCAAAGAATTTAATAAACTATACATCATCCATTTTTCATGCAAAAAATTTTTTTATGAAAAAAATATGATGGACTTACATCGTCTTTTTTTTCAATTTTTTATGAAAAAATTTTATCGACTATAAATCGTCCGATTCGTGTGCAAATAATTATATAGACTATACATCGTCTATTTTAGATGCAAAAAATTAAATAGACTGACTATAT